>CM060891.1:21939806-23228139 GCA_030762935.1 Hymenopus coronatus
TGATATGGAGCAATGATTGGCGGGGGATAACCTGATGAAACCCCAAACCAGTCCAAACCCCGCTTTTCCCATCACAATCTCTGAGATTCAACACGTGCCGCCTTGGTGAGAAGCAGGAGGTGTAACTACTCGGTCGGGTAAACTTTTATCATCGTGTAAAAATCACTCTACGGCTGCCGGCCAGACTTTCGGAGGTCCTAGCCGATGATCCCGAAGCGGTGGAGAACGTTTTTAACTTTTTATCCAAAGTGCCATATGCTTTAAGCATCTAGTTTTATCGGATTTGTTGCAGATATTTGATGTTAGGATTTTTAAATGTTTTATCACCTTTGAAACTTTTAGACACTATTTTCTTATGTTCCCTCTTGTTTTAGCTATTTTAGTGTAGTGGGTTTATCGCAGTTCTGGATTCAGGACTAGACAGTTATTTTATCTTGGTGTTAGTTTTTATACTGTTTTTATCTCTTGTTTTAGCTCTTTTGATTCAGATCCTTTTAGCATTCTTTTATTTCAGGTGTTTTAACTCGCCAGTTGTATGTGATAACCTAGAAGTGAGCGCCCCTAAACTCCATTTATCATCATCGCGTAAAAATCCTTAGCATAGTTTCCTTCGGAAGGGAAGTAAAACCGTTGGTACCGTGTCGTAAATATACGTCACGTAAAAGAACCTCAAACCTGATAGAGATCTCTGAATTAAATAAGTGGTATTTCACATTCAATACAGAATGAGGCGTTAAGAACCTTTGCAGTTAAAGAACGTCCATAAATAAACTGAATTTACGTTTCACTCGGTAACTATATACTAAAAGGCATGTGCCTCTCCATATATCTGGCTGTTTCATCATGGGTACGCGCCAAAAGTGCAGCAAGTTCTCACAACACACGGGATTCTGCTTGCAATATGCAATACAGCTCACCATTGAGGGCAAGGTTTAGTCATTCAAGTGTTGAAATAAGGTAGCAGGAAGAGCAATAAGTGTGCTATGGATATTCACCCTCACTGTGCCCCCGTGACTGTAGTTGTTTTACTACCCCTGGTTTCCTTCCCGCCTGAGTTTGAAAACGACCTGTATTCATAGGTAAATTTCTGAGTGGAATACTTTTGACATAAAACCAATACGAGACGGGCTCAGCCGGGGACTAGTGTAGACCTGCGTGTTTTTTTTTAGCAACGCAAGTGAAATACTGTTTCCCTATCGCTGCTTACCTAGTCCTGACCGTTTGCATAGCTAATGCGTGTGAGTCGGTTTTAATTTCAAATTGTAAGATCGGCTCCAACGTCTGGTGTGGAAAACAGGTGGTAAGAATATTTTGGTAACTTTAAATAAGAAAAACATTATAGAAAGCCCTAAATCATGGGCAGGTGCTCAAACGAAAAGATAGAGGCTGTAAAATGATTTTTATTGCGCTATTTTCCGTTCGAATTTTTTATTTAATTTATGAAATTTCTAAATCCATTTTAGCATTAAAAACTATTGTACATCAATGATATTGAAGTTATGAATATACACACTTCTTAGATATTGAACTTGATTCGTGTAAGAACTTCAAAATGAATTAGATTCCTATTACATTTGACAGCTGGCATTTTCTAGATTTCCCGCCAGTTGATCGTTGAAACGTTTTTATTTTCTGTACACGCACAATACAATGCCGAGATTTCACGGAAAATATATGCTTTGATACTCCCTGAATCCAACAGAAAAGCATTTTTAGAAAAAGGTCCTGTGTGTCTGTGGGCTGCATAGCTCAAAAACTTGATATCTAAGTTCAGTATCTTCCTAGGATACTACACGAAGATTTTCAAGGAAATTCCCAACCCTCGTCTACTATTTATATGGAAAAAATTTCGAAATTTTGGTTTTCTCAAAAATGACTTAACGATTTTGATTAAAATATCGTATATTAAAGATATTTACGTGACAAATAAAACGCATTTCATGCATTTTCTGGGAATAGCCTCTGAAGACATCTTTATTCTAGATGAATTTTGCGGAATTTTGCATAAATGATAAATCTAAGAGATAAACAAAAACTTAAAGTAAATGTAGAGATCGTTAAAACATGATTTATGTAATTACATATTTTCGTAGAGTTTTCCGTTTTTTAGATATTCCTTGTTATTTGTTTCAGTTTTAAAATACATATACCTTTCTCATAGGAGAATTTTTCAACTCCTAGCCATGTATACAAAGGAACCTTAATCGCATAGCAACCAGCTTTTAAAAACCTTGACTCTCTGTTTAGCCTCGAGTATTGCCTTATTTCGTTTCTATTTACAAAGAGGCAAGTAATAATGCCATTTTTCTAATTTTTTTTCTAGATTAGTATGAAGTAAATAGAAGAATGATATTTTTAACAATAATTTGTTGCAGACATGTAGAGAAAGTCGTATGAATGGAACACATCAGATATTTTTTTCTTCATAATAATGGCTTTTATCTTTTTATAGCAATATAAGTATCTACTTAGTATTTTATCTTCATTTAGTATCTTACACATTACAATCAGATCTTTCGGATGTTCCTGCATATATAAGCAAAAGATAAAGAATATTTTGTACGATCATATGTTTTCTACGTCTTCCAGAAACGTTTATAGAGGAGGACATTTAGAATTCTATCACATGATCTCGTTTCCAAGGAAATCCACGTTGCTTACAATTTTGGTGGCTTTTGAATAAATAAGTGTATTTATTTACATAACAGTATCATGCATTGAAATTCAACAATCATGCGGTTCCACAGACCATAAATAAAATGCAATATAAAAACAATAACAAAGAATTAAAATAAAATAAAAAGACATTTGATAATGTGGATTGGATCAAAATGTTTGGAGTGCTTAGAAACCTGGAAATTAAATTTAAAGACTTTAGGATTTTATGGAATCTATATAAAGATGAAAAAGCAATTATAAACTGTGGGAGAAACCAAGAAATAGTCCATATAAGAAAAGGAGTGAGACAAGGATGTGCACTATCCCAAATACTGTTTAATGCATACATACAGAGCGCACTAAATGAAATCACGGAAGAAATAGACACTGGAATAAAGATACAGGGGATAAAAATCAATATGCTCCGCTTTGCAGATGGAGAACAAGAAAGATTTAGAAACATTCATAAACAAATTAGAAAATACATTAAGGAACAACTACAGCTTAAACATTAATAAATCAAAAACAAAAATTATGACTTGCAGGAAGAAAGGGAATAGTAACACAAAAATTAAACTAAATGGACAACTATTAGAAGAAACCGAAATATTTCAATATCTAGGAAGCAAAATAACAGCTGATTGAAAGATCAAAACAGAAATAACCAGTAGAATACAACACGCAAAACTTGATTTTAATAAAAAGTACCAGCTATTTACTGCAAACAATATTAGCCTTGAAACCAGGAAGAATGTATTACAAACATATGTATGGAGTATTATGTTATATGGATGTGAAACTTGGACAATTTTAAAAGCAGAAAGAAAGAGAATAGAAGCATTTGAAACATGGTGCTATAGGAAAATGCTAAAAATTAAATGGAGTGACAAAATTAAAAATGAAGTATATAAAAGAGCAGAAGCGGAAAAACGAATTTGGAATCAAATTAAAAGAAGAAGAACAAAACTAATAGGTCATTTATTAAGACATCAGAGCACACTGAATATTATAATAGAAGGTATGACAGAAGGAAGAAGTGGCAAAGGAAGAGCAAGAGCACAATATATAAAACAAATTATGGAAGATATTCAAGTACATTAATTTAAATTTACAGCACAGAGTTCACCTTATTCAGAAGCGTATATGTACCCTCTTAAAATAGATAAATAATACACTTAAAAGAAATATATACACATAATATATAAAATCATAGCACAACAATGACATAAGTATGACATAAAATGTATGTAACACATTGTTGTCACTTTTGTTTAGTTCTTATCCCTCCCCCCTTTTCTCTATTGGCAGCCTTCTCAGATCTAATCTTCCGTGCCTGCCAGTAGCGGCCAACGTGCTTGTAGCTGTACATTTGTGGTGGTAAACAATCGCGGTAAATATTTTCCCGCTATTCCTCAGTAACCTTACACCATGCCACGAGGTGGGTCCACGACTCTTTCTCCTCGCAAATGGGACAGATTCTCATACCATTCTTGTCAGCAATTGTTGTGCTCCTCCATGCTCCTAATCTAATCCACGCGAGCCTCTCTCTAATATAAGAATAACATACAATGTCAATAAACCCACCGCTGTGGAGTAGAAGTATGGGGTCTGCCTCACATTCGATAAACCAGAGTTCGAATCTTGGCTAGGATGACAGCTAAATGAGATTTTTACTTTCTCTACCAGATACATATTATGTAGAGAAGTTATTGTATAATACTTGAAACTTTGATAGCATGGTTTCTCGGAAATACATGTTTTAAGGCGTCTGATTAAAACAAATGTTTGTGTGTGTGTATATATCTGTCTGTCTGAGAACAGCATACCTCAAAAACGAAAAGTCCATAAAATACTAAACTGAATGTTTAAGTTCAGCATGTTCTAAAGAAATGTCAAGAAGATGTTCTCCTCATCTCAAATTACGCTTTACACGTACTATTTTTCCAAAATTTTAATTCTCTCAAAAAATATTTAAAATCATTTTGATTGAAAAAACATATTTAAAATATTTTTATGACAAACTAAGTGTATATCTTGAATTTTCTGGGAATATCTTCTGAAGGGATGAGTTTTGATAGCTCCTAAACCGTAAAGAATAGACAAAGTCTTACTAAAAAAATTTAGATCTCTTTAAAGCAGCCAAGTTCTGTCAGATATAATTTATTTGAGGTATTCGTTATTGGTTTAAATTTTCCAATACTTGTACTTTTCGTAAAGGGTAAATACATATTCGCTATTTTTTCATGCTGATCATGCAAGGAGAACGGAATTTTGAAGTCCCCACATAATGACCCATTCATAAGAGATGTTACTCTCTTTTAGCATAGAATATATCCTTATTCACCTAGTAATTGCAAACGAGTATGAAATAAAACCATTTTGCTAATGTTTATTTCGATTAACATGAAGCACATAGAAGAATAAGCTTTTGTAAGAGCAATTCGTTGCAGAATATGTAGATAATGTTTCCTTAATTGCTTTGCAGTAGGAATTTACTCATAATACATGAATATATTCTATGTACACCAAGGATTCAATTTGCGATCAAGGTATTTATACCCCACAAATCAAATGTTTTGCAATTTTAGTACCAGTGTGTCTCTTTGATCTAAAACTTTGTACATAGGGATAGAGAAGTATTGTATTCCACCCAAAAATTCGATGTCGAGATTTCACCGGAAATACATGTTTTAGGACCCCCTGAATCCAAAAAAAGCATTTCCAGAAAAAGGTCCGTGTGTCTGTGAACACGATAACTCAAAAACGAAAAGTAGCTAAAATACCAAACTTGGTATTTAAGTTCAGTATCTTCCAGGGATGCGACACGAAGATTTTGAGAAAAATACCCCCACCCCAAACTACCCTTTACATGGAACTGTTCTAAAAATTTTTGATCTTCTTAAAAATGGCTCTAACGACTTTGATTAAAATATCGTATATTAAAGATATTTACCTGAAAAATAAAATGCATATCTTGAATTTTCTGGGAATAGCTTCTGAAGACCTGCTTATTCTGGATGAATTTTGCCTAATTTGGCATAACTAATAAACCGTAAGAGATACACAAAAACTTACAAACAGAAAACGTAGGCCTTGTTAAAATACACAATTTACATCATATACATTTTTTTCGTGGAGCTTACCGTTTTTGAAGTATTCATTGTTATTAGTTTCAGTTGTGAAGTACTTATACTTCTCTCAGACGGGAGTGTCCGTTTTTCTTTTGTTCTACTCCTGGCCAAGAAAAGAAGCGATTTGTAATGGCAATCGCATAACGACAGCTTTTAAAGCATTTGACTATCGATTTAGCCTAGTGTATTCCCTTATTTTCTTCCTACTTATAAGGAACTAAGTAATAAGAACATTGTGCTGAATACCTCGATTAACAAGGTGCAGAAAGAAGAAGAATCTTATGTAAGAAGTTTGTAGAACGTCTAGAGAAAGTCATGTGAGTGTAACACATCAGATTTTTTTTTTAGGTCAATCACCAAAATCAGTCCCTACGCCTGTGATTGCAGAAGAGAAACTTTCTCCTCTTCGTCTGGGTCGTGTATTTTTCTTGCTGGTAATGAAGGATCTTTGAGTATTTCCTCTTCTATCAGTTCAAGCTCGTAAAGTTCCATTTTCTGCTCTTGTGATTTTTCATTTAAAGTAAGTATGAGAAATCTCGTTTTACTAATCTCTTAGTACCCGTGTTTATCCAATATTTAAAATTCTATCACTGAAAGCAGGAATCTCTCTCCTGCGTCTTCAATTTTATCTTTATGCAATCTATTCAAAGTTTACGTTTATCAGATTTATTCATTGGGACATTGCATTCGCTGAATGCAAACTTTGGTTTATAGATATATGAACTTAAAACCGTTGGAATGAATCGTGCTACGAAACATTACTAACGCCAACAATAATGTCTTTATGCCAAAAAAAACATCCACTCATATGAGTTTCTCCACTTGTTCTGCAAAGAAACTGCTTTCAAAAGATTCTTCTTGCTTCTACTCCATGCTAATTGAGATTAGCAGAATTTTATTACTAGTTTCCTTGTAACTAGAAAAAAACTAAGGAATACACAATGCTAAAACGATAATAAAATTATTTAAAACATGTCGCTATGCGATCGTCATTTGTAATACCACGAGTGTGTTCATCTTGTCGATAATTCACGAAAATTCATGAAAACACGAGTTGTATTTGATAACACAATTCAGAGAAATAGACTGTTAATATTGTTAAAATCTGGACATCTATTTCCAATACGTGCTTCACTTGGTGATGTACTCCATCTACACCGTTTAACAAAATTGACAACTTCACTGTATGTAATGGCTTTTTTAATTTTAAAGACTATTAATACTTCATAAAATATAGGAAGGGAGACATTATCAGGTAATTCTCTTATTTCCCTTCTAACAATCTTTTGAAAAGTGGTTACCATGGGGTTGAAATCCGTTTTTCTTTGCATGCACAGGCGTTTATAAGTACCCGTATAAGAAAAGTTCAAATCTTTTAAAACTGAAACCAATAACAAAAAATGTCTTAAAAACGGTCAACTCCAGGAAAAAGAAATGTATTTCATATAAATTGTAGGTTTTAATGATATCATCATTTTTTGTGCAGCAATTTTTTGTCTACCTCTTACGGTTTATCAGTTATGTAAATTTCAGCGAAATTTATCCAGAATAAAGAGGTCTTCTTAGGATATTCTCAGAAAATCCAACATATACATTTTATTTGTCACGTAAATTTCTTTAATATAAAGTATTTTAATTAAAATCGTTGAGAAATTCAACAATTTCGAAAGATTTTCCAAGTAAAGGGTAGTTTGTGTTTCAACAACATTTTGTTTTTGAGTTATCGTGTTCATAGACATACAGGTTCACACGCATATAGGGAGGGACCTTTCTCTAAAAATTATTTTTTGCAGGGGGTCCTAAAATGTGTATTTCCTGTGAAATCTTTTGACTTTTTGGGTGGAGTACAATACTTTCTCTACGTACGTACTTTTACTACGTAGAGAAAATAAAATATGGGTTAGAATTTTGATACATGGCAAAAATGCCACTGTTATTGTGTATAAATTTCAGTGAGAGATAGGTATTGCATGCTGTGGATTTACTTAATTTCTCTACTGCGTCACTTTAAGGCATTACATATTGGTCGTATTTATATGTTCTATACCCATCCCTGGAAAATGTTATATTTAACTACTAGCTTTATTTCCAAAGATCCTTTCCAGCCGTAGCTTTCACTAGGGAATTCCTCGAGTAGTCAATTGGGCGAGTACATGATTTAGTTATCTTCTTATGTCTTTTTCTCCATTCTCCCCAGCCTTTCCCTCTTCCTTCTACAGTATTTCCGGCCACAATTTTACGCTGGCTAGCAATATTACGTTCCCATGTTTCCTTGCCTTTCTTTTTTTACTCAAACGCTCTCTTAGGAAATCTACTTTCCTTTAACTACCACAAAGCCTATAATACCACATCCTACACTCGTTTTTACTTTCTCTATACTCACTATGTACATAGTGAATAGAGAATGTATTGCACTCCACCAAAAAATTCGATACCGAGATTTCACCGGATATACATGTTTTAGGGTCCCCTGTAACCAAAAAAAGCATTTTGACAAAAAGGTCCATGTGTGTGTCTGTGAACACGATAACTCAAAAACGAATAGTAGCTAAAACAAAATACCAAACCTGGTATTTAAGTTTAGTATCTTCCAGGGATGCAACACGAAGATTTTGAGAAAAATCCCCCCACCCCAAACTACCCTAAACATGGAACTTTTTTCGAAAAATTTGATTTTCTTAAAAGTGCCTCTAACGATTTTGATTAAAATATCTTATATTAAAGAAATTTACCTGACAAATAAAATGTATATCTTGAATTTTCTGGGAATAGCCTCTGAAGACCTGTTTATTCTGGATGAATTTTATTTAATTTGCCATAGCTAGTAAACTGTAAGAGA
This sequence comes from Hymenopus coronatus, assembly GCA_030762935.1. NCBI lineage: Eukaryota > Metazoa > Arthropoda > Insecta > Mantodea > Hymenopodidae > Hymenopus > Hymenopus coronatus. The sequence goes on from CM060891.1 coordinate 21,948,435, forward strand.
TAGACAAGAACTTATAATACAAAAATGTAGGCTTTTTTTTTAAAATACACAACTTATGTCATATACATTTTTCTCGTGGAGCTTACCGTTTTCGAGGTACTCATTGTTATTAGTTTCAGTTGTGAAGTAGTTCTCAGAAGGGAGTGTCCGTTTTTCTTTTGTTCTACTCCTGGCCAAGAAAAGAAGCGATTTGTAATGACAATCGCCTAACGACAGCTTTTAAAACATTTGACTATTGGTTTAGCCTAGTGTATTCCCTTATTTTCTTCCTACTTCTACGGAACTAAGTAATAAGAACATTGTGCTAATGAGTACCTCGATTAGCAAGGTGCAGAAGAAGAAGAATCTTATGTAAGAAGTTTGTAGAAGAGCTAGAGAAAGTCATGTGAGTGTAACACATCAGATTTTTTATCTTACTCTGTTAATTATGGTGTAGTACACTTATTTGTGTTAAAAGTGGCTTAAATAGACATATTTGTGAGTGGGATGTTCGGTACACGAGAGCATAAGCGCGAGTCTTCTGGTTTCTCATCAGCAAATAATAGTTTAATAAGCCACGTGCAATATACAACGTTTTATCTTATCCTCATATTAACTGAAATATTCCTATGTTTACTCTCTCTACACGTGCTATATACATAGTGTATAGAGGAAGTATTGTATTCCACCCAAAAATTCGATACCGAGATTTCACCGGAAATACATGTTTTAGGATCCTCTGAATCAAAAAAAACAAAAAAAAAAAAAACAGTTTCAGAAAAAGGTTTGTGTGTATGTGCGTGTGAGGGTGTATGTGTGTGTCTGTGTCTGTGTCTGCGGACAGCATATCTCAAAATTGAAAAGGCCGTTAAATACCAAATGTATTTAAGTTTGGTATGTTCCAATGAAGCAACACGAAGATTTTCAAGAAAATTTCTCCACCCCTAACTACCTTCTACGTGGGAAATTTTTCGAAATTGTTTGATTTTCTCAAAAATGACTAACGATTTTGATTAAAATACCACATATTAAAGTTATTTCCATCACAAATATAATGTATATCTTGAATTTCCAGAGAATAGATACTGAAGACCTAATTATTCTGGATGATTGCTGAATTTTGCATAACTAGTCAACTGTAAGAGATAGACAAAACCTTACTACACAAAATATAAAGATCTGGTTGAAACACGATTTATTGTAGATCTTCGTATTTTACGAAGTTTGCGGAGAGCCATTCAAAAGAAACGAAGAGGAATGCTGACTTCAGGAATTGTGCTGATCCATGACAACGTTCATCCACACACTACTGGCAGAACCCATCGGCTCCTTGAACAATTTCAATGGGACATTTCCGATCATCCGCCGTACAGTCCTGACCTGGGACCCAGCGACTTTCATCTTTTCCCTGGCTCTCAAACCATCGAAGATCTTCAGAACAGCGTCAATGCTTATTTAAAATCATTGGCGGCAATATTTTTTTGAAGCGGGTATTGCAAAGCTTGTGCACTGGTACGATAAATGTCTCAATCTTTTCGGTGATTATGTTGAAAAGTAACCATAAGTGCACAAAACTTTTAGTAATAGAATAATTGTTTTCTATGAACTTGTCTTTTATTTATGGCCTATCGGAAGTTGAAAACAAAACAACCCTCGTAGCAATGAATAGCCTATATGGATTCGAAGAATAATATTCATAAAATCCCATCTGTCTTGGCGTACATTTGCACCGAAATCACTGAAACTTGATGTCCATATCATAAATTTCAGATCTCTTTGTATTGCTACATTCTATTATTTTGGCTTACTAAAGCATGATTGTAATTCATATGTCTATTGGGACTTCCGCCATTATGTACGAGAATATAGCACACACTGATATTCAGGGAGAAAACAAATTCACGTGGGTGCGATAAATTTAGAAAAACAATTTCACGTGGGTGATATAAAAAACGATTAAAATGTAGAGAGTTGGCATTTTACGCACCAATGTACTAAATTGGCCACTTCCCATGATGACGTGTCATAAACGAAATAGTCATGAAAATAAATTATAATGCCAGAATTTTTGCATCCCATAATGTACAATCATAATTATTTATTTATTAATTTTGGATTTAGCGTTATTATAAGGGCGTTTGTATGCTCACCTAGTATTTCTAATTTTCCAACATATTAAATCAGAGCACTTTCTCAACGTTTATCTACGTCCAGATCACATTAAACGAGCAGTTTATAGCGATCTGATACAGATGGCAGCCCGAGGAAATTGCCATGTTATATACTGGCGAACTTCTGAGTTTATATTGCGTTGCCAAAGAAGGCCTTAGGCGCTGGCTTTAAAATTGCAACTAGAGGTTCGTAATGGTATCACAGACTGGGGAAGAGCACTCAATTCTATCCTTTTACTGAATTGGTACATTAAACAGCTGGTTTTAAACATGCGTGATTTGCAAGCAACAACATTTGTATACATTTTGAAAAGAAAAAAAAAATACGAACTAATTTATTTTTGCACAAAGCAAAAAGGCATTTCAGACTTTAGGATAGAATATGAAAGCAATTGAATTTCAAAAGCCTGGCAATCTAACAATATAAATTTCCTGCGTTATTTGCTAACCATTAATTCAGCTGATAAATAAGAACATTCTAAAAACAGCTTATAATATTTATTTTCACTCAATGATGCACTAAGGGATTAAATTCTTGGGAAGTTGTTAGATGCTATAAAGGTGTTTATTATGCAAAAATCTGATGTGTTCCATTCACATGACTTTCTCTACATCTCTGCAACAAATTATTGTTAATAAGCTTATATTTCTATTTATTTCAGGCTAATTGATAAAAAAATAACAGAAATAGTCTTATTACTTACTTCCTTGTAAGTAGAAGCGAAATAAGGGAGTACCATAGGTTAAAGTGATAGTCAAAAGCTGGTTGATATGTGACTGAAGTTACTATGTTAGTATGAACAGGAGTTGACAAATTCCTGTATGAGAAACGTACAAGTTTTTCAAAGCTGAAACTAAAAACAAGGAATATCTTAAAAACGACCAACTCCACGAAAAAAATGTATGTAACATAAATTAATGTGTTTTAATATGTTAAGATATTTACATGACAAATAATTCGTATTCTTGAATTGCCTCTAAATACTTCTTTATTCTGTATGCTTTTTTTTTAGAATGTTCATAACCATTCAAACCGTAAGACATAGACAAAAATTTTATACAAAAAATGTAGATATCGTTAAAGTACACAATTCATGTCATATATGTTCTTTTCGTGGAGATGACCATTTCTGAGATATTCCTTGTTGTTTATTTAAGATCTTTTCTCTCACAGAAATGTGTAAACTTCTGGTCATGCATAGAAACGGGTTTTACTCCATGGTAATCAGCTTTTAGAAGATTTGACTAACGTTTCAGCTTTCTGTATATGCTTATTTACCTTCAACTTACAAGGAAGCAAGTGATTAACACAGTTCTGCTAATGTTTATCTCGATTATCTGAAGTAGATAAAAGAATAAGCTGTTTAAAAAGAATTTGTTTCATCGATGTAGAGAAAGTCATGTGTATGGAACAAATCAGATTTTTTAGTTACTCTGTTTACAGTTACATACTACTGTGTCAAGAAAGTTCCGGGAATGTGCCAATAAAACACAAAAAATTATTTAGTCATCCAATTTTATTTTATCGACTTCAAAGTAGGCCCCTTCTGGAATTGTACATTTATGCCAACGAATAATCCAATTTTCTTGAAAGTTTTTGTGTCGCATCATTGCAAGATAGCAAACTTAAATACCAAGTTTAGTATTTAACGGTATTTTCGATTTTGAGCTATGCTGTCTAAGGCACACACACACACATACACGGACCTTTTTCCAGAAATGCTTTTTTTTTTTTTATTCAAGGGGGCCCAAAACACGTATTTCCGGTGAAATCTCGGTATTGAATTGTTGGTGCATTACAATACTTTCTATACAATATGTACATAGTACGTGCAGAGAAAGTAAAAATACTAAAATCCGAGTCTCGTAGATTCGGGTGCAATTGATGAGAGAGTGAGAACCCAGTTTAAGCATTTTTCTTAAAACTGACCCTACAGTCTGGGCTAAAATCTGAGTGGGGTATGGAACAATACATCTAAACAGGTACAAACTCATTAGAGAGTGGCTGGCGTGGATTAGACTAGGAGCATAAAAATTATTGATGAGAATGGTATGAGAATATTTCCCATTTGACCCATATCTTGGCAAGATGTAGGGGAACGGAGAAATGAAGTATTTACTGCCATCCTTTACCACCGCGAATGGAGAGATAGGAGCATGTTGGACTCTACTGGCAGGCACGAGAGACCCGGATGGGATAGGTAAATTTTTACTTAAGGCAAGACAACTGAGTTCTGGAAGAGGAGGGAGCGATAATAAGAGATAAAATGTGATTATAATGTTTTATATCTTTATATATAATTCTTCTGTGCGTGTGTATGTAACTGAACTCCTCCTAAACAACTGGACCGATTTTAATGACATTTTTTGTGTGTGTTCCAGTAGATTTGAGAATGGTTTAGATTCTCAGTTCGGTTCAATGGAAATTGTTTATTTAATTAATTTTTTATTTATAAATTGTTGTTGATTTTGGAATGTTTTAGATTGGATCCAGCAGACTGCACTACAATCACAGTATCGAATATTCAGTAATATTTTATTCTAATTCCAGTTTTTCCCAACAGGTGGTGCTACGATCAAATCCAGAAAAATATTTTATAACTTCGTGTTGTTATTGTGTTACAAAAAAAAATATTTCAATAAGATTCAATTAATGTTTCAAGAGTTTTAAAGTGTGCATAAAAACTATACATTTTGCAAACTCAGTGTGGAATTGATGTGAGCACTTTGTATAATTTTCTATCAAATTTACACGTGCGTTAATTAACAGCCACCCTAACCTACAAAAAATTGTTAAATTTTCGAATTAAAGACGTGACTACAGGCCGTCTGTCGGGTCTGCTAGTTTGTATATATGTGTGTGTGTGTGTTTATGTAACAAGTCACACAGTTGACCCTCCTTTGCTCGCTGCCCTTTACCTGCCCGACTGTAGGGGTATGATGTATGTAAACACAGCAGAGCCGTTCAAACCACATTATACCCAGAAATTTGTGCTTCATTTATGACTGCTAAGCAAACAAAGTGAGACACACTTTTTTGTTATATGCATTCTCTACTAAATATCTAATTATTTGCACCTATTCACCTCCCGTTCTGTATATAGTATACAGAAATAAGTAATTTCGGCATTAAGAAAATGTATTTTGTAACGTATTAGAAAAACTTCACATTTTTCATTATACTTCGGATGTAGGTCTTTAAAAAGGCTCAAATGCTGGTTGGAGAATGATAAAAAACTGCTACACTCTCTTTATTTCAGTCTCGCTCGCAAAGAGCTGGCAGATCAAACGACTCACCAGTGCTACTGCGTAACCTGCCCTCACCCCAATATAGCTGTTCCCAGACAAATATAATATGGGCGTTTTTCTTAAAATATTTAATATATATTTTTATTTGATTCGAGATCTCAAAACATATTTTTGCAGTGAAATCTCAACATAAATTTTTAAGTGGGATACAATATTTCATACTTGCATTGATTGGTGGCAGAGAAATAAAAACAAAAAAAAACTACGCTTTTCACATAAGGAAGAGAGTTTGAACAGGTTGAAAACAACGTTACTTTAACCATAATTGGACATCTTCCTTTTGAGACTGAATGAAATATCTATGGAAAACAGTCCGTATACGAGAGTCAGAAATCTTTTTACCTCGTCGGGAAGGAAAACAGTTGTAATTGAGAAGGAGGACGAGAGAAACAGCTGAAAGAGGGAATGAAATAAGTGAGGCATGGGTAGAGGAGATATCATTTTATATTGGTAGGAAAAAATTCCCCCTTCTTAGTTGAAATGTTCCTCTGCTAATATTTGTGGTAAACAAGAACTAGAGAGTGGAATGAAAGCAAACCGAACGCGAATTACTTTCAGCCCGATCGTTGTTCACATGTTTGTAAACAGAGATTGGTAGAAAGGTATTCAGAAGAAATGATAAGGCTTAATAACATTTCTCAGTTGTGTCTAAGTTTCCATAACTACTTCACTGACGTTAAAAAATAAATAAATCTGGTCAAAACACTTATAATACCTAAAAATCTGATGTGTACCATTCACATGACTTTCTCTATATCCCTGCAACAAATTGTTCTTAAAAAGCTTATACTTCTATTTACTTTATGCTAATCAGAAAAAAATTAGCAGAAATAGTCTTATTACTTACTTCCTTGTAAGCAGAAGCGAAATAAGGGACTACCATAGGTGAAAATGATGAGAAAAGTACAAGTTTTTCATTGCAGAAACCAAAAATAAGGAATTTGAAAAAACGACGAACTTACGAAAAAAATGTATATAACATAAATTGTGTGTTTTAATGAGGTCTACATTTTTTGTGTAGTAAGTTTTTGTCCATCTCTTACGGTTTAGCAGTTATTCAAAATTCAGTAAAATTCATCCAGAATAAACTACCCTTCAGAGGCTATTCCCAGAAAGTTCAAGATATGCATTTTATTTGTCAGGTAAATACCTTTAATATACGAAATTTTAATCAAAATCGTTTTGAGAAAATCAAAATTTTCGAAAAAAAGTTTCATGTGAAGGGTAGTGTCGCATCCCAGGAAGATATTAAACTTAAATACCAAGTTTGGTATTTTACCGACTTTTCGGTTTTGAGTTATCGTGTTCACACACACACGGACCTTTTTGTGAAAACGCTGTTTTTAGATAAAGGGGACCCTAAAACATATATTTCCGGTGAAATCTCAGTATCGAATTTTTTGGTGGAGTGCAATTCTTTCTCTATTCACTATGTACATAGTGCGTATAGAGAAAGTAAAAATACGTTTTTTTTTGTGGAGTTAACCACTTCCGAAATATTCCTTGTTGTTGGATTAAATTTTCCAGTGCTTACACTTTTTTCAAATGGAAAATCAACATTCGCTTTTCTTTTGTTTTTATTCTTGGGCATGCAAAGAGAACTGAATTTCAGTGTCATTTGCTAGCGAGAAGATTCTAACAGATGTGACAAGCGCTTTAGTCTAGTCTATTCCCTTATTGCTGCTGTATCTACAAGGAAAATGTAATAAGACTATTTCTGTTAAATTTTATCTCGAATATCATGAAATAGTTAAATGAATAGGCTTTTATGAGAATAGTTTGTTGCAGAATAGGCAAATAAAGTAATGACAACAGATTTTCCTTCTTTCTTTTATTTTTTCAGAGGAAGCTTAATTGTTGGTGGAAGGAACAACCTGACAGGGAAAATAGTCCTTTTTACTTTCTCTAGCCCCATTTGTACAATGTACATAGGGGTAGAGAAGTATTGTATTCCATCCAAAAATTCGATACCGAGATTTTCCCGGAAATACATGTTTTAGGACACTCTGTATCCAAAAATAGCATTTCTAGAAAAAGGTCCGTATGTGTGTGTCCGTGTGTTCTTTTCGGGGTTTCCCTTATCCTGAGAAGACGAATGTCGAGTAACTTTAAGCTCCATGGACCCCGAGATCATTTGAGCATCATTTCACTAATTTCATTCATCGTCCGATATGTCCAACCAGGTTAAAGGACGTTAAACTAAGAAAAAAAAAATCTTTGTAAGAATAGTTTGCATGTAGAAGGTTATGTGAATGAAACACATCAAATCTTTTAACTGAAACTAACAATTTTCCTTGAGAATTGCAACTGCTTTATGGTTTTTCACCTAGTTTATGAAATGTCTATGTCGGCAAATTTAAAAAAATTAAAAAATTAAAGTTCAAATGTTTAGACAAGTCTTGAAAAAGAAAACAAGGTAACCATTGAGACTTAGGATCTCGAAAAATCCTAATGGAAATTGAAATTTCATTTTTTAAATATGTTTAGGAAATCAACAGTGTTTCTTTGTTCCCCAAAACTTAGATTTTGTGGCTAGAGGTCCTTCAAAAAAATTGATATATTCCATTCACATGACTTTCTCTATGTCTGTGCAGCACTTTATTGTTATAAAGCTTATGGTTCTTTTTACTTCATGCTCATCGAGAAAAATTTAGCAGAAATAGTCTTATTACTTCCTTCCTTGCAATAAGAAGGGAAATAAGGGAGTAACATAGGCTAAAATGTAGTCAAAAGCTGGTTGCTATGTGACTGAAGTTCCTTTGTTTGTGTGATCAGGAGTTGGCAAATTCCTGTATGAGAAAATTATGTTTTTCAAAGCTGAATTAATAAATATCTAAAAAACATTCAACTCCACGAAAAAAATGCATATAACATTAATTGTGTGTTTTAATGTGCTCTACACTTTTTGTGGGGTAAGCTTTTGTCCATCTCTTACGGTTTAGCAGTTATGCAAAATTCCGTAAAATTAATCCAGGATAATTTCAGAGGCTATTCCCAGAAAATTCAAGATATACATTTTATTTTTCAGGTAAATATCTTTAACATACGATATTTTAATCAAAATCATTTTCTAAAAATTTTCCATGCAAAGGGTAGTTGGGTGGGGGGATTTTCTTGAAAATCTTCGTGTCGCATTTTTGGAAGATACTGAACATAAATACCCAAATTTGTATTTCACAGACTTTTTTTAAGCTTGCTGTCCACAGGGACACAGACACACACACACGGACCTTTTTCCAAAAATGCTTTTTTTGGATTCAGGGGCCCCAAAACATGTATTTCCGGTGAAATATCGGTATCAAATTTTTGGGTGGAATGCAATACCTTCTCTATATAGAGAAAGTAATAAGCGATTGATATATACATATGTATCTCTGGTGAAGTTCCAATGTTTGCCTGGAATGCAGTACATTTTCTATGTTCAGGGTAGACGTGTGAAATGATTGTACATCTACTACTGCAGATATTACTTCTCTTGTCTCTACAGGTTACAACTGAAACTAATTTTAAAGCTACCTGTTAAGTTACCGCAACATGGAACCTAGCCCTACATCAATAATTTGTCACACATATTGTATTGACAGGTGTAGATGCTGCTGTTAACATGTGGCACCCATGTTGACTGTAATTCATCCCCAGTCAAGCACGTGACCGGATCAGCTAGAAATTCACTATTTAAAGGAGTTCTTAAACTACGGGCCACATAATGGGTGTGGAAACAAAACCTGCACAGACGTCTAGAATGGTAACAAATTAAGCGATTTTACTTTCTCTAGCATGTATACACAATGTACGAGGTACGTCCAGAAAGTAAGTTCCGTTTCAATTTATCTCCGCTGCAGCACTCCGATCGCAGTTCCGCACATGCGCTGTAGACGCTCTGTATCAAGGAGAAGAAACGTGCGCCATTTTTAGATAGCTGTCAGCCACATACGCTTTGTTGTGCTTGTTTACAATGTCGGTGTTGATTGAAAATCCCTCCGCTTGTGAAATCAGATCTGTGATTCGTTTTCTGAATGCTAGGAAAGTGAAACCAATTGAAATTTATCAGCAAATTTGCGAAGTTTACGGACAAAATCCGATGAGTGATTTAATGGTGAGAAGATGGGTCCGACAGTTCAATGAAGGACGTAGTGAAGTGCACGATGAAGAACGAAAATGTGACGAAAAACGTCCTACAGGGATTTGGCTGGGATTTCTTCATCTGTTCTTACATCTCAAGTCTTTCCTTCGCGGTCAACATTTCAACAATGACGAAGAGCTGAAAGAAAATGTTTCCAACTTTTTGAAGACACTGGCGGCAAACTTCTATGAAGAAGGTATACAAAAACTTGTGCCACGCTATGACAAATGCCTGCAAAATTTCGGCAGTTATGTGGAAAAGTAGTTTAAGAGTAATAGAATTCTGTGCAATAAATAATTATTCTGTATCTGTACACAATTTAATTTTATTACCAAACGGAACTTATTTTCTGGACGTACCTCGTATATAGTTGGAAGTGAAGGTATTCTATATGACCTACATCTTTTGTAGAGCCAATCATTTTCAAAATATTGTTTGATATTGATTTTAACATTTCCAATACTTATATTTTTCTCACATGGGGAGCGCTCAGTATTTTCTTGCTGGCCATGTAAAAAGAAGGGAATTTCAAAGTTACAATATAGTGACCAGCTATTAAAACATTTCGCTATCGCTTTCTCTATGTGTATTTTAACAAACTCTCTTTTTATGCAACTAAAATTCTTTTGTTTCTTTCACAAACTGAATACAATAAGAATTTACCCACATATAATTGTCTTTCTTGAATTCTTTCGTAACAATTTTGCCCTGTACTTCGTTTTGACATTCGCGGCGGCAGCGGCCCCTACAACATGCTACGAATTTCCTGTTGAAACTAACTCAATTGCTCGCCTCGCATTCCAAGATAAAGCTGAACGCTGAGCACAGCTTAGTTGCTGAAAATTTCCAGAAACCGTCGCACTACAGGTGTCCACAACTCACCCTGGTGTAACAACGCGGGCCTCGGTGTCAAAGTACCTCTCGACAGAACACGGTCCACTCGCACAGATGTAACAATCACAGCTGTGATGTCAAAAGCACCTCCCGCCGGCACAGGTATCCACTAACGCAGTGTAACAATGGATGCCAAGAATCAGCCGACTTACACACACGTGTTCGGCGACTGCAGCCATAAGATGTAGACACACTTTTGCCTCATTTCTGTTCTACTTATAAGGAACTAAGTAATGCAACCATTTCTGCAAATGTTTATTTTGATTAGCTTTAAGTAGAGAAAAGAATAAGCTTTTTTTAGGAATAACTTGTTGGAGAATAGGTAGAGAAAATCATGTGAATGGAATACATACCTTTTTTTAGGTTTCATACAGGATTGCTACCTTGTAACGTATACGATCTTTCCGATTACAGACTTAAATAGCTATTGTTAGGAGAGAGAATTATATTAGTATCATAGAAAGAGAAACTCAAATATTTTATGTTGGTGAATCTGTAGCATATTCATTAATTTCATTGCTAGGAGACGATATAAGATAAAAATGGCGACAAACAGGAGAACATTTTGTGTGCAATATTTTCAAATATCCAAGTCTGCTGTCACTGAATAACTCAATTTTAGAAGAAAAGTTGGTGTTAATCCACGCTGACTTGAGAACCAGATTATGCATCTGTAAGCGCAAGTGAGCCATTCGACCATCAATAAGTGAGGCAAATGTGCAGCGTGTGAGAGAGAGTTTCACACGCGATCCACAGAAATCCACCGAAAAGCCAGTAGATTATTAAACATCGTCCAACAAACTGTAGAAGCCTTTATGGACTGCCTCCGTGGTCCAGTGATCAGCGAGCGAACTTCTCAACCGGGTTCGATTCCCGACTCGGGCGGGGAATTTTTCTTTAAGGAGAATTATTCCCCATCCCCCACAGAATCTAGAAGTAAGTATGTGAGAGTGAATGTGAGTGTGTTTAGTAACCATGATTAACCTAATGTTTTAAACTTACAGTAAAATGAGTTGTTTCATACGTCAATGCCCCCAATATGACCATTGAAGATAAAGGGGGCTATATAAAGGAAAAAAAAAAAAAAAATGTGATGTGTACCATTCACATGACTTTCACTATATCCCTGCAACAAATTATTCTTAAAAAGCTTATACTTCTCTTTACCTTATGCTAATCAGAAAAAATGAACAGAAATAGTCTTATTACTTGCTTCCTTGTAAGTAGAAGCGAAATAAGGGACCACCATTGGTTAAAATTATAGTCAAAAGCTGGTTGCTATGTCAATGAAGTTCCTTTGTTTATATGGATAGGAGTTGACAAGTTCCTGTTTGAGAAAAGTATAAGTTTTTCATAGCAGAAACCAAAAATAAGGAATGTCTTAAAAACGACAAGCTCACGAAAAAAATGTATATAACATAAATTGTGTGTTTTAACGTGTTCTACATTTTTTGTGTAGTAAGCTTTTGTCCATCTCTTACGGTTTAGGAGTAATTCAAAATTCAGAAAAATTAATCCAAAATAAACTACTCTTCAGAGGCTATTCCCAGAAAATTCAAGATATACCTCTTATTTATCAGGTAAATATCTTTAATATACGAAATTTTAATCAAAATCATTAGAGCCATTTTTGAGAAAATCAAAAATTTCGAAAAAAGTTCCCTGTAAAGGGAAGTAGGGGAGGGGGGATTTTTCTCAAAACCTTCGTGTCGCAACCCTGTAAGATACTAAACTTAAATGCCAAGTTTGGTATTTTACCGATTTTTCCTTTTTGAGTTATCGTGTTCACAGACACATGGACACACACACGCACACACACACACGCGAACCTTTTTGTGAAAATGCTTTTTTTGGATATTGGGGTTCCTAAAACATATATTTCCTGTGAAATCTCGGTATCAAATTTTTTGGTGGAGTGCAATACCTATCTATACACTATGTACATAGTACGTATGGAGAAAGTAAAAACGGACTTTATGGAAACAAGTAACGTACTTGTTGCACATAAATCATAGGATTTTCCAAACTCCAAATCCAGACCTTGTGTTTGTGTACTTTGCCTGACAGATGGAAAGAGGCTTCATCACTAAACACCAAAGATTAGATGAAACCTTCAGTTTCCATTCTGAGTTGAATCTCCTCACAGAAAGACTTTCTGATCCGCTTTGTATAAAACTTCAAACATTTTCCTAAACCCTTCCATATATTTTGTTGGGCGATGTTTAATTGTCTTCTGACTTCTACGTTGGATTTCTGTGGACTACGTATGAAACTCTCTCTCACAAGCTCCACATTTGCCTCACTTACTATTGGAAAACCGGTTGACTTACACTTATAGATTCATCCCCTTGTTTTGAAGTGAACGTGCCATTTACGGATCCACTGGTTGAATGAATACCAACTTTTCTTCTAAAATTGCGTTATACAGTCCGTGTGTGTCTGTGGACAACATGGCTCTAAAACGAAAAGACCGTTGAATACCAAATTTAGTATTTAAATTTGGCATCTTCCAAGGATGCGACACGAAGATTTTCAAGAAAATCCCCCATCCCAAACCACCCTTTACATGGAACTTGCTTCGAAAATTTTGATTTTCATAAAAATGGCTCTAACGATTTTGATTAAAATATCGTATATTAAAGATATTTACCTGACAAACAAAATGTATATCTTGAACTTTCTGGGAATAGCCTCTGAAGACTACTTTATTCTGGATCAATTTTACGGTATTTTGTATAACTGCTAAACCGTAAGAAATGTACAAAAACTTGCCATACAAAAACTGCAGAGCACGTTAAAACACACATTTTATATAATATACATTTTTTTCGTGGAGGTGATCGTTTTTTAGATATCCCTTGTTTTTGGTTTCAGCTTTGAAAAACCTATACTTTTCGCATACAGGAATTTGTCAACTCCTGTCCATACGAACAAAGGAACTTCAGTCACATAGCAACAAGCTTTTGACTATCACTTTAACCTGTGGTACTCACTTATTTCGCTTCTACTTACAAGGATGCAAATAATAAGATTATTTCTGCTAATTGTTTCTCAATTATCATGAAGTAAATAGAAGCATAAGCTTTTTAACAATAATTTGTAACGGAGATGTAGAGAAATTCATGGGAATGGATCACATCAGATTTTTTTCTGTTATACCATCTCCTAGCAACGAAATTTGAAAATATACAACAGTAATAGGAACACTGTATGAGATTGATTTGTAGCATAGGATGGAAATAGGAATTATATCGCTACTCTCTAGATCAATTGCCACTTTCGCGTTCTTGCGAGCGTGGTGTTGATCTCGGAAGTTTACTTTATTACGCTTAACTTCTTAACAAGCTTCCAGATGGCTTTGTTTGGGGAACTACTAAGTTCACACAAACATGTTCATCTCAGCTCACCATATGGTAAAGCTACAACCACCATTCTAATGAGAAGACACCCTTGCATCAAAATGAGCTGTAACAGCGTGAAAGTAAATTACTGCTGCACACCATAAGCATTATTAAACACCATTGGGGGTGAAAATTCAAATACAACAAGGGGCGTTCAATAAGTCCCACGAACAAGTTTGAAAAACAATTATTTTTGGTAGCCATTTTACTATTTTCTCTACACGTACTTTGTGCATAGTGTATAGAGAAGGTATTGCATTGCACACACAATTTCCACACCAAGATTTCACCGGATATACCTGTTTTGAGACACCTGAATCCAAAAATAGTATTTTTAGAAAAATATCCTATTGTGTTTGTGTGTGCATCTGTGTGCGTGAATGTGTGTCTGTGTATATTTCAAAAACGAAAAGACCGTTAAATACATAACTTGGTATTTAAAATAAGAACTGAAGCTTTCCTGGCGACGTGTTAATTCAAAAGCTTCTCGGGCTTCTAGCCAGGCAAAAACTTGGCTTGACACCAACGTTTCGAAGAAGTGCATCTTCCTCGTCTTCAGGGTGAACTGAACTGAATTGAACTGCTCATTTTTTCTCGATTATTAGCATGAAGTAAATAGAAGCAGTAGCTTTTTTAACAATAATTTGTTGCAGAGATATAGAGAAAGTCATATGAATGGAGCACATCAGATTTTTATTTCCCATGTTGCATTCTAATGTGTCAGACAGTTTCTTTTGCATAAGTCACTACAGGTTTAATTGCTTTCTGAAGAATCTTTTAGATTTCAAAACTGGAAGAGAACCAATAACATCCATCTCTCAGTTGTAATTTTTCTTTAACTTCTTCTACTATTGTGCTGTTTTCTGTTATTATTGAACCCAAATATTTGAAGCACCAAACACTATCGAAGTTACTATCTTGTATAGATGTTTTAGTGCTGTTAGACCTACTATTTTCATCTCTAGATGCAAACATATGTTCTGTTTTATTCGTGTACACCCTCAGTCCAAGTTTAGCTTCTTAGTTTTGTGACTGAGTAAACCGTAATAGTAGTTCTTGTACTGTTCTGCAGATTTAAATGATATCATCTGCATAAGCCAACGTTTGTGTCATTGTATTATAGATTGTACCATCTGTGTTCACTTCCGTTTTTCTAATACAATATTAAATGATAGGGTAGACAGTGCATCTCTCTGTCTCACTCTTCGTTTAATATTGCATTTAGTCGATAGTTCTCCTTGGATAAATATTCCAGCCATATTTCAATACTACCTTAACCTACATTGCACGAATTATTTTGTTACATAAGCCGCTCTTCCTCCAATTCGCAAACCGAATTTTATATCCCTTTCACTGGCACCACAACTGAAGCGACTTGATTGTTAGTGCGATACGAATTGACTTGTCCAGCCATTCTAAGCCGACCGTCGCGAGTTTGGGTCCCAGCGATTGCAGTCAAATGTGCCTGTAGTAAAGGATGGGGAGGGCTCAAGTAAAAAATCTGATGTGTACCATTCACATGTCTTTCTCCATATCCCTGCAACAAATAATTCTTACAAAGCTTATACTTCTATTTACTTTATGCTAATCAGAAAAAATTAGCTGAAATAGTCTTATTACTCGCATCCTTGTAAGTAGAAGCGAAATAAGGGACAACCGTAGGTTAAAGTGATAGTCAAAAGCTGGTTGCTATGTCAATGAAGTTCCTTTGTTTATATGGATAGGAGTTGACAAGTTCCAGTATGAGAAAAGTATACGTTTTTCATAGCAGAAACCAAAAATAAGGAATGTCACAAAAACGACGAACTCCACGAAAAAAATGTATATAACATAAATTGTGTGTTTTAATGTGCTCTATATTTTTGTGTAGTAAGTTTTTGTCCATCTCTTACGGTTTAGTGGTTATTCAAAATTTAGTAAAATTTATCCAGAATAAACTACTCTTCAGAGGCTATTCCCAGAAAATTCAAGTTATACATTTCATTTGTCAGGTAAATATGTTTAATATCCGAAACTTTAATCAAAATCGTTAGAGCCATTTTTGAGAAAATCAAAATTTTCGAAAAAAAGTTCCATGTAAAGGGTAGTTGGGGGTGGGGGGATTTTTCTCTAAATCTTCGTGTCGCATCCCTGGAAGATACTAAACTTAAATACCAAGTTTGGTATTTTACCGACTTTTCTGGATGCTTACGAGGTTATATTTGACTAATGGATTTTGCACTTTATTATATAAACCACTACAGTTTTATTGCAGATATATTAAGAAATTTACAATATAAAACATCTAATTTTATTATTGAAGGTTAGTGTAATACTAAATTAGAAAAGAAACCCACTAAAAGCTTTGATTAATCGTCTGTGTAGTCAAATATCACACCATGCAATGTAGAGTTATGTTAATATGAAAAATTTCATTTAAATTGGATTCGTAAATTCTTTACAAGATATATTAATTCATTCATTTTACTGTGTAAATATACGAGGGCTGTAAAGAAAGTAGTGGCAACATGGTCCCCACATTGACAGGAGAGAGGGTATGAGCCAATAGGAGCGATCAGGTGACTAGTGTCGATGTGTGGTCGGGCTGCCAGTTGAGAGAGTGTTGTTGCTGTGCAGCGTTCAAGTGAAGTGTCAAGTGCACCGCTCTAAAGCATGTTTACCAAAGGCGACCAGCTCTCGTGGATTAAAATCGAGGTTGCCCGTGGCAAAAATGTATCAACATGTTATCGAGGATTACGTGAAGCCTGTGGCGGGAATGCATTGCCGTGCAGGACGGTTGCACGATGGGTCAAGGCGTTTCGTGCAGGTCGGACTGAGACTGCGGATTTGCACCGCACAGGTCGGCCGTCCATTCCGCAAGATCAGATGGACATTGTGAGTGGTCTCGTTGCAATGGACTGTCCGGGAGTTATCTATAGAGGTTGGTCTCAGTCATCAAATTGTGTGGCATATCCTGATGAAGTGTCTTCACCTGAGGAAAATTGCGTCCCGTTGGGTTCCACATCGACTCACTGAGGTACAGAAATGGCACCGGTATCCACCTGGACAGATACCGCAACGAAGGAGACGCATTTGTGCAGTGTATTGTCGTCATTGATGAAACGTGGGCACGAGCCTATGAGCGTCATTCGAATAAATTGCGTCACCCAGGTTCACCACGTCCACAGAAAGTTGGACAGGAACCCAGTCGGGTGAAGCTGATGCTGATTGTGGCATACGGCTACGAGGGGTTATTCTTACGCATGCTATGCCTGAGGGACAAACGTCAACAGTGACTACTATTGTCAATTTCTGGAGCGACATCTTCGTCCGGCTATACGGCGCAAACGTCCACGTTTATTGCGAGACGATCACCACACAGGAGGTTTTGAAACTTCCTCCGTACTCACCAATCATGAGTCCTTGTGACTTCGACCTGTTTCCGAAGTTGAAGGAACCCCTCCGAGGCCGCCGATTTGACATGGCATCTGTAGGGCATCAACAGAGATCGCCTTGCCAACGGTCCGCAACGGCTGCCCTACATTTGGCAAAAGGTCAGGGACTCTGCGGATGACTACATTGAAGGAATGTAATGCAATTGTGTTATATCAATGTTGCCACTACTTTATTTACAGTCCTCGTATTTCTTAATCAGAATGTTTCACACATCTTAAAATTTGAAAACAGTTGTTGGAGCTTTGGACCACACAAGAACTTTAGGTGGCAATATTTCAATAACATTAATGAATTATAAAATGTTATTAAAAAGTTACCAATTTTAATATCTCAAAGTAATCAATGTTTCATAAAAAATATTGTGTACTAGAGGTAATGCAGATAGAATTAAGTCAACATGACTGGCCGTTGTCAAAGATCTTGAAGTGGGAATACTATTTAATATCAACGAGAAAGAGCCATGCTATCATGATCCACAATTGCTTTATTGTCCGAATCTTTTTGTGTTATTTTTGCCAAGCACGTTTCGTTATATGCAGCCATTACATCTCTGAGAAAAGGAGTGCAAATGGCGGATGAAATCGTGATCTCGAGCAGTAGTAACAGTTTTGCAGCGCTCTCTGCGTGTAATGGCTGAACTCGTTTATTTCAGGGCATTGTAACACGTGAACTCCTTCCTTGGGCTTGGTATACTTGGTTAGCTTTAAATTCAGTTTAGAAAGGAACAGAAATGTAAATTTACTCCAAAGAGAAATATCTCTGAAGCAAGCAACAAAGGAAAATATGACTATCGCTTTGACCTAGTGTATTTTCGTATTTCTCTTCTACTTACAAGAAATTAAGAATTCTGTAGTTTATTTTGAATAGCGTGAAATAGAAAGAATAATAATACTTTGTAATTTTTTTTTTTTGCATTCCCTTTAACGGGGGCTTTGCACTTGAAACAGCTCGTTGTCAGTAGGTCTAAATCTTTTTGTTTTCTTAAAGTACACACACATTCACACTCACATACATATTTCCAGACTCTATGGGGCATAGAGAATAATTCTGGCTAAAGAAAAATTCCCCGGACCTCCGGGTGAGAAGTCAACTCGCTAACCACTCGACCACGGAGGCAGTCTAGAATAGCACAATAGATGGGGAAAGTCGTATGAATGAAACGTATCAGGGTTAGCATAAAGGCT
This sequence comes from Hymenopus coronatus, assembly GCA_030762935.1. Classification (NCBI taxonomy): domain Eukaryota; kingdom Metazoa; phylum Arthropoda; class Insecta; order Mantodea; family Hymenopodidae; genus Hymenopus; species Hymenopus coronatus. The sequence goes on from CM060891.1 coordinate 21,966,931, forward strand.
ATACAAAAAATGAAAATTCTCTTGAATGTGTTATCGGTATCAAACGAATAACATAGAGCATCAAAAAACATGATGGGCAATGGGGCTATAAAGTGAGTTATAAAAATCTGATGTGTTCCATTCACATGACGTTCTCTACATCTCTGCAACAAATTATTGTTAAAAAGCTTATGCTTCTATTTACTTCATGCTAATCGAGAAAACAATTAGCAGAAATAGTCTTATTACTGGCTTCCTTGTAAGTAGAAGAGAAATAAGGGAGTACGATAGGTTATACAGATAGTCAAAAGGTGGTTGCTATGTGACTGAAGTTCCTTTGTTTGTATGGACATGAATTGACAAATTCCTGTATGAGAAAAGTAAAAGTTTTTTTAAACCTGAAACCAAAAACAAGGAATATCTAAAAAACGCTCAACTCCTCGAAAAGAATGTATATAACATAAATTGTGTGTTTTAATGTGCTCTACATTTTTTGTGTGGTAAGTTTTTGTTCATTTCTTACGGTTTAGCAGTTATGAAAAAATCCTCCAGAATAAAGTAGTCTTCAGAGGCTGTTCCAAAAAAATTCAAGATATACATATTATTTTTCAGGTAAATATCTTTAATATACGATATTTTAATCAAAATTGTTAGAGCCATTTTTAACAAAATCAAAATTTTCGAAAAAAGTTCCATGTAAAGGGTAGTTTGGAGTGGGGGATTTTTCTCAAAATCTTCGTGTTACATCCCTGGAAAATACTAAACTTAAATACCAAGTTTGATATTTTATAGTCTTTTCGTTATTTAGTTATCGTGTTCATAGACACCCGGACACACTCACACATGTGGACCTTTTTTTGAAAATGCTTTATTTTGATACAGGGGACCCTAAAACATATATATTTCAGGTGAAATCACGGTATCGAATTTTTGGGTGGAGTGCAATACCTTCTCTATACGCTATATACATACTATGTATAGAGAGTAAAAAAAAACAACATTAAATTAATACTAATTAACCTAATAGTTATTCAACTATGAAGCCCGGGACTTAAAGTACTTGCAACATTGTAAGTTGCCAATTTGAGATCACCTTGTGGTTTAGCAGGAAACAACTGCTTCTGTTGAGAAATTTAATTTCGTGCTGGAATGTTGCCATAGTAGCTCAATGGTAGAGCAACCGGCTAGAAACCGGGAGATCCATTGTTCATATCCCAGCTATAGCTTTGAATTTTTCAGTCTGACTCTACCTATCCAAAACTGGCAAGCTAGGGTGCATACTTAAGAACATTACGTGTGTTAAGAGATAAGATGTAAGTTACAAATAGACATGTTTGATATATGGGCATCTATATGTGTGAATACATGTGGGTGTAGATATAGGTGCGAGTTTGCGTGTCTGTGTGCATTTACAAAGCTGTGAATATAAAATACAGTTATGTATTGTGGTCAATTCAAATATTTTTACTTTTGTCTATACATAATATGTACATGGTGTATAGAGAACGTATTGCACTCCATCCAAAAATTCGATCCCGAGATTTCACCGGAAATACATATCCCCTGAATCCAAAGAAAGTATTTTCAGAAATAGGTCTGTGTGACTGTTCCTTTGAACACAATATCTCAAAGACGAAATATCTGTAAAATACCAAACTTAGTATTTAATTTTAGTATCTTCCAGGGATGGGACACGAAGATTTTGGGAAAACTCCCCTCACACTAAACTACCCTTTACATGGAACTTTTTTCAAAAATTTTTATTTTCTAAAAATGACTCTGACTTTGATTAAAATATCATCTTTTAAAGATATTTACCTGACAAATGAAATGTATATCTTGAATTTTCTGGGAATAGCCTCTGAAGACTACTTTATTCTGGATGAATTTTACGGAATTTCGCTTAACTGCTAAACCGTAAGAAATGGACAAAAACTTGCCACACAAAATATGTAGAGCACGTTAAAACGCACAATTTATGTTATATACATTTTTTCGTGGATTTGATCGTTTTTGAGTAATTTCTTGTATTTGATTCCACTTTTAAAAAACTTGAACATACAAAGGAACTTCAGTCACATAGCAACCAGCTTTTGACTATCACTTTAATCTGTGGTACTCCCATTTTTCGCTTCTAATTACAAGGAAGCAAGTAATAAGGCTATTTCTGATAATGTTTTCTGAATTAGCATAAAGTAAATAGAAGCCTAAACTTTTTAACTATAATTTGTTGCAGAAATGGAGAGAAAATCATGAGAATGGACGCAATTGATCCAGGTGTATGTATTTAATACTACTACTGCTACTAATTAAGTTTAGCAGCGTTTTTATTTGCGTATTCATACCAGTTTTGTCTAGACTATCGTCTACCTCTAAACAAACCAATCCAGTATAAAGTTCAATTTCGTAAATAAACTGACACATGATATTTCTGCAATGGCAGATTCATTTGGGACGCTGTTATTTCTAGCGATTAAAGGCTTCTTGCTTGTACATTTCGCTTTTAGCTATCCCCTTTAGCGTGTTGCATTTGGGCCACACAGACATTGATGATTATGGGAGAAGCTTCTCCCGCAACTCCGTTTCTCTGTTGAATCAGCATATAAAACAGAGTTGCAGCACTTTGTTGTGATAGCCGTTCCTTTGATGGCTCTTTGCTCCGCTGAAGCGCCCTCAATCTTTCTTGAGTGTCTTTGGGCCAGCGTGGTTCTGGAAGAGAGAACATCTCCTTCGGACTTAGCAGGTTTCATTTGTCAAATAGTAACTGTCAAAGAATAGTATAACTTCTGTTTACTTTCTCTATACGTACTATGTTCATAGTGATAGAGAAGGTATTGCATTGCACCCAAAAATTCGAGTGTGTCCGTGTGTCTATGAACACGATAACTCGAAAACGAAAATTACGTAAAATACTAAACTTGGTATTTAAGTTTATTATCTTTCAGGAATGCGATACGATGATTTTGAGAAAAATCTCCCCACCCCAAACTACTCTTTACATGGAACTTTTTTCGAAAATTTTGATTTTCTCAAAAATGGATCTGACGATTTTGATTACAATTTCGTATATTAAAGATATTTACCTAACAAATAAAATGTATATCTTGAATTTTTTGGGAACAGCCTCTGAGGAGTAGTTTATTCTGGATGAATTTTACTGAATTTTGAATAACTGCTAAACCGTAAGAGATGGACAAAAATTCACAACACAAAAAGTGAAGAGCACGTTAAAACACACAATTTATGTTATATACATTTTTTTCGTGGAGTTCATCGTTTTTGAGAGATTCCTTATTTTTGGTTTCTGCTATGAAACACTTATACCTTTCTCATACAGGAATTTGTCAACTGCTGTTCAAACAAACAAAGGAACTTCAGTGACATAGCAACCAGCTTTTGATTAGCACTTTAAGCTAAGGTACTCCCTTATTTCGCTTCTACTTACAAGGAAGCAAGAAATAAGAATATTTCTGCTAATTTTTTCTCGATTAGCAGGAAGTAAATAGAAACGTAAGCTTTTTAAAAATAATGTATTGCAGAGATATAGAGAAAGTCATTTGAATGGAACACTTCAGATGTTATTTTTTTATATAAAACCAAAGTTTGTGAAGGCATTTTACATTGTATAGTACGTATGTAGAATGTACATAATGGATATAGAAGATAACGTATTCCACCAAAAAATTCGATGTCTAGATGTCGCCAGAAATATATGCTTTGAGGTCCCCTTAGTTATTGCATTGCATTGCATTTTTGCAAAAAACATCCCTATGTGTGTGTCTGTTCACATCATAACTCAAATACCAAACTTGATATTTCAGTTCAGTATTTTTCAAGGATGCAACACGAAGATTTTCAAACAAATTCCCCCACCTCAAGCTACCCATTACATGGAGAACTTTTTGGATACTGTGATTTTCTCAAAAATGAATAACGATTTTGATTAAAGCACCGTATATTAAAGATATTCACAACACAAAAAGTATATTTTGAATTTTCTGAAAATAGCTTCTGAAGAGCACTTTTTCTGATTGATTTTTGCAGAATTTTTCTTAACGGTTAAACTATAAGCGATAAACTAAAACTTACTACACAAACAATGTAGATCACCTTAAAAAACACAATTTATGTCATATACATTTTTTTTTCGTGGAGTTGACCGTTTCCGACATATTCTTTGTTTTGAGGCATGCAAAGAAACTGGTTTCAATCCAATAGCTATCACATTTTAATACGTTTGACTGTCGGTTTAGCCTATTTCTCTTCTACTTATAAGGAACTAAATAATATGACCGTTTCTGATAATATGTATATCGATTAGCATGAAGTGAATAGAAGGAATAAGCTTATTAACAATAAATTGCGGTGCAGTGGTCAGTGAACTGACTTCTTACTCGGAGGTCCCGGTTCTATTTCCGGCTGGAGTGGGGAATTTTTCTTTAGTCAGAATTATTCCCTATCTCCCACAGTGTGTGTGTGTGTGTGTGTGTGTGTGTGTGTGTGTGTGTGTGTGTGTGTGTGTGTGTGTGTGTGTGTGTGTGTTGAGAAAAATAAAACGATTTAAATCCAACATAAAAACGAATTGTTTCTAATGCAAAGCTCCGTTAATAATACTTTAGGGGGCTGAATGGGGCTATATAAAAGAAACAATAACAATCTGATGTGTTCCAATCACATGACTTTCTTTATATCACTGCAACAAATTATTCTATTTACTTCATCTAATGAAGCAAAATTAGCAGAAATAGTCTTATTACTTGCTTCCTTGTTAGCAGAAGCGAAATAAGGGGGTACCGTAGGTTAAAGTGATAGTCAAAAGCTGGTTGCTCTGCGACTGAAGTTCCTTTGTTTGTATGGACACGGGTTCACAAAGTCCTGTATGAGAAAAGTATAAGTTTTTATAGCTGAAACCAAAAACAAGGAATATCTCAACAACAATCAACTCCACGAAAAATGTATATAACATAAGTTGTGTGTATTAAGGTGCTCTACATTTGCTGTGTGGTAAGTTTTTGTCCATCTCTAACGGTTTAGCAGTTATGCAAAATTCCGTAAAATTGACCCAGAATAAAGTAGTTTTCAGAGGCTATTCCCAGAAAATTGAAAATATACATTTTATTTGTCATGTAAATATCTTTAATATACGATATTTAAATCAAAATCGATAGAGCCATTTTTTAGAAAATCAAAATTTTCGAAACATTTTCCATGTAAAGGGTAGTTGGCGGTGGGGGGATTTTTCTCAAAATTTTCGTGTCGCATCCCTGGAAGATACTAAACTTAAATACAAAGTTTGGTATTTTACAGACTTTTCGTTTTTGAGTTATCGTGTTCATAGATGACTTTTTTCTGAAAATACATTTTTTGGATATAGGGGACCCTTAAACATACATTTCGGGTGAAATCTGGATATCGATTTTTCTCTATACACTATTTACATAGCGCGTATAGAGAAAGTAAGAATACATTTTTACACAGATCTAGAGAATGTCTATGAATGAAACACATCACTTTTTTACTTTCTCCATACGCACTATGTACATAGTGTATAGAGAAAGTATTGCACTCCAACAAAAATTCGATACCGAGATTTCACTGGAAATATATGTTTTAGGGTCCCCAATATCCAAAAAAAGCATTTTCACAAAAAGGTACGTGTGTGTGTGTGTGTGTGTGTGTGTGTGTGTGTGTGTGTGTGTGTGTGTGTGTGTGTGTGTGTGTGTGTGTGTTTAGTATCTTCCAGGGAGGCTACAAGAAGATTTTGAGAAAAATTCCCCTACCCCCAACTACCCTTTACATGGAACTTTTTTCGAAAATTTTGATTTTCTCAAAAATGGCTCTTACGATTTTGATTACAATTTCGGATATTAAACATATTTCCCTGACAAATGAAATGTATATCTTGAATGTTATGGGAATAGCCTCTGAAGAGTAGTTTATCCTGGTTGCATTTTACTAAATTTTGAATAACTGCTAAACCGTAAGAGATGGACGAAAACTTTCTACACAAAAATGTAGAGCACATTAAAACACACAATTTATGTTATATACATTTTTTTGGTGGAGTTCGTCCTTTTTGTGACATTCCTTATTTTTGGTTTCTGCTATAAAAAACGTATACTTTTCTCATACTGGAACTTGTCAACTCCTATCCATATAAACAAAGGAACTTCATTGACATAGCAACCAGGTTTTGACTATCACTTTAACCTACGGTTGTCCCTTATTTCGCTTCTGCTTACAAGGATGCGAGTAATAAGACTATTTCTGCTAATTTTTTTCTGATTAGCTTAAAGTAAATAGAAGTATAAGCTTTTTAAGAATCATTTGTTGCAGGGATATGGAGAAAGTCATGTGAATGGTACACATCAGATTTTTACTTTCTCCATATGCACTATGTACATAGTGTATAGAGAAAGTATTTCACTCCACCCAAAAATTCGATACCGAGATTTCACCGGAAATATATGTTTTAGGGTCTCCAATATCCAAAAAAAGCATTTTCACAAAAAGGTCCGTGTGTGTGTGTGTGTGTGTGTGTGTGTGTGTGTGTGTGTGTGTGTGTTGTGAACATGATAACTCAAAAACGAAAAGTCGGTAAAATACCAAACTTTGTATATAAGTTTAGTATCTTCCAGGGATGCGACACGAAGATTTTGAGAAAAATCCCCCCACCCCCAACTACCCTTTACATGGAACTTTTTCGAAAATTTTGATTTTCTCAAAAATGGCTCTAACGATTTTGATTAAAATTTTGGATATTAAACATATTTGCCTGACAAATGAAATGTACATCTTGAATTTTCTGGGAATAGCCTCTGAAGAGTAGTTTATTCTGGATGAATTTTACTAAATTTTGAATAACTGCTAAACCGTAAGAGATGGACGAAATTTTACTACACAAAAAATGTAGAGCACATTAAAACACACAATTTATGTTATATACATTTTTTTCGTGGAGTTCGTCGTTTTTGTGACATTCCTTATTTTTGTTTTCTGCTAAGAAAAACATACTTTTCTCATACAGGAACTTGTCAACTCCTATCCATATAAACAAAGGAACTTCACTGAAGTATAAGCTTTTTAGGAATTATTTGTTGCAGGGATATGGAGAAAGTCATGTGAATAGTACACATCTGATTTTTTTATTCTAAAATGTCGGTAACGTTAGAAATAACAGATTCAGGGTTCTATCCCCAGTGAAGCAGCATTTTAAGCGATCTCCTCCCTGACTGAAACAGGTCTGTTGTGTCAGAGGATTACTTGAAAGCTGGTTTTACTGGAATTATTCGAGTCCAGTGCCTGGCTTGGCCTGTAGAGTGCAGCATCTCCCGTTGTTGTATGTCTACAAATGCAAATTGCGTTCCACCAGCAGAGCGTTGGTCATAAAATAAATCATACCAACGCCACAACATCAATACAATCAGCAAGTACTATATAGTGACGGATATATGAGGCGTTAGTTAAAACCATAACTCTATGATGTTCCCTGTGTTGGATAAGCTGCTGCTGACAAGTTAGAAGTGTCATCATTAGCCCTTATCCTGTTTAGGCTGGTTACCGTCATCAACAGCTTGTCTCCTTACGGACATGTTTGACTGAAAGTTTGAAATTCCAGACCAAGATTTCTAAGATTTTTTTTACTTTCTCTAGCCCTTATGTACAATGTACATAGTGGATAGAGAACGTATTATATACCATCTGAAATTTCGATGCCGAGATTTCACAGAAAATATAACTTTAGAGGTCCCCTGAGTCCTAAAGAACATCTTTGGAAAAATCTGATGTATTTCTTTCACATGACTTTCTCTATATCTCTGAAATACATTATTTTTAAAAAGCTTATGCTTCTATTTACTTCCTGCTAATCGAGAAAACATTGAAAGTAGAAGCGAAATAAGGGAGTATCTTAGTTTAAAGTGATAATCAAAAGCTGGTTGCTATGTCACTGAAGTTTCTTTGTTTGTATGGAGAGCAGTTGACAAATTCCTGTATGAGAAAGGCATAAGTCTTTCATAGCAGAAACCAAAATAAGGGAATCTCTCAAAAACGACGAACTCCACGAAAAAAATGTATATAACATAAATTGTGTGTTTTAACGTGTCCATTTTTTGTGTTGTAAATTTTAGTACATCTCTTGTGGTTTAGCAGTTATTCAAAATTCAGTAAAATTCATCCAGAATAAACTACTCTTCAGAGGCTATTCCCAAAAAATTCAAGATATACGTTTTATTTGTCAGGTAAATATATTTGGTATACAAAATTTTAATCAAAATTGTTAGAGCCATTTTTGAGAAAATCAAACTTTTCGAAAAAAGTTTAATGTAAAGGGTAGTTGGGGGTGGGGGGACTTTTCTCAAAATCTTCGTGTCGCATCCCTGAAAGATACTAAACTTAAATACCAAGTGGTATTTTACCTACTTTTCGTTTTTGAGTTATCGTATTCACGGTCACACACACGGACCTTTTTCTGAAAATACTTTTTTTGGATACAGGGGACCCTAAAACATATTTCCGGTGAAATATCGGTATCGAATTTTTTGGTGGAGTACAACACATTCTCTATACACTATTACATAGTGCGTATAGAGAAAGTAAAAAGGTCCGTGTGTGTGTGTGTGTGTGTGTGTGTGTGTGTGTCTGTGTCCGTGTGTTTGTGAACACGATAACTCAGAAACGAAAAGTCAGTAAAATGAAAAAATTGGTATTTAAGTTCAATATCCTCCACGGTTGCGACACGAAGATTTTCAAAAATATCCCTCCACACCCAACTACCCTTTACATGGAAAATGTTTGTATAAAAATTGCTTTTCTCAAAATTGACTCAATTGATTTTGTTTAAAATGTCATCTATTATAAATATTTACCTAAGAAATAAAATGTATATCTTGAATTTTCTGGGAACAGCCTTTGAAGACATCTTTATTCTAGATGAATTTTACGGAATATTTTACAACTGCTAAACCGTAAGAGATGGACAGTAACTTATTACACAAAAATGTAGAGCACGTTAAAAACGCAATTTTTGTTTTATATACATTTTTTTTTCGTGGAGTTGGTCGCTTTTGAGATATTCCTTGTTTTTTGTTTCAGCTTTAAAAAGCTTATACTTTTTTCATACAGGAACTTGTCAACTCCTGTCCATACAAACAAAGGAACTTCAGTTACATAGGAACCAGCTTTTGACTATCACTTTAACCTATGGTACTCCCATATTTCCCTTCTACTTGCAAGGAAGCAAAGAATAAGACTATTTTTGCTGTTTTTTTCTTGATTTGCATGAAGTAAATGCAGATGTTATACAATGCAAATAAGTGACAGTGTAAATTTCATCAACTTTGCTCTAATGGTTTTGAAGTTATGGTCAACTTTTTGAAGAATTGGCTGTCATTTTAGCCTAGTGTATTCCCTTATTTCCTTTCTATATATTATAAGTGTTTCTGCTAATGTTTATCTGGATTAGCATGAAGTGGATAGAAGAATATGCTTTTTAATAATAATGTGTTACAGAAAAGTAGAGAAAGTCAAGTGAATGGAACACATTAGATCTTTCAATTTGTTTTGATTAAGTTTGAACCCTCTTTTTTGCAATAGAGGCGGCAGTTTCATTCCCAGCAATTTCACGTATCCTTTTTAATTAGATTTTTTCTTTAGTTTTGCAATTTTATTGCTGTTTTATTTTATGGCGTTGTTTAAGTCAACTTGGCACTATTTTATACATCTTTTGCAGCTTTTGAATCTGAGGAAATGACAGCATTCTGAAATTTATCTGTTCTGTATAAACTTGCTAAAAGAATTGTGTTGCTGATTTTATTACGTCTCTCTTTGTATGTTCGGCGTACATTTATAATAGGCGTGTGCTGACACGAAGCGGAGAAATGAAGAGTTAATTAAAGTGGAGGGAGTATGAGAATGTTATATCAACATATCCGATGTGTTTCGTTCTCATGAGTTTCTATACCTTCTATTGTTTATTGCTTGCTTTACTACGCTTAGATAACAAGTAGGGGAATTCGATGTCAAGATTTCCCCGGATATGCATATATTGAGCTCCCCAGAATCAAAAACAGTTTTACCTTCTCTATCACATATGGTAGGTAGAGGGTATATTGCATTACTCAAAAATTCTGCATTCAGATTTCACTGGAAATAACGTCTTGTGACCCTTCGAGCCCCAGAAAAGCATTTTTAGCAAACGTTCCTGTGTGTGTGTGTGTGTCTGAAAGCGTGTACTTTTAATTGCAGCTCAGGCTATAATTACTAAACTTAGATATGTAGTATTAATTTTAAATTTTAAAAACTCTGATGTTTTCCATTCACATGAGTTTCTCTATATCTCTGTTACCCATTATGGCTACAAATATCATTTTTCTATCTATTTCATGCCAAGTATAAATATTAGCAGAAATAGCCTTATTACTTGTTTCCTTGTATGACAATAAGTTGACAAATTCCCTTACGCGGAAAGTTTTAAGTAATTTAATACTGACACCAATAACAGGGAATATCTCGTAAATAGTCAAACTACAGGAACAAAAATGTATATAACATAAATTGTGTATAAAACTGAAATATAATTATAATTTCCCTTTTAATCAAAATTGCTTGGGTACCCTTCCCTTGATTATCCTTGATGTTTCTAGACCACGGTCTACAAGCCCGCAAATTAAAGTACTTATATTAGTAGAGACGATGACCTTGAAAGCCTAAATTTATACGTAGATGGTTACCTTATATATATTTCTGTACTTTTGTGTATGTAAGTTTTTGTGTATCTGTTACGGAGTGCCAGTTATAGTATACAATATAGAGATCTTCAAAGGTTATTCCCAGAAAGTTCAATATATTTTTATTTGTAATGTAAATATATTTAATACAGCAGTTTAATGAAAAACGTTAAGAGTCATTTTTTAGAAAGTCGAATTGTAGGAATATTTTCCCATAAAAGGGGTAGTTCGGAGTGGGGAGATTTTCCTCAAAATATTTGTGTCGCATCACTGAACACGCGTGTAACAATGAATGCCAATAATCCGTCTGTGATTTACGAAGCAAGCCGCACACACCGTTTAGCGATTAAGACCGCTGGACGTAGTCGTAATATGCATTGATGATAGAATTTCGAGAAACAAAATAAACTGGAGAAACCACGTCCTAAGGATGGGTGTTAATAGGATTCCAAAGCTTGCCCTTCAGTATCATTCTAGTGGGAAAGAAATATTGCACGAAGCATGTAGAGGTAGAGCGACACCTGAGGGGGCATAGTGTAAGAATGCATAACCGTCTTAGACATCGAGTCATCGGCGTTGCAACATCTACGGATTCAATGAAAATTTACGCTCGTTCTCATGCATGACTTATTTGGTTGTTTGTAGTTCATTATTTGATTTAGTTCTATGAAAAGTTCGGTTGTGGTGATTACGTAAGTATTTACATTATAATCGTCACTACCTTTTTACGAGGTACGTCCAGAAAGTAAGTTCCGTTTCAATTTATCTCCGCTGCAGCGCTGCGATCGCAGTTGTGCTTTGTTGTGCTTGTTTACAATGTCAGTGTTGATTGAAAACCCCGCCGCTTGTAAAATCAGATCTGTGATACGTTTTCTGAATGCTAGGAAAGTGAAACCAATTTAAATTTATCGGCAAATTTGCAGATTACGGACAAAATGCGATGAGTGATTCAATGGTGAGAAAATGGGTCCGACAGTTCAATGAAGGACGTAGTGAAGTGCACGATGAAGAACGAAGTGAGCGTCCATCTTTGGTTACAGAAGAACTGGTTAACGCGATTGATGACAAGATCCAGGAAAACCGCAAGTTTACAATTAGTGCTCTTGCTGTGGAATTTCCCCAAAGCTCACGATCACTAATTCATGAAATTGTTACCGAAAAACTGAAATGTCGTAAACTTTGCTCACATTGGGTACCAAAGATTCTTACTGAGCAATACAAAACAAAACGGATGGGTAGTGCACTTCGGTTTTTAACCCGTTATGATGAAGACGGCGAAAAGTTTCTGACACAGATAGTCACAGGAGATGAGACTAGGGTTTCTTACGACACCCCTGAAAGATAGCGACAATCAATGGAATGGAGGCACACTTCATCCCCAGCAAAGGTTAAGCCGAAAAAAATCTTAACACCTCGAAAAATGATGTGCACAGTATTCTGGGACTGGAAAGGCATCTTACTCATTGATTTCTTATCCCGTGGTCAAACAATCAAAGCAGCTGTTTATTGCGAGACACTTAGGAAATTGCGCCACGCAATACAGAATAAGCGCCGAGGATTGCTGTCAAAAGGTGTTGTTTTTCTTCACGACAACGCACGACCACACAGTGCAAATGTGACGAAAAACCGCCTACAGGGATTTGGCTGGGACGTGTTTGACCATCCTCCGTACAGCCCTGACCTCGCTCCTAGCGACTTTCATCTGTTCTTACAACTCAAGTCTTTCCTTGGCGGTCAACACTTCAACAATGACGAAGAGCTGAAAGAAAATGTTTCCAACTATTTGAAGAAACAGGCGGCAAACTTCTATGAAGAAGGTATACAAATACTTGTGCCACGCTATGACAAATGCCTGCAAAATTTCGGCAGTGATGTGGAAAAGTAGTTTAAGAGTTGTAGAAGTTTGTGCAATAAATAATTATTCTGTATCTGTACACAATTTAATGTTATTACCAAACGGAACTTACTTTCTGGACGTACCTCGTATATCTCGGTGATATTGTTTTGGTTTTCATCATAGAACTACGGCATGAGGCACTGTGATTTGAAAATATCTAAATGAATTGAAGTTACGTTAGCCGAAGTAATAAAACTTTTAGGTTTAGGTAAGTACAGGACCCATTGTTGAAAGGAATAGACGAACTAGTGAAAAATGGGGAAAAGTAAATGAACATACGAGAGATGTGGTAGAAAATGGTAAGGAGCCATTTTAGAGGAGGCAGTGGAACGTGTTATAACACCAGTTGATTGCAGTGAATGTGCAGAAAGTGAATGCGATGGTTTTTACTTTCTCTATACGTACTATGTACATAGTGTATAGAGAAGGTATTGCACTCCACCAAAAAATTCGATACCGGGATTTCACCGGAAATATATGTTTTAGGGTCCCCTGTATCCAAAAAAAAATATTTTCAGAAAAAGGTCCGTGTGTGTCCGTGTATCCGTGTGTCTGTGAACACAACTCAAAAACGAAAAGTAGGTAAAATACCAAACTTGGTATTTAAGTTTAGTATCTTCCAGGGATGCGACACGAAGATTTTGAGAAAAATCCCTCCACCCCCAACTAGCCTTTACATGGAACTTTTTTCGAAAATTTTTTATTTTCTAAAAAATGGCTCTAACGATTTTGATTAAAATATCGAACATTAAAGATATTTACCTGACACATAAAATGCATATTTTGAATTTTCTGGGAATAGCCTCTGAAGACTACTTTATTTTGGGTCAATTTTACGGAATTTTGCATAACTGCTAAACCGCAAGAGATGTACAAAAACTTACCATACAACAAATATAGAGCACTTTAAACACACAATTTATGTTATATACATATTTTTCCTGGAGTTGATTGTTTTTTAGATATTCCTTGTTTTTGGTTTCAGCTATAAAACACATACTTTTCTCATACAGGACTTTGTAAACTCGTGTCCATACAAACAAAGGAACATATCAACCAGATTTTGACTATCACTTTAACCTATGGTACTCCCTTATTTCGCTTCTACTTACAAGGAAACAAGAAATAAGGCTATTTCTGCTATTTTTTTTTCTGGATTAGCAGGAAGTAAATAGAAGCATAAGCTTTTTAAAAGTAATTTATTGCAGAAGATATAGAGAAAGTCATGAGAATGGAACACATCAGATTCTTTTTTTATGTAGCTTAACGTCCATTAACCTGGTTGGTCATATCGGGCGATGAATGAAATTGGTGAAATGATGCTCAAATGATCTCGGGGAACGTGGAGCTTAAAGTTACTTAACATTCGTCTTCTTAAGATAAGGAAAATCCCCGAAAAAAACCTTATCCGGGTACCTCACCCTAAGCGAGATTCGAACTCGCGACACAATGTGAGGCACACCCGCTACCACCACATACAGGCGGGCTTTTCGATGAAATAAATCAGTGAAGAGGAACTGGAAGATGATTATCTGCGTTTTTTTGGTAGTGTTTAACGCCCGATTTTACTAGCATGACATCGCAAGATGGAGCACCGGTGGAATATTATGACCGGAGAATTCGGAGAACCTACATTCGATCGCTTGAATCTAGGTGGATCTGGGAATGCAATCGCTGCAGACGAACAGCGAGTGCATATGGCAACAGCGTATCGAGACAACCACTTGTCAGCAAATATGTCAATTACAAGGTAATTTCTCATCAATAGTAATCCATGAAGAGCAGTGAGGAAAAACTTCTATCATAAATAATATAAAGAGAGCTCCAACTTTATCGAAACAGTGTAGTTCGAGTTGTATTTAATAAGACTATTTCGTGAATAAAATAACAATGACACGAAGAATAATATTCCTAAAATCCCATTTGACTTGACGTATATTTGGACCGAAGTCACTGCAACTTGATGTACATATCACAAATCATGGCCTCGTTGCTTACAGAATTCGTTGAACTAGTTCCATATACTGTCTGTTGTTTTTAGTATTTTGCGGCTATGGATTTTCAATTAATATGTCTATTTCAGCGATAGATCTTTCCCCAAGACGTTTTGGAATTTTCGCCATTATGTACAAGAATATCAGTGCACACTGATACTACAGGGTTACTACAAAAGAAATAGACATCTTCAACTGCCTGTTAAACAAAAACTATTAGAGATAGCAACCTAATTATTTTGGAGATATGTTGAGAAACTCTCAAAGTTTCGTTTGTTACTATTGGTAACGCTGTAGTGTTTTGTTTGTTGTTGCAGAAGCAGAAATGGCGGAAAATCCTGTGGAAAAGGCATATTGCCTGTTGGAATTTGCTAGAACGCAATCAGCAACTGCTGTCCAACGACATTTTAGAACACGTTACCACAAAAATGAAATGATGCGCTCACAAAAACCAGCATCGTCTTCATCATGTCGCAACATGTCGATGCAAAAGTCACGCCGTATGACCTTATCTTCTTCACTCAGAAACTGCAACATTTGTAATCTGTAAGGCATCATGTGCAGTCGCTTCCGCAAGATTTTCCATACAGTTTGCTGTGGAATTTGTAATTGCATGCTTGCCCTAGATGTCGATTTCTGTGGGCTTCTTATGAAGGCAGAACGAACACGTTCAACGTTTTCTTCCGAAACTCTTGGTCTTCCCGAGCTCTTCCCTTTGCACAAACATCCCGTTGTCTCGAATTTTCTATACCAGTCGTAGATTGACTGTCTAGTCGGTGGCGTTTTGTGGTAACGTGTTCTAAAATGTCGTTGGACAATAGTTGCTGATTGTGTTCTAGCAAATACCAACACGCAATATGCCTTTTCCACAGGATTTTCCGCCATTTCAGCTTCTGCAACAACAAACAAAACACTACAGCGTTACCAATAGTAACAAACGAAACTTTGAGAGTTTCTCAACATACCTCCAAAATAAATTAGGTTGCTATCTCCAATAATTTTTGTTTTACAGGCAGTTGAAGTTGTCTATTTCTTTTGTAGTAACCCTGTATTATGAGACAAACATTGGTAGAAAAATACAAATACGAGTGGATGTGATAAATTTAGAACAACAATTGCACGTGGGTGTGATAAAAAAACCGATTAAAATGCAGAGAAAATGCGTTCCGATTTGTTGAAATTTTACGTGCCAATGCACTGGATATGCCACTTTCTACGATCGAGTGTCATAAACGAAAGTCACCATTAATTTTTAGATATACAGTCCCATCATAATTTGTAACATTTTCTGGACGTTGACTTCCGAGAGGAGAGAAGTTTTGGCAAGGTCAAATGCTTCCAACGCGTGCATTGCACGATTAAGCGTATTCACAGTGAAAAGTAAGTGCAGGTCCAGTATACAGCTAGACTCACCCAGGCTATTAAATGGAAGCATTCACATAGAGCCATGAAACTCGAGAGGTCCAAAATGTATTCTTTCGTTCTTTACCTAGAGGAAGAACATCCTGCATTTCTTTCTCTACGCATTGCCAACTTCTAAACAGCACACGATCGTTATGCGAGATTTTACGTTGTCTGCTGTAAAATCATGGTGCTTTTCCATTTGGACTTGGCGCACTGTATATTTTAAATACTGACGCTGCTCTCTTGTTTGCTTGATTGAATACCTT
Organism: Hymenopus coronatus; assembly: GCA_030762935.1. Lineage (NCBI taxonomy): Eukaryota > Metazoa > Arthropoda > Insecta > Mantodea > Hymenopodidae > Hymenopus > Hymenopus coronatus. The sequence continues at coordinate 21,983,198 of CM060891.1, forward strand.
ATTAATGTCCCATTTATTATAATGAAATGGATTACATTTCTTATTACTTAATATTTGTTATATTATTCAACTGAAAACTTATGGTACTCTCGGAGGATTTATAAATCAATTTTCGAATATAGAAACCCGAAACAAGTTCTTGTTCCGTGCAGTGTAACATTGTGGTTTGTCTTATCTCAGGTCTGCACCTACACTACGTTATGCTAACGTTACATCTTCATTGTGAATTGCCTTAACTCACGGCTGCGCTTATGCTGCGTTATGTTAACGTTATGTTTTCATTATGAATGGTCTTACCTCACGCCTGCGCTCATTCTGTATTAATGTCCATTGTGAATGTGTTCATCTCCAACCTTGCACTTATAGTGTGTCATATTAACGTCGTCTTCATGGTGAATGGTCTTACCCTTCGTCCGCGATTATGCTGCTTTATATTAACGTTACGCCTTCATTGTGAATTGCCTTAACTCACAACTGCGCTTATGCTGCGTTATATAAACGTTATGTTTTCATTATGAATGGTCTTACCTCACGTCTGCGCTTATGCTGCGTTATATTAACGTTACGTCTTCATTGCGAATTGCCTTAACTCACAACTGCGCTTATGCTGCGTTATATAAACGTTATGTTTTCATTATGAATGGTCTTACCTCACGTCTGCGCTTATGCTGTGTTATATTAACGTTACGTCTTCATTGTGAGTTGCCTTAACTCACAGCTGCGCTTATGATGTGTTATATTAACGTTACGTCTTCATTGTAAATGGTCTTACCTCACGTCTGCGCTTATGCTGCGTTATATTAACGTTACGTCTTCATTGTGAATTGCCTTAACTCACAACTGCGCTTATGCTGCGTTATATTAACGTTACGTCTTCATTGTGAGTTGCCTTAACTCACAGCTGCGCTTATGCTGTGTTATATTAACGTTACGTCTTCATTGTAAATGGTCTTACCTCACGTCTGCGCTTATGCTGCGTTATATTAACGTTACGTCTTCATTGTGAGTTGCCTTAACTCACAGCTGCGCTTATGCTGTGTTATATTAACGTTACGTCTTCATTGTAAATGGTCTTACCTCACGTCTGCGCTTATGCTGCATTATATTAACGTTATGTTTTCATTATGAATGGTCTTACCTCACGTCTGCGCTTATGCTGTGTTATATTAACGTTACGTCTTCATTGTGAATGGTCATATTTCCACGCATGCGCTAATGCTGCATTATATTAACGTTACATCTTCATTGTTAATGGTCATATCTCCACGCATGCGCTTATGCTGCGTTATATTAACGTTACATCTTCATTGTAAATGGTCTTACCTCACGTCTGCGCTTATGCTGCGTTATATTAACGTTACATCTTCATTGTGAGTGGTCATATCTCCACGCATGCGCTAACGCTGCATTATATTAACGTTACATCTTCATTGTGAATAGGGCCCAAATGACCTAGTTGTCGACGGGCCCTTAAACACTACTCACTCACTCACTCACTCATTGTGAATGGTCATATCTCCACGCATGCGCTAATGCTGCATTATATTAACGTTACATCTTCATTGTGAATGGTTATGTATCCACGTATGCGCTAATGCTGCATTATATCAACTTATAATGCTTCATTTTGAATGGTCTTACCTCACGTCTGCGCTTATGCTGCGTTATATTAACGTTACGTTTTCATTTTGAATGGTCTTACCTCACGTCTGCGCTTATGCCGCGTTATATTAACGTTTCGTCTTCATTAAGAATGGTCATATATCCATGCATGCGCTTTTGCTGCATTATATTAACGTTATGCCTTCGTTCTGAATGGTCATATATCCACGCATGCACTTGTCCTGTTTATATTAAGGTTACGTCTTCATCGTGAATGGTCTTACCTCATTTCTGCGCTTATACTGCGTTATATTAACGTTCATTGTGAATGGTCTTACCTCACTCCTGCGGTTATATACAGCGCTATGGTTAAAGTTACGCCTTCATTGTGAATGTATTTATTTCACCTCTGTGCTTATTCTACGTGGTGTCTTCATTGTAAGTAGCCTTATATATATATATATATATATATATATATATATTTTATAAGATAAAAACTATAGCAAGCAGCTATATATTTAACAGTGGGCTTAATAATTGTAATATTAATATTAATAATAACAAACGAAGATCGTACTTTTTGAAATTTCAAAGTGATATTCATAGTTATCACTGATTATATAAAGAATTCAAAAGGAAGTTCAAGTGTAGTTTAGTTACAAAAACTTCTCTCTTCAAAATATTTAAAACCATATTTTCTGAAACAAATTAATATAAAAGCGCAATAGTTCCAACTGTATATGAACGTAGCTTTGTTGCTTTCACAAAGCTATGTCAGAACCAGGAACCCGAAATTAAGCCGTAAGCAAACAAGCAAAAAGGAAATGAAAAGAAAATGGTTGCTGTAATGATTCCTGCTGCCGCATCGGGAAAACGGCCATGCCTTTGTACTTTGTACATCAGTGGGTTTCTTTGTTACCAGTGCTACATCTGTCACGGAAATGCTTCTGAAGTCGTGCGACATGAGTATAAACTGTCCTAGAGTATTACATTCCCAGAAGAAAGAGGTCACTTCGTGTATTGGAGAACAAGAGAGAAACGTCTCCGACGTTGGTGCTGTTATCGGGCTGTGATAGATTATTTCTGCCTGAATGTGACAAGAGGGATAACATCTCTATAACTCAAGCCTGCGTTATTCTTCTGCTTCAGTGTTTTAACATCCCATTGCTCGTAAATTATATTTATGCACTTGTTCGTATGTTATTATCTTGGTGAGTAATGGGGTAATTCGGGGCGCAAGATGACAGACGATAGAGCAGTTAAATAATGCATGGGAAGCGTTCATGGAGGACATTCTCAAATTAGGGCGTCTGCTATCGTGAACAAATAAGAATATAAGGGAATCGCATATGGGGATCGATGGTGGGTCAGGGAAATAGGCGGAGTATGTGGAAGTAAGCAACAAAAAATTGCGCAATGCAGGTAAGGTTTAGTTGGAAGTAACCTCTGGTGTAAAATCTGAATGGTATGTAGAACAATACATCAAAACAGTTGAGGCACTATTTTTACTGTTTGTACTCATTTTATACATTTAATAAGAGTATAAATATCTATACAAAAGTATTAGTGTTCTGGTGTTATACGAGGTACGTCCAGAAACTAAGTTCTGTTTCAATTTATCTCCGCTGCAGCGCTGCGATCGCATTTCCGCACATGCGGTAGACGCCCTGTATCAAGGAGAAGAAACGTGCGCCATTTTGAGATCGCTGTCAGCCACATACGCTTTGTTGTGCTTGTTTACAATGTCGGTGTTGATTGAAAATTCCGCCGCTTGTGAAATCAGATGTTTATTGCGAGATACTTAGGAAATTGCGCCGAGGATTGCTGTCAAAAGGTGTTGTTTTTCTTCACGTCAACGCACGACCACGCACTGCAAATGTGACGAAAAACCTCCTACAGGGATTTGGCTGGGACGTGTTTGACCATCCTCCGTACAGCCCTGACCTTGCTCCTAGCGACTTTCATCTGTTCTTACATCTCAAGTCTTTCCTTGGCGGTCAACACTTCAACAATGACGAAAAGCTGAAAGAAAATGTTTCCAACTTTTTGAAGACACTGGTGGCGAACTTCTATGAAGAAGGTATACAAAAACTTGTGCCACGCTATGACAAATGTCTGCAAAATTTCGGCAGTTATGTGAAAAAGTAGTTTAAGAGTTGTAGAATTTTGTGCAATAAATAATTATTATGTATCTGTACACAATTTAATTTTATTTACAAACGGAGTTTGCTTTCTGGACGTACCTCGTAATTTGCAGTTAAGGACATTGTTTGTACGAGAGTCGGTTCACACAGATATGGCGCCACTAGGCTAGTTAGACGGTAGCATCGTGCAATTTAACTCTAGACTAGTTATATCCAAAGTTACAGGTCAATAGCTTGTTTAGTTTTCAAATGACAGCATTTTAAACGAGACAACTTTAGAGTTTTCACGAAAATGAAGGATTTTGAATAACGAGCAGTGATGAAATGCTTAACGCCTACAGAAATCAAGGAGGAAATTGACAGTACATTGAAAGACTCTGCCCCTTCAAATTCAATGATTAAAAGGTGGGTTGCAGAGTTTAAAATGAGATATACGCCGTGGGCGCCCTCTAGAAGTGACAACTCCAGAGATCATTGAAAACATTCATTGTTTAGTACTGGAAGACCACAGATTAAAGTTGTTTGAGATGTTAGAGACTTTAAACATATCAAAAGAACGTGCAGGTATTATTTTAAATAATGTTTTGGGCTTTCACAAAATCTGTGCAAGATAAGTGCCGTGTTTGTTGACACCTGATCAAAAGTTGCAAAGAAAAACTGTTTCTGTTAAGAATGTGGAGCTCTACCGTAAAAATCCCTGTGAATTTTAGAGACGGCTTATTACATGGATGAAACATGGTTACATCACTACACTCCAGAAAGTAAGTCATAGTCAAAACAGTGGATTGCGCCAAGGGAACCAACTCCAAAAGACACAAAGTCAATTTTGTCAGCTAACAAGGTTATGGCTAGTGTTTTCTGAGATGCACATAGCATTATTTTTATTGATTACTTCGAAAAGGGTTAAAGTATCACTAGTGACTACTACGTAGGCTTACTGCAGTGATGGAGTGATGAGGTGAAAAGAAAAAAAAGCTTGTTCAGTCATTGCAATGGGAAAAATGTGCGAATTAAAGTTTGAATTGCTTGAACATTCACCCTATTCACCAGATCTAGCACCCAGTGACTACCATCTGTCCGCAAACCTCGAAAAATTTCTTGGAGGACGAAGATTTCACATCAACGAGGAGGTCATTGATGCGGTAAACAGCTATTTTGAGGAGCTTGATAAAACGCTCTACAGTGATGGTTTTATTAATTCAGAGCACCGATATGATAAATGTATTAGCCTTTCTGGAGATTATGTTGAGAAATAAAGCAAAAAAAAAAGAAAATTTAAATGCTGTTTTCATTGAGAGATCCGGGACTTATCAACCGACCCTTTATTTAGACTTAAGGCTTTACAGATCGGAGTGGACATTTCCAAAGGCATGTTGGACGACACTGGCAGGCAGTTAAGAGGGGGTTTCTATTTAAAGGGAGACAACTGAGATTTGTGAAGCTTTATAATTTTTACTTTATCTAGCACGTATGTACATACAATGTACATATAGCTAGAGAAGGTATTGCATGCCATCCAACGCCTCGATACCGAGATTTCATTGGAAATACACGTTTTAAGGGCCGTTTAATCCAAAAATAACAAACCGTTTTTAAAAAAAGCTCCGTGAGTGTGTGTCTTTGGACAGCATAACTCAAAAACGAAAAGTTGGTTAAATAAAAAGTTTGGTATTGAGCTTATTTTTTTTACACAAGCCATGTATAGCATAGTGGTTGGATAGGTAGAGTCTGACTGAAAAATTCAATTCCATAGCCGGGATTTGAACCACGGATCTCACGTCTCTAGCCGGTTGCTCAACCACTGAGCTATCATGGCAACATGCCGTACTGCATGAGAGGCAGTTGAGAAATTTAAAGCAGTGCCTGCATGCATTTGTTTGGTGTTAACCACTTCCGAGTTATTCCTTGTTAGGGGTTTCAATTTAAAATACTTAAACGGGAAGTTACGGTTCGTTTCGTATCTCCTTTTTACTTTCTCTATACGCACTATGTACATAGTGTATAGAGAAGATATTGCTCTCCACCCAAAAATTCGATACCGAGATTTCACCGGAAATATATGTTTTAGGGTCCCCAATATTCAAAAAAAGCATTTTCACAAAAAGGTCCGTGTGTGTGTGTGTCCGTGTGACTGTGAACACGATAACTCAAAAACGAAAAGTCGGTAAAATACCAAACTTGGTATTTAAGTTTAATATCTTCCAGGGATGCGACACGAACATTTTGAGAAAATTCCCCACCCCCAAGTACCCTTTACATGGAACTTTTTTCGAAAATTTTGATTTTCTCAAAAATGGCTCTAAATGATTTTGATTAAAATTTCGTATATTACAGATATTTACCTGACAAATAAAAGGTATATCTTGAATTTCCTGGGAATAGCCTCTGAAGACCTCTTTATTCTGGATGAATTTTTCCGAATTTTGCTTAACTGCTAAACCGTGAGAGATAGATAAAAATGTACTACACAACAAAAGTGTATATCTTCTCAAAACACACAATTTATGTACTTTACGTTTTTGGTGCGGAGGTAACCATTTCGGAGATATTCCTTGCAATTGGTTTCAGCTTTAACATACTTATCTCATACTGGGATTTGTCAGCTCCTATCCGTACAAATAAAGGTACTTCATTCAGCTAGCAACCAGCTTTTAAAAATTTTGATTATCACTTTAGCCTATCCTATCCCTTATTTCCTTTCTAATTACAAGGAAGCAAGTAACAAGACAATATCTGCCATTTTTTGTCGATTAGCATAAAAGAAGTGAAAGAATAAGTTTTTTAACAATAATTTGTCGCAAAGATGTAGAGAAAGACATATAAATGGAACACAATCAACTTTTTGGTCTAACTTCACATATGTATCTTTTAAAATGAGTATAGAAATTATTATTATTGTTATTGTTATTATAATGATTGTTATTATTATACTTATTATTGTTATTATTGTTATTATTGTTATAATTATTATTGTTATTGTTATAATTATTGTTATTATTATACTGCTTATTATTATACTTATTATTGTCATTATTATACTTATTATTGTTATTATTATAATTATAATTATAATTATTGTTATTATTATAATTATAATTATAATTATTGTTATTATTATACTTATTATTGTTATTATTATAATTATTATTATTGTAATTATTGTTGTAATTATTATTGTTATTATTATTGTTATTATAATTGTTATTATTATTGTTATTATAATTATTATTATTGTTATTCATATTGTTGTTATTGTTATTAATATTGTTGTTGTTGTTATTAATATTGTTATTAATATTATTGCTATTGTTATTACATTATAACAATATAACATGGGTGGTATTTCATTGACCTCACAGAAAGAGCTCCACATGTTTGCTTCAGTGCACATTTACTTTCAACAAGAACTGTGTCCCATTTAACGGTAGAATGCCGCGACTCGCACATGAAAAGCATGAATCATACGCTTTGCTGCACGTTATTGAGAGAGACGTTTCCATCGAAACCGTCAATTGCATCGATTTTTGTGCTCCTTTTCTCGCCTATAACCTAGAGCGTATTGATTTCCTCCGGTAGAGCTTGCAACCGAAAGGAAGGTGTAGAGAAAAGATGTGTAATAAGAGAAGATGAAGTAATGATTCACAGGGACTAAAGCAGATGTGCTCGAACCAACACTGCAGACGTCATGGAGTGGAAACAAGTGAAGGTGAAGATCTCTTGTGCAAGTTGCTCATTAGTTGTGGCAAACTTAAAACTCCGAGAATATAATAAATCCAAGAATTCAGATACGTGGGGGAATTCTTTCACACAGGGTTCGGGATTTAAATTATCTTTCACAACCGAAAAATTATAAAAACGTAGCTATTTTACTCAAAACGAGCATAATTAGACCACTTAGCACTCGTATCAATAATCGTAATGACTTCTTATAATAAAAAAAAAAGTCTGATGTGTTCTACTCTATTCTGCAAACACGTTATTCACAAAAGATATTCTTTTATCTATCTGCTAATCAAAATAAACATTTCCAGAAACGCTCTTATAACTTGTAACAATATCCTTAGGTAATGAGCTGGTTGTATGTAATTGTCGTTGAAATTCAGTTCTCTATCCAAAACCAGGAGTAAAGCAAAAGAGAGGTGAAATAGATGAGCACTTCCCCTTGTGGACAATTATAAATATTTTAAAGTTGAACTTAATAACAGGGAATATCTCGATAATAGTATTACAAATAAAAAAATAAAAAGCTGTATATACACTTAAACTGTATGTTTTAACGAGATTAACATATGTTTACTTCCTCTATACGTACTATGTACATAGTGTATAGAGATGGTATTGCATTCCAGTCAAATATTCAATACGATATTTCACCGGAAATACATGTTTTGGGTTCCCCTGAATCAAAAAAGAAAGCATTTTTACAAAAAGGTCCGTGTGTGTCTGTAGACATCATAGCTCAAAAACGAAAATAACGTTAAATACCAAACTTGGTATTTAAGTTTTGTATCTCCCAAGGATGCAACACGAAGATTTTCAAAAAATCCTCCCACCCCAAACTACCCATTACATGGAAACAATTTCGAAAATGTTCATTTTCTTAAAAATGGCTCTAACGATTTTGATTAAAATATCGTATGTTAAAGATAGTTTACCTGATAAATAAATTTTATATCCTGAATTTTCTGGGAATAGCCTATGATGACTACTGTATTCTGGATGAATTTTACGGAATTTGGCATGACTGCTAAACCGTAACAGATGGACGAAAACTTAAAACACAAAAAATGTAGAGCAAGTTAAAACACACAATTTATGTTATATACATTGTTTTCGTGGAGTTGATCGTTTTTGAGACATTCCTTGTTTTTGGTTTCAGCTTTGAAAAACATTACAGGGATTTGTCAACTCCTGTCCATACAAACAAAGGAACTTCAGTCACAAAGCAATCAGCTTTTGACTATCACTTTAACCTATAATACTCCCTTATTTCGCTTCTACTAACAAGGAAGCAGTAATAAGACTATTTCTGTTAATTTTTCTCTATTAGATGGTGTAAAGGGTTGTAGAGAAAGCCATGTGAATGGAACACATCAGATTTATTTTCCTTCTCTACACTAACTATATAGTAAGTAGAGAAGGTAGTCAATGTCGAGATTACACTGGAAATATATCTTTTGAAAAAAGAGTCGATGTGTGTTTATGTCCTTGGACAGCGTAACTCAAAAAAGAAAACCAAACTTGGTATTTAAGTTTAGTATCTTCCAAGGATACAACACGAAAATTTTGAGGAACATCTTTCCAAATTCCCTTTGTATGGAAAATTTTGTTTTACTCAAAAATGGCTATAACGATTTTGATTAAAACGCCCTTTACATTAAAGATGTTGATATGCCAAATAAAATGTACATCTTGACTTTTCGTGGAATAGCCTCTGAAAATCTCTTCATTCTGGATGAATTTTCATTAACTGGTAAACCATAGGTATAGACAAAAACTTACGGCACAAACACTGTAGCTCTCATTAAAACACAACATTTTAAATACACCTGTTTTTGTATACTTAACTGTTTCTCAGATATTCCATGTTTTTGGTTTCAGTTTTAAGCTATATAATTTTTTTTCTCAAACCGGAGGTTTTTCATATAGGAACCGGCGTTTTATAAGATTTGATAGCTTTAGCCTAATGTAGGTATTACCTTATTCCCCTTCTACGTGGAAGGTACTAATACACGTTTCTTTTATCACGATTTCCACGATATAGATAGAGGAATAATCCTTTGTAGCAATCGTTTGTAGAGAAATTCATTTGATTTTTGTATAGTAATTTCTTACGGTTACTAGTTCTGCAAAAGTGTTTCAGAAGAAAGATGACTTAAAGGCTATTCCCTTCAGGATATACATCTTATTTGGCATGCAGGTATCTTTAATTTACGGTATTTTAAACAAATCGTTAGATTTATATTGAGGAAATCGATCATTTGTTTTATTTGTTTAGTATTCTTGGATGATACTGAACTTAAATATTCTTTTTGTTCTTGTTATGCTGTACATGCATGCATGCATACATACATGCATACATACATACATACATACACACATACATACATACACACATACATACATACATACATACATACATACATACATACATACATACATACATACATACATACATACATACATACATACACACATACATACATACACACATACATACACACATACATACACACATACATACATACATACACACATACATACATACACACATACATACATACATACATACATACATACATACATACATACATACATACATACATACATACATACACACATACATACATACACACATACATACATACACACATACACACATACACACATACACACATACACACATACATACACACATACACACATACATACACACATACACACATACATACACACATACACACATACACACACATACACACATACATACGCACATACACACATACATAGATACATACGCACATACATACATACATACATACACACATACATACACACATACATACATACATACATACATACACACATACATAAACACATACATACATAAACACATACATACATACACATACACACATACTTACATACATACACACATACATACATACACACATACATACATACACACATACATACATACATACATACATACATACATACACACATACATACATACATACATACATACACACATACATACATACATACATACATACATACATACATACATACATACATACATACATACATACATACATACATACATACATACACACATACACACATACACACATACATACACACATACACACATACATACACACATGCACACATACATACACACATACACACATACATACACACATACACACATACATACACACATGCACACACATACATACATACACACATGCATACAACAATACATACTTACATACATACGGACCTTTTTCTAAATGACTTTTTGCTTTCTCTACATATTACATAGTCCACCTACAAATTCTATACCGAGATTTTGCCGAAAGTCACGTTTTAGATCCCCTGTATCCAAAGAATTATTTTTAGTAAAAGGTCCTTATGTGTGTCTGTGAATATGGTAACTCTATTAAAGATATTTACAGCCAAACAAAATGTATATCTTGAATTGGATATTATATCTTGATTGTGGCGTTAACTTGCTAGTGTCCTGCAAATTTTGAATTTGAGATTGCTAACTAAAATGGGGCAACCTGAGCCTTGCTGTTAATGCATCGTATGAATGTAGCATGTAATCTAAAATTCCCAAGCACGGACCTAATTATTTAAAGGGGAAAGTGTGAATAGGTATTCGCTGACTAAAATGGATGGCCTTGGTTGATTTACTAACGTTCCAAGCGATGTAATTAAGTCAGGGCTGAGTAAAACCTTGTGTACAAAATATAGCAAAGGTGGCGAAATTTTGGTACATAAGCATAATGGATTGTTTTAACCCAGAACAGGTCAATCCTTTTTTGTTGTACTGCATGATAATAAACATTAACAATTTATAATTCGATCCTATTTGGAGGTAGCGCCTTTACTGTAATTATTTCTCTTTCGATTTCTCTTATGATACTGAATAGAGTGAATTTATTTATGCTTATGCTTATAACAATTTAACAGTTTACATCGTAATTATTTCAGGGTTCATAATTAGCGGCTATTTTTCGTACACATAATTTCGTTACTTTATGCGACTGTTTTATGCTAGTAATTTATAATACATGTGTGTAAAGTCGTCTTTTTTATTTTTTATATTATGAAACGAAGCGTAGAGCATGTGTATTATATAAATATTTGAAAGCATTTTCCATTTTCATAGACGTGTATTTCAATGATTATTTATGTTACCATATGTGTTTAAATAAACATTGGAAATAACTGAATAAAAATGCGCACTACAATATTAGGGTCTAACCAACAATTCCTTAGCTTATTTACTTTTCCAATAAGGATTGAAAAACCCAAATGTGTTTCAATCACATGACTTTCTCTACATCTCGTATTGTTCGACAGCGTATTGAATTTACTTTATGCTAATTGAGAAAAAATTAGCAGAAATAGTCTTATTACTAACTTGTAAGCTGAAGGGGTATAAGGGAGTACCGTAGGTTAAAGTGATAGTCAAGTATTTTAAAAGTTGGTTGCTATGTGATTGAAGTTACTGTGTTTGTATGACAAAAGTTTTTTTAAAACTGAAATTAATAAAAAGGAATGTCTTAAAAATGGTCAACTGTACATAAAAATATATACAATATAATTGTATGTTTTAATGGGCTCTACATATTTTGTTAAGTGTTTATCTATCTCTTACGGTTCACTAGTTATGTAAAATTTCGCAGCATTCATCTAAAATAAACAGCTCTTGAGAGGAAATTCAAGACATACACTTTAGTTGTCACGTAAATGTCTTTAATTTGCGAAATTTTAAACATTTTTTCCATGAAAAATTTGGTATTTAATGGAATTTTCGTTTTTTAGGTATGCTGCCCACAAGCATGTGCGCGCGCACACACACACACACAAAGATTTTTCTAATAATGTTTTTTTTTTTTTTTTTTTGATTCTGGGGGTCTCAAAACATATTTCCGGTACATGGTATAGGTAGAGAAAGTAAAAATATGGCTCACTTAGAAGATTTTGCTACATGTAGTTAAGTTCAGCGAATACAGATAACGTAGCGAAAATTTCTATAGAATATTTATTAAATATACACTTAATAATATGATACATACCTATTGTATTTTTTCACCTTAGTGCGTAAAATTACATCTTGCTATTTTTACGCTTACGTGTTACAAAGCTTATCTTTAAAACTATGTTTTAGTAGTGAAATTTTAGCTTATGTATGTATTACGACAACCGATTAATTTGTATTTATTACCTTATATAAAACCAGTAAAATTTGTTAGAGACTAAAAATATGAATGGCACCCCGGGAAATAGATTACCGTTTCTCAGAAAGCCATACAGAATTTCTACCTCGACTGAGTTATCGTGTTAAGAGAGCAAAGTGAACGAACGTAGCTTGCCTCGCTCCAAAAACAAACCACGGTAGCAGCGACAAGCATGGATCGAAGACTGAGCGAGTTTTGCATGACATAATCATTACGATGTGGTAAATCGCTATTCCTTTTTACTTTCTCTGGCACGAATGTACAATGTACACTATAAAAGCCAAAAATGTACCATCCAAAAATTCTAAACCAAGATTTCACCAGAAACCATTGAACACAATAAAAATAATGTTTTTGAAATAGGTATGTGTGTGTGTGGGAGGGTGGGGACAGCATAGCTCAAAAACGAAAAGTACGTTAAATACCGAGTTTGGTATTCAATTTTAGTATTTTTCAATGATGTCACACAAAATTTACAACAACAAAAATTCCGCCACTCCAAATTACCATTACGAGGGATTTTTTTATTCGGATTATTCGACATTTTAAAAATACTCTAACGATATTCATTAAAATGCCGCCGTGTATTAAATATGTTTACATGCCAAATGAAATGTAAATCCCTAATCTCTTGGGATTAACCCCTAAAGTTCTGTTCATTCTGAGTGTTTTTTGTATTACTGGTAAATTGTAAGAGATATATAAAGGAGTATTAAACACAGAAACGTAAATCTCGTTAAAACACACGATATGTGTCATATACATTTTTGTTGTGTAGTTACCATTTCCGAAATATTCCTTGTTATTGGTTTCTGTTTTAAAATACGCATTCTTTTATCGAATAGGAAGTCGTCCGTATTTCTTTTGTTTTACTCCTGGTGATATAAGGAAGGTCGTATCCCTAGCGCGGTGGTATCGTTGCTGCTTACCAAGCGGGAGACCTGGGTTCGATCCCCAGTACCGGCGTGGGGATTTTTCCCCCGCTGGGAGACCTGGCCCTGGGTGCACTCAGCCTCGTAAGGTCCCTGGGGGGCCAATTGAGGAGCTACTTGATGGAGAAGTAGCGGCACCAGGTCATGAGGACCGCATTAACCGGCGCTGACCACGTCTCACCCTCCAATATTGCACCACTTCTGTAGTGGACCGAGATGGGGGACGCAGCGGCCGGGCGGTAGGCAAAGGTTCCCCGTGAGCTGTCGTGCCATGGAGTTAATGTAAGGAAACAAATTTCAATGACAATCACTTAGCGACAGCTTTTAAAACTATAGACCATCGCTTTAACCTAGTATAGTTCCTTAGTTCCCTCCAAGCTATTATGAACTAAGTAATGTGGTTTTGTAAGGAACATGGAATCTCAAAGTCACTGCGTGACAAAGGTCCAACTGTCGCAACACTTACATATTTTTTATATTACGAATAAGTGTGCAAATGTGTAATAAAGATTTATCTTGAATAACAAGTAGAAGATTGGATAAAGTTTTATAAGAATAGTTGTGGAAGATCAAGGGAAAAATATGATAGACTGTAACATATAAGTAATTTTCCATGTGGTCGATATAAGAAGATTTAAATTAACGAATCTAGTTTCAGTTGATTGGATTATACTTTAGCTTCAATCCAAATATCTTCCATTTTCAGTGATTTACTAATTGAAAGACGGTCTCACAATTGTGAATCTCTCCCTTGTGATGTAACGTCCTTAATTTTACATTCTTACATTCGTATGCTTCAGAGCACCTATTAGCATCGACACTTCATACATATACATGACACGAGCCTTCCTGAAACTAACGAACAATTTGGCATAACTAAATAATAACGCAAGATATCAACACAAAACTTTATAATTAAAGTTGCAGTACCTTCCTATATTTCTCAACGTAATCTCTATGGCTGTCAAGGTATTTGTCACGTGGTACTAGTTTTTCATTGCAGATGTTATACTCGCCTAGAGCTAACATCTGAGCAAGACGTCACTTTCACTTTGAGGTTTTCATCGGTTGGGAAATCTTTTCCACACAAAGAGTCATGTACAGTGTTCAAAGTGAAACACTGGCTTTTCTATGTTCTTTTGTTCACATTTGCTTTCAACTCGATGATGAATGATGAACTTGCACTCCGGTCTTTGTCGTGCCCACTAGTTCTTCCTTGATTATTCCTGTTTTTTTTTGTTTTTTTTTACTTTCTCTAGCCCCGTATGTACAATGTACATAGGGATAGAGAAGTATAGTATTCCACCCAAAAATTCGATACCGAGATTTCACCGGAAATACATGTTTTAGGACCTCCTGTATTCATAAAAAGTATTTTCAGGAAAAGGTGTGTGTGTGTGTGTGTGTGTGTGTGTGTGTGTGTGTGAGTGTGTGTGTGTCCGTGTGTCTGTGAACACGATAACTCAAAAACGAATAGTAGCTAAAATACCAAACTTGGTATTTAAGTTTAATATCTTCCAGGGATGTGACACGAAGATTTTAAGAAAAATCCCCCCACCCCAAACTACCCTTTACATGGAAATTTTTTCGAAAATCTTGATTTTCTTAAAAATGGCTCTAACGATTTGATTAAAATATCTTATATTAAAGATATTTACCTGACAAATAAAATGTTTATCTTGAATTTTCTGGGAATAGCTTCTGAAGACCTGTTTATTCTGGATGAATTTTGCTTAATTTGGCATAGCTAGTAAACCGTAAGAGATAGACAAAAACTTACTATACAAAAAAATGTAGGCTTTTTTCAAAGTACACAAGTTATGTCATATACATTTTTCTTGTGGAGCTTACCGTTCTCGAGGTACTCATTGTTATTGGTTTCAGTTGTGAAGTACTTATACTTTTCTCAGACGGGAGTGTGCGTTTTTCTTTTATTCTACTCCTGGCCAAGAAAAGAAGCGATTTGTAATGATAATCGCGTAACGACAGCTTTTAAAACATTTGACTATTGGTTTAGCCTAGTGTATTCAATTATTTTCTTCCTACTTATAAGGATTAATAAGAGCATTGTGCTAATGAGTACCTCGATTAGCAAGGTGTAGAAAGAAGAATAATCTTATGTAAGAAGTTTGTAGAACAGCTAGAGAAAGTCATGTGAGTGTAACACATCATATTCTTTAATTTAATTTATTTTATGTTACTTTAACTCACAATAAGTAGTCTTAACGTCACAACATGGTTTAACGGTATTTAGACGTTTAAAATCAATTAGCATTAGTACATACACTTTCATAAACTTAAGTAATATTATATTTCATTATACATATTTGTTAGTTTTAAGTATTTAAGTGGTATTTTGTTGTGTGATGAATTGTTGAGAACTTCTTGGATGTCTGGTAGATTGCATTCTGCTCGCTGCTGTTGATACTGAGGACACTCTTGAGAGTAAGTGACGTACAGTGATGGTAGTGTGACAAATGTTGCATTTAGGTTGATCTGTTTTATTCAGTAAATAGAAATGGGTTAACTTGGTGACGACAGCCTGGTGTTTTCGTCTGAGTTTCTGAACTACATATAATATTCTGGCGTTCTGTTTAATTTCGTGCAGTTTGCTAGGAGGTGATTGTGCCAGAGATTGTAAAATCTTGCAACATTCTCGTGAGGTAAATGTATTGGGAGTCTTGTGGCATGCTCATTACCTGAAATGATGTACAGGTATCCACATTAAAGCTGTCTTCCTTCTTTGTTTCATTAGAAATGTAGATAATTTGTGAATTTCTTGAACTAAGACATTTGTAGAGAAGATATCTTGTAGAGCGCGTATACTAGATTTAGAATCAGTGTGTGTTAGGTAAGCTTCAGCTTTGTTTGTCTCTAATAAGTAGCTGCAGTAATGCTTTCTTGTTGCTATATATCTCACAACTAAATATAGAGTACAGCAGAGTGCGTTCAAGTTAAACCACAGCACAACCCCAACCGTCCATGTGTGTGTCTCTAGTCGGCATAACTCAAAAACGAAGAGACCGATGAATATCAAACTTGGTATTTAAGTTTGGTATCTTCCACGGATTCGACACGAAGATTTTAAAGGAAATCCCCCCACCACAAACTACCCTTTACATGAAATATTTTTTCGAAAGTTTTGATTTTCTCAAAAGCGTTTGGAGTGGCGGGATTTTCTTGAAAATCTGCCTGTCGCATCCTCGGAAGACACTAAACTTAAATACCAAGTTTGGTATTTAACGATCTTTTCATTTTCAAGCTATGCTACCCACAGACATAGACACACACGGACATTTTTTTAAAAATGCTTTTTTTTTGGATTCAAGGGGTGTCAAAACAGTTATTTCCGGTGCAATCTCGGTTTTTAATTTTTGGGTGCATTACAATACCTTCTCTATACACCACGTACATAGTATGTGTAGAGAAAGTAACTAGTTCTTAGTTTACAAAAGAAAACGCTCATCGTCTACTTAAGATTGCGTCTATGGTCTGAAGTTTTATCTATGTCTAAAACTGGTGCTTTGTAAAAGGAGGTTGACGTTTCTTCACTGACAGAAGCTTTAAATCTGATTTATACGCCCCCCTTTGCGAGGATAGTCTTCTGTCTTATTTGAAATTCCAAACTCCCCCACTCGGAAAGGGAATGGCGTGTTGTGTGGCGGCAGCAGGCTGCCTCATTTTGATGTTTGTAACACTGCACGCTATGCCAGGTAGCGGCAGTGTTTGCTGACCTCTTGAACCGTGACGTCGCGCAGTAACGACGTCCGTAAAAACCGGCGCTTCGCGTCTCATTCCAACGTGTTGGTTGAGAGCTTCTCGAGCCAAACGGTGCTACTCTGCGAAGAGCGTAAGACACTTCTGCTGGACTTTGCTGGTAGTGTTTGCCTCGGTCGAATTTGGTGCAGTGGAGTGTCGCATTGTATGTGAATTAATATGCCATGGTATGGTAATGTGAACGTCATGGTTCCAAAGGTGTGCTTGGAACTCAACCATGTGTTATACAGTGCATAACATTGCAGTTAAACGCTACGAGGCTAGGAATAGACCACATGGTGGTTGTGGAGATGGTTTTAATCCACGAGGAAGTGAAATATTCGGTTTACTAGGCTATAACCCCGCTATAAGAAATACTACATGTATATTATACTCATGAGCTGTTTAAAACATCACCAAAATGATTTAAAAGCCAAAGAAACAATAAAATCTTTATAGATTTAAAGGAATTAACGACACATTTTCTGTGACTATACTGAATAGTAGGCTTATATTTTTACTTTCTCTATACGCACTATGTACATAGTGTACAGAGAAGGTATTGCACTCCACCAAAAAATTCGATACCGAGATTTCACCGGAAATATATGTTTTAGGGTCCCCTTTATCTAAAAAAAGCATTTTCACAAAAAGTTCCGTGTGTCAGTGTGTCCGTGTGTCTGTGAACACGATAACTCAAAAACGAAAAGTCGGTAAAATATCAAACTTGGTATTTAAGTTTAGTATCTTCCAGGGATGGGACACGAAGATTTTGAGAAAAATCCCCCCACCCCAAACTACCCTTTACATGGAACTTTTTTCGAAAATTTCATATTTCTCAAAAATGGCTCTAACGATTTTGATTAAAATTTCGTATATTTAATATATTTACTTGACAAATAAAACGTATATCTTTAATTTTCTTGGAACAGCTTCTGAAGAGTAGTTTATTCTGGATGAATTTTACTGAAGTTTGAATAACTGCTAAACCGTAAGAGATGGACAAAAACTTACTACACAAAAAATGTTGAACACGTTAAAACACACAATTTATGTAATATAAATTGTTTTCGTGGAGATCGTCATTTTTGAGATATTCCTCATTTTTGGTTTCTGCTATGAAAAACGTATACCTTTCTCATACAGGAATTTGTCATCTGCGGACCATACAAACAAAGGAACTTCAGTGACATAGCATCAGCTTTTGATTATCACTTTAACCTATGGTACTCCCTTATTTCGCTTCTACTTACAAGGAGGCAAGTAATATGGCTATTTCTGCTATTTTTTTACTGATTAGCATGAAGTAAATAGAAGTATAAGCTTTTAAGGATAATTTGTTGCAGAGAGGTAGAGAAAGTCATGTACACATCAAATTTTTTTTAACGTTTATAAAATGCACCATTTTTACGGCAGAAACAAATTGTTTTAGGTTAGACACCTATGAAAATTGGAAAATCTATAGTAGGTGTGATATATTTTGAAATTTACACTAGTATTATTCAATTTTATAATAATACTTGTGCCATGTATCAAAGTTATAGCTTGCATAGTTATTTAAATAATACAGCTTTACTGTCTAGATCCATTGCATTAATAAAAATGAGCTATGCGATGCGTTTTTAGAATTATTCACATAGCATTCCAAGTTTTACATATATGTTATATATTTTTATAATAACCCTAAGTATTGTAGAAACATTATTTTTCATGATCTGCAATACTCTTAATTTTCCAACATTTAACAATTTATTTCTCAAGATTGGAACTTTATTTCGGAAAACTAATGACAATTTTATTTAATGCACTTTTGAGAGATAGTATAAAATTTTTGAAAGAAGTTAGTGTAAAATTGCATCGTGTGGATCATTTTGAGTAAGCAAAAGTGTTGGGAAAATTTTGTGATAAAACAACATAAACTTGGGACTAGCATCAATTAATTGCTAGTTAAGTTGCGCCAAGTGGAAAAAACTGTATATGTATTGTCTTGAAGTTTAGAATCCATGTTACTTTTTTATGAAAAAAGTCATTTTTCACAATTTTTGGTCAAATTTTACAGATAAATCATCTTAAGTTAATGCATTTGTTATTTTTGAAAATCTATAGTATGTCAGATATAGTTTTGAAATTTATAGGAATACCAGTCATCACACCAACAACAATGAGGTTTTTGCAATATTTTCCATGGTTATTTAAATAATAATACTATTGGTAAATAAATCTGCCATGACACAATTTTTTTATTAACCTCTATACTACTAAAACTTTTTGATTTTTTTCAAGTTTCTCTACATGTACTAAGTACATAGTGTATAGAGAAGATATTGTATTGCATCCAAAAATTCTATACGTAGATTTCACCGGAAATATATGTTTTGTGACCCCCTGAACCCAAAAAAAGAGCTTTTAGAAAATGGTCCATGTGTAACCGTGGGCAGCTTAGCTCAAAAAGGAAAAGTCCGTTAAGTACCAAACTTCGTATTTAAGTTCAGTATCTTCCAAGGATACTGGATCTTCATTGCTCAAAACAGAGATAATACAACATTTGGAAACAAATTAGTAAAACGTTGTATCAATTGGAGCATTTTGAATATGAAAAAATGTTAAAGGCAGTTTTAAGCAAATAAAAGTTGACCGTGCCTATTAATAAGCATACGTTTATCCATTTAAAGTCAGTTAATTGGTAGTTTAAATCTCCCAAATACCAAAGATGGGTTTTCTTAAAAGTTAAAATTAATATTGTTTAAATATTGTGTAGTTTTTCACAATTTATGATCAAATTTCATAGATACATCACTTAGATATAACTAAACCTCTGTGCTCTTCTACAGTGCACAAACTTTCACTTAAGTGAGTAAACTTCTTTTGTTTTGTTTGTGAAAGAGCTTTTGTTTGTGGAGTATACAGTATAAAACAGAGGAACAAAGAAAACTGTTTTTGAAGCAGTCAGCGAACTAAAGCAGGAGAATTAACATTCAAAGGGACGTGTTTGGAGTGTGATCTCATTCACAGCTGTTCCTCTTATAAAACAATCTTCACGAGTGCTGCGGAAGTGTGACAGTACCAGTTTAATGGCCACATTTTGGGGCTGAAACCATAACATGCACAATAGAAATGGCAGCAACAAACACCGATCTGGCTCGTTTGGAGGTTAAAACGAAGAAGAGCATCTCCAACTATGGCAAAGTTGTTCGTATTTTGGAGCAGCGCTTTGACACATTCTCCGAGCTGCTCTTTCGAGAACATCGCCGCAAGAATAGTCGCAAATTTCTGAAGGCTGTCATATGTAAAAACGTAAGTAGCTCACATTTATCAACTAGGAGAGCAAAATTTCTTATACCAACCATGTTAAATTTGACAAATTTCTCAAAAATGTTTCAAGATATCACACTGTAATTTTTACAGACTGTAGAGGAATACCTTATAGACAATTGTATGTACTTTATCCACTAAGTTTGTTTATTAAGCAAGATTAACAAAGTTATAAAGTTTCTTGGTAATTATGTTTTTTTAAATAAAAAATGACGTTGTTTATAGCAGAGCAGATCTACAACACCATTTACAGGATCTTTTTATCATGCTAAAATGTAATTCAGAGAGAAATCTGATCAAAGAAAAAACAAAATAAAGAAGATCATGTATATTTGCAAAGAAAAACTAAATGCCTTGAATACGCCGAAAGTATTATATTTGTCATTAGTACCGAGTTTTAGTGAAACATTTTCCTTACAAGATAGCCTGTAAGGTGCAGAGGAATTATATCGTTTGAGCATTTCACAGCAAAATAGCATTTAGAAAAATCTGAGGTGTTACATTCACAAAAATTTCTCTACATCTCTGCCACAAATTATTGTTAAAAAGGTTGTGCTTCTATTTACTTCATGCTAAGTGAGAAAATATTAGCAGAAACAGACTTATTACTTGTTTCCTTGTAATTAGAAGCGAAAAAAGAGAGTACCATAGGTTAAAGTGACAGTCAAATGCTGGTTGCTATGTGACTGAAGTTCGTTTGTTTGTATGGAAACAGGAGTTCGCAAATTCTTGTATGGCAAAAGTTAAGTCTTTCGAACCTGAAAACAAAAACAAGGAACGTCTCAAAAACGATCAACTCGAAGAAAAAAATGAATACAACATAAATTGTGTGCTTTAATATGCTCAACATTTTTTGTGTGGTAAGTTTTTGTCTATCTCTTATGGTTTAGCAGTTATGCAAAATTCAGTCAGAATAAAGAAGTCTTCAGAGGCTATTCCCAGAAAATTCAAAATATACATTTTGTCAGGTAAATATTTTTAATATACGGTATTTTAATCAAAATCTTTAGAGCCATTTTTTAGAAAATCAAAATTTTCGAAAAACGTTCCATGTAAAGGGTAGTTCGGGGTGGGGGGATTTTTCTCAAAATCTTCGTGTCGCATCCCTGGAAGATACTAAATTTAAATACCAAGTTTGGTATTTTACCGACTTTTCGTTTTTGAGCTATCGTGTTCACAGACACATGGACACACTGACACACGGACCTTTTTCTGAAAATACTTTTTTTTGGATACAGGGGATCCTAAAACATATATTTCCGGTGAAATCTCGGTATCGAATTTGTTGGTGGAGTGCAATACCTTCTCTATACACTATGTACATAGTACGTGTAGAGAAAGTAAAAATATGTGTGTGCTTATGTGTATGTGTGTGTGTGTGAACAGCTTAACTCAAAAACAAAAAGTCAGTTAAATGCCTAACTTGGATTTGAAGTTTAGTATCTTCCAAATATTGCGACATGAAGATTTTCAGCAAAAACACCTCATCCCAACTACCCTTTACATGAAACATTTTCGAAAAATTTTATTTTCTCGAAAAGTATAATTTCTATTATTACAATTTGTACAACCCTTGTATAATTGGGAAACTCTAAGAGACAGACGGAAGCTTGTAGCATAAATGTAGATTTGTTAAAACCACAATTTAAGTCGTATAAATTGTTTTGTAGACTTAACCGTTTCAGAGATATTCCTTATCATTGGTTTCAATTTTAAACTAGATACTTAAACTGTTCGCATCATATCTCTTTTGTTGTACTCCTGGCCTTAGCAGAAAACCGAATTTGCATGACAATGATTTTGAAAGATTTAACTGTCGCTTTAGTCTGATGTATTCCTTTATTTCCCTTCTACTTTTAAGAACCTAAATAATGAGGTCATTTCTGGTAATGTTTATCTTGCGTTGCATAGATAAAAGAATAATATTTTGTAAGAAGGGTTTCTTTGCAAAAGAGATAGGAAAATCAGATTTTTAAAATATATTTTTGTCACGCAGTATCGTATGTTTGGCAATATATAATTTTTGTGTTTATAGTGATTTTTTGGTAGTGTTTAACGCCCGCTTTTACTACCAAGGCATCGCAGGCGATGCCACTGGTGATACATGGAATGAAGACGAAGCACCGGCGGGATGCGATGGAAGGGGAAGCCGCGGAGAACCCGGAGAAAACCCCCTGTGCCGCTTTGTCCACCACAAATCTCATATACGGTCGCTTGGGATCGAACCCGGGTCGTCTAGGTGAGAGGTGAGTGGTCTAACCACTCGGCCACGGTGCGGCCATTTATAGTGATTAGACATGAATTGAATATGAGATGCAAAAGTCCAAAACCAATTTTCTCAGCCCAAATTCCAAAGCAGTCAGTGCGCAAATTTGTAGAGTACCCTATGAATTCTGTATGCAATTAATATTCATTGTACCGCCACTGATAATCAAGTCTCGTGCAGGAGAAGAGTAACAGGGGTGGGAAACTTTACACGTGCAGTATCAGCACCCTGATCTAAGCTACGGGTAGAATGTCACCTAGAATGACAAAACGCAGCCCGTTATACATTTAAAGTGGAACTGGTTAAAGCGATAGATCACAGCAAACATGTCAAGAGAAAGCCTGCTGTCATTAGATCGCATTTAAGTAGAAAAACCCTGTGTTCCATTCACATGGCTTTTACTGTCTGTTCAGTAAACAAACTAGGGGTCTCAATGAAATGAAATGGCGTTTTATTTATGGACGCTCTCTAACTGCTGTGGTTCTCAGCGTCCCATTCTATACTGGGCGTGAGAGACTGCTTAATTTTGCTCAGAGACCTCTTTATCAGGAATGAAGCCCCGAGCTCCAAATACCACACCTATTATCTCAATAACATTTAGGTTGTATTTTGTCTTGAATATGTACTATTCACATGGCTTTCTCTACCCGTTCTGCAAGCACACTATTCTTACAAAAGATAATTCTTTTATCGAGATAAACATTAGCAGAAAAGTCTTATTATTAGTTCCTTAAAGTAGAAAAGAAATAAGGGAATACAGTAGGCTAAAGCAAACAGTCAAACATTTTAAAAGTTGTCGTTATGCGATTGTCATTCAAATTCGGTTCTCTTTCATAGCCAGGAGTAAAAGAGAATGAGATATAACAGGAAGAGAAACGCTTAAGCTTTTTAAATCGGAAACCAATAACAGGGAATATTTCGGACAAAAAGTATACCACATACTTTGTGAGCTTACGTCATATATACTTTTTATTTATTTATTTTTGTATAGTTAACCGTTTCCAAGACATTCCACGGGCTTTACTTCCCTTCCGAAGAAAGCCATGCTGAGGATTTTAACGCCCGAAAAAATCCATCAACCTTAGGTATATGAAGTCAGCATGTTAACTATTACACCACGGTGGGCGACTGGCCAAAGTGAGCCAAATATTTTAAAAATATGTGTACCATTCACATGACTTTCTCTATAGCCCTGCAACAAATTATTCTTAAAAACCTTATGCTTCTATTTACTTCATGCTAATCTGAAAAAATAGCAGAAATAGTCTTATTACTTGCTTCCTTGTAAGTAGAAGCGAAATAAGGGGACTACCATAGGTTAAAGTGATAGTCAAAAGCTGGTTGCCATGAGACTG
This sequence comes from Hymenopus coronatus, assembly GCA_030762935.1. NCBI lineage: Eukaryota > Metazoa > Arthropoda > Insecta > Mantodea > Hymenopodidae > Hymenopus > Hymenopus coronatus. The sequence continues at coordinate 22,007,540 of CM060891.1, forward strand.
ATGTTCCTTTGTTTGTATGGACAGGAGTTGACAAATTCCTGTATGAGAAAAGTATAAGTTTTTCAAAGTTGAAACCAAGCAAAACGAATATCTCAAAAACGATCAACTCCACGAAAAAAATGTATATAACATAAATTGCGTGTTTTAACGTGCTCTACATTTTCTGTGTAGTAAATGTTTGTCCATCTCTTACGGTTTAGCAGTTATTCAAAATTCCGTAAAATTCATCCAGAATAAACTACTCTTCAGAGGCTATTCCCAGAAAATTCAAGATATACATTTTATTTGTCAGGTAAATGTGTTATATATATCAAATTGTAATCAAAATCCTTAGAGCCCTTTTTGAGAAAATCAAAATTTTCGAAGAAAGTTCCATGTAAAGGGTAGTTGGGGGTGGGAGGATTTTTCTCAAAATCTTCTTGTCGCATCCCTGGAAGATACTAAACTTAAATACCAAGTTTGGTATTTTACCGACTTTTCGTTTTTGAGTTATCGTATTCACATGCTTTTTTTTTTTTTTTTTTTTTTTTTTTGGATATTGGGGACCCTAAAACATATATTTCCGGTGAAATCTTGGTATCGAATTTTTGGGTGGAGTGCAGTACCTTCTGTATACACTATGTACATAGTGCGTATAGAGAAAGTAAAAACTTGTTATATCATTGAAATCCTTGCAAATGATTCCTTTATCTACGTTATGCATCTCGACATACACATTAGTAGAAATTGTCTTATTACTTGCTTTCTGTAAGTATAAGGGAAATAAGAGGTACACTAGGCTAAAACGATACTCAAACCTTTTAAAACTAATCGTTATATGAACAAGTGAGGTTCGGTCCTCTTTGCATGGTCAAGGGTAAAAGAAACAGACACAACGGAAGATGACTTTCTGTTTACGAAAGGTTTTAAATAGTTTAAAATTGAAACTAATAACAAGAAACATCTCGGAAATGATTAACTCAACAAAACAAATGTATATAACATAATCTGAATGGTTTAACGAGATCTGCATTTTTTGGTAGAAAGGTTTTGTCTATCTCTAACGGTTTACCAGTTACGCAAACCATCTAGAATGAAGAGAACTTCAGAAGCTATTCCCAAAGAGATATTTAAGGTCGCACAACTGCTAAGATCATTAGCGTCCTTAGAAAACAAAATGGCAGCAAATAACTGGAGTTAAAAACAATGTAAATGTAAAAGATAAAATAACAATAAAGTCAATTATAAAAACAGTTTGAAAGCTAAAAAGTATGCAATAATGGGACGAAAAGATTTCTAAAATGAAAGCTCCAACAAAAGGTGCTTGCGATAAATTGTGCAAACCTAGAAATAATGCTCCAAAAGTATATAGCAGAATAAATGGAAATCCGTAGCTAACTTATACGAAACACATAACAAAATCCACATACTACGTTTTCCATTACTAAGGTGACCTGAGTCGCGCCGGCGTGTGTATCAAACTCACGCGGCTGGGACCTTCGCTACCAATCGGCATTTCTTTCTTGGAGTGGGCCAGGCATGTGTCATTTGGTTATGTACGGCTGTCTATTCCATGGTGATTTAATGGCAGCTTTTGTATGTGCCGAATTTAGAGCTGAAAATAGTATGCATATTTTATTTCTCATGTAAACAACTTCAATATACGACATTTTATTTAAAATCGATATAACCATTTATAGAAAATCCATTAAAAATGTTCCATGTAAAGGGTAGTTTGGGATGGGTGGTTTTATCAAATTATTTGTGTTGTACCTTGAAAGATACCAACAGACTTTTAATTTTTTGTTTATACTGTCCATAGGCACCTAAAAACACATATGTTAACCTCTTTTGGGGCCCTTCAAAGTTTGTATTTCTGTTGAAATCTCGCATTCGAATTTTTGGTAGGAATACAATACCTTCTCTGCCTACTATGTGCATTGTTAATTGTACCTAAATTGTACAAAGTAGGTGCTAGAGAAAATAAAATGTAGAGTTACTTTAAAATATTAACAAAGAAGTATGTTTAAAGAATTGTTAAAATTCTGTGCTTTTACGAAATATACATTTTTGTGTAGTAATATTTTGTTTATCTTCTATGGTTTGACATACAGTAGCGATACATTCTCCATGTAAAGGATGCTTTGGATTTGGGGATTTTCTTAAAAATCATCACGTTGAATCCGTCACAGACGCTGAATTTATATACTAAGTTTAGTATGTAACCGACTTTAACTTTCTCTACACGAACCATGTACACGTTGTATAGAGAAGGTATTGCACTCCACCAAAAAAGTCGATACCGAGATTTCACCGGAAATATATGTTTTATCATCCCCTGTATCCAAAAAAAGTATTTTCAGAAAAAGGTCCGTGTATGTGTGTGTGTGTGTCCGTGTGTCTGTGAACACGATAACTCAAAAACCAAAAGTCGGTAAAATACCAAACTTGGTATTTAAGTTTAGTATCTTCCAGGGGTGCGACACGAAGATTTTGAGAAAAATCCCCCCACCCCGAACTACCGTTTACATGGAACGTTTTTTCGAAAATTTTGATTTTCTAAAAAATGGCTCTAACAATTTTGATTAAAATACCGTATATTAAAGATATTTACATGACAAATAAAATGTATATTTTGAATTTTCTGGGAATAGCCTCTGAAGACTACTTTATTCTCGGTCAATTTTACGGAATTTTGCATAACTGCTAAACCGTAAGAGATGGACAAAAACTTACCACACAACAAATGTAGAGCAACTTAAACACATAACGCATGTTATATCGATTTTTTTTAGTGCAGTTGATTGTTTTATTAGATATTCCTTGTTTTTTTCAGCTATAAAAAACATAATTTTCTCATACAGGGCTTTGTGAACTCATGCCCATACAAACAAAGGAACTTCAATCACATAGCAACCAGCTTTTGAGTATCAGTTTAACCTATAAAAGACCCTTTATTCGTTTCTACTTACAAGGAAGAACGTAATAAGAATATTTCTGATAATCAGCATGAAAGAAATGGAAGCATAAGCTTTTTAAGAATAATTTGTTGCATTGATATAGAGAAAGTCATGTGAATGGAACACATCATATTTTTATTTCTGCATTGTGCTATTTATACACACACACACACACACTTAAAACAAACAAATGATAACCTACAATTACAGTGAAATCTCCATATCAAATCATTGGATGTAATACAATACTTCTCTGTAGTAGTATAGGAAGTAAACATCATTCATTCATTCAGTCTATATTTTGTATATTCATTGTTTATTTTGTTGTTTCAGTGTGTCTTTAGTGGTTTATTTATACCTATTCTTAGCCAGCTCATGTTCTGAAGGTCACAAAAATTCGCACACCGTGACATTACTTGTTCGGAAGAAAGGAGAGAACTCGATTCTCAAATGGCAATGCAAGAAACAGTAAATCTGCGTGAACATAAAACATTTAACGGATCAAGTGTATGTTTTTATGTAAAATAATATACGCACTATGTACATATTATATAGAGAAGGCATTGCACTCCACCAAAAAAATTCGATACCGAGATTTCACCGGAAATATATGTTTTAGGGTCCCCTGTATCCAAAAAAAAGTATTTTCAGAAAAAGGTCCGTGTGTATGTGTGTGTGTGTGTCCGCGTGTCTGTGAACACGATCACTCAAAAACGAAAAATCGGTAAAATACCAAACTTGGTATTTAAGTTTAGTATCTTCCAGGGATGTGACACGAAGATTTTGAGAAAAATCTTCCCACTCTAAACTACCCTTTACATTGAACGTTTTTCGAAAATTTTGTTTTTCTAAACAGTGGCTCTAACAATGTTATTAAAATATCGTACATTAAAGATATTTACCTGAAAAATAAAATGTATATTTTGAATTTTCTGCGAATAGCCTCTGAAGACTACTTTATTCTGGGTCAATTTTACGGAATTTTACATAACTGCTAAACCGTAAGAGATGGACAAAAACTTACCACACAACAAATGTAGAGCACCTTAAAACACACAATTTATGTTATATACATTTTTTCGTGGAGTTGGATGTTTTTGAGTTATTCCTTGTTTTTTTTTCAGCTATAAAAAACTTATACTTTTCTCATACAGAACTTTGTGAACTCGTGTCCATACAAACAAAGGAACTTCAGTCGCAGAGCAACCAGCTTTTGACTATGACTTTAACCTATAGTACCTCTTAATTCGCTTCTACTAACAAGGAAGCAAGTAATAAGAGTATTTCTGCTAATTTTTGCTCCATTAGATGAAGTAAATAGAATAATTTGTTGCAGTGATATAGAGAAAGTCATGTGAATGAAACACATCAGATTTTTTACTTTGTTTCTCGTACTATAGATATACTGAGGGTATTGTATTTCAATCAAAAACTGGTCGTCAAGATTTCACAGGGGTATATATTTTGAGATCCCCCGAGTCCAAAAGAAGCATTTTTAGAAAGAAGTTCTTGTGTGTTTGTGAACAATATAAATAAAAAGCGAAAAGTCGGTTAAATACAAAACTTGATATTCATAACTTCTATTTACTTGTTTATCGTTTTAATACTAAATGAAAAACTATGTGTTTCATTCACATGGCTTTCTCCACATCTCTGCAAAAATATTATTAAAAAGCTTATGCTTCTATTTACTTCATGCTAAAAGAGAAAAAAATTACCAGTTTTGTACTTGATTCCTTGTAAGTAGAAGCGAAATAAGGGAGTAACATAGATTAAAGTGATAGTCAAAAGCTGGTTGCTATGTGACTGATGTTCCTTTGTTTGTATGGACAGGAGTTGACAAATACCTGTATGAGAAAAGTATAAGTTTTTCAAAGCTGAATTAACAAGGAGTACCTAAAAAGCGATCAACTTCACGAAAAAATATATAAAACATTATTTGTGTGCTTTGACGTGCTCTACATTTTGTGTGTGTTAAGTTGTTGTCCATTTTCTTGAAAATCTCCGTGTCGCATCCTTGGAAGATACCAAATTTAAATACCACACAGACACACAGAAATACACGCACACACAGGGATGTTTTTCCAAAAATGCCTTTTTGATTAAAGTATATCAGGAATATTTACACGAAAAATAAGAATAAGTAAAACGAAGCATAAGAATAATCTGTTGCAGAGATGTAGCGAAAGTCAGGTGAAAGGAACACATCAGATTTTTAATTCTGATGAGCGTAAGGTAGAGAGAAGGATAAATATCTGTAAGAAGCATATGTTGTAGAATAGGCAGAGAAAGTCATGTGAATGAAAAGTTACGATGTTTTCATCATGATTGTGCAGCAGTAGCTTTCGTCGTACTTCTTGAGCGTTCTACAAAGCCGTTAAGAAATCCAAGCAAGTTATCTATTGTAGAATCTCAACTTTCCAGAAAGGAAATGGATTTTACAGTTATAAATATGTTCCACGAAGTTTGAACGTTTATTTAGGTTATGTCAGCTTGCGGCACACTCAGGATGGCGTTTAATTTCCGCTTTTTTGTGCCCTTCTTGCGGTTACTTGATAAATACTGCGATGTTTCTGTGGTCTCTTTATTGACAGCTCCAGTGACGTCAGGAACGGCATGTGGCTCAAACGGTTTTCTCGCCTCTTTCGAGAGTTCTTTCTGTATCGCAAAATAAACGTATAATTGTCACGTTTTACTTTATCATTTACCTAGGTAGGTATTGAAATGTAAATAGTAAGTTTTCAACCCTTAATCTTATAGAGTACGAAATACGCTCTGACAAATAAAAGGAGATAAAAAAAATCTGATGTGTTCCATTCACGTGTCTTTCTCTATATCTCTGTAACAAATTATTGTTAATAAGCTTATCTTTTATTTATTTCATGCTAGTCGAGAAAAATTAGCAGAAATAGTTCTTATTTCTTGCTTTATTGTAAGTAGAAGCGAAATAAGGGAGTACCATAGGTTAAAGTGAAAGCCAAAAGCTGGTTGCTATGTGACTGCTGTTCCTTTGTGTGTATTGACAGGATTTGACAAATTCCTGTATGAGAAAAGTTTTTCAAAGCTGAAACTAAGAAAAAGGAATATATCAAAAACGAACAACTCCACGAAAAAGATGTATATAACATAAATTGTGTTTTTAACGTGATCTACACTTTTTGTGTGTTAAGTTTTTGTCCATCTCTAACGGTTTAGTAGTTATGAAAAATTCATCCAGAATAAAGTCTTCAGAGGCTATTCCCAAAAAATTCAAAATATACATTTTATTTGTCAGGTAAATAACTTTAATATGTGATATTTTAATCAAAATCGTTAGAGCCATTTTTTAGAAAATCAAAATTTTCGAAAAAAATTCCATGTAAAGGGTAGTTTGGGGTAGGGCGATTTTTCTCAAAATATTCGTGTCGCATCCCTGGAAGATACTAAACTTAAATACCAAGTTTGGTATTTTACCGACTTTTCGTTTTTGAGTTATCGTGTTCACAGACACACGGACACACACACACACACACACACGGACCTTTTACTGAAAATACTTTTTTTGGATACAGGAGACGCTAAAACATATATTTCCGGTGAAATCTCGGTATCGAATTCTTTGGTGGAGTGCAATACTTTCTCTATACACTATGTACATAGTGTGTATAGAGAAAGTAAAAATCTGATGTGTACCATTCACATGACTTTCTCTATATCCCTGCAAAAAATTATTGTTAATAAGCTTATCTTTGATTTATTTCATGCTAGTCGAGAAAAATTAGCAAAATAGTCTTATTTCTTGCTTTATTGTAAGTAGAAGCGAAATAAGGGAGTACCATAGGTTAAAGTGAAAGCCAAAAGCTGGTTGCTACGTGACTGGTGTTCCTTTGTTTGTATGGATAGGAATTGACAAATTCCTGTATGAGAAAAGTATGCTTTTCAAAGCTGAGACCAAGAAAAAGGAATATCTAAAAAACGAACAACTCCAAGAAAGAAAATGTATATAACATAAATTGTTTTTTTAACGTGATCCACATTTTTTGTGTGTTAAGTTTTTGTCCATCTCTTACGGTTTAGTACTTATGCCAAATTTATCCAGAATAAAGTAGTCTTTAGAGGCTATTCCCAGAAAATTCCAATTTTCCATTTTATTTGTTAGGTAAATATCTTTAATATATGATATTTTAATCAAAATCTTTGGAGCCATTTTGAGAAAATCAAAATTTTCGAAAAAAGTTCCATGTAAAGGGTAGTAGGGGTTGAGGGGATTTTTCTCAAAATCTTCGTGTCGCAACCCTGGAAGATACTAAACTTAAATACCAAGTTTGGTATTTTACCTAATTTTCGTTTCCGAGTTATCGTGTTCACAGACACACGGACACACGGATACACACACACACACACACGGAGCTTTTTCCGAAAATGCGTTTTTTAGATAAAGGGGACCCTAAAACATATATTTCCGGTGAAATCTCGGTATCGATTTTTTTGGTGGAGTGCAATACATTTTCTATACACTATGTACATGGTGCCTATAGAGAAAGTAAAAATCTGATGCGTTCCAATCACTCGCCTTTAACAATCTATTCTTACAAAACCTTCGTCATCTATTTATTTTAGGCTAATTAAGATAAACAGTTGAAATCTCTTATTACTTATATACTTTTAGATAGAAGGGAAATTAGGGAATACACTAGTCTAAAGTGATAGTAGACAAGGTTGCAGGTTGCTAAGAGATTTAAATTCAGTTTTGGCCAGGACTAAAACAAAATAAATAGGAATGACAAATCCTCGTTGTTAAAGTTTTAAAAATTAAAACCAATAACAAAGGATATCTCATAAATGGATAACTTCTCAAAAAATCTGATGTGTACCATTCACATGACTTTCTGTCTATCTCTGCAACAAATTATTCTTAGATAGCTTATGCTTCTATTTACATCTAGAAAAATTAGTCTTATTACTCTCTTCCTTGTAAGTAGAAAGGAAATAAGGGAGTAGCTTAGGAAAAAAGCGATAGTCAAAAGCTGGTTACTATGTGACTAAAGTTCCTTTGTTTGTATGGACATGAGTTGACAAATTCCTGTTTGAGAAAAGTTATGATTTTCGACCCTGAAAACAAAAACAAGGAATATCTCAAAAACGATCAACTCCAAGAAAAAACTGTATACAACATATACTGTGTGTTTTAATGTGCTCTACCTTTTTTGTGTGGTAAGGTTTTGTCTATGTCTTACGGTTTAGCAGTTATACAAAATTCCTGAAAATTCACTCATAATAAAGTAGTCTTCAGAGGCTATTCTCAGAAAATTCAAAATATACATTTGATTTTCCAGGTAAATATCTTTAATATACGATATTTTAATCAAAATCGTTAGAGCCATTTTTTAGAAAATCAAAATTTTCGAAAAAAAGTTCCATGTAAAGGGTAGTTGGGGGTAGGGGTGATTTTTCTCTAAATCTTCGTGTCGCATCCCTGGAAGATACTAAACTTAAATACCGAGTTTTCGTTTTTGAGTTATCGTGTTCACAGGCACACGAACGCACACACACACACGGACCTTTTTCTGAAAATACTTTTTTTAGAAAATGGGGACCCTAAAACATATATTTACGGTGAAATCTCGGTATCCAATTTTTTGGTGGAGTGCAATACATTCTCTGTACACTATGTACATAGTGAGTATAGGGAAAGTAAAAATATATAAGACTTTAATTGATGTTTTAAGAGATATGCTTTTTGTGTATAGTAAGTTTTCGTATATCTTACGGTTTACCAATTATGCCGAACTCATGCAGAATACCTTCTTAATGCATTCACTGGCTATTCACAGAAAATTCTTGATATACATATTATTTGACAGGGATTGCCTTAAATATACGGTGTTTTAATCAAACTCATTAGTCATTTTTGAGATCATCTAAATATTCGAAAGTTATTTCATGCAAAGAGTAGTTTAGGGTGGGTGGATTTTCTTGAAGGCCTTCGTGCCTCATCCTTGGAAAATAATAAACTCAAATATCAAATTTGGTATTTGGCCAATGTGGAAACGTCGAGTGAATTACTTTCAGTAGTGAATCAAAGACCATATTTGTAACTAATTCTTTACTCAATAAATACATTTGTTACAGTATTAAAAATCTGATGTGTTCCATTCACATGACTTTCTCTATATCTCTGTAAATTATTATTGTTATAAGCTTATCTTTTATTTATTTCATGCTGATCGTAAAAAATTATCAGAAATAGTCTTATTTCTTGCTTTATTGTAAGTAGAAGCGAAATAAGAGTACCATAGGTTAAAGTGAAAGCCAAAAGCTGGTTGCTATGTGACTGATGTTCCTTTGTTTGTATGGACAGGAGTTGACAAATTCCTGTATGAGAAAAGTACAAGTTTTTCAAAGCTGAAACCAAGAAAAAGGAATATCTCAAAAACGATCAACTCCACGAAAAAATGTATATAACACAAATTTTGTGTTTTAACGTGCTCTACACTTTTTGTGGGTTAAGTTTTTGTGTATCTCTTACGGTTTAGTAGTTATGAAAAATTCATCCAGAATAGAGTCTTCAGAGGCTATTCCCAAAAAATTCAAAATATACATTTTATTTGTCAGGTAAATAACTTTAATATACGAAATTTTAATCAATATCGTTAAAGCCATTTTTTAGAAAATCAAAATTTTAGAAAAAAGTTCCATGTAAAGGGTAGTTTGGGGTAGGGGGATTTTTCTCAAAATCTTCGTGTCGCATCCCTGGAAGATACTAAACTTAAATACCAAGTTTGGTATTTTACCGACTTTTCGTTTTTGAGTGATCGTGTTCACAGACACACGGACACACTGACACACACACACGGACCTTTTTCTGAAAATGCTTTTTTTTTTGGATATTGGGGGCCCTAAAACATATATTTCCGGTGAAATCTCGGTATCGAATTTTTTGGTGGAGTACAATATATCCTCTATACACTATGTACATGGTGCGTATAGAGAAAGTAAAAATAGAGAGAGCATCTGGATAAGGATTGGTGCATTACTGTTGTAAGCGATGAGAGGTTGTGAATTAGAACGTATTTTATACGAAAGGCATTATTGTTCACTGTTTAACTTAATGTAAAGAGGTAAGAAATTGGTGGAGTGCAATTTGGGAACACAAATGGGGTAGCATACCAGAAGAGAGATGGTAGCGATGAAAATATTGAATGTCAAGAGAAAGAGAAGCATTAAAGAAATAGGGCAGTATTTGGAAAAGGTAAACCACAATGAGTAAACAAATCTGAACAAATTATTGTTAAAACGCTTATGCTTCTATTTACTTCTTGCTAATCGAAAAAAAATTAGCAGAAATAGACTTACTACTTGCTTCCTTGAAAGTAGAAGCGAAATAATGGATTACCATAAGTTGAAGTGATAGTCAAAAGATGGTTGCTATGTGACTGAAGTTACTTTGTATGGATAGGAGTTGAAAAATTCCTGTATGTTTTTCAAAGCTGAAGCCAAAAAACAGGAATATCTAAAAAATGATCAGGTCCACGAAAAACAATGTAAATGATATAAACTGTGTATTTCGTCCTGATCTACATTTTTTGTGTAGCAAATTTTTGTCTATCCTTGACGGTTTACCAGTTATACAAAATTCAATAAAAATCATCCAGAATAAAGAGTTCTTTAGAGGCTATTCCCAGAAAATTCAAGATATAAATTTTATTTGGCAAGTAAATATCTTAGGTATAAAGGATTTTAATAAAAATCGTTAGAGCCATTTTTAAGAAAATCAAAATTTTAGATTTTTTTATATGTAAAGGGTAGTTGGGGGTGGGTGAATTTTCTTGCAAATCTTCATGTCGCATCCTTGGAAGGTACCAAAATTAAATACCAAGTTTGTTTTTTAACGGTCTTTTCGTTTTTGAGCTATGCTGCCCACAGACACACATACTCAGATACACACGGAACATTTTCTAAAAATGCTTGTTTTGGATTCAGGGGGTCTCAAAAACTATATTTCCGGTGAAATCTCAGTATACAACTGGGTGCAATACAATACCTTCTCTATACAATATGTACATAGTACGTGTAGAGAAAGTAAAAATGGGATGGAATAGGTAATACAACAAAAGAGGGGTTATGCGCTAACAGTCTAACGCTAAGCGAGAATAGCATTTAAGCGGTGCTCGGCCTAATAAGGATAAGTAACGTGACAGTGCCGTCTTCTTCAGCAGTAATTCTCACGTTCGCCTCGGTATGTCAGTCATCACAGTTGGAGATTTTGGAATGCGTAAACAAGGAAGAGCGGCGCGACGTAACAGAACCTTCGGAATGCGAGGCTCTTCTCGCAAGAATGTGATTTTTCTCGAGTTTTCAGATGCCTCTGGAACATCCGGTTTCTATAGATTTCCACAAAGTTTTGTGACGTCATTTTCTTGCTATAAAACACGGAAGAGTTTTAGTTGTGTTGTGAATTATACTGAGTCATGGATGGTGTGCAGTCGTAAACTGTCTATTCGTCAAAACGTCGATTGAATTATTTGCAGCAGTGAATTTAAAACTTTATTTGTAAACAGTTTTTGTGCCAATAAATACATTTGTTACAGTAATATAGTTTAAGATTAGGTATGATTTAGTAACATAATTGATAGTATAGCATTAGTTCAATAAATTGTTACGACGGCTGAGGTACTGTTGCCCAAAGGTACAGCTGCCTGGCTCGCCCTAACAATACACCGAACGAACACAACAGCTGGGCAAAGGTCTTTGTGTGTTTCCCTGCAAGATTTCCTGAACCTTCTTTCTCCTCAGGGCGAGAACATTCTTTAATCTCTTCTTAATGGACAAAAGGTAATGTTCTCGTTATTTCTAAGACTGTAACCTTCGGTGGCCGGTAAGGGGACGACAAGTGCCGGAGAGGTGAAGGGAAGTGCACTCAAGTGAAGTGAGCTACAGATCAATCCAGTGAGTGACGCTTGTTAAAGAAAGTCACGTGAACGCAGTGACTCGGTTATTTGTGTACCAATCCTGCAAATGGTTTTGTTACGTGTAGTGCTCTAGTAAACTATAAAGTGAATTCAGCGGAAACTGGTGTTCTCGCCTGTTAAAATATTAGTATTATTATTAACATTATTATTAGTATTATTGTAATTATTATTATTATTATTATTATAGGCGGCGCCGTGGATGAGTGGTTAGACCGCTAGCCTCCCAACTCCGCGTCCAGGTTCGATCTCAATCGGGATTTGTGACGGGTGAAACGGCGTCTGGGCGGGTTCCGGTTTCCCACGCCACTCATTCCACAAATTGCTTCATCATCACCTTTCCTATCATCCATTTCGCTTGCACTTTCTCACGCTCATGCCTGGCTATAGACCGATCACTGGTTCCAAGTTCTCCGATCTGTGGTTTCGTGCCTTTGGCTCCCCGACAGGCTTCTGACCCCTAGGCATCCGCTTATAAGTCCTAGAGGAGGGTAAGCCGACTAGGAAAAATTATTATATTTTTAAAAATTATTATGCTATTACTATATATGTAAAATATATTTATAGAATATTAAAGTTAGATATATTTCATAAACACCACAAGACAAAAACTGCGGAGAGAAGTAAGATTGTATGAAACACACTATACATTCTGATATTCTCCCTGCACGAAAATAAATTTCTAGTTCTCTGTGCTCAAGATGAAGAACAGAAGCAGCACAAATTAAATTTCGCAGTCTCTTTTCTAGCACCAGATAAGAGAAGATTGGACTTCAAAGGTGAACAAACGAGATTATGGACTACCAGAGAAATTGCGCAGAGTATATGAGAGGAGTAACAAAGATGGAAATATGAAACTCAAAGGACCTTAACCATCGCAGATATTCAATTTAGTATCGGAGAGGACTGTTGTGAAATATTTAAGTATAAATAAGATTTGTAGCAGCGCCTCAAAGAAAACAAAACACCTTTAATTGCAGACAAATGATTATTCTGTTATTAGATTTATTTGTTCCACATGTCGAGCATTGGAGTTGTGATATATTTAAGACATCATGAACCACAAATGTGCTACAAATGGAACTCGTATTATATTTTAAACCTCTTCCTAAACTACTTTCGATTTTTGGCTGTTTCTCTTACAACAATCTAGTAACTAGAAGAAGTATGAATCTGATGTGTTCCATTCACATGACTTTCTCTACATCTGCAACAAACTATTGTTAAAAATCTTATGCTTCTATTTACTTCATGCTAATCGACAAAAAATTAGCAGAAATAGTCTCATTACTTGATTCCTTGTAAGTAGAAACGAAATAAGGCAGTGCCATAAATTAAATGGCTAGTCAAAAGCTGATTGCTATGTGAATGAAGTTACTTTGTTTGTATGGACAGGAGTTGACAAATTCCTAGTTTTTTTAAAGCTGAAACCAATAACAAGGAATATCTCAAAAACGATCAACTCCACGAAAAAAATATATAACACAAATTGTGTGTTTAACGTCATCTATATTTTTGTGTGGTAAGTTTTGTCCATCTCTTATGGTTTAACATAATCACCTAAAAGATTGGGATATTTATCTTACTGTGCACAAGCTTTGCAATACCCACTTCAAAAAATATTGCTGCCAATGATTTCAAATGAGCATTGGCGTTGTTTTGAAGATCTTCGTTGGTTTGAAAGTGCTGCCCTCCTAGCCATGCCTTCAGCTCAGGGAAAAGGTGAAAGTCGCTGAATGCTAGGTCAGGACTGTACTACGGATGATCGAAAATGTCCCATCGAAATTGTTCAAGGAGGCGATGGGTTGCGCCAGCAGTGTGGACGAGCGTTGTCATGGATCAACACAATTCCTGAAGTCAGCATTCCTCTTCGTTTGTCGTAAAGTACGAAGATCTTCAAAACAACGTCAATGCTCATTTGAAATCATTGGGGCAATATTTTTTGAAGCGGGTATTGCAAAGCTTGTGCACAGGTACGATAAATGTCTCAATCTTTTCGATGATTATGTTGAAAAGTAATCAAGTAAGTGTTTAAAACTTTTAGAAATAAAATAATTGTTTTCTATTAACTTCTCTTTTATTTATAGCCTTTCGAAGGTTAGAAAAAAATGACCATCGTATTTGAGTGTCATTTGTTACCATTAAAACAACCATTTAAAACGTTGCGCGAAAGGTGTTCGAATTGCAAGTAGTTGAAAATATATTTGGCATATTAATCCACAAGGCCCACGGTATATTGATGTGCTAAAATCCGAAAGTCAGCATTTTAAAGAACTTTGATCAATTTTCACAAGTTAGTCCTCTTGAAGTTTTGAAAGGACAATTTTACTGCTGATTTTTAAACTTTTTCGGAACAAATATAAATAAGCGAGAGGAAACCAGATAGAGTAGAAGGGAGAAAATAGGCAAAGAGGAATAAAACAGAAAGGGAGTGTTAGAAGTGGAAATGGAGAAAGAAAGAAAGAAAGAAAAAGTTCTATTGGCAATTAGTGAGAGAGAAAGGTAAAATGTGAAAGGTAGAGATAGTGGGAGACAGAAAAAAGAGGGGGAGAGCAGTAAGAGGGAAAGAAAAGACGCATTAAAGCATCAAAGTTAGAAAAATCCTTCCATTGTCATTAACTTCCAAAGTTTAAGTTTTAAGTGGCTCATGCTGGTCTTATTAATTTTATTTATAATTTTATTTATAGCCTTCCATCTCTTCCTTGGCCTTTTAGAACTACCTCTGTGTTTCGCTTTGTAGTGTAAAACGAACTTTGGAATGAATTCCGTTACATGCGTTCTTCCTGAACCGAGATGCTTTTATCTTAATTTCAAGGTGTTCTATTCCTTCCAAGAATTCTGAATGGTATATTCATCTATAACACATTTCCTAAATCAGAAACGGGGGCTCCGCCTCTTTAGAAGCAGCAGTTTCTCCACCTCTTTGACTCACTCCACTGATTCCACTCCATTGGCTAAACGTGAATACATATCCTAATATGAAATATATCTGAAATGTTCTAGTACAAAACTTTTTCTAGTTATTCCAAACACTAACTATTCTCACAAAAGGATTATTCTTTTCTCTGCATCATGCTAATCGAGATAAACATTAGCAGAATTCGTCTTAATACTTGCTTCATTGAAGGGAAATAAAGGATTACATTATGGTAAAGCGATAGCCAAATCTTTTGAAACCTGTTTCGTATGTGAAAAAAATTGAGGTTAGGTTTCCATTGCATGACCCCTTTTGAGAAAAGTTAGGTAGTTTAAAACTGAAAGCTATAAAACTGTCCAACTCTACAATAAAAACGTATGTGATATAAATTATATGCTTTAACGAGAAATTGGATCGGTAAGGAAGGGATGAATTCGATCGGTAAGGAAGGGATAAATTGAGTAAAATTAAACAAAGGCCCTTCCTCCCTAAAAAATAATTTTTTGCTGCTCTACATTTGTTGTGTGGTAAGTTTTTGACCATCTCTTACGGTTTAGCAGTTAGACAAAATTCCGTAAAACTCTCCCAGAATAAAGTAGTCTTCAGAGGCTATTCCCAGAAAATTCAAGATATACATTTTACTTGTCAGGTAAATATCTGTAATATTTGAAACTTTAATCAAAATCGTTAGAGCCATTTTTGAGAAAACCAAAATTTTCGAAAAAAGTTCCATGTAAAGGGCGGTTGGGGGTGGTGGGATTTTTCTCAAAATCTTCGTGTTGCATCCCTGGAAGATATTGATATTTTACAGACTTTTCGTTTTTGAGTTATCGTCTTCACAGACACAGACACACACGGACCTTTTTCTGAAAATACTTTGTTTGGATACAGGGGACCCTAAAACATATATTTCCGGTGAAATATCGGTATCAAAATTTTGGGTGGATTGCAATACCTTCTCTATACACTATACATAGTGAGTATAGAGAAAGTAAAAACACATTAGTGGCATTAATTCTAAACATTCCTTTTGTTAAATTAACCTTCAAATTTGAATAATGCATTCAACCCTCACAGAATCATTCTTATAGCCAGGAAGTGTTACCATAATATAGTATTCAATTATTATTACAAACTGGAGCTAGTTAGGCCCTTAATGGATTACTTTGACTAAATTTGGAAAATTTGGAAATTATATTCTTATATATATATAGACACAAATTTATATTTTATTACTTTCTCTATACGTACAATGTACATAGTAAATAGAGAAGGTATTGTATTGCACCCAAAATTCGATACCGAGGTTTCACAGGAAATATAGTTTTGAGACCCCCTGAATCCAAAAAAGAAACAAAAAAAAAACATTTTCAGCAAAATATCCGTGTGTGTGTGTGCCTGTGTATATGTGTGTGTGCCTGTAGGCAGCTCAGAAATGAAAAGAGCGTTAAAAACCAACCTTGGTATTTAAGTTTAGTATCTTCCAAAGATGCGACACGAAGATTTTTAAGAAAATCCCCCCACCCCCAACTATCCTTTACATGGAACTTTTTTCGAAAATTTCGATTTTCTTAAAAATGGCTCTAACGATTTTTATTAAAATTCCTTTATATTTAAGATATTTACTTGTCAAATAAAATGTATATCTTGAATTTTCTGAGAATAGCCTCAAAATGCTACTTTATTCTGAATGAGTTTTATGGAATTTTGCCTAACTGCTAAACCGTAAGAGATGGACAAAAACTTACCACACAAAAAATGTAGAGCACATTAAATCACACAATTTATGTTAAATACATTTTTTCGTGGAGTTGATCATTTATTAGATATTCCTTGTTTTTGGTTTCAGCTTTGAAAAACATACCTTTCTCATACAGGAATTTGTCAACTCCTGTCCATACAAACAAATGCACTTAAGTCACTTAGCAACCGGCTTTTGACTGTCACTTTAACCTATGGTACTCCCTTATTTCGCTTCTATTTACAAGGAAGCAAGTAATAAGACTATTTCTACTACTGTTTTCTCGATTAGCATGAAGTAAATTGAAGCATAAGTTTTTTAACAATAATTTTTTGTAGAGATGTAGAGAAAATCATGTGAATGGAACACATCAGATTTTTTTGTAGTCGGTGTGAAAATTGGAATTATTATTCTCATATTACACAAAGCAGCTCAAAATTTGGGAAATATATAAAACATTCGAGCCATAACCATTGGTTTTTCATAAATTATTCAAATTTACTTTTGAAATAAACAATTTTAAAACTCACTTAAAGAACGCATATTAAATTTAAAATGAATTCTAGCCATAGTTTTGTTTTAAAATAAAACTACCTCACATGAGTTTTTCTACCCACTATTGTACTATTTTTACGAGAGCTTATAAACCTCAATAAATATAAACCTCTATTTTAATTTTGTTATTGGTATAAGAAGGTTAGGGTTGGCCGCTGCGACAGAGTTTTAAAGAGCGTGTCGCTATGTGGTGACTTTGAAATGTCATATTCCTTACACGGTTTCGAAAAAACACGAATAGCGGCTTGCAACTCTCAAGTATTTGTAAATATAATAAATATCCAATAGTATCTCGGAAATACTTAATGACAAACATTTTTATGTGAAATAAATTATGTGCTTCAACGAGGTGTACGTCATTGGGTAGTTACACTTAACCAATCTCTTGCATTTTAACAATCATTACAAAAAATATACAATTATGCTTAAACTATTCGAGAAAATATAATTATACATTTTCTTTGTCTTGCAGATATTCTAAGCATACGTTGTTTAATTAGAAGCATTTCTGAAAAAATAAAAAATATCAAAAGGTAAAGGGTAGTTTTGGGTGGGAGGATTTTCTTGAAAATTGAAATTCAGTATCAACTTTGGTAATTCTTCGAGATTTAGCTTTTGGGTTATCTATACACACACACACACACACACACACACACACACACACACACACACACACACACAGGCTCGTTTATTTTTATTTAGATTTTCCCTGAAAATCGTTTCTTTTTATTTAGAGGCATCAAAACATCGAAATATCGATCTTGTTAGTGAAATACAGATTAGATTTGGGTGTATATGTTTATAAAAGAGGTCTGTTTGACCTTTAAAGTCTTACATGATCAGAGTTTAAATCGGCGTAAGCCAGGTTGGTTTTTATCTTAATTCTGTTGGAAATATTTCTTCTCTGCTTACGCACAGCACTGCAGCAATAAAAAGAGTCTAATTGCTATTGAAAACGTTGTCTTTTTATAGAAATGGGCAATTTTTACGTTGCGTGTAATTCGTTATGCTCTATGACCTTTCCGAGCTTTAGCTAACGCAATTATACGCGTTCAAAGTTAATGAAATGGAGAAGTCACTACTGCAAAACAAAAACACCAATATCGGCGATGAACTGAAATGTTTTTATGCAATTTTAACTCGTTATTTCTCGAAATACAAAATCTAATTTCAACTGATGTGCCAAATCAACTTTGCTGTCGCACTTGGTAAATCTGAACCTAGCGAATCGATTTCTAAAGGAGATAATTATATCGGTCCAATTGCAATGTCGTGTAAACTTACACTCAATAATTTTGGCGTCGCCAGTGACGCAAGCAAGCTATGGATTTCATATTTTCCTCGAGTAGCAATTGAAGTTTTAAAGTGCAACAAATGTTTGCTAATTTGACTGCACAAAACGGTTCCTTAGGTATCGTAATATTAACAGCTTCTTTTCTATATGTTATTTCAACAAATTTTCAACTTGATGCTTGCCTTTTAGTTGCGTTCACCGCTGTGAAGAATACATTTGCTGGAATGAAACAACTCGTCAACATCTGCAAATACGGCTTTAAGAGTTTGAAGTAAATTACATTTCAAATTTAATAGGTAGAAAATGTATTGCATTCTACCCAAAAATTCGATACCGAGATTACAACAAAATTGCATTTTCGTGAAAACCTAAATAAAAAATCTAATTTGAAACAAATGAAATTCGATTCTCTTCCATGGCTAGCTGTAAAACAAAAGATATATGAAACGGAAGATGCCTTTCTGTTTCCGTGGTTTAAAATTGAAACCCATAGCGTGGAATGTTTTGGAAACGGTTAACTATACAACAAATAAATAAATAAAAGTATATATGACATAAGCTCACAAAGTATGTGATATACCTTTTGTCCAAGATATTCCCTGTTATTGATTTCAGATTTAAAATACTTGAGCGTTTCTCTCTCAGTAACTTCTCATCCTTTCATATCACTTTTTTTCCTACTTCTGGCTATGAAAGAGAACAGAAATTGAATGAAAATTGCAAAATGACAACTTCAAAATACTTGAATTTTTGCTTTAGCCTAGTGTATTCCCTTATTTCTTTTCTACTTATAAGGAACTAATAATAAGAATTTTCTGCTAATGTTTATCTCGATTAGGATGGTGTAGATAAAATAATTATATTTTGTAAGAATAGTGTGCTTGCAGAACGGGTAGATAAAGCCATGTGAATAGTACATATTCAAGACAAAATATAAAATAAATGTTATTGAGATAATAGGTGTGATATTTGGAGCTTGGGGCTTCATTCCTTTGCATTTTTTCAATACCTAGAAAAAGTTTGGACTGAAGAAGGAAAAAGTAAAAGAAATTGCCATAGGTTATTCAATAATAGGTTCAATTTATTTTCTTCGAAATCATTTGTATAATAAAAATTTCTAGTTTTTTATGGTGTATATTCCTTTGCTATAAATTATTCATTTGTACGTCAAGTTTATATTATGTTTAATAGTTCTATTACATCATTTATTTTCTTTTTCGATTGCCATGCTAATGAAAAGTGTCGATATTATATTATCTTTATAGTAAAGTTTCAAGTTTATTACTAATTTTTACTTTCTCCACACGTACTGTGTACATAGCGTATAGAGGAAGTATTGTATTCCATCCGAAAATTTGATACCGAGATTTCGCCGCTATATGTTTTGAGACCCCCTAAATTGAGAAAAAAAAATAGAAAAATGTCCGTATGTGTGTGTGAGTAGCATATCTCAAAACCGAAAATACCGTTAAAATCCAAATTTGGTATTTAATTTTATCTTCCAAGGATGTAACACACAGATTTTCTTGAAAATCGCCCCAAGCCAAACTACCCTTTATACGGAAAAATTTTCCAACATTTGGATTTTCTCAAAAATAACTCTAACGATTTTGATTAAAATACCACATATTAGAGATATTTACAGACAAATAAAAAGCTTATCTTGAAATTTCTGGGAATAGCCTCTGAAGACCTCTTCATTTCTGAATGACTTTAGTATAAATGATAAACCGTAAGAGAGAGACAAAAACTTACTGCACAAAAAATGTAGATCTCACTAAAACATACGTCTTTTTCGTGAAATTGACCTTTCCGAGATATTTCTAGTTAATGGTTTCAGTTTTAAAATATCTAAACTTTTTTTACGGAAATTTGTCAACTCTTGGCCATACAAACAAAGGAACTTCAGTCACATACCAACCAGCTTTTGACTGTCACTTTAACCTATGGTACTCCCTTATTTCGCTTCTACTTACATGGAAGCATGTAAGCAGACCATTTGCTTCTAATTTTTTCTCGATTAGTATGAAGTAAATAGAAGCATTAGCTTTTCAACAATAATCTGTTGCAGAGATGTAGAGAAAGTCATGTGAATGGACCACATCAGATTTTTTATGAAGATATTTCTAGAAACTTTTCGCATGCGGTAACTTGTCAATTCCTGGCCATGCATAGAAACGAATTTAAATTCCATAGTAACCACGTTTGTCTGTTGGTTTTGCCTGGTGTATTCCCCTATTTCCCTGCTAATCATAAGGGATTAAGTAATTAGACCATTTCTGCTAATTATTATCTCGATTAGTATGAATTATATAAAAGAATAAACATTTTAATAATAATTTATTACAGAGATCCAGAGAAACTCATCAGTTTTCACTTTCTCTATACGTACTATGTACATAGTATATAGAGAAGGTATTGCATTGTACCCAAAAATTCGATTCCGAGATTTCACCGGAAATACATGTTTTGAAACCACCTGAATCCAGAAAAAGCATTTTTAGAAAAATGTCAGTGTGTGTCTGTCTGTGTGTGTGTGTGTCTGTGGGCAGCATAGCTCAAAAACGAAAAGACCGCTAATACCAAACTTGGTATTTAAGTTCAGTATCTTCCAGGTTTTGATTTTCTAAAAACTGGCTGTAACGATTTGGATAAAAATATCATATATTAAATATATGTCTGACAAATAAAATGTATATCTTGAATTTTCTGGAAATAGCCTCTGAAGACTTTATTCTGGATGAATTTTACGGAATTTTGTGTAACTGGTGAACCGTAAGAGATAGACAAAAACTTACCACACATAACATGTAGAGCACATTAAAACACACACTTTATGTTACATACATTATTTTTGTACAGTTGTTATTTTTTAAGATATTCCTTTGTGTTTTGTTTCAGCCCTAAAAAATTATTCTTTTCTCATACAGGAATTTGTCAACTCCTGTCAATATAAACAAAGGAACTTCAGTCACATAGCAACCAGCTTTTGGCTTTCACTTTAACTTATGGTACTCCCTTATTTCGCTTCTACTTACAAGGAAGCAAGTAATAAGACTATTTCTGCTAATTTGTTCTAGCTTAGCATGAAGTAAATAGGAGCATAAACTTTTTAACAAAAATTTGTTGCAGAGATATAGAGAAAGTCATGTGAATGGATAACATCAGATTTTTTCCTTTTAGATAGTTTATTTATAATTTGTCTTGTTTAGTCTTTGTTGGCAGCCGTAAATACAGCAGGCTGTTATTGTTGTTATTTTAATAAATAGATAAATAAAAATAATCTGTAAAACAGAGTTTAAAAAATAAACCTCTAAAAATGATTACGATATATAATATTTTGCTTTTGAGTACGTTTGAAGATGATACAGTGAATATCCCCCATTTTCATCTACATATTTGTAGCAGAGCGTGGTACTATAGGCGATTTCTATTCTAGGACGAGTGATTGACATCTGCCCTTTGGCACAGAGGATTGATTTGCTGGCTGCAGCTCTGGAACGCTTTTTGCTTTCATACTGGTTTGAGTTGCGACTTAGAACTTGCTGAGCATTTTTTATCAAAAAAGCTCTGATGGAGAGCATACGTGTTGTTTGCTCATGAAGTCTGTTAGTCAATGGCAAAAACGACTGTACGCTGTTTCTGTGGCTTGCTATTTTACTTTCTCTACACGTACTATGTGCATAGTGTATAGAGATGGTATTGCACTCCACCCAAAAATTCGATACCGAGATTTCCCCGGAAACTTATGTTTTAAGGTCCCCTGTATCCAAAAAAAAGCATTTTCATAAAAAGGTCCGTGTGTCTGTGGACACGATAACTCAAAAGCGAAAAGTAGCTAAAATACCAAACTTGGTATTTGAGTTTACTATCTTCCAAGAATGCGACACGAGGATTTTGGAAAAAAATGCCCCCATGGAAGTTTTTTCGAACATTTTGATTTTCTCAAAAATGGCTCTAACGATTTTGATTAAAATATCATATATTAAAGATATTTGCCTGAAAAATGAAATGTATATCTTGAATTTTCTGAGATAGCCTCTGGAGACTACTTTTTGCATAACTGCTAAACCGTAACAGATGGGGGAAAAAAAACTTACCACACAAAAAATGTAGAGCACTTTAAAACACACTATTTATGTTATATGCATTTTTTTCCATGGAGTTAATCGTTTTTGAGATATTCCTTGTTTCAGCTTTAAAAAGGTATACTTTTCTCACACAGGACTTTGTGAACTCCTGTCCATACAAAAAAAGAAACTTCAGTCACATAGGAACCAGCTTTTGACTATCACTTTAACCTATGTTACTCCCTTATTTCGCTCCTACTTACAAGGTAATGTTGTTTTTTTGTTTAGATTAGAATTAAGTAAGCTTTTAAACAATAATTGGTTGCAGAGATGCAGAGAAAGTCATGTGAATGTTACCTCCTAAATAGAACATTACATTTTCTTTATTCTGTTTTATTTCTCACCTCTGTGCTTCCCAATGCATCAATAGGTAGCGCTGCTTTATGTCATTCACAATTATTCCTTGCTCCAGCCCGTGCATAGTGGATGCATTCCACCCAAAAACTCGATAGCGAGATTTCACTGGAAATGCACCTTTTAGGTTCTTCTGAATCGAAGAAAGAAAAAAAGTCTGATGTGCTCCATTCACGTGACCTTCTCTACAATTCTGTAACGAATTATTGTTAGTAAGTTTATTCTTCTATCTATTCGTGCTAATCGATATAAACATTAGCAGAAACAGTCTTATTACTTAGTTCCTTATAAGTAGGTGAGGAATAAGGGAATACGCTAGACTAAACCGACAGTCGCATGTTTCAGAATGTGGTTTCTATGGGGTTGAAATCCGTATCTTTGAGTGGCCAAGCTTTTACATTACCGTATGAAAAAAGTTAAAAGTATTTTAAAACTGAAATTAATAACAAGAAATATCTCAAAAACGGCCAACTCCACGAAAAAAATGAATATTACATAAATTGTGTGTTTTATCGAGATCTACTTTTTTGATGTAAGTTTTTGTCTATCTCTTACGGTTAAGCAAAATTCATTCAGAATAAAAATATTTTTAGAAGCAATTTCAAGAAAATTCAAAATACACATTTTATTTGAGATGTAAATGGTTTTAATAATATCCATTTTTTGTTGAATATCTTGTCGTGTCCTTGGAAGATATGAAACTTAAATGCCAAGTTTGATATTCAACGCTGATTTCGTTTTTGAGCTATGCTTTTACAGACACACACATGGACCTTTTTCTAAAAATGCTTTTCTTGGATTCAAGGGGGATGTATTTCCGGTGAAATCTCGGTATCGAATTTTTGGGTGGAATACAATACTTCTCTATTCCTATGTACATGGAAAATAATTAAAAAAGACAACTGTGTGTCCGTGTGTTTTTAAAAAAAACATAACTCAAAACGAAATGTCTGCTAAATACTAAATTTGCTATTAACTTTGTAAATAAAGTTTTGTGTTGATAACTTTCGTTATTATGTAATTATGCCATACCGTCTGCCACTTTCCGGATGGCCTTCGTATTGTCTTATTTGCTCTACCGTTTTATGAACTCGTGCCGCGGTTAGGAACATCTTCTTCTGAAAACTCCCGTTGGATGCCATTAAAATTTAATGCGAAAGTCGAAGATAGCAGCTACGAAAGGTATTAAGGTATTAATATTTAACAAAATGATTTCGAGAAGTGAGCGCGTAGACTTGGGTATAATAAAGCTACTATGTGTTTATAGCGGTCATAAAAGCAAAGCTTCAAGTAGTGGCGTGTAAAGAGTATCTGGTGTGTAACAGTCACATGCATCTCCCTCGACTACGCACCCTTTTCTCCTTGTTTACTGAAAAGGTCGACATCGTCGGCTTCAAAGGCTGCGATAAGATTACACATTCAGTGACATATAAAGCAACGTTGTCACGTTTTGTCCAAGTAAATTCGCATTACACGCATTGATATTTATTTCTTAGTGTACCAAGTGAATAATAACATCAACAAGGTTCCTATTAAGTGCAACGAGGGTACTGCACAGTGTCTAACCAAATTTTCTGCTTACATTACGCTGTAAAAATATACCCTAGAAGAATGTGAATGCTATACAATTGTAGATTTTTTTTTACTTTCTCTAGACGTACTATTACATTGTATATAGAGAAGGCATTGTATCTCACCCAAAAATTCGATACCGTGATTTCATCGGAAATACACGTTTTAGGTTTCCCTATAACCAAAAAAATCATTTTCAGAAAAAGCTCCATGTGTGTGTCCGTGTGCATGTAAACAGATAACTCAAAAACGAAAATTCGGTAAAATGCCAAATTTGGTCTTTAAGATTAGTATATTCCAGGGATACGACACGAAGATTTTGAGAAAAATTCCCCCAAGCCAAACTACTCTTTACATGGAAAAAATTTCGAAAGTTTTGATTTCCTCAAAAATGACTAACGATTTTGAATAAAATACCGTGTTTAAAGATATTTATTTGAGAAATAAAATGTATATCTTGAATTTTCTGGAATAACCTCTAAAGACCTCTTAATTCTGAATTAATTTTGCTAAATTTTGCGTGACTGGTAAACCCTAAAAGAAAGACAAAATCTTACTACACACAAAATGTAGATCACGTTAAAGCACACCATTTATGTTATATACATTCTTTTCGTGGAACTGACCATTTTTGAGATATTCCTTATTATTTGTTTCAGATTTGAAATATTTAAACTTTTCTCACAGGGAAAGTTGTAAACTCCTGGTAATGTATAGAAACGGATTTCATCCACATGGCAACCAGCTTTTAAAAGATCTGACTCGTTTTAGGCTAGTCCATTCCCTTATTTTCCTTCTCCTTAAAAGGAAGCAAGTAATTAAGGCAATTTCTGCAAACGTTTATCTTGATTATCATAAAGTAGGTAAAAGAATATGATTTTAGAACAATAATTTATAACAGCAATGTAGCAATTCGTGTCGCATCCCTGAAAGATACCAACCTTAAATACGAAGGGACCCTAAAACCTATATTTCCGGTGAAATTTCTGTATCGAATATTTGGGTGCACTGTCTACAAAGTACGTGTAGAGAAAGCAAAAGTTATGACAAATCGAAACACTGAAGAGTTATGAAATTCAGAGACAAACTTTTGCAGGGTCACTTTGTCACTGTGGTTCCACTCCACAGGTGATTTGTGAGCAACATATTTCAGGTTTTGGGGAAAATAATCGAAAGTGTTGCGTAATACGTGATGGTTAACTATTTTGCCCAGGCGGAATAAGGCCGTAGAGGACTAGAAAAAGAACTTGTTTTATTAACACGATCCGAGGGAGAAATCAAATATGAAAGATAGCTGGAATGTTGTGGAAACGGTACAGTTATTTATATATAGAAAGGTCAAGGGGAAAATTTCAGAGTAATTATAGTTAAGGGAATATCCTCTGTTTTTATTTTCGTAACACAACTCTAAGAAAAGTAAATATCATAGCCATTCCCTGGAATTCCTTTTTCTTGGAACATTCATTTATCCCCTGCACCTAATTAGCGACCTTAGAGCAGATGGAGATGAGAAGAGTGCAGAGGAAGAGTATGACTATACACAGAGCACTGAAATATTGGTTTAGAATCCTGAATCTAGATAAGAATCATTTGTTAAAGCAGTGTGGAATGCCAGGAAAGGAATCTTAGAAACTGAGACCGTTAATTAGCCTCGTAATAATAATAATTTTTATTAATTATCTAAATATATATGTAAAGAAAGTTAATATTTAATATGTTGTATGCATAGGGACCAAGAAGCCAGTTGTTTACTTAAAAGTTACTCAGAATCATGACACCAGACTGGATAGAGGGGTGAGAAGTTGCTTCACGTTCGAGTTTAATATAAGGGGAAACCACAGTTTAAAGTCACAAGGGGACTTCTTCTTTATATTCGTGGTATCACGTGATTATTAAGACGCATTCTGGGAGATTTGCAAGGTTTTTGGGTAACGATGATGTCATTTTGGCGGACTTTCCAACCAATCAGAAAGAAGCCACCATGACTCCGTTTTTAGATTTTTTTTTTTTTTTTTTTTATATAAGAAGTAAGGTTTGGCACATCGAGGTCGCTTTGCTAAGAATTCACCCGTGAGAGGCAACGTCACCGTTTTGCTTAGAATTCACCCGTGAGAGAGGCAACGTCGTCGTGTGTTAAGAATTCGCCCGTGTGTGAGGCAAGGTCGTTTGTTAAGAAGTTCGCGAAGTAAGTTTTTTAGAATAAGAAATTGTATGTGAAGTGAAGTAACGTCGCTCAACTGTTTAACAGTCGGCTCGTGATTAGGTGACAGTGAATTGTGCCACGTACTCAACAAAAACAGTGTAATTGAAAGTACTTGAGAGTAAGTGTTAAAGAACATCAGTCAGCAGTATAAAGTGTATAACCAGGTGCTTGTCTTCAAAACTCCTTTAGAATAAACAGCAGTAAAAGTTACAAGTGTTTTCTTAACAATTACAAGATCACTCCTACAACTCCTCCCACTAGACAGAGCCACGCCCGGGAGAGTCAATGTTCATGTAAGACTGAGCAACGCCGTGGCAACACATCCCAGAAGAGCTTCAGTACCAGGTACGCGAGTGTAGTGGAGTTGATTGGAAGTGACACTTAGTTACGCTGCACACAAGCACCCAAAGGGAGGCGTAAAATCAACAAACTAAAATACTCCCGCATATGGCTCATAATGTGCACCACTAACACGCATTGATATCTCCGCTGCAAAACTCCGGATGGACCAGTAGCATCCGAATGTACCTGAAAGTGAATGAGATGGAATCCTGAAGGGAGGAAAAAAATCATAATACATTTTGGAAAATAATAAGGAAGATATATTAAGACGTAGAAATCCATAAAGGATTTATCCATGTGGGATAAAGGAAAAAAGGTCTTTGGTACATTATATATGAATGAAGCAAACATACATTGATAAGGTGTATAGGAACAAAGGGCGGGAATAGGATGGTTAACAACTGGTGCTTAGAGATTAAGAGGGATAAGAGTCAGTGTCCCATTTGTGGAGAAAAGGAAGATCTACATCATAAACAAAGGTGGATAGAAAAATAACGCACAATAATTTTTTCTGCCTTGGTAATGTAGCTGGAATGTTGCAATTTGACGCAGATATAGTTTGAAGTTTTCCTTACAAAGCATATTTTTTGTTTTATGCGCCGCTCTAGCGAGAGAAGCGTGAACTACGCAACCAAGATGCCGCGCACGCTACGTGTGTAGAACAGAAAGGTGTGTTTAGATATTTGTGGGCCAAAGGGCATAAACCAAGTGAAATTCACAAGCACGTACGTGGCGTATATGGGGATGATTTATGGACCGTAGCACTCTCTTCAGTTGTGTGAATTCTTCCAAGAGGCCCGTGTGAACCTTAGTGATTCGCCACGAGGCCGGTAACAGCTGCAACCCCGCAGAATGTCAGAGGCATTGAGGCGGCAATTTTGAACGAACGGCGTGTGCAGCTGCCAACCTTATTGCAACAGTTCAATTGTGCAGTGTACGATGTTGTGCACGGCAGTTGAACTTTCGAAAGTGAGTGCTCGCAAGGGCCAACAAATGATGACAAGCTTGAATCACTTAACGTGGTACGCCGCAGAAGAGCATGGCTTTCTGAAAGCAATCGTCACTGATGAGTCGTGGACATACCACTACATGCCCAAAACAAAGCAGGCAAGTACATGCTGCTTTCCTAGTAAAAAAAAAAGTCAAAGCGACTCACTCTGCTACAAAAGTGCTTGTGACCGTGTTCTGGGATATGCGTGGTGTTTTATTGGTGGACTTTTCTGAACACGGGGCCAGTGTGAATGCTGCAGCCTACTTGCGTCGTGCCGTTCGTGATGAGGTTAAAGTTCTTCATGGCATTGCTCACCCTCATGTTGCTGCTGATATTCGTCAGAAAATCACCAAATTTGTTTGGGAGGTGCTCAATGCATCAACCGTGTACCGTCGGACTTTCATCTGTTTGGTCCCAAAAGAAATTCCTGGTTAGCCAACGCTTTGTGATAGTTGCGGAAATGAAATCAGCAGTCCACAACTGGCTATACTGCAGGGAAACGGTTTTCTACGAATAGGGCATATTGAAGCTGGTATTGCGATGGGAAAAATATGTTGAGAAAGTACTTGACTATGTCGAAAAGTAGGTTAAAGGTGTAGGTTCATTTGTGATTTCCTTGTTGTTTTGCTTTTTTAACTATTAAACTTTTTTGTAAACAAATTACTGTACGTTACTTTTCGATCCGTCCTCGTATTATTTGAATGCCAAGGAACGAATTTACGGAGGTAAGAATTCCGGTAGCACACAAGTGGGATAAGATTAATGAAGTTTTAGGGGAATTTTAGAAGCTTAGGTTGGTTGAGGAAAAATGGCAGTGCTCTAGGCAAACACATAGACTACAAGACGTTAATAATATTTTGAGAGATTTAGTAGATATAATTATGTGGGTGGGTATGACGAGCTAGGAACTACGGCTGAACACCCGTGAAACTCAAGTATGTATTAGCTTAACACAAATACACAAATAAAACATCAGAGTGTTCCATTTACATGACTTATTCTACTTCTCTGCAACAAATTATTGTTCAAAAGCTTATTCTTTTATTTAATATATGCTAATCGGGAAAAAATTGAACAGAAATGGTCTTATTACTTACTCGCTTGTAAGTAGAGGGGAAATAAGGGAGTACAATAGTCTACAGCGATAGTCAAATATTTTAAAAACTGGTTGCTATGTGATTGAAGTTCCTTTGTTTGTATGACTAAGAGATGTGAAACTTCCGTATGAGAAAGGTATATTTTAAAGCTGAAACTAATCACAATGGATATCTCAAAAACGGTTAACTCCACAAAAATGTATAGAATATAAACTTTGTTTTAATGTCCTCTACACATTTTAAAGTAAGTTTTTATATATCTTTTACGATTTACCAGTAATGCAAAATTTCACGAAATTCATCCAGAATAAAGATGTCTTCAGAGGCTATTCCCAGCAGATTAAGGATATGTACTTTATTCATCACTAAATCTATTTAATATAAGACATTTTAATTAAAAACGTTAGTCATTTTTGAGAAAATCAAAATTTTCGAAAAAAGGTTCCAGGTAAATGGCAGTTGCGGGTGGGGGGACTTTCTTAAAATTATTCGTGTTGCATCCTTGGAAGATACTGAACATAAGTACCAAGTTTGGCATTTCACCGACCTTTAGTGTTTGAGCTATACTGCACACACACACGGACATTTTTCTATTTTTTTTTTTTTTTTATTATTCAAGTACGTATAGCGAAAGTAAAAATAAGAAAAACCGACCTATACACAGCGAAATCCAGCATCAGGAAGCAACGGCACAAGCAATTTTTACTTTCTCTAGCCCCATATGTACAATGTACATAGGGATAGAGAAGTATTGAATTCCACCCAAAAATTCGATACCGAGATTTCACCGGAAATATATGTTTTTTATATCCAAAAAAAAGCATTTTCAAAAAAAGGTCCGTGTATGTGTGTGTGTATCCGTGTGTCTGTGAACACGATAACTCAAAAACGAAAAGCAGCTAAAATACCAAACTTGGTATTTAAGTTAAGTATCTTCCAGGGACGCAACACGAAGATTTTGAGAAAAATTTTCCACCCCGAACTACCCTTTACATGGAACTTCTTTCGAAACTTTTGATTTTCTTAAAAGTGGCTCTAACGATTTTGATTAAAATATCATATATTAAAGATATTTACCTAACAAATAAAATGTATATCTTGAATTTTCTGGGAATAGCTTCTGAAGATCTGTTTATTCTGGATGAATTTTGCTTAATTTGGCATAACTAGTGTACCGTAAGAGACAGACAAAAACTTACTATACAAAAAATTTAAGGTCTTGTTAAAATACACAAGTTATGTCATATACATTTTTCTCGTGGAGCTTACCGTTTTCGAGGTATTCATTGTTATTAGTTTCAGTTGTGAAGTACTTATACTTTTCTCAGACGGAAGTGTCCGTTTTTCTTTTGTTCTACTCCTGGCCAAGAATGTTTGTAATGACAATCGCTTAACGACAACTTTTAAATCATTTGACTATTGGTTTAGCTTAGTGTATTCCCTTGTTTTCTTCCTACTTATACGGAACTAAGTAATAAGAAAATTGTGCTAATGAGTACCACGATTAGCAAGCTGCAGAAAGAAACAGAATCTTATGTATGAAGTTTGTAGAACAGCTAGAAAAAGTCATGTAAATGTAACACATCAGATTTTTATTAAAAGGTAAAATGTCCACCAGGAGTACTACTTTTTGGTTCCACATAAAAGTACAAGAAAACCTCGTAAAGTGTTGTATCACCTAGAGCAAGAGTGCAAAGAAGAAACGGAAAGAAAACAAAGAGGGTTATAAAAGCAGCCGAACAGAAAGTTGAGAATAAAACCGGAACATACTCGAGAATTAATGACAATGAATGTGGCCCACGTAGAAAGCCAAATAAAACGGACGAGATGGAGAACAATGTGCTAAAGAAGTAAAATATCGGAGGCGGAAGAGCACTGGAGGTGTGACCAGCGCTGCAAGGACCAGAGAAAGCTAAAACGCCATTCATTTCTATTATTGCCTTTCTGAAAAAGCATTCTACTGGGTTCCTTTATAAACGATCGATTGAAGGTGTCCTTAGGCAGTTTTACCTTCTGTACACGTACTATGTACATAGTGTATAGAGAATGTATTGTATTGCATGCCAAAAGTCGATGCCGAGATTTTACCGGATCCCCTGAATCCAAAAAACACTTTTAGAAAAAGGTCCTTGTGTGTGTGTGTGTGTGTGTGTGTTCCATTCCATGTGTTTCATTCACATGACTTTCTCTACATCTCTGTAACAAATTGTTGTTAAAAAGCTTATGCTTCTATGTTTTACTTCATTACTAATCGAGAAAGAATTAGCAGAAATAGTCTTATTACTTGCTTCCTTGTAAGTAAGGGAGTACCATAGGTT
The DNA here is from genome assembly GCA_030762935.1 of Hymenopus coronatus. NCBI lineage: Eukaryota > Metazoa > Arthropoda > Insecta > Mantodea > Hymenopodidae > Hymenopus > Hymenopus coronatus. Next base: position 22,038,941 of record CM060891.1, read on the forward strand.
AAAGTAAAAGCCAAAGCTGGTTGCTATGTGACTGATGTTCCTTTGTTTGTATCGACACAAGTTGACAAATTCCTGTATAAGAAAAGCTTTTCAAAGCTGAAAACAAAAACAAGGAATATCTCAAAAACGATGAACTACACGAAAAAGATGTATATAACATAAATTGTGTGGTTTAACGTGCTCTAAGTTTTTTGTGTGGTAGGTTTTAGTCCATCTCTTATGGTTTAACAGTTATGCTACATTGGGTAAAATCCACCCAGGCTATTCCCAGCTATTCCAGGCTATTCAAGATATATATTTTATTTGTCAGGTAAATATCGTTAATATACGATATTATAATCAAAATGATCAGAGCCATTTTTGAGAAATGAAAATTTTCGAAAAAAGTTCCATGTAAAAAGAGTTGCGGGTGGTGGGATTTTTCTCAAAATCCTCGTTTCGCATCCCTGGAACTTACTAAACTTAAATATAGACTTTGATATTTTACCGACTTTACGTTTTTGAGTTATCGTGTTCAGACGGACGGATACACGGACACAGGACCTTTTTCAGAAAATGCTTTTTTCTTTTGATAAAGGGGAGCCCAAAACATATATTTCCGGTGAAATCTCGGTGTGGAGTGTAATACATTCTCTATACACTATGTACATATTACGAATAGAGAAAGTAACAACAAAAGACCGTTAAATGCCAAGCTTAGTATTTAAGTTTATTATCTTCTAAGGTTGCGACACGAAGATTTTCAAGAAAATACCCCCACCACAAACTATCCTTTACATGAAAGAAGTTTTCAAAATTGTGTTTTTCTTAAAAAATGGATCAAACGATTTTGATTAAAATGCCTATATTAATACAAATAAAATGTATTTTTGTATTTTTTTTTTGGCAATGGCTTCTGTAAATCACTTTATTCTGGTTGATTTTTGCAGAATTTTTCATAACGGTTAAACCGTAAGAGATGGACAAATTCTTTATACAAACAAATGTAGTTCACGTTAAAACACACAATTTATGTCGTATACATTTGTTCCGTGGAGTTGACCATTTTTGAGATATTCCTTGCTATTGGTTTCACTTTGAAAATACTTTAAACTTTTCACATAGGTACGGAAATTTGTCAACTCCTAGCAGCGCAAAGTTACGCAGTTGAGCCACATGGCAATCAGGTTTTAAAAGATTTGGCTATCGCTTTAGCCTAGTATATTCCCTTATTTCCCTTCTACTTACAAGGAAGCAAGTAATAAGACCAGTTCTGCTAATGGTTATCTCGATTAGAATGAAGTAGATAAAAGCAAAAGCTTTTTAACAATAATTTGTTTCAGAACTGTAGAGAAAAATCTTATGAATGAAGCGCATCAGATATTTACTTTCTCTACTGTTTACCTTTTGAAAGTGCATTGCTTGTCACGCCGTTGATCGGGGTTAACTTTTAGTATACACTTGTAAAGCATTTTTTCGTTATGGACTTCAAAACTTTCTCGATATTTCCATGGACAGAAGAGTATATCTCTCTCTTTCTCTCTAGCACGCATTTCGGTTATCTCAGGGCAGCCGCTGTACATAGATCTGAATAAGAAGGCAAAACAATTTCTGCTCTGGCGATAAAGTTCTTGCACGTTCGTACGGACATACATATATTGTCAGCTCACTCGCTAGCAACTAGAGATACCCAACTTTTCCTATCAGGGCCAAAGGATAGAGTGGGGAAATTCCATCAAATACAAGGTGTTACTCTTGATAAGGGCCTTACTTTTCGTGAACACAGAGCGAAGGGGGCCTTTACCCTGTACTGGCCTCCCAGATGCCGGTTCACTTAAAGTTACGCCTTTTCAAGGAGCTTGTAGTCCCCCTGATGCTCTATGCCTGCGAAGTGTGGGGTATGGCAGCAGACTCCTAACTTCTCTGGTTACAGCGGGTACAGAATAGACGACTCCGGTCCATATATTCTGTATGTCGACGTTTCTCTTTGAGGCTACTACATGAAGCTTCGGCCCTCCCATATGTGGAAGATGTTATCAGACGCCGGGCTCAAAAATTCTACGCCAGATTGGGCGACCATGAGAACGCACTTGTCAGATCTCTGGGGGAGTACTTACCCTCTGAACGCCGAAGGAGGCGGTTCCGGGTTCCCCGCATGGCTTGTGGGCACCCCCGGTAACAACGGCTTTAAACCAGCCAACAGCATAATAGCTGAACAAAGCACTCCCCCCTCCCATTGGCAGAGGTCTATCAAAATTTCACCACCATAATTAAATACAAATAAACACCAGCGGAGCAGAGGAAAGGATGCTGCTCCTGAAAATGCAACCGCTCAAGGAGCCTACCAGCGCTACCTCCGTAACACCAACACTCGAAAACTCCAAAATTAAAACCTCAACCTTCACCTCATTCCTGTGGTTAAACCCTTACCAGGGTAGGTACACAGCAACAACACCTAGGCTCACCACGAGCCTACCAGACACGCACGCACGCACGCTCGCTAGCAATTAGACTGGGTAAATACGTAATTACACCTAGCACAGCAGATATATGTGGCAACACGTACACACATATACACTCACACATTGACATTTATATATTAAGAGAGTGAAGTTATTTCTGCTGTACAATATCTTTTTTACTTTCTCTATACGTACTATGTACATAGTGTTTAGAGAAGGTATTAGGCCGCGCCGTGGCCGAGTGGTTAGACCACTCGCCTCTCACCTAAAACGGCCGAGGTTCGATCCCAAGTGACCACATGTGAAATTTGTGGTCGGAAAAAGAGGTGCTGGGGCAGGTTTCCTCCGCCATCGCATTCCACCGGTGCTCGTTCATCATTCATGTATCATCAGTGTCACCGCCTGCGGTGCCATAAGTAGTTAAAGCGGGCGTTAAACACTACTCAAAAAAAAGAGAAGGTATTGTATTGCACCAAAAATTCGATACCATGAGTTCACGGAATGCGGGCCACAGTCATTTCCCTCGGTCCTGTTCCTTTTGTTTTACTCCTGGTCATGCTAAGATAAGTGAGTTTGTCACTTAGCAAACAGATGTAAGAGAGTTGACTATCCCTCGAACCTAAGAATTAATTGAGTATTGTTTATGGACGTTCCTTAGCTGCTGCGGTTTTGCGTCCCGTTCTATGTTGGGCGTGAAAAACGGTTTCATTTTGCTCAGAGGCCTCTTTATCAGTTCGCCGAATACAACTTTATATTTAACTATACAGTAGTGTCTTTCAGGAATGGGACATGAAGATTTTCAAACTACGCTTTACATGGAAAAAAATTCGAAATGTTTTATTTTGATTAACATCTCTTATGTTAAAGATATTTACATGACAAATAAAATGTATATCTTGAATTTTCTGCGAATAGCCTCTGAAGACCTTTTTATTCTGGATGAATTTTGCCGAATTTTGTTTAACTGCTTAACGTAAGAGATAGACAAAAAACTTGCAACGCAAAATTGTATATGTTGCTAAAATACACAATTTGTGTCATATACACTTTTTTCGTGGGGTTGGCCGTTTCCGCGATATTCCTTGCTATTGGTTTCAGTTTTAAAATACTTGAACGTTTCTCATACGGAACTTGACAACTCTTGGCCACGCAAAGAACGGATTTCAGTCCCATGGCAATCACATTTTAAAACATTTGATTGTCAATTTCTCCCGTGTATTCCCTCATTTCCCTTTACAAGGAAGCAAGTAATAAGATCATTTCTGCTAATATTTATCTCAATCAGTATGAAGTAGTTAGAAGAATACACGTATTAAGAATAATTTCTTATAGAAACGTAGAGAAGTCATGTGAAATAAACGCAACAGATTTTTTACTTTCTCTACATGTACTATTACATAGTCTATAGAGGTGTCGTATTGCACCCAAAAATTCGTTACCGAGATTTCACCGGAAATACACGTTTTGGGACCTGCTGAATAAAGAAAATAGCATTTTTAGAAAAATGTCAGTGTGTGTGTTTTCTGTGGGCAGCATAGCTCAAAAATGAAATGTCCGTTAAATACCAAACTTCATATTTAAGTTCAGTATCTTCCAAGGATGCGACATGAAGATTTTCAAGGAAATCCCCCTAAACACAACTGTCCTTTACATGGTAAAAAATTCGAAACTGTTGATTTTCTCAAAAATGACATGGATTTAAATAAAAATCTCTTATATTGAAGATAATTACATGACATATAAAATATATTTTGAATTTTCTGGGAATAACGTTTGAAGACCGCTGAAGATATAAAGTCTTGTAAATGAAAAACACCAGATTTTTTTATGTAATTAGAGGTGCACCCTGATATTTGTTTCTTTTTTACTTTCTCTATAGGCACTATGTACATAGTGTATAGAGAATATATTGCACTGCACCAAAAAATTCCATACCTAGATTTCACCGGAAATATATGTTTTAGGGTCCCCTTTATCTAAAAAAGCATTTTCGGAAAAAGGTCCGTGTGTGTGTGTGTGTCTGTGAACACGATAACTCAAAAACGAAAAGTAGGTAAAATACCAAACTTGGTATTTAAGTTTAGTATCTTCCAGGGATGCGACACGAAGATTTTGAGAAAAATCCCCCACCCCCAACTACCCTTTACATGGAACTTTTTTCGAAAATTTTATTTTCTCAAAAATGGCTCTAACGATTTTGATTAAAATTTCGTATATTAAACATATTTACCTGACAAATAAAATGTATATCTTGAACTTTCTGGGAATAGCCTCTGAAGAGTAGTTTATTCTGGATGAATTTTACTAAATTTTGAATAACTTCTAAACTGTAAGAGATGGACAAAAACTTACTACACAAAAAATGTAGAGCACATTAAAATACACAATTTATGTTATATATATATTTTTTCGTGGAGTTCGTCATTTTTGAGACATTCCTTATTTTTGGTTTCTGCTATGAAAAACGTATACTTTTCTCATACAGGAACTTGTCAACTCCTATCCATGTAAACAAAGGAACTTCATTGACATAGTAACCAGCTTTTGACTATCACTTTAACCTATGATTGTCCTTTATTTCGCTTCTACTTACAAGGAAGCGAGTAATTAGACTATTTCTGCTATTTTTTTCTGATTAGCATAAAGTAAATAGAAGTATAAGCGTTTTAAGGATTATTTGTTGCAGGGATATGGAGAAAGTCATGTGAATGGTACACATAAGATTTTTAATTTTTATTTCCAAACGGAGGTTACTTTCTGGACCGCCCTGGTATATAACAACGTTCAACCTAATGTTCTAAACCTATGAGTTGTTCACAAGTCAAAGCCCCCGATGACGACTGAAGTTAAAGGGGCCTATACAAATGAAACGATAGAACGTTTTATCCTATCCTAATATTGACTAAAATATTTTTATATTTATTAACATTATTAGAGTGTTCATTGCGAGGAATTGAGCTTTAGTCCTGGCTTATAGGTAGTGTTTTATTTGTTCGTTGCTGCGTAACGCCACCGGAATAAACAGTTTCAATTCTGGGTTTTTAAACTGTACCAAATAAATAATTGAACTAAAATGGATATTACCGAAGAAGTTTTAGACTATGCTAAAAAAACTGTTTAATTTGTTACCCGGCAAGTCGAAGGTTTTTCATTACTTAAAGAATGGGGAGCTGCCAGGTGCGTTAAATAATTTACAGTGAAAGAAAGACTCATTTTTGCTGTTTGCTAGGATACATGAAATTTATACTCAAGTCTATAGGACCGGATGAACGTTATTACTTTCTCTACACATACTATGTACATGGTGTATAGAGAAGGTTTTGCATTCCACCCAAAAATTGCATACCGAGATTTCACCGGAAATGCATGTTTTGGGCCCCCCTGAATCCAAAAAGCATTTTCAGAAAAAGGTTCATGTGTGTGTGTCTATAGACATCATAGCTCAAAAACAAAAAGACCGTTAAATACCAAACTTGGTATTTAAGTTTGGCATCTTCCAAGGATGTGACGCGAAGATTTCAAGAAAATTCTCCCACCCCCAACTACACTTTCGAAATGTTTGATTTTCTTAAAAATGGCTTTAACAATTTTGATTAAAATTTCGTATATTAAAGATGTTTACCTGAAAAATAAAATGTATATCTTGAATTTACTGGGAATAGCCTCTGAAGACTACTTTACTCTGGATGAATTATACAGAATTTTGCATAACTACTAAACCATAAGAGATGGGCAAAAACTTACCGCACAAAAAATGTAGAGCACTTTAAAACACACAATTTATGTTATATACATTTTTTCGTGGAGTTCATCGTCTTTGATACATTCCCTGTTTTTGGTTTCTGCTTTGAAAAATATACTTTTCACATACAAGAAAATTGTCAACTGCTGTCCATACAAACAAAGGAACTTCAGTGACATAGCAACCAGTCCTTGACTATCACTTTAACCTTATTTCGCTTCTACTCACAAGGAAGCAAGTAATAAAAAACTATTTCTGCTACTTTTTTTCTGATTAGAAAATAGAAGCATAAGGTTTTTAAAAAAAATTTGTTGCAGAGATGTAGAGAAATTCATGTGAATGGAACACATCAGATTTTTTTCTCTGTTCATCATTTAAGAAACACTATCACTTGCATTTTAACTCTTTTAACTCTGGTGGACAAACAGAAGAGCATCGGCCATATCGGCTTATGGACAACTGGAGTGTCGTTTATCTAAGGAATTGTATTTAATGTTTTTGTTTTTTTTTATTGTTTCATTTATTTAGCCCCCTTTAACATCTAAGGTCATATCGGGGGCTTTGCACTTGAATCAACTGGTTGTCAGTAGGTTTAAATCATTTTGTTTTCTTAAAGCACACACACATTCACTCTCACATACATACTTGTAGACTCTGTGGGGGACAGAGAATAATTCTGGCTAAAGAAAAGTTCCCCGCCCCAGTCGGGAATCGAACTGGGACCTCTAGGTGAGAAGTCAGCTTGGTAACCACTCGACCACGGCGGCAGTCTGTATTAAATGTTAATCACGCTAAGCTTCCTGTATTATCTTAATACAGAAAATTAATATCTTGGTGTTTAGTAGAATAGAAGCCAAGAAACCTAGTCCATGGTAACCTGGTGTAATGGTTACCATGCTAACTTCATATACCCAAGGTCGCGGGTTCAAACCCGGAGGAGGACGATGGATTTTTTCGGGCGTAAAAATCCTTAGCACGAAAAAGAGCTTCAAGCCTGATAGAGAGGCCTCTGAGCAAAATGAAACGGTCTTTCACGCCCAGTGTAGAATGGGACTCTTGAGAACTAAAGCAGTTAAAGAGCGTCCATAAATAATACGCCATTTCCTTTCCAAGAAACCTCTCCTCCCCTGTGAGTCCCGTTATCGAATTAGTGTTAAGAGGGAAGTAGTTGGCTTCAAGTCTTACTCCCTTGAGTTTTGAGCATTGTTTACACACCATGGAGTGTATTCCCTTACGTATTGCCCCAACTCTAAGAGCTTCTAATTGTTGATAATGTGCTAAGGATAGTGCAAAGTCAACAAAATACACGGTCTACTTGTTACGTTAACAAGTTTGTTGCCATAGCGTCCGTAACAAGAGGAACGTGTCTAGATGCTAATGAGGCAAGGTGTGTGAGGAACCAAGTGCCCTTTTTAGTCTGCTCTTCCGTCTGTGAATAATTTAGACAACGTCATCTGTCAGACCTGCTGTGCCGCCTCACAACGTGCTGCCAGGGGCAAATCACTGTCCACCCAGTGATGCCAACCGTAGCGGAATTTGAGCCTTCGGGAGACATTGCGGAGAAAAACGAAAAAGTGGGAAAATGTAGCCACTTTTGTCAATTAAAAAAAAATATGATGAGTTCCATTCATATGACTTTCTCTATATCTCTGTAACAAATTATTTCTTGCTTTATTGTAAGTAGAAGCGAAATAAGGGAGTACCAGAGGTTAAAGTGAAAGCCAAACGCTGGTTGCTATATGACTGATGTTCCTTTGTTTGTGTGGACAGGAGTTGACAAATTCCTGCATGAGAAAAGTATAAGTTTTTCAAAGCTGAAACCAAGAAAAAGGAATATCTCTAAAACGATCAACTCCACGAAAAAAGTGTATATAACATAAATTGTGTGTTTTAACGTGTTTGTGTGTTAAGTTTTTGTCCATCTCTTACGGGTTAGTAGTTTATACAAAATTCATCCTGAATAAAGTAGTCTTCAGAAGCTATTCCCAGAAAATTCAAGATATACATTTTATTTATCAGGTAAGTATCTTTAGTATATGATATTTAAATCGAAACCGTTAGATCCATTTTTAAGAAAATCAAAATTTTCGAAAAAAGTTCCATGTAAAGGGTAGGGTGGGGGATTTTTCTCAAAATCTTTGTGTCGCATCCCTGGAAGATATTTAACTTAAATACCAAGTTTGGTATTTTAGCTACTTTTCGTTTTTGAGTTATCGTGTTCACGGACACACGGACACACACACACGCGGACCTTTTTCTCAAAATGCTTTTTTTTTTTTATATAGGGGGTCCTAAAACGTGTATTTCCGGTGAAATCTCGGTTTCGAATTTTTGGGTGGAATACAATACTTCTCTATCCCTATGTACATTGTACATATGGGGCTAGAGAAAGTAAAAAAAAAAAAAAAGAATCAGCCAAATTATCGTGAACGCCAATTCCCTATGTTAGGCATCTATGCTGTGGGAAGTAAATCAAGAAATCTCAGGTGAAGTCGATAATCAGAGCCCGGATTTGTATGCAAAATGCATAGAGTTTTTGAATAGTCTAAATGTTTGCCATTCTCACCTTTAAGAGATCACTAGTGCAGTTTTAAAATGCATATAATTGCATATTTTGGGGGAAACTGATGTTGCATGCATATTTCTTAAAATTTAACAGGTAATGACATATTTTTTTCTATTTTTGGCCTAAATAAAAACTCTAGCTGGTTTACACATGCAATATTTTTTTTTTATTTTCTTGAAATGACGACTAGTGACTATAGTTATGCGATGTCGTTGTATCAGCTAATTGTTTACTCGTATTGCAACAGAAGCTAGCATGTCATCTGAGGTATGCTATAACATCATATCTGCCGTTTGGTCACGTTTACTTGCAGTTGTAATCACACTTCAGTAGTAACAGTAAGGGGTGAAAAATATCTTTGCTTCGTTTTGCCACCGGTAAAATTGCCACGTTCGTCTGTGTTACTGAGTTCGGGAGGGTTAATTTTAGTGCGGATAGACAAGTTATTGCAACAGCAGTATTGCACAATATGCGAGTCGCTAATATAACACATTCTTTCTTAAAATTAAAACAGCGCAATACAAATACGTAGTAATAATAAAATGTAATAACTAACATTTCTTATTAATTAATCAATAATAATTAATAACTTACAGAAATAATAATAATAATTAATTAATACTTTAAACTATAATTAAATGGTGAACTTATGATAATAGTTATCAAGCATAGAATTTTATTTTGAATATCATTTATGCATATTTTACAAGTTTTAAATTGCATATTTCTATGCATATTTAGGCATTTGTTTTTGCATACAAATCCGGGCTCTCTTGATAACTTATATTAATATTTATTTAATGCAAGCGCCCGGCCTGACAGTATTTATAAACATGTTCAAAAATCAGTATACAGATAGTTGATGCTTTTCAAAAAGTTTATGCAAGCTATGATAACCTAATCTATACCTTGGGCAGCATGATGAAACACTCGCTCATCGTAGGCACGGGTCTCATTTCAAGTTACAATATCATACCGTCAGCTTGCCGACTAAAGTATTGGATTAAATCAAATAGTGCGGGATTTTTAATTGTTACTAATTATAGTTTATAATGAGTGATAAATGGCATTCTACCCCTAAGAAAAAAAAAGGGAATTACCGCGGAGAATTGTCGAAAGATGAGAAAAAAGCGAGAAAACAGTTGTTTTTGGACAAGTGGTTGAAGTTATATCTTCGAAATGATTACAACCAGTTACAGAATACAGTGCAAATAATTTCACATATCATAATCGCATAATCCATCATCTTGGTCATCTGGGATGTCATAGAAAAGGTATGTTATAACCACTTTTATGGCAAGTTAATGTGTGTATTTTTGTAGCGGAATTTAGCGGAATTTTGCTCGACCTGTAGCATATTCAATGTTTTTGGTTGGACACTGTGGCCACCATATGCGGGCCTAGCGGAGGAGAAAATGGGATAAAGTACTGAGTAAAATCACGTTGAGCTATCTCATATTAAGCTTGAAACGAAATAAGGGACAGGTACTCGGTAAATCCCACGTTGTGGAGACATAGTTGACCCTGTGTAAGTATAGTTGGTGAGAAATTACCTTGTGGTTGACATTCCTGCTGACACTTGGCAGTCTCGGTACGCTGTTGCCATATTTACTCGCTGTCCGTCTGCAGCACACACTTTCCTCTAAAATACTTTCTTCTTTCCATGCATTTTCTATCACACTTCTCGTATGTTGAACTACTTTTCCGCATTTGTCACTAGTTACCTCATCTATTCCTTCAGTCGCCCTCTTAAAGAAAATTATTGCTTTATCTACATTAACGCAATTAGGTTTAATAATACTAATTTTATCTATAGGATTAGATAGATTGTTACCGTGCGGGCGTAAAAATCCTTAGCATGGCTTCCATCTGAAGGGAAGTAAAGCCGTTGGTCCAGTGTCGTAGATTTACGGCACGTAAAAGAATCTCAATCCTGATAGACAGGCCTGTGAGCAAAATTAAGCGGTCTTTCACGACAAACATAGAATGGGACGCTGAGAGCCAAAGTAGTTAAAGAGCGTCCATAAATAACACGCCATTTACATTTGCCAGTCCCCATGGCCACGCTCGCTAAGGCGTCTTGCTTTGGTGCTTCGTGGGCAGGGGATCGTGGGTTCGAGTCCCACCTTCGGCATGGGTGTTACATATTTGTGCAATGTGTATAAGTTTGTGTAAAGGAACAGTAAAAACCAGTAATCATACAGTAAATTTAGGGGGGGGAATGTAAACAGGGGATACAGCGCCGACGTCCTGACCAGACTCCGGTACTGTTAAAAAAAGCTGTGGGTTCAAACTCGGATTTTTTCGGGTGTAAACATCCTTAGTATGACTTCCTTCTGAAGGGAAGTAAAGCCGTTGGTCCCGTGTCGTAAATGTACGGCACGTAAAAGAGTCTCAAACCTGATAGAGAAACCTCTGAGCAAAATAAAGCGGTCTTTCACGCCCAGTATAGAATGGGACGCTGAGAGACACAGCAATTAAAGAGCGTCCATAAAGAACACTCCATTTAATTTTTTTTCTTTTTTATCTATTTCTTTCAATATTGGGTCCTGTATTTCACTAAACGTAAAAGTTTTATTATTTCGGCTAAATTAACCTCGACTTGTTTATCAGGCTGCAAGACATTTTCAAATCAAAGTGTCTCTCGTGATAGTTCTAAGAGAGAACAAGATATAAAAGGTAGTAACCATTATAAAGGTAAATTCTTACGGAATCACTGTGTATAGCACAACCGAACTTTTCATTGGATTAAAACAATCAGATCACATACAATTGATCAGTCATGGGTGAAAACGCGCGCGTAAATTTCCACTGAACCACGTAGGTGTTGCTAAGGCGATGACGTTACGTCTGTGGCGGTTATGTATTCTAACACTACGATTGGTCAGCAACCTAACGATACGAAGCAATAAAATATCTCTTATAGCCTTCCAAGAAAGTTTTAGTATTATAATTTTTATATCTATTTTATCGACGAAATATTCTCTTTATTCAATATTCTCATAAGGAATACCACGAGTGTTTTCATCTTGTCGAGAATTCACGACCGGAGCAAAGGGACAATTGTATTTGATAAGACAACTCGTGACATGATGAAATACTTGTATTACTTATTAAAATCGCATGACCACAGCTTTTAAAACATTTGACTAGTGTACATATTATAAGGAACTAAGTAATTAGAACATTTTGCTTATTTCGCATTGGTGTAGAAAGAAGAATAATCTTTTGTAAGAAAGAGCTAGAGAAAGTCATTTAAAAATAACATCAGAATTTTTTTTTTCTATAGGAACCCTAAAACGTATTTCAAGTGCCATATAGGTATGGAATTTTTGGGTGAAATACATACCGTCTCACTACTATGTAGGCGTAGAAAAAATAAAAAATCATGGACATATAAAACACCCCTTCTTTTAAGGGTTTTAATGGCTCTTGGCACAGTTCTGTGAAACGATCGATAAAATGAATTAGAGACTGCACACAAAGCTTACCTGGCATTCATTTTTTCCCCCCAGTGAAAGAGAACAAAGGGTCCTATGTGCTCCGGGGGTATTGAATCGAAACCGTCAATTACTGGCAAGCAAACATTGCCAACCTGTCACTTGCTAGTGTTTTAAACCTGTCCAAGCGAAAAAACATTTACTTTTACTGCAAAAACTGTGTATAGCTAGCACATAAACGTTTATAGAGTGGTTATTTAAATGACTGGCGGATGATAGTTTCGAAATCTAAACCATTTAACGTTATTAATTTGAAGCCTAATTTATTATTGCTCTTCACAGAAGCAGGTGATAAGACCAATTCTGGTAATGCTAATCTCAATTAGTGTGACGTAGAAAAAGAATAAGTCGTCACCTTAGTGCGGTGGTAGCGCAGTTGCTTACCAAGCGGGAGACCTGGGTTCAATCCCCAGTACCGGCGTGGGGACTTTTCCCCCGCTTGGAGACCTGGCCCGGGGTGCACTCAGCCTCGTAAGGTCCCTGGGGAGCCAATTGAGGAGCTACTTGATAGAGAAGTAGCGGCTCCAGGTCATGAGGACCGCATTAACCGGCTGGGGGCTTCGAGGCGCTGACCACGACTCACCCTCCAACACTGCACCCCATCCATGACATCTATAGTGGACCGAGAAGGGGGACGCAGCGGCCGGGCGGTAGGCCAAGGTTGCCCGCGAGCTGTCGTGCCATGGAGAAAAATCACTGCGACCCGCTTTAAGAAAAAATCTGATGGGTACCATTCACTTGACTTTCTCTATATCCCTGCAACAAATTATGCTTAAAAAGCTTATACTTCTATTAACTTCATGCTAATCAGTAAAACATTAGCAAAAATAGCCATATTACTTGCTTCCTTGTAAGTATAAGCGAAATAAGGGAGTACCATAGGTTAAAGTGATAATCAAAAGCAAATTGCTATGTCACTGAAGTTCCTTTGTTTGTATGGACAGCAGTTGACAAGTTCCTGTATAAGTTTTTCATAGCAGAAACCAAAAATAAGGAATGTCGCAAAAACGACGAACTCCATATAACCTAGTAAAATTCATCCAGAATAAACTACTCTTCAGAGGCTGTTCCCAGAAAATTCAAATATCCATTTTATTTGTCAGGTAAATATCTTTAATATCCGAAATTTTAATCGAAATCGTTAGAGCCATTTTTGAGAAAATCAAAATTTTCGAAAAAAGTTCCATGTAAAGGGTAGTTTGGGGTGAGGGGATTTTTCTCAATCTTCGTGTCGCATCCCTGGACGGTACTGAACTTAAATACCAAGTTTGGTATTTTACCGACTTTTCATTTTTGAGTTATCGTGTTCACGGACACACACACACACACACACACACGGACCTTTTTCCGAAAATGCTTTTTTTAGATAAAGGGGACCCTAAAACATATATTTCCGGTGAAATCTCGGGATCGAATTTTTTGGTGGAGTGCAGTACATTCTCTATACACTATGTACATAGTGCCTATAGAGAAAGTAAAAAGCAATAGCACTTTTCAGAACGCACCCATGGGATGGGGGAATTTTTCTCAAAATCTTCGTGTCGCATCCCTGGAAGATTCTAAACTTAAATACCAAGTTTGGTATTTTAGCTTCTTTTCGTTTTTGAGTTATCGTGTTCACAGACACACGGACACACGGACACACGTACACACGGACACACACACACACACGGTCCTTTTTCTGAAAATGCTTTTTATGGATACATGGGGTCCTAAAACATGTATTTCCGGTGAAATCTCTGTATCGAATTTTTTGGTGGAGTGCAATATATTGTCTATACACTATGGACATATGCCTATAGAGAAAGTAATAACTCAACGTTTTAATTTCTCCATACGCACTATGTACATAGTGTATAGAGAAAGTATTGCACTCCACCAAAAAAATCGATACCGAGATTTCACCGGAAATATATGTTTTAGGGTCTCCTTTATCTAAAAGAAGTATTTTCAGAAAAAGGTCTGTGTGTGTCCATGTGTCAGTGTGTCCGTGTGTCTGTGAATACGTTAACTCAAAAACGAAAAGTCGGTAAAATACCAAACTTGATATTTAAGTTTAGAATCTTCCAGGGGTGCGACACGAAAATTTTGAGAAAAATTCCCCCACCCCAAACTACCCTTTATATGGAACATTTTTCGAAAATTTTGATTTTCTAAAAATGGTTAACGATTTTGATTAAAATATCGTATGTTAAAGATATTTACATGACAAAAAAAATGTATATTTTGAATTTTCTGGGAATAGCCTCTGAAGACTACTTTATTCTGGATGAATTTTCCGGAATTTTGTATAACTGCAAAACCGTAAGAGATAGACAAAAACTTACCACAAAAATGTGGAGCACATTAAAACACACAATTTATGTTGTATACATTTTTTCTTGGAGTTGGTCTTTTTTTTTTTTTTTTTTTTTTTTTTTTTTTTTTTTTTTTAGATATTCCTTGTTTTTTTTTTCAGGGTCGAAAATCTTAACTTTTCTCATACAGGAATTTGTCAAATCATGTCGATACAAACAAAGGAACTTCAGTCACATAGTAACCAGCTTTTGACTATCTCTTTAACCAATGCTACTCCTTTATTTCCTTTGTACTTTCAAGGAGGAAAGTAATAAGACTATTTCTGCTAATTTTTCTATGTTAGCATGAAGTAAATAGAAGCATAAGCTTTTTAAGAATAATTTTTTGCAGGGATATAGAGAAAGTCATGTGAATGGTAAACATCAGATTTTTTAAGAAAGCTGCCGCCAGTAAAGAAAGCCATGCTGAAAAACGCACCTCAAAGCATTCTTATTGCGAACCCTCTGTTTTCAGATATGCTTCATTCATTGTTCAACCAAACTATCAGTGACAAAAGAAGGCCGCCCACTCCGCGCTTCGTCATGATTGCCCTTCACTGAATTGCCGAGCCCACTTTCTCACCATTCCATCTGCCATTACATTTTCAGCGTAAATCTCTAACAGTGACTTTCAGTTGGCTTAACATTTCCTTGCGTTCAAAAACGTATTACTTCACTTCACAGGGATATTTTGAACGATCATTAACAACTGCAAACACAATACGATCCGGTTGTAATGGCATCAGTGGTCAGAAAATGAACTAGAGAGATAAGTGCGCATGCGTAGCACTGCGATACTAGCGTTGCGGTGACGATAGATCTTAAAGTACTCGTACAAACACGTTCTTCTTCAGCTGCAATTCCTGTTTGTCATTTGTTTTTAAACCTAACTCAATGTAGTGCAAATAAGCTGCATAACTTTAGAAACAATTTTTGGCGTTGATATGAAAGCAGAAATAAACTGAAATACCTCATTGTGCAATTATACACAACAATAGAATGGCTAATTGACAAATGGATTACATTTATTCTTCAACATATGTCATGGACTTTATGATCTATAATTCAAACACTCTGTAATCAAAATACAATTTATTCAATTTCAATCCTTTATTATCTCTGTGTAAAAGCTTAATTCAAATGCTAATTATTGCTATACAATTATTGTAATTAGTAATTAGTAATTTAGTACGCTATATTAGCTGCTGAGGTATACTGGCACGTAAATTACCAATTACTTAATTTGACTTTAATTTGGAATAATAATAATTTGCAAGTTATTAATGAGAAAATGTCGCGATTATAGGTATAAAATAGTAATTTTGTATTTTAGTCTAATTTTTACTTTCTCTATACACACTATATACATAGTGTATAGAGAATGTATTGCACTCCACCAAAAAAATCGATACCGAAATTTCACTGGAAATAAATGATAAAGGTCCGTGTGTCCGTGTGCCTTTGAACACGATAACCCAAAAACGAAAAGTCACTAAAATACCAAACTTGGCATTTAAGTTTAGTATCTTCCATTGATGCGACACGAAGATTTTGAGAAAATTCCCCCCACCCCCAACTACCCTTTACATGAAAATTTTTTCGAAAATTTTGATTTTCTCAATAAATGCGTTAACCATTTTGATTAAAATTTCGTATATTAAAGATACTTACCTGACAAATAAAATGTATATTTTGATTTTCTGGGAATAGCCTCTGAAGAGTACTTTATTCTGGATGAATTTTGCATAGCTACTAAACCGTAAGAGATGGACAAAAACTTAACACACAAAAAATGTAGAGTACGTCAAAGCACACAATGTATGATATATACATTTTTCCTGGAGTTGATTGTTTATTGAGATATTCCTTTTTCTTGGTTTTAGCTTTGAAAAACATACTTTTCTCATACAGGAAAAATTCAACTCCAGTCCATACAAACAAAAGAACATCAGTCACATAGCAGCCAGCTTTTGGCTTTCACTTTAACCTATGGTACTCCCTTATTTCGCTCCTAGTTACAATAAATCAAGAAATAAGACTATTTCTGCTAATTTTTCTCGATTAGCATGAAATAAATAAAAGATAAGCTTATTAACAATAATTTTTTACAGAGATATAGAGAAAGTCATGTGAATGGAACACATCAATTTTTTTCCCTTGCGGGAATTTGTCAAATGCTGGCAGTGCAAAGAAATGAATTTCATACACATGGAAACCAGGTTTTAAAAGATTTGACAATCGTTGATTTCACTAAAAGATTTCGCCTGGTGTATTCCCTTATTTCCCTTCTGCTAACAAGAAAGCAAGTAATAGGTCCATTTCTACTAAAGCTTATCTGGATTATCATAAAGTTTATAGAAGCATAAGCTTTTTAACAGTAATTAATTACAGAAATGTAGAGAAAGTCATGTAAATGGAACACATCAGATGTTTAAAAATTTGATGTTGTTCCATTCTCATTACTTTCTCTACATCTCTGCAACAAATTATTGTTAAAAAGCTTATGCTTCAATTTACTTCATGCTAATCGAGAAAATTTTATCAGAAATAGTCTTATTACTTGCTTCCTTGTAAGTAGAAGCGAAATAAGGGAGTACCATAGGTTAAAGTGATAGTCAAAAGCTGGTTCCTAGGTGACTGAAGTTCCTTTGTATGGACACGAGTTGATAAATACCTGTATGAGAAAAATTTTTGTCTATCTCTTAGGTTTATAATTATTCAAAATTCAATAAAAATCATTCAGAATAAAGAGTTCTTCAGAGGTTATGCTCAGAAAATTCAAGATATGCATTTTAATTTGTGAGGTAAATATGTTTAATATACGATATTTTAATCAAAATCGTTAGAGCCATTTTTAAGAAAATCAAAATTTTCGAAACACTTTCCATGTAAGGGGTAGTTTGGGATGGGGGGATTTTTCTCAAAATCTTTATGTGGCATCCCTGGAAGATACTAAACTTAAATACCAAGTTTGGTATTTTACCGACTTTTCGTTTTTGAGTTATCGTGTTCACAGACACACGGACACACACACCACATACACACACGCGGACCTTTTTATGAAAATACTGTTTTTGGATACAGGGGACTCTAAAAATATATTTCCGGTGAAATCTCGGTATCGAATTTTTGGGTGGAGTGCAATACCTTCTCTACACTATGTACATAGTACGTGTAAATTATTCTATAATATAATTATTTAGTTGAGCTGGTTACCAGTGAATATTCTGCTGGATATCAGTAGTATAGGCTTAATTTTTCATTTATCTTAATAATCTAGAGCATAGTTTTATGGGTAAATATCTGCTTACCAGTTATTTGTGTTACTGGACTTCAGTAATTAATAATAGGTAATTTAGTGTTAGTGAAATCTTTTTTATGGATGGAATTTATTTTATTTCAGTTTATATTAATTTGTTTTTGTTTTAAATTAAATTTTGAGTTAATAGTATATAAGTACTATCTGTAAAATAATGATGTATAACAATAATTTAAAAGTGAGAAATAAATTATAAAGTTTGCAATATACGTCCTGGTATAGAGAAAAAGATGCCAGGATGTTGTATTTTATTTTATTTTAGTACGTGTAGAGAAAGTAAAAATTCATCACTTGATTCATTTTATTAGAGCAATAAATTCAGGCAAATAAAAATAATTAAGGTATATACATTTCCATTAAAGCTATACTTTTGAAACCTGGCAAATTATCACTATTGTGTATAGTGGTATAAATTTCACAATATAGCTGAAATAATATGGATTTTCAAAATGTCAAAGATGCATTAACTTAAGTTAATCTGATTCGCTCTCGTTCAGCAATCAAATACGTGTGGATATCTGAAAGGCTACAAAAAGGAACTGTGCTATGGGATTCTGTCTGAATTTCTGACTAAGGTATATATTATATTGCTGACAGTTTGAAGTTTTTTCCGGATTTCGATCATTACCTTTTTTCCTCCCTAACTTTTATATTGGAAGCTTGCCGAGGCATTGAAACCCTTGCTGAAATAAATAAGAGCAGTGGATTATTGGATTTTGAAAACGATAGCAATATCGAGGCCGCTAGAAGAGAAGCTCAGTATTTTTAACGAAAGTCTCTTCATCAAGAGACCGAAAGGTAACTCGTGATATATCTCGGCCAGCCATCTTTTTTGGCACGCTCCCTTGCTCACCCACTGCGGCATTGTTATTTCTCATTGATCGTTAAAACCTTCCTCATCCTTTCCTCGTTCTAAAGGAAGGGAGGCTGGGATGTAGTGCCAGCTTTCCTGAATGGCATGAGGAACAGAGCATGACATGAAGGTGTCTGTTTACTGAAGGAAAACCACGCCTCGCGATAAAAACCAGATAAGTTCCATTCACATGACTTTCTCTACATCTCTGTAACAAATTATTGTCAAAAAGCTTATGCTTCTATTTACTTCATGTAATCAGATAAACACTAGCAGAAACGGTCTTATTCCTTAGTTCACTGACATTCATATATATATTAAAATGTGAAATTCATTTATTCGATTTTGGTTTTTTTGGTAGTGTTTAACGCCCTCTTTAACTACTTATGGCACATGAATGATGATGAAGCACCGGTGGAATGAGATGGTGGGGAAACCGGAGTACCCGTAGAAAACCCGCCCCGGCGGCGTTTTGTCCACCACAAATCTCACATGCGGTCGCTTGGGATCGAACCCAGGCCTTCTAGGTGAGAGGCGAGTGGTCTAACCATTCGGCCACGGCGCGGCCCGTTTCTTTGAGTGGCCAGGAGTTTCCCCGCATGAGAAAATTTTAAATTAAAAATGAATTATCTCAAAAACTGTCATAGAGCCATTTTTAAGAATAACAGAATTTTCGAAATTTTTTCCAAGTAAAGGATATTTGCAAATGGGGGGATTTTCTTGAAAATGCTGCCCAAAAACACACTCACACACACGGACGGTCAGACAGATAGACGGACAGGAACACACTCAGACATTTTTATATAAATGCTTTTTTTTTTTATTTATTCAGGAAATCTCAAAACTTATATTTCCGTTGAAATCTCGATATCGAATTTTTGGTACATTACATTACCTTCTCAATACACTATGTACATAGTAGAGAAAGTAAAAACTGAAGCTATTGCATTCCAAAAGTTCGATATCAATATTTCACTGGAAATTAACATTTTGTTCCCCTGTATCAAAAAAAAAAAAAAAAGTACTTTATAGTAAATGTTTTATTTTTTATTTATTATTATTGCTTTCTCTAGTCCAGTATGTGCAATGTAGATAGGGATAGAGAAGTATTGTATTCCATCCAAAACTTCGATGTGAGATTTCACTGGAAATACATGTTTTAGGACCTCCCTGAATAAAAAAAATTATTTTCAGAAACAGGTCTGTGTATGTGTGTGTGTATATGTGGACAGCATAGCGCAAAAACGACAAGACGTTTAAGTACCAACCTTGATATTTAACTATTTAAGTTTGGTATCTTACAAGGATGCGACGCGAAGATTTTCAAGAAAATTCTCCCAATGCTAACTACCATTTACATGGTAAAAGTTTCGAATATTTTGATTTTCTTAAAAATGGGTCTAACGATTTTTATTAAAATCATCCTGAATAAAATGTAATTCTTGAATTATCTGAAAATAGCTTCTGAAGACCTGTTTATTCTTAATGAATTTTGCCGAATTTTGCATAACTGCTAAACCGTAAGATATGGACAAAAACTTACCGTACAGAAAATATAGAGCACATTAAAACTCACAATATACTTTATATACTTTTTTTCGTGGAGTTAGTCGTTTTTAAGATATTTATTGTTATTAGTTTCCGCTTTGAAAAGTTTATACTTTTCTCATACAGGAATTTGTCAACTCCTGTCTGTACAAACAAAGGAATATCAGTCACATAGCAACCATCTTTTGACTATTACTTTAACTTATGGTACCCTTTTATTTCACTTCTACTTACAAGGAGGCAAGTAATAGGACTATTTCTGCTAATTTTTTCTCGATAGGCATGAAGTAAATAGAAGCATTAGCTTTTTAACAATAATTTGTCGCAGAGGTGTAGAGAAGGCCTTGCGTATGGATTCACATCAGATTTTTTTTTTTTTTTTTTGTTCAAGGTGCTTCAAACATGTGTTCATGGTAATCTTGACACCAAAATATTCAGTGGAATAAAATGCCGCTCTGCATAATGTAAATACTTAGTAAAGAAAGGTAAAAGAGTGTACAAATACAAATATATGGTGTGCACAGAGGAAGCTTCGGGAGTCTTGAGTGGTAGTTGAGATAAGTTGAAATTGGGACAAACCGAAAATGGAAAACGGGAATCGAATGACTTGGGATGCAGCCTTGCGATAACGAAACGCAATGCATACGACTCTGCTGATGTCACTGCAGCCAACCTTCTGAAAGACAAACTGAAAAATCTCACATGACTTTCTGTATATCCCTGCAACATATTATTCTTAAAAAGCGTATACTTCTATTTACTTCACGCTTATCAGAAAAATTTAGCGGAAATAGTCTTATTACTTGCTTCCTTGTAAGTAGAAGCGAAATAATGGACTACAATAGGTTAAAGTGATAGTCAAAAGCTCCTTGCTATGTGACTGAAGTTCCTTTGTTTGTATGGACACGAGTTCACAAAGTCCTGTATGAGAAAAGTATGTTTTTTATAGCTGAAACAAAAAACAAGGAATATCTCAAAAACAATCAACTTCACAAAAAAAATGTATTTAACATAAATTGTGATTTTTAAAGTGATCTACATTTGTTTTGTGGTCAAGTTTTTGTCCATCTCTTACGGCTTAGCAGTTATGCAAAATTCCGTAAAATTTACCCAGAATAAAGTAGTCTTCAGAGGCTATTCCCAAAAAATTCAAAATATACGTTTTATTTGTCAGGTAAAATATCTTTAATATACGACATTTTAATCAAAATCGTTAGAGAAATTTTTTAGAAAATCAAAGATTTTCGAAAAAAGTTCCGTGTAAAGGGTAGTTTGGGGTGGGGGGATTTTTCTAAAAATCTTCGTGTCGCATACTTGGAGGATACTAAACTTAAATACCAAGTGTGGTATTTTGCTGACTTTTCGTTTTTGTGTTATCGTGTTCACGGACACACACACGGACCTTTTTCTGAAAATACTTTTTTTTTGGATACAGGGGACCCTAAAACATATATTTCCGGTGAAATCTCGGTATCGAATTTTTTGGTGGAGTGCAATACCTTCTCTATACTCTATGTGCATAGTGCGTATAGAGAAAGTAAAAAGAAGTAAAAAACGTCGAAATCCATGCTATTGCTGCTATTATCAGAATGGATCAAATTCTAAACGAGGATATATGGAGAAAAATTGAGTCGTATCAAAGACAATACTGCTGAGATAAGACTAAATTTGTGAGGAAACGTGAGCTCAATATGAGATGAGCGCTGGCCCAGAAATATATTGGAGTAGAAATGAGAGGAAAACAAAATGACTAACGTGCTCTTGGAAAAAAGGATCTCCATAAGGATGTACTGAAGTTGAAGTGAACAGGTTTAGAGAATATGAGGTTTAAAAATATGATGTGTACAATTAACATGACTTTCTCTACATCTCTGCAATTATTTATTCTTAAAAAGCTTATACTTCTATTTACTTCATGCTGATCAGTAAAAAATTAGCAAAAATAGCAATATTACTGCTTCCTTGTAAGTAGAAGCGAATAAGAGAGTACCATAGGTTAAAGTGATAAAAAGCTGGTTGCTATGTCACTGAAGTTCCTTTGTTTGTATGGACAGCAGTTGACAAATTCCTGTATGAGAAATGTAGAAGTTTTTCATAGCAGAAACTAAAAATAAGGAATGTCGCAAAACGACGAAGACCATGAAAAAAATGCATATAACATAAATTGTGTGTTTTAATGTGCTCTATATTTTTTGTGTGGTAAGGTTTTGTCCATCTCTTACGGTTTAGTAGTTATTCAAAATTCAGTAAAATTCATCCAGAATAAACTACTCTTCAGAAGCTATTCCCAGAAAATTCAAGATATACATTTTATTTGTCAGATAAATATATTTAGGATACGAAATTTTAATCAAAATCGTCAGAGCTATTATGAGAAAATCAACATTTTTCGAAAAAAAGTTCTATGTAAAGTGTAGTTCGGGGTGGGGGTATTTTTCTCAAAATCTTCGTGTCGCATCCCTGGAAGATACTAAAGTTAAATACCAAGTTTGGTATTTTACCTACTTTTCGTTTTTGACTTATCGTGTTCACGGACACACGGACCTTTTTCCGAAAATGCTTTTTTTAGATAAAGGGGACCCTAAAACATATATTTCCGGTGAAATATCAAAATTTTGGGTAGAGTGCAATACCTTCTCTATACGCTATGTACATAATGCGTATAGTGAAAGTAAAAATGTGTTCTTATTATTATTATTATTATTATTATTATTATTATTATTATTATTACTATTAGATTATAATTCAGTACTAAATAAACTTTCTCTATCTTCTGGCTATAAAGTTACAGGAAGTATTGTCTTCTACCCAAAAATTCGAAAGTTTGTCAATCGATAATTATTAAAAAACTGCAATTTTACTACCGCTCCACATACTATGTACATAGTATATAGACAAGGTATTGCATTCCATCCATAAACTCGATACAGAGTATTTACCGGCAATAAACGTTTTAGGGTCTCCTGTGTCTAAAAAAAGTATTTTTAGAAAAAGGTCCGTGTCTGTGAAAACGATAACTCTAAAACAAAAAGTCGGTAAAACACCAAACTTGATATTTATGTTTATTATCTCCCAGGGATGCAACACTAAAATTTTGAGAAAAATACCCGCACCCCAAACTATCCTTTACATGGAAAAAGTTCGAAAATTTTTACTATCTCAAAAATGGCTCCAATGATTTTGATTAAATTCCGTATATATGGCAAATAAAATGTATATCTTGAATTTTCTGGGAATAGCCTCTTTGGACCATTTTATTCTGAATAAATTTTGCTGAATTTTGCGTAACTGGTAAACACAAAAATGTCGATGACATTAAAACACGCATTTTTTCCGTGGAATTGACCATTTTTGAGACATTCCTTGTTATTTGTTTCAGAATTAAAACACAACTTTTCACATGGAAAGTTGTTTACTCCTGGCCCTGCATAGGAACTGATTTCATCCACATGGCAACCAGGTTTTAAAAGATTTGACTATCGTTTTAGCCGAGTGTATTCCCTTATTTTCCTTCTAATTACAAGGAAGCAAGTAATTAAGACAATTTCTGCTAATGTTTATCTCGATTATCATAAAGTGAGAGAAGAATATATTTTAACAATAATTCGTTACAGCAATGTAGAGAAAGTCATGTGAATGGAACATATCAGATTTTTACGTAATGTATATAATCATCATATTGTTTTAAAAATGAATGTTCTTTTAATAAGTATTCTTTTATTCTATTAAAATAACACTGTCGGGAATGAGAGCAATAACAACACACTTCTTCCTTCCTAGGCTCAGGTTAGCCAACACTTTAATACAAGAATACATTTCGAATACAAAGAGAATAATGCACAGAGATACACACATAGTTATTTAAGTGTAGAGGAGAGGGTCGAGATTATATCAACAAACATTTTGCATTTGTTTTTTAGATTAGGTTCGTAACAAGTTAGTTGCATTGTAGTTATGTTTTCTAATGTTATCGGCATTGTTTAATGGCTTTTATTGGTGAAATCGTCGTTAAATATCAGTTTGAGGCCTTAACCTGTCGGATATTAGTGTAAATTAGATAGTACAATCGTTTTGAAACTGAGAACATTTTTTAAAAATCTGATGTGTTTCATTCACATGACTTTCTCTATATCTCTGTAACAAATTATTGTTAATAAGCTTATCTTTTATTTATTTCATACTAATCGAGAAAAATTAGCATAAATAGTCTTATTTCTTGCTTTATTGTAAGTAGAAGCGAAATAAGCGAGTACCATAGGTTAAAGGGAAAGCCAAAAGCTGGTTGCTATGTGACTGATGTTCCTTTGTTTGTATGGATAGGAGTTGAACAATTCCTGTATGAGAAACGTATAAGTTTTTCAAAGCGAAACTAAGAAAAAGAAATATCTCAAGAAACGATAAATTTCACGATCAACCATCTCTTAAGGTTTAGTAGTTATGAAAAATTCATCCATAATAAAGTAGTCTTCAGAGGCTATTCCCAGAAATTCAAAATATACATTTTATTTGCCAGCTAAATAACTTTAATATCCGATATTTTAATCAAAATCGTTAGTCATTTTTTTAGAAAATCAAAATTTTCGAAAAAATTTCCATGTAAAGGTTAGTTTGCAGTGGGGGGATTTTTTTCAAAATCTTCGTGTCGCATCCCTGGAAGATACTAAACTTAAATACCAAGTTTGGTATTTTACCGACTTTTCGTTTTTGAGTTATCGTGTTCACAGACACACGGACACACGGACACACACGGACCTTTTTCTGAAAATACCTTTTTTGGATACAGGTGAAATCCGGTATCGAAATTTTTGGTGGAGTGCAATACATTCTCTATACACTATGTACATAGTGAGTATAGAGAAAGTGAACATGTTGATTTTCTCAAACATTTTCATTAACATACCATAAATGTATATATTGACTTTTCTGGAAATAACCTTAGAATACCTCTGCATTCTGGATTACTTTTGTAGTGAACCGTAAGAGATAGATAAAAACTTAAACACAAAAACATAGATCTTATTAAACATATGCAATTCATATCATTTACATATTTTTCTTGTGATAACCATTTCTGAGATATTCCTTGTTATTGATTTCACTTTTAAAATACTTCAACTTTTACTCAAACGGAATTTTGCAATTCTTTATTCTTTTCACATATCAACCAACTTTTAAAAGATTTTACCTTAGTGCATTCCCTTATATTCCTTTTGCTTTAAGTAATATGAGTATATCTGCAGACGTTTACCCTTATGTCTATGTTTAAAATCACATAAGATAGTTTTTAATATTCTTTCTAATAATAGCTAAATTACTTGTTTGTTAAACTTGTGCTTATCCGAAAAGCGTCCAGTAATCCCTTAGGAAAAGATAGAAAAAGCAATTCATTTTGGTAGTTTTCTTACTTTCTCTACACGAAGTGTATAGAGAAGGATGTGCATTCCACCCAAAAATTCGATACCTAGATTTCACCGGAAATATATGCTTTAGGGTCCCCTTTAATCAAAAAAAAACATTTTCGGAAAAAGGTCCGTGTGTGTGTGTGTGTATGTGTGTCCGAGAACACGATAACTCAAAAACGAACAGTCGGTAAAATGCAAATTTGGTATCTAACTTTAGCATTTTCCAGGGATGCGACACGAATATTTTGAGAAAAATCCCCCCACCCCCAACTACCCCCCCCCACCCCCAACTACCCTTTACATGGATCTTTTTTCGAAATTTTGGTCTTTTCAAAAAAGGCTGCTAACGATTTTGATTAATATATCGTATATTAAAGCTATTTTCCTGACAAATAAAATGTATATTTTGAATTTTCTGAGAATAGCCTCTGAAGACTACTTTACTCAGGATGAATTTTTCGTAACTACTAAACCGTAAGAGATAGACAAAAAATTAACCCACAAAAAATGTAGAGCATGTTAAAACACACAATTTATGTGATATACATTTTTTCATGGAGTTGATCGTTTTTGAGATATTCCTTTTTCTTGGTTTCAGCGTTGAAAAACTTATACTTTTCTCATACAGGAATTTGTAAACTTCTGTCCATACAAAGGAACATTAGTCACATAGCAGCCAGCTTTTGGCTTTCACTTTAACCTATGGTACTCCCTTATTTCGCTTCTACTTACAATAAAGCAAGGAATAAGAGTATTTCTGCAAATGTTTCTCGATTAGCATGAAATAAATAAAAGATAGGCTTATTAACAGTAATCATTTACAGAGATATAGAGCAAGTCATTTGAATGGAACACATCAGATTTTTCTAGATTAGCATGAAGCAAATAGAAGCATAAGCTTTTTAACAATAATTTGTTGCAGGGATATAGAGAAAGTCATGTGAATGGTACACATCAGATTTTTTAATATTCTTTCTCATAATAGCTAAATTACGTATTTGTTAAACTTGTGCTTATACGAGAGGCGTTCAATAAACCCTTAGGAAAATATAGAAAAAACAATTCATTTTGGTGGCTTATTTTACTTTCTCTACGCGTACTATGTACATAGTGTATAGAGAAGAATTGCATTCCACCCAAAAATTCGATACCGAGATTTCACCGGAAATATTCCTATGTTTTAGGGTCCCCTGTATCCAAAAAAAGCATTTTCAGAAAAAGGTCCGTGTGTGTACGTGTGTCCGTGCACGATGACTCAAAAAGAAAAGTCGGTAAAATACCAAACTTTGTATTTAAATTCAGCATTTTCCAGGGAGGCGACACGAAGATTTTGAGAAAAATCCCCCTACATGGAACTTTATTCGAAATTTTGTTTTTTTCAAAAATGGCTGCTAACGATTTTGATTAAAATATCGTACATTAAAGCTATTTACCTGACAAATAAAATGTATATTTGGAATTTTCTGTGAATAGCGTTTGAAGAGTACTTTATTCGGCATGAATTTAACGGAATTTTGAATAACTGCTAAACCATAAGAGAAGGACAAAAACTTACTTCACCAAAAATATAGAGCAGGTTAAAACACACAATTTATGTTATATACATTTTTTTCGTGGAGTTCATCGTTTATGAGACATTCCTTGTTTTTAGTTTCTGCTTTGAAAACGTATAATTTTCTCATACAGGAATTTGTCAACTCCTATCCATAATAACACAGGAACTTCAGTCACATAGCAACCAGCTTTTGACTGTCACTTTAACCCATTGTAGCCCTTATTTCGCTTCTACTTACAAGGAAGCAAGTAATAACACTATTTATGATAATTTTTTTCTGATTAACAAAAAATAAATAGCGTAATTTCTTTGATTTTCTAAGGAAATGTTGAACGCCCCTAGTATTTAGGGCAGCACTAGCAGGGGAAACTCCAGGCGCATACCAACAGCACTACCTTAAATTAACTCACTGCTGCACAGAGACCTTGTTCTGGGTAGAAAAAGATAGACATGAAAACGAACGCCTGGAGTTAATTGTGTTTTAGCATTACTGGTTACGCGGCAGTGGCGTCTTTTTTCTCGCGCGAGTGTCTCACTTAGCTGTTAATTTCCGGCTCTTACAATAATTGCGTAATACAGAAGTAAACACACTCAAATGTATTAAAAAAATCTGATGTGTTACACTCACATGACTTTCTCTAGCTCTTCTAAAAACTTCATACTTAAGATTATTCTTCTTTCTGCACCTTGTTAATCGAGATATTCAGCACAATGTTCTTATTACTTAGTTCCTTATAAGCAGGAAGAAAATAAGGGAATACACTAGGCTAAATGGATAGTCAAATGTTTTAAAAGCTGTCGTTATGCGATTGTCATTACAAATAGCTTCTTTTCTTGGCCAGGAGTAGAACAAAAGAAAAACGGACACTCCCGTCTGAGAAAAGTATAAGTACTTCACAACTGAAACTAATAACAATGAATACCTCGAAAACGGTAAGCTCCACGAGAAAAATGTATATGACATAAGTTGTGTACTTTAAAAAAACCTACATTTCTTGTAAAGTAAGCTTTTGTTTATCTCTTACGGTTTACTAGTTATGCCAAATTAAGCAAAATTCATCCAGAATAAACAGGTCTTCAGAAGCTATTCACAGAAAATTCAAGATATACGTTTTATTTGTCATGTAAATATTTTTAGTATACGATATTTTAATCAAAATCGTTAGCCATTTTTAAGAGAATCAAAATTTTCGAAAAAAGTTCCATGTAAAGGGTAGTTTGGGGAGGGGGGATTTTTCTCAAAATCTTCGTGTCGCATCCCTGGAAGATACTAAACTTAAATACCAAGTTTGGTATTTTAGCTACTATTCGTTTTTGGGTTATCGTGTTCAATGACACACGGAGAGACACACACACACACACACACACACACACACACACACACACACACAGACGGACCATTTCCTGAAAATGCTTTTTATGGATACAGGGGGTCCTAAAATATGTATTTCCGGTGAAATCTCGGTATCGAATTTTTGGGTGGAATACAATATTTCTCTATCCCTATGTACATTGTACATACGGGGCTAGAGAAAGTAAAAATATAGAAATTCTGGTGTAGAAGGTGGGTCAAAATAGTGCTCATCACTAAATTGCCGAGGTCAATGCGCAAAGAAATACAGTAGCTTATGAAATTACTATGGAATATATTTAGACGAAATTTGGGTGAGCTAGTATCTAGTAAGGTCGTCTCCTTAGCCCGGTGGTAGCGCAGCTGCTTACCAAGCGGGAGACCTGGGTTCGATCCCCAGTACCGGCGTGGGGATTTTTCCCCCGCTGGGAGACCTGGCCCGGGGTGCACTCAGCCTCGTAAGCTCCCTGGGGGGGGCCAAATGAGGAGCTACTTGATGGAGAAGTGGCGGCTCCAGGTCATGAGGACCGCATTAACCGGCCGGGGGTACTCGAGGTATCTAATAAGCTCTCTCAGCCAATGTGACAACGCCCGAACTGAAATATATGTATATGAAAATGAACAAATCAGTGATTTTTAGAGCCCGGATTTTTATGTAGCATCAAAACTGAGAAATAGGCACAGAAATATTACGAGGACCAACTAAAAAATAGGTTTCCTATTTTTACACTTTTTTTTTTACGCGTACTATGTACATAGTGAATAGAGAGGATATTTTATTGCACCCAAAAGTTCGACACCGAGATTTCACAGGAAATATACGTTTTAGAGTCCCCTTTATTCAAAAAAAAAAATATTTTCAGAAAACGAGAAAATCCCACCCGCCCCAGCTACTCTTTACATGGAAAAACTTTATCAAATTTTGATTTTCTCAAAAATGGCTTTAAAGGTTTTGATTAAAATATCAAATTTTAAAGCCATTTCCATCACAAATTAAATGTATATCTTGAATTTTCTGGAAATAGCTTCTGAAGACCTGTATATTCTGGATGAATTTTGCATAGCAGGTAAACCATATGAGATAGACAAAAACTTACTATACAAAAAATGTAGATCACGTTAAAACACACAATTTGTGTCATACACACAGACCCACACCAGGACCTTTTTAAAAAGATATCTTTTGCGGTTCAAGATTCCTCTGGACATATATTTGCAGTGAAATCTCTGAATCGAATATTTGATTGAAATAAAATAGCTTCTCTAACTACTATGCTGAAACCAAAAACAAGGAATATCTAAAAAAACGGTGAACACCACGAAAAAATGTTTATAACATAAATTGTGTGTTTTAGCGTGCTCTAGATTTGTTGTGTGGTAAGTTTTTGTCCATCCCTTAAAAAGTGTTGGGGAAAAAATGTTAAATTAACTTCTACAAATATTGTTAAAAATTGAGCTTTTAATCAGTTTGGATTAAGGGATAATCCTGTATATAGTAGTTATGCAAAATTCCGTAAAATTCATCCAGAATAAAGTAGCCTTCAGAGTCTATTCCCAGAAAATTCAAGATATACGTATTATTTGTCAGGCAAATGTCTTTAATATACGATATTTTAATCAAAATCTTTTGAGCCATTTTTAAGAAAATCAAAAATTTCTAAAAAAGTTCCACGTAAAGGATAGTTTGGGGTGAGGGGACTTTTCTCAGTCTTCGTGTCGCATCCCTGGAAGATACTAAACTTAAATATCAAGTTTGATATTTTACTAACTTTTCGTTTTTGAGTTATCGTATTCACAAACAAATGGATACTCACACACGGACCTTTTCCTGAAAATACTTTTTTTTTTTGTTACAGGGGACCCTAAAACATATATTTTTCTGGTGAAATCTCGCTGTCGAATTTTTGGGTGGAATGCAATACCTTCTCTATACACTATGTGCATAGTACGTATAGAGACAGTAAAAAGGATGTGTTTTAACGAGATTTGTATTTTTACTTTCTCTATAAGTACTATGTACACAATGTAAAGAGAAGGTGTTGTATTCCGCACAAATATTCAATGTCGAGATTTCACCGGAATTTTTAGAAAAATTCTGTGTGTGTGTGTGTGTGTGTGTGTGTGTGTGTGTGTGTGTGTGTGTGTCTGTGGGCAGCATTGCTCAAAAACGAAAAGATGTTTGGTATCTTCCAAGGTCGCGACACGAAGATTTTCAAGAATATCCCCCCCCCATCCCAAACTATCCTTTACATGCAACCTTTTTCGAAAATTTTGATTTTTTCATAAATGGCTCTAACGATTTTGATTAAAATACCTTATGTATAAAATATTTTATGACCAACAAAATGTATATCTTGAATTTTCTGGGAATAGCCTCTGAAGACCTCTTCATTCTGAATGAATTTTGTATAACTGGAAAACTGTAAGAGATACACAAAAGCTTACCACACAAGAAACGTAGATCTCATTAAAACACACAGTTTATATCCTATATTCTTTTTGTAGAGTTAACCGTTTCCGAGATATTCCGGATTATTGGTTTCAGTTTTAAGTCACTTAAACTTTTCTCAAACGGAAAGATTTTTTTTTCTCGTTCCTCATTTGTTTACCCCTCACAAGCAAAAAGATAGGAATTTCAATTGTTTCACATAGCGACCGGCTTTTAAATGACGAGACTATCGCTTTAGCCTACGCATTTTCTTATTCTCCTTCTATTTACAAGGAAGCTCGTAATAAGACTAGGTAATTCTGCTTATGTTGTTCCTGATTAGAATGTTGTAGATATCAGAGTAATGTTTTTAATAAAAGGTTTGTTTGCCGAATAGATGGAGGACATCATGTAAATGGAACACAGATTTTTACCCTTCTACTTACAAGGAGGCAAGTAATAAGGACAAGTTCGTTCATCTCGATTATTGTGAAGTAAATAGAAGACTAAGCTATTTAACAATAATTTGTTACTGAGATGTGGAGAAAGTCATGTGAATGGAATTCACAATATTAGATTCGCCGCAGCTCTAGTGTTAACGCCCTATTCGGAGTTTAGCTATGATGTCAAAACATATATTTTTTTTAATTCAGGAGACTTCAAACGAATTGAATATTGTGTGGAATACTATACGAGGTACGTCCATAAAGTAAGTTCCGTTTCAATTCATCTCCGCTGCAGCGCTGCGATCGCAGTTCCGCACATGCGCGGTAGACGCTCTGTATCAAGGAGGTGCGCAATTTTGAGATCGCCGTCAGCCGCATGCGCTTTGTTGTGCTTGTTTACAATGTCGGTGTTGATTGAAAATCCCACCGCTTGTGAAATCAGATCTGTGATTCGTTTTCTGAATGTTAGGAAAGTGAAATCAATTGAAATTTATCGGCAAATTTGCGAAGTTTCCGGACAAAATGTGATGTGTGATTCAATGGTGAGAAGTTGGGTCCGACAGTTCAATGAAGGACGTAGTGAAGTGCACGACAACGCACCACACAGTGCAAATGTGACGAAAAACCTCCTACAGGGATTTGGCTGGGACGTGTTTGACCATCCTCCGTACAGCCCTGACCTCGCTCCTAGCGACTTTCATCTGTTCTTACATCTCAAGTCTTTGCTTGGCGGTCAACACTTCAACACTTCAACGAAGAGCTGAAAGAAAATGTTTCCAAGTTTTTGATGACACAGGCGGCAAACTTCTATGAAGAAGGTATACAAAAACTTGTGCAAAAACTACAAAATTTCGGCAGTTATGTGGAAAAGTAGTTTAAGAGTTGTAGAATTTTGTGCAATAAATAATTATTCTGTATCTGTACACAATTTAATTTTATTACCAAACGGAACTTACTTTCTGGACATACCTCGTATATTCTCTACCTACTATATGCAGAGTACGTGTAGAGGAAGTAAATATTTACTCCACCCTTTGCGTTGTTTATTATGTGTGGCCTGGATTTGCGACCTTAGGAAAACTTGGTTTTTCAGATGTTGGCATCCCTGCGTGTCACGTGTGTTTGAAGGGCTCCTCGCAGTCTAAGTGAAGCGGTTTGATAAACGACTTTGCGACACGCTACCTAGAGAATCGTGTGCTCGCCCGGCATTAATACCAGAGCTCTATTTGCCTAAATATCCAGAAACTAGGTTAATGAGATTGCGCTCACGTCCGCGCTTCTAGTGAAAGGGAACGCAAACGACCGCACTTTATGCCTTCGCGGTTTTAATAAAGGCAATGGAATAATTCTCCAGGGCAATAACTCGGAGTTGGACATCGCAAATTAATTGCAGTGGTAGAAACGATAATGGTTTTTAAGACCTAGATGCCATTCTTCCTTATCATAGCGCTGTTCTTGTGGTCGATAACAATCTACCACTGGCGTACTGGAACATGTACGTTAATAATAATAATAATAATAATAATAATAATAATAATAATAAGAAGAAGAAGAAGAAGAAGAAGAAGAAGAAGAATAAGAATAGTTAATAATAATAATAATAATAATAATAATAGTTAATAATAATAATAATAGTTAATAATAATAATGTTAATAATGTTGGTAATAATAATAATAATTGTAATAATAATAATAATAATAGTAATAATAATAATAGTAATAATAATAATAATAATAATAGTAATAATAATAATAGTAATAATAATAATAATAGTAATAATAATAATTGTAATAATAATAATTGTAATAATAATAGTGATAATAATAGTAATAATAATAGTGATAATAATAATAGTGGTATTAATAATAGTGATATTAATAATAGTGATAATAATAATAAGGATAATAACAATAATAGTGATGATAACATTAATAGTGATAATAATAGTGATAATAATAGTCATAATAATAATAATAATAATAATAATAATAATAATAATAGTGATAATAATAATAGTGATAATAATAATAGTGATAATAATAGTGATAGTAATAATAGTGATAGTAATAATTGTGATAGTAATAATAGTGATAATAATAATAGTGATAATAATAATTGTGATAATAATAATAATTGTAATAATAATAATAATTGTAATATTAATAATAGTGATAATAATAATAAAATAGTGAAAATAATAATAATAGTGAAAATAATAGTAATAGTGATAATAGTAGTGATAATAACAGTGATAAAATAATAGTGATAATAATTGTAATAATAATAATAATTGTAATAATAATAATTGTAATAATAATAATTGTAATAATAATAGTTGTAATAATAATTGTAATAATAATAATTGTAATAATAATAATAGTGATAATAATAATTGTAATAATAGTGATAATAGTAATAATAATTTTAATAATAGTAGTGATAATAATAATAATAGTAATAATAATAATAGTAATAATAATAATTGTAATAATAACAGTGATAATAATAATTGTAATAATAATAGTGATAATAATAATTGTAATAATAATAATAATAATAGTGATAATAACAATAGTGATAATAATAATTGTGATAATAATAATTGTAATAATAATAGTGATAATAACAATAGTGATAATAGTGATAATAATAATTGTAATAATAATAATAGTGATAATAACAATAGTGATAATAATAGTGATAATAATAATTGTAATAATAACTGTAATAATAATAATAATAATAATAGTGATAATAACAATAGTGATGATAATAATAGTGATGATAATAATAGTGATGATAATAATAGTGATAATAATAGTGATAATAATAGTGATAATAATAGTGATAATAATAGTGATAAAAATAATTGTAATAAAAATAATTGTAATAATAATAATTGTAATAATAATAATAGTGATGATAATAATAATAATAATAATAGTGATAATAATAGTGATAATAATAATAGTGATAATAATAATAGTGATAATAATAATAATAGTGATAATAATAATAATAATAACAATAATAAGCATTAGCAGAATTTTCTTATTCTTAGTTCCTTAGAAGTAGAAGGGAATTAAACTATACTATTGGATAAATTGTTTTTTCACACAAGCCGTGTGTAGGACAGGCGTTGGATAGGTAGAGTCAGACTGAAAAATGTAATGTCATAGCCGGGATTTGAACTACGGATCTCCCGATCTCTAGCCGGTTGCTCTGCCACTGAGCTATCATGGCACAATGCCGGCATAGCATTGAATTTCTCAACTGACCCGCATGTTTTCCGGTAAACCACAAGGTGATCTCAAATTATTTTGAGATATGAACCCCAATGGCGACTTACAATGTTGTGAGTACTTAAGACCCAGGATTCATTCGTCAAATCCCGGCTATGGCATTGCATTTTTCAGTCTGACTCTATCTAATCAGCTCCTGTCCTACACACGGCTTGCGTGGAAAAACAATTTATCCAATAACAATTGACTATAATAGTTGGCTATACTATGGGTCCTGGGACTTAAGTATTTACAACATTGTAAGTCGCCATTGGGGTTGTCATCTCAAAATAATTTGAGATCACATTGTGGTTTACCGGGAAACATGCGAGTCAGTTGAAAGATTCACTGCTATGCCGGCATGGTAGCTCAGTGGCAGTGCAACCGGCTCGAGATCGGGAGATTCGTGGTTCAAATCCCGGCTGTGGCATTGAATATTTCAGTCTGACTATACTATGTTAAAAATATAGTCAAATGTTAAAAGCTGTCGCTATGCGATTGTCATTGAAATTCGCTTCTTTGCATGACAAGGAATAAAACAAAATATAGACGGCGACTTCTTGTTTGAGAAAAGTTTAAATATTTTAAAATCGAAACCTATAACAATGAATATCTTGGAAATGGCCAGTTCCAAGAAAAAATGTATATGGCAAAAAATGTGTTTTAAATATTTTGTGTAGTAAGTGTCAATCTCCTATGGTTAGTCAAATTTGCAAAAGTCATTCAAAATATAGAGATATTCAGGGAGAATTATAACAGAAAATTCAAGATATACACTTTATTTGCACTAAAAATATGTTAAATACACGGTATTTTAATTAAAATCGTTAGATCCATTTTCAGAAAATCAAACTTATCGAAAAAATCTTGCATGGAAAGGGTAGTTTGGGTTAGGGAGTTTGTCGTGAAAATCTTCGTGTCGCATCCTTAAAAGGTTCTAAACCTAACTACAAAAGCGGGCTTCCCGTTTGAGAGCATTTTATTTACCTTAAAATTGAAACTAATAATAAGGAATTTCGGAAATGATCAATTGTACAAAAAACTTTATATGAAATAAATTGTGTGATTTAACGAGATCTACATTTTGCTGTGCAGAATTTAGAAACCTTCAGAGGCTATTCCTAGAAAATTCAAAATATACATTTCTCTTGTCATGTAGTCATCTGTAAAATACGGTCTTTTAATCAAAATTATTGGCCATTTTGAGAAAATCAAAATTTTCCCATGTAGCTATTTTGATAAATATAATATATATTAAATATGTTTATATGGCAAATAAAATGTTTATCTTGAATTTTCTGGGAATAGCCTCTAAAGACCTGTTCATTGGGAATGAATTTTGCACCAGCGGTAATAGACAAAAAGTTACTACACAGAAAATGTAGATCAAATTAAAACACACAATTTATGTCATATATGTGTTTTCTGAAATATTTCTTGTTATTTGTAGTAGATTTAAAATACTTAAACTTTTTTCATACTGAAAGTTGGTCCTGCATAGAAACGGATGTAATCCATATGGCAACCGCATTTAAAAGAATTGTCTATCGTTTTAGCCCAGTGTACTCCCTTGTTTTCCTTTCACTTACAAGGAAGCAAGTAATTAAGACTTTTTACTAATGTTTATATCGATTATCATAAGAAGATAGAAGAATAAGCTTTTTAACAATAATTTATTATAGTGATGTAGAGAAAGTCATGTGAATGAACACATCTGGTTTTTACTTTCTCTAGCCCCGTATGTACAATGTACATAGGGATAGAGAAGTATTGTATTCCACCCAAAAGTTGATACTGAGATTTCCGGAAATACATGTTTTAGGACCCCCTGTATCCATAAAAACATTTTCAGAAAAAGGTCCGTGTGTGTCCGTGTGTCTTTGAACACGATAACTCAAAAACGAAAAGTAGCTAAAATACCAAAAATGGTATTTAAGTTTAGTATCTTCCAGGGATGCGTCACGAAGATTTTGAGAAAAATCCCCCCACCCCAAACTACCCTTTACGTGGAACTTTTTTCGAAAATTTTGATTTTTGCAAAAATGGCTCTAACGATTTTGATTAAAATATCATACACTAAAGATATTTACCTGACAAACAAAATGTATATCTTGAATTTTCTGTGAATAGCTTCTGAATACCTGTTTATTCTGGATGAATTTTGCTTAATTTGACATAACTAGTAAACCGTAAAAGATAGATAAAAACTTACTATACAAAAAATGTAGGTCATGTTAAAATACTCAAGTTATGTCATATACATTTTTCTCGTGGATCTTACGTTTTCGAGGTATTCATTGTTATTAGTTTGTTGTGAAGTACTTATACTTTTCTCAGACGGGAGTGTCCGTTTTTCTTTTGCTCTACTCCTGGCCAAGAAAATAAGCGATTTATAATGACAATTGCATAACGACAGCTTTTAAAATATTTGACTATCGGTTTAGCCTAGGGTATTCACTTATTTTCTTCCTACTTATAAGGAACTAAGCAATAAGAACATTGTGCTAATGAGTATCTCAATTAGCAAGGTGCAGAAAGAAGAATAATCTTATGTAATAAGTGTGTAGAACAGCTGGAGAAAGTCATGTGAGTGTAACACATCAGATTTTTAATAAAAGCGATAGACCTAGCGAAAATAATTGTTAAGAAACTAGTGTTATATGAAGAGGTTTTGGAAACTGTATGAAATGCTAATGGGTAACACAAGTCGTCAGTATTGCACCTGAGATTTTATCTCATCCAGAGACGGTATGCATGTCATTGTAGCTCAAGTTGGTATACATTCCCGATTGTTTAGATATGTACACTTAAACCTCGCAGTTGCTTTGGTATGTTTCAGCAGGAACAGCTTTGAATTCCGCATTAAAATGCACAGCCTTCATCGCCTCGTCATTGCTTCAAAGTTCACTTCAATGAATATGCAGATTGAGGATTTATGGAAAGTTTTGCTTCTGCCCCAGAGGCGAAACACTGACAAGTTTTCGTTTGCGGTGCTTCGTCAATCAATGCTGTCCATGACCACAAAAGCGCTGCCCGGAGAGCGCCTTGCTGATATGCAACTTACTGTGTTCTACAGTTATGTGGGTTATCTAGGAAACAGTTCCAAAGGAAACAGGCACCGAAATTGTTACCACTGCTTTTATCACAGACAAGTAAAACGGCCAGTATCATTCGAAAAGGCATTTTCACACTTTTAATCATTCGATAATGTTGCCAATAATGATATAGACGTAAGCCGACTGGATTGTGTTCAATAAAACAAATGGACAGTTGTAAAAAAAAAATCTGATGTGTTACACTCACATGACTTTCTCTAGCTGCTCTACAGATAAACTTAATCGAGATAAACATTAGCACAATGTTATTATTACTTAGTCCTCTGTAGAAGGAAACCAAAGGAATGCACTATACTAAAGTGATATTAAAATGTTTTAAAAGCTGTCGTTTTTCGATTGTCATTGCAAATCGCTTCTTTGCTTGGCCAGGAGTAGAACAAAAGAAAAACGGACACTTCCTGTCTGAGAAAATTATAAGTACTCACAACTGAAACCAAAACCAAAGAATATCTCGGAAACGGTTACCTCCACAACAAAATGTGAAGGACATATATTGTGTCTCAATCAGATCAACATTTTTTGTGTTGTAAGTTTTTGTACATCCCTTACCATTTAGCAGTTAAGCAACATTTAGCAAAATTCATCCAGAATAAAGAGCTCTTCAGAGGCTAT
Source organism: Hymenopus coronatus (assembly GCA_030762935.1). Lineage (NCBI taxonomy): Eukaryota > Metazoa > Arthropoda > Insecta > Mantodea > Hymenopodidae > Hymenopus > Hymenopus coronatus. Next base: position 22,077,438 of record CM060891.1, read on the forward strand.
TCCCAGAAAATTCAAAATACACATTTTATTTGGTATGTAAATATCTTATATATACAGGATTTTAATCAAAATCGTTAGAGCCATTTTTTACAAAATCAAAATTTTCGAAAATGTTTCCATGTAAAATGTAGTTGGGGGTGGGGGAATTTTCTTGAAAATCTCCGTGTCGCTTCCTTGGAAGATAGCAAACCTAAATACCAAGTTTAGTATTGAGCGGTCTTTTCGTTTTTGAGCTATGCTGTCCACAATCACACACACATACACACGGACCTTTTTCTGAAAATGCTTTTTTTTTTTTTGGACTCAGGGAGTCCTAAAATATGTATCTCCGGTGAAATCTCGGTATCGAATTTTTGGATGGAATACAATACTTTCTCTATACACTATGTACATAGTACGTATAGAGAAAGTAAACAGTATCATACGTGGTACACTCTCGTGACTTTCTCTAGCTGCTCTACAAACTTCTTACAAAGATTATTCTTCTTTCTACTTGTAATTGTAAATCACTTCTTTGCTTGGCATGAAGTACACCGGACACTTCCGCTCTGAGTACTTTACAATTGCAACCAATAACAAGGAATATTTCGGAAACTGTTACCCCCACAACAAACATGTAAAGAATATAAATTGTGTGTTTGACGAGATCTACATCTTTATGCAGAAAGCTGTTTCTATCTCATGGTTACCAGTTATGCAAAATTTCGCAAAATTTAGAATAAAGATCTCTTCAGAGGCTATTCCCAGAAAATTCAGTATATACATTTAATTTGTCGGGTAAATATATCTGATATACAATATTTTAATCAAAATCGTTGGAGCCATTTTTGAGAAAATCAAAATTTTCCAAAAAGGTTTCCTGTAAAAAGTATTTCTGATGCGGGGATTTTCTTGAAAATCTTCCTGTCGCATTCTTGGAAGAGACACAACTTAAATACCAAGTTTGATTTTTAACGGTCTTTTCATTTTTGAGCTATGCTGTCCCACACACACACACACACACACACGCCAATAACAAACGCGCGGACCTTTTTCCAAAAATGCCTTTTATGGATTCAGGGGGTCCTAAAACATGTACGGTGAAATGTCGGTATCGTATTTTTTGTTGGAGTGCAATAACTTCTGTGTACACTATGTACATATTACGTATAGAGAAAGTAAAAATAGAACACTTCTGTTCTTGAGAAGAAAAGGTATGTTTTTTTTTAATAAAGGTCTTAAAATTTTATTGAAAAATTATTTTTAAATTTTAAAAAAAAATATTTTTATTAAAATAAAGTGTACTTAGGTGCAAATGTGTGGTAAAAATTTCAGCCATTAGTGTCCACTACTTTCTGAGATAATTAGACATTTGTATAGAGAATGTTACTTTTTCAGAAGTTGCTTTCAAACATAAAAAAAAAAAAAACTTATCTTTCCGAACACAACTTCGCAGTACTTCAAAACTCTCACATGAAAAATATAAGTAGAATGTCAACTCTGCGAATAGCTCAAGAAGAACTTTCTAATCAAAATAAGCAAAAGGTCTCTTCTTTAACAGTAATATTTACAAAGTTATTGGTATTTTGCCAAGTGAGTGCAACAAAATGTTCTAAATAAACTAGTGTCAGGATTATTTTCAATAATAATATTTTTATACTGTTTACCTCTATGAAAGTCATACCAAAATGAGTGGGAGATTCTAAACATTCACATGCAATTAAAACATGAGCATGGAAAACATCTGATGAGTTCAATTCAAATGACTTTCTCTACATCTCTGCAAAAAATTATTGTTAAGAAGCTTATGCTTCTATTTACTTCATGCTAATCAAGAAAAATACTAGCAGAAGTAGTCTTATTACATGCTTCCTTGTAAGTAGGAGTAAAATAAGCGACTACCATAGGTTAAAGTGATAATCAAAAGCTGGTTGCTATGTCAATGAAGTTCCTTTGTTTATATGGATAGGAGTTGACAAGTTCCTGTATGAGAAAAGTATGTTTTTCATAGCTGAAACCAAAAACAAGGAATATCTCAAAAACAATCAACTCCACGAAAAAAATGTATATAACATAAATTGTGTGTTTTAAGGTGCTCTACATTTTTTGTGTCGTAAGTTTTTGTCCATCTCTTACAGTTTAGCAGTTATCTAAACTTCCGTCAAATTGACCCAGAATAAAGTAGTCTTCAGAGGCTATTCCCAGAAAATTCAAAATATACATTTTATTTGTCAGGTAAATATGTTTAATATACGACATTTTAATAAAAATCGTTAGTCATTTATGAGAAAATCAAAATTTTCGAAAAAAAGTTACATGAAAAGGATAGTTGTGGTGGGGTGATTTTTCTCAAAATCTTCGTGTCGCATCCCTGGAAGATACTGGCATTTTACCGACTTTTCGTTTTTGAGATATCGTGTTCACGGACACACTGACACACGGACACACTCACACGGACCTTTTTCTGAAAATACTTACCTTCCTTCGCCACAGAAAGCCGCCGCACATGGGAGGCACCGAAGTGCGAGATATATGTTGCTCTTGGTCGCAATACCACTGTATTCCAAGCTGAGCTGTTTGCAATCAAACCCATGTCAAGGAGCATTTAAGAAGGGGCCACAGAGGCGGCCACATCTGGATTTTCTCTGACTTTCAGGTAACCTTAAAAGCAATTGCAAGTTGTCATATGGCCTAAGTTTTCTGGAACTGCCTAATAAATCCTGTACAACTGGCAAAACACAACAAGGTTACCTTTGGGTGGGTGCCAGGACACGAGGAAATGAAAAAGCAAGGAATGATTCTGCACATTTTGAACAAGCTTTTGGCATTCCTATAAATTCTGTTCCAAAAAATATTTATGAGTAGATTATATATTACTACCAACAAAAAACGGTGCACACGGAAAGATGCAAGCACAGTAAGAAAATGATGAGTAAAACATATTCCTTATTAACTGAAGACGTTCTTAAACTCAACAGATCCAAAATAAATCTGATGAAAAAAAATAATGAAATGGCGTTTTATTTATGACGCTCTTTAACTGCTGTAGTTTCCAGCGTCCCATTCTATACTGGGCGTGAAAGACCGCTTAATTTTGCTCAGAGGCCTCTCTATCAGGCTTGAGGTTATTTTACGACACGCGACCCACGGTTTTGCTCCCCCGCCCCACGAAAGAAGCCATGCTAAGGATTTTTACGCCCGAAAAAACCCATAGTCCTCCACCGGGTTTGAACCCGCAACCTTAGGTGCTGGAGGACGACAAAATAAATGTAATAATAGGTTATTGATGGAACATTGTAAATTAAGAAAACATCTACATACAATGGGGATCTTGAAAGGAGAACCAGCGTTTAAGTTGTGCAATGTAGAGGAAGAAAGAGCCTTTCACGTAATCTTCAAGTGCAAACTTCTAGGTAGAAAATCGTTTGAATTACTGGGCTCACTAAACCCGGAAGATGTCTCCCTAAAGAAAATTTAGTTTATCATTAGAGTTACAGTACTATTTAATTGAAACTATAAGGGAAGGAGATATTTCAGAGTAAAGGGCAAACCATCTGACATCTGCTTTATGAAAAATCTGATGTGTACCATTCACACGAATTTCTCTATATCCCTGCAACAAATTATCCTTAAAAAGCTTATACTTCTATTTACTTTATGCTAATCAGAAAAAAATAGCAGAAATAGTTTTATTACTTGCTTCCTTGTAAGTAGAAGGGACTACCATAGGTTAAAGTGATAGTCAAAAGCTGGTTGCTATGTAAATGAAGTTCCTTTGTTTACATGGATAGAAGTTGACAAGTTCCTGTATGGGAAAAGTATAAGTTTTTCATAGCAGAAACCAAAAATAAGGAATGTCTCAAAATCGACAAACTACACGAAAAAAAATGCATTTAACATAAATTGTGTGTTTTAACGTGCTCTACATTTTTTGTGTAGTAAGTTTTTGTCCATCTCTTACGGTTTAGCAGTTAATCAAAATTCCGTAAAATTCATCCAGAATAAACTACTCTTCAGAGGCTATTCCCAGAAAATTCAAGATATACATTTTATTTGTTAGGTAAATATCGTTAATATACAACATTTTAATCAAAATCGTTACGGCCATTTTTGAGAAAATCAAAATTTTCGAAAAAAAGTTCCATGTAAAGGGTAGTTGGGGGTGGGGGGATTTTTCTCAAAATCTTCGTGTCGCATCCCTGGAAGATACTAAACTTAAATACCAAGTTTGGTATTTTACCGACTTTTCGTTTTTGAGTTAACGTGTTCACAGACACACTGATACACACGGACCTTTTTGTGAAAATGCTTTTTTTGGATATTGGGGAACCTAAAACATATTTCCGGTGAAATTTCGGTATTGAATTTTTTGGTGGAGTGCAATACCTTCTGAATATATAGTGCGTATAGAGAAAGTAAAAAGTCAAGTTATCACTTTCACCATAGGTCAGCGCGTCATTTGATTCCCATCGCCTGCGGGAAGTAGTAAACATTATACGCTGGCGTTAAACACTGCCAAAAATTTGGAATTCCTTACCAGAAGACAAAAAGGACTACAATTCCATAAGCGACACTGTGGAAAGCCGTTTCTGAACTCTAGATACGAATTTTCCAAGTGTTGTGGCACTACTGTTTACGAGCCAATGTCAAGGCTTTGCGTGATAAACATACATCATTCAAACCTTGCCTGCCTAGGATTAGCACGTGCCAGTTGCAACAATGCGAAGCAAATCGAACAATTTGGGAAGGCTACATTGTCGCCCTTTCCGATACAAACCACAACTCGCTTATTACTGAGGTATTCAAGAAGCGAAATTCGTTCCCAAGAAATGGACACGTTCTGTGCTCAATAAAAAGAGAAAACGTCACAACGTTTAATTCCAGAAGGAAAGAAACAGGCAAACTCGTGACCTGCAACTAGCCAACTCCAGTCATGGTGAAGAAAGTCCAAAGCACTGTCTGAGGCAGTGACCAGCCATACAAAGAGCCGTTGCATGCAAGTTAGGAACATCTTTAAAAACATGAAACCATAATCAACATGGATTTGAACTTGGAAAAGTGTCTTAAAGGTAAAGAGTACAAATTGCTGCCTCGTACCTTGTTTGGCCTCTTATGGCAGACTTCCCTACAGCTCAGGGCGTCAACATGACCCAGTTTGCTGATGACGTCCTGCTCTACGGCACTGACAGGAACTTTAATCCTATACAGACGCACCTCCGTCTCGTCCAGGACTGGTGCAGACAATGGCGGATATCCGTTAACCCGGGCAAAAGTCATGCTGTTCTGTTCTCCAGAAAACTCCCCGCAATAAACCAGACACCCAACATTTCCTATCAGGGCCAAAGGATAGAGTGGGGAAATTCCATCAAATACCTGGGCCTCGCTCTTGATAAGGGCCTAACTTTTCGTGAACACGTGCGGGGATTTCGGACAGTGGCTTCCCTTTACCCTGTACTGGCCTCCCAAATGCCGGTTCACTTAAAGTTACGTCTTTTCAAGGCGCTCATATTCCCCCTAATGCTCTACGCCTGCGAAGTGTGAGGTATGGCAGAAGACTCCTAGCTTCCCTGGTTACAGCGGGTACAGAACAAAGGACTCCAGTCCATATATTCTGTATGTTGACGTTTCCCTTTGAGGCTACTTCATGAAGCTTCGGTCCTCCCATATGTGGAAGATGTTATTAGGCGCCGGGCTCAGAAATTCTACGCCAGATTGGGAACATGAGAACGAACTTGTCAGCTCGCTGGGGGAGTACTTACCCACTAAACGCCGAAAGAGGCTGTTTCGGGTTCCCCGCATAGCTTGCGGGCAACCCCGGTAACAGCGGCTTCAAACCAGCCAACAGCGAAATAGCTGAATTAAGTACTCAAAATTAAATAACAAAATTAAACACCAGCTGAGCAGAGGAAAGGATGCTACTCCCGCTCGAGGAGCCTATCTAGCGCTACATCCTTACCACCAACACTCGAAACCTCAAAAATATAACCTTAACCTTCACCTCATTCCTTTGGTTAAATCCTAACCAGGGTACCAGATCACGCCGATCCCGGTGGCCGCGCTCGATAAAGTGTCTTGCTTTGGTGCTTCATGGTGCACAGGATCGTAGGTTCGAGTCCCGCCTTGAGCATGGGTGTTTCTGTGTTTGTAAATGTGTCTATGTTTGTGTACGTAAAAGGAAAATGTTAAGAATAATAAGGTCAACTAAGGAAATGTAGGAAACTGGTAAAAATGGAGAGAAAAAAGGAATACAGCGCCGGAGCCCTGACAAGCCTACGGAACTGTATTTATAAAAAAAAAAAAAAAAAAAAAAAAAATATCTGGCACGCACGCTGCCTCGTCACATTTCAGAGCGCGCACAAGCAGCAGGAAACTGTATGAGAGACACCTAGCGGGCAAAAGATAGAAGTTTGCTGTGACATTGGGTGAGGCATACAACTAAGTGACTGCAGCAAACCGCATGCAATTTACTACCACCCAAAACCGGAGAACTTTTTTTTTCAAAAATGATACTCTGAATGCAAGGAAGCTTTTCCAAGCGATTTATGATTATTATCGCAGGAAATTGTCAATTCGCCGAGTTGCTAAACAGGTGAGAATCAACTACCAGTACCATTAGAAGAAAAACCTGACCACAATTTCCCACAATGATATTCCGGCAGACAAAATAATGGCTGGATGCACACTTCCAGTCACAGTTCGGGTTCAAGCCTCAATTTTATAGTGATAATGCAACAAGAACCAGAAATACGAGCGCTCTCAGCAACATTTCAGTGAAGTTGCATGATGCACCGCATATGGATTTTTGTGCATTTGGGCTTCTGAAAAGAACTTTGGGAGTCAATCGTCCACTTTCTATACGTGGCATATGGAAAGCTCGTAAAGAGCAGTGGGAGAATATTGACAGTATTGTATTCTGTAAAAGCCATATGGAAATTAAAACACAGAGCTATGTAATAAAGGTATATTCAACTGAGCACGATATATGGTGGACACATGGAATATCCTAATACAAATTTCAAAGGGAAATTACTTATCAGAGATCCGAAACGACCTCTAAAATCATTATTTGTTTGTTAATGACGCTGTCAATTACTATCATACCAGCGTGCCAGGATTTTGTCCCACATGCCAATAAATCTACCAACATGGGGGCTGTCGTTTTTAAGGGTTTGGCACACGACCTTGAGATCAGGAGCCCAGCGCCTAACCAACTGAGTCACTCAGCCCTTGTGTGTGTGTGTGCAGTTAAACTCAAAAACGAAAATTCGGATAAGTACCAAACTTTGTATTTAAGTTCAATATCTTCCAAAGATGTCCCACAAAGAGTTTCAGAAAAATCTTCCCCCACCTCAAACTACCATTTATAGGGAAACATTTTTCTAAATTTTCGATTTTCTAAAAAAACTTGGTCAGAAGGCGAGCGTTACGGAAACAATATCTTTATACTTGTTTATTAGAGAGAAATTTTCTGTGGATATCCTGTATAACAATCATACCATAATATTTATATGAATACCTCAAAATAATATAAATTTCACCTCAAATTATTCTAATTATAACATTTATCAGGTGGCCCAACAGCGCCGTATTTCGTGTGTGAAGACAACCAACCCTTCGTGCGTTATAACAATTGCAGAACTCCACGGAGTACATCCAAGCATACGATGGTCAGTGGCGTTGTAAACGAGGGCAAACTTCGCTCTTCTCCTTATGCATATCAGCATAAAAAATCGCGCCCATTGAGGGGAGTTCCCAGAATGGTACTAGAGTTGGTAACGATATACAAAAACAGTGTAAACACACTGAGGAAGTTAACAAGCCTTCCACTTCAATTAGTCTTTATTTTTTATAAATTATAGTCACGTTTAATCTCTCAGGTATTTAAAAAGGTTTATATATCTTATAAAATCCGTCAGTAATTGGATTTTTAATTGTGTAATACGCTGTTGTTATTTAACATTAGAGGCTAGATCCACTTTAAGGTTAAATTAAACCATTAAAGGGCCATACAAAACCAAACTTGAGAGCACCGAGTGTTTCACTGAATTACTGTGTATTATTATTGTCATTATTATTATTATTATTATTATTATTATTATTACATTGTTATCGTATGGCAGTGTAACTAATATAATAGCAGAGGAAGTCAAAACATGAAAACGATTCTATGCAAAGACGAAAGCACGGAGTGTTTCAGTGTATTATTATTATTATTATTATTATTATTATTATTATTATTATTATTATTATTATTATTATATATTAGCATTATACCCTAGCAGGAAATCAAAACCTCAGATCGTTGTAACGAAAACATTCTAACAGGATGGCAGGCAAAACTTCACTCTACTACATGCTCTCTGATAGTATGTTTTCGCTATGTATATTTCATGTTTTTTTTTACTTTCTCTATAATCACTATGAACATAGCATATATAGAATGTATTGCACTCCACCAAAAAATTCGATACCGAGATTTCACAGGAAATATATGTTTTAGGGTCTCTTGTATCCAAAAAAAGTATTTTCAGAAAAAGGTCCGTGTGTGTGTCCGTGTGTCCGTTTGTCTATGATCACGATAACTCAAAAACGAAAAGTCGGTAAAATACCAAACTTAGTATTTAAGTTTAGTAACTTCCAGGGGTGCGACACGAAGATTTTGAGAAAAATCCCCCTACCCCAAACTACCGTTTACATGGGAATTTTTTCGAAAATTTGGATTTTCTAAAAAATGGCTCTAACGATTTTTATTAAAATATCGTATATTAAAGTTATTTACCTGACAAATAAAATGTATACTTTGAATTTTCTGGGAATAGCCTCTGAAGACTACTTTATTCTCATGGATTTTTCATAACTACTAAACCGCAAGAGATGGACAGAAACCTAATCCACAAAAATGTAGAGCACGTTAAAACACACAATTTATGTTATATACATTTTTATCGTGGAGTTGATCATTTTTGAGATATTCCTTTTTCTTGGTTTCAGCTTTGAAATACATACTTTTCTCATACAGGAATTTGTCAACTCGTGTCCATAGAAACAAAGAAATATCAGTCACATAGTAACCAGCTTTTGGCTTTCACTTTAACCTATGGTACTCCCTTATTTCGCTTCTACTTACAATAAAGAAAGAAACAAGACTATTTCTGCTAATTTTTCTCGATTAGCATGAAATACATGAAAGATGAGCTTATTAACAATAATAATTTACAGAGATATAGAGAAAGTCATGTGAATGAAACACATCAGACTTCTTTTACTCTGCCAAGCAAAATAATAATAATAATAATAATAATAATAATAATAATAATAATAATAATAGATAATAATAGATATAATATAATGAAACACTACGGGTTCTCATGCATGGATTTTGTTGCAGCCTGTTCATGTTTTGATTTAACCCCAAGGTTAAATAAGAACATCGTATTATATAATTACAAACCTAAATACTTGCGGATATTGAGAGGTGAAATAGACTTTTTAATTAGTTATTAATCTAAAAGTTATCCTCTAAAAATAAAGACTCTGTAATTGAAGTGGAAAAAATATTAACTTTCTCCGTGTATTTACACTGTTCTTTTACACCATCCGGGACTCTAGTACAACCTCCTCTCAATAAACGCGATTCCCTCACCGTTTACGTTGATATGCAGCAGGAGAAGAACGAAGGTCGCTCTCGCTTACAGCTCCACTGATTGCATTTCTACCGTGGAGTTATAAGGCACGAATTATTTATTAATAGTATTAATACTATTATTGTTATTATTATCGTATTACTTTACTGTTGTATAGTAGAGTAACTAATAATATGGTGATAGCAGAATAAGTCAAACCATGAAAATTATACTCAAATACGAAAGCGCGTAATATATGAATTTATTAATATTATTATTATCTTTATTATTATCTTTATTAGTGTCTTTATTATTATTATTATCTTTATTATTATTATCTTTATTATCATTATTATCTATTATCTTTATTATAATATATTATTTTTATTATTATCTATTATCTTTATTGTTATCATCTTTATTGTTATCATCTTTATTGCTATCATTATCTTTATTGTTATCATCTTTATTGCTATCATTATCTTTATTGCTATCATTATCTTTATTGCTATCATTATCTTTATTGCTATCATCTTTATTGCTATAATTATCTTTATTGCTATCATTATCTTTATTGCTATCATTATCTTTATTGCTATCATTATCTTTATTGCTATCATTATCTTTATTGCTATCATTATCTTTATTGCTATCATTATCTTTCTTGTTATCATTATATTTATTGTTATCATTATCTTTATTGCTATCATTATCTTTATTGCTATCATTATCTTTCTTGTTATCATTATCTTTATTGCTATCATTATCTTTATTGCTATCATTATCTTTATTGCTATCATTATCTTTATTGCTATCATTATCTTTATTACTATTATTATCTTTATTATTATCATTATTATTATTATTATAATCATTAACGTCATCGTTATTAACATTATATGCTAGCAGGAAATCAAAAACTCAGAACATTGTAAATCTTGCCTGTACTACGTGTTCACATGATTATATGTTCTTCGTTATGTACAAATAATACATAACGCGCAAAATACGGTGCTATTGGGCCACCTGGTATAAGATACACGAGCTAGAGTTCCATGCAACTTCTGAGTAAAATCATTGTACCTCGGCAGCAAATTTCCACATGGATGCTGCTGAACCAGTAATGACAGAGCTGCTATCCAGTAATTAATTAGTCATTTGCAAAAGCATGACATTTGTATTTGTGGATGGTTACGCACAACAGTCCATTGTGGGGAATGAGATAATGTTTAATACTCAGGGAGGATATTTCTTGCCGTCCACTTTGTTTACTAGCTGGGTTTAGCTAATCTTGGAAATTAATTATAAGTTTTGCTGCTTTGTTTCCAAGAGTTACGATTGTTGTAGATTTAGCTCCCTAGTTCCGACTAAGACGCTTTCTTTCAGAACCGTGGTGGAGAGCAAGAGGAAGAGAATGTGTGTAGCCAACTCTTCCGTTTTTGCACACACGGAAAAACAAAAACCTGCGAGGCGTGTTTCCCTAAAACCCCGCTGGAGGCGTTAGTGTGCTGACAGGTCATCGTTGTCTAGAGGGATCTCCATGTCTTTTAATTTCTCTATCACATGCTTAACAGATATAGTATTGCATTCCATTCAAAAGTTTTATATCGAGATTTCTCCGGAAATACACATTTTGGGGCTTCGCAATAAAAATGTAGCTCTCGTTAAAACGCACCATTTTAGAGATATTACTGCTTATTTGTTTCAATTTTAAAATACTTCACATTTTTCGTATCTCTTCTGTCCATGCAAAGATAACCGAATTTGAATTGTATCACAGAGCGACCAACCTTATTTATCTTCACATACAAGGAATTTATACCAATTAGCATGTGTAAATAGAAGCATTTTATAAGCATAGCCAGGATTTGAGCCACGGATCTCCTGGTGCCTAGCCGGTTGCTCTGCCACTGACCTACCAGAGCAACATGCTGGCATATCATTCAATTTCTTAACTGACTCGCACCTTACAATGTCGTAAGTGCTTTAAGTCGCAGGGTTCATAGTAAAGTCAGCTATTGTGGTCAATTGCTGTTCATTTGTTTTTCTCTCACAAGCCGTGTGTAGGACAGGAGTTGGATAGGTAGAGTCAGACTGAAAAATGCAATGCCATAGCCCGGATTTGAACCACGGATCTCCCAGGCTCAGGCCGGCTGCTTTATCACTGAGCTACCATGGTAACATGCCGGCATAACATGTTGCCATGTTAATAATGTTTCAATTTTTACTTTCTCTAGCCCCATATATACAATGTACATAGGGAGAGAGAAGTGTTGCATTCCACCCAAAAATTCGATTTCGAGATTTCACCGAAAATACATGTTTTAGGACCCCCTGAATCCAAAAAAATAGCATTTCCAGAAAAAGGTCCGTGTGTGTGTGTCCATGTGTCAGTGAACACTATAACTCATAAACGAAAAGTAGCTAAAATACCAAACTTGGTATTTAAGTTTAGTATATTCCAGGGATGCGACACGAAGCTTTTGAGAAAAATCCCCCCACCTCAAGCTACCCTTTACATAGACATTTTTTAAAAAATTTCGATTTTCTTAAAAATGGCTCCAACGATTTTCTTTAAAATATCGTATATTAAAGATATTTACCTATCAAATAAAATGTATATCTTTAATTTTCTGGGAATAGCTTCTGAAGGCCTGTTTATTCTGGATGAATTTTACTTAATTTGGCATAACTAGTAAACCGTAATAGATAGACAAAAACTTACCATACAAAAAATGTAGGTCTTATGTCATATACACTTTTCTCGTGGAGCTTACCGTTTTTGAGGTATTCATTGTTATTAGTTTCAGTTGTGAAGTACTTATACTTTTCTCAGACGGGAGTGTTCGTTTTTCTTTTGTTCTACTCCTGGCCAAGAAAAGAAGCGATTTGTAATGACAATCGCATAACGACAGCTTTTAAAACATTTGACTATTGGTTTAGCCTAGTGTATTCCCTTATTTTCTTCCTACTTATACGGAACTAAATAATAAGAACATTGTGCTAATGAGTACCACGATTAGCAAGGTGCAGAAAGAAGAAGGATCTTATGTAGAACAGCTAGAGAAAGTCATGTGAGTGTAACGCATCAGATTTTTGTCAATTGTACCATCTTACTACATTGTAGTATACTATTTTAAAGCCAATATTTAGATTAGTGAAAGAATGAAAAAACGCTAGTGTTTATATAAATGTATTTTATAGTTCAGAAAGGTGTTCTAGGTGATGGAGAGGGTAATATTAGTGTGATGTTTAGCTGATGACGTGCGTGTTGCAGATCCGCTGGGCGGCGAGGAGCAGGAGTCGGAGCAAAGAGAGGCGGCGCAAGGGAGGTGGCGAGCAGGACGAGGCGGCGGCGGGGGGCGGCGAGGCGGGGCGGCTGCGACGAGATTCGACGACCGACTACGCCGCCGACAACTCTTCGGAACACTCCAGCACTGCCACCCCGCTTACACAGTCACCTCGGCACAGGCTGCTCAACGTACAACGTCACGGTAACTACCTCAGCACTCTTTCTCTGCCGCGCACCGTAGTGCTTGTTTATGCATTTAGGTAGTTGTATGTATGTAGGTTGCCGAATACGCATGCGCAAACTCGAGTTTATATGCCCGCATGGTTTGGCACACTTCATAGCAGGGCTGTGCTAACCCCTCTCCACTTGACACGCAACCCCCAACATCAATTGGAAGTGAATTCACCATTTTTGTGTGAACATTTCTGCAAATCTCACTGTAATTGCATTGCTGTTCATTTAAAATATTCACCAAATTTCATTCAATTTAGATAAATAATTCGAGAGTTATAAACTATTCTTGTAAATGTTATTTTGTAAATATGTCGCAATATCAAAATGTCTCAAGCATCCCATAATTTGTAAACAGAAAATTAACAGTTTTTGTAATTGAAACTTTGAACCACGAGTAATATTTTTACAAAAATATATATTATATAACATTATGAGCAAACTGTAAAAATTCAATCCTTAAACTATCCAAATTTACATAAAATAAAAGTCTGATGTGTTCCATTCGAATGTATTTCTCTACTTGTTCTACAAACAAACTATTCTTATAAAGGTTTATTCTTCTTTTTCAACCTCAACAAGATCATTTTATTACTAAAAGTTTTGTACACTTATGGTTACTTTTCAACATAATCAACGAAAAGATTGAGACATTTATCGTACCTGTGCACAAGCTTTGCAATACTCGCTTCAAAAAATGTTGCCGCCAATGATTTCGAATGATCATTGACGTTGTTTTGAAGATCTTCGTTGGTTTGAAAGTGCTGCCCTGCTAGCCACGTCTTCAGTTCAGAGAAAAGATGAAAGTAGCTGAATGCCAGGTTAGGACTGTACGGCGGATGATCGAAAATGTCCCATTGAAATTGTTCAAGGAGCCGATGGGCTGTGCCAGCAGTGTGTGGACGAGCGTTGTCATGGATCAACACAATTCCTCAAGTCAGCATTCCTCTTCGCTTGTTTTGAATGACTCTCTGCAAACGTAAAGTACAAAGATCTTCAAAACAACATCATTGCTCATTTGTAATCATTGGCGGCAACATTTTTTGAAGCGGGTATTGCAAAGCTTGTGCACAGGTATGATAAATGTCTCAATCTTTTCGGTGATTATGTTGAAAAAGCCATAAGTGTACAAAACTATAATTGTTTTCTATGAACTTGTCTTTTATTTATAGTCTATTGGAGGTTTAAAAAAAACGGTCATCGTTTGTAGGTTGCATGCAAACTCAAAATGTATATGCATTACGAGAACCCGCTGGGTTTGCCACACTTTATAGCAGGGATGCACTAACCCCTCTCCACTTGACAGGCAGCTCACAACCTCGGTATCGATTTTTCTGCAAATATTACAGTGACTGCATTGTTATTCCTTTAAAATGTCCACAAAATTTCATTCAAAGTGGATAAATATTTCTAGACCTATCAATTATTTTAAAAATGTTATTTTGTAAATATTTTACATGATCAAAATATCCCAAATATCTCATAATTTGAAGAAAAAAATTAGTAGCAATTTTTGCAACTAAAATTTGTAAACCACAAACATATGCATAAAAATTATGAGCAAACTGTAAAAACTCAATCCTTAAACTATCCATACTAATATATGTATAGAAATAAAATTTGATGTGATCCATTCACATGACTTTTTCTGTTCTGCAGAACAAACTATTCTTAAGAATACTCTTTTCTACTTCTTACCAATCGGATAAGTTTTGGCAGAATCGCTTTATTATATAATTCTTTGTATGGAGAAAGGAAATACGGGATTACACTAGGCTAAAGTGAGAGTCAAATGTTTTAAGATGTGTAATGTACATAGTAGATCGAAAGGTATTGTACACGTATTCCATCTCAAAATTGGATACCGAGGATCGCTATGCGATTGTCATTGAAATTCGCTTCTTTGCATGACCCAGAGGTGAAGAAAAGAAACACAAACGACTTCCTATTTGAGGAAAGTATATGATTTGAAATTGAAACAACAAAAAAAGCTATCCTAAGGGTTAACTCCGCCAAAAGTAAAAAGAATACATTGTGTTTTAGGAAGACCTACATTTTTCATGTAGTAAGTTTTAGTCCAACTTTTACGGCTTAGTAGTTACACAAGAGCCCAGAGGTCCTCAGAAAATTAAAAACATACATTTTATTTGTTATATAACTATCTCCAGGATAGTAAACATAAGTACCAAGTTTGTACTTAATCGGCTTTTCGTTTTTGAGATATGATGTCGACACACACACACCCACACCCACACACACACACACACATAAACACACATAGACACACATGCGCACACACTGGCCGTTTTCTCCAAATACATCCTTTGGATTCTGGTAACCTCAAAACATGTATTTCCGGTGAAACCTCGGTATCCAATTTTGAGATTGAATACGAACACAATTCCTTTGTATCTACTATGTACATTACATATACGCGCTAGTGCATATAGGTGGAGAAGGTATTGCAATACACCCAAAAGTTAGATACCAAGATTTTACCGGAAATACAAGTCTTAAGGTTCCAGTATAAACACCCTTAGAAAATGTGTGTGTCTGTGAAAACGATATCTCAAAAACGAAAAGTCGTAAAATACCAACCTAGGTGCTTAAGTTTAGTGTCTTACAAGTATACCTTAAGAAGATTTTGAGGAAAATTCTTCCACCCCAAACTATTCTTTTTACTTTCTCTATACGTGCTATGTACATAGTGTATAGAGAAGGTATTGCAAT
Organism: Hymenopus coronatus; assembly: GCA_030762935.1. NCBI lineage: Eukaryota > Metazoa > Arthropoda > Insecta > Mantodea > Hymenopodidae > Hymenopus > Hymenopus coronatus. The sequence goes on from CM060891.1 coordinate 22,093,293, forward strand.
CCACCTAAAAATTCGATACCGAGATTTCACCGGAAATATATGTTTTAGGGTCCCCTGTATCCAAAAAAAGTATTTTCAGAAAAAGGTCCGTGTGTCTGTCAACAGGATAACTCAAAAACGAAAAGTCGGTAAAATACCAAACTTGGCATTTAAGTTTAGTAACTTCCAGGGGTGCGACACGAAGATTTTGAGAAAAATCCCCCTACCCCAAACTACCCTTTACATGGAAATTTTTTCGAAAATTTGGATTTTCTAAAAATTGGCTAACGCTTTTGATTAAAATTTCGTATATTAAATATATTTACCAGACAAATAAAATTTATATTTTGAATTTTCTGGGAATAGCCTCTGAAGACTACTTTATTCTTGGTCAATTTTACGGAACTTTGCATAATTGCTGAACCGTAAGAGATGGACAAAAACTTACCACGCAACAAATGTAGAGCACCTTAAAACACACAATTTATGTTACATACATTTTTTTCGTGGAGTCGATTGTCTTTGAGATATTCCTTGTTTTTTTTTCAGCTATAAAGACTTACTTTTCTCATACAGGACTTTGTGAACTCGTGTCCATACAAACAAAGGAACTTCAGTCGCAGAGCAACCCGCTTTGGCTTTCACTTTAACCTATGGTACCCCCCTTATTTCGCTTCTACTAACAAGGAAGCAAGTAATAAGACTATTTCTGCCAATTTTTGCTCCATTAGATGAAGTAAATAGAATAATTTGTTGCAGTGATATAGAGAAAGTCATGTAAAAGGAACACATCAGATTTTTATAGCTATTCTCAGAAAATTCAAAATATACATTTTATTTGCTCTGTAAACGTCTTTAATATACGACATTTTAATTATATTTGTTAGCCCCATTTTTGAGAAGGTGCAGGAGTTGAAGTCCGCAGACAAAGTGATGACTTCGGTTGTTTGGGGTGCACGCGCAATCATTTACATTGATTACTTGCGGAAGGGAGGAACGATAAATGGAAAGTATTATACACCATTATTGCACCGGTTGAACGGAGAAATCAAGACAAAAACGCCCTTATCTGGCAAAGAAAATTAATTTTTTCCATCTAAGGAAAGCACACCTTCGCGGTCTCAATGGCGAAAATCGTAGAATTAAGGTTCGAATTACAATAAAACCCACCGATTCACCAGATATGACTAGTTTGTATTTCCAAACTTGAAAAAAATGTGTTACACTCGCATGACTTTCTCTAGCTGTTCTACAAAATTCATACATAAGATTCTTCTTCTTTCTGCACCTTGCTAATCGTGGTACTCTTTAGCACAATGTTCTTATTATTTAGTTCCGTGTAAGTAGGAAGAAAATAAGGCAATACACTAGGCTAAACCAATAGTCAAATGTTTTAAAAGCTGTCGTTATGCGATTGTCATCACAAATCGCTTCTTTTCTTGGCCAGGAGTAGAACAAAAGAAAAACGGACACTCCCGTCTGAGAAAAGTATAAGTACTTCACAACTGAAACTAATAAAAATGAATACCTCAAAAACGGTAAGCTCCACGAGAAAAATATATATGACATAACTTGTGAATTTTAAAAAGGCCTAAATTTTTTGTAGAGTAAGCTTTTGTCTATCTCTTACCGTTTACCAGTTATGCCATATTAAGCAAAATTCATCCAGAATAAAGAGGTCTTCAAAAGCTATTCCCAGAAAATTCAAGATATACATTTTATTTTTTAGGTAAATATCTTTAATATGTGATATTTTCAGTAAACTGGTTAGAGCCATTTTTAAGAAAATCAAATTTTTTTTAAAAAAGTTCCATGTAAAGGGTAGTTAGGGGTAGGGGGATTTCTATCAAAATCTTAGTGTTGCATCCCTGGAAGATACTAAACTTAAATATCAAGTTTGGTATTTTAGCTAGTTTTCGTTTTTGAGTTATCGTGTTCACAGACACACGGACCTTTTTCAGAAAATGCTTTTTTTGGATACAGGGGCCTTAAAACATATATTTCCGGTGAAATCTCGGTATCGAATTTTTGGTGGAGTGCAATACCTTCTCTATACACTATGTACATAGTGCGTTTAGAGAAAGTAATAAATCTACCAAAAAAAATAATTTGTTTTTCTATCCTTGTCTAAGGACTTATTGAAAGCTCCTCGTATTATTTGTATACATTATTTATGGCTGTCCCAAATGGGAAGTATTTCTGGCCAGGAGTGGTAGGCTGATGTATGAGGACACGGAAGTGGAAGTGGAGTTTTATCTGCCACTAATATTCTATTCTCTTCTAATGCAACCCCATTGTTACAGCAGCAGTACAATTCAGTGAAACAAGTCTTTTATATGCAGTGCTTGCTGAATACCAAATCCTGGATCTACTTGTTGCCTAGTGCGGGCACGAAACTGCTGTAGGCAAGCTGCCAAAATAAGTTCAACTGATGTTGAACAATTATATATTGTCACAACTAAAGTTGGACACAGGGGCGAATAGCTATTAGAGGGTAGTGAAAGGAAGGTAGATGGTAGAGCAATGATAATAATGGGACTTAAGTTAAGCTAATATATTAAGAAAGATTAAATAATCTGTTGGTTACGCATGTTTGGTTTACAAAGGTGGAGGATGGCAAACTATTCTATTAATCCTGGCCAATATCATTCTCATTATGGAGTTACTAACATAAATCCTTACCTTAAGAAATATGTCATGATGTGTCTAGGGGAGGTGAGAAGTGGTCAAAGTGGTGGCCGGTTGAGCCCGGAGCGACGCCTCAAGACGCACACAAGCAAATAGAGGTTCCCCGACGGTCAAAGACAATAGCCCCGGAGGACGGGTTTGCCGTCCCTTAAATAGATTTAGTGGCGTCCCCGGAAGGGCATTCCAACATGCTGGCCGTTCTCCTAATATGAAGAACCAACGCCCTGATAGTGGGTAGACTTAGCCAATCAGCACCGAATGCTTAAATGTTCTAGAATATCCTGTGTGACGTCAAAGTGCGAATGTGCACGTAAACCGAACGGAAGTTGGTGGCATCAAAAGTCCACTGGGAGTGCCATCGGAAGAGGCTAGTCGCTTCCATCCTGTTATTTCATCAGCTTATAACAAAGCTTGTATTTTCCTAAGAATCTGTAAGCTCAAATCCCAACTAATTCAGATTAATTAATTCGTAATTACTAAAAACATAATAAATTAAACTCTCGCCAATGACACATGCGACAATATTGGTGATTGTTTCTATGCGCTGTTTAGTTATATAAAAATATTTGAAAAAAGTTGTGTTCGATTCGCATGACTTTCTCTACCTGTTCTACAACAGAATATTCTTACTACGTAAAATGGTTTTATCAAAATCTACATTTTTACTTTCTCTATACGCACCATGTACAAGATGTATAGAGAAGGTATTGCACTCCACCCAAAAATTCGACACCAAGATTTCACCGGAAATATATGTTTTAGGGTTCCCTGTGTCTAAAAAAAGCATTTTCGGAAAAAAAGTCCGTGCGTCTGTTGAACACGATAACTCAAAAACGAAAAGTCACTAAAATACCAAACTTGGATTTAAGTTTAGTATCTTCCAGGGATGCGACACGAAGGTTTTGAGAGAAATCCCCCAACCCCCACCCTTTACATAAAACTTTTTTCGAAAATTTTGATTTTCTAAAAAATAGCTCTAACAATTTTGATTAAAATATCGTATATCAAAGTTATTTACCTGAAAAATAAAATGTATATTCTGAAATTTCTGGGAATAGCCTCTGAAGACTTTATTCTGGATGAATTTTTCATAACTGCTAAACCGTAAGAGATGGACAAAAACTTAACCCATAAACATGCAGAGCACGTTAAAACACACAATTTATGTCATATACATTTTTTTGTGGAGTTCATCGTTTTTGAGATATTCCTTTTTCTTGGCTTCAACTTTGAAAAACATAACTTTTCTCATACAGGAATTTGTCAACTCCTGTCCATACAAACAAAGGAACATCAGTCACATAGCAACCAGCTTTTGGCTTTCACTTTAACCTATGGTACTCCCTTATTTCGCTTGTAGTTACAATAAAGCAAGAAATAAGACTATTTCTACTAATTTTTATCAATTAGCATGAAATAAGTAAAAGATAACCTTATTAACAATAATTTGTTACAGAGATATAGTGAAAGTCATGTGAATGGAACACATCAGATTTTTCAAAATGTTTTCTATGTAAAGGATAGTTTGTAGTGGGGGATTTTTAAACGGTCTTTCAGTTTTTGAGCTATGCTGTCGACCTACATACACGAAGCATTTTATAAGAATGCTTTTTTCGAACTCGAGGGACTTTAAAACATATATTTATGGTGAAATCTCGATATAGAATTTTTGGGTGGAATCCAAAAGTCATCCACTATGTACATTATACACACGGGCTAGAAAAATTAAAATGATATATTAATCGCTTCAGTATTATTTGCTATTCGGATGTCTGGGTATTATTTGCCGGGGTTGTGGCTAAAGATGTGTCTGTTGTCTATTATGCGAGAAGTAATCGTAAAAATCTGATGTGTTCCATTCACATGACTTTCTCTATATCTCTGTAACAAATTATTGTTACTAAGCTTATCTTTTATTTATTTCATGCTAATCGAGAAAAATTATCAGAAATAGTTCTATTTCTTGCTTTATTGTAACTACAAGTGAAATAGGTTAAAGTGAAAGCCAAAAGCTGGTTGCTATGTGACTGATGTTCCTTTGTTTGTATGGACAGGAATTGATAAATTCCTGTATGAGAAAAGTATAAGTTTTTCAAAGTTGAAGCCAAGAAAAAGGAATATCTCAAAAACGATCAACTCCACGAAAGAAATGTGTATAACATAAATTGTGTGTTTTAACGTGCTCTACATTTTTTGCGTGTTAAGTTTTTGTCCATCTCTTACGTTTAGTAGGTATGCAAAATTCATCCAGAATAAAGTAGTCTTCAGAGGCTATTCCCAGAAAATTCAAAATGTGCATTTTATCTGTCAAGTAAATATCTTTAATATATGATATTTTAATCAAAATCGTTAAAAGCTATTTTTTATAAAATCAAAATTTTCGATAAAAGTTCCATGTAAAGGGTAGTTTGTGGTGGGGGGATATTTCTCAAAATCTTCGTGTTGCATCCCTGGAAGATATTAAACTTAAATACCAAGTTTGGTATTTTAGTGAATTTTCGTTTTTGAGTTATCGTGTTCACAGACACACGGACACACACACGGACCTTTTTCCGAAAATGCATTTTTTTAGATAAAGGGGACTCTAAAACATATACTTCCAGTGAAATTTTGGTATCAAATTTTTGGTGGAGTGCAATACCTTCTCTATACACTATGCACATAGTGCGTGTAGAGAAAGTAAAGATTAGTCGATTTTGTCTGCATATTAGTGAAGGTTTAAACTTGGAAAAATTTTCGCTTTCTGGCATCACGGTTCGATATTTTCAAATAGTTATGTTTCTCAAGAGAAAAATCGTTTTTGTTTTCCTTTAGTAATGCACGAGTTTGTCACCATATAATAACTCGCTATTTAATATTTAGACTGTCACTTAAAACCTACGTATACCCCTAATCCCCTTGTATCAACAATGAAACATGCAACAAAACAATTTAAAAATGTTTAAAACTTTATGAACATGAAGTAGATTGAAGAAAATGCGTTAAGATATATTCTGTACATAATAGGTATAGCAAGTGATGGGAAATGAAACAGGCTCATTCAAATGTGTAGTTTTCTATCGAGGACATGCCCCATGGAGGTTTGCAAATGCTGGGCTCCGGAAGTAGGAGGGCGCCAGGCTGTCCCTTGGGGGTGTTAGGGGAACTTGCCCGGGTCCAGAGACTGACGTAGAAGCTGCAGTGAAGCTAGTTTCGTTGGCATTCACATCTTCTACCGGGCGACCATGTATGTTAAAAGCTCGTGGAAATATAACGTCATAACTAAATTAGGCAGGCAGGCATTTTATTGCCCATTGAAAAAATACACATGGTAGTAGGCTTTGCCAAACAGAATAGGCAAAAAAAAATGTTGTGCTTCATTCACATGACTTTCTCTACATCTCTGCAACAAATTATTCTTTAAAGGCTTATACTTGTATTTACTTTATGCTAATCAGAAAATAAAAAGAAATAGTCTTATTACTTGCTTCCTTGTAAGTAGAACCGAAAAACGTAGTGCCATAGGTTAAAGTGAAGTCAAAAGCTGCTTGCTATGTGACAAAAGTTCCTTTGTATGGACAGCAGTTGCCAAATTCCGTATGAGAAAAGTATGTTTTTCAAAGCAGAAACCAAAAATAAGGAATGTCTCAAAAACGATGAACTCCACGAAAAAAATGGATGTATGATAAATAGTGTCTTTTAACGTGAGCTACATTTTTCGTGTACCAAGTTTTTGTCATCTCTTACGGTTTAGCAGTTATTCAAAATTCCGTAAAATTCATCCAGAATAAAGTATTCTTCAGCGGTTATTCCCAGAAAATTCAAGATATACATTTTATTTGTCAGGTAAATGTATTTAATATACGAAATTTTAATCAAAATCGTTAGAGCCAATTTTGAGGAAATCAACATTTTTGAAAAATGTTGCATGTGAAGGGTAGTTGGGGGTGGGAGGATTTTTCTCAAAAATTCGTGTCGCATACCTGGACGATACTAAACTTGAATACCAATTTTGGTATTTTACCGACTTTTCGTTTTTGAGCTATCGTGTTCACGGACACACACACACACACACGGACCTTTTTCCGAAAATGTATTTTTTAGGTATATTGGACCCTAAAACATATATTTCCGGTGAAATATCGGTATCGTATTTTTGGGTGGAGTGCAATACCTTCTCTATACACTATGTACATGTACGTGTACAGAATGTAAAAAGGAAGAGACATAGGTAAAGGATTCTTCTTTCTACCTTCCTTCCTTTGTGATTTGTTGCAAATGAACGTTATCTCTGTAAGGTATTCATATAACACAAGGCAGACATTAACGGTCTCCGCTCGTCTCTTGCAGTGTCACAAACAGAAGAACATCACATAAATAGATGGCAGGTACCACCCAAGTGGGCTTTGGATCTGTCAGCCTTCGGGATTGATTTGTATGCCCTTAGCCGCGTGGATGGGCGGGTACAATGAGAGGAGGTTTCCTCGTGACCGCGTACGAGAACAGGGTCAAGGACCACTTGGTGGCTGCAGTGTTGGCAGCCTTAACTGTTCAATATCAACCCCACAACGATAACATCAGAGCGTCGATAAATTTAGACCAAGTCACGCCCATCTTGTCATTTCAGGTTCCTGTCGCGTTCATTCAGAATATCAAATGTTATCATTAGGCAAAGGAGTTAAAAAAATCTGATGTGTACCGTTCACATGACTTTCTCTATATCCCTGCAACAAATTATTCTTAAAAACCTTATGCTTCTATTTACTTCATGCTAATCTAGAAAAATTAGCAGAAATAGCTTTTACCTGCTTCCTTGCAAGTAGAAGGCAAATAAGGGAGTACCATAGATTAAAGTGACAGTCAAAAGCTAGTTGCTAGGTGACTGAAGTTCCTTTGTTTGTATGGACACGAGTTGACAAATTCCGTATGAGAAAAGCTTTTCAAAGCTGAAACCAAAAAAAAAAAAGAATATCTAAAAAAACGATCAACTCCACAAAAAATGCATATGGCATAAATTGTATGTTTTAATGTGCTCTTCATTTTTTGTGTTTTAAGTTTTTGTCCATCTCTTACGGTTTAGCAATTATGTAAAATTATGTAAATTTCATCCAGAATAAAGCAGTATTCAGAGGTTATTCCCAGAAAACTCAACATATACATTTTATCTTTAATATTTGATATTTTAATCAAAATCGCTAGAGCCATTTTTAAGGAAATAAAAATGTTCGAAAAATGTTCCATTTAAAGGATATTTGGCGGTGAGGAAATTTTCTTGAAAATACCAAGTATGGTATTTAACAGTCTTTTCGTTGTTGAGCTATGCTGTTCACATACACACGCACACTAACGCACACACACACACGCACACATTTTTGTGAAAATGCTTTTTTTGGATTCAGATATGCCCAAAACGTATATTTCCGGTGAAATATAAATATTGGTATCGAATTTTTGGATGCAACACAATAGCTTCTCTATACACTATATACATAGTGCGTGTAGAGAAAGTAAAAACTCAGCTATTCTTCTATCTACTTCATGCTAATCGAGATAAACATTAACACAAATGCTTTCTTCTAAGTAAAAGGTAAATAATGGAATACATTAGGCTAAAACGATAGTCAAATGTTTTAAAAGCTGGTTGCCATGTGGAAGAAATCCGTTTCTTTGCATTGCCATGAGCTGAGAAGTTCCCGTATGTGAAAAGTTAAAAGTACAAGATTTTAAAATCGAAATCAATAACAAGGAATATCTCCAAAATAGTAAACTCCACAAGTCGCCCTCCGTGGTGTAATGGTTACCATGCTAACTTCATATACCCAAGGTCGCGGGTTCAAACCCGGCGGAGGGCGATGGATTTTTTCGGGCGTAAAAATCCTTAGCATGGCTTCCTTCGGAAGGGAAGTAAAGCTGTGGGTCCCGTGTCGTAGATTTACGGCACGTAAAAGAACCTCAAGGCTGATAAGAGAGCCTCTGAGCAAAATTAAGCCCAATATAGAATGGGACGCTGAGAACCAAAGCAGTTAAAGAGCGTCCATAAATAACAGGCCATTTCATTTCATTTCAGTACACTCCTCTAAAAAAAATGCATTTGACATAAGAGATCTAAATATTTTGTGTAGTAAGTTTTTTATCTATCTCTTACGGATTACAAGTTATGTAAAATTCATCCAGAATAAAGGGGTCTTCAGAGGCTATTTCCAGAAAGTTCAAGATATAAATATTATTTATCGTGTTAATACCTTTAATATACGGCATTTTAATAAAAATCTTAGGAACCATTTTTGAGAAACTCAAAAATTTCGAAAATGTATCTATGTATAGGGGAGTTTTGGCTGTAGGGATTTTCCTCAAAGTATTCGTGCAAATCCTTGGAAGATACTAAACTTGTATGCAAAGTTTGGTATCGTGTTGACGGACACAAACAAACACACACACGGACCTTTTTCTAAAAATCTGATGTGGATGAAATCCGTTTATTTGCATTGCCAGTAGTTGAGAAATTCCCGTATGTGAAAAGTTCAGGTACTTTAAAGCTGAAATCAATAACAACGAATATCTTCAAAATAATAAAACTCCACGAAAACAATACATATGACATAAATTGTGTGTTTCGTCGAGATATGAATGAATGAATAAGTGTATTTATTAACATAGCAATATCATACATAGAATTTCAACAGTCGCCCGGGTCCACAGACCGTACGTGCTTTTGTAATACACATTACAAGCAATATTAAAAAAACAACCACAACAAAGAATTAAAAGAGTAAACACGAAAATAAAAAGACAAAGGAAAATACTCAGTCAAAAGCAATATTAAACAACAATAAAATTAAGAGTGAATCCGAAAATAAAAATACAAAAATATTCAAATATAGCAATTTAAATTTACAGCACAGAGTACACCTTCATAAATGCACCCTCTTATAATAGATAATTACACTTAAAAGACTTATATACACATAATATATACAACCCTAGCACAACAGTGACCTAAGTATGACATATATATGTATGTAGAATATTGTAGTCACTTTTGTTTAGTTGATCTTATTCCCCCCCCCCCCTTCTCTATTGGCAGCCTCCTCAGATCTCAGCTGTCTTGCCTTAAGTATAAATTTACCTAGCCCGTCCATGTTTTCCGTGCCTGCCAGTAGCGTCCTACATGCTTCTATCCCTACATTCGCAGTGGTAAAAAATCGCGGCAAATATTTTTCCCGCCATTCCTCCGTACCCCTACATCTTGCCAAGATGTGAGTCCACGACTCTTCCTCCTCGCAAATGGGACAGCTTCTCGTACCATTCTCGTCAGAAATTTTCGTGCTCCTCCATGCTCCTCAGAGAGCCTCAAAAAATATATTTCCTGTGAAATCTCGGTATCCAATCTTGTATGGAATACAACACCTTCTCTATCTACCGTGTATATAGAACTTGCCAATTACTAGTTATGCAAAATTCAGCAAAATTCATCCAGTCTTCAGAGGCTATTTCCAGAAATCTCAAGATATGCATTTTATTTGTGGTGTAAATATATTTAATAAACGGTGTTTTAATAAAATTCTCTAGAGCCATTTTTGAGAAAATCAAAATTTTCGAAACGTTTTCCATGTAAAGTGTAAATTGGGGTAAGGGAATTTTTCTCAAAACCTTCGTGTCACATCCTTGGAAGATACTAAACTTATATACGAAGTTTGGTATTTTACCGACTTTTTGTTTTTGAGTTATCGTGTTCACACCCACATGGACGCTGTAAGTTTCTATCTTCAAACATGTTCCTACATACAACTAAAATTATTATCGGTGAGAAATTTCCTTGTGGTTGACACTGGTGGGGTGTTTCGTCTACTGGCAGGGGCTCGTCAGGCTGCTGGCCAATCATAGTGTAAGAACACATGACCGCCAGAGACGTGACGTCATCGGCGTTGCAACACCTACATGGTTCAGTGGAAATTTACGCGCGCGTTCTCGTGCATGATGATCAATTGTTTGCAATCTGATTGTTTGATTGCATTCTGTGAAAAATTCGGTTGTGTTACACATAGGGATCGTAAGGATTTACATTTATAATCATTATTACTTTTATATACCGCAGACATTGCTCCTGTTCTCATTCTAGAATCACGAGTGACACTGTCATTTGAAAATGTCTCACTTCCGTGATAGGTAAGTTGAGGTTACTTCAGCCGAAACAATAAAACTTTTCCGTTTAGTGAAATACAGGACCCAATGTGGAAAAGAATAAATGAGGTAACTAGTGACAAAATCTGATGTGCACCATTCACAAGACTTTCTCTACATCCCTGCAACAAATTACTCTTAAAAAGCTTATACATCTATTTACTTCATGCTAATCAGACTAAAATAGCAGAAATAGTCTTATTACTTGGTTCCTTGTTGCTATGTTTGGTTTGTTCCTTGCTGGTTGCTATGTCACTGAAGTTCCTTTGTATGGAAGCAGTTGACAAATTCCTATATGAGAAAAGTAGAAGTCTTCATAGCAGAAACCAAAAACAAGGAATGACTCAAAAACGATGACTCCACGAAAAACATGTATACAACATAAATTGTGTGTTTTAACGTGCTCTACATTTTTCGTGTATTAAGTTTTTGTCCATCTCTTATTGTTTAGCAGTTATTCAAAATTCCGTAAAATTCATCCAGAATAAAGTAGTCTTCAGAGGTTATTCCTAGAAAATTCAAGATATACATTTTATTTGTCAGGTAAATATCTTTAATATACGAAATTTTAATCAAAATCGTTAGAGCCATTTTTAAGAAAATCAAAATTTTCGAAATTTTTTTCCATGTAAAGGGTAGTTTGGGGTGGCGGGATTTTTTTTTTTTTCAAAATCTTCGTGTCGCATCCCTGGAAGATAGTAAACTTAAATACCAAGTTTGGTATTTTACCGAGTTATCGTGTCCACAGACACACGGACACACACACACACATGGACCTTTTTGTGAAAATGCTTTTTTTTGGATACAGGGGACCCTAAAACATATATTTCCGTTGAAATCTCGGTATCGAATTTTTGGGTGGAGTGCAATACCTTCTCTATACACTATGTACATGTTGCGTATAGAGAAAGTAAAAATGGGGGGAAATAGTTCAACATACGAGAGGAGAGAAGAAGGCATTTTAGAGGAAGCAGTGGAACGTTTGTCGCTGCAGACGATCAGCGAGTAAATAGGGCAACAGCGTACAGAGGCGGCCACGTGTCAGCAGAATGTCAATCACTAGGTAATTTCTCACCGATAATAGGGACCGGATCTCCCACGCACGCAGGCAGTACATCCGACCAAAGGGTTGCAGATACCCAAGCCATAGCCGTATTTGAGCGAAGCCCACGAAAGTCAATAAGAACAACTTCGCGGGAATTTAAATACCAAAATCGATATTGCAACGAATTTTCCACCAACATCTGAAATTGTATGCATAACATTTGCAATTTTGCAATAGCTAAATGATGAAACCAAACGAGTGGAATTCACCAATACCATGTTTGACCGCCTCCGGGCTGATCTTTATTTCATGTCCAAGTTTTCCATCTCGAACAAAGCCACTGGCATATCGTGCGTATCTGGGAGGCTCTGAATTCCCACGTTACACAACAGCATGTTCTTGATCGTTCCAAGATGTGTAATTATTGCGCTTTGTAACAGAATAAAGTCATTGAACCGTTTATCTTTGCCGAGAAAACTGACAGTGGTCCCGCATGCTGGAGCAGTTCTTCCTTCCACAGATTGAACATCTATAGACCAACATAATTTTCTAATAAAAGGACGCTCCTCCAAACTGCCACAACAAAGTTCATATTACTTTGGACAGAATTTTTCTTAAGCGTTGGAATTGTTTTAAGGTCCCCTGTATCCAAAAAAAAAAAACATTACCACAAAAAGGTCCGTGTTTGTGTGTGTGTATGTGTGTGTGTGTGTCCGTGAACACGATAACTCAAAAACGAAAAGTCGGTAACATATCAAACTTGGTATTAAAGTTCAGTATCTTCCAGGGATGCGACACGAAGATTTTGAGAAAAATCCCTCCACCGCCAACTACCCTTTTAATGGAACTTTTTTCGAAAATTTTGATTTTCTAAAAAATGGCTCAACGATTTTTATTAAAATATCACATATTAAAGATATTTACCTGATAAACAAAATGTATATCTTGAATTTTCTGGGAATAGCCTCTGAAGAGTAGTTTATTCTGGATGAATTTTACGGAATTTTGAATAACTGCTAAACCTTAAGAGATGGACAAAAACTTAATACACAAACAATGTAGAGCACGTTAAAACACACATTTTATGTTATATACATTTTTTCGTGGAGTTCATCGTTTTTGAGACGTTCCTTGTTTTTGGTTTCTTTTATGAAAAAATTGACATCAACTGATGTCCATACAAACAAAGAAACTTCATTGACATGGCAACCAGCTTTCGACTGTAACTTTAATCTATGGTACTCCCTATTTGTCTTCTACTTACAAGGAAGCAAGTAATAAGAGTATTTCTGCTATTTTTTTTTTTTTTTTTTTTTTTTTTTTTTTTTTTTTTTTTGTGATTAGCATGAAGTAAATAGAAGTATAAGCTTTTTAAGAATAATTTGTTGCAGAGATGTAGAGAAAGTCATGTGAATGGAACACATCAGATTTTTTCTAAGAGCATAAGATAGGTTCCAACGCACTTGGCAAGAAATTATGTATCACCTTGACGTCGTCACAGCGACTGCTGAGGCTCAAATGGTGATGTGGTGATGCGCATATCAAACATTGGTGAGTTTTCCTTTCATACAAATGTATGTTTCGATCTTCAACCGCTTATCCGTCACACACAATTGAAATTAGGGAATTCATCCTGTACAATTTGAAAGTTGAAAGAATATGTTGGTTTTCGGTAATGGAATCTAACTGTATTGAACTGAAGAGCATTTTGATAGTATTACGCCTCAGTTAGAAGCTGACGTTTTTCCGATAAAGTTACATTGTTTGAGCAAATTATAAGATAAACGACGATGATTGATCGATTTCGGAGACACTGTTGAAATGTCATCAGTCAATATCAGTATAGTCTCTTTATCCACTTCAAATGTTAGTGTGTCTCTTGCAGTACAGCTATTCTCTCACGCGGGTGTATAAAAACAGCCGGATATTTTACTTCCTCTACACGTAATATGTACATAGTGTATAGAGAAGGTATTGTATTGCACCCAAAAATTCGACACCAATATTTTACCGCAAATACATGTTTTGATACACCCTGAATCTAAAAAAGCATTTTTAGGAACGTCCGTGTACATGTGTGTGTGTGTGTGTGTTTATGGGCAGCATAGCTCAAAAACGAAAATACCGCGTGTTTAAGGTATTTATATGATACACGAAATGTATGTCTTGGATTTTCTGGGAATAGCCTTTGAAGAACTCTTTTGTGTAAGTGGAAAACTTCTACACAAAAAATGTAGATCTCATTAAAACACACAATTTATGTCATATACATATTTATTTTCTCTACACATAGTGTATAGAGAAGGTATTGTATTGCGCCCAAAAATTCCATAATGAGATTGCACCGGAAATGTGTTGGGTCCCCTGAATCAAAAAAAAAAAAAAAAAATTTGGAAAACAGTCCGTTTGTTTGTGTCTGTGCTCAGCATATCTCAAAAACGACAAGACCGTTTAATACTAAACTTGGTATTTAAGTTTCATATCTTTCAAGGATGCGATACGAAGATTTTCGAGAAAATCCGCCCCCCTCAAACTACGCTTTACATGAAAAAAATTTCGTAAGTTTTGATTTTCTCCAAAATGGCCCTAACGATTTTATTAACATCTCTTATTTTTAGATATTTACCTCCCAAATAAAATGTATATCTTGAATTTTCTGGTAATAACTTCTAAAGACCTATTTATCCTGGATGATTTTTAATGAATTTTGCATAACTGGTAAATCGTGAGAGATAGATAAACATTTACTGCACTAAAATGTAGATCACGATAAACCACACATTTTATGTCCTATATATTTTTTCCTGAAGTTGGCCGTTATTGAGATATTCCTTGTTGTTTTCAGCTTTAAAAACTCATGCAGGAATTTGTCACTCATGTCTATATAAAGGAACTTAGTCACATAGCAACCAGCTTTTGAGAAAGTCATGTGAATGGAACACACATCATTTTTTTCCCCCATTTTTTTTTTTTTTTTTTTTTTTTTTTTTTTAAGAGTTAACTGTTTTCGAGATATTCCGGATTATTGGTTTCAATGTTAAGCTTCTTAAACTTTTCTCAGACGGGAAGACATCTTTTTTCTCGTTTCTGTTTTGTTTATCGAACTTGAACTGTTTCGCATAGCGACCGGCTTTTAAAGGACGATACCATTTATTTTCTTATTTCCCATCTACTTACAACAAATATTAATAAGACTAATTCTACTTATGCTTATCCTGATTTGCATGATGTAGATAACAAATTAATATTTTGAATAGATTTGTTTACCGAACAGCTAGAGCACATCATGTGAATGGAACACATTAGATTTTTGCTTTTTCTATTCATGCTATGTATATAGTGTATAGAGAAGATACCGAGATTTCACCGGAAATATATGTTTTAGAGTCCCCTGTATCTAACAAAAGTATTTTCAGAAAAAAGTCCATGTGTGTGTGTGTGTGTGTGTGTGTGTGTGTGTGTGTCCGTGTGTCCGTGTGTCAGTTTGTCCGTTGATTTTCTTAAAAATGGCTCTAACGATTTTGATTAAAATATCATATATTAAAGATATTTACCTGACAAATAAAAAGTATATCTTGAATTTTCTAGGAATAGCTTCTGAAGACCTGTTTCTTCTGAATGAATTTTGCTTAATTTGGCATAACTAGTAAACCGTAAAAGATAGACAAGAACTTACTATACAAACAACGTAGGTCTTGTTAAAATACACAAGTTATGTCATATACATTTTCCTCATGGAGCTTACCGTTTTCGAGGTATTCATTGTTATTAGTTTCAGTTGTGAAGTTCTTATACTTTTCTCAGACGAGAGGGTCCGTTTTTCTTTTGTTCTACTCCTAGCCAAGAAAAGAAGCGATTTGTAATGACAATCGCATAACGACAGCTTTAAAACATTTGACAATTGGTTTAGTCTAGTGTATTCCCTTATTTTCTTACTACTTATACGGAACTAAGTAATAAGAACATTGTGCTAATGATTACCTCGATTAGCAAGGTGCAGAAAGAAGAACAGAAAGAAGTTTGTAGAATAGCTAGAGAAAGTCATGAGAGTGTAACATGCCAGAATTTTTTGACAAACTCCCGTTGTTCTCTGCTGGTACTAATGAATATTTTATTGAACTCTAGAAAACCTATTTGGTGGGGAAATTAATTTTTGGATGAGCATCGATGTAGACAAAGAAATGAGAATTTCACCTGTGAAGGAGTTCTCTGTAATAATGTGCGAATACACACCCAAACACCTACACACGTGACCTTTCACTGCGTAGCGTAAAGCTTTATGGCTATATATAGCACGAGATTTTAGCTCCGTAGCTAATTAGCAGGGTTCTCTTTGATATTTTACAGTTACATAACACAGAGTTTCCAAATGTCATTCCTGTTTTACAGATCATAGTATCGAGCCTTGCAGATACGAACTGGTTTGTCAATGCTTTGGCACGAGTAGTGCTTGTATTCGACAGAAAATCTAACTTTTAAAGCTTGAAGGAATCTGTACTGATAGAGTTCCACATATTCTAGTATGCATTGATAAAGGCTTGTACACGTAACATTCTATTAGTTAATACGGATGTTACAGCGATTTGACAGACCATGTATGAAACTTCAGTGGCAGTGATTGATTTCTAGCGAGAGATTAGCTTGACAGATGTAGAAATTTCAACGCGGCAATCGCTGATTTGGGGATACAATGCAGCGAGGTAAGAATTTTAGCGGCTGAATCATCTAAAGCTCCTATTTATAACATTCAAAATATGCAGAACTTTTTTCATTAGAGTTTGCAAATCGATAACAATGTAAAGGAATTATGAGTTTTAAAATACTACCCCTTCTTTCTTTGTCCTCTTCATTTTTACTTTCTCTACACGTACTATGTACAGAGTGTATAGAGAAGGTATTGCACTCCACCCAAAAATTCGATACCGAGATTTGACCGGAAATATATATTTTGGGTCCCCCTGAGTCTAAAAAAAAAGCATTTTCAGAAAAAGGTCCATGTGTGTATGTGATCAGCATAGGTCAAAAACGAAAAGACCGTTATATACCAAATTTGGTATTTAAGTTTGCTATCTTCCAAGGATGCGACACGAAGATTTTCAGGAAAATCCCCCACCCCCAATTACCCTTTACTGGGAACATTTTTCGAAAAGTTTTATTTTCTTAAAAATGGCTCTAACGATTTTGATTAAAATGTCAAATATTAAAGCTATTTACTTGACAAATAAAATGTATATTTTGAATTTTCTGGGAATAGCCTCTGAAGACTACTTTATCCTAGATGAATTTTACTAAAATTTGCATAACTGCTAAACCGTAGGAGTTGGACCAAAATTTACCGCACAAAAAATGTAGAGCATGTTAAAACACACAATTTATGTTATATACATTTTTTTCGTGAGGTGGCCGTTTTTGAGAGTTTCCTTAATAGTTTCAGCTTTAAAATACCTATACTTTTCTCATACTTTTTTTTTTTTTTTTAAAGTTTTTTAACAATACTTTATTGTTGAGATGTAGAGAAAGTTATGTGAATGGAACACATCAGATTTTTATTTTTGTTTTGATGTAAGAAAGCTGTTCCCAAACTTTTAAAAGTATTTCTGTATCATTCTATGTATAACATGATGGAACTTGAATCCCTGAAACCTGTGACGGTAACTGGTTGCGGGTTCATATCCCGAGTATGATGATTATAAGTGGGTGGCCTAGCTCAGGGTTTTCAGTAGCATGGTAACTCTTTCAGGTTATGGTGAGACACTAGTGCTATATTAATTTAGTTTGGCCTTTTTCCGCCGTCGAACACACGCGTATACTTCTTAATTTTCTATTATGAATTTACACTTTACCTGCCCACGACTATTATTATTTATTAGTTTTTTGCAATTCTATGTTCCGTACTCTCTTCAATATTAAATTAACTATTTCCCTCTATTTCACAGGTAGCCTGTTCGACTCCACCCCGGACCCTAAATTGTTTTCTGTCCCGTTGTGTTCCCTCAGGCAGTGTATTCTCACCCCTCTCGATTCATTGCACGGACGTAACGGTATCTTGTTCCACCAGCTCGTGGCAACAACTCTGCTACCTATATGGGTTTAAAGTCTTTCTACCCTTCCCATTTTGAACTGTACTACTATGCCAAGAAGGTTCCGGGAATTTGCCAATAAAACACAAAAAATGAATTATTCATCCAATTTTATTTTATCGCCTTAAAAGCAGGCCCCTTCTGAAATTATACATTAATGACAACGAATAATCCCATCATCAAAACACTTTTGTAGGCACTTTTAGGAATCGATGTCAATTATTGCCGCGAATTTTCCTTTGTCTTCTATCGTCTGAAAATGGGTGCCTCGAAGTGGTAACTTGAGTTTTGGAAAGAGAAAGAAATCAGCAGGAGCTAGATCAGGTGAATACGAGGGTTGTTCGATGAAATTGGTTAAGTTTTTGGCCAGAAATTCGTTCACAATAATAACCTTGTGAGCTGGTGCGTTATCGTGGTGCCGAATCCACGAGTTATCGTTCCACAAATCTGGCCTTTTTCGCCGTATTTGTTCTCTCAAACGCCTCATAACGCTCAGACAATAGTCTTTATTTACCATCTGACCTCTGGTAAGAACTCTGTGCACGACACCGCGATAATCGAAAAAAACTGTTAACATGACCTTCAGTTTTAATCGAGTTTGACGTGCCCTTTTAGGTTTCGGTTCAGTTGGAAGGCGCCATTCGGAAGCTTGTTGACTGGTTTGAGTGTCAAACTCGTAAACGTCTCATCACCAGTTACAATGCGCTTCATAAATGTGGGGTTGGAACACAGAAAGTTCAGCGGCAATCTCTCTCAAACCTAAATGACGATTTTTAGACACCATTTTCTTCACTTTAGTGATGTTCAGTTCAGTTGAAACCGTTGATGGCCGACCAGAGCGAGGCAAATCTTCCACCACATCTCGACTACTTTTGAATGCACTGTACCACTCATATGCACGTGTTTTTGATAAAGTCGATTCACCGTAAGCCCTCTGTAACATTTTCAGCGATTCGGCACACGAAATACCATTTGCAATGCAAATTTTGAGACAGATTCTTTGTTCAATATTTGTATCCACCATAAAATCGCAAACCACCTTTGAGATGAACTAACAAAATGGCGTACTGTAAACAAACTAAATGAAAGATGACGATCAAACTTCACTTGGGTATAGAGGAAAGTTGTACTAACTTGGCGACAACAATAATTTTGAATCCCTTTTTAAACAGGATTTTAAATGATCAATTCCTGGTACTTTCTTGACAGAATTTGTACATTTATATTTTCTCTTCTTGACATAATGTATATTATTAGCTATGGTTTATGCTTCCCTTCTGAATAATTCTTTGCTCCGTGGCAAGACATGTACTGTCTCAAACCTTTACAACAGACATGGGCGAGCGCTACCCTTCTATCAGCAATAACGAAATACAATTGTTAGTTTTGAAAAGCCGAATATAGCTACTGGAAATTGCTTACGTGTCCTTTGGCAGTCTCATAATTCGAGTGATTCAATATTTAGACATACCGGGTATCACGGCTACAGATTCCTGTTGCCCGTGACCCCAATATGTCTAGGAACATCAGTACATTTCACTCGACTGACGACGGTTTAAATTGGCTGACCCAGAACTTGAGCATGTAGCATGGAGGTGCATTATCACCACATACACTTTCCTCGTCTCATTGATTTCCTTTGGCATCTTGCCCTTCCTTGTAGGAAATTTAATGGTGGATCGATGATCCTCCCGGGACCAACAATTTCTTCCTAAAGCCCTTCTTGGTCATCGGATTTGAGTGCTTGTTACAGACTGATCTGAAACCGTATACCTTGCATGCCAAGTCAAGAATCGTCCAGTTTGTAGAAAGTCAATACACGTTTCTACAGGGAATTATGGGAGAATTATTGGAGATCGTGTTCAATATACAATAAACACATAATTGTAGGGAATCTTGTTCTTACAATTAAAGGAGTGAGTTTTAAAACGTATGTGGAACCCAATTTTCAATTGAATTGCTGTCCCCATCTCGTTTGCCGT
Source organism: Hymenopus coronatus (assembly GCA_030762935.1). NCBI lineage: Eukaryota > Metazoa > Arthropoda > Insecta > Mantodea > Hymenopodidae > Hymenopus > Hymenopus coronatus. The sequence goes on from CM060891.1 coordinate 22,113,227, forward strand.
TCTATTCCCCTTCTGCTTGTTGGTTATAAAAGAATTTAAGTAAATAAGCAAATACAGGTTGACTCAAAAGAACGGGAAATTTTGGAATGGAGTTTAATGAATGTGCAAAATTACTTTATGGTTTAATTGTTTTTTCACACAAACCGTGTGTAGGACAGGAATTGGATAGGTAGTCAGACTGAAAAATTTAATGCCATAGTCGGAATTTGATCCACGGATCTCGGCATAGCATTGAGTTTCTCAACTAACTCGCCTGTTTCCCGGTAAACCACAAGGTGTTCTCAAATTGTTTTGAGATAAATTTACATATATTTATTTGTGTCAATATTACTACGGAGTATGTCATTATTGGGTGTCCCAATCATGTTTATTTCTTAAGTATTGCCTCCCACAGATGAGCTCCCTCTCGGCGCACACATTCCGAAGCCTAATGGGAACGTTATGCATGGCTCGAATTAACATTTCGACTCTTATTCTTGTTTTAAGTTCTTAGATGGTAGCAGGTCGAGTACGGTAAACCGCGCTCTTAAGATGGCGCCACAAGAAAATATCACAAGCTGTCAGGTCCAGCGATCTTGGGGGCCATGCAATATCACCATGTCTTGAAACAATCGTCGGACAGCTCGCATTGATATCCGTGTTGTATGTGCTGTTGCTCCGTCTTGCTGAAACCAACAGTTGGCAGGAAAATGGAACAGCTCATGGGTTTCCATTCCTGTAATAGATTTTACTGCAAAGGCACGCTGTACACCGTTCCATTGTTCCATGTTTACTAAATGGCAAGGCCGTGTGAGCATGTCATTCGGTGCTATCTATAGCTCAGCGTTGCCACAATAGTTTACAAAATTGCCCATTCTTTTGAGTCATCCTGTACTTGAGTGATGGACCGTAGATGTAGGCAATTTAAGATACAATTAAAGATAACAAACAGAAACAAAAGAAAATAATCTAATGCGTTCCACTCACATAACATTTTCTACTCATTCTGTAACAAATTATTCTTACAAATATTTAATCATATATGTACTTCATGCTAATCGATATATACAGTAGCAGAAACGTTGCTTATAAATAGTAGTAGTGGTGGCGGTGGTGGTGGTGGTACGGCTGCTATTAGGGAAGATTCCAGAACTACGGAAAGGTGCACAAGTTATTTCTTTCTGGATGTGATACAGTACCAAACAATCTGATGTGTTCCATTCACATGACTTTCTCTATATCTCTGCAATAAATTATTTTTAAAAAAGCTTATGCTTCCACTTACTTCCTGCCAATCGAGAAAAAATTAGCAGAAATAGTAATATTTATTGCCTCCTTGTAAATTGAGGCGAAATAAGGGAGTACCATAGGTTAAAGTGATACTCAAAAGCTGGCTGCTATGTGATTGAAGTTCCATTGTTTGTTTGGACACGAGCTCACAAAGTCCTGTATGAGAAAAATATGTTTTTATAGCTTAAACCAAAAACAAGGAATATCTCAAAAACAATCAACTCCAAGAAAAAATGCATACAATATAAATTGTGCGTTTTAATGTGCTCTGCATTTTCTGTGTGGTAGGTTTTGTCTATCTCTTACGGTTTAGCAGTTACACAAAATTCCAGAAAATTCACTCAGAATAAAGTAGTCTTCAGAGGCTATTCCCAGAAAATTCAAAATATACATTTTATTTTACATGTAAATATCTTTAATATACGATATTTTAATCAAAATCGTTAGAGCCATTTTTTAGAAAATCAAACTTTTCGAAAAAAGTTCCATGTAAACGGTAGTTTGGGGTGGGGGATTTTTCTCAAAATCTTCGTGTCGCATCCCTGGAAGATTCTAAACTTAATACCAAGTTTGGTATTTTACCGACTTTTCGTTTTTGAGTTATCGTGTTCAGACACACGGATACACACACGCGGACCTTTTTCTGAAAATATTTCTTTTAGATAAAGGGGACCCTAAAACATATATTTCCGGTGAAATCTCGGTATCGAGTTTTTTGGTGGAGTGCAATACCTTCTTTATACACTATGTACATAGTTCGTATAGAGAAAGTAAAAAGGAATGTTCTATTGATTTTGAGATGCTTATTTACGTTTGTGTTATAACGACTTCTTAATTTGTACTGTCATTATTACAGGGTTCATATCTAGTTTTTATCGTTCATAAACGAAGTTTTATTATTTTATGTGTGTTTTATATAAAATACATATTTGATTGCCAATAATGAAATCTATAGCTTACACATATACGAGAACAACCTAGAAATTTGTATTTATTTTCCGTACATAAAAACAATGAAGTGTGTTATACACAAAAATTGTGCAATGCAGTTCGTGAGCTTAGTTACCCGTTTCTGTGAAAGCTGTGCATGAAAAGGAGCAGCAGAAATAACAAATAGGGTGCAAGGCTGAAAGAACATACCTTGCCTCGCTCTGAGAAGCAAACTTCGGTAGTGGCCACACTCGACAAATACGAACCAAATACAGAGCGTGTTTCGCATGACACTAATAGGTACACAAGTAGGTATTGCTTAAGTGTATTAATTAGCACACTTACTGGTATGACTGTGTTGTGTATTGTTTCAGACTCATCGCCGAGTCGGCGTCCTCCGTCCGCAAGCGAGATGGCGTCTGGCGATTCGCCCAAATTTCGGCCTCGCGGTAGTCCTGACCCAGCATCGGTAGCGGCAGGAACTAGTCGCACAACCCCCGGCGTCTCCACGGCCTCCCACCAGGAGTACGTCTCAGTGAGTATGGAGAAACTAAAATCAATGATGAAAAAAAAAAAAACTCAATGTTATTTGCATCGAGAAAGCAAAACCACGTATGTGATTGACGAGTATTTTTAAATTAACTTATTGTTTGTTTTAAGTCACATTATTGTAAATGTTTTAGAATTCCATTTAGTACATTCTTATAGATTTCTGTATTTCTAAACAACCGGATTCCTGGGTTGAATAAGAGGGATCTTTATGGTTTCCTTTGTTATTATAACCGGATGTGTTCTCCTCTGAGTAATGGAACATTTTACCACATTTTGCAACTTATGAGCTTCTATTTACTTCATTCTAATCGAGAAAAAAATTAGCAAAAATAGTCTTATTACTTCCTTCCTTGTAAGTAGAAGCAAAATTAGGGAGTACCATAGGTTAAAGTGATAGTCAAAAGCTGGTTGCTAGATTCCTGTACGAGAAAAGTATAAGTTTTTGAAAGCTGAAACCAAAAACAAGGAATATCTAAAAAACGATCAACTCCACGAAAAAAATGTACATAACATAAATTGTGTGTTTTAATGTGCTTTTCATTTTTTGTGTGGTAAGTTTTTGTCTATTTCTTACGGTTTAGTAGTTATCCAAAATTCCGCAAAATTCATCCAGAATGAAATAGTCTTCGCAGGCTATTTCCAGAAAATTCAAGAAATACAAGTTATTTGTCAGGTAAATATCTTTAATATACGATACTTTAATCAAAATCGTTCGAGCTATTTTTGTGAAAATCAAAATTCCATGTAAAGGGTAGTTGGGTTGGGGAGATTTTCTTGAAAATCGTCGCATGCTTGGAAGATACCAAACTTAAATACCAAGTTTGGTATTCAACGGTCTCTTCGTTTTTGAGCAATGCTGTTCACATACACTCACAAACAAATCGTTTTCCTGTGAAATCTCGATATCGAATTTTTGGGTGGAATGCAATATCTTCTCTATACACTAAAAAGTAAAAATACATTTAGAAGCAAATCCTCGGGCTAGTTATCATTTAGTGACCAGCACTTCAAAGATTTTACTGTCACTTTAGCCTAGTGTTTTCTGTTATTGTAAATGTATCTACAAGGAAATGAGTAATAATATTATTTTTCAATGTTTGTCTTGTTTAGCGTCTATTAAATAGAATAATAAAGATGTTAAAAGGATGATTTGTTGCTGAATATGTAAAGACATTCATATAACAGTGTCAGGTTTTCTTGTTTGACTTTGAGGGACTTTGTTTTGATTTGTTTTCTAGGCAGCGACGACCTCAGACGAGCTGACCAGACAAAAGGAATCACAGCTGCGGCAGCACTCCTTCTTCCAACTTCGTGTTCATCTGAAACGTGGCGTTGACCTGGCACCTCGTGATAAAGGAGGTAAGAATATTTCTTTTATAATATTGAGGAGTAGCATTTTAATATCACCCATCTGAGCGTGCTTCTTTGTCAACAAGAAACATGTCATCACAACCTCAAATTAATTCCAAACAAGTTCAGATCAAGGTACTCAAGTTTTAAATTTTGTCTCAGCTATCGGGTATTACTCTGGACTCCCAAGTAAGTCTGGCATCACAGCTACGGCTTGACCAGTTATAGAAAATTCCGAAAAATCCATCCAATATTTAATTTTCCTAACGAAAACTGGAATTGAAATTTTTGTAATAAGGAAAACGCTGTATACATTTCGCATTTGCTTGTCTAAGATTTACGTGCTGCTCGGAATGAAACACACGGGAGAATTTGCTCATAACATATATATTCGCGTTAGTTACGTACGAGCAAGGATCAACATGCGCCTGCAGTAAGCGTTTTGTTATGCAGCTGACAACAAAACAACGTGGTCGTGCAGGTGGAACTTTGCGTGCTTGTTGACACTCCATTGTTTCACATTCGCCTTAAGCGTGATACTAGTATAAACACTCTCTGCTATATCCTTTAACCTCTCTCTAGGACGTGTGCAAAGCACAATATTTATGTTCAAATATATGCATTTTAAAGTCAGATTTCAACTGGTTTTTACTTTCTCTAGCCCCGTATGTACAATGTACATGTACATGTTAGAACCATTTTTGAGAAAATCAAAATTTTCGAAAAAAGTTCCATGTAGTTTGGGGTAGTGGGATTTTCTCAGAATCTTCGTGTCGCATCCCTGAAAGATACTAAACTTAAATACCAAGTATGATATTTTACCGATTTTTTTATCGTGTTCCCAGACACACAGACCTTCTTCTGAAAATGCTTTTTTTGGATCCAGGGGACCCTAAAACAATATTTCCGGTGAAATCTAGATATCGAATTTTTTGGTGGAATGCAATACCTTCTCTGTGGACTATGTGCATAGGTGTAGAGAAACTAAAATGATCGTAAGTCATAGTAACCGAGATATACATTAGCGAAAATTGTCTTATTACTTAGTTTCATGTAAGTAGAAGGAACATGAGGAATACACTAGGCTAAAGTGATAGGCAAATTTTTTGAAAGCTGCCACTATGCGGGATAGCTTTGTCGGTAACGCCTTAGACCCGTACTCGGAAGATCATGAATTATTTCGTCGTTTCACGTCTTTTACACAACACTTTGCTGTCATCTGATGCAGGGTTGAAGGACCATGCAATGATATTCGGAGGATTTCGGCTGTGCGGTACTTCCGCTGTGTAGATTTCTTCTCTGGCGGGACAGGCCCTCAGGTACTTTAGGATTGGCGTCCCTCCGGTGAATCCCGGGATTTGTGAGTAGGGCCCGGGCACGCTATCTGAATTCGATCCTGAAACGTTAGGGACCCCCTCCATGCGTGTGCCCGTCGTCATCGGAATCCGGTCGCCTTTCGGTAAGATGCAAAGCCACAGTACTACGCTTTGCCCCATTGATTGGGATTTAATCCCGATAAACTTAATCCTACCACTTACAATGGTAGGCAGAGGAACGACTGCATTACAACAAAGTTGTTACATAAATACATCAACTGAAGTGCATGCTCTGAGCTCCCACAAGTACAAAATAAATATAAAATCTGATGTGTCATATTCACATGGTATTCTGTACCTTTTATTCAGATAAACAAAGAGATGAATCGAAAGTTAACTTCTGGGTTGAGAAAAGGTTAAGTAGTTTAAAACTGAAACCAATAACAAACAACATCTCGGAAACGGTTAACTCTACGATAAAACAAATGTAGAATACATAAATCGTGTTTCAACGAGATCTACATTTTTGTGTAGTAAGATTTTGGCTATGGTTTATGAGTTATAGAAAAGTCATTCAGAATGAAGAGGTCTTCAGAGACTATTCCAAGAAAATTCAAGATAAAGTTCGTTTTTCGTGAAAATACCTTTAAAATATGGCATTTTAATCACAATCGTTAGAGCCATTTTTGAGAAAATCAAAATTCCACGTAAAGGGTAGTTTGTGACGGGATTTTCTTGAAAATTCGTGTTGCATCCATCTTACTGAACAAGTTTCGCATTTAACTGACTTCTCGTTTATGAGCTATGCTGTCCAAATACAGACACACACTGAAGTGATCTATTTGAACTATCAACACAACAGACGCTGCTAAAGGTATTCTACGACTTTAACACCGCTGGAAACTGGTTGTATACAATACTAGTGACTACTTTGAAAGGCAGTAAAACTTAAACTAACATGTATATCTTTTATATGTTGTAAATAAACAGTTGCCATATTAAAGTTTCAACCCTCCAAGTATCGTATCATAATATTGGGACTGTGTCATCTCCTGCAGTAGTTCTCACGTTTGCCTTGGTGGTATCGTCGCAGTTGGAGACCTTGAAATCCGTAAAAAACACAGGAAGAGCGGCGCGACATAACAGAACCTTCAGACTCTTCCGAAACCTTCCATTTCCATAAGCTTCCACAAAGTTCTGTGATGTCATTTTCTAGCTATAAAAGGAGGAAGCATTGCTAGTCTGGGTATTGAGTTATGAGCAGTACTGAGCCATGAGTGATTAGAGTAACACAATAGTGCGTGAGCCATGGGTCGAAACGTCGATTGAATTATTTTCAGCAATGATTTAAGACTTTCTTACAAAAAACTTTTTCGAATCAATAAAGACATTTCTACAATATGTAAAATACTGTTGCCTGTCTTTTTAAACTTTCCTGAAGTCTGAAGCAAATGGCTTGAATGTTTAGAATATCGAAGCCGCTTTACTTGATTTTGTGGGAAATAGAAATTTACTAAAGGGGCGGTTGAACCCCACAACTCTTCTCCCCGAGGTACCATTGTTTCATCCCCGCAGATCTTCGGTAGGTGCTATACATCACGTTAAACGCTGTTGTTAGAAGGTTTATCCTTGTGGCATCCTCCGGGACTGGGATAAGATATAACCATCCCCATTCTGTGTAGCAATTCTCGTGAGAAATCTCCAGAAAAGATCCTTTAAAAAGGGGCTTTTAGTTTATACTTTTCCCTATAAGAACTTTCCTTCCAACGTTTTACATATTCTGTATTAGATGCCTTATGTTGCTTTCTCTACAGCACACATTTACGTAGAAAAGGTATTGTATTCCCCCAAAAATTTGTTATTGAAATTTCACCGAAAATACGTGTTTTGATGACCTCTGAAAAAATTGTTTTTTACTTTCTCAACACGTACTGTGTACATAGTGTATAAATAAGGTATTCCACCCAAAAATTCAATACCGAGATTTCACCGGAAATACACGTTTTAAGGTCCTCTGTATCTGAAAAAAGTATTTTCAGAAAAAGGTGCGTGTGTGTCTGTGTATCTGTGAACACGAAAAGTCGGTAAAATACCAAATTTGGTATTTAAGTTTAGTATCTTCCAGGGATGCTACACAAAGATTTTGAGAAAAATCTCCCCATCCCAAACTACCCTTTACATGGAAAAAGTTTAGTAAATTTTTATGTTCTCAAAAATGGCTCTAATGATTATGATTAAAATACTGTATATTAAAGAAATTTATATGGGAAATAAAATGTATATCTTGAATTTTTTGGGAATAGCCACTAAAGACCTCTTTATTCTGAATGAATTTTGCATAACTAGTAAACCATACGAGATAAGCAAAAACTCGGTACGCAAAAAATGTAGATCACATTAAAACACACAATGGTCATATAGTTTTTTTACTTGAGCTGACCATTTTTAAGATATTTCTTGTTATTTGTTTCAGATGTAAAATACGTACACTTTTTTCATGCGGAAAGTTGTAAACTCCTGGCCCTGCATAGAAACGGATATCAATCACATGGTAACCTCCTCTTAAAATATTTTACTATCGCTTTGGCCTAATGTATTCCCTTATTTTCCTCCTACTTTCAAGGAAGCAAGTAATTAGGACAATTCTGCTACGTTTATTTCGATTATCATAAAGTAGATAGAAGACTATGCACTTTAAGAATAATTTGTTACAGATGTAGAGAAAGTAATATGAATGGAACACATAGTTTTACTTTCTCTATACGTACTATGTACATAGTGTATAGAGAAGGTATTGCACTCCACCCAAAATTCAATACCGAGATTTCACCGGAAATATATGTTTTAGGGTCCCCAATATCCAAAAAAAGCATTTTCACAAAAAGGTCCGTGTGTGTGTGTGTGTGTGTGCGTGTGTGTGTGTCCGTGTGTGTGTGGACACGATAACTCAAAAACGAAAAGTAACTAAAATACAAAACTTGGTATTTAAGTTTAGTATCTTCCAGGGATGCGACACGAAGATTTTGAGAAAAATCCCCCTACCCCCAACTACCCTTTACATGTAACTTTTTTCCAAAATTTTGATTTTCTCAAAAATGGCCCTAACGATTTTGATTAAAATTTCGTATATTACAGACAATTACCTGACAAATAAAATGTATATCTTGAATTTTCTGACAATAGCCTCTGAAGAGTAGTTTATTCTGGATGAATTTTACTGAATTTTGAATAACTGCTAAACCGTAAGAGATGGACGAAACCTTATTAAACAAAAAATGTAGAACACGTTAAAACACACAATTTATATTACATACATTTTTTTCTTAAGTTCGTCGTTTTTGAGACACTTCTTATTTTTGGTTTCTGCTATGAAAAACTTATACTTTTCTCATACAGGAACTTGTCAATTCGTATCCATATAAACAAAGGAACTTCATTGACATAGCAACCAGCTTTTGACCATCATTTTAACCTATGCTAGTCCCTTATTTCGCTTCTACTTACAATGAAGCAAGTAATAAGACTATTTCTGCTCATTATTTCTGATTAGCATAAAGTAAATAGAAGTATAAGCTTTTTAAGAATAATTTGTTTCAGGGATATAGAGAAAGTCATGTGAATGGTACACATCAGATTTTTACAAATAGGTCCGTATGTGTGTGTTTGTGTTTGTATGGACTGCATAACTCATAAACAAAAATTCAGTTAAGAACCAAACTTGGTATTTAAGTTCAGCACCCTCCAGAGATACGGCCTAAAATGTTCCAAAACAATTCACCCATTCCAAATTACACTCTACATTTAACAGTTTTCAAATTATTCGATTTTATTCAAAATCGTTCTGACGATTTTGATTATAAAGTCATATAGTAAGGATATATGACAAATAAAATTCATATCCAGAACTTCTTATTCCTCTTTATTCTGAACAACTTTAACAAAGCTGTTCATCGTAAGTGACAGACAACAAATTACTGCACAAAGATGTGAATCTCATTAAAACTCAGAATTTAAGTAAATTATACTTGTGCAGAGTTAATTATTTCAGATATTCCCTCTTATTGGTTTCAATTTTAAAAAATCTGATGTGTTCCATTTACATGACTTTCTCTACAACTCTGCAATAAATTATTGTTAAAAAGCTTATGCTTCTATTTACTTCCTGCTAATCGAGAAAAAATTAGCGGAATAGTCTTATTACTTGCTTCCTTGTAAGTAGAAGCGAAATAAGGGAGTACCATAGGTTAAAGTAATAGTCAAAAGCTGGTTGCTCTGTGACTGAAGTTCCTTTGTTTGTATGGACACGAGTTCACAAAGTCCTGTATAGAAAAGTACGTTTTTTTATAGCTGAAACCAAAAACAAGGAATATCTAAAAAACAATCAACTCCACGAAAAAAATTTATATAACATAAATTGTGTGTTTTAAAGTGCTCTACATTTGTTGTGGGGTAAGTGTTTGTACATCTCTTACGGTTTAGCAGTTATGGAAAATTCCGTAAAATTGACCCAGAATAAAGTAGTCTTCAGAGGTTGTTCCCAGAAAATTCAAGATATAATTTTTATTTGTTGAGTAAATATCTTTAATATATGATATTTTAATCAAAATCGTTAGAGCCATTTTTAAGAAAATCAAACTTTTCGAAAAAAGTTCCATGTAAGTAGTTTGGGATGGGGGGACTTTTCTCAAAATCTTCGTGTCCCATCCCTGGAAGATTCAAAACTTAAGTACCAAGTTTGGTATTTCACCGACTTTTCGTTTCTGTGTTATTGTGTGCACAGTCACACGGACACACACGGACCTTTTTCTGAAAATGCTTTTTTTGGATACATGGGGTCCTAAAACATGTATTTCCGGTGAAATCTCGGTATCGAATTTTTGGGTGGAATACAACACTTCTCTATCCCTATATATATTGTACATATGGGGCTAGAGAAAGTAAAAGTTTAATGTCGCTTTAGCTAAGCAAGTTCCTTTAATCCCTTCTACGTATAAGTCACTAAGTTACTGATACAAAGTAATAAGACATTTCTGGTAATTATTATCTTCATTAGAATAATGTAGATAAAAGAATCGTCTCCTTAACGCAAAGGTAGCGCAGCTGCTTATCAAGCGAGAGGACCGGATTTGATTCCCGGTACTGCCCACTGGGAGACCTAGTGCGGGTTGCACTCAGCCTCGTAGGTACCCAGCGGGGCCACTTGAGGAAAAAGTAGCGGCCGAAGTTGCGTAGACCCTATTAACCCTCCCGGACTCGGGGTGCTAACTTACGTCCCATCCTCCAGTTCTGTACTCCACCCATGACGGCCGTGCCATGGCCGAGTGCTTAGACCATCCGCCTCTCACTTAGATGGCCCAAGTGGGATTTTTGGTGGACAAAAGGCGCTTCGGTGGGTTTTTTTTCGGGTTCTCCGATTTCCCCTGCCATCACATTCCACCGGTGCTTCATCTTTATTCACTGTATCGTCAGTGTCACCGCCTGCGGTGCCATGGTAGCATAAGTAGGCGTCAAACAAAAATAACATCAATGACGCCTGCAATGGGCAGTGGTCGGGCGGTAAGCTTGGCCCAAATCCGGGCTGTTCTGCCTCGGAGTTTTTAGATAAAAGAGAATAATATTTTTGTAAGAATAGTTTGTTTGAAGAGCAGATAGAGAAAGACATATGAATAGAACAGTTCAGAGTTTTAGAAATAGTCTTTTTATCAGATGAAATTGCAGAAATTGTTAGCAATGCATGTTGTATTTGCTGCGGTTTACTTGTACATCTAAAGCAGGGATGGCGAACAGTACTCGCAAGGTGTGAACAGATTAGACCCACTCCTCCTGTAGTCGCAACTAGCGTACACACGCGCCGGATGGAACCGCTTCTCTCTAGCAGTGGCGGGTTGTGTATAGTTTTAGGTATGGATTAATTTTCTTGAGATGAAATCACACACCAAGGATTTTATTACTATATTTGTGCTATTGACATCCATTTCACAACAAACATATTGTATTTAATTCTTGCCTAAAATGATTTACAAGCATTTTAATTGCAATTATAATTGCGTAACATATAATGGAGTATTGGTTGAAGATGAAGCCGTCACTGCTTGTTTTGAAAACTACGCCAGTGCGTGCTATGTAACAAGCAACTGAACCGGTCGCTATGATTTGATAGCATTGCTTGACGAAGAGAGGGGAAGTAGGGGAAAAGCTATCAAACCCACGGAGTACTGTTCGCCATGCCTGATGTAAACGAACTCACTTGAGTAAAGAAGGCCAAGAGATGAAGGTAGGCTATGGAAATACAACCCTGCAGAAAGCCCTGGAGGCGCTCAATCTCGGCCTCCAACACCTGATGCGAACATGACGAGATGCTGCAGTAACACACTGACGTTTCCAGAGGTCCCCAGGGGATTTGCTCAGGAATCCACTGCACCTGAAGGCATAAATCTCGCGGTACATGCGTCCAGATTCACCAAGGGAACAGATCCTCTCGATTATAGCAGCGAAACCTGGAAGCATGACGATAGCGAACACGTCTTCGCATTATACCACCTGTGGTCATGTGCCAAAATTGTATGTGTTCCATTCACATGACTTTCTTGCTTGTTCTTCAAACAAACTTTCCTTATAATCTATCTAGACCATGCTAATTGAGCTTAATATCAGTGGAAATGTTATTATTACTTGCTTTCTTATAAGTACAAGAGAAATAAGAGAATACACTAAGCTGTAGCCATAGTCAAATATTTTTAAAAACCGGTCGCTGTGCGAAACAATTGAAATTTGGTTATTATTTGAATTCCCGGTCATAAAGCAAAAATTCTTATGTGTACCATTCACATGACTTTCTCTATATCCCTGCAACAAATTATTCTTAAAAAGCTTATACTTCTATTAACTTCAAGCTAATCAGTAAAACATTAGCAGAAATAGCCATATTACTTGCTTCCTTGTAAGTAGAGGTGAAATGAGCGACTACAATAGGTTAAAGTGATAATCAAAAGCTGGTTGCTATGTCACTGAAGTTCCTTTGTTTGTATGGATGGCAGTTATCAAATTCCTGTATGAGAAATAAGGAATGTCATGTAAATGATGCATATCAGATTTTTTTATTTATTCAATTTATTTATTTCAGTTTTTGTGCTTTTTGTTACATCGATTAATTTATTTTTCAATAAAATTACAGAGCACCTTCGAGAAGTTATTTTGATGTAAGCTATCTTGTACTGAATACCACCGCATCTTCAAGATCCGTTGAGTTCCTGTAGAACGGTGAAATAGGAGAAGGATGCCTTCATTATCTGTAAAGGAAAAGATCTTTGTTAGTTTTGTTAATGTAATACGGAACGATCTTTAAGTTCCTCCGCAGTGATGGAATAAGTGAAAGATGGAATGTGAAGATGCTAAAGTGATGGACTGGTTGAATTTCATTTAGAGAAAGCAGTAGAAAATCAAAAATCATAATTTATCCACTATTGAAATATTTTTATAATGTCTCACGCTCTGCTGAAAGCAAATATTTACACATTTGATTTTTAAAGCTTTTATAAAGTTTCTTTTGTTACTGAAATCGTGTAGTTTAATGTCGAGTGTACTTTATGACGAGGTACGTCCAGAAAGTAAGTTCCGTTTGATAATAAACTTAAATTGTGTACAGATACAGAATAATTATTTATTGCACAAAATTCTACAACTCCTAAACTATTTTTTCCACATAACTGGCGAAATTTTGCAGGCATTTGTCATAGCGTGGCACAAGTTTTGGTATACCTTCTTCATAGAAGTTTGCCGCCTGTGCCTTCAAACAGTTGGTACCCAACGTGAGCAAAGTTTACGAAATTTCAGTTTTTCGGTAACAATTTTATGAGCTTTGGAGAAATTCCATAGCGAGAGCATTAATTGTTTTCCTGGATCTTGTCATCAATCGCCTGAACCAGTTATTCTGTAACCAAAGGTGGACGCCCACTTCACTACGTGCTTCATCGAACTGTCGGACCCATTTTCTCACCGTTGAATCACTCATCGCATTTTGTCCGTAAACTTCGCAAATTTGCCGATAAATTTCAATTGGCTTCGCTTTCCTAGCATTCAGAAAACGAATCACAGATCTGATTTCACAAGCGGCGGGATTTTCAATCAACACCGACATTGTAAACAAGCACAACAAAGAGTATGTGGCTGACAGCTATCTCAAAATGGCGCACGTTTCTACTCCTTGATACAGAGCGTCTACCGCGCATGTGCGGAACTGCGATTGCAGCGCTGCAGCGGAGATAAATTGAAACGGAACTTACTTTCTGGACGTACCTTGTATTTTCACATTGCTCTATTATCCTAGGGTAATACAGCTGTATAATTTGGAAAATCCACAGTAGGTAAGATATCTTATTGAAATTTAAACTGGCTATTATAAACAATAATACTGATATTTTTGTCATGTATCAGAATCCTGGTTGCATGTTAATTTAAATAAGGATTTTTTACTGTCTATTCATTATCACAATAAAAATGAGCCAGGTGATGCTTTTTCTTAATTTCTCTGCACATACTATGTGCATAGTGTATAGAGGAAATATTGATAACTAAATATTGGTTTGAGGTCCCCTGAATCCCCCGAAATAAAGCATTTTTTAGAAAAATATCTCTGTGTGTGTGCGTGTGCGTTAGTGAGTGAGTGTACGCGCGCGCGTGCGTGCCTGGATGTGTCCATGGACAGCATAGTTCAGAACCGAAAATACCATTAAATACCAAACATGGTATTTAATTTTGGTATCTTTCAAGGTTGCAACACGAAGATTTTCAAGAAAATCCCCCACCCCAAATTGGCCTTTACATGGAAAAAAATTGAAAACTTGTTTTACTCAAAAATGGCTTAAATGATTTCGATTAAAATACTGCATATTAAACTTATTTACACTAAAAATATAATGTGTATATATACATTTCTGGGTGTAGCTTTAGAAGACCTGTTCATTGTGAATGAATTTTGCTGAATTTTTCGTAACTGGTAAACTAAGAGATAGAGGTACATTACTACACAAAAAAATCTGATGTGTTACATTCACATGACTTTCTCTAGGTACTCATTAGCACAATGTTATTACTTAGTTCCTTATAAGTAGAAAAAAATAAGGGAATACACTAGGTTAAACCCATAGTCAAATGTTTTAAAAGCATCCTTATGCGATTGTCATTACAAATACCTTCTTGTCTTGGCTAGGAGTAGAACAAAGGAAAATCGCACACTCCCGTCTGAGAAAGTATAAGTACTTCACAACTGAAACTAATAACACTGAATATCTCGAAAACTGTAAGCTCCACGAGAAAAATGTACATGAACTAACTTGTGTATTTTAACAAGACCTAAAATTTTTATGTAGTAAGTTTTAGTCCATCTCTTACGGTTTACTAGTTATGCCAAATTAAGCAACATTCATCCAGATTAAACAGGTCTTTAAAAGCTATTCCCAGAAAAATTAAGATATACATATTATTTGTCAGGTAAATATCTTTAATATACGACATTTTAATCAAAATCGTTAGAGCCAGTTTTAAGAAAATCAAAATTTTCAAAAAAAGTTCCATGTAAAGGGTAGTTTGTGGTGTGGGGATTTTTTTCAAAATCTTCACAGAAGAAACTCTGCACAGTTGCCAAATGCATGTATTAGAATTACCGCACACTACTATGTTCACTATAAAACCCGAGAATATGGCCCATGTCGCCTTAGTTTCTCATCATCCCTCCTATTAATAAGAAATATTCCTGCAAGGCAGGTACAAATGTAGAAGCCACTGGTCTGCGTGTTAGATTATTTTCTGTGTTCACCATTAATAATTGATACACGACACACTGCGCTAGAATCCACCCGCTGATGTGATCCTACTTAGACTTGAAAACAAAGGTATGCCAGTTGGTAACGTCTGTTCTAAGTGTACAATATACTCACATTTACGAAAGTGTCCAGTGAGGTGGCGTAGAGCTTTCCGCCTGTAAGATGTACCGCTTTCAGCGACCTTTCTCCCATAATAAGCACACAACGTCCATATTCTGGTCCTGAGGAAACCCATGGAGTTTCGTACACAGCTCGTAATACCATTTCGCTCTTTCAAATATAGAAGTATCACACTTAAGTAAGATAATATAAACTAATAACAAAATAAATGTATGTAAAGAACTACCATCAAAGTTTATCTAACGAATAATATTAGCATTCGTACGTTAGAACTACTCTATGTTCCATTCACGTGACTTTCTCCACCTGTTCTGCAAATATAATCAATTTATTTACATTATGCCAATCGAGATAAACATTACTAGAAATTGTCTATTACTTGCTCCCCTGTAAGTAGAAGGGAAATAAAAGAATATACTAGGGTAAGTATACTAGGTAATGTACTCCACCAAAAAATTCGATACCGAGATTTCACCGGAAATATATGTTTTAGGGTCCCATGTATCCAAAAAAAGTATTTTCAGAAAAATGTCCGTGTGTCTGTGAACAGGATAACTCAAAAACGAAAAGTCGATAAAATACCAAACTTGGTACTTAAGTTTAGTATCTTCCTGGGGTGCGACACGAAGATTTTGAGAAAAATCCCCCCACCCCAAACTACCCTTTACATGAAACTTTTTTCGAAAATGTTGATTTTCTAAAAAGTGGCTCTAACGATGTTGATTAAAATATCGTATATTAAAGATATTTACCTGACAAACAAAATGTAGATTTTGAATTTTCTGGGAATAGTCTCTGAAGACTACTTTATTCTGGGTCAATTTTACGGAATTTTGCAAAACTGCTAAACCGTAAGAGATGGACAAAAACTTACTACACGAAAAATGTAGAGCACTTTAAAGCACGCAATTTATGATACATACATTTTTTTCGTGGAGTTGATTATTTTGAGATATTCCTTGTTTTTGGTTTCAGCTATAAAAGACATACTTTTCTCATACAGGGCTTTGTGAACTCGTGTCCATACAAACAAAGGAACTTTTGTCACATAGCACCCAGCTTTTGGCTATCACTTTAACCTATGGTACTCGCTTTTTTCGCTTCTACTTACAAGGAAGCAAGTAATAAGAGTATTTGTGCTAATTTTTTCTCGATTAGCAGGAAGTAAATAGAATCATAAGCCTTTTAACAATAATTTATTGCAGAGTTGTAGAGAAAGCCATGTGAATGAGACACATCAGATTTTTTAAAAATTATCGCTATATGGAAAAATTTATATTTGGTTCCCTTTGGGGAGTAAAGCAAAAGAGATATGAAAAGAACGATGACTGTTCATCTGAGAAAAATTTAAGTTCTACTTTAACATTTAAACAAATGTGAAGGAATATGTAGGAAACTTTTAAATATTAAACTATATGATGTACATTATGTATTATAGCAGAGCTTTGTGCAGCAAAGTTTTGTCTATCTCTTAAGGTTAACCATTTATCGAAATATCATTCAGAATGAAGAGTTCTCAAGAGACTGTGTCAAGAAAATTAAAATTATACATTTTATTTTTAATTTGAATAAGTTTAATATAATATAACAATCAAAATGGTTAGAGCCATTTTGAGAAGAAAAAAAATCGAAACTTTTTCCTGCAAAGGTTAGTTTGGGATAGGGAATGAAAATCTTTGAGTCTCATTCTTCTAAGATACTAAACTTAAATACCAAACTTGGTATTTTACCAAATTTTCGTTTTTTAGTTATGCTGTTCACAGGCACACGCATATAAACATACCTTTATCTAAAATTTTTTTTTTTGGTTCGGTAGACCCTATAACTTTTGTATTTCCGATGAAAATTGGTATAACATTTTTGGGTGGATTATAGCACTTTCTCTATCTATGTAGCTACGTACATAGTATATAGTAGAGAAATTAAAGCATAAAGAAATTAAACATAGACATCCGTTATCGCTAATGTTATTTCATATGTTTATAGACGATGTCATTAGCAGCTAGGGAATAGTTTCCACACGTACTATGCACATGCATAGAGAATGTTTTGTATTGCACCCAAAAATTCGATAAGAGATTTCACCGGAAATACTTGTTTTGGGCCCCCTGAATCAAAAATAAAATTACATGAAAAAATTTCGAAAATTATGTTTTCTTGAAAAATGATTCAAACGATTTTGATTAAAATATTTACATGACAGATAAAATGTATATATAAATTCTATAGGAATAGCCTCTGAAGATTTCTATTCTGGATGAGCTTTCTTGAATTTTGCAAGCGATAGACAAAAATTTAGTACACAAAATATGTAGAGCTCTTTAAAATACACAATTTATTACATATACATTTTTTCGTGGCGTTGACCGCTTTCGAAGTATTTCTTGTTATTGGTTTCAGTTTTAAAATACTTAAAAGTTTTCTCATAAAGGAGCTTGTCAACTTCTGGTCACGCAAGGAAACTGATTTCAATCCCATAGCAACCACATTTTAAAACATGTGACTGTCGCTAGTGTATTCCCTTCTACTTATAAGGAACTAAGGAATAAGACCGCTTCTGCTATTTGCATTAATAGCTTATGTGATTGAGTATTTCATTTAGCAGAAAAGTAATAAAACTTAAGTCTTAAAGCATGTGAATTCATGTACCTTTTTCTCTTATACTACTTGCCATACATAGTCACAGTTTTGTATGCTTGTTGATAGTATAATCAACTATCTTCTGAACCTCGATTATCTACCTATGATACAATTTAAATAGAAACTATAAAAGAAATATATTTACAAATTCAAGGAAATAAAAATGTGGAAAATGTGCAATGTTGTTGCTTTCTTAATATGATAAATATATACTATAACGTTATAATTTTGGTTCGGAAAGTTCAACTATGTATTGTATATATGTGCTGAAAATTTCAACTTTCCACCTTTCATAGTTTCTGAGAAGAAGGTACAAAAATGCTGTTTTAAGAAAACTGAATTTAAAGATACAAATGTTCTAAAAATGGGCATTGTATAACAGCTTTAAAGAAATGAAGATTAGCATTTAAATTGATTAAAATCCCCTTAAACCCCCAAAAGTATAAATTTTCTGAAACTAGAAATAATAGAGGTTTTTATTAATGTTTAAAACAAAAAATGTTATTTTTTATAATTTCAGAGTACCTTGTTCACTTAAGAAACTAAGTATCAAGAGCTAGGTTGATTAGAATAAAGTAGAAGATGATGATTTGTAATAGACTTGGTAGAGAAAGTCATGTGAAAGGTACATCTCAAGTTGCTTTTTTTATTGGAAAAGTAGAAGAAATTATCTTTTAGTATTCCACCTAAAAACTTGTTGTCGAGATTTCACTGCAAATATGTTTTGAGGTCCCAGGGGTTCGAAAAAAGTTTCATGTATGTGTGTGCGTGTCTGTGAACAACATAAAGACTTGGTATCTAACTTTAGTATCTTCTAAGAATGCGACACGAAGATTTTTGGAAAAATCCCATATTCCAAAGTACCCTTTCCATTGGAATATTTTAATTTTCTCAAAAGTGACTCTTACGATTTTAATAAAAATACTGTGCATTAAACGTATTTACATGCTAAATTAAATGTAGATATATTTTGAATTTTCTGGGAATAGCCTCTGAAGAGCTCTTTATTCTGGATGAATTTTTCCGAATTTGCATAACTAGTACACCGTAACAGATAGATAAAGAAATTTATAATACGTTAAAACACTCACTTTGTCGTATATGTATATATGTATTTGTGGAGCTGTCTATTTTGAGACATTCCTTGTTCTTAGTTTCAGTATTGAAATACTTAAAACTCTTCCCACACGGAAATTTCTTTACCCCTCAGAATGTAAAAACCACATGGCAAACTGCTTTTAAAAGATTTTGCTATCGCTTTAGCCTAGTATTAATTTCCGTTCTATGTACTTCTAACAAAGCAAATAATAAGACCATTTATGCTAATTTTTATTAGCATCAAATAGGTAGAGAAATAACGTTTTAATAATAATTTGTTACGGAGATGCAGAGAAAGTCATGTGAATGGAACACATCCTATTTTTTTTTACTTTCCCTACACTTAATATGTATATAGTGTATAGAGTAGGACTGTATTCCACCCATAAAATTGGATACCAAGGTTTCATCGGAAATATGTTTTGAGACCCCCTAGTCCAAAAAAGACACTTTTAGAAAAATATCCATGCGTGTGTGTGTGCCTTTGGATAGCTTGACACAAAAATTTAAAAACCGTTAAATTCCAAACTTTGTATTTAAATTTATTATATTATTTATAATATTTAAAGAAAATCCCCACAGCCCAAACTACCTCACATGAAACTTTTTTGAAAAGTTTGTTTTGCTCAAAAATAATTGACTATTATGATTGAATTGTCGGAAATTATAGATATTTACATCACAAATAAAATGTACGTCTCGAATTTTTCGGGAATACCTTCTGAAAACTTTTTCTCAATTTTGAATAAGTAGTAAAGCGTAAGAAATAGAAAAAAGCTTACGACACAAAAAATATAGATCTTGTTAAAACACGCGATTTATGTCGTATGCATTTTTGTTGCAGAATTGACTGTTACAAAGATATTTTTTTAATTGGTTTCAATTTTTAAATACTTATATTTTTCTCAGACATTAAAACATTTGAGTATCGCTTTTGCATGATGCATTCCTTTAGTTATCTTCTACTTAAAAGGAATTAAGTGATAAGTATATTCTGCAGCTCGATTAAAATTTTTTAGAAATAAAAATAATCTTTCGTAAGAAGTTTGTTAGTAGAACAGCTAGAGAAAGTCAGTGTGTATCTTTTTACGGAATTCTATTTTCAATGCCTAATAATAGATATTCAAAATTTAAAAGTGTTCTAAATAAAATCATTAATTGTTGAGATATAGTATTACTACATGTAAGTCAGATATAGGAAGTAATTGATATTACCTGATAAGTGAGCTCGTTTCCATGCCAACAGTAAAGCAGCAGCTGCATTATGGAGATTGCAAGAAACTGAAGCTGTCTTGCAAGGAATACTCCTCCATCTGCAACCTAAAATAAAACATTACAATATTATACCATTCAGTACCCGAGTATATCTCTATAATGCTCATAAATAGCGGGGTTTCTAATGAAGAGGGGACGTCCCCTGAGGAGGGGGCAATTATTATTTATTTTAAGCTCTCTACTTAGTACGTCTACAAGTTATTTAAATGGACTTCAGTGCCAGCGGAAGCGCCAGGTGTATTGCGTGCGTGCGTGTCTGGTAGGGTCGTGGTGAGCCTAGGTGTTGTTGCTGTGTACCTACCCTTGTAAGGGGTTTAACCATAGGAATGAGGTGAAGGTTGAGGTTTTAATTTTGGAGTTTTCGAGTGTTGGTGTTAAGGAGATAGCGCTGGTAGGCTCCTCGAGCGGTTGCTTTTTCAGGAGCAGCATCCTTACCTCTGCTCCGCTGGTGTTTATTTTTTATTTAATTATGGTGGTGAACTTTTGATAGACCTCTCCCAATGGGAGGGGGGAGTGCTTTGTTCAAGCCATGCGGGGAACCCGGAACCGCCTCTTTCGGCGTTCGGAGGGTAAGTGCTCCCCCTAGAGATCTAACAAGTGCGTTCTCATGGCCGCCCAATCTGGCGTAGAATTTTTGAGCCCGGCGCCTAATAACATCTTCCACATATGGGAGGGCCGAAGCTTCATGTAGTAGCCTCAAAGGGAAACGTCGACATACAGAATATATGGACCGGAGTCCTCTAATCTGTACCCGCTGTAACCAGAGAAGCCAGGAGTCTGCTGCCATATCCCACACTTCGCAGGCATAGATCATCAGGGGGTGTATTGCGATCTCTATTGAGAAGCTTTAAGAAATTGTTGTCCTTGGAGCTGGGCGGAGCTAACTTCCAGCCGCGCATATCCAGACATCGCTAGCGAACAGAGCGCAGAGCTCGGTGTCAAGTGTGCATTCCATGCCAGTCTTCCAGGGAGCGACGTAATGTGTAAACGTCTTGGATAGCAGAGTGGTGTCAGCCGTATCCTTGTATGTTTTGGTTTGTCTAAATTCAGTTTTACGTTCTTTGTGCATTATACATTTAACTTGGCAAATTTTTCAACTTCGCTCGCATACAGAAAAGCATTAACTTTCGTTAATCGGCCAGAATCAGCTAAGAGTTTTATAGATTCACTGACTTCTGCGCAAGCATTATTTATCCAAGTGTTATGCTGCCTTGTACTTTAATCTTGGGGAAATTTATACTGTGTATTCTTAATGTGAATATTGTGTTCATTTATAAAGTAAATGGGTTGAATTTCGATTCTAATGCCCTATGTAGTTACATCCTCTGGGCATTATTCTTATTTGTACCTTCCACAAGTTAATTTATGTTAGTGGTTTTTACCACGTTTAGGGTCTAGTGGAACCGTACATAGTACATATTACATATATAGAGAAAGTATTGCATTCCACTCAAAATTTCAATACCGAAATTTCACCGGAAATACGACTTAGGTTCGCTTTAAACAAAAAACAAATAAAAAAAAACAGAAAATCATTTTCAGAAAAAGTTCAGAGCGTGTGTAAATGGACACGTTATTTTAAAAACGAAGTCGTTAATATACCAAAATTGATACTTTATTTAAGTATCTTCCAAGGATGTGACACGAAGACTTTGACAAAAATCTTCCAACTCCAAACTACTCTTTACATGGAAAAAGTTTCGAACATTGTGAATTTTTTAAAATAGCTCTAACGATTTTGATTAAAATACCGTATATTAAAGATATTTACATGACAAATAAAATATATGTTCTGGATTTTCTGTGAACAGCTTCTAAAGAGCTCTTCACTCTGGATGACTTTTGTGTAACTAATAAAAAACAAAAGCCTACTGCACAAAAAAGTAGATTTCGTTAAAACACAATTTAATGTAGTCTTCGAATATGCAGCAGCTACTTTTTATGTTTTCTTTCAAAGTATAGAGAACTTACAACAATGCTAGTTTATTGCAAATGTGTCAAAAATGACTGTAATGCTCTTTAATGTTAGAAAGTGAAGATTTCAAAAATGTACAAAACAGATATCATAGGCATGCTGTGCCTATGGGGCCCACACCATCCTAAGCCACAGGCGAGATAGAGCACTTAGTGAATTTATCCTTACTTCACAGATAGGACTTTTTTGTATTGTTTTTGTCCTCTAACTTGATTGCTAATATGGATGATGACTGCAATTGGAAAACTGGTGCTAAAGGGTCTCAGAATTCAGAGTTGAAAGTTACTCGACGGGAAAACCCCGAAAAATCTGTGTAACTCACCCTAATCAATATTCGAACCACAATACGCAGGTGTGCAAGATATTTCTGGTCGTGAATTAAAAGTTATCTGATGGACAGAGAGCATTTGATTTAAACAAATGCAGATATGAGTTATATCAGAATTACTCTAATTTAATATAATTCTGTGGATTGTTTAATAATATTCTAGAAACAAATATGTTTTGATTCTGAAAGAGTTAAAAGTAAGTACAGGAGAACTCTTGTGTTTGGAAAATAATTTCAGTTAAAATTTGGGTGTCTAAGAAATTGTATGTGTTTGTGAGAGAGAAATTCTCTGCAATGTACGAGAGCGGATTGAAAAGTAACGCACAATAATCTTTTTCTGTCCTGTATTGCAGCTGGAATGTTGCAATGTGAAAGCTAATGTTGAAGTTTTAATTGTAGAGGTTATTTTTTATTTTGTGTGCAGTTCTAACCAGAGAAGCGTGAACTTGCAACAAAAATGGAGCGCATGCTACTGTCGTCCACGTGTGAAGAGCAGAGAGGTGTGGTTCGATATTTGTGAGCCAAAGGGCACAAACCAGGTGAAATTGACAGGTACATGCGTGGGGTGATGGGGATGATTATATGGACCGTTGCAATGTCTCCTGCTGGTGTGAATTCTTCCAAGAGGGCCGTGTAAACCTTAGTGATTCCTCCGGGAGGCCGGTAACAGCTGCAACCCCGTTGAATGTCAGAGGCATTGAGGCGGCAACTTTTAACGACGGGCGTGCGAACTGCAAACCTTATCTGAACAGTTCACATTTCCTGTGGTGTAGCATACGATATTATTCATGACACGTTAAAATTTCGTGAAGTTGGTACTCGCTGGGTGTCTAACAACATTTCTGAAAGGAATCGTGATGAGTCGTGGGCATACATACCACTACACGCCCGAAATAAAGCGGGCAAGTATGGAGTGGAAACATGCTGCTTCCCCAGTAAAGAAAAATTTCAAAGTGACAATCTGCTAGGTTGCTCCAGCAACCATCATACAGACTAGATCTTGCATCGTCGGACTTTCATCTGTTTGGTCCCATGAAGATGGGCCAACACTTTGCTACAGATGCGGAACTGAAATCAGCAGACCGCAGATGGCTATACTCCAAGGAAACGGACTTCTACGAACTGGGCATATTGAAACCGCTATTCCAATGGATAAATGTATTGTTGATGAGTACTTTATCAAAAAGACGGTAAAAGGTGCCAGTTCCTTTGTGATTATTTTGTTTTTTTAACTATCACACTTTGTGAACAAAAAAAAAAAAACCCTGATGTAATCCATTCACATGACTTTCTCTATATCTCTGCAACAAATTTTTGTTAAAAAGTTTATGATTCTATTTACTTCATGCTGAGTGAGAAAAAATTAGCAGAAATAGTCTTATTACTTGCTTCCCTGTAAGTAGAAGCGAAATAAGGGAGTAACATAGGTTAAAGTGATAGCAAAAGATGGCTGCTATGTGACTGAAGTTCCTTTGTTTGTATAGACAGCAATTGTTAAATTCCTATATGAGAAAATTACAAGTATCTCAAAAACGATCAACTCCACGAAAAAAAAATGTATATACCATAAATTGTGTGTTTTAATGTGCTCTACATTTTCTGTGTGGTAAGTTTTTGTCTATCTCTTACGGTTTACCAGTTACACAAAATTCCGTAAAATTCATCCAGATTAAAGTAGTCTTCAGAGGCTATTCCCAGAAAATTCAAGATATACATATTATTTGTCAAGTATATATCTTTAATATATGATATTTCAATACAAATCGTTAGAGCCATTTTTTAGAAAATCAAAGATTTCGAAAATTTTCCCATGTGAAGGGTAGTTGGGGGGTGGAGGTATTTTCTTGAAAACCTTCGTGTCCCATGCTTGGAAGATATTGAACTTAAATACCACAGACACACACACATACAACACGGACATTTTTCTAAAAATGCTTTTTTTAGATTCAGGTGGTCTCAAAACATGTATTTCCGGAGAAATCTCGGTATCGAATTTTTAGGTACAATGCAATACCTTCTCTATTCACTATATACATAGTACGTACAGAGAAAGTAAAAATAATTGTGAATTTATTTTCGATCCACCCTTGTATTTATATTTACCATCCAATGTTTTGGCTTGTAACTATAAAAACTAAATGCATTAATAAATAACTTACCACTGTAACCTGAAATATGATCAGGCAGATGGCTCCTGAGCTGCTCAGGAACTGAACAAACACAATTTTATGAAACAGTGACTCCATCTCTGAGAGAAACCTGCAAAAGCATGCATAATCATTAAAGAAAATAATCTAATGTTCTACAATTACATTTCTTTGAACAGATATTTATGTGAATGTCATTCTCTGGTATGATACCCAGTTTTTCAGAAGCTAAATGCATTTTATCAGGATAAAAACCACCTCTATATGCTATTTGAATGTCGAGGGATATTTCTATACTAAAAAAATCTAATGTGTTCCATTCATATGACTTTCTCTAAATCACTGCAACAAATTATTCTATTTACTTGATCTAATGGAGCAAAAATTAGCAGAAATAGTCTTGATTACTTGCTTCCTTGTAAGTAGAAGCGAAATAAGGGAGTACCATAGGTTAAAGTGACAGTCAAAAGCTGGTTGCTATGTGACTGAAGTTCCTTTATTTGTATGGACACGAGTTCACAAAGTCTTGTATGAGAAAAGTGTGTTTTTTATAGCTGAAACCAAAAACAAGGAATATCTCAAAAACAATCAACTCCACGAAAAAAATGTATGTAACATAAATTGTGTGTTTTAACATGCTCTACATTTTTTGTGTGGTACGTTTTTCTCCATCTCTTACGGTTTAGCACTTATGCAAAATTCCTTAAAATTGACCCAGAATAAAGTAGTCTTCAGATGCTATTCCCAGAAAATTCAAAATATACATTTTATTTGTCATGTAAATATATTTAATAAACGATATTTTAATCAAAATCGTTAGCCATTTTTTAGAAAATCAAAATGTGCGAAGAAAGTTCCATGTAAAGGGTAGTTTGGGGTGGGAGGATTTTTCTCAAAATCTTCGTGTCGCATCCCTGGAGGATACTAAAATTAAATTCCAAGTTTGGTATTTTACTGATCTTTCGTTTTTGAGTTAACGTGTTCACAGGCACACGGACACACACAGACCTTTTTCTGAAAATACTTTTTTTGGATACAGGGGACCCTAAAACATATTTTTCCGGTGAAATCTCGGTATCGATTTTTTTGGTGGAGTGCAATACCTTCTCTGTACACTATGTACATAGTGCGTAAAAAGAAAGTAAAAATCTGATATTCCATTCATATGATTGTCTACAAATCTCTAAGAAATTAGTGTTAAAAAGCATATTCTTCTACTACTTCATGATACTCGAGATAAACATTAGCAGAAATTGTCTTTATTACTTGGTTCCCTGTAAGTAGAACAGTAAAAATCTAATGTGTTCCATTCGCTTGATGTCATCTAGCTGTTCGGTAAACAAACCTTTTGTTGAAAACATTAAACTTTTATCTGCATCACGCCAGTCAAGATAAACAAGCAGAATTGGTCTTATTACTAGCTTCCCTGTAAGTAGAAGGGAAAAAAGAAAATGCACAGCAAAAAATTCGATACCGATATTTCACCGGAAATATATGTTTTAGGGTCCTCTGTATCCAAAAAAAGTATTT
Source organism: Hymenopus coronatus (assembly GCA_030762935.1). Taxonomy (NCBI): domain Eukaryota; kingdom Metazoa; phylum Arthropoda; class Insecta; order Mantodea; family Hymenopodidae; genus Hymenopus; species Hymenopus coronatus. Next base: position 22,139,578 of record CM060891.1, read on the forward strand.
TCACAAAAAGGTCCGTGTGTGTGTGTGTCCGTGTGTGTGTGTGTGTCCGTGTGCCTGTGAACACGAAAAGTCAGTAAAATACCAAACTTCGTATTTAAGTTTAGTATCTTCCAGGGATGCGATACGAAGATTTTGAGAAAAATTCCCCCACCCCAAACTACCCTTTACATGGAACTTTTTTCGAAAAGTTTGATTTTCTCAAAAATGGATCTAACGATTTTTATTACTATATCGTATATTAAAGCTATTTACCTGACAAATAAAATGTATATTTTGAATTTTCTGGGAATAGCCTCTGAAGACTACTTTATTCTGGATGAGTTTTTCATAACTACTAAATCGTAAGAAATGGACAAAAACTTAACCCACAAAAAATGTAGAGCACGTTAAAGCACACAATTTATGTTATATACATTTTTTTCGTGGAGTTGGTCGTTTTTGAATATTCCTTTTTCTTGGTTTCAGCTTTGAAAAACTTATACTTTTCTCATACAGGAATTTGTCAACTCCTGTCCATACATACAAACAAAGGAACATCAGTCACATAGCAACCAGCTTTTGGCTTTCACTTTAACCTATGGTACTCCCTTATTTCGCTTCTATTTACAATAAAGCAAGAAATAAGACTATTTCTGCTAATTTTTCTCGACTAGCATGAAAATAAATAAAAGACAAGCTTATTAACAATAATTTGTTACAGAGATATAGAGAAAGTAATGTGAATGGAACACATTAGATTTTTGTGTAGCAAGTTTTGTATATCTCTTGCGGTTTGCCAGTTATATAAAAATTATACATTTTGCCATGTAAAGGGTAGTTGGGGTGAGGGTTTTCTTGAAAATCTTCGTTTCGCATTCCTTGGAAGATATTTAACTTACATACCAAGTTTGGTATTTAACGGACTTTTGTTTTTGACGTATGCTGCCCACAGACACACACAAGGACATTTTTCTAAAAATGCTTTTTTGGTTTCAGGGGGAGTCCCAAAACCGTATTACTGAAATATCTCCGTATTTAATTTTTGGGTGCAATACAATACTTTCTCTGTACACTATGTGCATAGTACGTGTAGGGAAAGTAAAAAATATATCTTCCCTATCACTAATATTTAGAAATCTATTTTTGTTTAACCAAGTGAGTGTGCCAGAATGTTCTAATTACGTAGGATTATTATCAACAATATTTTAGACTGTTTGCAATTAACGTACTTCTGTGCAAGTTATACCAAAATGAGTGGGATATTTTAAATATTGTTATGCAGTTAACATAAAAATGGAAAAAATTATGAAAATTCCATTTCGACTCCCTTTAAGCTCATAAGTAGAAACGAAAATATACAGAGCATTATTTCAGCTTATCGTAGAAAATATATTTTATCTTACCCCAGCAGGTTCTGGTGATACTCGACACATTCCACCAGTCTAGATTTGGGCGTTTCTTGCTTTTCGTCAAGCTGAATATCTTCAATCTCCTCTACTTCCCCTTTTTGATTTTCTAGATGCAGCCCCAGGAGGGTTGAACTTCGCTGCTCGTTAGCTAGCTCTCGAAGCGCTTGACACAATATTTGGAAATGTCCCACGGCGTGGATGATGAGTCCCACAAACAACGTATCAATACCAATGTTGACAGTAGGTCCAAACATCATGACCAGTACTTGAAAACAGAGAAGCATCTCGAAGACACCGGGCTTCTGAATATCTATAGGATACCATACAGGAAACGGTGCCTGTTTTGAAATAACTTCTGTAGAATTTGATGGTAGCTCCTCCTATGAAAATATAATAAAAATGCGTTACAATCACTTGGGTTTCTCTACCCTACAACATTTATTTTATTGCATAGAGCTCACATTTTTTTAATTCATTTATTTAAAGTAGCTTTAACTGCAATGGTTATATCGCGACTTCTATTAGGGTTACAGTACATTAGTTAAATACATTCACGATGCAAATTTAAATAAACATATACAAAGTATACATAAAAAAAAACTCAATGCAGTATTTTACAAGAAAGAGAAAAGTTATGTTATGTTTGTTGTGAATCATGACAATATTTAGTATTTACTTTAATATTTGGAATATATAGATCGAAACAAGAACTTTAACCATGACTTGAACCTTTCCTGGCGGCGGTATGAAAATAACTATTCTCGGGCTATCAGCCAGGTGAATTCTGGAATAATTTCCAAGCTTTCAAGAGCTAACGTCGCTCTCATCTTCAGGGAATGATATAGAGTCTCCGGGTTCGCCTTATATATAGTAGTCCGCTGGGGAGGGGGGGGGGACCAGCCAGATGCCGCTCTGTGATTGGCCCGGGTCCGGCATGGGAGGCGTTGACTAGGAACCAATGGTCTCCGTTGCCGGGACGGACTGCTCTGATTGGCCCGCTGCCAGATGTGAGCCTGTATTAAAACTAGGGCTAGCTTTTGGCAGTTTCACAAATCTTTGTGAGTGTTTGCTGAGCACCGAACTCCAAATGCCATTCACCTGCAAGCCGCTGTCTCTGTTGATGTTATTTTCTTCGTATTTAATAGCTTATGGCTTCTCAAAGAATACGAAGAAAATAACATCAACAGAGACAGCGGCTTGCAGATGAATGGCAAAAACACACCCGCCATCCTACAAAACCCACAATCCCGTCAGAACGTGGTTAAGTTCTCTCCGAGAACAGGGACACGTCTAACACACCTCGGGCTGCCCTCAGCCTGCCAATTATACTGGACTCTACATCATTCCCTGAAGATGAGAGCGACGTTAGCTCTTGAAAGCTTGGAAATTATTCCAGAATTCACCTGGCTGATAGCCCGAGAACTTTAGATTAAACGTTATGATACAATTGGATTACTTGTAAGAAGTTCAAGACTTTGTTGGAGAATTTTAGTTGGTCCAGGGCTGTCAGGAGTTTGTTTGGCACGTTACATGTGGTTCGTTGTTGCTCATAGAGACTGCAGTTGGTAATGAGATGTTTCACTGTTAGCTGGCAGTTGCAAATATTACACATCGGTGGGTTTTCACGAGACAGAAGGTATGAATGTGTGAGTGACGTATGTCCAATACGCAGACGAGTCAGTACAGTCTGGTCCTTACGATGAAATGATTTGTATGTGTAGCTAGAATCGGCGAAAGTGTGTACCTCATGTTCGACAGGGTAGACCATTCTTGTTTCCACTTTTGGATAATGACACCTTGAACAAAGTTGCTGTAGTCACGGTGAGGAGTCTTGAAATCTGGTAGGCTACACGGATGTCTGGTAGCTTCTTTGGCCGCTTCATCTGCCCTGTCGTTTCCTGGTATACCTACATGCGACGGGACCCAAAAGAGCAAGATTGTTTTACCGTTTACATTGTTGTTACCAAAGCTTAGAAGTTTTCTTTAACGACATGGTCAACATCCCACAGCAAACTGCTTGATGCTGGATCTACCAATTTTCTTCGAGCCCCTCCGACGTGAGCAAACAGTAATTACCCGCCTCAGAATTGGTCACTTCAAACTGACACATTCCTTCATCATAAACAAGGACCCAGAATAAAAATGTGAGACTTGCAACACACGCTTACTGTATAACACTTACTTCTGCAGTGTCCGAAATTCAGCAAACAGAGACTTAAGGCAGGCTTCAGAGACTTACCAAGTGCTCTTCACTACAATCTCACAATTAAAAACACCACAATATTTATAAGGCAATGTAAACTTTTTGAAATATAAATGTACCATTTTTACCAATGTTCAAATAGCTATTTGTGTACAATTTGAAAGGTCGCGATATAACCATGCTGTTAAAGCGACTCAAAATAAATTATATTGTAAAAGAAAAGTTTTCTTTATTGATTAGTAAACTATAAGATATTTCTGGGCTTCTAAACCGTGTTCAAATAATGAAATTACGAGATGTGTTCAGAAACTAATGCTATAAATCCTGCAGTAAAACGTGTAGATTTTATTTACCGTACCTATCCGAATACATGACCCTCATTTTTCGGAACCTATTTTTTACTTTCTCTATACTCACTATGTACATAATGAACAGAAAATGTATAGCACTCCACCAAAAAATTCGATACCGAGATTTCACCGGAAATATATGTTTTAGGGTCCCCTTTAACCAAAAAAAGCATTTTCACAAAAAGGTCCGTGTGTGTGTGTGTGTGTGTGTGTGTCCGTCCGTGTGTCTGTGAACACGATAACTCAAAAACGAAAAGTCGGTAAAATACCAACCTTGGTATTTAAGTTTAGTATCTTCCAGGGATGCGACACGAAGATTTTGAGAATAATCCCCCCACCCCCAACTACCCTTTACAAGGAATTTTTTTTCGAAAATTTTGATTTTCTCAAAAATGGCTCCAACGATTTTAACTAAAATTTCGTATATTAAAGATATTTTTCTGACAAATGAAATGTATATCTTGAATTTTCTGGAAATAGCCTCTGAAGACTACTTTATTCTGGATAACATTTTCATAACTGCTAAACCGTAAGAGATGGACAAAGACTTACTACACAAAAAATGTAGAGCACGTTAAAACACACAATTTATGTTATATACATTTTTTTCGTGGAGTTGATCGTTTTTGAGATATTCCTTTTGCTTGGGTTCAACTTTGAAAAACTTATACATTCTCATACAGGAATTTGTCAACTTCTGTCCATACAAACAAAGGAACATCAGTCACATAGCAACCAGCTTTTGGCTTTCGCTTTAACCTATGGTACTCTCTTATTTCGGTTCTACTTTTACAAGGAAGCAAGTAATAAAACTATTTCTGCTAATTTTTTCTGATTAGCATAAAGTAAATAGAAGTATAAGCTTTTTAAGGATAATTTGTTGCAGAGATATAGAGAAAGTCATGTGAATGGTACACATCAGATTTTTACTTTCTCTAGCCCTGTATGTACAATGTACATAGGGATAGAGAAGTGTTGCATTCCACCCAAAAAGTCGATACCGAGATTTCACCGGAAATACATTATTTAGGACCCCCTGAATCCAAAAAACGCATTTCCAGAAAAAGGTCCATGTATGTGTGTGTGTGAACACGATAACTCAAAACGAAAAGTAGCTAAAATACCAAACTTGGTATTTAAGTTCAGTATCTTCCAGGGATGCGACACGAAGATTTTGAGAAAAATCCCCCCTTCCCAAACTACCCTTTACATGGAATTTTTTTTCGAAAATTTTGATTTTCTTAAAAATGGCTCTAAGGATTTTGATTAAAATATCGCATAGTAAATATATTTATCTGACAAATAAATTGTGTACCTTGAATTTTCTGGGAATCGCTTCTAAAGACCGGTTTATTCTGGATGAATTTTGCTTAATTTGGCATAACTAGTAAACCATAAGAGATAGACAAAAACTTACTGTACAACAAATGTAGGCCTTGTTAAAATACACAACTTACGTCACATACATTTTTTTCGTGGAACTTGCCGTTTTCGAGGTATTCATTGCTCTTAGTTTCAGTTGTGGAGTACTTATACTTTTCTCAGACGGGAGTGTTTTTCTTTTGTTCTACTCCTGGCCAAGAAAAGAAGTGATTTGTAAAGACAATCGCATAACGACAGCTTTTAAAACATTTGACTATGGGTTTAGCCTAGTGTATTCCCTTATTTTCTTCCTACTTATAAGGAACTAAGTAATAAGAACATTGTGCTGAATACCTCGATTAACATGGTGCAGAAAGAAGAAAAATCTTATGTAAGAAGTTTGTAGAACTGCTAGAGAAACTCGTGTGAGTGTAACACATCAGATTTTTGGAATTATATTATTTATATGTATAAAAAGAACACATGTTTAATATAAAAAGATATATATGGAACATCTGATGTGTTTCATTCACATGACTTTCTCTACATCTCTGCAACAAATTATTGTTAAAAAGCTTTTGCTTTAATTTACTTTATGCTAATTGAGAAATATTAGCCAAAATAGTCGTATTACTTGCTTCCTTATAAGTAGAAGCTTAATAAGGGAATACCATAGGTTAAAGTGATAGTCAAAAGCTGGTTGCTATGAGACTAAAAGTTCCTTTGTTTGTATAGAGGTGTTGACAAATTCCTGTATTAAAAATATTTTTAATGCTGAAACCAATAACAAGGAATATCTAAAAAACTATCAACTCCACGAATATATAAATATATCTGACATAAATTGTGTGTTATCGCGATCTACATTGTTTGTGTAGTAAGTTTTTGTCTGTCTCTTGCGGTTTACCAGTTATGCAAAATTCAATAACATCTTCCATAATAAAGAGGTATTTGGAGGCTATACCCAAAAAATTTAAGAAATAAATTTTATTTGGCCTGTAAATATCTTAAATATAAGATATTTTAATCAAAATCGTTAGAGCCATTTTTGAGAAAATCTAAAATTTTCGAAAGAAGTTCTATGTAAAGTGTAGTTGGGGGTGGAGGGATTTTCTTGAAAATCTTCGTATTGCATCCTTAGAAGATACCAAACCTAAATGCCAAGTTTGGTATTTAACGGCCTTTTCGCATATGAACTATGCTGCCCACAGACACACACACGGACCTTTTTCCAAAAATGCTTTTTATGACTCAGGGGACCCAAAACGTGTATTTTCTGTAAAGTCTCGATATCGAAATTTTGGGAGCTTTACAATACCATCTCTATACACTATATACATGTAGAGAGAGTAAAACAGTTTTTTTTTTTTTTTTTTTTTTGTTTTGATTCATTGGGACCCAAAGCATGCATTTCCGCTGAAATCTCGTTATTGAATTATTGGGAGGAATGCAATACTTTCTCTATAAACCATGTACATAGTACGTGTAGAGAAAGTAAAATACTTTTAAATAAAATTTAAAAATGTGCCATATATTTTGAACAAACTAATGGACACTTAAGATCATTACGTCCTTTATTATTTTCTCTACACGTATTATGTACACAGTGTATAGACAAGGTATTGTACTACGATACCGATATTTCATCAGAAATGTATGTTTTGGGGTCCCTTAAGTCCGAAAAAAGCATTTTTGAAAAAGGTCCGCGTGTTTGTGTGTCGTCTGTGGGCAGCATAGCTCTTAAACGAAAATACCGTTAAATACCAAACTAGGTATTTAAGTTTGATATCTTCCAGGGATGCAACTCAAAGGTTTTGAAGAATACCCCCCGAAACCCCAACTACCCTTTACATGGAAAAAATGTCGAAAATTTTGACTTTCTCAAAAATGGCTCTAACGATTAAGATTAAACCTCTTAAATTTAAGATATTTATGTGAAGAATAAATGTATATCTTCAATTTTCTGGGAATAGCCTCTGAAGACATGTTTATTCTGGATGAATTTTGCGGAATTTTGCATAACTGGTAAACCATAAGAGAGAAACAAAAACTTATCAAACAAAAAATATAAATCCCGTTAAAACACACAATTTACGTTATGTACTTTTTTTCGTGGAGTTGACAGTTTTTCAGATATTCCTTGTTATTAGTTTTAGCTTTAAAATACCCGTACTTTTCTCATACAGGAATTTGTCAACTCCTGTCCATACAAACAAAGGAACATCAGTCACATAGCAACCAGCTTTTGGCTTTCACTTTAACCTATGGTACTCCCTTATTTCGCTTCTACTTAAAATAAAGCAAGAAATAAGACTATTTCTGCTATTTTTTCTCGATTAGCATGAAATAAATAAAAGATAAGCTTATTAACAATAATAATTTACAGAGATATAGAGACAGTCATATGAATGGAACACATCAGATTTTTATTTATTATTTTTTTACAGTTTTTTTTCAAAAAGTAATTGGCTAACCACGAACTATAAGCTACCTATCAGATCTCGAATGCTTGGGAAAACTCGGCCCTGCGGGTCTCGTAGTCCCAATATGCATTATTGATCTGATAAGTATAACTTAAAGTTCTTAGTACGCAATATACTATTATCTGTCCTGTAAATATCTTTAACGATATCTCGATACGATATTTTAATCAAAATTGTTAGAACCATTTTTTAGAAAATAAAAAATGTCTAAATGTTTTCTATATTAAGGGCAGTTTGGGATGGGGAACTCTCTTGAAAATCTTCTTGTCGCATCTTTGGAATATGTTAAAATTAAATACCTGGTTTGGGATTTAACGGAATTTTCGTTTTTGAGCCATGCTGTCCACAGACACACAGGGTGATCTTTTTCTGTTTTTTATTAAGGGGGATTCAAACATGTATTGTGGTGAAATTTCGGTATTGAATTTTTGGCATCTTTATACATTACCTTTCCATATGCTGTGTACATGATATAAGCAGAGAAAAAATAATTTAAGCCTGTTAATTTTCTAAATGTCCACTTATGAAAGATCCTTTATTTTGCGAAAATCATGTGTCTCACCTGAGAATTAAAGATGGCGAGGAGTTGAGGATAGTTTTTGGTAAAACAATGTAGCAGATGGCTGGAGATAACTCCAATCCCCAGGATGTAGTAGCTCCAGCTCATGATGCGAACATGGCGGTGAGTCGAGGCAGCAAACTGACGTTTCCAGACATCCCCAGGATACTTGCTGAGGACCCCGCCAGGCCTGAGACTGTGGACCAGGCTGTAGATGCGATCCGATACACAAAGAAAAAAAATTTGCTTAATAAAAGCAGCACCATAGGTGAGCAGGAGGCTGGCGTTGCCAGTAGTGGCCTTCATGTTTCCCCATGCGAAATACACTTGCACCACCTGTGAAAATCCAAAGAAAAGAAATCTGATATCTGACTTTCCTCTGGCTGTTGTACAAGCAGCTTTCTTACAGAAGACTCTTTCTACTCCATGGTAGTCGAGATAAGCATTAACAGAATGTTCTTATTATTTCGTTATAAATAGAGGGCGGATCCGGGTGGCCGTTTTCTATTAAGCTGGCTTATTTAGTATTGTAGTCTCTGAGTGCTGAAAGGGAGAGAGTGAAATTAGATTAGATACCATTCTGTAGGTTCGCTTTGGCCAACAAGCAGCTGCACATAGAACTTGCCAAAGCATATATATATATATATATATATATATATATATATATATATATACTACAAAAGAAATAGACAACTTCAACTGCCTGTAAAACAAAAACTATTAGAGATAGCAACCTAATTATTTTGGAGGTATGTTGAGAAACTCTCAAAGTTTCGTTTGTTACTATTGGTAACGCTGTAGTGTTTTGTTTGTTGTTGCAGAAGCTGAAATGGCGGAAAATCCTGTGGAAAAGGCATATTGCGTGTTGGAATTTGCTAGAACGCAATCAGCAACTGTTGTCCAACGACATTTTAGAACACGTTACCACAAAACGCCACCGACTAGACAGTCAATCTACGACTGGTATAGAAAATTCGAGACAACGGGATGTTTGTGCAAAGGGAAGAGCTCGGGAAGACCAAGAGTTTCGGAAGAAAACGTTGAACGTGTTCGTTCTGCCTACATAAGAAGCCCACAGAAATCGACATCTAGGGCAAGCATGCAATTACAAATTCCACAGCAAAATGTATGGAAAATCTTGCGGAAGCGACTGCACATGATGCCTTACAGATTACAGATGTTGCAGTTTCTGAGTGAAGAAGATAAGGTCATACGGCGTGACTTTTGCATCGACATGTTGCGACGTGGTGAAGACGATGCTGGTTTTTGTGAGCGCATCATTCATTTTTGTGGTAACGTGTTCTAAAATGTCGTTGGACAACAGTTGCTGATTGCGTTCTAGCAAATTCCAACACGCAATATGCCATTTCCACAGCATTTTCCGCCATTTCAGCTTCTGCAACAACAAACAAAACACTACAGCGTTACCAATAGTAACAAACGAAACTTTGAGAGTTTCTCAACATACCTCCAAAATAATTAAATTGCTATCTCTAATAGTTTTTGTTTTACAGGCAGTTGAAGTTGTCTATTTCTTTTGTAGTAACCCTGTATATATACATTATTTGAGATAAGAGGCTAATGATCTGCTTATTAAAATTTCGAAGTAACGGCTGTAAGTTTCTGAAGTGTCAGTACGCCACTTATCGCGGCACTTTGTCTGGAATGAAAAGAATAATAATAAAAAGCTTTTACTCTATGGCAGGAATCGAACTGATGACCTTTCGAATAATAGCTTCCCGCGTTACGCATTAGGCCACCAGAGCAGTTGAAAAAGCGCCTCCAGAGTAAGGTACATAATTCAAGAACGTAGTTAATGAATGCTCAGTGTCGCACTGTTAAATGATTATATCTTGAGAACGCTAGTAACGAGCTGCTAAAACTCGGTATTTCTAAACTCGGGCAGCAATTTATAATACATTCTAAGCCGTTTTTTCAACCTGCTTTGCTGTAACACCGACTTATCAGCACCTGATACCCACACGTTTAACGCTAAGTAGTTGCGTTATGTTTATCCGGGGACCATGCACCGCCGATCTCAAATTACTTATATCAGTCACTGCACAATCTCGCAAATTATTTCGGTGTAGTCCATTAACACTGTATATATGTGTGTGTGTGTGTTATACTTGCTAAGTATATTTGCACCACGGGTGAAAAATAGAAAGAAACAATTTGATGAATTACGTTCACATGACTTTTCTCTCCCTGTTCAACAATCAAACTTCTTACAAAACACCATTGTTCTTTCTAATCCAAGCTAATCAAGATAAGCATTACCAGAATGTCTTATTACTTTGTTATAAGTAGAGGGTGGATCCGGGTGGCCGTTTTCTATTAGGCTGACTTATTCTGTACTGTAATCTCTGTGTGCTGAAGTTAAGTTAGATAAGATTAGATGATATGGTGTTCTATAGGTTCGTTTTGGCCAGAAAGCCATTGAGCATAGAAAGGCATATATATGTATACGTATGTTTATATATTATTAAAAATCTGATTTGTTCCATTCACATGACTTTCTCCACATCTCTGCATAAAAAAAAAAAAAAAAAAAAAAAAAAAAAAAAAAAAGTTATTAAAAACCTTATGCTTCTATTTACTTCCTGCTAATCGAGAAAAAAGTATGAGAAATAGTCTTATAGCTTGCTTCCTTGTAACTAGAAGCGAAATAAGGGAGCACCATAGGTTAAAGTGATAGTTAAAAGCTGGTTGCTATGTGACTGAAGTTCCTTTGTTTTTATGGACAGGAGTTGACAAATTCCTGTATGAGAAAAGTTTTTCAAAGCTGAAACTAATAACAAGGAATATCTAAAAAACGATGAACTCCACGAAAAAATGTATAGGATATAAAATGTGTGTTTTAACGTGCTCTACATTTTTGTGTGATAAGTTTTTGTCTATCTCTTATGGTTTAGCAGTTATGCAAAATTCTGTAAAAGTCATCCAAAATAATCTTCAGAGGCTATTCCCACAAAATTCAAGATATACGTTTTATTTGTGAGGTAAATATCTTTAATATACAATACTTTAATCAAAATCGTTAGAGCCATTTTTGGGGAAATCTAAACTTTTCGAAAAAAAGTTCCATGTAAAGGGTAGTTAAGGGTAGGGAGATTTTCTTGAAAATCTTAGTGTCGCATCCTTGAAAGATACCAAATCTAAATACCAAGTTTGGTTTTTTTTTTGGATTCAGGGAGTCTCAAAACATGTATTTCCAGTGAATACCTTCTCTTTACACTTTGTACATAGTACGTGTAGAGTAAATAAAAATGCAATGCATAAAGCTCTAGTGCTAAAAGCACGGGTTACAAAAACAGTAGAATAGTATATAATATCATGATTTGGCTCTCGAGGCCTATACATCACTGTACTCTACTTAATGTTCTCCATAAAAACATATGTACTTCCTTATTGGCATGCACATATCAAAAATTAACTGTTATAACGTATAAATAAATACAATTTTATTGTGTAACACTAATAAAATGACTAATGACAGTTTTCTAATTATCGATGTAATTGTTACTACTGGTAATTGTATAAAACTAAAATAGTATTGTTGTATTATGTACACTCCTAAATACATGTCACCATTTACAATACATATTAACATATATTTAACATTATTTCCGGGGAATATCTCGACATCGAGTTTTGGGTGAAATACAATATCTTTTCTACCTACTAAATACACTGCTATTTGTGAAAATTGCAACACCAAGAAAACACACAAACATACGGACATGTTTCTAAAAATACTTTTTTTTTTTTAACTTTCTCTGCACGTACTATATACACCGTGTATAGAGAAAGTATTGTATTGCACCCAAAAATTCGATACCGAGATTTCACCGGAAATATATGTTTTAGGGTCCTCTATGTCTAAAAAAAAGCATTTTCGGAAAAAGGTCCGTGAGTGTGTGTGTGTGTGTGTGCATGTGTCCCTGTGTCTGTGAATACGATAACTCAAAAACGATAAGTCGGTGAAATACCAAACTTGGTATTTAAGTTTAGTATCTTCCAGGGATGCGACACGAAGATTTTGAGAAAAATCCCCCCACCGCCAACTACCCTTTACATTGAATTTTTTTCGAAAATTTTGATTTTTTCAAAATGGCTGTAACGATTTTGATTAAAATTTCGTATATTAAAAATATTTACCTGACAAATAAAATGTATATCTTGAATTTTCTGGGAATAGCCTCTGAAGACAACTTTATTCTGGATGAATTTTACGGAATTTTGAATAGCTGCCAAACCGTAAGAGATGGACAAAAACTTACTGAACAAAAAATGTAGAGCACGTTAAAACACACAATTTATGTTATATCTATTTTTTTTTTCGTAGAGTTCATCGTTTTTGACACATTACTTGTTTTCGGTTTCTGCTTTGAAAAGCTTATACTTTTCTCATACAGGAATTTGTCAACTGCTGTCCATACAAACAAAGGAACTTCAGTGACATAGCTACCAGCTTTTCACTACAAGGAAGCAAGTAATAAGACTATTTCTGCTAATTATTTCTGATTGACATGAAGTAAATAGAAGTATAAACTTTTTAAGAATAATTTGTTGCAGAGATGTAGAGAAAGTCATGTGAATGGTACACAACAGTTTTTTTTACTTTCTCTACACGAACTATATACACCGTGTATAGAGAAGGCATTGTATTGCACCCAAAAAAAATTTACCGTGGTTTCACCAGAAATATATGTTTTGAGATCCCCTCAATATAAAAAAAACATTTTTTAGAAAAATAGCCGTGCGTGTGTGCAGCATAGCGCAGCAACGAATAGGCCGTTAAACACCAAGCTTGGTATTTAAGCTTGGTAACTGCCAAGAATTGGACACGAATAATTTCAAGAGAATCATCCTACCCCAACTACCCTTTACTAAAAACATTTTTCAAAGATTTTTATTTCCTCAAAATGGCTGTAATTATTTTGATTAAAATAGTTTGTGTTCAAGATATTTTAAAAACAAACGAAATGTATATCTTGGATTTTCTGGGAATAGCCTCTGAAGACCTCTTCATTCTGGATGACTTTTGTATAACTGGCAAACCGTAAAAGATAGAAAAAAACCTTTTACACAAAAAATGTAGATCTCTTTAAAACCACAATTTATATAATATACACCTTTTTTGTAGAGTTAACCGTTTTCGAGATATTCCGAATTATTATTTTCAATTTTAGCCACTTAGATGTATTCCCTTTGAGAAAAGGTTGTCTTCTCGTTTCTCGTTTGTCTACTCCTGGAAAGCAAAGGAATTGTTTCACATAGCGACTGGCTTTTAAATGACAAGATCCCTTTAACCTGTGAATTTCCTCATTTCCCTTCTATTTACAAGGAAACTAGTAATAAGACTAATTCTGCTTATGTTTATCTTGGTTAGCATGACGTAGATAACAGATTAATGTTTTGAATAAAAGTTTTGTATACGAACGGCTAGAGCATATCATGTGAATGGAACACATTAGATATTTTCCTTTCTAGTTACAAGGAACACAGTAATAAGACAATTTCTGCTAATGTTTATCTCAATTCTAATGAAGTAGATAGAAAAATCTGATGTGTTACACTCACATTACTTTCTCTAGCTGCTCTACAAAACTCCTACAAAAGATATTCTTCATTGTACACAATGCTAATCAAGATAAATGTTAGAATGCTATTACTTAGTTCCTTATAAGTAGAAGGGAATAAGGAAATGCACTATGCTAAAATGATTGTCAAATGTTTTAAAAGCTATCGTTATGCGGTTGTCATTGCAAATCACTTCTTTGCTTGGCCAGGAGTAGAACAAAAGAAAAACAGACATTTCCTGTGTGAGAAAAGTTTAAGTACTTCACAATTGAAACCAATAACAAGGAATATCTCAAAAACGGTTACCTCCACAACAAAAACGTAAAGGACAAACATTCTGTGTTTTGTCACGAGATACATTTTTTGTGAAACACGTTTTTTTTCTATCTCTTACGGTTTAGCAGTTAAGCAAAATTCAGCAAAATTCCTCCAGAATAAAGCGGTCTTCAGAGACTATTCCAATAAAAATTGGAGATATACATTTTATTTCGGACATAAATAGGTTTAATATACGAGATTTTAAAGAAAATCGTTAGTGTCATTTTTAAGAAAATCAAAATTTTCGAATATTTTTTCCATTTAAAGGGTACTTTGTGGTGGGGATATTTTTTTGAAAATCTTCGTGTTATATCCTTGGAAGATACTAAACCTAAATACTAAGTTTGGTATTTAACGGTCTTTTTGTTTTGGGGCTGTGCTGTCCACAGACACACACGGACTTTTTTTTTAAAAAAAAAATGCTTTCTTCGGACTCGGGGGACCCCAAAACATATATTTCCGGTGAAATCTCGGTATCGAATTTTTGGGTGCATTACAATACCTACTCAATCCCTATGTACATTGTACATATGGGGCTAGAGAAAGTAAAATTAAGCTTTTTAACAATAACTTATTACAACATATCAAATGTTTTGTTCAGGGAGTTTCAAGACATGTATTTCCCGTGAAATCTGGGTCTGAATTTTTGGGTGGAATATAATGGCTACTTTCTCTATCCACTTTATACATTGTACATACGTGCTATAGAAAGTAAAAACGTATTTATTAACAATATATAATCATTGAGAGTTCAAAATACATACCTCTGTGAAAACGTGTGACCCAATCAAAATGGCCACAATGTAAGAAAATATGGTGTACGACCATAAGCGTTCCTGCCCTTTTGTACCAAAACTATTCCAGAGTCCGCCCAAACGCAATATGGTGATGTTGACACCAAGGATATCTTTAGCCGGATCATTGTTCATGGCACCACTGAAAACAAAAATATTTTATAATCTTGTACTTAGTTACGACAAATTTATGCGATATGAGCACCAGAAAAAAATTCTGAAGTGTTCCATTCACATGACCTTATCTGTTCTGCAAACAAACAATTAATACATAAGTTTATTACTTTCTCTACACGTACTATGTAAATATTGTATAGAGAAGGTATTGCTCGTATTACACCCAAAATTCGATACCCAAATTTCACCGGAGATGTATATTTTGGGACCCCCGAATCCAAAAAAGCATGTTTAGAAAAAGTCTGTGTATGTGTGTGTGTGTCTTTGGACAGCATAGCTCAAAAATGAAAAGTCCGTTAAATACCAAACTTGATATTTAAGTGCAGTATCTTCCAAGGATGCCACACGAAGATTTCCAAGAGCATCCCCCCCCCCAACTTTTACATGGAAAAAAATTCGAATATTTTGGTTTTGTAAAAAATGGCTCTAACGATTTATTTTAAAATATCGTTTACTATACATATTTACATGACAAATAAAATGATGACAAATATTCTAGATGAATATTTCTGAATTTTGTAAACTGTAAACCGTAAGAAATAGACAAAATCTTACTTAATAAAAAATGTAGACCTCGCTAAAACACGCAATTTTTGCTATATATATATTTTTTTCCATGGAGATATTGCTTGTTATTAGCTTCAGCTTTAAAATACTTAGGTGTAGTTTTCTCATACAGGAATTTGTCAACTCGTGTCCATTCAAATAAAGGAACTTCAATCACATAGCAACCAGTTTTTGAAAATCAGGTTAACCTATGATACATCCTTATTTCCTTACATGGAAGCAAGTAATAAGACCATTTCTGCTAATTTTTTCTCGATTAGCATTAAGTAAATAGAAGAATAATTTGTTTCAGAGATGTAGAGAAACTCCTGTGAACGGAACAATCGGATATTTTTATCTGCTTCATTACTTGCTTCCTTGTATGTAGAGGGAAAATAATAGTCTATATTCAAATTAATAGATGTTCCTTTGCGAATGAAATAATTTCGCTTCTCTTTCCATGGCCAGGAGTTAAAAGAGATTGAAACGGATAATTATTTTCTGTTTTAGAAAAGCATAATTAATCGTTCTTTTAGACCAGCAGTGTGTAGGCCAGAAGTTTGAATGCCAAAGTCAGAATGAAACATTGCATGTCATAGCCGGGATTTTAACTACCGATATCCTGATTTCCACCCAGTCGTTCTGACCACTGAGCTACCATGACAACATGCCGACACAACACTAAATTCTTGACTCGGGTTTTTCTCGGTGAACTACAAGGAAATCTTAATTTATTGTGATATGTATCTGAATGGCGATTTACAAACTCCATAAATACTGAAGTCCCGGATTTTATTGTTAAACGAGTGTCAGTTGGAGAATGTATTATCGTGCCGGTATGTTGCATGGTAGCTTAGTGGTGTGAGCAGTTGGAACGAGACCAGGAGATCCGTGGTTCAAATCCGAGGTTAAAAGTGGCATTGGATTTTTCAGCCTGTTTTAAAACTGAAACAAATAACAGCGAACATTTGTTATACTACAAAATGTGTTTTTAAACGAGATTTACATGTTTACTTTCTCTATACGTTCTATGTGCATAGTGCATAGAGAAGGTGTCGTACTGCACCCAAAAATTCAATACCGAGATTTCACCGGAAATAGATGTCTTCAGACTCCCTGAGTCTAAAAGAAGAGCATTTATAGAAAAATGTCCATGTGTGTATGTATATATGTGTGTGTGGGGGGGGGCAACATAGCTCAAAAACGAAAAGTCCTTTATTTAGGTTTAGTATCTTCCAACGATGCAACACGAAGATTTTCATGAAAATACCCCCACGCCCAACAAGGAAAAATTATCGAAAATTTTGATTTTCTCAAAAATGCCTCTAGCGATTTTGATAAAGATATCGCATATTAAAGCCTTCTCCATGACAAATAAAACATATATCTTGACTTTTATAGGTATAGCCTCTAAAGACCTCCTTATTCTGGATTACTTTTGCGGAGAAATTATTCCAAATCCTGGCAGAATTAGAATATAAACTTCAGGATGACCAAAAAAGCAAAATAAGTGTTGATATAGAATTGGATCTTCACCTCCAGCTGGATCAAAGAAAGATGTATTAAGATTTCAGTAAATTAAAAGTAATCCGTAAGAGATTAACAAAAAATTACTACACCAAAAATATAGACCTCGTTAAAACAGTCAATTTATGTTTCATAGATTTTCTTTGTGGAGGTGATCGTTTTGAAGATATTCCTTGTTATCAGTTTGTTTTTAAAATGCTTATACTTTTCTCATACAGGACTTCGTCAACTCCTAGACATACAAACAATGGAACTTCAGTCACATGGCAACCAGCTTTTAAAAGATTTGACAATCGCTTTAGTCTATGGTATTCCCTTATTTTCCTTCTACTCTTAAGGAAGCAAGTAAAAAGACAATTTCTGCTAATTTTTACTTTCTCTATACGCACTATGTACATAGTGTATAGAGAAGGTATTGCACTCAACCAAAAAATTCGATACCGAAATTTCACCGGAAATATATGTTTTAGGGTCCCCTGTACCCAAAAAAGTATTTTCAGAAAAAGGTCCGTGTGTGTCCGTGTGTCTGTGAACACGATAACTCAAAAACGAAAAGTCGGTAAAATACCAAACTTGGTATTTAAGTTTAGTATTTTCCAGGGATGCGACACGACGATTTTCAAGAAAATCCCTCAACTCCCAACTACCCTTTACATGGAACCTTTTTCGAAATGTTTGAATTTCTAAAAAATGGCACCAACAATTTTAATTAAAGTGTCGTATATTAAAGATATTTACCAGACAAATAAAGTGTATATCTTGAATTTTCTGGGAATAGCCTCTGAAGACTACTTTATTCTGGATGCATTTTGCATAACTACTAAACCGTAAGAGATGGACAAAAACCTAACGCACAAAAAATGTAGAGCACGTTAAAACACACAATTTATGCTATATACATTTTTTTCGTGGAGTAGATCATTGTTTAGATATTCCTTGTTTTTGGTGTCAGTTTTGAAAAACAGACACATAGCAACCAGCTTTTGGCTTTCACTTTAACCTAGGGTACTCCCTTATTTCGTTTTTACTTACAATAAAGCAAGAAATAAGACTATTTCTGCTAATTTTTCTCGATCAGCATGAAATAAATAAAAGAACAGGCTTATTAACAATAATTTGTTACAGAGATATAGAGAAAGTCATGTGAATGGAACACATCAGATTTTTCTTGTTGAGTTGACCTTTTTTGAGGTTGATTTCAAATTTAAACTAATTAACTTTTCTCAAACGGGACTATGCAACGTGAACCAAAGCTCAATTGTTGCATATAGCGACCAGTTTTTAAATGATTTGACTATCGTTTTTAGCCTAATATATTCTCTTATTTCCCTTCTACTAACAAGAAAGCAGGTAGTAAAATTAACTCTGTTAATTTTTATGTCAATTAGCATGAAGTAAATTAAAAAATAATCTTTTGTAAGAAATATGTGTTTGTTGAACAGCTGGAAAAATTATGTTAACGAAGCACATGTGATTTTGTTGTTTTAATATTGGATATGTTCTTTTAATATATATATAAATTTCAGTAAATAACAGATATTATATATGTCATACACTTATATTTATACTTGTAAAATATGTAGCATTTCTAAATATTCTGGCTTACTTTGTCTATGGTAGCCTCCAGTTGGGGGAAGCTGAAATGAATCAACTTTATTTCTCTTTCTCTCCCTCTCTATCTCTCTGGTTGTTCAACGACAATGTCCACCACTCCTAAGCCCCAATTTGTTGGCTATTTCTGAACAATTGTGATACACATCCACTTCATTTTTGGCTGTCACTTATTGAAAAGCTGCTGGCACAAGATGTCGCACCTAAGCTAATTTAAAAGTTTTGCACACTTTAAGGTGCTTTGAAAAATAACAGTAAAATCTGTCGTTAAGCTAAGAATATTGTTTAACGTAAAACGAGGATATTTTTTACAAAGCATACATACATTAGTAGAGATAGCATCTTGGGGACCGACACATGCGAATACTGTTGTATACCTACCGAGTAGAGACCAACCTGCATTGGCGACTGCACGCGGCGCATGTAAACAACCTGTAGTAACGTGGCTCGACTTGACCGGGCAGGCCCAGTGCCCCAGCTACCCCAAGAGCAGGCAACCATCACTAGCCTGAGCATCACCACGTCCAGTGTCACCACCGTCTCCACCACGAAGCTGAGGGAAACCCAGGGACTAAGTTGGAGTTGCTGAATCAGAAGGCCAAGCTGACAGGGTGCAAGAGCCTCATCTATACAAGGTCTCCAAGAGCTTCTCACACAACTACCGAGCGACCTATTCATCAAGGGGATCTTCCAGCGGAACAACATTTGGATACAGCAGATCTCGAGGAGATAGTGGGAGATCTAAAGACGCCGGAGAATCCAGCCGGGGCGACCACCATCGTGTCACGTCAACTCCAGTGATTCTTTTAGACCAACACCCTTAATCCTACATTCCTCACCGTGAATCCGCCGCGGGGGCAGCTTGGGCCTAGGTCAAGACTGTCTCCCGGCTCTCATTTCTACTTCCGCTTTTAGCTGTTCAAACAATGAACACCTAGAATCCGCGGGTGCAGTCATGCGGTACCGCCTCACCTTATGTCCCTCTACCTGTCGGTGGAGGGGTTTCTTTAGTCGGTATGCCCACATGGGAGACACCGACACTCCAAGCTACCCCGGGTCAGTCCATCCACTCGAGAAAATAAGGTCAGCACATTTCGTCTGACAACTGCCGCGAAGAGAGGACAAGTCCTGATGAAGCCCCACATAGTGAGGCGAAACGTCGGCAAGAAATTCAGCCAAGACATGGCTTTCCCCGAAGATCTAGACACATTTTAATTGATTTATACAAGTTATATTGTGATTCAATTTAGTTACAATGGTTTTAGGCAGCAGACAATATGTCGATTATTGTTCCTTGTCTACTTGAAACAGCACGTAAAAATGTCCTTGAGCGTTCAAAATGGACATCTACAAATTGGAGAAATCCAATCATCATCAAGATATTGTGTGAAACTGTTGGCGAATTTTAATATCAAGAATACAACTGTCAGCAATTCAGTTGAAAGAAAATTAGCAAGATTTAATATAATTAGTAATAGAACTTATTATCAAAACCTCTATGTTCAGGAAACAGAGTTATAAGTTTTTCTCATTTTTACTTTCTCTACACGTACTATGTATAGAGAACGCACTACACTCTAATAAAAAATCGATACCGAGATTTCACCAGAAATATATGTTTTAGGGTTCTCTGTAACCAAAAAAGGTGTTTACAGAAAAAGGTCCGTGTGTCTGGGAACACAATAACTCAAAAACGATAAGTCGGTAAAATACCAAACTTGGTATTTAAGTTTAGTATCTTCCATGGATGCCACACAAAGATTTTGAGAAAAAAAAACCCACCTCAAACTATCCTTTACATAGAACTTTTTTCGAAAATTTTGATTTTCTAAAAAATGGTTCTAAAGATTTTGATTTAAACGTCGTATATTAAAGATATTTACCTGACAAATAAAATGTATATTTTGAATTTTCTGGGAATTGCCTCTGAAGACTATTCTGGACGAATTTTACGGAATTTTGAATAACTGCTAAATCGTAAGAGATGGACAAAAACTTACCACAAAACAAATGTAGAGCACTTTAAAACACACAATTTATGTTATATACATTTTTTTATTGAGTTGATTGTTTTTTAGATATTTCTTGTTTTTGATTTCAGCTTTGAAAAACATTCTTTTCTCATACAGGAATTTGTCAATTCCTCTCCATACAAACAAAGAAACTTCAGTGACATAACAACCAGCTTTTGACTATCACTTCAAGCTATGATACTCTCTTATTTTGCTTTTATTTACAAGGAAGCAAGTAATAAGACTATTTCTGCTAATTTTTTCTGATTAGTATGAAGTAAATAGAAGCATAAGCTTTCTAAGAATAATTTGTTGCAGAGATGTAGTGAAAGTCATGTGAATGGAACACATTAGAGTTTTCTCATTTTTCTCTAAGACTATAAAAGTGGATGTGGTAGACTTTGATACCAGACCCCTCATTTAGAGAATTGCATAGTTTAATATGATATTTCTGTACTCTCTAAGCAATTTAAGAGGAACTATTTTGTGATAAACAAAAGCGGTAAAACGATCAACAACCAATCATAGCCTTCGCCACCTGATGTTTTTGCTTACGTTACCGGTGAAATAAGCAGAATAGATACAACGTTCTGTAGGTTTTCATTTTATGAAGGAGCAATGCCATCTGTCTCGAAAAGCATTTGAGAGCTCTCTTGAAATACCAAGAACGAAGAGAAAGTAATATACATCCACGAGTTGTGCATTATATATACGATAGAGGGGTAAAGTATTGAAATACCTTAAAATTAAAATCTGATGTGCTCCATTCACATGACTCTCTACATTTCTGCAACAAAGTATTGATAATAAGTTTATTCTTCCATTTAATGGTAAAACATTAGCAGAAACGGTCTTATTACTTAGTTCCTTACAAGTAGAAGGGAAATAAGAGAATACACTAAGCTAAACCGACAGTCAAATGTTTTAAAATGTATTTTAAAACTGAAACCAACAACAAGGAAGAAAGGTCAACTCCACGAAAAAAATATGACATAAATTGTGCTTTTTAAAGATATTTACATCTTTTGTATAGTAAGTTTTTTGTAACCCTTACAGTTTACCAACCATACAAAAACATTCAAAATTCATCCAGAATAAAGAGGTCTTCAGAGGCTATTCCCAGAAAATTTAAGCTATACATTTTATTTGTCATGAGAATAAATGAGATTTTAATCAAAAGTGTTAGAGCCATCTGTAAGAAAACCAAAATAGTCAAACTCGTTTCCATGTAAATGGTAGTTGGGTTGGGGGGGGGTTTCTTTAAAATCCTCGTGTTGCATCCTTGGAAGATACTAAACTGAAGTACCAAGTTTGGTGTTTTACCCATTTTTCGTTTTTGAGCTATCGTGTTCACAGACACACACAAATCTTTTTCTAACTTATTTTATAAATGAGATCCTAAAACGTGTATTTTCGCTGAAATTTCGGTATCGAACATTTTGAGTGGATTGCAATACTTTCTGTATACACGATGTACGTAGTATATGTAGAGAAAGTGTAAAGTTCTTCGTGAATGTACTAGTTGACACTACCTTTATGCTGTTATCACCTCCAGGAGTACCAACATATACCGCTGACAGTTCGTGATCGACTGTGCGGGAATCGTAATGTCCCTATGACAAGCAAAGACACAAATGGTTTATTATTTAACTGTCCACTTGCCTACCTTACCACATTTTCTCATGCCCCGTCTATTACACAATATTATATTTTATACATCCATTGTGTTGTCATTGATAATACGTACCTACTGCAAACAATACAGTCACACGCAGAAAATAATCTTACTATTCCCTCAAAGGGTCAACTGTACAATAGAAACAAGGATCGTTTGAAGACTTGTGTTCCATTCACATGACTTTCACTACATATCTGCAGAAAATTATAATTATAAAGCTTATTTTTCTCTCTAATTCATGATAATCTAGATAAAAATAACAGAAATTGTCTTTATTATTTGATTCCTTGTAAGCAAAAGGGGAAAAAATCTAATGATGTCTCTAGCTGTTCCGCAAACAAACCTTTTATCCAAAATACATTGCTCCAAAAATTGGTGGAAAATATGTTTAAATCAAAGCTAAAAATAAAATAATGAGGCAATATAAATTTTGTCAGCCAGATATTATGTTTTGAAGTATTTTTTTAAAACTACAATGAAGATCTTCTAAAAACTTGTTAGTTTTTCTCTGAATAAATCAGTGAAGTTGAAAAATGTGTAAAATTCAATACCATAAACGGGATTTGATCCACGGATTTTCCAGTCTCCCTGTGTAATACGACTTTATCTCTTACGGTTTAACGCAAATGAACATTTCATTCAGAATGAAGAGGGTTTCAGAAACTCTTCTCAGGAAATTCAAAATATACGTTTTATTTGACATGTAAATATTTGTAATATACAATATGTTAATTAAAATTGTCAGAGCCATTTTTGAGATAATCTAAATTTTGGAAAACTTTTCCGTGTAAAGGATAGTTTAAGGTGGGGGAATTTTCTTAAATATCTTCGTATAGCGTCGTTGGAATATGCTAAACAAAAACATCAAATTTGGTATTTAACGGTATTTTCGTTTTTGAGCTATACTGTCCACAGACACACACATGGACCTTTTTCTAAATATGCTTTTTTCGGGCTCATAGCACCCAAAAACAAATATTTCCGTTAAAATCTCGACATCGAGTTTTTGCTTAGATACAATATCTTTTCTATCCACTATGTACATTGCATATGCGGGTTAGAGAAAGTATTTTTTTTTTTTTTTTTTTTGATTGAGGGGTCCAATACATGTATTTCCAATGAAATCTCTGTACCAAGTTTTTTGTTGCTATAATACCTTCTCTATACACTATGTACGTAGTAGAGTAGAGAAAGTAAAATGTATGTCCTTTGTGTTTTGAGAGATCTACATGTGTACAGTGTATAGAGAAGGTATTGCACTCCACCCAAAAATTCGATACCGAGATTTCACCGGAAATATATGTTTCAGGATCCCCTTTATCTAAAAAAAAAAGCATTTTCTGAAAAAGGTCCGTGTGCAAGTGTGTTCGTGTGCCCATGAACACGATAAATCAAAAACAAAAAGTAGGTAAAATACCAAACTTGGTATTTAAGTTTAGTATCTTCCAGGGATGCGACACGAGGATTTTGAGGAAAATCACCCCAAGCCCAGCTATCCTTTACATGTAACTTTTTTCGAAAATGTCGATTTTCTGAAAAATGGCTGTAACGATTTTGATTAAAATTTCGTATATTAAATATATTTACCTGACAAATAAAATGTATATCTTGAACTTTTTGGGAATAGCATCTGAAAACTACTTTATTCTGGATGAATTTTACGGAATTTTGCATATATGCTAAACCGTAGGAGATGGATAAAAACTGACCACACAGAAAATGTAGAGCATATTAAAACACGCAAGGTATGTTATATATATTTTTTTTCGTGGAGGTGATCGTTTTTAAGGAGTTCGTTGTTTTTGATTTCAGCTCTGAAAACTTATATTTTTCTCATACAGGAATTTGTCAACTCCTATCCATACAAAGGAACTTCACCCACATAGCAACCAGTTTTTGACTATCAGTTTAACCTATGGTTTCCCTTATTTTGCCTCTACTTAATAAAACAATTTCTGCCAATTTTTTCTCGATTAGCATGAAGTAAATAGGAGCATAAGCTTTTTAAGAACAATTTGTTACAGAGATGAAGAGAAAGTCATGTGAATGGAACGCATCGGATGTTATGTGTAATATCTTTTGTCTATCTCTTACGGCTTAGCCGTGAGGCGGGAATTTTGAATCTGGGGGACGTACCTGTGGTGCTGGTCTGCGCCGCGACGACTGGACCTCCCTCTCCCTTTCTGTATCAGGAGTCACACCTGAAGGTGACGATTCTTGAGTGATCACGGCTAATCTTACCCAGTGGCGAACAAAGGAGGCCTATTTATGTAGCTTAAGGTATTAAGCAACGGAGATCTCGGGGAGTGGTACGGGAATTTAGCTCACATTAAATTTCGGCACTTTCATTGAGTCAAAGGTTTATTTCCTTTCACAAGCGTTCCCGTAGACAGCTTCTGGCGCGATTCTATCACCGCAATTTCTCTCGCAAGAAAGCGTAAACGCGCAGAAAGGAGACTTCAACTTTATAGGCAAGTTCCGCGTGGTATTACCTCACGATAGTGACTGAATCACAATTATAAACATTTAGATTTTTTGTAGACACTTAACTTTTTAGCGCGGATTTCTTATTGCAAGCGACGCAGGTTCCGCGTGACGTTACATTTCAACAGTGGGTGAATCACCATGATAGACTTTGTGGAAACTTTACTATTTGGCACGGATTTCTTGTTCTGAGCTTCGCAGGTTCCGCATGACCAATTCGGGCCATCACTCTACATCACGTGCAATCTCATTGGCCCATTGGCTTAGGGTTCGCTTCTGACGTGACGTAATTATTTTTAATTGGTCAATACGTCTTTCACGTGATTCTTGGCTTCAATTTTTTCGAGTTCCCCACTGTATATGCCACAACAACTTTCTCTTTCCGAGTCGTGACTAACACAAAGCATCTTTCACCCCTTGCAATACACAAAAGCAACTGTCGTAAACAACTAAGATCGTCGCTTGGTTTTGGTAGTGTTTAATACCCACTTTAACTCTTATGGCACCGCAGGTGGTGACATTTATGATACATGAATGAAAGTATAGTACCGGTGGAATGCAATAGCGGGGGAAACTGGAGAACCCGGAGAAAACCACCCCAGCGCCGCTTTGTCCACCACAAATCTCACATGCGGTCGCTTGGGATCGAACCCGGGTCGTCTAGGCGAGAGGCAAGTGATCTAACCACTTGGCCACGGTGCGGCCTCATATCGTCGCTTGAAAACTCTCTGGGTGAAGTTAGAAAATGCTTTCCAGGAACAGTCTCTCTGAACTTTCAATATACATTATGACAAATAAATACATGATATACTTAGCAATTAACCTAAGCAATCTAATTAATTAAAATATATGTTATGCGCTCATTCAACTGGGCGACAATCCGTCTTAACCAATACGCAAAAGTCGTTTAGAAATTCAAGATATACATTTTATTTGGTATTTAAAAAATCTTTAATATACGATATTTTAATCAAAATCGTTAGTCATTTTTGAGAAAGTGTACTTTTTCCATGTGAAGGGTAGTTTGTGGGTGAGGGCATTTTCTTGAAAATATTCGTGTAGCATCCTTCGAAGACTTAAATGCCAAGTTTGGTATTTCATGGAATTTTCGTTTTTGAATGATTCTCTTCACAGGTACTCGGACATGCGTGAGCATACAGTTTTCGTGAAAATGCTTTTGGGTGGGCTTCCTAAAACGTGTATTTACTGCAAAATAACGGTATCGATTTTCTGGATACAAAAATACTTTCTCTATCTACTGTGTACATACATATATACATACACACATACATGCATGCAGGCACACATACATACATACATACATACATACATACATTCATTCATTCATTCATTCATTCATTCATTCATTCATTCATTCTGTCATCTGTAATCTAGTTTGTTTACAGTACGCCATTTTGTTAGTTCATCTCAAAGGTGATTGCGATTTTACGATAGATACAAATATTGAACAAAGAATCTGTCTCAAATTTGGCATTGCAAATGGTATTTCGTGTGCCAAATTGCTGAAAATGTTACAGAGGGCTTACGGTGAATCGACTTTATCAAAAACACGTGCATATGAGTGGTACAGTGCATTCAAAAGTGGTTGAGATGTGGTGGAAGATTTGCTTCGCTTTGGTCGGCCATCAACGGTTTCAACTGAACTGAACATAGCTAAAGTGAAGAAATTGGTGTCTGAAAATCGTCATTTAGGTCTGAACTTTCTGTGTCTCACGAATCGATTCGTACCATTTTAAACGATTGTTTGAGCATCACATGCGTTGCAGCTCAGTTAGTTCCGAAAGACTTGAATTTTCTACAAAAACTCAATCGCGTAAGGATTGCTGAAGACATGCTAGAACGAGCCAGTTCCGAACCCACATTCATGAAACACATTTTAACTGGTGATGGAGACGTGGGTTTACGAGTTTGACACTCAAACCAGTCAACAAAGCTTCCGAATGGCGCCTTCCAACTGAACCGAAACCTAAAAGGGCACGTCTAACTCGATCAAAACTGAAGGTCATGTTGACAGTTTTTTCGATTATCGCGGTGTCGTGCACTCAGAGTTCTTGCCAGAAGGTCAGATGGTAAACAACTATTATCTAAGCGTTATGCGGCGTTTGAGAGAACAAATACGGCCAGATTTATGGAACGACAACTCATGGATTCTGCACCACGATAACGTACCAGCTCACAAGGTGAACGAATTTCTGGCCAAAAGCTCAACAAATTTCATCGAACAACTACCTATGCACCTGATCTGGCTCCTGCTGATTTCTTTCTCTTTCCAAAACTCAAGTTACCACTTCGAGGCACCCGTTTTCAGTCGATTGAAGACAAAGGAAAATTCGCGGCGACAATTGACATCGATTCCTAAAAGAGCCTACAAAAAATGTTTTGATGATTAGATTATTCGCTGGCATAAATATATAATTTCAGAAGGGGCCTACTTTGAAGGCGATAAAACAAAATTGGATGAATAAATCACTTTTTTTGTTTTATTGGCAAATTCCCGGTACTTTCTTAACACAGTATAATACATACTACAGGAAGTAAAATGAGTAAGAAGCTTTGTTGTATTTTGATACCAGAAATGAAAATTGACCTAATCGTCTGTAATGGCCTTAGAACAACTGCACACACTCTAAATCAAAAACCCCAGCCACCACATTCCGGCAGTTTCTTCATTATTAAAACTCTGGCTTTTCTTGTTAAACAGAATTTTGATGAAGTATCTGCCGATAAGATTCCCGCCCAAACGTTTGCTCAGATAAATGTCGCCACAAAAGTGAAAGTGCGTTTTTTACATTATTTCCATTTACCAATGTTCATCACGAACGTTATTTGTATTACTAAAACACTCAAGGCCTTGGAAAATGATACTTGGTAGCCTGAATATTTTTTTTAATTTTCTACCATGTACATTCTACTCCACCCTATAATTCGATACCCAGATTTAAACGTAAATACATGTTTTGAGAACCCCTTAATCCAAAAATCTTATCTGATCTATTCACATGACTTTCTCTACATCTCTGCTTATGGTTCTATTTTACTTCATGCCAATCGATAAAAATTAGCAGAAATAGCCTTCTTACTTGCTCCCTTGCAAGTAGAAGCGAAATAAAGGAATACCATAGGTTAATGTGATAGTCAAAAGCTGGTTGTTATGTGACTGAAGTTCCTTTGTTTGCATGGACAGGAGTTGACAAATTCCCGTATGAGAAAAGTATGTTTTTACTTTCTCTATACGCACTATGTACATAGTGTATAGAGAAGGTTTTGCACTCCACCAAAAAATTCGATACCGAGATTTCACCGGAAATATATTATTTAGGGTCCCCTGTATCCAAGAAAAGTATTTTCAGAAAAAGGTCCGTGTGTGTCTGTATGTCTGTGAACACGATAACTCAAAAACGAAAAGTCGGTAAAATACCAAACTTGGTATTTAAGTTTAATATCTTCCAGGAATGAGACGCGAAGATTTTTAGAAACGTCCCCTTACCCCAAACTACCCTTTACATGGAACTTTTTTCGAACATTTTGATTTTCTAAAAAAATGGCTCTAACGATTTTGATTAAAATATCGTATATCAAGGATATTTACCTGACAAATAAAATGTATATTTTGAATTTTCTGGGAATAGTCTCTGAAGACTACTTTATTCTGGGTCAGTTTTACGGAATTTTCCTTAACTGCTAAATCGTAAGAGATGGACAAAACCTTACCATACAACAAATGTAGAGCACTTTAAAACACACAATTTATGTTACATACATTTTTTTCGTGGAGTGGATTGTTTTTGAGATATTCCTTGTTTTTGGTTTCAGCTATAAATAACATACTTTTCTTATACAGGACTTTGTGAACTTGTGTCTATACAAATAAAGGAACTTAGCATAGCAACCAAGACTATAAGAATAATAAGACTATTTCTGCTAATTTTTTCTCGATTAGGTGAAGTAAATAGAATAATTTGTTTCAGAGATGTAGAGAAAGCCATGTGAATGGAACACATCAGATTTTTTAAAGCTGTAACCAATAACAAGGAATATCTCAAAAAACGATAAGCTGTTAAACGCCCCTACAGACGATATAGTGACGCCCAAATTAAACCGTCCACATCTGCAGTATTGCTTCCCGCTATTTACATTATAGAAATAAGTGTGTATTTACAGATTTGAATAGTTTACTGAAATGAAATGATGATGCAGAAATAATGAAATAGTTGTTGATTTAATTTTTTTCACGCAAGCCGTGTGTAGGTCAGGAGTTAGATAGGTAGGCCGGTTTGCATTGAATTTCTCAATTGTCTTGCAAGTTTCCCGGCAAACCACCCGACATACCCCAATAGTATGGGTCCCAGGTTCGTTTCCCTGCTGGGGCGGGGAATTTTTCTTTGACCAGAATTATGCCCTATCCCCTATAGAGTCTGGAAGTATGAATGTAAGAGTAAAGGTGCGTGTGTTTAGTAATATAAAGTGTATTAACCTAATTTTCTCAACCTACAGTTTCACAAGTGAAAGCCCCCGATATGACCAATGAAGTTAAAGGGGTTTATGCAAATGAAACAATTAAAAAAAATCTAGTGTAATCCATTCACATGACTTTCTCTATATCTCTGCAACAAAATTTGTTAAAAGGTTTGTGCTTCTATTTACTTCATGCTAAGTTAGAACAAATTAGCAGAAATAGTCTTATAACTAGCTTCCCTGTAAGTAGAAGCGAAATAAGGGAGTAACATAGGTTAAACTAATAGCAAAAGGTGGCTGCTATGTGTCAGAAGTTCCTTTGTTTGTATGGACAAGAGTTGACAAATTCCTGAATGAGAAAAGTATAAGTTTTTTAAGGCTGAAACAAAAAACGAGGAATATTAAAAAACGATCAACTCCACGAATAAAATGTATATAACATAAATGGTGTATTTTAATGTGCTCTACATTTCTTGTGTGGTAAGTTTTTGTCTATGTCTTACGGTTTAATAGTTACACAAAATTCCGTAAAATTCATCCAGAATAAAGTAGTCTTCAGAGGCTATTCCCAGAAAATTCAAGATATACATATTATTTGTCAAGGATATATTTTTAATATACATAATTATATTTTTATCAAAAGCGTTAGCCTTCTTTTAGAAAATCATAATTTTTGAAATTTGTTCCATGTGAAGGGTAGTTGGGATTTTCTTGAAAATCTTCGTGTCGCATCCTTGGAAGATCCCGCCACTAACTCAAAATGAATATTTAAGTTTGCGTTCTATTAATTTTTCCCTTTATGAGGGTTCATGACAAATGGAAGAGGCGTTTCTAAAGCGCTTAGAGCTCTTGGGAATGAACTGATTGACTGTGTTTTCAATATTTGAATCATGTGCATCAGGCTGAAGTGTTCCGAGGGGTTGTCCGCTGCATGGGAACTGAAATAAAGTAAACAGATGCAAGCATGTGTTACGGTAGCAGGACATTCTATTTCATCGATGAAGGTCATCCAGAAAGTAAAAGAAGGTTTGATATAATTAAATAATTATGAAAGAATCAACACACAACTGTAATTATAAATTTACAGAACCTTACTCTGTTTCCCAATGTAATAACATCGTTTTTACCTTCTCTTCACGTACTATGTACATAGTGTATAGAAAAGGTGTTGTATTGCACCCAAAATTCGATACCGTGATTTCACCGGAAATACATTTTTAGGATCTGATGTGTTCCATTCACGTGAGTTTTTCTACATCGCTGCAACAAATTATTGTTAAACTTGTGCTTCTATTTACTTCATACTAATCGAGAAACTTTAGGAGAAATAGCCTTATTACTTACTTCCTTGTAAGTACAAGAGAAATAAGGGAGTACCATAGGTTATAGTGAGTTGGTTGTTATGTGATTGAAGTTCCTTTGTTTGTTTTTTCATTTATATAGCCCCCTTTAACATCTAGGGTCATATCGGGGGCTTCGAATTAGAAACAACTCGTTGTCTCTAGGTTTACGTTGGGTTTAAACCATTTTATTTCCTCAAACACGCACACATTCACTCTTCATACTTCCAGACTCTGTGGGGGATAGGGAATAATTCCTTTGTTTGTATGAACAGGAGTTGACAAATCCCTGTATGAGAAAAGTATGTTTTTCAAAGCTGAAACCAAAAACAAGGAATATCACAAAAACAATCACCTCCACGAAAAAAATGTATATGACATAAATTGTATGTTTTAATGTGCTCAACATTTTTGTATGCCCATCTCTTACGGTTCAGCAGTTATGCAAAATTTCGTAAAATTCAAGATATGCGTTTTATTTGTCGGGTAAATATCTTTAATATACGATATTGTAATCAAAATCGTTAGAGCCATTTTTAAGAAAATGAAAAGGTTCGAGAAAAGTTCCATGTAAAGGGTCGTTAGGGGTAAAATCTTGAAAATCTTCGTGTCGCAAACTTAAATACCAAATGTGGTATTTTACGGTATTTTCGTTTTTGAGCTGTGCTGTCCACAGACACACACGCACGCGCATTTTTTCAAAAATGCTTTTTTTTTTTTGATTCAGGAGGACCCAAAACATGTATTTTCAGTGAAATCTCGGTATCGAATTTTTGGGTGGAATACAATACCTCCTCTATACACTATGTACATAGTACGCGTAGAGAAAGCAAAAACGTATTTTCAGAAAAAGGTTTATGTGTGTCCGTGTGTCTGTGAACACGATAACTCAAAAACGAAAAGTCGGTAAAACGCCAAACTTGGTATTTACTTCCAATATATATTCTCAAACGGGAAGTGATGTTTCATTTATGTCTGTTGTTTTACTGTAGTCCATTCAAAGCGAGCCGAACGTCAGTTTCCACTGAGGAGCAGCTTTTAAAAGATTTGACTATCGATTTAGCCCAGTGTATTCCCTTATGGCCCTTCTACTTATAAGGAAGCAAGTAATAAGATCGTTTCTGCTAATGTTTATCTCTATTAATATGAAGTAGATAGAAGAATAAGTTTTTTAACAATAATTTGAAAGTCATGTGAATGCAGCACATCAGATATTTCCCTTTATTCTTTACTTAACCAAATACCTTTACCTTTATAAGTGCACCTTTTGCTTCCTCCATCACATTCTATTGAATGTGGCAGTTTTTATATATTCGGTAATTAAAAATTAATGCAAATACTAGTTTCATAATATTTATTTTGTTTTATTACTAAAGATTATAAATAATTTTCACGGATTTTAAGATGTGTCTGTAAACAATAGCTGATGGGCCTTTAAAATTTTTATTTTACTGCCTCTTTAGTATTCAAAATGCTGCTACGATGCTATTGTTATTCAGAGGCCTTCAAGTTTTGCATATAAACACCCAACACGGTGTATATACCAATATTTTAAATGATTTTTACTTTCTCTATACGCACTATGTACATAGTGTATAAAGAAGGTATTGCACTCCACCAAAAAAGTTGATACCGAGATTTCACCGGAAATACATGTTTTAGGACCCCCTAAATCCAAAAAAAGCATTTCCAGAAAAAGGTCCGTGTGCGTGTGTGTGTGTGTGTGTGTCCGTGTGTCTGTGAACACGATAACTCAAAAACGAAAAGTAGCTGAAGCACCAAACTCGGTATATAAGTTTAGTATCTTCCAGGGACGCGAAACGAAGATTTTGAGAAAAATCCCCCCACCCCAAACTACCCTTTACATGGAACTTTTTTCGAAAATTTTGATTGTCTTAAAAATGGCTCTAATGACTTTGATTAAAATATTGTATATTAAGGATATTTACCTGACAAATAAATGTATATTTTGAATTTTCTGGGAATAGCCTCTGAAGACTACTTTATTCTGGGTCAATTTTACGGAATTTTGCATAACTGCTAAACCGTAACAGATGGACAAAAACTTACCACACAACAAATGTAGAGCACTTTAAAACACACAATTTATGTTATGTACACTTTTTTCGTGGAGTTTTTGGTTTCAGCTATATAAAACATCCTTTTCTCATACAGGACTTTGTGTCCATACAAACAAAGGAACTTCAGTCATATAGAAATCAGCTTTTGACCATCACTTTAACCTACGGTACTCCCTTATTTTACTTCTACTTACAAGGAAGCAAGTAATAGGACTATTTCTGCTAATTTTTTCTCGATTAGCAGGAAGTAAATAGAAGCATAAGCTTTTTAACATTAATTTATTGCAGAGTTGTAGAGAAAGTCATGTGAATGGAACACATTAGATTTTTCTTTTTCTGTTATGATTGGAAGAATAAGGAGTTGAAAATTAAATTAGCAGAAAATATTATTTGTCTTTTATAACGCTTATCTTAAAAACCTGATGTGTTATTCTCACATGATTTTCTCTGGTGTTCTATAAACTTCTTACAAAAGTTTAATCTTCTTTCTACACAATGCTAATCGAGATAAACATTATCAGAATGTTCTTACTACTTAGATATTTATAAGTAGAGGGGATCTAAGGGATACACTAGGCTAAAGTGATAGTCACATGTTTTAAAATTTGTCGTTATGTGATTGTCATTGCAAATCGTCTCTTTGCTTGGCCAGGATAAACCAAAAAATAGCACACTTCCTGTCTGAGAAAAGTACTTTACAATTAAAACCAATAACAAGGAATATCTCGGAAACGGTTACCTCAACAAACAAACAAACAAACAAAAACCGTAAATGACATAAATTGTGTCTTTTGACGAAATCTACATTTTTTGTGCAATAAGGTTTTGTCTATCTCTTACAGTTTAGCAGTTAAGCAAAATTTGGTAAAGTTCATCCACAACAAAGGGGTCTTCAGACGCTATTCCCAGAAAATTCAAACTATGCGTTTTATTTCGGATGCAAATATCGTTAATATACGGTATTTTGATCAGAATCGTTACAGCCATTTTTTATAAAATCAAACTTTTCGAAAAAATGTCCATGTAAAGGGTAGTTTGTGGTGGGGGATTTTGATGAAAATCTTCGTGTCACATATTTGAATATCAAATTTGGTATTTTACTGCCTTTTCGATTTTGAGTTATCGTATTCACAGACACGCGCGCGGATCTTTTTCTAAAAACACTTTTCTTGAATACAAGAGACCCTAAAACGTATATATGCGTTGAAATCTGGTATCGAGTTTCTCTATACACTATATAATATTACATATAGAGAAAGTAAAAAGTAATCAAGTAAAAATCAGTATTTTTCCTTAACTGTATTTAACATTCGGTTAAGTGAATGTAGATATTTATATTAGAAAAAATTAGTTTTGGCATCTTGTGGAGCATTTTTTAATCTATTTATATATGATTAAAACGAATTAATAACGTAACAACTAGCAGATATGTTACATAGAAAATTGACGACTGAAATATCAGAAACGCGCACAAACACAAAATACTCGCAATTTTTTTCTCAAATTACCTCTCTTGGATTCTGTGGGCCTCAAAACATGCAATACAGGTGAAATCTGGAGATCAAATTTTCGTGAAATAAGTTGATTTCATTACTTTACTGCAAGTACGTACTGGAGAAAGTAAGTGTTTTTATTCCTGGTGCTCAAAATGTTTTGTTTTCAACAAAATCTTGGTATCTAATTTTATAGTGGATCGGAATACTTGCTCTATTCACAACAGATAGAGAGTATAGAAAATAATGTGATGTGTACCATTCACATGACTTTCTCTATATCCCTGCAACAAATTATTCTTAAAAAGTTTATACTTCTATTAACTTCATGCTAATCAGTAAAACATTAGCAGAAATAGCCATATTACTTGCTTCCTTGTAAGTAGAGGTGAAATAAGGGAGTACCATAGGTTAAAGTGATAATCAAAAGCTGGTTGCTATGTCACAGAAGTTCCTTTGTTTGTATGGACAGCAGTTGACAAATTCCTGTATGAGAAATATATAAGTTTTTCATAGCAGAAACCAAAAATAAGGAATGTCACAAAAACGACGAACTCCACGAAACAATGTATATAGCATAAGTTGTGTGTTTTAACGTGCTCTACATGTTTTGTGTTGTAAGTTTTTGTCCATCTCTTACGCTTTAGCAGTTATTCAAAATTTAGTAAAATTCATTCAGAATAAACTACTCTTCAGAGGCTATTCCCAGAAAATTCAAGATATACAGTTTATTTGTCAGGTAAATGTCTTTGATATACGAAATTTTAATCAAACTCGTTAGAGCCATTTTTGAGAAAATCAACATTTTCGAAAAAAGTTCCATGTAAAGGGTAGTTGGGGGTGGGGGGATTTTTCTCAAAATCTTCGTGTCGCATCCCTGGAAGATACTAAACTTAAATATTAAGTTTGGTATTTTACCTATTTTTCGTTTTAGAGTTATCGTGTTCACAGACACACGGACACACATACACGGACCTTTTTCCGAAAATGCTTTTTTTAGATAAAAGGGACCCTAAAACATATATTTCCGGTGAAATAACGGTATCGAATTTTTGGGTGGAGTGCAATACATTCTCTATACACTATGTACATAGTGCCTATAGAGAAAGTAATAAAAACTAAATGTTTTGCATGGCCATTCTTTATTAAACATTAAAACAATTACTGTATAGTTTACAACAAATGCAACTAATTTATATATTGTAGCAAGTTTATATAACAAATTTCAGCTTATTATATACATATTGTCACAAGGAACATTTTACTTAGAAGAAAGTAAACAAACATACAGAGTCAGGAAATGACAAATAAAAGTTTATAGACTGAACTTATCTTAGAACTGCCCTGTACCGTAAGTAATCCCTTTTGCGTTTAATGGGCTCACATTAAAAGTTTATAAATTGCTTTCGGAGTATACCAGAATTATATGAATATTGTTACTAATTTTGTATGCAAATGCATTATTTGATGTTCAAATTTTAAACTATTACTCTATTCTAAACTAAAATAACATAACTCCATGGCACGACAGCTCACGGGGAATCTTGGAACCCGGCCGCTGCGTCCCCCATCTCGGTCCACTACAGACGTCATGGATGGGTGCAGTATTGGAGG
Organism: Hymenopus coronatus; assembly: GCA_030762935.1. Classification (NCBI taxonomy): domain Eukaryota; kingdom Metazoa; phylum Arthropoda; class Insecta; order Mantodea; family Hymenopodidae; genus Hymenopus; species Hymenopus coronatus. Next base: position 22,175,660 of record CM060891.1, read on the forward strand.
GTGAGACGTGGTCAGCGGTTAATACGGTCCTCATGACCTGGAGCCGATACTTCTCCATCAAGTAGCTCTTCAAATTACCCCCCAGGGACCCCACGAGGCTGAGTGCACCCTGGGCCAGGTCTCCCGCTTTGTAAGCAACTGTGCTACCACCGCGCTAAAACCTGAAATAACTAACGTTTAAAATGGAATTCTCGAATAAAATCAACTGTGTATCTGATAAGGGCAAGGTATATTATTATTTGTAGTAACTAAACCTCAATTTGATTTTGTTTCATATTTTTCACCAAATTCGATTAATTGCTATTACACCATTCATTGTAGCGGTGATGCTTGCGCCATAGTGTTCACATTTACTACCAGAGGAAAGGGAAATTTTGTTTGGTGATTTTAGTCTACAAAACTCATGTGTCTAAATGTTTCTCTCTGTGTGATTGTTACATCGATTAATTTCCTGTGAATATAATTTACAGAGTAATTATTCTCTAGAGGCTATTTTATCGTTAATATGCTATTGAGGACCATCCCATCTTCAAGATCCGTTTAGCTCTCGTAGAACCGTGAAATAGGAGAAGGATGCCTTCATTATCTGTAAAGGAAAATATGTGTTAGTATCTTAGCATGGCTGGATGGATGGTCTGAAAAGTTCTCGGCCTCACCCAGAGATCGCGGCATTACTTGCATGATTTTTTTACTTTCTCTACACGTACTGTGTACATACTGTATAGAGAATATATTGCATTCCATCCAAAAGTTCGATACCAAGATTTCACTGGAAATACATGCTTTGAGTCACTATTACATCCATTACAAATCGACCCAATACATCCCTTACAGATTGATCCATTACATTCCTCACAAACAGATCCAATACAGCCCTCACAGATTGATCCAATACATTCCTCACAGATTGATCCATTACATTCCTCACAAATAGATCCAATACAGCCCTCAGAGATTGATCCAATACAGCCCTCACAGATTGATCCAATACAGCTCTCACAGATTGATCCATTACATTCCTCACAAACAGATCCAATACAGCCCTCACAGATTGATCCAATACATTCCTCACAGATTGATCCATTACATTCCTCACAAATAGATCCAATACAGGCCTCAGAGATTGATCCAATACAGCCCTCACAGATTGATCCATTACATTCCTCACAAACAGATCCAATACAGCCCTCACAGATTGATCCAATACATTCCTCACAAACAGATCCAATACAGTCCTCACAGATTGATCCAATACAGCCCTCACAGATTGATCCAATACATTCCTCACAAACAGATCCAATACATTCCTCACAAACAGATCCAATACAGCCCTCAGAGATTGATCCAATACAGCCCTCACAGATTGATCCAATACACCCCTCACAAATCGATCCAATGTATCCCTCACAGATCGATCCAAAACACCCCTCACAAATCGATCCAATGTATCCCTCACAGATCGATCCAATACATCCCTCACAAATAGATCCAATACATCCCTCACAGATTGATCCAATACATTCCTCACAAAACGATCCAATACATCCCTCACAGATCGATCGAATACATCCCTCAGAAACAGATCCAATACATTCCTCACAGATCGATCCAATGTATCCCTCACAAATCGATCCAATACATTCCTCACAAATCGATCCAATACATCCCTTACAAATCGATCCAATACATTCCTCACAAATCGATCCAATACACCCCTCACAAATCGATCCAATACATCCCTCACAAATCGATCCAATACATCCCTCACAAATCGATCCAATACATCCCACACAAATCGATCCAATACATCCCTCACAAATCGATCCAATGTATCCCTTACAAATCGATTCAATTAATCCCTCACAAATCGATCCAACGTATCCCTCACAAATCGATTTAATGTATCCCTCGCAAATCGATTCAATGTATCCCTCACAAATAGATTCAATGTATCCCTCACAAATCGATTCAATGTATCCCTCACAAATCGATTCAATGTATCCCTCACAAATCGATCCAATACATCCCTCACAAACTATTCTTCTCATAGTTCTATGAATGTATATGTACAATAAAAGTTTATAGTAACAATAAATTGACAGAAGAATAAGATTTTGTAAGAGTATTATTTAGATGTGAGAGTTGAAAAGCCATGTGATTGGAAACGGTATCCCTCCCCTTTAATGGTTTTATTTGACTAAAGCGTTAGAGGGGGAGCATAAGAATGAATAAATAGTTACAGAGTATAATTTAGAATTATCACTAAATTTGAACACACAGAGAATTAAAACTACTAAGTCTTTTACGGTGGGCGATCATAGAAAATTATAAGTTAATGCTCACATTCAGGAAAGTATCCAGTGACGTGATGTAAAGTTTTCCTCCTGTAAGATATACCGGTTTTAAGGACCTTGCTCCCATAATAAGCACACAGCGCCCATATTCTGGTCCTGAAGAAACCCATGGAGTTTCGTACACGGCTCGTAGTACCATTTCGCTCTTTGAAACAAAAGAATGACAAGTATGTTAATCTAATATTTCGGACTTCCAAGAGTGTCCATTACAATGTGTTCCAAGGCATGTTGCATGAATTAAAAGTTAAAGCTTATATACTACATGGTTGCCTCATGGACAAAGATTAACAAATACAAACATTTCCACAAGGACACACAAGTAGTTGCATAGGATAATAAAAAAATCTGTTGTGTACCATTCACATGACTTTCTCTATATTCCTGAAAAAAATTATTCTTAAAAAGCTTATACTTCTATTTACTTGATGCTAATCAGAAAAAATTAGCAGAAATACTCTTATTACCTGCTTCCTTGTAAGTAGAACCGAATTAAGGAACTAACATAGGTTAAAGTGATAGTCAAAAGCTGGTTGCTGTGTCAATGAAGTTCCTTTGTCTATATGGATCGGAGTTGACAGGTTCCTGTATGAGAAAAATATGTTGTTCATAGCAGAAACGAAAAATAAGGAATGTCTCAAAAACGACGAATCCACGAAAAAAAAATTATATAACATAAATGGTGTGTTTTAACGTGCTCTACATTTTTTCTGTAGTAAGTTTTTGTCCATCTCTTACGGTTTAGCAGTTATTGAAAATTCCGTAAAATTCATCCAGAATAAACTACTCTTCAGAGGCTATTCCTAGAAAATTCAAAATATACATTTTATTTGTCAGGTAAATATGTTTAGTATACGAAATTTTAATAAAAATCGTTAGAGCCATTTTTGAGAAAATCAAAATTTTCGAAAAAAAGTTCCATGTAAAGTGTAGTTCGGGGTGGGGGGATTTTTCTCAAAATCTTCGTGTCGCATCCCTGGAAGATACTAAACTTAAATACCAAGTTTGGTATTTTAGCTACTATTCGTTTTTGAGTTATCGTGTTCACTGACATACGGACACACACACACACACACACACACACACACACACACACACACACACACACGGATATTTTTGTGAAAATGCTTTTTTTGGATGTTGGTGACCCTAAAACATATATTTCCAGTGAAATCTCGGTATCAAATTTTTGGGTGGAGTGCAATACATTCTCTATAGACTATGTACATAGTGCGTATACAGAAAGTAAAAATCTGATGTATTCAATTCACATGTCTTTCTATAGCGTTTCTGCAAACAAAATACTCTTACTAAAGATTGTTGTTTTATCTACACCATGGTAAACAAGAGCTTACTTCTTCGTAACGGAATGCACAGGCTGAAGCTATATATTTTAAAAGCCGGTCGCTCTGTAAACAATTAAACTTTGGTTCTCTTTGGTTACTAGGAGTAAACAAAAGAGAGACGAAAACAAAGATAACTTCCCGTTTAAGAAAAGTTCAAGTACCTTAAAATTGAAACCAATAACACGGAATATCTCGGTCATGGATAACGCCATAAGTATGTATATGATATATCCACATTTTTTGTACAGTAAGTTTGTGTCTATCTCCTACAGAGACCATCCAAAATGAAGAGGTCTTCAGAGGCTGCTCCCAGAAAATTCAAGATGTGCATTTTGTTTGTCATAAAAATATCTTAAATCATATGGAATTTTAATAAAAATCATTAAAGCCATTTTTGAGAAAATCACAATAGTTACGGGGTAGAGCGATTTTCTTGAAAATCTTCGTGTCCCATACTTGGAAAGTACTAAACTTAAATACCAAGTGAGGTATTGAATTGACTTTTCATTTTTGAGCTATGCTGCCTACAGACACACACACTCACACCCACACACACACACCCCCACACACACACACACACACACAGAAACATATTTCTAAAAATGTGTTGCTTTTTTATTCATGGGGTCCCATAAGTTTATTTCCGATGAAATTTCAGTGTAGTACTTTGAGTGGAATATATCATACAATACTTTACATACATGCTAGAGAAAGTAAAACCGGAACAAAATACATTACTAATCTATCCGCTGAAATTAGCCGGTCCCCATGGCCGCGCTCGCCAAGGCGTCCCGCTTTGGTGCTTCGTAGCGCTGGGGATCGTGGGTTCGAGTCCCGCCTTGGGCACGGGTGTTATATGTTTGTGTATATGTGTGTGTTGTAAAAGTAAGTAAACAGTAATAAACAGTAATAATACGGCAAAACAAAGTAAAAAAAAAGAAAAAGGTAAATAAAAGTAGGGTATACAGTGCCGGAGTCCTGATCAGACTCCGGTACTGTATTTTAAAAAGAAAAAAAAAACAAAAAAATTAGAATTCAGTTCGCCTAGAATGCCCGCACAAGCGTACGACTCATCCGTAGGAGAAGTTGCATAAGAAGCACGGCGTTCGCCCAAAACGTAAGAATGTTCCATGTCGCATTGCCGGCGCAAAACTTCTAGAATCGTGAACCCTGACCGCCAACCCAGCTACCGAGCCTAGCTTATCTGAGTTTGTGATGTGATTATTTGCTTGCTTAAAGTCGCAGCGAGCAAATTTTGTACAGTCTGAATCGAAAGTGTTCCGTATGTGTTTGTATTCAAAGTGGGTAGTAAATAATTCTCATTTTATCTATTTTATTACTTCCTCTAGCCCCATATGTACAATGTACATAGGGATAGAGAAGGTATTATAGTGCACCCAAAATTTCGACCCGAGATTTCACCGGAAATATATGTTTTGGGGCCCCCTGAGTCCGAAAAAAGCATTTTTAAAAAAAGGTCCGTGTGTGTCTGTGGTCAGCATATCCCCAAAAGACCGTTAAATACCAAACTTGGTATTTAGGTTTAGTTTCTCCCAAGGATGCGACACGAAAATTTTCAAAAAAAAATCCCTCCACCACAAACTACCCTTTACATGGAAAAACATTTGAACTTTTTTATTTTCTTAAAAATAGCTCTAACGATTTTGATTAAAATCTCGTATATTAAAGCTATTTATGTCCGAAATAAAATGTATATCTCCAATTTTTTGGGAATAGCCTCTGAATACCTTCTTATTCTGGATGAATTTTGCTTAACAGCTAAACCGTAAGAGATAGCAAAAATGTACCTCATGACAAAACACACAATTTTTGTCCTTTACGTTTTTGTTGTGGAGGTAACTTTTCGAGATATTCCTTGTTATTGGTTTCAATTAGGAAGTACTTAAACTTTTCTCAGACAGGAATGTCTGTTTTTCGTTTGTTCTACTCCTGGCCAAGCAAAGAAGTGATTTGCAATGACACTCACATAACGATAGCTTTTAAAACATTTGACAATCACTTTAGCATAGTGCTTTCCCTTATTCCCTTCTACTTATAAGGAACTAAGTAATAACATGCTGCTAACATTTATCTTGATTAGCATTGTGTACAAAGAAGAATTATCTTTTGTAGAAGTTTTGTAGAGCAGCTGGAGAATGTCATGTGAGTGTAACACATCAGATTTTTCTTCATTGAAATATATTCTGAGCATTTTCCAAATGCTTTTGTTTCCTTTTCCGTCCTGATATGTATTTTTTTTTTATTTTAGCTTTCAGTCCTTTCTTTCTAGATGTTCTTGTAATTTCTCTTCTACTGCTTTATTTCCAGATCTTGCTAAAATAGCGATGCCATCTGCATAACTTCATATCTGACTTATCTGTTAAAGATCGTGCCTCTATGATCTACTTCTTCTATGGCATGATGCAAAGCTAATATGAGTTATGTAGTGGATAATCCATCCCCTTGTTTTCCCTTTATTAAACTAAAACTGTTGCTTACTTTGTTATCGATTTTGACTAAAGTTTTGTAATATTCATAGTCATTCTTATTTATTTAACTAATTTCTTTGAAATACTCATTACCTTCAAAGCTTCATACGATTTCCTCCTATTAACTCTGTCAAATGCCTGTTGAATACGTGTGTGCATAATGTTTTTCTAAAATTTCTCTCATGATAAACAGCTGGTCGATAGTGCCCTTATTAGTTCGAATTCCACCCTGGTATTCTCTTCTTATTGTCTCTGTTGCCTCCATAATTCTCTCATTAATTATTAATTGATAATATTGTATACACTATATTCAATACAGCTATAACTATAAGTTTCATTAAAATTTGTTCCATTTCTTAAAAATGTTACGTATAACACTCACATAACTTTCTCTAGCTACTCTACAAACTTCTTACCAACTCCATGCTAATCGAGATAAACATTAGCAGAATTGTATTACATAGTGCCTTATAAGTAGACTGGAACTAAGGGAATGCACTAGGCCAAAATAATAGTCAAATGTTTAAAACCTATCGTTTTGCGATTGTCATTGCAAATCGCTTCTTTGCTTGACCAGGAGTAGAACAAAAGAAAGTATAAGTACTTCACAATTGAAACTAATAACAAGGAATACCTCGAAAACGGTAAGCTTGGGTGTTTTAACAAGATCTACATTTTTTGTATTATAAGTTTTTTTTTTTTCTATCTCTTATGGTTTACTGTTTAAGTTAAATTAAGGGAACTTCATCCAGAATTAACAGGTCTTTAGAAGTCATTCCCAGAAAACTCAAGATATACATTTTTACTTGTGACAGAAATAGCTTTAATATGTGGTATTTTAATCTAAATCGTTAGAGATATTTTTAAGAAAAACAAACTTTTTCGAAAATTTTTCCATGTAAATGGTAGCTAGAGGTAGGGGGATTTTCTTGAAAATCTTCATGTCGCATCATTGGAAGATACCAAGCTTAAATACCAAGTTTGGTATTTAACCGTCTTTTCGTTTTTGAGCTATGCTAAACACAAACACACAGGCACGCACACACACACACGGACCTGTTTCTGGAAATGCTTTTTTGGCATTCAGGCGGTCCAAAACAAGTATTTCTGGAGAAACCTAGAAATCGAATTTTTGGGTGGAATACAATACTTGCCTATCCGCTTGTAAATTGTACATATGGGGCTAGAGAAAGTAAAAATTAGGCAAATTATCCCAGTGAGCCAATTAGTCACGTGGTTTATAATGTAGATATTTACTATACAAGTAAATATATCTTATTATAAGTAATACGTATTATTACTAGTGGTAACTTCTAAAGCTTGCAACCTATTTTTACTATACAGGTAGAGGAAGAAATGTTATTACCTGATAAGTGAGCTCGTTTCCATGCCAGCAGTAGAGCAGCAACTGCATTGTTGAAATGGCAAGAAACTGAAGCTGGGTAGCAAGGTTTATTCCTTTATCTGCAACCTAAAATTACATTTAAACCGTTACATATGTAAAGTAAGCTATAGTTAAATATAAAAAAAATCTGATGTGTTCCATTCACATGACTTTCTCTACTTCTGTGTAACACATTATCGTTACCAAGCTTATTCTTCTATTTACTTCATGCTAATCGAGAAAAAATTAGCAGAAAAATGGTTTTATTACTTGCTTCCTTGTAAGTAGAAGCGAAATATGGGAGTATCATAGATTAAAGTGAAGTCAAAAGATAGTTACTAGGTGACTGAAGTTCCTTTGTTTGTATGGACACGAGTTGACAAATGCCTTTATGAGAAAAGTACCAGTTTTTCAAAGCTAAAACCAAAAACAAGGAATATCTCAAAAACGAGCAACTCCTCGAAAAAATTTATAGAACATGAATTGTGTGTTTTAATGTGCTCTACATTTTTTGTGTGATAGGTTTTTGTCCAATTCTTATGATTTAGCAGTTAAGCAAAATTTCGTAAAATTCATCTAGAATAAAGTAGTCTTCATAGGCTCTCCCTAGAAAATTCAAAATATACATTTTATTTGTCAGGTAATTATATTTAATATACACTATTTTAATCCAAATCGTTACAGCCATTTTTTAGAAAATCAAAATTTTCTAAAAAAGTTCCATTTAAAGGGTAGTTTGAGGTGGGGAGATTTTTCGCAAAATCTTCGTGTCGCATCCCTGGAAGATACTAAACTTAAATACCAAGTGTGGTATTTTAACACCTTTTCGTTTTTCAGTTATCGTGTTCACGGACACACACACACGGAACGTTTTCTGAAGATATTTTTTTTTGGAAACACGGTACCCTAAAACATATATTTCCAGTGACATCTCGGTATCGAATTTTTTGGTGGAGTGCGTACATAGTGCGTATAGAGAAAGTAAAAATGTATATGACACAAGCAGTGTCATTTAACGAAATATATATTTTTTATGGAGCAAGATTTTTTTCTATGTCTTAACGATTTGCCAACTATGCAAAAATCATCCAGAATGAAGAGTACTTCAGAGGGAAGTCAAAAAAGTCAGAATATGCACCTTATTTGTCATGTATTTAATATATGGAATTTGAATCAAAATCGTTGGTTATTTTGTAAAAAAAATCAAGAATTAAAAAAACTATTTTTTTTTTTTTTTTTTTGCTTAACGTCTCTTTAGTCCTATAGACCATGAATTAAATTGGTGAAATAATGCTGAAATGATCTCGGGGTGTATGGAACTAAAAGTTACTCAACATTTGTCTTCTCAGAATAAAGGAAAACCCCGAAAAAAGCCTTATCCGGGTAACTCGCCCTAAGCGAGATTTGAATTTGAGGAGACGCACTACCACCACACTACCCAGCGGGCTCTCAAAAATTATCGTGGAGGGGGGTTAGAATTTCCTAAAAATCTTCGAGTTCATCCTTGGAAGGAAAATAAAATAGCTTAGTTTGGTTTACGTTGTAATTCACGAATGGTATATTTTCTCAGTGCATATAAATACTCAGATGTTTCTCCCAACAAAGCGCAGCACACACACGCACACACACATACACACACAAAACAAATATGACGATGCTTCTACTACATCCTATCATTACTGTCAGAGTGGAGTTTAAGTAACCAATTTTGGCCATTTACAAGAATTTAATATTTTTAATATTTAGCATCTATTTCTAAGTTATTAAGTACATTAGTACAATAGACATGTTCAAAATAATATATACAAGTAAGAGTCAGTCATATAACAATTCTAGTATTAAAAACTTCATCCAAATTATAAAATACGTTGTCCACCAACCAATTTTACTTTCTTTGTACGCACTATGTACAAAGTGTATAGAGAAGGTGTTGCACTCCACCCAAAAATTCGATACCGAGATTTCACCGGAAATATATGATTTAGGGTCCCCAATATCCAAAAAAAGCATTTTCACAAAAACGTCCGTGTGTTTGTGTGTGTGTGTGTGTGTGTGTGTCCGTGTGTCTGTGAACACGATAACCCAAAAACGAAAAGTCGGTATTTAAGTTTAGTATCTTCCAGGGATGCGACACGAAGATTTTGAGAGAAATCCCCCCACCCCCAACTACCCTTTACATGGAACTTTTTTCAAAAATTTTGATTTTCTCAAAAATGGCTCTAACGATTTTGATTAAAATGTCGTATATTAAAGTTATTTACCTGACAAATAAAATGTATATCTTGAATTTTCTGGCAATAGCCTCTGAAGACCACTTTATTCTGAGTGAATTTTACTGAATTTTGAATAACTGCTAAACCGTAAGAGATGGACAAAAACTTACTGGGCAAAAAATGTGGAGCACGCTACAACACACAATTTATGCTATATACATTTTTTTCGTGAGTTCATCGTTTTTGAGACATTCCCTTTTTTTGGTTTCTGCTATGAAAAACTTACACTTTTCTCATATAGGAACTTGTTAACTCCTATCCATATAAACAAAGGAACTTCATTGACATAGAAACCAGCTTTTGACTATCATTTTAACCTATGGTATTTCTCTCTACTTACAAGGAAGCAAGTAATAAGACTATTTCTACTCATTTTTTCTGATTAGCATAAAGTAAATAGAAGTATAAGCTTTTTAAGAATAATTTGTTGCGGGGATTTAGAGAATGTCATGTGAATGGTACACATAAGATTTTTATTACTTAAGCCTTAAACTGTATTGGATTCAGATTTCTCATGTGGTCAGGAAGCTTATTAAGGTTATAATGCTGGTTGTCAAAAGACTATATTTAACTTTCATTAGTCTAGTGTATGTAATTGGTCAATATTTCTGGAATTTAATGTGTGTACATGTCTGTTCAGTTTAAATTGTTTTAAATGCTTCTGCACATATAGTAATTGTAATACACAGCAATTGTACACCGTTAAAATTTTCTGTTGTTTAATAAGTGGTCTACTTGGAACTTTAAAAGAAGTATTACTTAAAAGTTTCATGGCTTTCTTTTGTAGAAATAGAATATCATTTAATTTACAACAGTTCCCATATGCTAACAGTTCATAGCTAAAATCACTTTCAAAGAATACAATAAATGTTTGCTTTAAATAGCTGCAAGGTATTATGTTGTAAATAGTTATTAATAAATACACAACTTTGGATAACTTTTTACAGACCTTTTCAACATGTATGTCCAGGTCAATTCTGTGTCTAAAACTATTCCTAAAAGCTTTACACTAATGCAAGAATAGACCGTAAACTTTGGGGTTAATAACAAGTTGCTTATTTTTAAAAAAACTACTTATAAGCTTTAAACAAAATTATATGGTTAATAAAATAATTCTAATTTACTTAATAAACAAACTAAATAAAGTTGGAAGGCACTCATCTATATCACGTAAAATATACATTCTCATTTCTTAAATTTAAATGTATGATATAATGGGTGGCACAGGGCTTTTAACTTTTCCTTTGAAAATCTCCAAATTGATTTGTTTACAGAATTGTTGTTTCTGGATCTTTCTGTTATTTAAAACAAGGGCAAAACTGACTCACATTTTTGTATACTTAAAAGTGAATTAAATATAAAGCTTGTGTATGAAAAGTATTGTAAATTAAATTTTGGGCACCTAGGAAGACTGCATGAGTGAAAGAGAGAAAGAGACAGAGAGGGATGACGTGTAATATATTTAGTCCATTGTTTTCGGTTTCACGATAAATTAATAAACACCTTACCACTGTTATCTGAAATATAATCAGGCAGATGGCGCCTGAGCTGCTGAGGAACTGAGCGAACATCATTTTATGAAACAGTGACTCCATCTCTGAGACAAACCTGAAAGCATAAGCATAATCATAAAAATTTGATGTGTACCATTCACATGACTTTCTCTATATCCCTGCAACAAATTATTCTTAAAAAGCTTATACTTCTATTTACTTTATGCTAATCAGAAAAAATAAGCAGAAACAGTCTTAGTACTTGCTTCCTTGTAAATAGAAGCGAAATAAGGGACTACCATAGTTTAAAATGATAGTCAAAGGCTGGTTGCTATGTCAATGAAGTTCCTTTGTTTATATGGATCGGAGTTGACAAGTTCCTGTATGAGAAAAGTATAAGTTTTTCATAGCAGAAACCAAAAATAAGGAATGCCCCAAAAACGACGAACTCACGAAAAAATGTATATAAAATAAATTGTGTGTTTTAACGTGCTCTACATTTTTTGTGTAGTAAGTTTTTGCCCATCTCTTACGGTTTAGCAGTTATTCAAAATTCAGCAAAGTTCATCCAGAATAAGCTACTCTTCATAGGCTATTGCCAGAAAATTCAAGATATACATTTTATTTGCCAGGTAAAGATCTTTAATATACGAAATTTTAATCACAATCGTTAGAGCCATTTTTGAGAAAATCAAAATTTACGAAAAAAGTTCCGTGTAAAGGGTAGTTTGGGGTGCCGGGATTTTTCTCAAAATCTTCGTGTCACATCTCTGGAACATACTAAACATAAATACCAAGTTTGGTATTTTACCGACTTTTCGTTTTTGAGCTATCGTGTTCACAGACACACGGACACACACACACACACACACGGACACACACACACACACGGACCTTTTTGTGGATATTGGGGACCCTAAAACATATATTTCCGGTGAAATCTCGGTATCGAATTTTTGGGTGGAGTGCAATACCTTCTCTATACACTATTTACATAGGGCGTATAGAGAAAGTAAAAATAATAATCAGAAGTTGCTTTGAACAATTGAACTGAGCTGAAGTGTTTCTGGGAATGTTTGCCTATATAAATAGTCCGTTTTGTCAAACGCTTAATCAAATTTTTGAGGAATAAGTGCTACAATCGATCTGCTTTAACGTTGATAAAAACTTAAATAAAGTAAAACAATAATTAAAAAATATTTCTAACCATAAATCCTCCAGAATTTTAAATAACTAGAAAATATTTTAATAGGTTTTATTTCCTAATGAAACCGAAATAACCTCCTGAAATTATTAAACCAAGAATTCAAATCGTAATGACTTCTCACCCGAGGTCCCGGGTTCAATTCCCGGTTGGGTGGGAATTTTTTCTTTACCAGTATTATTCCCATCTCCGACAGAGTCAGGAAAAGTGTATGTGAGCATGAATGTGTGTGTGCGTCTGAGGAAAATAGAACGATTTAAATCCAGCGTAAAGCACTTACGGACAACGAGATATTTCTAGTGCAAAAAGCCCCCGATATGACCTTAGATGTTAAACGTGACAATAAAAATATTTGATGTATTCCATTCTGCTAGAAATTATTGTTAATAAGATTATGCTTCTATTTACTTCAATCTAATCGAGAAAAAGTTAACTCAAAGAATCTTATTACTTGTTTCCTTGTAAGTAGAAGCGAAATAAGGGAATACCATAGGTTAAAGTGAAAGCCAAAAACTGGTTGCTATGTGACTGAAGTTCCTTTGTTTGTGTGGACAGGAGTTGACCAATTCCTGTATGGGGAAAATATACGTTTTTCAAAGCTGAAGCCAAAAACAAAAAATACCTTAAAAACTATCAATTCCACGAAAAGAAATTATATAACATAAACTGTGTGTTTTAAAGTGCTCTGCATTTTTTGTGTGGTAAGTTTTTGTCCATCTCTTACGGTTTAGCAGTTATGCAAAATTCCGTAAAATTCATCAAGAATAAAGTGGCCTTCAGTGGCTATTCCCAGAAAATTCAGGATATATATTTTATTTGTCAGGTAAATATATTTAATATACGATATTTTAATCAAAATCGGTACAGCTATTTTCGAGAAAATCAAAATTTTCGAAAAAAGTTCCATGTAAAGGGTCAGTTTAAGGTCGCAGCACTAGAACTGCCAACAGGTTTGCGAGATTATAGACTCTTAATTTAATTTTAGACTGGATCGCTGTCATTGGTTGATTGACCAACAAAGCTGCGCATGCGCAAGCAGAGAAACGAACGGAAGGCATTTTGCATTGGAAAGAAGAGCCAATTTTCAGAAACTACATTTTTATTTTCTATATACGTACTATGTACGATACGGAGATTTCACCGGATATATATATTTTTAGGGTCCCCTGTATCCAAAAAAAAAAACATTTTCAGAAAAAGGTCCGTCTGTGTGTGTGTTTGTCCGCGTGTCCATGTGTCTGTGAACACGACAGATCAAAAACGAAAAGACGGTAAAATACCAAACTTAGTATTTAAGTTCAGTATCTTCCAGAAATGCGACACGAAGATTTTGAGAAAAATCCCCCACCCCAAACTACCTGGAACTTTCTTCGAAAATTTTGATTTTGTCAAAAATGATTAACGATTTTGATTAAAGTCTAATATATTTACACGAGAAATAAAATGTATATCCTGAATTTTCTGGGAATAGCCTTTGTAGACTACTATTTTCTGGATGAATTTTACTGAATTTCCATAACTGCTAAACCGTAAGAGATAGACAAAAACTTACGTCACAGAAAATTTAGAGCACATTAAAACACACAATTTATGTTATACACATTTTTTTTCGTGGAGTTGATCGTTTTTTAAATATTCCTTGTTATTGGTTTCAGATTTGAAAACTTATACCTTTCTCATACAGGAATTTTTCAACTCCTGTCCATACTAACCAAGGAACTTCAGTCTCGTAGCAAACCAGCTTTTGAATGTCACTTTAACATATGTTACTCCCTTATTTCGCTTCTACTTATAAGAAAGCAAGTTATTTCTGCTAATGTTTTTCTCAATTAACATGAAGTAACTAGAAGCAAAGGCTTTTTAACAATAATTTGTTGCAGAGATGTAGAGGAAGCCATATGAATGGAACACATCAGATTTTTACCCCTTATTTTGACGAAATCTCGAAACCTATCGCAGCCATATTGTCTCAACAACCAAATACAAAGGTTCAGTCTAAAATTGACTGCATCTTGCAACAGGTTTCACTTGCAATTTGTGTGTATGTGTATTTGTAAATAAACTTATTTTTGTGTAATCCATGTGCTTATCTAGGAGTTGCTCTCTCTAAATTCATAAACGAGAGCATAAAAGTGAACCTACTCCATCAGGTGTTGATGATAGTTAATACATTCCACCAGTCTGGATATAGGTGTGTCTTCTTCAGGCGTTTCTTCCTCTCCTAGCTGAAGATCTTCAATATTTGCTTCCATACTCTCCTTTTCTACAACCATCCCCAGAACAGCCGAATCTTCGTTTCCCAGCTCTCGAAGAGCTCGACACAGAATCTGGAAGTGGCCCACGGCGTGGACAATGAGACCCACGAAGAGCGTGTCAATGCCTATGTTGACAGTAGGCCCAAGCAATATGACCAGTAGTTGAAAGCAGAGAAGCACCTCAAAGACGCCAGATACGTTTATATCCACCCCATACCATAAAGGATATAACAGCTGTTTTGAAACTACCGCTGTGATATTTGACGGTAGATCCTCCTGTGGAAATGAAACAAAATGTAACTCTAAACATTGTTAAAAACCTTATGCTTCTATTTACTTCATACTAATCAAGTCAAAATTATCAGAAAAAATCTTATTACTTGCTTCCTTGTAAGTAGGAGCAAAATAAGGGAATACCATAGGTTAAAGTGACAGTCAAAATCTGGTTGCTATGTGACTGAAGTTCCTTTGTTTGTATGGACAGTGTTGACAAATTCCTGTATGAGAAAAGTATAAGTTTTTCAAAGCTGAAACCAAGAAAAAGGAATATGTGAAAAACGATCAAATTCACGGAAAAATGTATATTATATAAATTGTGTGTTTTAACGTACTCTAGATTTTTCGTGTGGCAAGTTTTTGTCCATCTCTTACGGTTTAACAGTTAAGCAAAATTCATCCAGAATAAAGTAGTCTTCAGAGGCTATTCCCATAAAATTCAAGACATACATTTTAATTGTCAGGTAAATATCTTGAATATACAATATTTTAATCAAATCGTTAGAGCCATTTTGAGAAAATCCAAGTTAATGATAGTTGGGTGTGGGGGGATTTTATTAGAAATTTTCGTGTCGCATCCTTAGAAGATACCAAACCTAAATACCAAGTTTGGTTTACGGACTTTTCGTTTTTTAGCTATGCTGCTCACATGCACACATACATACACGGACATTTTTCTAAAAGTGCTTTTTTTGGTTTTAAGGGGTGTCAAAACATGTATTTCTGGTGAAATCTCGGTATTGAATTTTTGGGTGCATCACAATACCTTCTCTATGCACTATGTACATAGCACGTGTACAGAAAGTAAAAAAATAGCAATAAGCCTATATGAGCGTGTGTGTTTTTGCGTTTGCAGGTCTGTCTAATGAAAAGTTGGTAAATATGAAACAGCCAAGACCACCTAAATAAAACTCCTTGCAATTGCATGTGTCACGTCACATCTTTGGCCTTTTAACGTGTGCGTCAAACAGTTATGTACGCGATGGTTAACTTTTGCTTATACGTGTCTCAGAATTCAACCTCACAAATTGGCAGGATTGGACAGGATAAACCATTTGAGATAGGGAACCTGTTGTCCCTTTTGCCAAATGTCAAAGTTATGGCAGGTTCTCTGTAATGGCCGTAAATAAAAAGGATATAGACGTGAGTCCTATTTTCATTTATAATGCTTCGTTTGTATGCCAGTAGTCAAAGGAATGCAGTATTGGTGCACAATCCAAACGATATTTAAAATTATTGGTCTCGCAACTTTGGCAAAATTGCCTGTTCTTTGAGGTGTGCACGCCACTGATAACAGTTCGGTTGATTTAGGGGGTGAGTAGGTATAGAGCTGATCAACCCACGTTACCAAGATCACAACGCTCTCCGAAGTTTCCACTGTTTAGTTGTTTTTTAATTTTCTTGTGTTTCTTAAAGTGATACACAGTTTGAGTTTACATTTCTGAAGTCAAGACGATAAACGTTCCAATACAAATTGCTTTCAAAAAATCGTGAATGATATCTCCATAGCGTTCAATATTAATTGTCAACGAATCTGTGTAGATTAATGCAATAAAGCAATTAGGTCTGTTGAAAATATTTATGTAATGTGCGCTTTGAATTGTAGTATCTGATTTATGTTTTTTTTTTGCAGTGTTTAACGCTCGCTTTTACTACTTGTGGCACCGCAGGTAATATATAGAATGAAGATGGAGCATTAGCAGAATGCAATGGCGGGGGGAACCGGAGAAAACCCGCCCCTGCTCCGCTTTGTCCACCACAAATCCCACATGTGGTCGCTTGGGATCGAACCTGAGCCGTCTAGGTGAGAAGCGAGTGGTCAAACCACTCGTCCACGACGCGGGCCCTTTTTTTTGGGGGGGGGATGAAATAAAAAATAAAAAATACTTCTATTTACTTCATGCTAATCAAGAAAAATTTAGCAGAAATAGTCTTATTACTCGCTTCCTTGCAAGTAGAACCGAAATAAGGGAATACGATAAGTTAAAGTGATGATCAAAAGCTGGTTGCTATTTGAATGAAGTTCCTTTGAATGGACAGGAGTTGACAAGTTCCTGTATGAGAAAAGTAAAGTTTTTCAAAGCTGAAACCAAAAACAAGGCATATCTCAAAAACGATCAGCTCCACGAAAAAAATGTATATAACATAAATTGTGTGTTTTAATGTGCTCTACATTTTTTTTTTTTTTGTAAGGCTTTGTCCATTTCTTACGGTTTAGCAGTTATTCAAAATTCCGTATATTTCATCCAGAATAAAGTAGTGTTCAGAGGGTATTACCAGAAAATTCAAAATATACATTTTATTTGTCAAATAAATATCTTTAGTATTTGACATTTTAAACAAAATTGTTAGAGCCATTTTTAAACATCAAAATTTTCGAAAAAGGTTCTATGTAAAGGGTAGTTTGGGGTGGGGATTTTTCTCAAAATCTTCATGTCGCATGCCTGCAAGATACTAAACTTAAATACCATGTTTGGTATTTTAGTGTCTTTTCGTTTTTCAGTTATCGTGTTCACAGACACACAGACGCACGGACATATACACGGGCCTTTTTCTAAAAATCTTATGTGTACCATTCATATGAATTTCTCTACATCTCTGTAACAATTTATTGTTAAAAAGCTTATGCTTCTATTTACTTTATGCTACTCGAGAACAAATTAGCAGAAATAGTCTTATTACTTGTTTCCTTGTAAGTAGAAGCGAAATAAGGGAGTACCATAGGTTAAATTGATAGTCAAAAGCTGGTTGCTATGTGACTGAAGTTCCTTTGTTTGTATGGACAGGAGTTGACAAATTCCTGTATGAGAAGATTATAAGTTTTTCAAAGCTGAAACCAAACAAAAGGAATATGTGAAAACTATCAACTTCACGGAAAAATGTATATTACATAAATTGTGTGTTTTAACGTACTCTACATTTTTGTGTGGCAAGTTTTTGTCCATCTCTTACGGTTTAGCAGTTAAACAATACTCTGTAAAATTCATCCAGAATAAATTAGTCTTCAGAGGCTATTCCCAGAAAATTCAAAACATACATTTTATTTGTCAGGTAAATATCTTTAATAAACAATATTTTAAACAAAATCGTTACAGCCATTTTTTAGAAAATCAAAATTTTCGAAAAAAGTTCTATGTACAGGGTAGTTTGGGATGGGGGGATTTTTCTCAAAATCTTCGTGTCGCATCCCTGGGAGATACCTAACCTAAATACCAAGTTTGGTATTTTACCGACTTTTCGTTTTCGAGTTATCGTGTTCACAGACACACGAACACACACACGGACCTTCTTCTGAAAATACTTTCTTTGGATACAGGGGGCCCTAAAACATATTTCCGGTGAAATCTCGGTATCGAAATTTTTGGTGGAGTGCAATACCTTCTCTATACACTATGTACATAGTGCGTATAGAGAAAGTAAAAATTCCTGCAGAGCTGTAGAGAAAGTCAAGTGAACGTTAGTTTTTTTTTTTTTTTTTTTTTAAGGCACAAGGTTGTATAGATCACATTTCTGAAATTAACAACGTATCTTGGCTATATTAAGCAGAACTCGAGGAGTATCTCACCTGAGGATTGAAGATGGTGAACAGTTGAGGGTAGCTTGCAATAAGAGAGTCAATCACAACACCCGAGCAACACCCAACCCCGAGGATGTAGTAGCTCCAACTCATGATGCGAACATGGCGGTGTGTCGAGGCAGCAAACTGACGTTTCCAGACATCCCCAGGATACTTGCTGAGGACTCCGCCAGGCCTGAGACTATAAACCAGGTGGTAGATGCGATCCGATACACCAAAGAAACACACCTGCTTAATAAAAGCAGCCAAGTAGGTGAGCAAGAGGCTGGCGTTAGCAGTACTACCTTCCAGGTCTCCCCATGAAAAATACACTTCTACCACCTGTGAAAATTCAAAACGGATAATGTAGTATAGGCTAAAAAAATCTCATGTTGGATAGGTAGAGTCAGACTGAAAAATTAAATGCCATAGCCGGGATTTGAACCACGGATTTCCGGATCTCTAGCCGGTTGCTGTGCCACTGAGCCACCATGGCAACATGCCGGCATAGCATTGAAATCAGTAACTGACTCGTATGTTTCCCGGTATAGTTAACTATGAATCCTGGGTCTTAAGTACTTAACCATTGTAAGTCGCCATTTGGGTTGTCATCTCAAAATAATTTGAAATCATCTTGTGGTTTACCGGGAAACATACGAATCAGTTGAAGAATGCAATGCCATGCCGGCATGTTGCCATGGTAGCTCAGTGACATAGCAACCGGCTAGAGATCGGTTAGGGCATTGAATTTCTCAGTCTGACTCTACCTATTCAACGGCTTGTGTGAAAAAATAATTAATCAAAACCTCATGTGTTCCATTCACATGACATTCTCTACGTCTCTGTAAAAAATCGTTGTTAAAAGGCTTATGCTTCTATTTACTTCTTGCTGATAGAGAAAAATATCTGATGTGTACCATTCACATGACTTTCTCTATATACCTGCAACAAATTATTCTTAAAAAGCTTATACTTCTATTTACTTCATGCTAATGAGAAAAAATTAGCAGAAATAGTCTTATTACTTGCTTCCTTGTAAGTAGAAGCGAAATAAGGGACTACCATAGGTTAATATGATACATGTTCCTGTATGAGAAAAGTATAAGTTTTTCATAGCAGAAACCAAAAAAAATCTGATGTGTACCATTCACATGACTTTCTCCATATCCCTGCAACAAATAATTCTTAAAAAGC
This sequence comes from Hymenopus coronatus, assembly GCA_030762935.1. Classification (NCBI taxonomy): domain Eukaryota; kingdom Metazoa; phylum Arthropoda; class Insecta; order Mantodea; family Hymenopodidae; genus Hymenopus; species Hymenopus coronatus. Next base: position 22,195,481 of record CM060891.1, read on the forward strand.
TTATATTTATTTTATGCTAATCAGAAAAAAATAGCAGAAATATTCTAATTACTCGCTTCCTTATAAGTAGAAGCGAAATAAGGGACAACCGTAGGTTAAAGTGGTAGACAAAAGCTGGTTGTTATGTCAATGAAGTTCCTTTGTTTATATGGATAGGAGTTGACAAGTTCCTGTATGAGAAAAGTATACGTTTTTCATAGCAGAAACCAAAAATAAGGAATGTCACAAAAACGACGAACTCCACGAAAAAAATGTATATAACATAAAGTGTGTGTTTTAATGTGCTCTACGTGTACTGTGCAGTAAGTTTTTGTCCATCTGTTACGGTTTAGCAGTTATTCAACATTTAGTAAAATTCATCCAGAATAAACTACTCTTCAGAGGCTATTCCCAGAAAATTCAAGATATACATTTTATTTGTCAGGTAAATATCTTTAATATACGAAATTTTAATCAAAATCGTTAGAGCCATTTTTGAGAAAACCAAATTTTCAAAAAAAGTTCCATGTAAAGGGTATTTGGGGGTGGGGGGATTTTTCTCAAAATCTTCGTGTCGCATCCCTGGAAGATACTAAACATAAATACCAAGTTTGGTATTTTACCGACTTTTCGTTTTTGAGTTATCCTGTTCAAAGACACACGGACACACGGAAGCGCACACACACACACACACACACACACACACACACACACACACACACACACACGGACCATTTTGTGAAAATGCTTTTTTTGGATATTGGGGACCCTAAAACATATATTTCCGGTGAAATCTCGGTATCGATTTTTGGGTGGAGTGCAATACTTTCTCTATACACTATGTACATAGTGCGTATGGAGAAAGTAATAAGGAATGTCTCAAAAACGACGAACTAACGAAAAGAATGTATATAACATGAATTGTGTGTTTTAACGTGCACTACATTTTTTGTGTAGTAAGGTTTGGTCCATCTCTTACGGTTTAGCAGTTATTCAAAATTCAGTAAAATTCATCCAGAATAAACTACTCTTCAGAGGCTATTCCCATAAAATTCAAAATATACATTTTATTTGTCAGGTAAATAGCCTTAATATTCGAAATTTTAATCAAAATCGTTAAGAGCCATTTTTGAGAAAATCAAAATTTTCGAAAAAACTTCCATGTAAAGGGTAGTTGCGGTGGGGGCATTTTTCTCAAAATCTTCGTGTCGCATCCCTGAAAGACAGTAAACTGAAATACCAAGTTTGGTATTTTACCCACTTTTCGTTTTTGAGAGAGAGTAAAAATGTTTAAATGTTGCTTCATTTGCTCTCCAAACTTCATACAGAAATAACTGTGCATGCAGTTTTGTGTTTATTTCTACAATTATGTTTCTTACAAAAGAAAGCTGGATTTTACTATCGACGTTGGCGGCCTCTGAAACCTGCTACTGTGGTTCCAAGAATATGTTTATAATAAAACTCTTCAAATACCTGTTTATTATCATCGGTATATTGTGTAATTTTTACTTCCTCTATTGGCACCATGTACATAGTGTATAGAGAATGTATTGCACTCCACCAAAAAATTCGATACCGAGATTTCACCGGAAATATATTTTAGGGTCCCCTGTATCCAAAAAAAAGTATTTTCAGAAAAAGGTCCCTGTGTCCGTGTGTGTATGTGTGTGTTTGTGAACACGATAACTCAAAAACGAAAAGTCGGTAAAATACCAAACTTGGTATTTAAGTTTAGTATCTTCCAGGCATGCGACACGAATATTTTGAGAAAAATCCCCCCAACCCCAACTACCCTTTATATGGAACGTTTTTCGAAAATGGGTCTAACGATTTTAATTAAAAATTCGTATATTAAACATATTTACCTGACAAATAAGATGTATATCTTGAATTTTCTGTGAATAGCCTCTGAAGAGTAGTTTATTCTGGATGAATTTTACTGAATTTTGAATAACTGCTAAACCGTAAGAGATGGACAAATATTTACTTTACAGAAAATGTAGACCATGTTAAAACACACACTTTATGTTATAAATTTTTTTTTCGTGGAGTTCGTCGTTTTTGAGACATTCCTTATTTTTTGTTTCTGCTATGAAAAACTTATATTTTTCTCATGCAGGAAATTTTCAACTCAGATCCTTATAAACAAAGGAACTTCATTGACATAGCAACCAGCTTTTGACTATCATCTTAACCTATGGTAGTCCCTTATTTCTCTTCTACTTACAAGGAAGCAAGCAATAATTCTATTTCTGCTAAATTTTTCTCATTAGCATAAAGTATAGAAGTATAAGCTTTTTAAGAATAATTTGTTGCAGGGATATAGAGAAAGTCATGTGAATGGTACACATCAGATTTTTTTACTTTCTCTACACGTACTATGTACATTGTATAGAGAAGGTATTGCATTTCACCCAAAAATTCGATACCGAGATTTCACCGGAAATACACGTTTTAGGGTCTCCTGTACCCAAAAAATCTTATGTGCTCCATTCACATGACTTTCTCTACATCTCTGCAACAAATTATTATTAAAAGACTGGTTGCTATCACTTTAACCTATGTTACTCCCTTATTTCGCTTCTACTTACAGGGAAGCAAGTAATATGACTATTTCTGCTAATTTTTTCTCACTTAGCATGAAGTAAATAGAAGCATAAACTTTTTAACAACATTTTTTGCAGAGACATAGAGAAAGTCATGTGAATGGATTACATGATATTTTTAAGCGTATTTTGTTTTCAGAACAGTTAGGGAAAATTGGAAAACATGAGCTTTTTATTATCACATTGGAATATGTAGATTTTTGCGTTTATGTGTGTAGTATAAATTAAATATAAAAATAAGCATCCATATGTTTAAAGGACTCTTAGAGTTGAATTTTGCTCTAATCGTTCAAATATCGAAAACTGCTTTGTAATAGCAAATAGATTTTGGACAATTATTTGGATAGATTTGTGTCTATACACAGCGAGAATTATAATCAATATTAAGTTGTTAGCTTCTCTAGCCCCATATGGGCAATGTACATAGGGATAGAGAAGGTATTGTAATGCACCCAGAAATTCGATACCGAGATTTCACCGGAAATATATGTTTTGGGGTCCCATGAGTCTGAAAAAACCATTTTTAAAAAAAAAGATCCGTGTGTGGATGCGTGTGTGGGTGTCTGTCTGTCTGTGTGTGTCTGTGGACAGCATAACCTCAAAACGAAAAGACCGTTAAATTCCTATCTTGGTATTTAGGTTAGGTATCTTCCAAGGATGCGACATGAAGATTTTAAAAAAAATCCCCCTACTAAAAACTACCCTTTACATAGAAAAAAAATTTCGAAAATTTTGATTTTCTTAAAAATGGCTAACGATTTTGATTCAAATCACGTATATTAAAGTTATTTATGTCCGAAATAAAATTTATGTCTCGATTTTTTGGGGAATAGCCTCTGGATGAATTATACTTAACTGCTAAACCGTAAGAGATAGGAAAAAACTCACTGCACAAAAAATGTACATCACAACAAAACACACAATTTATGTCCTTTACGTTTTTGCTGTGGAGGTAACCGTTTCTGAGATATTCCTTGTTATTGGTTTCAATTCTGAAGTACTTAAACTTTTCTCAGACAGGAAGAGTCCACTTTTCTTTTGTTCTACTCCTGGCCAAGCAAAGAAGTGATTTGCAATGACAAAGTAATAACATTCTGCTAATATTTATCTGGATCAGCATTGTGTATAAAGAAGAATAATCTTTTGTAGGAGGTTTGTAGAGCAGCTAGAGAAAGTCATGTGAGTGTAAAACATCAGATTTTTTCTCTTGCGATCCCACGATCTCTCCAATGTCAGTCTGAGAAATACATGAACCAACTGACTCGGTGAAGGCATGCTGTATTGAAGATCTTGTAGAATCAAGAAACAGTTTTTACGTATTAACAGTATTAAGATAAGCATAGTGAAGTCAGAATACATACCTCTGTAAAAATGTGTATCCCTAATATAATGGCCACAATGTAAGAAAATATAGTATACGGACGAGAGCGTTCCTGCCCTTTTGGACCAAAACTGTTCCATATTCCACAAAGACGCAACGTGGAGACGTTGACACCAAGGATATCTTCAGCTGTCTCTTTTTGCTTCATGACAGCCCTGAAAACAGAAATGTACAGCATCGTGCAATCTTCAGGGTGTTCCCAAATGAATATAGGGGTTTAAAAGTTAGTACTTACAGTTTTTAACGAACAGTCATCAATACTATACTATACTACCAGGCCTCACACAGATATGGCGCTACTACGCCAGTTAGACTGTAGCATCGCTTAATACAACTCTAGACTAGCTTATGTTCATAGTTACAGGTCAATATCATGTTTAGTTTTCGAATGACAGCATTTTAAACAAGACAACTTCAGATTTTTCACGAAAATGTAGGATTTGGAAAAACGAGCAGTGAATGAATACTTCCATTTGAAACGCTTAACGCCTAAGGAAATGATGAAATGGACAGTACATTGAAAGACTCTGCCCCTTCATATTCAATGTGGTTTGCACAGTTTAAACTTTGACGTATGAGCCTCGCTTTGGACATCCTGTAGAAGTGACAACTCCAGAGATCATTGAAAAAATTCCTCATTTAGTACTGGAAGACCCAGATTAAAGTTGCTTGAAACAGCAGCGGCTGTAATCATATTAAAAGAAGGTGCAGGTAATATTTTAAGTAATGTTTTGCGCTTTCACAAGGTCTGTGCAAGATGGGTGCTGCGTTTGTTGACACCTGATCAAAAGTTGCTAAGAAAAACAGTTTCCCTTAAGAATTTGGAGCACTGCCGTAAAAATATCAGTGAATTTTTGAGACTGCTTGCTACCATGGATGAAACTTGGATACATCACTATACTCCAGAAATAATATCACAGTCATAACAGTGGATTGCGTCAGGTGAACCAACTCTAAAAAAGACAAGAGTTAATTTTGTCACCTAACAAGGTTATGGCGAGTGTTTTCTGGGATGCACAGGGAGTTATCTTTATTGATTACTTGGAAAAGAGTAAAATCATCACTGGTGACTACTACGCAACCTTACTGCAAAGTATGAGAGATGACTTGAAAAGAAAATATTTGGCTAAAAAAAAAAATCTTGTTTCATCACGACAATGCCCGGCCCATTGTTCAGTCATTACAATGGGGAAAATGTGCGATTTAAAGTTGGAATTGCTTGAACATTCACCCTATTCGCTAGACCTGGCAACCAGTGACTACCACCGGTTCCCAAACCTCAAAGAAATTCCTGGAGGACGAAGATTTCACAGCATTGATGCGCTAAACTTTTTTTGAGAACCTTGATAAATCGCCCTACAGAGATCGTCTAAATAAATCAGAACACCGATATGACAAATGTATTAGCCTTTCTGGAGATTATATTGAGAAATAAAGCATGACTTTCTCTACATCTCTGCAACACATTATTGTTAAAAAGCGTATACTTCTATTTACTTCAGTTTAATTGAGAAAAAATAGCAGAAATAGTCTTATTATTTCCATCGTTATAAGTAGAAGAGAAATAAGGGAGCACTATAGGCTAAACTGATAAACAAAAGCTTGTTGCTATGTGACTGAAGTTCCTCTGTTTGTATGGACAGGAGTTGAAAAATTCCTGTATGAGAAAAGTATAGGTTTTTCATAGATGAAACCAAAAACAAGGAATATGTCAAAAACGATCAACCTCACGAAAAAAATGTATGTAACATAATTTGTGTGTTTTAATGTGCTCTATATTTTTCATGTGTTAAGTTTTTGCCCGTCTCTTACGGTTTAGCAGCTATTCAAAATTCCATAAAATTCATCCAGAATAAAGTAATATTCAGAGGCTGATCCCAGAAAATTCAAGATATACATTTTATTTGTCAGGTAAATATCTTTAATATTTAACATTTTAATCAAAATCGTTAGACCCATTTTTAAGAAAATCAAAAATTTTGAAAACAGTTCCATGTAAAAGATAGGATGGGACAATTTTCTTGAAAAGCTTACTGTCGCATCCTTGGAAGATACCCAACCTAAATACCAAGTTTGGTACTTAAGTGCCTTTTCATTTTTGAGATATGCTGTCCATAGGCACGCACACACGCACACACACGCGCAGACATACGCGGACCTTTTTGTAAAAATCTGATGTGCTCCATTCACATGAGTTTCTCTACTTCTGTCTAACAAATTATTTTTAATAAGCTTATCTTAATAAGCTATTCTTCTATTTACTTCATGCTAATCGAGAAAAAAATTAGCAGAAACAGTCTTATTACTTGCTTCCTTGTATGTAAAAGCGAAATAAGGGAGTACCATAGGTTAAAGTGAAGTCAAAAGCTGGTTGCTATGTGACTGATGTTCCTTTGTTTGTATGGACAAATTCCAGTATGAGAAAGGTAAAAGTTGTTCAAATCTGAAACCAAAAACAAGGAATATCTCAAAAACAATCTAAAAGTATATAACATATACTGTGTGTTTTCTACATTTTTTGTGTGGCAAGTTTTTGTCCATTTCTTACGGTTTAGCAGTTATGTAAAATTTCGTAAAATTGATCCAGAATAAAGTAGTCTTCAGAGGCTATTCCCAGAGAATTCTAGATATACATATTATTTGCCAGGTATTTATCTTTAATATACGATATTTTAATAAAAAACGTTATAGCCATTTTTAAGAAAATAAACATTTTCGAAAAACTTTCCATGTAAAGGGTAGTTGGGGGTGGGGGCATTTTATTGAAAATCTTCGTGTCGCATCCTTGGAAGATACCAAACTTAAATACCGAGTTTGGTGTTTAACGATCTTTTCGTTTTTGAGTTATGCTGTTGAAAGACACCCAAACACACACACACGTACACACACGGGCCTTTTTCCAAAAATGCTTTTTTTGGATTCAGGCGACCCAAAACATGTATTTCTGGTGAAATCTCAGTATCGAATTTTTGGGTGAAATACAATACCTTTTCTATACACTATGTACATAGTACGTGTAGAGAAAGTAAAATGCTTTTTTGGATTCAGGGGGACCCAAAACATGTATTTCGGGTGAAATCTATGTAATGAATTTTTGGATCGAGGGCAATACCTTCTCTATGCACTATGTACATTGTATGTATAGAGAAAGCAAAAAGTAAGTATTTTAAGTCTGAAACAAATAAGGAACATCTCAGAAATGGTCAATTCCATGAAAAAACTATATATAACATAAATTGTGTGTTTTAACCTGATCCACATTATTTGTATCGTAAGTTTTTGTCTATCTCTTACGGTTTACCAGTTACGCAAAATTCATTCAGAATAAAGGAGTCTTTAGAGACTATTCCCAGAAACTTATAATGAACTAAGTAATAACATTCTGCTAACATTTATCTTGATTAGCATTGTGTACAAAGAAGAATAATCTTTTGTAGGAGTTTTGTAGAGCAGCTAGAGAAAGTCATGTGAGTGTAACACATCAGATTTTTTTATTACTATCTCTAGCCTCATATGTACAATGTACATAGGGATAGAAAAGGTATTGTAATGCACCCAAAAATTCGATACCATAATTTCACCAGAAATATGTTTTGGGGACCCCTGAGTACGAAAAAAAGCATTTTTAAAGAAAGGCCCGTGTGTGTGTGTGTGGTGCGTGTTGTGTGTGTACAGCATAGCCCCAAAACAAAAAGACCGTTAAATACCAAACTTGGTATTTAAGTTTAGTATCTTCCAAGGATGCGACAGGAAGATTTTCAAAAAAAAAATCCCCTATTAAAAACTACCCTTTGCATGGAAAAAATTTTGAAAATTTTGATTTTTTGTAAACTAGCTCTAACGATTTTGATTAAAATCCCGTTTATTAAAACTATTTAAGTCCGAAATAAAATGTATATCTCGAATTTTTGGGGAATAGCCTCTTAAGACCTCTTTATTCTGGATGAATTTTGCTTAACTGCTAAACCGTATGAGACAGAAGAAACCCACTACACAAAAAACGTACATCACGACAAAACACAGAAGCTATGTCCTTTACGTTTTAGTTGTGGAAGTAACCATTTCCGAGATATTCTTTGCTATTGGTTTCAATTATGAAGTACTTAAACTTTTCTCAGACAGAAAGTGTCCGCTTTTCTTTTGTTTTACTCCTGGCCAAGCAAAGAAGTGATTTGCAATGACAATCGCATAACGATACATTTAAAACATTTGACAATCACTTTAGCATACTGCATTCCTTTATTCCCTTCTACTTATAAGGAACTAAGTAATAACTTTTGCAAACATTTATCTTAATTAGCATTGTGTACAAAGAAGAATAATCTTTTGTAGGAGAGGTTTGTAGAGCAGCTAGAGAAAGTCATGTGAGTGTAACATATCACATTTTTTTTCTGTATCTACTAGTTTACTTTACCTTTATGTTGTTGTCACTTCCAGTCCAATCTAGACAGCTACCAGTGCGCACTAGACTGTATGAGAAATATCTCGTTCTGTCGGTACGCTAGACCCGATTCCTTTTCTTTTACATATTCTTATCTAAGACATCGCGTTTTCATATGCCCCGCCTCAAAGCGTGTTCTGAATTTGATTTCCGTGTCGGTGGGATTCCCACGGCGACATTGTTGATGAAAGCCTCTGGCAGACGATTCAGAAACGTCACAACTAAACCCGCCTATCTGCATTATAGAAAGAATAGTACACTTAAGATGATGCTTCATCCAAAATCATATTACTTTCTCTATACGTACTATGTACATAGTGTATAGAGAAGGTATTGCATTGTACCCAAAAATTCAATACCGAGATTTCACCGGAAATACATGTTTTGAGACCACCTGAATCCAAAAAATCTGATGTGTACCATTCACATGACTTTCTCTATATCCCTGCAACAAAGTATTCTTAAAAAGCTTATACTTCTATTTACTTTATGCTAATCAGAAAAAATGAGCAGAAACAGTCTTATTACTTGCTTCCTTGTAAGTAGAAGCGAAATAAGGGACTACCATAGGTTAAAATGGTAGTCAAAGGCTGGTTGCTATGTCAATGAAGTTCTTTTGTTTATATGGATCTGAGTTGACAAGTTCCTGTATGAGAAAAGTATAAGTTTTTCATAGCAGAAACCAAAAATAAGGAATGCCTCAAAAACGACGAACTCACGAAAAAAAAATGTATATAACATAAATTGTGTGTTTTAACGTGCTCTACATTTTTTGTGCAGTAAGTTTTTGTCCATACCTTACGGTTTAGCAGTTATTCAAAATTCAGTAAAATTCATCCAGAATAAACTACTCTTCATAGACTATTGCCAGAAAATTCAAGATATACATTTTATTTGTCAGGTAAATATCTCTAATATACGAAATTTTAATCAAAATTGTTAGAGCCATTTTTGAGAAAATCAAAATTTTTGAAAAAAATTCCAGGTAAAGGGTAGTTTGGGGTACCGGGATTTTTCTCAAAATCTTCGTGTCACATCCCTGGAACATACTAAACTTAAATACCAAGTTTGGTATTTTACCGACTTTTCGTTTTTGAGTTATCGTGTTCGCGGACACACGGACACACACACACACACACACACACACACACACACACACGGACCTTGTTGTGAAAATGCTTTTTTTGGATATTAGGGGCCCTAAAACACATTTCCGGTGAAATCTCGGTATCGAATTTTTGGGTGGAGTGCAATACCTTCTCTATACACTATGTACATATTGGTATAGAGAAAGTAAAAAAGCATTTTTAGAAAAATGTACGCATGTGTGTGTCTGTCTGTCTGTCTGTCTGTCTGTCTGTCTGGCTGGCTGGCTGTGTGTATGTGTATGTGTGTCTGTCTGTGGGCAGAATAGCTCAAAAATGAAAAGACCGTTAAAAACCAAAATTGGTATTTAAGTTTGGTATCTTCCTGGGACGTGCCACGAAGATTTTCAAGAAAATCCCCCCACCTCAAACTACCCTTTTCATGGAAAAAATTTAGAAAATTTTGATTTACTTATAAATGGCTGTAATGACTTTGATTAAAATCTCATATATTTAAGATATTTACCTGGCAAATAAAATGTGTATCTTGAATTTTCTGGGAATAGCTTCTGAAGACTACTTTATTCGGGATGAATTTTACGGATTTTTGAATAACTACTAAACCGTAAGAGACGGACAATAACTCACAACACAGTAAATGTAGAGCACATTGAAACACACAATTTATGTTATATACATTTTTTCGTGGAATTGAACGTTTTTAACATATTCCTTGTATTTTGTTTCAGCTGTGAAAAACATACTTTTCTCATACAGGAATTTGTCAACTTCTATCCATACAAACAAAGGAAGTAATAAGACTTGCATAACTGCTAAACCGTTAGAGATGGACAAAAATTTACCACACAACAAATGTAGATCACTTTAAAACACACAATTTATGTTGCATACATTTTTTTTCGTGGAGTTGATTGTTTTTGAGATATTCCTTGTTTTTGGTTTCAGCTATAAAAATATAGTTTTCTCTTACAGGAGAACTCGTGTCCATAGAAACAAAGGCACTTCAGTGACATAGCAACCAGCTTTTGAGTATGACTTTAACCTATGGTAGTCCCTTATTTTGCTCCTACTTACAAGGAAGCAAGTAATAAGACTATTTCTGCTAATTTTTTCTCGATTAGCAGGAAGTAAATAGAAGCATAAGGTTTTTAAAAATAATTTGTTACAGAGATATGGAGAAAGTCATGTGAATGTAATACATCAGATTTTTTATATTCCAGCGCCTAAATCGTGTTTCTGATGACATCTTAACATAGAAATTTTGGGGTGCAATACAGTAGTACTCCCACATGCTGTACGCAGTACAAAAAATAAAAATCTGATGTGTTCCATTCACATGACTTTCTCTACATCTCCGTTTCTGTCTAACGCATGCCTTCTTGTAAGCAGAAAATAAATAAAAGAATATATTAGGTTTAAACTGACATTAAAAGTTGCCATGTGGATGAAATGCGTTTCTATGCATTGCCAAGGGTTTACAAATTCCAGTATGTGAAAAGTTGTAAGTATTTTAAAACTGAAACAAATAACAAAAAATATCTCAAACATGGTCAGCTACACGAAGAAAATGTATAACACATAAATTGTATGTTTTAACAAGATCTACATTTTTTGTGCTGTAAGTTTTTGTCTATCTCTTACGGTTTGCAAAATCCAGCAAAATTCATTCAGAATAAAGAGGTCCTCAGAGGCTATTCCCAGAAAATTTAAGATACATGTTTTATTTGCCGTGTAATTTTTTTTAATATAAGGTATTTTAATCAAAATCGTTAGAGCAATTTTTTAAAAAATCAAAATTTTCGAAAATTTTCCATGGAAGCATTACTTTGGGGTGGGGGAATTTTCCTTAAAATCTTCATGTCGCATCCTTGGAGGATACTAATCTTGTATGCCAAGTTTGGCAATTCAGCGACTTTTCTTTTTGAGTTATCGTGTTCACAGACACACACACACACACACACACACACACACACACACACTGACACGCACACATACGGACCTTTTACTAAAAGAGCTTTACTTCTTTTACGAAGTACCTTAACTTCACTCGTTAAACTGATTACTTTCTCACTTATTACTTCCACTCCGTATAATAACTTGACAATGAGTACGTGCCTTGAGCATAGTGGTGAGTGTTCTCAACTGTAATCACTTGCACATGACCTTAAGTGACCAACTGACTGCCCAGCAGCAATTTCGCGTACTGAGTGTGTTTAAGAGGGCAAGTGCCCTGACATTTTTCTTTTCTCGAGTGGAGGGAAAAATCCACCTTGAGGTCTGACTAGGGCAAGCCCGGAGTGTCGGAATTTGAGGGTGAAGGATGGAGCTAGTGTTGGTTAACTGTTCTTCTCCAGTCGTGTTTGTGTTGGGCGCTGAAGCCAAGCCTCGGTGCTGGTTCTTGGAGCAACACCGTTGTGAGAGGGACCTCTCGGCGGAGTGGAGCTGCTGCGGTTGAGGTCCTGTTGAAGCTGCGACTGGACATTGGCTATCCGGTTGGACAGCTCAGCGGTGGTGGACTGCAGTGTGGTGGTGGTGGCGGCAGCTTGAAGGTCCTGCAGTTTCTCGGTGAAGCCACCACACAGCTCTTCAAAGACAGCTAAACGAGCGCCGATGATCTGGATCTCCGCGTGGAGGTCCTGAATGGCGTCCCGTGTCGCTGCGTCTATCAAGGGTGCAGGTAGAATGGTGTCGATGATGGTAGTCGGCGGTGGCGTACTCCGGGCTGGTGGTGTTGGTGGTCTGCTGCTGGGGTAAAGAGGGCACTGACTGGACTTGCCCGGTAAAGTGTCCTGTGCCACGACAGGTCCTGCATCTCCACTCGTACAAGAGGCGTTGGCCCTCGGTCGCAGTATATGCCGATGACCCTCAAAGAAGAAGACCATCGCGACTGCGCGGCGGTGAGCAGATGCCGGGTGGAAAGGTCCTAAGGGATCCCCGTACCACGGCACTGAACCGGGGCGGCGGCGGCGTGGAACTGGGCGGAGGCGGTGATGGCGATGGTGGCAACTGCAGTGGCTTGCCGCGGTGGGTGATGACGGAGGTGCTGCCTCCTCGGCGGCTGCCGGGGAAGAAGCGTTGGGAGCTGCCGTAGCAGCGGCTGCTCTGCACTGTCTCTTAGTAATCTTCACGAGTCGAAGAAGAAGCTTCGAATCCCCCCTGACATCCTACAATATGCTACTATAGTAGATTTACTGTCATGGCTGCTTCATTCTGATTGATCAAAAAGACCGCGAACTTGGCGTCGAGATAGCCCATAATGCAGCTTTCTTTACCCAGAATGTATCACAACTCCCTCGTGACCATCATCACGTAATGGAGAAAACCTCATTTCTCTGCAATTCGGGTCTTCAACAGATTGCGTCCTCACTTATTTCTCTATTGCATGCACATGCACCAGAATACGTGACCAACAATAGAGCTCTTTTTCACAAAGAGCCTTCCCCTCTCCAATAGCGAAGTTTGGTAAATAACTTTGCTAGAAGCTAGCTTTACACTTTTAAATACACTAAATGATTGATAATTAACACTTTTAAATATATGTATTAAATAATTGGTAATTTACAATATTAATCTTACAGTTAATATTAGTAATACACAATAATAATAGTAAATACAAGTAAATAGTTTTTAAAATGGATAACAAATTAAGGATGGATGAAAAAAGGAGTTGAAAGGGAAAGGAAATAGAGATCGTAAGAAAGTTTTATTTTTTAGGAGTAAGATTGAGTAGTAATGATAGATGGGGTGAACGTAAGAAACCGGTTCTACCTAGAGGAAAAGTGGTTTTTGAAATACCCAAATACGTACCAGTTTTGATACCAGAAACGACAATTGGATTAATCGTGTGAAGTGGTCTTACAACAGCTGCGCACACTCAAGTCAAACACCCAAATCATCATATTCCGGCAGTTTCTTCATTATTAAAACTCAAGATATTCCTGTTAAAAACAGAATTCTGTTGAAGTATCTGCCGATATGATTCCCGCCCCTCAAGGTTTGTCCTCTGGCATGTCGCCACAAAATAAAGGTGACTGTTTAAGTTTGTGTTTTATTAATTATTTCCGTTTAGTAGTGTTCATTACGGATTCTATTTGAGCTTCTAAAAGTCTTGAAACGACAGAAGTAGCTTGAATATTCATGCCATGCGTATCATGTCAAGGCCAGTTAATATTCAAATAGGGCTTTAGAGAAGTAAACCCAGCTAGGTTGATTTAAACTATACTGAACTGCGCTTTAAGTTGAGATATAACTATTTTTATTTTCTCTGGCAGGTATTTATAACGTACATAGTGGATAGAGAAGATATTCTATTCCACCCAAAATTTCGATACCGAGGTTTTACAGGTCCGTGTGTGTTTTTTGTTGTTTTTTTTTTGTTTTTTTTTTTGTTTTTTGGTAGTGTTTAACGCCCGCTTTAACTACTTATGGCACCGCAGGCGGTGACACTGATGATACATGAATGAAGATGGAGCACCGGTGGAATGCGATAGCGGGGGAAACCGGAGAACCCGGAGAAAACCCGCCCCAGCGCCGCTTTGTCCACCACAAATCTCACTTGCGGTCGCTTGGGATCGAACCCGGGCCGTTTAGGTGAGAGGCGAGTGGCGTGTGTGTGTGGTGACCGTTGAATACAAAACTTGGTATTTAAGTTTGGTATCTTTCACGAATATTTTCAAGAAAATCCCCCCACCTCAATCACCCTTTACAAGGAGCATTTTTCCAAATGTTGATTTTCCCAAAAATGGCCCTAACGGTTTTGATTATAATATCGTATATTAAAATATTATTAACCTGACAAATAAAATGTATATCTTAAACTTTCTGGGAGTAGCCTCTAAAGACCTTAATTCTGAATGAGTTTTGCTGAATTTTGCATAACTGGTAAACCGTAAGAAATAGACAGAAACTTACTACAAAAAATATAGATCACGTTAAAGCACACAATTTATATCATATAAGTGTTTTTCGATGAATTGGCCATTTCTGAGATATTCCTTGTTATTTGTATCAGAATTAAAATACTTCAACTTTTCTCACACGGAAAGTTGCAATCTCCTGGCACATGACAACCATGTGTATTCACTTATTTTTCTTCCACTTTCAAGAAAGTATTACAAGGAAGAATATTAATTAAGAAAATTTTTGCTAATGTTTATTTCGATTATCATAAAGTAGATAGCAGGATAAACTTTTTAACAACAATAATTTGTGACAGTGGTGTAGAGAAAGTCATGTGAATGGGACACATATTTTTTGGAACACAATCTGTAACCGTTTTGAGAAAGAAGCAGTTCACTGAACTGAAGTCCTTGTGACTTTGACTTAGTTCCAAAGAAGAAGGAATCACTTCGTGGCATTCGCTTCAGAATAGTTCCAAAGATCCGTCAGACAGTAGACCGCTTCATTCGAACTATCAACACGAGGGTGTCTTATGACTTCCACATCGCTGACAACGGACTGCACTCAATGCTGATGGCGACTTTGAAGTATAGTAAACATGCGTAGTGTGAATCTCATTTGTATCAGCTATAATAAAGTAGTTGCCACCGTTTTAGTTGGCTAAAAGAAGGTGTTAATTACTTTTTAGTGATTAAAACTGAAGTTTGATTGCTTCATGACTCTTTTAACAAATTTCACTCATTGATCTCTAAGACCACAGTGAAACAATTAGGCAAGAAAAGTGATGCACATGTAACAGTGTGTACATTTACTACCATAGACAGAGAAACTTTTGTCTCAAAGTTTTAACCTGCAAAACTGAGGTATTTCAACGTTTCTCTCCTTTTGTTACATCGAATAATACCCTGATTACCAAAACTACAGAAGCTACTGTGGTCCTGTGCATGCTACTTAATACTATCATATCTTCAAGATGCGTTGAGTTCGCGTAAGACCGTGAAATAGGAGAAGGATGCCTTCATTATCTGAAAAAGAAAATACTGTGTTAATTTGTTAACGTAACGCAGATGCATTCCACAGTAATTAGTCGAACATTTAGTGAACAACGACTCTTTCATATTTCGTAGAGACAATACTGCGATGTAATTTTATATCGTGCCTTCGTTTTATGTCAAGGCCGCAAGAGCCTTATGTGTCTATCGGCGGGGCGACAGTGATTTTAGTATGATGATGTTGCGCCAAGTGGCGCAAGATGTGTCAAGCGTCCGTTTATCAGCTTTTGCTGTCTCAGTCGTTGCTTTGTCTTCGTGTAGTGAAATGTTTCAATAATGCGTGCGTTTCGTGTGATTTTCATTAAAAGTTTATTCTCTTATTTGTACGTAGTGTACGTCCACGGAACTGTCAACAAATTCAAGCTTGAACAGCGTATTACATTCTCTACATGTACTATGGCTGTATGCACAGGATGTGGTAGCATTGTAATTTATAATTATCATAATGTTGGCGACATTGCCAACTTGAACATTTATTAAAACCACGGTAAGCGTGGTATTGTCCTCTTTTGTATGATAAAGTTATAGGAAGTAACATGTGCAACTAGGACATCAAGTTTGTCCTCGTGCCCCAAAGAAACCCAGGTAATGCTATAAAGTGACTTTTGTTTTAGATATGATTTATTTTAATTTAGTGACATAGTTTATCCATTGTCATCCTTTATTGAATTGAGGGGCTCAGCGCCAGAGGGATCTATCCCACAAATAGCTAAATTTGAGAAAAAAGGAGTTTTATTAGAGTTGTTGATTTGGTGAAAAATGTAATATTAAGGTACAACTTTTTTAAATCCAGTATTTGATCCACATTTTGAAATGTCTTATAAAATACAAAAAAGTTATATTTAACAGTTTTTTTATTTATTTAGCACTGCACACCATATTATTTACTAAAAATTTACTTATGTAGAGAGAGAAACTAAACATGATATTATTCATATTCCTCACCATTGTTTCTTTTTCGTTTAGCAACAACTTTTTTCCATATGTTTTGTTTGCATATTCATTTCTTTCCTTCACTAGCTATACTATGTACCTCCATTTTGAAAAACAGAATAATCTACAGCATAGTATAATGCCTAAAATTTCAACTATTTACACAATATTCTTAACGTTTAATAATAATCTTAAATATTATTCTGTTTCACGTATTAAGGCCTAAAATCATTATTTCTTGGCGTATAGTTGAAACAATAAACAATCCTATGAAAATAGTTAAAGTTCTGTAAGTTTGGTGGCATTGTTCTTTAAATAGCAGGCAACTTCATAGTGGGATATCCCCATCTGGCACAAACTTTCTCACTTTGGAAAATGATTCAGTTTCTGTAAGTTGCTGTAGATGGCACTCTAAAACAGTTAATATTACCAAGATTTCTACAGACATGAGAGACGGCAGAAGCTGTCTAAAAACAAAAACAAACAAAAATTCATTTTTTCACAATTTGTGGGATAGCTCCCTCTGGCACTGAGCCCCTCAATTAGGTTTTCCCCTGTTGTACAGCATTTTTGCATATAGGAGGGTGACGTCCCTCCATGTCCACCCGTAGGATAATTGTAATTTTTTGTCTCAGTTTACCTGTCAACAGCCAAGCGGGTCCCTTGATTAATATATAATGTGGGTGTGACATATTTGGAAAGAAATCATATCTAAAACAAATGCCAGGGCACAAGGACAAACTTGATGTCCTAGTGGCACATGTTACTTCCTATAACTTTACTACACGAAAGAGAACAATACCACGCTTACCGTCGTTTTAATAACTGTTCAAGTTGGCAATGTCGCCAACATTATGATAATTATAAATTACAATACTACCACATCCTATGCACACAGCCAGGATGTGACAGTATTGTATTGCACCCAAAAATTCGATACCGAGATTTCACCGGATATTATATGCTCTCAGACCCCCTGAATAAAAAAAAAAAAAAAAAAAAAAGTCCGTATGTGTATAGGTGTGTGTGTGTGTATGTTTCTGTGGGCAGCATAGCTCTAAAACGAAAATTCCGTTATATACTCAATTTGATATTTAATTTCAGTATGTTTCAAGAATGTGACACCATGATTTTCAAGAATTTTAGTATTCTCAAAAGGGGTTCTAAGATTTACAAAATGTATATCGTCAATTTTTGGGAATGATTTCTGAAGAATCGCATTTCAGTCCCATAGGAACCACATTTTAAAACATTTGACTATCGTTTTAGCTTAGTGTACTCCCTTATTTCCAATCTGCTTATAAGTAACGAATGAAGAAGACCACTTCTGCTAATGTTTATCTCGATTAACATAAAGAGATAGAAGAATATTTTCATAACAATAATTTGTTAAAGAAATATAGAGAAAGTCATGTGAATGGAGCACATTAGACCTTTTTAACTGCGATACATACGTGAAAAGTGGATCATGTAGATAGGTGTGTGGACCATTTTAGCTGCAATTTCCTGGTCATCAGTTGCGGGTAGTGACACTCTGAAATGATTGTTCAATAGATTTTGAACAACGGATCGTAAATTGTAAACCAAAGGGGGGAAATCGGCATGTTCTAGTGGAGGAAAATCTACACGAAAGTGTTGCTAGATTCGGACCCTCACCTAAGAAGTCTCTCTTCTGTATTGCGCAGCAAGTGGGTTTTCACAAACCTCTGTACTTACAGCTATTAAATTTTAAAAAATCTGATATCTCTATAAATTATTATTGTTAATAAGCTTATCTTTTATTTATTTCATGCCAGTCGAGAAAAATTAGCAGAAATAGTCTTTATTTCTTGCTTTATTGTAAGTAGAAGCGAAATAAGGGAGTACCATAGGTTAAAGTGAAAGCCAAAAGCTGGTTGCTATGTGAGTGATGTTCCTTTGTTTGTAGGGACAGGAGTTGACAAATTCCTTTATGAGAAAAGTATGTTTTTCAAAGCTGAAACCAAGAAAAAGGAATATCTCAAAAACGAACAACTCCACGAAAAAAATGTATATGAAATAAATTGTGTGTTTTAACGTGCTCTATATTGTTTGTGTGTTAAGTTTTTGTCCATCTCTTACGGTTTAGTAGTTATGAAAAATGCATCCAGAATAAAGTAGTCTTCAGAGGTTATTCCCAGAAAATTCAAAATATACATTTTATTTGTCAGATAAATATCTTTAATATACGAAATTTTAATAAAAATCGTTTGAGCCATTTTTGAGAAAATCAAAATTTTCGAAAAAAGTTTCATGTAAAGGGTAGTTGGGGTTGGGAGGATTTTTCTCAAAATCTTCGTGTCGCATCCCTGGAAGATACTAAACTTAAATACCAAGTTTGGTATTTTACCTACTTTTCGTTTTTGAGTTATCGTGTTCACAGACACATGGACACACGGACACACATACACACACGGACCTTTTTCCGAAAATGCTTTTTTTTAGATAAAGGGGACCCTAAAACGTATATTTCCAGTGAAATCTCGGTATCGAATTTTTTGGTGGAGTTCAATACCTTCTCTATACACTATGTACAAAGTACGTATAGAGAAAGTAAAAATGAAGTGTGTGACTATGAATATTACGCCAAAAAGTTATGTGCATGAAGGGAGGAGGTGATATTGACTTGTTTGCGGATCGATCACTGTATTTTTACACATAGCCACATTTTTAGGAAAGAATCGGCTCCTATCTGAGCGCTTTGTGGATCAACAGTGTCAGTATGTCCTGCGCTGTTAGAGTGCATCGCTCTAGCTACCCTTTGTTTTTCATCATTGCAGCTGGCGACCTCCCTTAAGGAGGTTCTTGCCGATGAGCACAGAGTGGTAGAGAAAGTTTTATAGTTTTATCTCAGGTGACATTTCCAATAAGGATTTAGATTTATTTATTTTATCCAGACAGTTTTTAATGGAGCGACAGTTCTTGCATTTCAAATTATTTCTCACTAGTTACTTTTAACCCAGGGGCTGGTTTTAGTCACCTGTTTGTCCTATTTGGCCTTTTTAATAAAATATGTTTTGGGTTGATCTGTGGTCTTCGCCATGAGTAGTTTTATCTGGATTTTATGACTAAACCTCCTTTTTAGCTTTATTTTGGTTTTCTTGCTATGTCTTTTACCCCTTGTGTTTTAATTACACCTTGTTTTTATATGGGCGCTAATGGCCATAGTAATCGAGCGCCCATAAACACCAACCATCATCATCCAGCGATGACAAGATTTCTTCGCGTAGATAGATATCACTTTCAACAATACAAGGATAATAGCCATTACTTATATTTTACTAACATTCGTATGCGAGTAAGTAACGCGGGAGTTAATGAAACGTACAACCTTGCAGTGTAGTAGGCTGTATATGGAGCACGAATTCGTACGATCCGCGGCCTTAACATAAAACGAAGGTACTGTATTGTGGTGCACAGAATATAAGCTTCTCAAAATTTGAGGCTGACATAAAATAAGTATTCTAAACAAAAAGAGATGTAAGCACACAGTAAAGTTGTAAACAATAAAACATTTTTTATCAAAGTTGCAGTTGTACAAAACACTACCTGAAAATAATTATAACCTGAAATGATATTTGAAATTGACATAAAGGAGATCTTTACCTCTATCTTTTAATGTTTTTATTTGAGATAAAGGTTTATTTTAAAGGTTTAGTCAGGCAATTAAAGTTATTAACGACTTTAACCCTTTCATTATGATTTAAACACATGTTTATTCATTAGCATCTATCTAAAGCAAACCAATGTGTACGTATATAAGAATGAATTAGCTTATCTACTATACGAAGTGTGGATCGAAAAGTAACGCAAATAATTTTTTCTGCCTTGGTACTGCAGTTGAAATGCTGCAATTTCATAATGACTTGAAGTTTTCACCACAGAGGGTATAGTTTGTTTTATGTGCAACTATAGCGAGAGAAGCGTCAACCTCGCAACAAAGATGATGCGCATCCTACTGTCGACCATGTGTGAAGAGCAGAGAGGCGTGGTTCAACATTTGTGGGCCTACGGGCATAAACCGAGTGGAATTCACAGGGACATGTGTGGTGTGTATGGGGATAATTGTTTAGACCGTAGTAATGTCTCCAGGTGGAGTGAATTCTTCCAAGAGGCCCGTATGAAACTTAGTGATTCGCCACGCTCCGGGAGGCCGGTAAAAGCTGCAGCCCAGCAGAACGTCAGAGGCATTGAGGCGGCAATTTTGAATGACCAGTGTGTGGTTCAAGATTTCCTATGGTGCAGTGTACAATGTTGTTCATGATACGTTGAAATTTCGTAAGGTTAGTGCTCGTTCACAGATAACCACTAGGGCCAGCGAATGATGAGAAGCTAGAAGGGCATGACTTTCTGAAAGGAATCGTCACTGATGGTGGATCGTGAGCATACCACTACACGCCCGAAATAAAGAAGGCAAGTGTGGAGTGGAAACAGCTGGTTCCCCAGTAAAGAAAAAATTTAAAGTACCAAATTTGCTAGGACAATGTTTATGACAGTGTTCTGGAATATGCATAGTGTTTTATTGGTGGACTTTTCTGAACACGGGTCCACTATGACCTGCGGCTGCCCATTCCTGTCATAAATGAGCAAGATACTTACGCTTAGAAAAGTATCCAATGACGTGGTGTAGAGTTTCCCTCCTGTAAGACGTACTGCTCTCAACGATCTTGCTCCCATAATGATCACACAGCGTCCATATTCTGGTCCTGAAGAAACCCACGGAGTTTCATATACGGCTCGCAGTACCATTTCGCTCTTTAAAACATAAGATTATGAAAATTACATTAGATAATTTAATAGTTCCGTCTTCAGATATACAAAATATTTGTTTCAAAGACCATGACAAGCTCTATGATGTCACGTCTTTACCCGGTGAACTTAGAATTCAGTTTGCATAGTCTTTCTGCAGAACTATATGACTCATTTGTCAGAGAAGTTACATAGCGAGCACGGCGTTCTCACAAAACGTAGAAACATTTCACGTCGTAGTAACGGTCTGTATATACCAGGGCGTTTTTTTTCAACCTCCGGTAGGCTATAAATAGAAGACAAGTTCATAGAAAATAATTATTTTATTACTAAAAAGTTGTACACTTATGGTTACTTTTCAATATAATCACCGAAAAGATTGGGACATTTATCGTACCTGTGCACAAGCTTTGCAATTCCCACTTCAAAAAATGTTGCCGCCAATTATTTCAAATGATCATTGACTTTGTTTTGAAGATCTTCATTGGTATGAAAGTGCTGCCCTCCTAGCCACGTATTCAAATCTGGGAAAAGGTGAAAGTCCCTGGGTGCCAGGTCACGACTGTACGACGGATGATCGAAAATGTCCTATTGAAATTGTTCAAGGAGCCGATGGGTTTTGCCAGCAGTGTGTGGACGAGCGTCGTCATGGATCAACACAATTCCTGAGGTCAGCATTCCTCTTTGTTCGTTTTGAATGGCTCTCGTAAACGTTTTAAAGTACGAACATCTTCAAAACAAAACGGTGGTAGACAAAACGGCGCTGGGGCGGGTTTTCTCCGGGTACTCCGGTTTACCCCGCCGTCGCATTCCACCGGTGCTCCATCATCATTCATGTATCATGAGTGTCACCGCCTGCGGTGCCATTAGTAGTTAAAGCAGGCGTTAAATACTACCAAAAAACTTGCATTGTTTATACAAGAAAGGATTAGATTCACTGAGTCTGTACCCAGAAGAAGGCGGGGGGAGCAGTGTGTCACGCGTTGTCAACAAGATTTCGCTCTGGCATAGTCGAGTGGAAATAAAAAGACAAACACGTTGTATACGAAATATATTTTGCCGAACTCTTCTACAAATTTTGTGACTATTAAATAATTCCGTGTTCTCGTTGCAGGTGTTATGATTCTATCACTTGATATCCGAGGAACAAACTAGCGCTCGACATGCATTACTTGAACTGGGGTCGTGTTCTGTTGTGACTGCTCAAATACCGTGACGTCATATGGTTAGGCCACGCGTAATCACTTTCATCGTTCTCTGTATGAGTATGTGAAGCCTGGTAATCATAGACATATGAAAGCTGTAAACTCATAGTTGCTATCGTAAATGTGAAAGGCCGCGCCGTGGCCGAGTGGTTATACCACTAGCCTCTCACCTAGACGGCCGGGGTTCGATCCCAAGCGACCGTATGTGAGATTTGTGGTGGACAAAGCGGCGCTGGGGCGGATTTTCTCCGGGTAATCCGGTTTCCCCCGCCATCGCATTCCACCGATGCTCCATCATCATTCATGTATCATCAGTGCCACCGCCTGCGGTGCCATTAGTAGTTAAAGCGGGCGTTAAACACTACCAAAAAAAAAAAAAAAAAAAAGTAAATGTGAAACTGCTTCTGCTGCGAATGTAAAGAGAAAAATATTATGTGTACAGAATGAATTTATGTTGGTAAATTGATATTTTATTTTTCATTTTTATTTTCCTATTTTTAAGATAAGTTGCGAAGAATTTCACTTGGGTTTTAGTTTATGTAGGTCGTCTCCTTAGCGCGGTGATAAGCGCTACTGCTTGCTAAGCAGGAGACCTGGATTCGATTCCCAGTACCGGCGAGGAGATTTTCCCCCGCTGGGAGACCTGGGCCGGGGTTCACTCAGCCTCGTGAGGAACCTGGGGGGTAAATTGAGGAACTACTTGATGGAAAAGTAGCGGCTCCAGGTCGTGAAGACCGTATTAACTGGCCGGGGAGGTTCGAAGCGCTGACCACGTCTCACCCCCCAATACTGCACCGGGACCGAGATGGGGGAATGCAACGGCCGGGTGGTAGGTTCTTAGTGAGCTGTTTCATGTAGTTGTTTAGTTTATGATCTATCTCTTTATCGTATCAATACTCCTCCTATTAAACGCCGTACTAGCTAGGCAACTTCTCCACTACCTCTGTATTACGTTATGTTTTTCCCCTTTAAACTGACACTCAAAATCGACGCAAAACAAGTCATGAGAAAGCTTGAAATGAAGACTCAACATCCTTTTTAAAACATCATTTGTGTAATTGATATTTATTCATTAGAAATTTCTCACTATTATGTTCTAATTCAATTTGTGAGATTCTTATAAAATCTTTTACATCTCATTTGTACTATACTCCTGCTTGTAATTATTATTTTTATTATTTATTTTATTTTCTATAAAATATGTTTTGTACTGAATAATCACCTTATACACTGAATTTCAAAACAATACAACATAGAAATCTCGCTAAATAAAACAAAAATGATGCCGATCAGAGGAGCAGAATGTATAAAACCTAAAAGATGGTGCAGCATATATCATATACGACAAATTGGTCAATTAAAAGGCTCGAATATTTAATTATTTTAACCGAATTAAAGAATTATGTTTGAAAAACAAACCGAAAAACATAATAATATTAAAAATTAAGTAAAATCAGTGTCAAAATAGGTATGTTTGAGAGTGAAGCATGGATCACACTGAGAAAAAGAAAAGGATATTCGCAAAGAACAGAATTTAAAAGAAGTTAGGATATAAGAAAATAAATAGGTACATGCAATCTGAATTAAAATTAAAGAATACACAACTAAGTGGGTAATGGATGCTAAAAGAATGCATATAAAGCAAGTAGTATTTCATTTTGGGAATTATCAGCCAGTAGGGAAAAGAAATGTTGGAAGGCCAAATAAACAAGATGCAGCTGTTAATGTGTATCCACTTTGCAGTGCTGTCTTCGTCTAAAAGTTTTCCCAAAAACCAATCAAATAATTTGCTATCAGGTGTGCTCTGCATGTTCTTAACTACACGGCAAAATGAACAACGCCTGTCAGTATACGAAGTGTGATCAAAAAGTTTCCGGAATGATTTCGTAACAATACAGACGCTGAGATTTCTTTAAGTCTAACCCAGACGGTGCATACAGCGTTCCTTCCCGATAAATATGAGAGGTCACGTGACTTTCTGTGACCATGTAGTGACGAGGTAGACCCTCTGAAGTGAACACGGTTTTGCATGTGCTGCGATTTTTCCACGTAGCAAAAATGTCAGATTACGAAGAACACAAAACAAACATAACATTTTGCTATAAAACTGCAACAGAAGCCTATGAAATGTTAAGAACAGCTTATGGGGAGGAAGCTATGGGCAAAACTCAAGCATTTGAGCGGTTTTCGAAATTTGAAAGTGTAGTGACATCAGTTAAAGATGCAAATCGTTCGGGACGACCCTGTTCCAGAAAAAGCTGATGAAAATATCAATCTGGTGACAGAAATGGCCTTAAATGATAGGCGCATTACAATAAGAGAACTTTCTGAATGTGCAACGCAAACGGCCGGAGAAATGGAGGAGTGGTGACTGGTTCCTGACAATGCGCCCGCGCACAAAGATCTTTCTGTTCGACATTTTTTGGATAAAAATAGGATGAATAAAGTTCTCCATCTCGCCTATTCTCCAGCTTTGGCACCAGTGGACTTTTTATTTTCCCCGACTTAAAATGCGGCTCCGGGGTCACCGTTTTGAGGACATTGATGTCATCCATCACGAATCCCAGAAGGCTCTGAACATGTTGAAAGAAGAGGACTTCCAGAGGTGCTTCCAGCAGTGGCAGAAGCGCTGGGACAAGTGTATCAACTCCCAAGGAGACTACTTCGAGGGTGATAGTGCAGAATGCTCTGAACATGTTGAAAGAAGATGACTTCCAGAGGTGCTTCCAGCAGTGGCAGAAGCGCTGGGACAAGTGTATCAACTCCCAAGGAGACTACTTCGAGGGTGATAGTGCAGAAGGCTCTGAACATGTTGAAAGAAGAGGACTTCCAGAGGTGCTTCCAGCAGTGGCAGAAGCGCTGGGACAAGTGTATCAACTCCCAAGGAGACTACTTCGAGGGTGACAGTGCAGAAGGCTCTGAACATGTTGAAAGAAGAGGACTTCCAGAGGTGCTTCCAGCAGTGGCAGAAGCGTTGGGACAAGTGTATCAACTCCCAAGGAGACTTCTTCGAGACTGACAGTGCAGAGGGCTCTGAACATGTTGAAAGAAGAGGACTTACAGAGGTGCTTCCAGCAGTGGCAGAAGCGTTGGGACAAATGTATCAACTCCCAAGGAAACTTCTTCGAGACTGACAGTGCAGAAGGCTCTGAACATGTTGAAAGAAGAGGACTTCCAGAGGTGCTTCCAGCAGTGGCAGAAGCGTTGGGACAAGTGTATCAACTCCCAAGGAGACTTCTTCGAGACTGACAGTGCAGAAGGCTCTGAACATGTTGAAAGAAGAGGACTTCCAGAGGTGCTTCCAGCAGTGGCAGAAGCGTTGGGACAAGTGTATCAACTCCCAAGGAGACTTCTTCGAGGGTGACAGTGCAGAAGGCTCTGAACATGTTGAAAGAAGAGGACTTCCAGAGGTGCTTCCAGCAGTGGCAGAAGCGTTGGGACAAGTGTATCAACTCCCAAGGAGACTTCTTCGAGGGTGACAGTGCAGAAGGCTCTGAACATGTTGAAAGAAGAGGACTTCCAGAGGTGCTTCCAGCAGTGGCAGAAGCGTTGGGACAAGTGTATCAACTCCCAAGGAAACTTCTTCGAGACTGACAGTGCAGAAGGCTCTGAACATGTTGAAAGAAGAGGACTTCCAGAGGTGCTTCCAGCAGTGGCAGAAGCGTTGGGACAAGTGTATCAACTCCCAAGGAGACTACTTCGAGGGTGACAGTGCAGAAGGCTCTGAACATGTTGAAAGAAGAGGACTTCCAGAGGTGCTTCCAGCAGTGGCAGAAGCGTTGGGACAAGTGTATCAACTCCCAAGGAGACTTCTTCGAGACTGACAGTGCAGAAAGCTCTGAACATGTTGAAAGAAGAGGACTTCCAGAGGTGCTTCCAGCAGTGGCAGAAGCGCTGGGACAAGTGTATCAACTCCCAAGGAGACTTCTTCGAGACTGACAGTGCAGAAAGCACTGAACATGTTGAAAGAAGAGGACTTCCAGAGGTGCTTCCAGCAGTGGCAGAAGCGTTGGGACAAGTGTATCAACTCCCAAGGAGACTACTTCGAGGGTGACAGTGCAGAAGGCTCTGAACATGTTGAAAGAAGAGGACTTCCAGAGGTGCTTCCAGCAGTGGCAGAAGCGTTGGGACAAGTGTATCAACTCCCAAGGAGACTTCTTCGAGACTGACAGTGCAGAAAGCTCTGAACATGTTGAAAGAAGAGGACTTCCAGAGGTGCTTCCAGCAGTGGCAGAAGCGCTGGGACAAGTGTATCAACTCCCAAGGAGACTTCTTCGAGACTGACAGTGCAGAAAGCTCTGAACATGTTGAAAGAAGAGGACTTCCAGAGGTGCTTCCAGCAGTGGCAGAAGCGCTGGGACAAGTGTATCAACTCCCAAGGAGACTACTTCGAGGGTGGCAGTGCAGATTAGACAAAACAAACTGTTGTGTAGTATTTATGACGTCATTCCGGAAACCTTTTGATTACACCTCGTAGACTATCCGTTTTACTTCCACGATCTCACATTTCACTATGTGAACTGTTAGTCTAGGTAGTTTGGAGTCATTGGCCTTGGAGAAAGCATTTAAACCCAGTTCCGATAATACTGCATTCGTTATAGCGAACCCCGTTCAAGTTCCGATCCGCGCTCTCTAGGAAAAGAACGCGTATTTCTTGTGTGGACATGTAGATACTTCTTACTCGTAATAAAAAAAAATCTGATGTGCTCTTCACATGACTTTCTCTACCTCTCTGCAACAAATTATTGTTAAAAAGCTTATGCTTCTATTTACTTCATGCTAATCGAGAAAAATTAGCAGAAATAGTCCTATTACTTGCTTCCTTGTAAGCAGAAGGGAAATAAGGGAGTACTATATGCTAAACTAATAATCAAAAGTAGGTTCCTATGTGACTGAAGTTTCTTTGTTTGTATGGACAGGAGTTGACAATTTCCTGTATGAGAAAAGTATAAGTTTTTCAAAGCTGAAAGCAAAAACAAGGAATATGTTAAAAACGATCAACTCCACGAAAAAAATGTATTTAAGATGAATTGTGCGTTTTAAGGTGCTCTACATTTTTTGTGTGTTAAGTTTTTTTCCATCTCTTACGGTTTAGCAGTTATGCAAAAATCCATAAAAGTTATCCAGAATAAAGTAGTCTTCAGAGGCTATTCCCAGAAAATTCAAGATATACATTTTATTTGTCGTGTAAATATCTTTAATATACGAAATTTTAATCAAAATCGTTAGACATTTTTGAGAAAATCAAAATTTTCGAAAAAAGTTTGAATAAAGGGTAGTTGGGGGTGGTGGGATTTTTCTCAAAATCTTCGTGTCGCATCCTTGGAAGATACTAAACTTAAATACCAAGTTTGGTATTTTACCCAGTTTTCGTTCTTGAGTTAGCGTGTTTACAGACACACACACGCACACACACACGGACCC
This sequence comes from Hymenopus coronatus, assembly GCA_030762935.1. Classification (NCBI taxonomy): domain Eukaryota; kingdom Metazoa; phylum Arthropoda; class Insecta; order Mantodea; family Hymenopodidae; genus Hymenopus; species Hymenopus coronatus. The sequence continues at coordinate 22,223,274 of CM060891.1, forward strand.
TAAAACGTATATTTCCGGTGAAATCTCGGTATCGAATTTTTTGGTGGACTGTAATACCTTCTCTATACACTATGTACATAGTGCGTATAGAGAAAGTAAAAATTATAAGTTCGCAAACGAATAAAATATTGATGTAATTTTGTTCATTACACGTTCTTAATTACAAACATAGCACATCTAACGGCCTGAATGTAGATTGCTATAGACGAAATGCGCAATGCATGATGGAAGAAGAAGAAGAACAAGAAGAAGAGGTGTGTTTTTAAATTAATCAACCCGTCTTTGTAAACCGGAAGGAATTAAGCTATATTTCTAGAATTGGACTTCAATAGCTGGCAATAGGTACCCAAAAGTTAAAAGTATACACTTCCCTCAAGTGGTGCAGGTTTATGTTGGTGGTGTAATACTATTGGACCTTCGAAACATTACAGGTTACTATTACTATCTTCCAGGATCTGGAGAGAGGCAAATATTACCTGATAAGTGAGCTCGTTTCCATGCCAGCAGTAAAGCAGCAGTTGCATTATTGAAATACTAAGAAACTGAAGCTGTGTTGCAAGGCCTATTCCTTGATCTGAAATCTAAAATGATTACAGATGAACATTACAGATCTGAAGTATGCCACGGTTAAGCAAAACATTCACAAGACACTCTCTACATTTCTGTAACAAATTATTGTTATTCTGTCTACTTCACGTTAGTTGAATTAACACTAGCATAAATTATACTATCGGTTGCTTCCTTAAAGTAGAAAGGAAATATAGGGAATACACCAGAATAAAAATCTGATGTATTCCTTTCACATGACTTTCTCTACATCTCTGCAACAAAGTATTATTAGAAAGCTTATGCTTCTATTTACTTCATGCTCATCGACAAAAAATTAGCAGAAATAGTTTATTACTTGCTTCCTTGTAAGTAGAAGGGAAATAAGGGAGTAGTATAGGTTAAAGCGATAGGCAAAAACTGGTTGCTATGTGACTGAAGTTCCTTTGTTTGTATGGACAGGAGTTGACAAATTCCTGTATGTATGTATTTATGTATATATATATATATATATATATATATATATATATATATATATATATAGTTGTTAAATTGTATATATTATACTGTGACTTCGTTTTATACCAAGGCCACAAACACCTTATATTCGTATCGGCCGAGACGGCAGTAATTTCGGTACTACGCCACTACATAGAAGCGGCACAAAATGGATCAAGGAACTTGATCAGCTTCAGCTGCTCAGTGGTTACTTTGTGTTCGTGCTGTTGAAATGCTTCGATAATACATCGTGTGTGAAATTTCCTTAGAAATGTTATTCTCTTATTAGTCCTCGGAAAAGCCTGCAAATAAATTCAGCTTGAATAGCATATTTTTATGTACGATACATAAATGAAAACTGAATCATGTAGACTGATGTATAGACAATTTCAACAGCAATTTCTTGGTTAGCCAGTTCCAATAGAGACCTGACAAATGTTTGGTCAGTACATTTAGAACAACGGAATCGCTTAACGCTAAACCAAAGAAGAAAAACTGAAATGTCCTGACGGAAGAAAAGCTAGATGAAATCGAACCCTCACCTAAGAAATTCGCCCAGCCATGATAGGGTACACGTGGGTGTTTCACAAACCTGTGTTCATCTGCTATTAAACTTTTAAAACGGAAATCCCTCTGTGTAATTATAGTGCAGAAATTGTAAACATTACGCGTGTGAATGGTAATGTCATTCAGCGATGTTAAAAATTTTCAACAACACTGATAGCAAATTTAGTAATAATCACATATACGCGTTCCGTGGCCTTGGAATAAAACGAAGGCAAGGTATTTAGTGCAATGTTTGTTGTTTTATATATAAATGGGTGAATAAATAAACAAATAGCGTACCACTGTTATCTGAAATATGATCAGGCAGAGGGCTCCTGAGCTGCTGAGGAACTGAGCAAACATCATTTTATGAAACAGTGACTCCATCTCTGAGACAAACCTAGAAACGTAAATAGAATTATTAAAATAATAATCTGAAATTGCTTTGAACAAATTTATCTGAGAATGACTCTTTGTGATATAAATAATCCATACTGTCAAAAGATGACTATTACATTAAGAGGATAAAAGCCACTTCTAAGTGATACTTTAATCTATTTTGGTATTGGTAAAATGTTTCAAACACCATAAATAAACAACCCATGTGGAGAAAGTAAAGCAGTGCGTATACTTAGAAGGCATGTGTCTAAATCTTGTAAAATTTTCATTCCGATATCTTGAATACATCTTTCACTTCGTTCCATAGTGTAATACGTGATGGTAGCTACGACCCGTTCTGAAACGTGTTGTACTATCTAGCATTGCTCACCGCCTGGCCTCTTCAGTTCCTGATAGTAGATAAAACAGTGAACACTGTAGGAGAGCACAGATTGAAAAAAAGTCGAAAAAACGAAAGGGTAGGCTTTAGACACTAATGTATTAATAATGATCTTTTTGATTTGTTACATTCATATGTGCTGCAATATGTTAATCTTACAAAAGCTATTTCTTGTATTTACTTCATTCTTATCAAGTGAAACATTAGCAAACAGAAAACGCACTTTTTTCAGGGTGCCTTTAAATATATACTTCCGGTGAAATCTCGACATTGAACTTTTTGCGAAACATAGTAATTTCTGTACCTTCTATGTATTCAGTGGAAAGAAAAGATGAAAAGAAAAAGAAGTAAGGAAGGAAATGCCTTAAATCCTACGAATAGGTTTTCCTAAATTCCTTCCAATTTAAGAGCCATAGATACATAACCTGTGAGAAGTCTGCAATCATTGTATTTATAAATATTATAATGTATTGCATTTTTCGTATATTAGTGTGTGTGTTTTTTATTAAAGTTAAACTGATGTATACTTTGACTTGCACGAATGTGTCAAATGATTTTTTTAGTATTTATAATAACTCCATGGCACGACAGCTCACGGGGAACCTTGGCCTACCGCCCGGCCGCTGCGTCCCCCATCTCGGTCTACTACAGACGTCATGGATGGGGTGCAGTATTGGAGGGTGAGACGTGGTCAGCGCCTCGAGTCCCCCCGGCCGATTAATGCGGTCCTCATGACCTGGAGCCGCTGCTTCTCCATCAAGTAGCTCTTCAATTGGCCCCCCCAGGGACCTTACGAGGCTGAGTGCACCCCGGGCCAGGTCTCCCAGCGGGGGAAAAATCCCCACGCCGGTACTGGGGATCGAACCCAGGTCTCCCGCTTGGTAAGCAGCAACGCTACCACCGCGCTAAGGAGACGACCATTTTTAGTATTTAGGAATGACAAAGGTCTGTAAAGATATTTTACACTCTAGTGCATAATTGTAAACTTTTGCATTGGAAATTCTATAACATATTTGTAAATGTGTATTGTAATTTGTTGACATTTATGAAGAGTACATAATACAATAATCATATTTTAGTTTTATATAGTTACTAGTAGTAACTATTATGTCAATAATTAGAAAACTATCATCTGATATTATATCAGTGTTACATATAATGAAATTGTATTTATTTATACATTTTAACACTAATATTTGATACTCTTTGTTTTTATGTACTGCAAAAAAAAAAGTGCAGTACATATGCTTTTATAGAGCACATTAAGAGTTGTGCAGTGGCGTAAAGTCTTCAAATGCAAACGGTGTGATTTGTTTTTGTAACCCATGCTTTTATCACTAGAGCTTTATACAGTCTTTTTTTTTTTCCCCCCCATAGTATATAAACATATGCCTTGACAAGTTCTATGTTCACTGGCTTCCTGGCCTGAACGAACCTACAGAATGCTTTCTAATCTAATCTAATCCTGTAAACTTTTCACTTTGATATCTTAAGGAGTTTCAGAAATAATGGGGTATGCATTTAGGAGATTTAACATTATTTAAGTACTAAGTAAAGCGAAATATTTCAAATTATCTCAGAGCTTATACCTACTTCAATAGGTTTTGGTGATATTTCACACATTCCACCAGCCTGGCTTTAGGTGTTTCTTCCTCTTGCTCTATAGCATCTTCAATCTCCATTTCCATAATCTGGCAGCCATTTTCTCGATCGGGCTCAAGAACAGTTGAGTGTCGCTGCTCGTTTCCCAGCTCTCGAAGTGCTCGACACAGAATCTGGAAATGCCCCACGCCGTGAATAATAAGTCCCACGTACAGTGTGTCAATGCCTATGTTGACAGTAGGTCCAAACATAATGACGAATATTTGAAAGCAGAGAAGCGCCTCGAAGACTCCGGGTGTCTGGGTATCCACCGGGTACCAAACATTATATACAAGTCGCTTTGAAACCGCCGCTGTAGCATTTGACTGTAGTTCCTCCTATGGAAAGAAAACAAAATGTAATCGCGTGTGTTCCATTCACATGACTTTCTCTACTTATTCTGTAACAAACTATTCTTAAAAAAATCTGATGTGTACCATTCACATCACTTTCTCTACATCTCTGCAACAAACTACTCTTAAAAAGCTTATAAATGTATTTACTTCATGTTAATCAGACTAAAATAGCAGAACTATTCTTATTACTTGGTTCCTTGTTGCTATGTTTGCTTTGTTCCTTGCTGGTTTCTATGTTACTGAAGTTCCTTTGTTTGTATGGAAGCCGTTGACAAATTCCTATATGAGAAAAGTATGTCTTCAAAGCAAAAACCAAAAACAAGAAATGACTCAAAAACGATGACTCCACAAAAAAAAACCTATATAACATAAATTGTGTGTTTTAACCTGCTCTACCTTTTTCTTGTCGTAAGTTTTTGTCCATTTCTTACGGTTTAGCAGCCATTCAAAATTCCGTAAAATTCATCCAGAATAAAGTAGTCTTCAGAGGTTATTCCCAGAAAATTCATGATATACATTTTATTTGTCAGGTAAATAACTTTAATATACGAAATTTTAATCAAAATCGTTAGAGCCATTTTTAAGAAAATCAACTTTTTCGAAAAAAGTTCCATGTAAAGGGTAGCTTGGGGTGGGGGAATTATTTTCAAAATCTTCGTGTCGCATCCCTGGAAGACACCAAACTTATACCACGTTTGGTATTTTACCGACTTCACACACACACACACACACGGACCTTTTTGTGAAAATGCTTTTTATGGATACTGGGGACCCTAAAACATATATTTCCGTTCAAATCTCGGTATCGAATTTTTGGGTGGAGTGCAATACCTTTTCTATACACTATAGAGAAAGTAAAAATATATTCTTCCATCTAAATCATACTAATCAAGAAAAACATTGGCAAAAATGCTTTCTTGTAAGTAAAAGTGAAATAAGGGAATACACTAGGCTAAAACGATAGTCAAATCTTCTAAAAGCTGGTTGCCATGTGGATGAAAACAGTTTCTTTGAGGTGCCAGGAGTTTTAACTATTTTAAACCTGAAACCAATAACAGGGTACCTCTGTGGTCGAGTGGTCAGCGAACTTACTTCCCACCCAGAGGTCCGGGTTCGATTCCCGGCTGGGGGGAATTTTTCTTTAACCAAAATGAATTCCTATCCCTAATATTCCCTATCTAGAAGTGTGTATGTGAGAGTGAATGAGTGAGTGTTTGAGGATTATAAATTTATTTAAACCCAACGTAAAGAATCCTCAGACGAGTTGTTTCAAGTGCAAAGCCCCCGATATGACCTTTGATGTTAAAGGGGACTATATAAATGAAACAATGAACAAAATAAATAACAAGGAATATCTCAAAAATGGTCAATTCCACGAAAAAAAAAAAATAAATGACATAAATTGTGTGCTTCAACGAGGTCTACATATTTAAAAACTGTATTTTCCTGGCTGGTGTGCCGTGGTCGTAGATTAATGCGAACTATACGTTTCGCCGACTTCTACGGTCAGCATCTTCAGTGGCAGTCGCTGTAGGACCCACGACCACGCACAACAGCTCGGAAAATACAGTTTTTAAATTAACGATACCGGCCGTGTAAATTAGATAAGATATTCTATATGAGACCTACATATTTTGTGTAGTAAGTTTTTGTCTATCTCTTACAGTTTACTGGCATGCAAAATCCAGCAAAATTCATCCAGAATAAAGAGGCTTTCTGAGGCTATTCCCAGAAAAGTCAAGATATTCATTTTAATATACGATATTTTAATAAAAATTGCTAGAGCAATTTTTGGGAAAATCAAAGAGAATCAATCAAAAACGTCCAATATTTACTTTCTCTGCACGTACTGTACATAGTGTATAGAGAAGGTAAGTATTGTATTGCACCCAAAAATTCGATACCGAGATTCCACCGGAAATACATGTTTTGGGTCCCCCTGAATTCTAAAAAAAACATTTTTGGAAAAAGGTCCGCGCGTGTGTGTATGTGTGTGTGCTGTGAACAACATAACCCAAAAACGAAAGATCCGTCAATACCAAAGTTGGTATTTAAGTACAGTATCTTCCGATGATGCGACACGAAGTTGTTCAAGGAAATACAACCACCCCCAACTACCTTTTACGTGGAAAAAATTTCGAATTTTTCCAAAATGGCTCTAACGATTTTGATTAAAATCTCTTATATGACAGATATTTACGTAACAAATAAAATGTATATCTTGGAATTTTCTGGAAATGGCCTCTGAGGAGATTCTAAATGAATTTTAAGGAATTTTGCATAACTGGTAAACCGTAATAGATAGACCAAAACTTCTTAACAGAAAGTATAGATCTCGTTTAAACACAATATTTTTTTTTTATTTTTATCTTTTCTAGTGGAGTAAAGGCTTTTGAGATTTTCCTTGTTGTTGGTTTCAGATTTAAAATACTTAAACTTTTCTCATACGGGAATTTGTCAACTCATGTCCTTACAAACAAACTTCAGTCACATAGCACCCAAGCTTTTGAGTAATAATTTGGCCGATGCTACTCCCTTATTTCCCTTCTACTTACAAGGAAGCAAGTAAAAAGACCTTCTGCAGCATAAAGTAAAAGGAAGCATAAGCTTTTTAACAATAAATTGTTGCAGAGAAAGCTATGTGAATGGAACACATCAGATTTGTTTGTTTAGTAAGTTTTGTCTATTGATGTAAAACACATCTAGAATGAAGAGGGATACCAAGTTGGTATTCAACGGTCTTTTCGTTTTTGAGTTATGCTGTCCACAGCCACACACACTGATGTTTGTCTAAAAATTCTATGTACTAAGTAAATAAAGTAAAAATCCTCACAAAGAGTTACTGTAATAAAAGGGTTAGGGTTAATCCTTTATTGCCTGTCGGTACGTATAGGTTCCACTTGTTTTACTTGTAACTATACAAATAGGGTTTTACTCTGGGATTAATTTCATGTTATACTAACCTTCAACCATAAACGACAAGTAATCAGACTAAACATTACATACAATTTTGCCCTAAAATTGCAGTGAATAAAACTCGCATATCTATAGTCAAATGCAACACCATTAGCTTCCAACCTCACACCTATAATTTTACTTGGGCTCTCCCCGTCCTTCGCCACAATAACTGGGATTTGAACTTGCAACATTTGGCTTTGAATGGATGGCCAGTCCATTACCTATCACCTAACACTCATGACCATTTGAACCACTGTTTTGGAAGTGCCTTTAACAGGTTATGAAAAATGGTTTAGAAGAATTTAAAAATGTATTTGTGAAAAAATAGATTATTAAAGGATTTACATATATTTTCATTTCTACTACTTTTTTCTATTAATGTATATAATACCTATGATTATGTATTGCAAGTAATATCACAGAAAAAAGGTACATGAACTCACATGCTTTAATACCAAGTTGTATTACTTTTCTGCTGAATGAAATATTTTATAGACTCAACCACATAAGCTATTAATTCAAAAAATCTGATGTGTTCCATTTACATGACTTTCTCTACATCTCTGTAACAAATTAGTTTTAAAAAGCTCATGCTTCTATTTACTTCATGCTTATCATAAAAAAATTTAGCAGAAATAGTCTTATTACTTGCTTCCTTGTAAGTAGAAGCGAAATAAGGGAACACCATAGGTTGAAGCGATAGTAAAAACATGGTTGCTATGTGACTGAAGTTCCTTTGTTTGTATGGACAGGAGTTGACAAATTCCTGTATGAGAAAAGTTAAGTTTTTCGAACCTGAAAACAAAAACAAGGAATATTTAAAAAAAAAACGACGAACTCCACGAAAAAAAGTTATATAACATAAACTGTGTGTTTTAATGTGCTCTACATGTTTTGTGCAGTAAGTTTTTGTCCATATTTTACGGTTTAGCAGTTATTCAAAATTTAGTAAAATTCATCCAGAATAAACTACGCTTCAGAGGCTATTCCCAGAAAATTCAAGATATACATTTTATTTGTCAGGTAAATATCTTTAATATACGAAATTTTAATCAAAATAGTTAGAGCCATTTTTGAGAAAATCAAAATTTTCGAAAAAAGTTCCATGTAAAGGGTAGTTGGGGGTGGGGAGATTTTTCTCAAAATCTTCGTGTCGCATCCCTGGAAGATACTAAACTTAAATACCAAGTTTGGAATTTTACCGACTTTTCGTTTTTGAGTTATCCTGTTCACAGACACGGACACATGGACACACACACACACACACACACGCACCTTTTTGTGAAAATGCTTTTTCTGGATTTTGGGGACCCTAAAACATATATTTCCGGTGAAATCTCGGTATCGAATTTTTTGGTGGGGTGCAATACTTTCTCTATACACTATGTACATAGTGCGTATGGAGAAAGTAAAAAATGTAGGCCTTGTTAAAATACATAAGTTATGTCATATTCATTTTTCTCGTGGAGGTATTAGTTGTTATTGGTTTCAGTTGTGAAGTACTTATACTTTTCTCAGACGGGGGTGTCCGTTTTTCTTTTGTTCTACTCCTGGCCAAGAAAAGAAGCGATTTGTGATGACAATCGCATAACGACAGCTTTTAAAACATTTGACTATTGGTTTAGCCTAGTGTATTCCCTTATTTTCTTCCTACTTATACGGAACTATGTAATAGGAACATTGTGCTAATGAGTAACTCGGATAGCAAGGTGCAGAAAGAAGAATAATGTTATGTAACTTAACATTTCTCACCTGAGAAGTGAAGAGGCCAAAGAGTTGAGGGTAGCTGACTGTAAGCGAACCAAGTAAAAATCCTGAGAGACACCCAATCCCCAGGATGTAGTAGCTCCAGCTCATGATGCGAACATGGCGGTGTGTCGAGGCAGCAAACTGACGTTTCCAGACATCCCCAGGATACTTGCTGAGGACTCCGCCAGGCCTGAGGCTGTAGACCAGTTGGTAGATGCGATCCGACACAACCAAGAAACTGATCTGCTTAATAAAAGCAGCAGCATATGTGAGGAGAAGACTGGCATTAGAAGTACTAGCTTCTAGGTCTCCCCATGCGAAAAACACTTCCACCACCTTTAAAATTCAAAAGGCAAAATACAGTAATGAAGCCTGAATTTGTCTGTTATATACAGTAATAGGACGGTGCCACTCTTTCTGGATAATTGATACTCGAAATACATTTCATAAAAATCTGATGTGTACCATTCACATGACTTTCTCTATATCCCTGCAACAAATTATTCTTAAAAAGCTTATACTTCTATTTACTTTATGCTAATCAGAAAAGATAAGTAAAAATAGTCTTATTACTTGCTTCCTTGTAAGTAGAAGCGAAATAAGGGACTACCATAGGTTAAAATGATAGTCAAAAGCTGGTTGCTATGCTGATGAAGTTCCTTTGTTTATATAGATAGGAGTTGACAAGTTCCTGTATGAGAAAAGTATATGTTTTTCATAGCAGAAACCAAAAATAAGGAATATCTCAAAAACGACGAAATCCAAGAAAAAGATGTATATAACATAAATTGTGTGTTTTAATGTGCTGTACATTTTTATGTAGTAAGTTTTTGTCCATCTCTTACGGTTTAGCAGATATTCAAAATTTAGTAAAATTCATCCAGAATAAACTAGGTTATTCCAAGAAAATTCAAGATATACATTTTATTTTTCAGGTGAATATATTTAATATACGAAATTTTAATCAAAATCGTTAGAGCCATTTTTGATAAAATCAAAATTTTCGAAAAAAGTTCAATGTAAAGGGTAGTTGGGGTTGGGGGGGTTTTTTCTCAAAATCTTCGTGTCGCATCCCTGGAAGATGCTAAACTTAAATACCAAGTTTGGTATTTTACCGAATTTTCGTTTTTGAGTTATCGTGTTCACGGACACACACACACACGCGCGCGCGCGTTTCTTTTTGTGAAAGTGCTTTTTTTGGATATTGGGGACCCTAAAACATATATTTCCGGTGAAATCTCGGTATCGAATTTTTGGGTGGAGTGCAATACCTTCTCTATACACTATGTACAGGGTTACTACAAAAGAAATAGACAACTTCAACTGCCTGTAAAACAAAAACTATTAGAGATAGCAACCTAATTATTTTGGAGGTATGTTGAGAAACTTTCAAAGTTTTGTTTGTTACTATTGGCAACGCTGTAGTGTTTTGTTTGTTGTTGCAGAAGCTGAAATGGCGGAAAATCCTGTGGAAAAGGCATATTGCGTGTAGGAATTTGCCAGAACGCAATCAGCAACTGTTGTCCAACGACATTTTAGAACACGTTACCACAAAAATGAAATGATGCGCTCACAAAAACCAGCATCGTCTTCATCATGTCGCAACATGTCGATGCAAAAGTCACGCCGTATGACCTTATCTTCTTCACTCAGAAACTGCAACATCTGTAATCTGTAAGGCATCATGTGCAGTCGCTTCCGCAAGATTTTCCATACAGTTTGCTGTGGAATTTGTAATTGCATGCTTGTCCTAGATGTCGATTTCTGTGGGCTTCTTATGAAGGCAGAACGAACACGTTCAACGTTTTCTTCAGAAACTCTTCGTCTTCCCGAGCTCTTCCCTTTGCACAAACATCCCGTTCTCTAGAATTTTCTATACCAGTCGTAGATTGACTGTATAGTCGGTGGCATTTTGTGGTAACGTGTTCTAAAATGTCGTTGGACAACGGTTGCTGATTGCTTCTAGCAAATTCCAACACGCAATATGCCTCTTCCACAGGATTTTCCGCCATTTCAGCTTCTGCAACAACAAACGAAACACTACAGCGTTACCAATAGTAACAAACAAATCTTTGAGAGTTTCTCAACATACCTCCAAGATAATTAGGTTGCTATCTCTAATAGTTTTTGTTTTACAGGCAGTTGAAGTTGTCTATTTCTTTTGTAGTAACCCTGTACATAGTGCGTATAGAGAAAGTAAAAAATCTTATGTGTCCCATTCACATGACTTTCCTTACATCTCTGTAACAAATTATTGTTAAAAAGCTTATTCTTCTGTCTACTTCATGCTAATCGAGGTTAAGATTGACAGAAATATTTTCTTGTAAGTATGAATGAATAAGTGTATTTATTGACATAGCAATATTATACATAGAATTTCTACAATCACACGGATCCACAGACCGTACGTGCTTTTGTAATACACATTACAAACAATATTAAAACAACAACAACAAAGAATTAAAAGAGTAAACACGAAAATAAAAAGACAAATGTAATACACAGTCACAAGTAATATTAAAACAACAATAAAGAATTAAGAGTGAGCCCAAAAATAAAAAGATATTCAAATATAGCAATTTAGCACAGAGTACACCTTCATAAAAGCACCCTCTTATAATAGATAATTACATTTAAAAGAAGGATATACACATAATATATACACTATATATAAAACCATAGCACAACAGTGACTTGAGTATGGCATAATATATATAGAATATTGTAGTCACTTTTGTTTAGTTGATACTATTCCTCCCTCCCCCTTCTCTATTGGTAGCCTCCTCAGATCTTAGCTGCGTTGCCTTAAGTATAAATTTACCTAGCCCATCCATGTTTTCCGTGCCTGCCAGTAGCGTCCAACATGCTTCTAGCCCTACATTCACAGTGGTAAAGAATTGCGGCAAATATTTATCCCGCCATTCCTCCGTACCCCTACATCTTGCCAATTCTTGTAAGTACGAGGGCTGTAAAGAAAGTAGTGGCAACATGGTCCCCACATTCACAGGAGAGTGGGTATGAGGCAATAGGATATGGGAGCGATCAGGTGACTAGTGTCGATGTGTGGTCGGGCTGCCAGTTGAGAGTGTGTTGTTGCTGTGCAGCGTTGAAGTGAAGTGTCAAGTGCACCGCTCTAAAGCATGTTTACCAAAGGCGATCAGCTCTCGTGGATTAAAATCGAGGCTGCCCGTGGATAAAATGTATCAACATGTTATCGAGGGTTACATGAAGCCTGTGGCGGGAATGCATTGCCGTACAGGACGGTTGCACGATGGGTTAAGGCGTTTCGTGCAGGTCGGACTGAGACGGCGGATTTGCACCGCAAAGGTCGGCCGTCGATTCCGCAAGATCAGATTGACATCGTGAGTAGACCATCTGCGGACTGTCCGGGAGTTATCCTTAGAGGTTGGTCTCAGTCATCAAACTGTGTGGCATATCCTGATGAAGTGTCTTCACCTGAGGAAAATTGCGTCCCGCTGGGTTCCACATCGACTCACTGAGGTACAGAAATGGCACCGGTATGCACTGGCTGGCATCCACCTGGGCAGATACCGCAACGAAGGAGACGCATTTCTGAGGCGTATTGTGGCCATTGATGAGATGTGGGCACGAGCCTATGAGCCGGAATTGAATTTTAAAAGGAATTTGGGAGTATGAAGGAGTGCAGCCAACTCCATAATAATGAGGAAATTCGGGGCGCACAGTGAAACGATAGTGTAAAATCAGAGCAGTTAAATATTGAATGAGAATCGTTCACAGAAATAATGTCTAATTAGGACAGGCTGCTACCGTGAAATGTTGAGAATGAAAGGTATTTCGACGTGGGCATCAAAATTAAAGAAAGGTTTGGAAATCATTGGGAGGGGATGCATTTGGATGGCAGGTAGGGTTGCCAGGTTTTCTAATTCAAAATAAGGGAGATTTCAGGAGTGGTTTACCCGACAACTTGACACGGCCATTCAGTTCATTGCGACCATCGCCATCCATGATTTTATTTACTTTATAGAACCACAAACAAACAAAACACGTGTTCCTCTCTTACATTCAGACACAAGTGAACTAACTAGACGTGTGCTACCATTGTTACCAACAGCCAATTAAAATACTGCTGCCAACATTGGGATAAATATATCGTATAATGCAAATATCCTTCTAAAACCCAGAATTCATGGCAGTGTATGAAATACGGGAGCCGGGAGACTCAATAAAATAAGGCTCAAATACGGGAGAACTGGCAACACTAATGGCGGGGCAGGAAAACAGACGGAGTATTTGGAGAAAAGTTAAGAACCGCCTCTGTGATATCGACAGACAGCAAATAATTGCACAATGCACGGAGAAGGTTTCATTAGAAGTACAGTCTGAGCTAAAAGCGAAGCGGGGTATGGAGCAAGATATCAAAACAGGTGCCAAACGCATTAGAGAGGAGTTCGCGTGGATTAGACTAGGAGCTTGGCGATGATAAAAATTACTGACGAGAAAGATATGAAAATCTACCCCATTTGCGAGGAGGAAGAGTCTTGGGCAAATATCTTGACAAGATGTAGGGGTACGGAGTAATGAAGGGAAAATATTTACCGCGATTCTTTACCACCGCGAATGTTGGGCGCTACTGGGAGGCACGGAAGACGTGGATGGGCTATCAAGACCACTGAGATCTAAGAAAGCTGATAATAGAGAAAAGGGGGTGGGAGCGATAAGAAGAGTTAAACAAAAGTAATTGTAATGTTTTGCATATTTTTGTCATACTTTTCGGCAATTGTTTTTTTAGTATTGTGTGTATATGCTTCTCTTCAGTGTATTACTTTCTCTACACGTAGTAGTAGTGAATAGAGAAGGTATTGTAATGCACCTAAAATATTGATTCCGTTGTTTCATTGGAAATACATGTTTTGAAACCCCCTGAATCCCAAAAATCATTTTGGAAAAATGTCCGTGTGTGTGTCTGTGGGCAGCATAGCTCAAAAACGAAAATACCATTAAAAATCAAACTTGGTATTTAAGTTTTGTATCTTCCAAGGATGCGACTCGAAGATTTTCAAGAAAATCATTCCATTCCAACTATTCTTCACATGAAATATTTTTCGAAAAATTTTATTTTCTCAAAAATGACTAACGATTTTGATAAAAGTCTCTTATATTCAAGATATTTACATATCAAGATGTATACCTTCAATTTTATGGAAATGGCTTCTGAAGACATCTTTACTATGGATGAATTTTGCGGAATTTTGCATAAGTGGTAAAACGTAAGAGATAGATATCAACTTACTACACAAAAACTGTAGAGCTCATTAAAATACACAATTTATGTTATAACTGTTTTTCATGGTCTTGAACGTTTTTGAAACACTCCTTGTTATTAGTTTCAGCTTTAAAATACTCAAACTTGTCAACTCCTGTCCATACAAAGGCACTTCAATTACATAGCAACCAGCTTTTAAAAGATTTGACTGTCGATTTAGCCTAGTGCATTCACTTATTTCCCTTCTACTTACAAGGAAGCAAGTAGTAAGCCCCTATCTGCCATTTTCTTCTCCATTACCATTAAGTAAATAGAAGAATAAAGTTTTCAAAAATAATCTATTGCAGAGACGTAGAGTAAGTAATGTGACTGGAACACATCCGATTTTTTTCTACTATAATAGGGTAACTCAATGCATCTGAATATCGTTTATTCTGTGTTGCAAATTTAAGTTTTTGTATCACTCCACCCAAAAATTCGATACTGAGATTTCACCGGAAATATAGTGTTTTAGGGTCCTCTGTATAAAAAAAAAACAAAAAACAAAAAAAAAAAACAGTTTCAGAAATTGGTGTGTGTGTGGAAAGCATAGACCAAAAATGAAAAGACTGTTAAATACTAAACCTGGTATTTAAGTTTGGTATTTTCCAAGGATGCGACTCAAAGATGTTCAAGAAATTTCCCCTCCCCAAACTACCCTTTATATGGAAAAAAAAATTAGAAAATTTGGATTTTCTTAAAAATGACTAACGATTTTGATAAATATCTATTATATGTAGCATATTTGCATACAAATAAAATGTATATCTTCAATTTTCTGGGAATAGCTTCTGAAGACATCTTTATTGTGGATGAATTTTGCGGAATTTTGCGTTACTGGTAAACCGTAAGATCTAGACAAAAGCTTATTACACAAAATATGTAGAGCTCGTTAAAATACACAATTTATGTTATATACATTTTCTTTCGCGGATTTGATCGTTTTTTTTTTTTTTTTGAGACATTCCTTGCTTTTGGTTTCAGCTTTAAAAAATTTATACTTTTCTCATACAGGAATTTGTCAACTACTTTCCATACAAACAAAGGAACTTCAGTGAAAAAGCAACCAGCTTTTGACTATCACTTTAACCTATGGTACTGCCTTATTTCGCTTCTACTTACAAGGAAGCAAGTAATAAGACTATTTCTGCTAATTTTTTCAATGTATGTAGACTGTTATTTCAATAAATGCACTTATTCATTCAAGAACTGATTTGAAATGTAATGTTTAAAATGAATGATTTTCTTTACCAGAAATAAGTGTTCATAATTCGACATAATACATCACAACCCTCATCAGCATGTGTGTCAGCAGGATACATACCTGAGTTAAAAGGTGGGTACCCAAAATGATGGCCACGGCGTAAGAAAATATAGTATACGGAAGTAGGCGTTCCTGACCTTTTGGGCCGAAACTATTCCACAGCCCACACAGACGCAAAGTGGTGGTGTTGACACCGAGGATACTTTCAGCTGGATCTTTCTGCTTCATGGCGCCACTGAAAACAAACATAAAATAGTGCTAGCTACTGAAGAACAAATGAAGATGTACAAGAAGCAGTTATACCTATTTGTACATTCTCTACCTCGTACTGTGTACTTGGTGTATACAGAAGGTATTGTATTGCACTAAAAAATTCCATATCGAGATTTTACACATTTTAGGGTCCCTTGTACCCAAAAACAGTTCTGTATGCGTGACCGTGTGTCTGTGAACACGATAACTCAAAAACAAAAAGTCGGTAAAATACCAAATTTGATATTTAAGTTTAATACCTTCCTGGGATGTGACACAAAGATTTTGAGAAAAATCCGCCCACTCCAAACTACTCTTTAGATGGAAGAAATTTCGAAAATGTTGATTTTTCCCAAAACTGCCTCTAACGATTCTGATTAAAATACCGTATATTAAAGATATTTACCTGACAAATAAAATATATATTTTGAATTTTCTGGAAATAGCCTCTGAAGGCTACTTTATTCTGGGTCAATTTTACGGAATCTTGTATAACTGTTAAACCGTAAGAGATGGACAAAACCTTGCCACACAACAAATGTAGAGCACTTTAAAACACACAATTTATGTTATTTATATATATTCGTGGAGTTGATTGTTTTTGAGATATTCCTTGTTTTTGGTTTCAGCTATAAAAAACTTACACTTTTCTCATACAGGACTTTGTGAACTCGTGTCCATACAAACAAAGGAACCTCAGTCACATAGCAACCAGCTTTTGACTATCACTTTAACCTATGCTTCTACTAACAAGGAAGCAAGTAATAAGACTATTTCTGCTAATTTTTTGTCGATTAGATGAAGTAAATAGAATACTTTCTTGCAGTGATATATAGCATGTCGTGTGAATAGAGCACATCAGATTTTTACTTTTTTAACACGTTCTATGTACTTGGTGCATACAGAAGGTATTGCATTGCACTCAAAAATTCGATATCGAGATTTTACATGTTTTAGGGTCCCTTGTACCCAAAAAAGGTCTGTGAACACGATAACTCAAAAACGAACAGTCGGTAAAATACCAAACTTGGAATTTAAGTTCAATATCTTCCTGGGATGCGACACGAAGATTTTGAGAAAAATCCCCCCACTCCAAACTAATCTTAACATGTAAAAGTTTCGAAAATGTTGATTTTTCCCAAAATTGGCTCTAACGATTTTGATTAAAGTAATGTATATTAAATATATATATATATATATATATATATATACATGGCAAATAAATGTGTATCTCGAATTTTCTGGGAATAACCTCTGAAGACATGTTTATTCTTCATGAATTTGGCTGAATAATGCATAACTGGTAAACTGTAAAGGATAAACAAAGCTTATAACACAAAAAATTTACATCTCCTTAAAACACGCAATTTATACTATATGCATTTTTTCGTGGAGATGCCCAGTTTTACTTTCTCTACGCCTACTATGTACATAGTGTGTAGAGAAGGTATTGCATTCCACCAAAATATTCGATGCCGAGAGTTCACCGGAGATGTATGTTTAAGGGTCCCCTGTATCCAAAAAAAGCATTTGTAGAAAAAGGCCCGTGTATGTGTGTGTGACCGTGTGTACGTGTGTCTGTGAACACGATAACCCAAAACCGAAAAGTTGATAAAGTGCCAAACTTGGTATTTAAGTTTAGTATCTTCCAGGGATGCGACACGAAGATTTTGAGAAAAATCGCCCAACTCCAACCCTTTACATGGAAAAAATTTCGAAAATTTCGATTTTCTTAAAATGGCACTATTGATTTTGTTTAAAATATGGTATATTAAAGATATTTCGAAAAAATTTCCATGTAAAAGATAGTTGGGGGGTGGGGGATTTTCTTGAAAATCTTCGTGTCGCATTCTTGGAAGATACCAGACCTAAGTACCAAGTTTAGTATTTAACGGTCTTTTCGTTTTTGAGCTATGCTGTCCATAGACACACACAGTCAGACACACATACACACGGAACTTTTTCTGAAAATGCTTTTTTTGGATTCTGGGAGTCCTAAAACATATATTTCCGGTGAAATCTCGGAAACGAATTTTTGGGTGGAGTGCAATACCTTCTCTATACACTATGTACATAGTACTTATAGAGAAAGTAAAAAAGTATTTATCATAAACTGTGTGTTTTAATGAGATCTGCATTGTTTGTGTAGTACATTTGTGTATACCTCTTATGGTTTGCCAGCTATACAAAAGTCATCCTAGAAAATCCAGGATGTACATTTCGTTTGTGATAAAAAGATCTTGAACATAAGGTATTTTAATCAAAATCGTTATAGCATTTTTGAGAAAATCAAAATTTTCGAAAAACATTCCATCTAACTGGTAGTTAGGAGTGTGGAGATTCTCTTGAAAATCTTCGTGTCGTATCCTTGGAAGATACGTGAGCTTAAATACCAAATTTGGTATTTAACGGACTTTTCGTATTTGAGCTATGCTGCCTACCGACACACACACACACACTTAGACTTTAGCACTTCTAAAAGTGCTTTTTTGGATTCAGGGGGACTCAAAAATGTATTTCCGGTGAAATCTCGATATCGAAGTTTTGGATACAATACAATACCTTTCTATACAGTATGTACATAGTACGTGTAGAGAAAGTTATAATATTTAGCTTTCAGTTGTATCCTACGTTTACGATAGACTGAATACATTGTAAAAAAAGCTGATGTGTACCATTCACTTGACTTTCTCCATATCCCTGCAACAAATAATTCTTAAAAAGCTTATACTTCTATTTACTTTATGCTAATCAGAAAAAAATAGCAGAAATAGTCTAATTACTCGCTTCCTTGTAAGCAGAACCGAAATAAGGGACAACTGTAGGTTAAAGTGATAGTCAAAAGTTGGTTGCTATGTCAATGAAGTTCCTTTGACTATATGGATAGGAGTTGACAAGTTCCTGTATGAAAAAAGTATATGTTTTTCATAGCAGAAACCAAAAATATGGAATGTCACAAAAACAGCGAACTCCACGAAAAAAATGTATATAACATAAATTGTGTGTTTTAATGTGCTCTACATGTTTTCTGCAGTAAGCTTTTGTCCATCTTTTACTGTTTAGCAGTTTTTCAACATTTAGTAAAATTCATCCAGAATAAACTACTCTTCAGAGGCTATTCCCAGAAAATTCAAGATAAACATTTTATTTGTCAGGTAAATATCTTTAATATCCGAAATTTTAATCAAAATCGTTAGAGCCATTTTTGAGAAAATCAAAATTTTCGAAAAAAGTTCCATGTAAAGGGTAGTTGGGGGTGGGGGGATTTTTCTCAAAATCTTCGTGCCGCATCCCTGGAAGATACTTAACTTAAATACCAAGTTTGGTATTTTACCGACTTTTCGTTTTTGAGTTATCGTGTTCACGGACACACACACACACTCACGGACCTTTTTGTGAAAATGCTTTTTTTGGATATTGGGGACCCTAAAACATATTTCCGGTGAAATCTCGGTATCGAATTTTTGGTGGAGTGCAATACTTTCTCTATACACTATGTACATAGTGGAGAAAGTAAAAATAAATAATAATAAACTACTGTTTGAAACTACCTTTATGCTGTTTTCACCTCCAGTCGTGCCAACATAAACGGCTGACAGTGCGAGCTAGACTGTGCGAGATACACAACCTTCTGATGTTTTGTTTCTTTTTGTTTTGTTTTCTTTTTTTGCAGAAAAAAAAGAAATGTTATCTACCACCCACATTTTCTCAATGCCCCTCCTCCACGCGTGTTGTCCTTCAGATCCCCGAGGGGGCGGGATAACCGCGGCGATTTTGATGAAGAAGGCCTCCTACAGACGATAGAGTCATTTACGAAATAAAACCATCCTCGTCAACAGTATGGCTTCCCTAATTTTACTTTCACTTCTGCGTGTAGTATGCAGTAGAAACATTCTTTTCCACCCAAAATTTCATGCAGAATAACTAGTTTTATTTTCTCTACACGTACTATGTACATAGTGTATAGAGAAGGGTTATAATGCACCCAAAATTCAGCAGAAATACATGTTTTTGGGTTCCCCTGAATCCAAAAAAACATGTGTGTGTATGTGTGTGTGTGTGTGTGTGTGTGTGTGTGTGTGTGTGTGTGTGGACAGCATAGCTCAAAAACGAAAAGATCGTTAAAATACCAAATTTGATATTAAAGTTCAGTATCTTCCAAGGATGCAACACAAAGATATTCAAGAAAATCCCCCCATTCCCAACTACCCTTTACATGGAAAAGTTTTCGAAAATGTTTATTTTCTCAAAAATGGCTTTAACGATTTTAATTAAAATTTCGTATATTAAAGATATAAGATAAGCTGTATATCTTGAACTTTCTGGAAATAGCCTTTGAAGAGTACCTTATTCTGGATGAATTTTACCGTAAGTGATAGACAAAAACTTACCACACAAAAAATGTAGAACAAATTAAAACACACAATGTATGTTATATACATTTATTTCGTGGAGTTGATCGTTTTTTAGATATTCCTTGTTTTTGGTTTCAATATTGAAAAACATATTTTTCTCATACAGGAATTTGTCAATTTCTGTTTATACAAACAAAAGAACTTAAGCTATATAGCAACCAGCTTCTGACGGTTACTTTAACCATTATTTCTACTTACAAGGAACCAAGTAATAAGACTATTTCTGCTAATTTGTTCTCGATTATCATTAAGTAAATAGAAGCATAAGTTTTTTAATAATATTTTTTCAGGTATGTAGAGAAAGTCAAAGAACACATCAGATTTTTAAGATATGCCTTGTTATTGGTTTCAGCTTTAAAAAAAGGAAACATACTTCGCTCATACGGGAGTTTGTCAACTCCTGTCCATAGAAAAAAATCTGATGTGTACCATTCACATGACTTTCTCTATATACCTGCAACAAATTATTCTTAAAAAGCTTATACTTCTATTTACTGTACGCTAATCAGAAAAAATTAGCAGAAATAGTCTTATTACTTGCTTCCTTGTACGTAGAAGCGAAATAAGGGACTACCATAGGTTAAAGTGATAGTCAAAAGCTGGTTGCTATTCCGATGAAGTTCCTTTGTTTATATGGATAGGAGTTGACAAGTTCCTGTATGAGAAAAGTATACGTTTTTCATAGCAGAAACCAAAAATAAGGAATATCTCAAAAACGACGAACTCCAAGAAAAAGATGTATATAGCATAAATTGTGTGTTTTAGTGTGCTGTACATTTTTATTCAGTAAGTTTTTGTCCATCTCTTACGGTTTAGCAGATATTCAAAATTTAGTAAAATTCAACCAGAATAAACTACTCTTCAGAGGCTATTTCCAGAAAATTCAAGATACACATTTTATTTTTCAGGTAAGTATATTTAATATACGAAATTTTAATCAAAATCGTTAGAGCCATTTTTGAGAAAATCAAAATTTTCGAAAAAAATTCCATGTAAAGGGTAGTTTGGGGTGGGGGATTTTTCTCAAAATCTTCGTGTCGCTTCCCTGGAACATACTAAACTTGAATACCAAGTTTGGTATTTTACCGACTTTTCGTTTTTGAGTTATCGTGTTCACGGACACACGGATACGCTGACACACGGACACACACACACACACACACACACACGGGCCTTTTTGTGAAAATGCTTTTTTTAGATATAGAGGACCCTAAAACATATATTTCCGGTGAAATCTCGGTATCGAATTTTTTGGTGGAGTGCAATACTTTCTCTACTCACTATGTACATAGTGCGTATAGAGAAAGTAAAAAGGAATTTCAGTCACATATCAATCAGTTTTTCACTAATGCTTATGTTATTCCCTTATTAGCCTTCTATGTGCATGGAAGCAAGTAATAAGACTATTTCTGGTAAGTTTTTCTCAATTAGCATGAAATAAAAAGCACAAACTTTTTAACAATAATTTGTTACAGAGATGTAAAGAAAGTCAAGGGAATGGAAAACATCAGATTTTTGGGTAACTCTTGAATCCTAAAAAGGACGTTTTAGCAAACATTGCATGTCTGTAAAGAGATTTAATTAAATATCTGATTTGTACCATTCACATGACTTAATGTTTAAGTTCACATGACGGTGAAATGGATGCACATAGTTCGTGTAGAGAAAGTAAAAATTAAATGACGTTTTATTTATGAAAATAAATCTATGACTCGGGACCAACGGCTTTACTTCCCTTTCGTAGGAAGCTATTCTAAGGATTTTACGCCCGAAAATATCCATTGTCCTCCACCGGGTTTGAACCCGCGCCCTCGGGTACATGAAATTAGCAAGGTAACCATTACACCACGGAGGGCGAGTGGTCTAACCACTTGGCCACAGCTCAAGAAACGACTTTATTGTAGTTTTACGAGAAAGACGATAATTTACTAATCTTTTGAAGTGGCCTTAGGTAAAGAACCTATATTATCGACTAAAACTACCAGTATCGGTAGTTTCTCCATAATTAAAACAAAGGCCATTGAGTTCCTGGAGTTTATACAAACAGAATTGTTATGAAGCTGAATAAATCTGCCATGATTCCCATGAAAGGCCTTCTCAAGGTTTTCTTAGAATCATGTCACCACAAAGTTGGTCTGCTGTGATTTGAAAAACAATTAAGTTAAATGTTTTAATTGATTAAATTGTTTTTTTCACACAAGCCGTGAGTAGGACAGGAGTTGGATAGGTAGAGTCAGACTAAAAAATGCAATGTCATAGCCGGGATTTGAACCACGGATCTCCCGGTGAATCCTAGCACTTGAGGGGAGCCGAAATGGGATTTTCAGAAATTTTCCCATCTTCACATTTTAATTGCTTATAAATATTTCAAATCTCCCACTCATTTTGGTTTAGTTTTCATAGAGATTCGCTAATTGTAAATAGTTTAAAAATATTGTTGAAAATAATCCTGCGCAGTAGTTTTTTACTTTCTCCATACGTACTATGTACATAGTGTATAAAGAAGGTATTGCACTCCACCCAAAAAGTCGATACCGAGATTTCACCGGAAATATATGCTTTAGGGTCCCCTTTATCTAAAAAATATTATGTGTACCATTCACATGACTTTCTCTACATCTCTGCAACAAATTATTGTTAAAAACTTATGCCTCTATTTACTTCATGCTACTCGAGAACAAATTAGCAGAAATTGTCTTATTACTTGTTTCCTTGTAAGTAGAAGCGAAATAAGGGAGTACCAAGGTTAAAGTAATAGTCAAAAGCTGGTTGCTATGTGACTGAAGTTCTTTTGTTTATAAAGACAGGAGTTGACAAATCCCTATATGAGAAAAGTAAGTTTTTCATAGCTGAAACCAAAAACAATAAATATCTCAAAAACGATCAACTCCACGAAAAAAATGTGTATAACATAAAGCGTGTGTTTTAACGTGCTCTACATTTCTTGTGTAGTAAGTTTTTATTTAAGTTTTACGGTTTAGCAGTTATGCAAAACTCCGTAAAATTCGTCCACAGTAAAGTAATTTTCAGAGGCTATTCCCAGAAAATTCAAGATATACATTTTATTTACCAGGTGAATATTTTTAATATATGATATTTTAATCAAAATCGTTAGACCCATTTTTAAGAACATCAACTTTTTGAAAAATGTTCCATGTAAAGGGTAGTTTGGAGTGGGGGGATTTTTCTCAAAATCTTTGTGTTGCATCCCTGGAAGATACTAAACTTAAATATCAAGGTTGTATTTTACCAACTTTTCGTTTTCGAGTTATCGTGTTCACAGACACATGGACACACTGACGTTTTTCTGAAAATACTTTTTTGGATACAGGGGACCCTAAAACATATATATCCGGTGAAATCTCGGTATCGAATTTTTGGTGGAGTGCAATACCTTCTCTATACACTATGTACATAGTACGTATGTAAGTAGTATGTAAGTATGTAGAAAGTAAAAAAGCAGTTTCGGAAAAAGATCCGCGCGAGTGTGTGTGTGTGTGTGTGTGTGTGTGTGTGTGTGTGTGTGTGTGTGTCCGTGTGTCTGTGAACACCATAACTCAAAAACGAAAAGTCGCTAAAATACCAAACTTGGCATTTAATTTTAGTATCTTCCAGGGATGAAACACGAAGATTTTGAGAAAAATCTCCTCACCCCCAACTACCCTTTACATGAAACTTTTTTCGAAAATTTTGATTTTCTCAAAAATGGCTCTAACGATTTTGATTAAAAATTCGGATATTAAACATATTTACCTGACAAATGAAATGTATATCTTGAATTTTCTGGGAATAGCCTCTGAAGAGTAGTTTATTCTGGATGAATTTTACTAAATTTTGAATGACTGCTAAACCGTAAGAGATGGACAAAAACTTACTACACAAAAAATGTAGAGCACATTAAACCACACAATTTATGTTATATACATTTTTTTCGTGGAGTTCGTCGTTTTTGTGACATTCCTTATTTTTGGTTTCTGCTATGAAAAACGTATACTTTTCTCATACAGGAACTTGTCAACTCCTATCCATATAAACAAAGGAACTTCATTGAAATAGCAACCAGCTTTTGACTGTCACTTTAACCTACGGTTGTCCTATTTTCGCTTCTACTTACAAGGAAGCGAGTAATAAGACTATTTCTGCTAATTTTTTTCTGATTAGCATAAAGTAAATAGAAGTATAAGCTTTTTAAGAATTATTTGTTGCAGGGATATGGAGAAAGTCATGTGAGTGGTACACATCAGATTTTTTCAACCTCCGATAGACTAAATAAAAGACAAGTTCATAGAAAACATTTGTTTTATTACTAAAAGTTTTGTACACTTATGGTTACTTTTCAACATAATCACCGAAAAGATTGAGACATTTATCGTACCTGTGCACAAGCTTTGTAATACACGCTTCAGAAAAAGTTGTCGCCAATGATTTCGAATGAGCATTGACGTTGTTTTGAAGATCTTCGTTGGTTTGAAAGTGCCATGTGTTCAGTTCAGGGAAAAGGTGAAAGTCGCTGGGTGCCAGGTCAGGACTATACGGCGGATGCTCGAAAATGTCCCATTGAAATTGTTCAAGGAGCCGATGGGTTGTGTGGACGAGCGTTGTCATGGATCAACACAATTCCTGAAGTCGGCATTCTTCTTCGTTTGTTTTGAATGGCGCTCCGGAAACGTAAGTACGAAGATCTTGAAAACGTCAATACTCATTTGAAATCATTGGCGGCAACATTTTTGAAGCGGGTATTGCAAAGCTTGTGCACAGGTACGATAAATGTCTGAATCTTTTCGGTGATTATGTTGAAAAGTAACCATAGGTGTACAAAACTTTTAGTAATAAAATAATCGTTCTCTATGAGCTTGTCTTTTTTTATAGGCTACATTTAAATTTTTTCACGTCATGTTCCGACATCTTGTGTAAATTTTATTGTCATGCATTTATCATATTAACTATACAGTTTTAGTTTTGTTATACGTGTACAACTGCTAAATAACAGCTTTGTCAGAGTAGTTTAAATAACAATATTACTCCATTTGGCTGCATAATGCAAATATTTGTACAATTCCGGCCTCAACAATAGGTATATCAACATCTTTTATACAGGGAATGGATGAAAATATGTGATCTATTTATTAACCAAATTGTTCGCACCGATTATCCAGATTCGGATTAATGCATGCAAATAGAAGGTGCCTTAGATGCCTCCGATAATTTGAGCATAAAAATGCAGAGATGGTATTGTGCGGTTATACTCTTACGAACTCCAAAAATATCTCTACAGTATAATACCAGTTCATTTCGTCTCAATTCAAACATCTCACGAAACTACGCCCACAAACTTCAGAATTCATTTGATTCTATTCAGTAATCATTATTTTTTGAACAAAAGGCACTCGCAGAGGCGGGATTTCTAAGCACGCAGAGGGCGTTTCAAACTTGGCGCATTAAATATATATGGGCCGCCCGTGCACGAATACAGATTCAATAGAAAAGCTCGTGTTTGATTAAAACAGAATGACGAGGGTGTGGAATGACATCTCTCTCTCTCTCTCTTTCTCTCTCTCTCTCTCTCCTCGTATCTCTGTCTCTATCTCTATCACTAGACGGCCTGTGTTCGATCCTAACCGACCGCACATGAGATTTGTGGTGGACAAAGCGGCGCAGGGGCGGGTTTTCTCCAGGTTCTCCGGTTTCCTCCGCTATCGCATTCCACCGGTGCTCCATCTTCATCCAATGTATCATCAGTGACATCGCCTGCGGTGCCAAAAGTAGTAAACGCGGGCGTTAAACACTATCAAAAAAGTATCCCTCTCCCTCTCGCCCCCCCCCTCTCTCTCTCTCTCTCTCACTCTGTCTGGGAACAGCGGAATTCAAAAACAAAATATGACAATAAATTAATCGTTTTTACACATTCTCCAGCATGTATGTACAATGCACGTGAAAAATAGACAATATATAATATATTGATTTCCACTCAAAAATTCAATATGAAGATTTTACACGTAATACATGTTTTGAGGACCTCTAACAAATAAAATGACAACAGATTCAGAGTGTGTGTGTTTGTATTATGTTTGTGGGCTTGGGGACAGCAACGAAATGTCCGGTAGCTACCAAACTTGGTATTTAAGTTTTGTGATCGCGTGCAACTGTTGAGAATTCGTAGCGAGCACTAATCGTCGCCGCAGCGAATGTCGAAAAAAGAACAAAGTATACGACAGAAGTGTCACAAATGTATTGAAGAAACACAGTTTTAGCATATTCCGAATGTAATTAGTTTTAGAAAGACATAAGGAGAAGTTTGTTTATTTGTTCTTTGGAGTAAAAGAGAGTTTTTGTTACAATATGTTAGTTTCCGAGTCCTACACTTAATAGCTATTCCTGAGCTGTTAGAAACTTTTATTTGCAGGGATGGCATCCCTGCTTCTATATTCAAGATGGAGGTGTTTGCCCATGGGTCTTGGTCGGGAGCCTTTGGTCGAAACACGCCTTCCGATTTCAGGGCTCGTTCCGGGGTTAGCTGGGAAGCTCGAGGCTCGTGAACAGAATCCAGGGCGGCTCGGAGCGTTCCAACTGTAACCGATAGGGACACCATCCATGCTTGCGTCCATAGTCATCCGGATCTGGTCGCCCTTCGAGTCCTTCCCCTCATCCTTCATTCCCTGGGCTCACGAAAGTGGTAAAGGGCATCAAGAGTCCTGGGGGTCCCATACGTGACTACCCTTAATCGTAATGTCAATATAGCATTGTTTATTTTTTGTAAACGTACACATAGAGACATAAGAAAATGCACAAAAGACAAAACAATACAGAAAATCTGATGTGTTCCATTCACATGACTTTGTCTACATCTCTACAACTAATTATTGTTAAAAAGGTTATGCTTCTATTTACTTCATTCTAATCGAGAAAAAAATGGCAGAAATAGTCTTATTACTTGCTTTCTTGTAAGTAGAAGCGAAATACGTTAACGTGATAATCAAAATGTGGTTGCTAAGTTACTGAAGTTCCTTTGTTTGTATGGACAAGAGTTGACAAATTCCTGTATGAGAAAAGTATAAGTTTTTTAAACGTGAAATAATAAATAAGGAATATCTCAAAAGCGACCAACTCCACGAAAAAAAATGGTGTATTTTAAATTGTTCTACATTTTTTTGTGTTGTAGGTGTTTGTCCATCTGTTACGATTATGCAAAATTCCGTAAAGTTCATCCAGAATAAAGTGGTCTTCAGAGGCTATTTCTAGAAAGTTCAAGATATACATTTTATTTGTCTTTAATATACGATATTTTAATCAAATTCGTTAGAGCCATTTTTAAGAAAATAAAACATTTCGAAAAAAGGTCCATGTAAGGGGTGGGGGGATTCTACTCAAAATTTTCGTGTCGCATCCGTGGAAGATATTAAACTTAAATGTCAAGATAAGTATTTTACCGACTTTTCGTTTTTGACTTATCGTGTTCACAAAATACCTTCTCTATATACTTTGAACATAGTACGTGCAGAGAAAATAAAAATCGGTTTGCATTGACAAAAAGAAAAATTCGAATAATTCATAAGTTAATTTCCGCATCTGCAATTTGAAACCCTTGGATGCTCTCTCTCTCTCACTCAATATAGCGCCTTGGCCGATTGGTTAGACCGCTCGCCTCCCACCAAGGATTCCATCCCGAGCGCCCGCATGTGAAATTTGAGATGGGCGAAGCGGCGTCTGGGCGGGTTTTTTTCCGGGTCCTCCGGTTATCCCACCAATTGCTCCATCATTACCTTTTCTAGCATCCATTTCGCTTACTTCATGTCATGCACTTCTTCACGCCCATGCTTGGCTACGGGCCGACCACTCGTTCCAGGTTCTCCATTCTATGGTTTCGCGCCGTTGGCTAGCCGACAGGCTTCTGGTGTCAGTCCTAAATATATGGAGAGGGTAAGCCGACTACGAGAAAAAGAATAACGTGCTTTTTGCTCTGAATTATCCGTAAGATTATAATCTAATGTGTTCCATTCACGTGACTTTTTCTCTACATCTCTGCAACAAAATGTTGTTAAAAAATATATGCTTCTATTTACTTCAGCCTAATCGAGAAAAAATAACAGAAATAATCTTATTACTTGCTTCTTTGTCAGTAGAAGCAAATTAGGAGAGTACCATAGGTTAAAGTGATAGTCAAATGCTGGTTGCTATGTGACTGAAGTTCCTTTGTTTGTATGGACAGGAGTTTACAAATTCCTGTATGAGAAAAGTGTAAGTTTTTCAAGGCTGAAACCAAAAACAAGGAATATCTCAAAAACGATCAACCCCACGAAAACAATGTATATACCATAAATAATGTGTTTTAATGTGCTTAACATTTTTTTGTGTGTGTGGTAAGCTTTGTCTATCGCTTACGGTTTAGCAGTTATGCAAAATTCCGCAAAATTCATCTAGAATAAAGTGGTCTTCAGAGGTTATTCCCAGAAAATTCAATATATACATTTCATTTGCCTGGTTAATATCTTTAATGTACGATATTTTAATCAAAATTGTTAGAGCCATTTTTGATGAAATCAAAATTTTCGAAAAAAGTTCCACGTAAAGGGTAGTTGGGGGTGGCGGGATTTTCTTAAAAATCTTCGTGTCGCATTCTTGGAAGATACCTAACCTTAAATACCAAATTTGGTATTCAACGGTTTCTCCGTTTTTGAGTCTTGATGTCCACAGACACACACACGGACCTTTTTCCAAAAAGGATTTGGATTCAGGAGGGCCCAAAACTGTATTTCCGGTGAAATCTCGGTATCGAATTTTTGGGTGGAATGCAATACCTTATCTATACACTATGTACATAGCACGTGTAGAGAAAGTAAAAAGTTGTTGACTTGATGTTTGTACTCCACACAGAGGCTTTATTGACCACATATAATTAAGTGAATATCTTTTATTTACTTGGGATTTTAAAAATGTGCATAACTTTTGTTGTTTCAGGTACGAGCGACCCCTACGTGAAGTTCAAGGTCGGCGGTAGACTGCTGTATAAATCGCGCACCATATACAGAGATCTAAATCCAATTTGGGATGAGACCTTCACCCTGCCCATAGAAGACCCTTTCATGCCCGTCCACATAAAGGTAAGTTACTGAATTACTTTTTTTGTCATTAGGTTAAAATTGGTTGTATATGAAGGTTACATTTTAATGAAAATCTCACTCTATCATTTTATTTCCAGTACGTTCCAGATTGTCTAAAATCTACTGTCATATTTTCTGATCATCACAGAAGGAAATAATATTCTTAATGTGGTACATATAAAGAGTAAATATTTAAAAGCAAGTCTCAGGTTGGTGCCATCTCCGTCATATCTACTTATGAACCTGAAATTCAGAGCGCTATTCTGTTTTTACCGCTTTAGTTGGTTGGTTGGTTGGTTGTCGTTCGGTAGAGCGAAATCACGACTTGCGGACGCGAAAAGGTGGAGTTTTGCCCATAAACCTTCTTTCATCAAGGTATGGTGCTCTTTTACATACAAATAAACATTACATGGGACCACTGACTTTACTTCTCTTCCAAAGAAAGCCATTTTAAGGACTTTTGCTTCCGAAAAAATCCATCAACCACCGCCAGAGGCTAGTAGAGTGACAGTTTTACTAGCCACCATAAATTGATAGAGATACACACAAGGACACATACACACGGGCCTGTTTCTTAAAATGATTTTGGGTTCAGAGGGTCCTAAAACATGTATTTCCGGTGAAATCTCGACATCGAATTTTTGGGTGGAATAAATACCTCTCTATCCCTATGTATTTTGTTCATACGGGCCACTGATGTGTTCTATTCACATGACTTTCTCTACATCTCTGCAACAAATTATTGTTAAAAGCTTATGCTTCTATTTACTTCATGCTAATCGAGAAAAAATTAGCAGAAATAGTTTTATTACTTGCTTACTTAAAAGTACAAGCAAACTAAGTATCATAGGTAAAAGTGATAGTCAAAAGCTGGTTGTTTTGTGACAGAAGTTCCTTTGTTTGTATGGACAGGAGTTGACAAATTCCTGTATCAGAAAAGTATAAGTTTTTCAAAGCTGAAACCAAAATACAGTAATATTTCAAAAACGATCACATCCACGAAAAAAATGTAAATGACATAAATTGTGTTTTATCCTGATCTACATTTTTTGTACAATGAGTTTTTGTCTATCTCTTAAGGTTTACCAATTATACAAAATTCAATTAAAAGCATACAGAATAAAGAGGTCTTTAGAGACTATTCCCAGAAAATTCAAGATATACGTTTTATTTGGCAAGGAAATATCTTAAATATAAGGAAATTTAATCAAAATCGTTATAGCCATTTTAAAGAAAATTAAAAGTTTCGAAATTTGTTCCATGTAAAGGGTAGTTGTGGGGGGATTTTCTTGAAAATCTTCGTGTCGCATCCTTGGAAGATACCAAACTTAAATACCTGAGCTATGATGATCACAGACACACGGACATTTTTCTAAAAATGCGTTTTTTTTGGATTCAGGAGGTCCCAAAACATATATTTCCGGTGAAATTTCGGTATCGGATTTTTGGGTGCAATGCAATATGTAGTCTATATTCTATGTACATAGTACGTATAGAGAAATTAAAAAAATAGTTTTAGAAAAGCATCGCGCACGCGTGCGAGTGTGTGTGTGTGTGTGGGGGGGGGTGTATGTGGTTTCTGAGAACAGTATAACTCAGAAATGAAAAGTCGTATAATGTCTAACTTTATGTGTAAGTTCATTATCCTTCAAGGATTTGGATGAAGGTTTCAAGAAAATCCCCCGCACCCAAAACTACCCTTTATATGGAAGATTTTGGAACCTTTTTTATTTTCTTAAAAATAGTTCTATGAGTTTTATTAAAGTACCTCATGTTTCATATTTTTATGTCAATTTAAATATACATTTTGAATTTTCTGGGACTTAAAAATGTAAAGGCGTGTTATTTATGGACGCTGTGGTTCTCAGCGTCCCATTCTATACTGGGCGTGAAAGACCGCTTAATTTTGCTCAGAGGCCTCTCTATCAGGCTTGAGGTTCTTTTACGTGCCGTAAATCTACGACACGGGACCCACGGCTTTACTTCCCTTCCGAAGGAAGCCATGCTAAGGATCTTTACGCCCGAACCCGCGACCTTTGGGTATATGAAGTTAGCATGGTAACCATTACACCACGGAGGGCGACTTTCTGGGACTTGCCTCCGAAGGCCTCTTTATTCTAGGGTGACTAGAAAACCATGAGAGAGAGAGAGAGAGAGAGAGACTCACAACAACTGTAGATCTCGTTGAATCACACATCTTAGGTCATAAACATATTTTTTTGTAGATTTAATCATTCCCGAGATATTCCTTGTTAGTTTCAATTTTAAAATAGTTAAAACTGTTCTCTAATGCGAAGTGCTCATTCGTTTCATATCTCTTGTTCTACACCTGACCACGCAAAGAGAGCTGAGTTTCAACTGTATCACATAGCGTCCAGTTCTTAAAAGAATGACTATCACTTTAGGCTAACGTATTGCCTTATTTCCCTCCTGCTTTCAAGAAAGCAGGTAATAGATAATACAATTCTGCTAATGTTTATCTCGATTAGCATGATGCAAGGTAATTTATTGACCGTTTCGTCATGTGAATGGAATACATCAGATTTTTACTTTCTCTATACGTACTATGTACATAGTGTATAGAGAAGGTATTGTATTCCACCCAAAAATTCGATACCGAGATTTCACCGGAAATATATGTTTTCAGACCCCCTGAATCCAAAAAAAGCATTTTTAAAAAAAAAATTGTCCGTGTGTGTGTCTGTATGCGTGTGTGTCTGGTCTGTGGGCAGCATAGCCCAAAACTGAAAAGACCGTTAAAAACCAAACTTGGTATTTAAGTTCGGTATCTTCCAAGGAATGCGACACGAAGATTTTCAAGAAAATCCCCCAACCCCAAACTACCCTTTACATAGAACTTTTTTCGAAATGTTTGATTTTCTTAAAAATGGCTAACGATTTTGATTGTGCGTGCGTGTGTGTGTGCGCGTCTGGTAGGCTCGTGGTGAGCCTAGTTGTTGTTGCTGTGTACCTACCCTGGTAAGGGTTTAGCCACAGGAATGAGGTGAAGGTTCAGGTTTTAAATTTTGGAGTTTCGAGGAGGTAGCGCTAATAAACTCCTCGAGCGGTTGCATTTTTCAGGAGCAGCATCCTTTCCTCTGCTCCGCTAGTGTTTACTTTTATTTAATTATGTTCGTGAAATTTTTATAGACCTCTCCCAAACGATTTTGATTAAAATCTCGTAAATTTAAGATATTTACTTCACAAATAAAATGTATATCTTGAATTTTCTGGGAATAGCCTCTGAAGACTACTTTATTCTGGATGAATTTTACGAAATTTTGCATAACTGCTAAACCGTAAGAGATGGACAAAAACTTATCACACAAAAAATGTTGAGACCATTAAATTACACAAATTATGTCATTTACAGTTTTTTTGTGGAGTTGATTGTTTTTGAAATAGTCCTTGTTTTTGTTTTCATCTTTGAAAATCTTTTATGTTCTCATACAGGAATTTGTCAACTCCTGTCCATACAAACAAAGGAACATCAGTCACATAGCAACCAGCTTTTGGCTTTCACTTTAACCTATGGTACTCCCTTATTTCACTTCTACTTACAAGGAAACAAGTAATAAGACTATTTCTGTTAATTGTTTCACGATTAGTATAAAGTAAATAGAAGTAAGAGATTTTTAACAATAATTTGTTGCAGAGATGTAGAGAAATTCATGTGAATGGAACACATCAGATTTTTTGTACATGATATTCAGTAACGGGCACAAGAGAAGTTTGTTTAAGAATATGCGGCTGGTGGAGCAAACAGATCTGCCTTTTTGTTGTGACCAGAAATGTTACCCGGAGCTTTCTACTGTTTCTTTGACCATTATACTCGAACAATACATTTAGAGCTCAAACAATTTCTCTTTGAATTCAATGTTAGCTTTCCAAAGCTGCTGTATTATAACGTATGTGCATGTAAATTATACTGGAAGCCAGTTTAGATGTGTATTGGATTTTAGCTTTGCTACATGCACTTGCCCACGTTTTCCTTTGTGAAATACGGCAGCTGGCTATCGGGAAGTGGAATTACCTGACCGCCTATGTTGCAAGGTAACTAAAATAGAACACAAGGGAATTGCATTTGAATGCCGCATAAAAAGCTGCAACAAAGCGTAGGAAAGTTCAGCCGCGTAGTTTTACTAGATATAAACGCTCATAGCATTAGATGTAGATATACATATACTACATTACAAAACAATATACGAAGGCCGTTTTTTTTTCAACCTCCGATAGGCTATAAATAAAAGACAAGTTCATAGAAAACATTTATTTAATTACTCAAAGTTTTGTACACTTATAGTTACTTTTCAATATTTATCGTACCTATGCACAAGCTTTGCAATACCCGCTTCAAAAAATATTGCCGCCAATTATTTCAAGTGAGCATTGACGTTATTTTGAAGATCTTCGTTGGTTTGAAAGTGCTGCCCTCCTAGCCACGTCTTTAGTTCAGA
Source organism: Hymenopus coronatus (assembly GCA_030762935.1). Taxonomy (NCBI): domain Eukaryota; kingdom Metazoa; phylum Arthropoda; class Insecta; order Mantodea; family Hymenopodidae; genus Hymenopus; species Hymenopus coronatus. The sequence goes on from CM060891.1 coordinate 22,257,116, forward strand.
GAAAAGTTGAAAGTCACTGGGTGCCAGGTCAGGACTGTATGGCGGATGATCGAAAATGTCCCATTAAAACTGTTCAAGGAGCCGATGGGTTGTGCCAGGAGTGTGGACGAGCGTTGTCATGGATCAACACAATTCCTGAAGTCAGATATTCCTCTTCGTTTGTTTTGAATGGCGCTCCGCAAACGTCGTAAATAGAAGCTAGGGTTTTTTAACAATAATTTGTGGCAGAGATTTAGAGAAATTCATGTGAATGGAACACATCAAATTTTTTTTCAGGAGGTCCCAAAACGTGTATTTTCGGTGAAATTTTATTGTCGAATTTTTGGGTGCAATAAAATACCTTCTCCTTAAACTACGTACATAGTGCGTGTAGAGAAAGCAAAACTGCCAGAGTTATTTTTCGTCATTAATTGTTTTGTAGTTGGATGTGTACTTTTAGCAAATTAATTTTACTACCAATGCGGATGCTAAACTTCCAGATTCTGTCCAGTTGATGTAAAAATAGTTATTTATGATAAAAGTGTATTAAATTGCAATATATAACCAGCGTTTCTTTTCCAACAAAAAATTCTATTTTCACATTTGTATCACATAATGATTTTGCACGGTAGTACGAAATTAAAATAAAGTAAACATTGAAAAGACATTACGTAGAACACTCTCTCCTAGGCAGCCCGGGTTCGATCCCAAGCGACCGCACATGTGGGATTTGTGAGCGGCGCAGGGACGGGTTTGTTCTTGGTCCTCCGGTTACCCTCGCCATCGCATTCCACCGGTGTTCCATCTCCATTCCATGTATCACCAGTGTTATCGCCTGTGGTGCCGTAGTTGTTAAAGCGAACGTTGACTTTCTCTAGCTGTTCTATAAACAAACTCTTACAAAAGGTTATTCTTCTTTCTACACCACGCTAACCAAGATAAACATTAGCAGAATGTTCTTATTACTTAGTTCCTTATAAGTCAAAGGGAACTAAAAGAATGTGCCATGCTGAAGCATAGCTATGGTATGTTTTAAAAGCTGTCGTTATTCGATTGTCATTGCAAATTGCTTCTTTGATCTCCCAGGAGTAGAACAAAAGAAAAACGGACGCTTTCTGCCTGAGAAAAGTGTAAATATTTACAAATGAAACCAATAAAAAGGAATATTTCGAAACGGTTGCTTCCACAACAAAAACGTAACTGAAATAAATTGTACGCTTTTGCGATATCTACATTTTTTGTGTAGTAAATTTTTGTCTATCACTTGCGGTTAAGAAGTTAAGCATAGTTCCGCAAACTTCATCCAGAATAAAGAGGTCTTCAGAGGCTTTCAAGATATACATTTTATTTAAAGTATGTAAATATCTTTAATATATGGGATTTTAATCAAAATCATTTTTGAGAAAATCAAAATTTTTCGAATTTTTTTTCCATGTAAAAGGTGGTTTGTGATGGGGGAATTTTCTTGAAAATCTTCGTGTCGCATCCTTGGAAGATACCAACTTAAATACCAAGAGATAACACCGGAAATATATGTTTTGATGTCCACTGAATCGTTTTAACTTTTTCTACTTAGTGCATACGTAGATAAGGTATTGCACTCCACTCAAAAATTTTATTTAGAGATTTCACCGGAAATGCAAGTTGCAGGGATCCCTGTATAAAAAAAATCTGATGTTTTCCATTCACATGACTTTCTCTACATCTCTGCAACAAATTATTGCTAAAAAGCATATGCTTCTATTTACTTCAGTTTAATCGATAAAAAAATAACAGAAATAGTCTTAATTTCTGCTTCTTTATAAGTAGAAGGGAAATAAGGGAGAACTATAGGCTAAACTTATAGTCAAAAGCTGGTTGCTATGTGACTGAAGTTCCTTTGTTTGTATGGACAGGAGTCGGCAAATTCCGTATGATAAAATTATAAGTTTTTCAAAGCTGAAACCAAAAACAAGGAATATCTAAAAAACGATCATCAACTCCATGAAAAAAAAATGTATCCGACATAAATTGTATGTTTTAATGTGCTCAACATTTTTTGTATGTTAAGTTTTTGTCCATCTCTTAAAGTTTAGCAGTTATACAAAATTTCGTAAAATTCATCCAGAATAAAGTGGTCTTCATAGCCTATTCTCAGAAAATTCAAGATATACATTTTATTTGCCAAGTAAATATCTTTAATATTTGACATTTTAATCAAAATCGTTATGAGCTATTTTTAAGAAAATCTAAATTTTTGAAAAATGTTCCATGTAAAGGGTAGTAGGGGGTGGGGGATTTTCTTGAAAATCTTCATGTCGCATCCTTGGAAGATGCCAAACTTAAAAACCAAGTTTGGTATTTAACGATATTTTCGTTTTTCAGCTATGCTGTCCACAAACACACACACATACACACACGCGCACACATAAAAATGCTTTTTTGGATTCAGGAGGACCCAAAACGTATATTTCCGGTGAAATCTCGGTATCAAAATGTTGGGTGCAATACAATACCTTCTCTATACACCATGTACATATTACGTGTAGCGAAAGTAAAAAATAATTTTAGAAAATATATGCATGCATGTGTGTCTCCGTGTATCTGTGAACACGATAAATCAAAAACAAAGAGTGGTAGAATACCAAAATTGGTACGAGGGGCGTTCAATAAGTCCTTAGAAAAGGTAGAAAAACAATTTTTTTTTCAACAGAATCTCCTTTTAGCTCGAAACACTTTTCTCAGCGTTTCTCCAACTGTTTTAAACCTTCCAAAAAGTAAGATTTAGGAAGACCTCAAGATAGGCATCTGTTTGGTAGATGACCTCCTCGTTTGGCGTGAATCGCGAAAAAAAAATATGACATAAATTCTGTGTTTTAACGTGCTCTACATTTTTTGTATGGTATGTTTTTTGTCTATCTCTTACGGTTTAGCAGCTCTGCAAAATCCGTAAAATTCATCCAGAATAAAGTAGCCTTCAGAGGCTATTCCCAGAAAATTCAAGATATACATTTTATTCAAGTAAATATCTTTAATATACGATATTTTAATAAAAATCGTTAGCTATTTTTGAGAAAATCAAAATTTTCGAAAATAGTTCCTTGTAAAGGGTAGTTGGGGGTGGAGGATTTTCTTGAAAATCTTCGTGTCGCATCCTTGGAAGATAATAAACTTAAATACCAAGTTTGGTATTTAACGGTATTTTCGTTTTTGAGCTCTGCTGCCCACAGACACACACAGCGACAGACACACAACGGACATTTTTCTAAAAATGTTTTTTTTTATTCAGGTGGTCTCAAAACATGTATTTCCGGTGATATCTTCATATCGAATTTTTGGGTGCATTACAATACCTTCTCTATACACTACGTACATAGTACGTGTAGAGAAAGTAAAATGTAACAATACAAAGAACAAGTAATAAATGTTTTAATCCAATTGAGAGTTAAAGTTATTAAATACTTAAATTTGACTTCAATTTGAATAGAAATGCAACTGATATGCCTCTGCGCGGCAGAAAACATGGAACGTTCTTTCTGAAGAGTTTGTTAAAAGAAGTAGATCATCTTGGCTTCCAATTTAAATATCTGAAAAACGAATGGAAAGATAAACTTCCCCAAGTCTTGGAAGGAGGAAACAAAATGCCTCTACCAAGACATGTTCGATATCTCTCGTTTGAACGACGACTTTCATTTTATCAAGTTGTTTACTTAAGGGGGGGGGGGGGACGTAGGCAGAAATACCTCGACGCAACAAAAATTCTACCACGGCCATAATTTTTGTCCTAAAACAACGAAAGTTTGCACAGTTAATTGTCTTTATATTTTCTATAACTGCACTATTGTATAAGTAATTTTGTCAACAAATAAAGAAATTACACTACATTGAAGCTTTTCAAACATCAAAAAACTATGTACCCTTTTATTAGTAGTGAAGTTGCTTGAAAACAGGTGTGCATAAAGTATTAGAATTATGCTAAATTTTGGCACACAAGTTTTTTCTCTATTTCCGTTCACCGATTTTTTAAGTGTTTTTCAAGCTATGTCAGTTTTTTTTATTTCAAATTATTATGTATTTCATAGCACAGTACCTGGAAAATCTAAATCAAAAGAAAACTAGCTGCGCCAAAATACTAAATAAAAGCTGAAATATGTATGTACAAAAGTTCATTGCAATATCTCAAATAGTTTCCAAGAAAAATGTACATAAGTGTGAAAAATTATAAACCTGAGAAAACGAAAAAAAAAGAAAATTTTGTTTTATTGTTTTATTTAAAATCCACCATAACTTTAGTCAGCTTCTTCTTCCTGGTCAGAAACTAAAGAAATATTCCTTCTAAATATTTGTAACTATATTTGCCCGTAAAAAATTTAGAGGAACAAGGAATCAAAACTGATAATCAAGCAAGCAGAAAAAGTGGGCGTGGCATGACAAGTCCTAAGTTTTTAGTTTATTTTGACCATAAAGAAATCGAATTAGGTTATGAAACTTCGGGAAAACAAAGCTGAATGTATTAACAATAAAAAATGAAATAAAAAAATGAAAACTTCGTCATTTTTAGGCTTAATATCAAAGAAAGCAGGCGCTCATATAAAACTGTACCGAATCTTTCTGGTTCTTTGCTTATATGGGGTGAACATATATTCGCAGGTTCTGAAAAACACCTTTGACTCTTTTTAGGGCGATTGGTCAGCTTCTGTCATATCAACGGGTTTCGGTTCGATTCCCGGATAGAATGGGGAAATTTTACTTTCTTTGCATGTATTATGTACATGGTGTATAGAGGAAAAATCTGATGTGTTCCATTCATATGTCTTTCACTACATCTCTGCAACAAATTATTGTATAAAAGCTTATGCATCCATTTATTTCATTCTAATCGAGGGAAAAAAAAGCAGAAACCGTCTTATTACTTCCCTCCTTGTAAGTAGAAGCGAAATAAGGGAGTACCATAGGTTAAAGTGAAAGCCAAAGCTGGTTGCTCTGTGACTGATGTTCCTTTGTTTGTATGGACACGAGTTGACAAATTCCTGTGTAAGAAAAGTATTTTCTAAGCTGAAACTAAAAACAAGGAGCATCTCAAAAACGAGCAACTCTAATGTATATAACATAATTGTGTGTTCAATGTGCTCCAAAGTTTGTGTGGTTAGTTTTTGTCCATCTCTTACGGTTTAGCAGTTATACAAAATACCGTAAAATTCATTCAGAATAAAGTAGTCTTCAGAAGCTATTCCCAGAAAATTCAAGATATACATTTCATTTGTCATGTAATTATATTTAATATGCCATATTTTAATCAAAATCGTTAGAGCCAGTTTTGAGAAAATCAAAATTTTCGAAAAAAAGGTCTATGTAAAGGATAGTTGGGGTGAGCGGATTTTCTTGAAAATCTTCGTGTCGCATCCTTGGAAAATACCAAAATTAAATACCAAGTTTGGTATTTAACAGTCTTTTCGTTTTTGAGCTATGCTGTCCACACACATACGGACCTTTTTCCAAAAATACTTTTTCTGGATTCAGGGGTACCCAAAACATATATTTCCGGTAAAATCTCGGTATCGAAATTTTGGATGCATTACAATACCTTTTCTATTCACTATGTACATAGTACGGGTAGAGAAAGTAAAAAAGGGTAGTCCTCATAAAAATTCGATACCAATATTTCACCGTATAAATATGTTTGGAGGTCCTCTGCCCAAAAAAACAGTTTTAGGAAAAGGTATGTGTGTGTCTGTGGACTGCATAGCTCAAAAACTAAAATATCTTAAATACCAAATCCTAATATTTAAGTTTTGTGTCTTCCAAGGATGCGACACGAAGATTTTCAGGAAGATTTTCTCACCCCAAACTACTCTTTACATGGAAAATTCAATACCGAGATTTCACGGGAAATATATGTTTTAGGGTCCCCTGTATCAAAAAAAAAAGTATTTTCAGAAAATGTCCGTGTGTGTGTCTGAGAACACGATAACTGAAAGACAAAAAGTCCGTAAAATACCAAACTTAATTTTGAGAAAAATCTCCCTATATGGAACTACTTTACATGGAAATTTTTTAAAAAATTTTGATTTTCTAAAAAATTTCTCTAAAGTTTTTTATTAAAATATCATATAAAAGACAACGTTCACATCGGGCATTGAACGTCAGACACTGTGTAGTGAACCCTCGTCGCGTTATAGCTCGTAGCATAACGGTAATATGCAAGTCCGCGATGTGAAGAAGTTGATTAACGTGGGAATGGAATGAAGAGGGAGATTAGCGTGACGGGAAAGGTGAAATAGTTAATTTAATTTGTGAACGGTTTTTGACAAGGCTCCGCCCCGAATCAAGAGACTTGTGAAGTATCAAGTGCGGGACAGTAAAGGTCACTCAGGAACCAGTGAGAGAATTTCATTCAGGTTTCTCCCCGCAAACCATACCATTTCTTAAGCTAGCCGTCAATTCAACCTTTTCCTTCTGCCTCTCCAAAGCCACAAACCAAAACCGCCACAGTTATCAAAGGTTTTTCACATTCTGTGACACATTTCATTTCATATTGGACATCAGACCCATAGAACTGTATGCTTGTTGTTGTAGGTGTTTGACTACGACTGGGGCCTGCAGGATGACTTCATGGGTTCGGCCTACCTAGATCTCACGAAACTGGAGCTTGGCAAGTGAGTATCACACGCCATTCTGGCAACTTCCACAGTAAAGAAAGTTATTCCGATGTGTTTCAACAGATACATAAGTATATTGTTGTTGCTTAAAGTTGAAACATACCACGCGGTCGGGTGGGCAGCGAGCTGACTTCTCACCCGGAGGTCCCGGGTTCGATGCCCGGCTGGGGCGGGGAATTTTTCTTTGGCCAGAAGTATTCCCTATCCCCCACAGAGTCTGGAAGTATGTATGTGTGTGCTTTAAGAAACCCCGATATGACCTTAGATGTTAAAGGGGGTTATATAAATGAAACAAAACAGAAAGAAAAGTAATTCTTGCCTGCGGTGCCACAAACAGTAAAAGAGAGCGTTAAATACTACAAAAAATCTTATGTGTTCCATTCACATAACTTTCTCTACATGTATTGTTAAAAAGCTCATTGAGAAAAAATTAGCAGAAGTGGCCTTATTATTTAGAACGTGCATTAATGATTGGCACTAGTACTGCCTACTGACACTAGATGATGCTGCTGCTTCCCATAAGTAGCTTGCTCGCGAGTGCGTTTTAGATTTTCAGTAATCGATTCATACGATTCGTTCATGCAATATGAATCAGTTCATACGATTCTTTCACGATTCATTAAGTGTCTGTGACTTATTGACTTATACACGGGGATGATAGTCATATGGTAGCTCCTTTAGCATAAATTAATAATTTATATAAAAACGTCCTACTCTTTTCCATCCATTGCAAACATATTTGGTAACATTTCCTCCATTATTCGAAAAAAACATAATAAGTTGAAGTCTAAAATTGACACCTAAGCTTCGACTGTATGACGGTATTTGTGTAATGTTAATATGGAGAGTAAGTATTATTATTCACCTCTGTCGCGGTTGCGCGCCACTAAGTCATGTAATTTTTATAAATACGCCATTATAGGGCAACGCTAGTACCCAGAATAATTATTATTTTCTTCAGGAATATTCGAGGTAATTTTAATAGAATAGTATGTTCCTGTACCTATTATGTTGGAGCATATTTACTTTATTTGTCGTAAAATTGTCTTTCTGAAGCTATATATGTGGTTAATGTAGCAACGCTTTAGCTGTGCATATATTATATTTAAGATACTACAAATATATAATATGTAAATTCTGACGCTTGCTTTTACGTGTACAATAACTCATGCCTAAACTATATAAAGACGCTCGTGGTAGCTTCGGCAAAGATCGGCAGTGTTCGTTTTTTATGTATATTGTACGTATATTATATATAATTTATATATTTTATATTTTTATACATTCTTATATTTGGGCTCATGGCCTCAACACTAACAATCGTCGTGCGCATTCGACAGTTTTCGTCGAAGCTCGGCTTGGCACTTCTAAGGCTGGAAGCAAAAGAAAAACAACCCCAATACCTGATCACTATTCTTCAAATCTGCATTTCGTTTTGATCAACGACACCTGTTGACACGATTTATGCTATTCTTACGATTCTTTTCAATTCATGCGATTCTTTTTTAAGAACGATTCATGTTGAGGCTAGCATGATTCTCGCGATTCTATTTGAACGACGATTCATGCGAGTCTTTCGTTGTAGTCGTTCATATGAACGATTAGTTCATGAATCGCTCTATGTCTAGTACGCTTGTGCACATCGATGAAACAACATTGAAGCAGACAAACACGGGCAAAGGTGGTTTCTCTGGAGGGAAGAAGTGACTGCTTCAGACATCCACAAGAGGTTAGTACTCATTTGTGGAGAGGCAGCACCAAGTTTCATTGCGTAGAGCATCAGAGGGACTATGAGCGCCTTGAAAAGACGTAACTTTAAGTGAACCGGCATCTGGGAGGCCAGTACAGGGTAAAGGGAGGCTCTGCCCGACGCTCCCCACACGTGTTCACGAAAAGTTAGGCCCTTATCAAGAGTTGTTTGTATTTTACAAAGAGACAGTACATGCACACGTATTAGTGACAAAAGTAGGCAATAATGTTTCTCTCGGACGCGCAAAATGTCAGAGCCGAAGATACAGCCGAAGTACTTTTCCATGTACAAGGTAGTTTGCGGTGGGAATATTTTTCTGAAAATCTTCGTGTCGCATCCATGGAATATATTAAACTTAAATACCAAGTTTATTAAAAAGGCTTTATTGGTTATAAGGGAACCTAAAACGTATATTTGCAGTGAAATTTCGGTATCGAATTTTTTATAGGAATGCAATATCTTCTCTATACACTATGCACATGGTACGAGTAGAAAAAGTAAAATTCGATAGCGATATTTCATCGATTATATATGTTTGAGGCTCCCTGAACAATGAAATAAAAATACATTTTTTAGAAGTATGTCCGTGTATGTGTGTATCTATGGTCAGCATAGCTTAAAAATAAAAATCCGGTTAAATACTGACTTGGTATTTAAGTTTGGTGATTTTCAAGGATGTGACATGAAGATTTTCAAGAAAATACCTCCACACAACTACCCTTTTGTAAGTTTGATTTTTTCAAAACGACTAACGACTTTTATTATAATGCCATATTTTTAAGATATTTCATGACAAACGAAATGTATATCTTGAATTTTCTGAGAATAGTGCCCAAGCACTCTTCATTGTGGAGGACTTTCGTAAAATTCGTAAACTGTAAGAGATGGAGAAAACTTGCCAATATCTAAAAATGTAGATCTCATTAAAACACACAATGTGTCATACACATTTTTGTATATAGAGTAAATCGTTTTCGAGATATTCCTAGTTTTAGGTTTCAGTAGTTAAACTTTTCTCTAACAGGAAGTCAAATTTCGTTTCATATTTTGTTTTACTCCCGAGAATGCAAAAGAGAACCAACTTTCAATTGTTTCATATAGTAGGTTTTAAAAGATTTGACTCTCGCTTTAGCATAGTGTATTCTCTTATTTCCTTTCTATTTACAACGAGCCAAGTAATAAAACCATTTCTGCTGGTTTTTATCTCGATTAGCATGAAGAACATAAAAGAATAATCTTTTGTAAAGAAAATTTGTAGAACAGCTGGGGAAATCATGTGAACAGAAATATCAGATTAATTTTTCCAACCTGTAACTTACTTTCTGGACACACCTCGTATATAGAAATAAACGATAGTTTGTAGAGAAGTTTATATGAATGTAACATCGTATTTGTTTTGTTTTCAGGCCGTCCGATATAACGCTACAACTACGTGATCCGGGTAAACCGGAGTATCTCGGGGAAATCGTCCTCAGTGCAACGCTCTGGCCTCGAACACAAGAAGATAAAGATCAGGTACCTTCATTTGTTTTACTAACATTCATTTGTTTTTGTAGCACGAGTGCATACAAATGTAGCAAAAATAGTACATCTGCTATTTCGTTTTATTGTAAGTTTGGAATTCAGCTGTTCTTATATTAGCATTTTTATGATTTTAAACTGAATATTCAAGTTTTCTTGTGTAATTAATTAATATTAAATGTATTATACTAGACTAGTTTTACATTTACGTGGAATTCATGTGTGTTTATTGCTTACAAATTTCTTGTAGCCATTTTGTCAAGGATTGTGGAGTTGAAATGCCTGAAGACAAGCATATTCTGAACTCTTATAAGTGTTGTGATTTCAAATTGCTTTTTTGTGGGAGAAATGTTTTGCTCATGCTTTCTGTTTACAGTTTCTGTGTGAAATTTCTACTGCACGCTTTTTGTGCGCAAATGAATTAATACTGAATTTAGCAATAGATGCTTTAAATAATTGAATTCTTATATATGCTTAGGCTTTCACGGCTGGCGTTAATCCAGTAAAATTTTATTCTTATATTTGCGTCACACTGAAAGAATTAGATTCATAATTCTGAAGAGCTTAAATTAAGGAGAAAAGATGAGTTTACTACGGTCACTGAAAAATTTCCTTGTGATTGACAATTGTGGGGTGTGTCGTCGGCTGGAAGGGGCCCGTCAGGTTGCTGACCAATCATAGTGTACAAATACATTACCGTCAGAGACACATATCGTCGATATTGTAATACCTACGGGTTCAGTGAAAATTTACGCGCACGTTCTCATGCATGCCTGAGTTATTATTTTATTTCATTCTGGGACAATGTTCTCGATATCGTGGCTCGTTGCGTATTGAATCAGGCTACGTTGCGATGTAAAATGGCGGCGCTAACCCACTACTTCCGCAATACGTGACAACGAAGTTAGTTTGTCTTTGTACATCTGTTCTCTATTGAGAGGAATAATATTAGTTATATAAAGATATTCGTTTTAGAAGCAGTGTTTTATGTTCTTCAGATGTAGCTGCTACATTCCAAATTTACTCATGCGCACTTTCAAATAGCTCTCCCACGTCATATCCTGTGTAAAAGGGGTATAGATGTCAAACTCTTAAAAACTGATTCTCTAGCGCTTATTTGAGTGGATTCACTCACCCTTCCACAAAATATTATTATAAAATAATATTTAAAACTCTAAGAGTTTATATTCTCATGGCTTTTTCTACTCCCTATCGTTTATTAGTAGCTATAAGATCTATTCTTAGGAAAGTTTATACTTCTATCTACTTCATTTTAATTGAGATACATTTTTGCAGAAATAACTGCAGTATACATTTCATTATAGATACAGTTTAGGGAATAGCAGTATCAGGTGTTTAACAATGGACGTTATATACTTGACAATTCCATACTCTTTCTATGTAGTCGCGAGAAGCAACTGAAGATGCAAGGGACTTTGAAGTAACCAATAATTTGAAATCTTTATAACCGATATCTAGGAAATAGCTTACAGTACAAAAAGTTATTTGAAATATAAATTGGGTATTTTAGAGAGCTCTATAATTTTTGTGTTACACGTTTTCGGCTATGAGTATCTATACACTTTTTAAAACTAAATAAATTAGTTAATTAGTCGCATTTATTAAATACTGAAATAAAATTATTCGCTTGTTTTATATTCTTTGTTTACATTTTAAGTCAAAATATCCGTTCTACAGAGTGGTCCTAAAAATGTATACACTGTTTAACGGCCCATAACTTGCAAACTAAGTGGCGGAAATTTCTCATTTTTTGTGAAAGTGTAGCCTAAGGTCCAACTTACAGATATCACTGTAGATGTTCGAACATGTCACCATTAACATCCATGCACAGACGATGCCGTCGAACTGCAGCACGAACTACCGACTGCAACGTGCTCAGTTGGATATCAACACACGAATGTACGATACATTCTCGTAGATTATCCAATGTGCGTGGCTTTTGTCCATAAACGACATCCTTTAGTGTTCCCCATAGATAAAATTCCACAGGCGTTAAATCTGGGGAACGTGGTGGATACTCTACAGCACCTCTTCGGCCTATCCATCGTGCAGGTAGATTTTCGTTGAGATACTCCCTACAACGATTATGATAGTGGACTTGTGCACCATCTTGTTGGAAGTAAAACCTTTCCCTGAACTTATTGCTGTTACAGGTCGTTTCTTCTGTACATTTGTAACACAGCCGTCAACTTCAAACTTGTCTCAAACGCGTGCAAATGTTAAACGTGTTGGTGGCTCTGTTTGATACTCATTTCGCCACTGGAGTTGAACCTCACTAATGTTTTCGTACCTAATGTACTACTGCAAAACTGACTTCCGTTCATCGAATGTAAGCCAGCCATGTTTACTCAAGTAACTAACAACAAAAGAATGCTTACGTATCCGGCGACTGTCATCAGACACCGCTTGTGTGGTGACTGCCGGAACTACAAACCATTACACTACAGAAATGAGATGTTTTCGCCCACTGGTTTGCAAGTTATGGACTGTTAAACAGTGTATACATTTTTTGGACCACTCCGTATTTATCCATTCTCACTGAAGTTCAATAAACACGTATAACTATTGTAAATTGCAGAGATCTACATTATACTCACTATCTAATTTTTACATTATTTTTTAATAATAAATGTTTGTGTCAAAGCATACTCTGTTTTTCTGTTTGATTGAAACTGGTGTGTTCCCGCTGTAGTTGCTTGTATTTCGATGAGAACTCAGGGAAAAAATAACATTGAAGCAAAGCAACCAATTCGCAGCGGCATCGGAAACGGCGCGCATTCTACTTTGCAGTGGCGATTTTCCCACCCACCTGCTGTTGCTGTATAAGGAAGTATTGGTCTACAAGGCAGAAAAATAAATTGTTAAAACTTCTTTAATATGTTCATCGAGAAAGTGCAATTCAAACCATGACATCTATACCCTTTCCAACATGCATAACCTTGTAGGCTCGCCTAAAAATGCCTATGTTTAACCCGTATGAGAATATTAATGGAATCAAAAACTTTTGAGGACTATACGCAATTGAAATATCTTGATATAATTTCAAACTAACCCGTTATACATATTATAATATTTGATACAGGAAAATAAAAACAAAAGTAGTCACATACTGGGTAAACAATGGGACTTTATAAAATATTGGGAAGATATCCTCATTTCTCTTATTCAAGATACACCATTCTTTCTGTAACCCGCTCACAGCATTTTGTAGATGATGTCTTGGAAGATTAGCAATTTCTGGCGAGGTAACCTCTTTCAGTTGCTGTGGGGTTGTTGAACGTGTCAGGAAAACTCGTTCTTTAAAACAACCCCACAACCAAAAAACGGTGGGCAACTCTACTAACGCATATAGAATATTTAACGCACAGAAAAGAATTCTAGGCACCATCTTTAAGTTAAAGAGTATGGGCTCTTGTAAACCTTATTTTATGCAATATAAAATTTTAACGTTTCCTTCCATTTATATTTTTAAGAGCTTACTCTTTTTTAAAATGAAATGAGAAATTAGTTTACAAAAATTCAGATTTTCATAATTTCAACACACGAAATGCAAATTTATTATCCATTATAAATTCGCAAAATATGAGAAATCACCTCCATATTCTGGGGTTATGTTTTTTAATAAGTTACTGTTGAATATACAAAAATTGCCTTTCAACAAGTTTAAGCAAAATGAAAAACGATTTTTACTTTCTCTAGCCCCGTATGTACAATGTACATAGGGATAGAGAAGTAATGCATTCCACCCAAAAATTCGATGTCGAGATTTCACCGGAAATACATGTTTTAGGACCCCCTGAACCCAAAAAAGCATTTCCAGAAAAAGGTCCGTGTGTGTGTGGTGTGTGTGTGTCCGTGTGGCTGTGAACACGATAACTCAAAAACAAAAAGTAGCTAAAATACCAAACTTGGTATTTAAGTTCAGTATCTTCCAGGGATGCGACACGAAGATTTTGAGAAAAATCCCCCCACCCCAACCTACCCTTTACCTGGAACTTATTTCGAAAATTTTGTTTTTCTTAAAAATGGCTGTAACGATTTCGATTAAAATGTCGCATATTAAAGATATTTACCTGAAAAATAAAATGTATATCTTAAATTTTCTGGGAATAGCTTCTAAAGACCTGTTTATTCTGGATGAATTTTGCTTAATTTGGCATAACTAATAAACCGTAAGAGATAGACAAAAACTTACTATACAAACAATGTAGGCCTTGTTAAAATACACAATTTACGTCATATACATTTTTTTCGTGAAGCTTACCGTTTTCGAGGTATTCATTGTTATTAGTTTCAGTTGTGAAGTACTTGTACTTTTCTCAGACGGGAGTGTCCGTTTTTCGTTTGTTCTACTCCTGGACAAGAAAAGAAGCGATTTGTAATGACAATCGCATAACGACAGCTTTTAAAAACATTTGACTATCGATAGCATAGTGTATTCCCTTATTTTCTTCCTACTTATAAGGAACTAAGTAAAAAGAACATTGTGCTGAATACCTCGATTAACAAGGTGGAGAAAGAAGAATAATCTTATGTAAGAAGTTTGTAGAAGAACTAGAGAAAGTCATGGGAGTGTAACACATCAGATTTTTAATTAACCAATCTTTCTATTCAGTGAAAGAGATTTTAAGTTATAAACTTTAAAATGTTATTAGTTATGTAGTTTACTGTGTTTTTCGTGTTATCCTGACGTGTAAATCCATGTACTATTGGCATGTTACAAATAAATTTCAATTTCAATCTAAAGATCGAGCGGTCACTTTGTTGGAACTTTAAGAATAAAACGTGGGCCAGCTTTTAAATTGTTAAACATTCTAAACTGTCTCAAACTTGAGAAAAACTCCTCTTGATTTTATGATAGCAGTGAATCAGCTGCATTCTTTCATTTAGTAGTGCAACTGCAAATGGTTAAATTTGACAAGAAAGGTAACATAACGTGAAAGTGTTAAATATAAGCCAACAGTAAAATAATGAAGAAAAAAATATTTTCTACACAATTTTCTTACGATGTTTCATTTACGTTATTTGTAAATTACAATTCTTACAGCAGTTTGAATAAAATTTATAATATTTTATTTAACAAAACTATAAACTAAAGATAATTTTATTAATTGTGTATATTGCATATATATGACCCCCTATAAAAATTATTCATTTGAATGCTCTACAAGTCTCATGTAAAATTGAACTGAAAAAATCTGATGTATTCCATTCACATGACTTTCTCTACATCTCTGCAACAAATTGTTTTTAAAAAGCTTATGCTTCTAATTACTTCATGCTAATTGAAAGAAAATTAGTAGAACTAGTCTTATTACTTGATTCCTTTAAGTAGAAGCGAAATAAGGGAGCACCATAGGTTAAAGTGATAGTTAAAAGCTGGTTGCTATGTGACTGAAGTTCCTTTGTTTGTATGCACAGGAGTTGACATATTCCTGTATGAGAAAAGTTAACTTTTTCAAAGCTGAAACCAAAAGCAAGGAATATATCAAACACGATAAACTCCACGAAAAGAATGTATACAACATAAATTTTGTGTTTTAATGTGCTCTACATTTTTTGTGTGGTAAGTTTTTGTCCATCTCTTACGGTTTAGCAGTTATGCAAAATTCCGTAAAATGCATCCAGAATAAAGTAGTCTTCAGAGGCTATTCCCAGAAAATTCAAGATATACATTTTATTTGTTAGGTAAATATCTTTAATTTATGATACTTTAATCAAAATCGCTAGAGCCATTTTTGAGAAAATCAAAATTTTCGAAATGGTTTCCATGTAAAGGGTAGTTTGGGGTAGGGGGAATTTTCTCAAAATCTTCGTGTCGCATCCCTGGAAGATACTAAACTTAAATACCAAGTTTGGTATTTTAACTACTTTTCGTTTTTGAGTTATCGTGTTCACAGACACACGGACCTTTTTCTAAAATGCTTTTTTTGGATACAGGGGGTCCTAAAACATGTATTTCCGGTGAAATCTCGGTATCGAATTTTTGGGTGGAATACAATACTTCTCTATCCCTATGTACATTGTACATATGGGGCTAGAAAAAGTAAAAAAAGAAGGAAGAAGGCCTAATTCCATTGCTTGCCCTGTATGTGACTTCCTTTGTTTTTATCCTACTACAAATATTTAATATTTATAGCTATTTAAAGTTTGATGATAAAAGTGATCATAGCATTTAAATCTGCAGATCAAAGAATTACTAGCACCATAAGTTGCTTCTCAAGCAAAAGCCCCGAAGAATAAGCCCCCGGAGCTATACAGATGAAACAAAAGCATGATAAACTCGTGATGTTTCGAAGTTGCTTTAAGGGTGTATTTTAGATGGTGTTAATTGTCAATATACAATACTGCGTCATCTCTTGAAGAACATGTATAGTATTATCTAATGTAAGACGCTACACTTGAGCTTGCTTAAATTGGTCTATAAACCATTACAAGTCACATTTATGTCTAGATCAGTGTTTCCCAACCTTTTGAAGTTCACGGCACCCTTGGGAATAGCATTAAACACGAGGGGCACCCTTCCTTGAATTAAAAGAAAATTAAGCTGAATATGTTAATTTATTGAAATATTATATAATAACGTAATAACGTACACCATAACATAATACAGTAAACTTTACTACAATCACTGAGTAAAAATACATCAATAAATTTTGTTCGATTAATGATTAATGTGAAACTTGTGATTGATGCTTAGAGCACAGATATGTGATGTCGGGTCTTACAGTTGACAGTGAAACACGCAAATCATCCTCAAGGTTATTCGGTCTATTTCTTGCTTTGCATTTTATTGTCACCATAGCAGAGAAGGTTTGCTCGCATAGATAGGATGTTGAAAAGGGCAAAAGTGCGTTAATTGCTTTCTTCATTAGGTTAGGGTACTCCTCCCTCCGTTGAAGCCAAAAACTAGCCACCGACGCCTCACGCTTGGTGAACTTACCTTTGAGTGTGGAATCAGCGCAAAGATCAATAAATTCATCTCGTTCGCAAGCAGTGAAATCTATTTCCTCTGCACTATCTACGAAATCAAATGGTGAGACAACCCAGTCGAGATTCGTAGTGGAAATAGTTGGAAAGTACGCATCTATTGCATCTTGCAATCTTGATAAGTGATCACAAATGCGGTCTTTCAGCTTACCCAGGTCTTTATCTCCTGCCACATTAAGAAGAGATGGAAAGTTCGACAAATCTCCTTTTTGAACTGCAGACTTCCAAGAACTAAGTTTTCTTTTAAAACCTTTCATTTTATTGGTTGAGGAGATTATGGTTTCATGTCGACCCTGCATCGAAACATTCAGTTCATTCAGCTTATGAAAAATATCTGCCAGATACGACAGTTCAAAACACCAAGAATCACTTAGTAAGAGCTCATGAAATGTGTCTTGATTTTCATCCTTAAAAAAAGTTTTTAGCTGTTCTTTAAGTTCGAGAAACCGGTTCAATACACGACCCCGCGACAACCACCTTACTTCTGTGTGAAGTAACAAAGAGGTATGAGCTGCATCCGTTGCGCGACATAACTGTTCAAAAATTCTGCACTTTAAAGGCCGAGACTTCATATAGTTCACCATTTTCACAACTTGGTTAAACACTTCAGCAAAATCTTCATTACACGCTTTCACGACTAATGCCTCTCTATGCAGAAAACAGTGAGTTATAATAATGGATGGATTTTCATTGAGAGCTCTGGCAGTAAGACCTTTAATTTTCCCAGATATAGATGGTGCACCATCTGTGCATATACCACAACAGTCTTTCCATGAAAGATCATGGTCATTGAGATAGGAATTAAGAGAAACGAAAATATCATGGCCTGTGGTTGTAGTCTCCAGCGGTCTACAGAACAGAAACTGTTCACTAATATCTTTTTCATCAATATATCTGATAAAACCAAGGAGTTGCGGTTTGTCACCAATATCGAGACTCTCATCTACTTGCAAAGCAATTGTTCTATAAGTTTTTATTTTCTCCGTGACTTGTTCGTTGATATTGCATGACATTTCAGATATCCTGCGGCTGATTGTGTTGTTGGACAGAAGAACTTTCGAAATTTGAGTAGCTGCTCCTTCGCCAAGTATTGTTGAAACTATAACTTGACATGCAGGGCCAATGATTTCCTCTCCAAGAGTATGAGGTTTCTTTTTTTTAGCTGTCAGTTCTACTACTTTAAATGAGGCTTCAAGAGCAGTATCACCTATGGTCATTCTCTTTACCATTCGCACATCTGTTTTCTTCTCCCCTTCTAATATATGTGAAAAATACATTACACTTTTCTGTGACACACTAGAATGCTTTGTTGTAAGATGCCACTTCAGTTTGCTAGGTACCATGGTCTCGTTGCTAAGTGTTTCGCCACAAACTAAACACACAGGGATAGGGTTTTCCTCGTTGTTATTCCACTTAAATCCATAAGCTAAGTAACTGTCCTGGTGTGTTCTTTTCTTTCGTTTGTCTTCGACGGTCCGGGAGAAACTGTAAGATTTGACTTCTTAAAGCAAGCAGTAGGAGCCGACTGTTCACTTTCACTGTCCTGGCGTTTACGTTTAACAATGAACTTATCCATAACTAAACACTGTGAATCAACGCGAGGAAGACAACTGAAAGCGAATCCAGAGTCCAGAGTCTAAGAACTGGTCGTCCAGGTTTACCTGGACGGAAAGTAATTCCGCCACAGTACCTAACCGCTAAAAGCAGTTTTACCTGTGCGATATTGCAGGGAAAAAGGTTTTGTTCACAAGCTTTTGTGTCTGTGTCCGCCGGGCGGTGTTAAAATTCCTCCGCAGCCTTAGGGTGACCACGCTCATTGCTGCTTAACTCGACGTTCCGCTTATGTGGTCACCGAGTTAAGCAGGCCAGGTGGGGGGAAAGTTGGTAGAATTATGGATTTGGGTGGGTGGTAGGTTCCAGATTAATCAGGGGGGGCAGGGTTTCAGCCGGATGGCCTCCCAACCGCCTGCCACCCCTTCCGTTGCTGCATAACCTGGGGGCTTGTTTGGATTAAGGGATGGCAGTCTCTCAGGCTAGTGGCCCGAGATCGTCCCTTGGCATGGGGTAGGATTTTCTCCTTCTTGGCGCCCTATGGTCGTAGTCCAAATTGCGCACCAGAGGGTTCGGGTGAGAGGGTAGTTTCAGATACAACGTGCGGGCTCGTTCCCTCACGACGTCGATGATATACGGGATTCCGGAATAGGTATGTAGGATGTGAGATGGGAATCTGCGCCCAAGCGCCAAGCGACGTACACTTTTATATATTCATCTGTCGAAGTCTCGGGAATGTTCGTGAGGAAGCGAGTAGTCTCGGGAATGTTCGGCAGGGTATAGCTGTAATGCCATCTGTGGGATACTAGTATAACTGAATTATTGAAATGAATCGACCACTATCACCATCTGCCGTGCATGAGAGTAATTGATTTGATTTATTTTATTTCAAGACCTTACAAGACTTAGGCTTCAGTAGAAGGTATATCTCGCGGCATCCCTTAGCCAATCACACGGCACCCTAGTGTGCTGGGGCACACCGGTTGGGAACCGTTGGTCTAGATAGATGCGTGTATTATTGGTCCACATTATTTAGAGGACGCCTGGTGAATTCGAACATGTATGCGGTTTCTTTCTGGAATATTTATTTTTAAAAAAAAATGATCTAGTGTTCGTTAAAGTAGTGGTCCCAGTAGGAGGCATTTTGATATTACGTTTGAAAAACAATGTAATTCTTTATTACTTCGACGCTTTTAAACTCAGCTGTCAACTGCTTCGACTACCTCTTTAGACTGCACTTCGAGGTCTCTGTTATTCTGACCTCCTGATATTCTCGCGCACAAATGCAGTAAAGAAATTTCTATACCTGCGAGAAAGCCTTGCAATCCTTTTTTCTTGGGTCATTATTGCCGTGTTCGTTTGCTTTACCTGCGACAATCCAGGGGACTATGTAAAGTTCCGCTTACGCACGTGTTTACATCTCCGACAAGACAGGCGGATATGTAACCAACGTATATATACATACATTCATTATAAACCCAAGATACAACGCTGGTGTTAAACTACAGAACAATAGATCATTTTGCTGAAAAGACAGTATATTTTAAGCTTGTTTGTGTCAGCTAGTCTTTTATAGCTTTCAATTCTTCAACTAAAGATTTTGGCTATAAAAAATAAAACCAGTTTAGCATTTGGTCAAAATGAATGTGTTAGGGTGCTTGATGAAACTATCAGTAGCCTCATCCTTAAACCTTAATCTGAGAAACAATGTTTGTAACTTTATTTATTAATTTAATTGTTGGATTGGGCCGTGTCCGAGTGGTTAGACCGCTCGCCTCCCACCTAGGTGGCCCGGGTTGGATCCCAAGCGCCCGCATGTAGTATTTGTGGTGGACGAAGAGGTGTCTGGGCGGGTTTTCTCCGGGTCCTCCGGTTTCCCCCGCCACTCGTTCCACCAATTGCTCCACCATCGTCTTCCCTATCATCCATTTTGCCTACATTTCATATCATCCACTTCCTCATACTCATGCATGGCTGCGGGCCGACCCCTCGTTCCAGGTTCTGTGGTTTTGTGCATTTGGCTCCCCGACAGGCTTCTGACTCCTAGGCATCCACTTGCAAGTCCTATTGTGTTGTCAGTCCTAAATACGGGGCGGAAAAGCCGACTACGAAAAAAAATATCTAATTGTTTTTCCACATATGTAATAATATTGTTTTATATTTTTCACTAGAGAAACTGAAAACTGTATTTTTTCTTGTCTCTTTGACCGAACGTTTCAAACGCTTTCTTGTATGAATTTATAGCAAACAAAGATAGTGCAGCTTTATGCTTTGCTGTAGTCGAATGTTCAGAATTAATCTTATTTTGAAGTTTTTTAGAAATGTCGCATAGAAGTTTTGGCTTGCAATCATCATGATAAATAAAAAAATAACAGTATTAAAATATCAGTCTTGTTTATTCACCACTGTTGCATGCAACGCTTATACAGAGCACTGTTTTTGATACATAACTATAGAAGTTTAAGATGATAACGGAAAAAGTCTCTTTTAAAGGGAGACCAAACTATTAGTTTGACCTAGAAGTAAATACTTATATATATTAACATTGATGGAACTACATGCTCTTTGTATAGCAAACTTTGTTAGTTGCCTGTTGACTACGAAATAGTATTTAATATTAGTCATAAGTAGTAAAAAGATTGAACACAATGAATAGCAGACTATGTTAAAACAGCTTATTTGGATGTTAAATATTTGTTTTATAATTCAATATTGTTTCATATTCATACCGGCTGCTATAAAATCATAGAATAGCGTATTGCAAATGGCTGAATTCGACAAGAAAGGCAAGATGGCGTGGAAATGTAAAATATAAGCTAACAATAAAATTTAAAAAAAAGACATAAGAATTCAATTATTTGTGACACAGTGTTTCTTACAGTCAAGAAGAAGATGTAAATCAAAACACAATAGCATGTTAAAACAACTGAGGAGTATAAATACCGATTATAAAAAACAGCAAATTTCTTGAAGAAACGGGTTAAACATTCATAAAGTGTTTATCCGACTACAGTTTACGAAATTATAGATATTATCTAAATCTGTTTGATAAATTAATATAAATGTTAAAGAAACATAACAATGTATCAAAAAGGGCGTGGAGAAATTTTTATGAAGCTGAATATTTTCAGTCCCAACGAATGTATCCAACAATATAGACAAAACACATAACAAAAATGAATGACAATACACTCAAGCAAATTATGATAGGAAATATAGGAAGTAGAAGAACATCTGTTGAAGATGGAATAGATATTCTTCTAATTCTTTTGCTGGATAATAATAATAATAATAATAACAATACTACAAAAACTTGTACAGGTTTTCTAACAGGAGTAGTATAAATATAGGTTATGACATAATCTACTCTGAGTCACTTCTAAGACATTGCTTTATTTACATGACCTTGCATTGTTGGCTTTTATACGATGCTTTTTACTTTTGGAATTAAATATGTTGATAGTTCTAATTTCTCAAATGAGATTAAAGATTTTAAGGTTTGTCAATTTTTGTTGTAGCTCCTGAAAACGTTATATATTCAGGGAAGTTTCCGCTATTGTCTTTGTGAACTATTGACTTTATTCTGCTTAAAGGTTAGGAAAGTATGCATTTATGGAATTACATACTTTTCCATTAATCCTCTTAGAAATTGCTAATACATTAAAGGAAACTTCACAAACACATGAAAAG
This sequence comes from Hymenopus coronatus, assembly GCA_030762935.1. Taxonomy (NCBI): domain Eukaryota; kingdom Metazoa; phylum Arthropoda; class Insecta; order Mantodea; family Hymenopodidae; genus Hymenopus; species Hymenopus coronatus. Next base: position 22,279,256 of record CM060891.1, read on the forward strand.
TGGATGCTCTTTTCAAAAAAGTATTTTACATGGTAATTGGAAGAAGCAATTGAACTTTTCATCTGGATAAGTAAATAAGCAATAATGTGTTACTTTGGAAAAGTCGTAATTTTATAAAGAAATAAAGTTCTCATCTAGGTTATAATAAATGTATTTATCAGGTAATTAGCTGAATAACACTTGTCTTTAATATCACAGTGGTATAGTTATTATGGAAGCAGAAAACAAATTTTAACTGCAGTAATGTAAGATTTTGGTGTCAGGAGTGGGATGAATCTTAAAACGCAATGCCGTATTTCAGCCTTTCCTCATTATAACTTGAACGTCTGAGTAGAGAAAAATCTTTGGAATACCGCTCTGAAATCTTGAAAAATAAAGCCATTCCGAGTACAAGTGGTTGAAGTGGAAAAGAAACTTGGGCGTAATGAGATACCTTCTCCAGCCTGAGCGTTACAACTACAAGAAGAAAACTAATTCACTGTAGATTTTTTCCTGATTTAGTCACCATCAGCTTTGCATTGTCCTGTAGTTTGAAACTTTTCTTTTATATTCCTCGAGAGCGGAGAAAAAAGAACAGAAAATTACATCTTCGTTTTAGCATTAGACAATAGACTCAGGAAGAGTCTGTACAAAATACTTTCAAGTTTATAAATACGCCCTGTTATTCCTCCTGAAAATTATTGAAAAATATAGCATTCTTCTTCTGCATCTAATTATTTTGAGTAAACAACTTAGAGAATATATATTACAACAGTCTTATCAATATCTACAATAGCAACATCAACCCTTTTCGTTATATACTTTAGATAATAGCATCTATCACCAGACGTCACATACGGTTGAATTAAGTGCTCGTAGTTTAAATGTTTGGAAACATTTACTGAAATAAAAGTTAGGTTCGAAATATCGTGTAGATGACATAATTCTCTTCACCCTCACACTAGTGCTGAAAGGGTTTCCATGTTTATGGACACACGGTCCGTGTGATCTTATGAAAGGTTGATCGACATTTATCAGTTCGATAACTAGAGTAGATCAAATTTCTCTCTAAATAGGTGTGTATTTGTGAGCAGTACCTATTGATAACGACCTCAGGAGATTTCAACCCATCAGGTTCCTACCAGCTTTCGCCCTCCATATTCCGAGGCCTTCTTCTAGGTAATGGCGAAACGGAGTGTGAGGCATTTTTTTTTATTGATTATTGTGATTGCTACTTATGTCTCATGAGTTGAAAGATTCTGATGGATGCAGCTACACACACATCTTAAATAGCACCTTTTTTGGCTCAGTCGTGGGGAATATATCAACGTGGAGACCAATTAAAATCTGTCCCCTAAGACTTTGTGTCGTAAGCCATACTATCTCAGCATTTTCATTGTCAACCTACCTACAGAAAAACACGTCAATGTAACCCGTTATTCGTTTCAAACAGAACAGATTTGTTCAACCCCATAGAACATCTCCGCCTGATCCAAAAATGGTACCGAGCGAGATATTTCCGCGGTAATACGCTAAGTGAGAGAAGTCCAGATCTTCCCAGAACCTCTTCCTTGACTGAACGATTTTTTCGCAGCATTCCTTTCCCAAAATGTCATTTCGTTACATTACTTGTTGCTCCACAAGAACCTGCGTTAAACACTGCTAGTATCCAAGAGGAACGTAGGTATTGGTGTATACCCATTACCTCCAAAATCGACGACATCCATGCTATCAAATGTCGGTTTCCATTAACTTACATCCGCAAAGAATTGAGGGACAGATGCTATTGCCTACTTGAAAATTAAGATTGATAAAGACCTAATCTTTAATAGAATCTCCTTATCGAGTCCCTGGAGCTACTGCTTCTTTGTAACCCATACTGAGGTCAGGAATGCCCATTCCTTTAAAGCTACACTTTTTCATAGCTCTGATAATTCCTATCCGGTTTACTCTTGCGAGGTTTGGGTCATATAGTCGCCCTCCGTGGTGTAATGGTTACCATGCTAACTTCATATACCCAAGGTCGCGGATTCAAACGCGGCGGAGGACGATGGATTTTTTCGGGTATAAAAATCCTGAGCATGGCTTCCTTCGGAAGGGAAGTAAAGCCGTGGGTCCCCTGTCGTAGATTTACGGCACGTAAAAGAACCTTAAGCCTGATAGGAGAGGCCTCTGAGCAAAATTAAGCGATCTTTCACGCCCAATTTAGAATGGGACGCTGAGGACCACAGCAGTTAAAGAGCGTCCATAAATAACACGCCATTTCAATTTTTTCTGGGTCATATTCCAGTCCGCTAAGGCTGCAAACAACATAGAATAAGAGTATCCGGGCTACTTATTTTGATAACTGTTCCTTTTTCCTGAGACTGCTTCAAGCATGCTTATCTCTTCCATACGTGGAGGATGAAATTGCAATCTGCCACTGCATCAGAGCACTCTCATATTGTCTGTTGGGCATTAAATTCCAGCACAACGCCACTTTTGACGATACCAGGCTTCCCGCATACCTATATTAACAAATGAGCAACTCCACCAGCAGCTAAAGCTGGAGTTGCTATCTATGATAAAACCAATTTTAATATTAAACTTTAAGAGAGTTTATTGTATATTTTAATCATCATTTAAAAAAACTGTTGTTGCTGTAACTGTTTAGATGTCAAAATTTCAAAATAAACCCTAATAATTTTATTTTTGGTAAACAGATCACAGCGAGTGTCATTGCGCCCTAACCAATAATAATCTTGCCAGCTCTTTTCACCTCCTAACTTATTTCACCCATCACACTAATGCCCTTATCCCATCCAAAAGGTGGTGCATCCCATCGTAGATAAAGTCTTACAACACTGTCAACAGACTCGCAGCCAGCCAATGTTTCATCGTTGTGTTCAGAAGATTCCCAATTTCTGCTTTTGGTGTTTCTATTAAAAATAAGTCACCGTTCTTGATTTGTGTAATGCCCGTACAATAGTTACTAGTTTTATTGATAGCCTTAACCTGAGGGAGTGAGCTCCTATCGTCTAACTGAATAGTTTAACAGTTGGAGACAACCTATATTCTTTGCCGTTTCTTCTGTTGTCCGTTTTCCCACGTAAAAAAAACCCTTCTTTAACTTATTACGTTATTACGCAGGACTTATAATCGGGCCCGGTCCCGACTCGGACGGGTGACCGTCCAGTTGTACTCCAACCAGATCTGCAACACTGGCTTCCCCCACCCCGTACCTACATCCCTTCAGTTCTCCCTGCTAGCCGGCACTGCTTTCCTTGACAGCCCGCAAGCGACTGGCCAAGGTAAGCAGCATCGGGCCCGGTCCCGACTCGGACGGGTGACCGTCCAGTTGTACTCCAACCAGATCTGCAACACTGGCTTCCCCCAACCCGTACCTACATCCCTTCAGTTCTCCCCGCTACCCGGCACTGCTTTCCTTGACAGCCCGCAAGCGGCTGGCCAAGTTAAGCAGCATCGGGCCTGGTCCCTCTCTGGGTGGGTGACCACTCAGGTAGGTAAGCCAGCCCGCGCCGGCTGCACAGAGGGAAACACCCTGCCCACATTACTTCGACACAGACATAAACGCTTGCTCAAGACTACATCTTTTATATCACACGTGTAAATCCGCGAGAAAAACGGATAGGTACCGTGGTGATTTGCCCCCGCCCGAGTACACTCGGGCGACTAGTTCCTGCTCCTGGCTCCTTATACCGGTAAGTCTTACATGTGGGTGCTTAGGCTCAGAAGCCGATCGAGGAAGCAACAACATTTAATCCTACAACGAAGAACACGGGACGAGGAATCACCCGTAGCCAGGAATGACCACGTGGGTGAGAAGGAAAACGATACGAAATCTGGGCGAAATGGATGATAGGAAAGGTGGTGATGGAGCAGTTGTAGGAATTAATGGCGTGAGAAACCGGAGAACACAGACTCCCCTTTGTCCACCACAGGTTCTACATGTGAATTGAATTTTGGTGGGAGGCGAGAGGTTCAACCATTTGATCATGCGTCGTCCAAGCAAATCTACTGGCAAGGAACTGTATAACTTCCCAGAGTTCTGAGTCCAAGATCACAATTTATTGATGATAAAGCAGAGTACTTTTTTTACACTCGGTTTCTAGGAAAAACTATGAAGATTAGAATAACACGGGGAATAACGACAGTTTGGATCGCCGACCTGTTGAGCGAGTGCCTCGAAGCTTTTAAAGTGCGGGCTCTGTACATATAAAATATCATGGTTGTTGGTCATTCAGATAGAGCATGTAAAATATGTTACCCAGCATCAAATATGAAGAATTCCTAAGTCGTCTGTGTCATATTCTCTTAAACAAATCTGAGCAAGTTATGATGTAGTGATCTTGATTGTAACTTTAGATAGAAATATGAATCCAATTAGCAACGCAGTACTTACCAGTATAGAAGTATGAAACATTTGTAAAATTGCTTGAGTACGAATTGAGTGTCTGGTCGTTAACCCAATTGTTATGTTCGTTGTGACTGTATGTTTACAGATAAATATATTGTACTGTTATGAAATAGCTATCAGTAGAATAGTATTTGTGTCTGACAAATGTTTCGTGTTTGTGTAATACTTGTTTTTATGTTGGACTAATTGCCACCTGTAGTGGATCAGATTAAGGGGCTCCGCGGACCGAAGATGGCCCGCGGGCTGCCTGTTGAGGACCAGTACCATTTTGCAAGGTTTAAAGGTACTGTAAATTGCTTGGTAATTGAAATACCTTTCTCCAGCATGCTAGTGTACATAGCTGATGAAAAATTATCGGGAAACTGACGAAAAGAATAAATAAACAAGAGATTTTATAATAGCTGTTGAAAAATAGAGTATAGGGATCGATAAAATAAAACTAATTATACCTGCTAATCAGAAGCATAAGTTCGTCAAATATAATAGAGTTAGTATTATTCTTGTCCACAGGAAAATTAAAGTTATTTGCTTTTGTTTCTGTTGAATTAGAGTGGGAATGATTTCATTTACACACACACACACACACACACTCACACATACAGTCGTTAAATGAAGCTAATTATATTACATTTATGATTACTAAAATGTTAATTTTTCCGGTGTTAAAAGGTTTGCATCAGTGGCTGAAAAACCTTTGTTCATAAAATGACAGTGAAGCGTTAAAACAGGGCTTGTATACATAATAATTCTCTCTGAAAAACAATAATTTTCCCCCAACTAAATCAGCGTATTCAATGGTGATTAAAAATGTGTTAACTTTCTTTAAATCAATAAGTAGTTACATTGTATTGTTCCTTAGTTTTTTTACAATTCTAGAGACATGCAGCACTTTAATACCCTGAAGTACCTTAGATCAAAATTGTTCTGCTTGTTCACTATGTGTAGCCAGCCTTCTGTGCAAAAACAGACTTTGGCAACAGTAGCTATGTCCATTCCAAAAACATGGAAGTATTGTCTGCTGATGTAATGCATGTGACTGTAATATGAACAAGATAACTGTTTTTGAATGCTTTAATCCATGATAAATAAATATAATACATTAAGTATAGAAGTGGAGGTAAAATGCACAGTTGGTACACCGACTAAAATGTTCTCTCTGGCTGAGAGCAGTAAGGCAGTACCAAAATAAGAATTTTGAGGTTAGGAACCAGCAGCCATTTTATTGAACTATATGCGTAAACATTGAATGCTCCATGTGAGTGTCTAATTATGAAACCTGTTTGTGCCGAGTCAGATGTAAATAAAAATGTACTCTTGTATGTCACTAGATGTGTCTGATGTGATGGTGCGGTAAAACCGTCTTCTTCGGTACAGTATGTGCTAGTATTTTATTGTGTACCATACTTGTTGAGAGAGTTACACCTCATTTTGACTGTTTTATGAAATCGCAGTTCAGTTGTTGCTGTTATTATTATTATTATTATTATTATTATTATTATTATTATTATTATTATTATTATTATTATTATTATTATTAAAGAAAGTTAAACTATCAAGAAAAATTTACCAAAATGCCAACATGTTTGCCAAGTATAAAATATAAGGTAAATATCCCCAAAATACTGTGAAGTATATTTTTGCAGCCAAAAGGTATTTTACTTTAAGGAGCTGCAACATGTTCACTTCATTAATTTTAAAAAAAAATTGTTTTGTATATTTTGTCCATATTTTAAAAAAATATCAAATGAAACGCAACATATTCATGGAGTACACTGATTTTAATAATTTTGAAACTCTTTAAACTTAAAAACAAAGAAAATTATAGTTGCCCAACACATCCATATTCTACTTGTGCATAAACAATTAATTTTCTGATTAAATTATTATTCAGGAATGATTCAGTTGCTCATGGTTAACCATATTGAAGACTACTTTTATTCGTAACATCGACTCGTGCTGCAGCCTATCTCACTAGCCACGGAAAAAATACAGCACTTTCTCAGTTATACCTGATTTATTGGAAAGGATAGCTTGAGTTTCATAAATGCGTTTCACGATAAACTGGCCGTACAGAACACTTATCTGGAAAACCCTGTCCATTGCTAGCATAAATTATTTTAAAGGTAAAAAATTACGAAATATGAAAATGTCCAGAAAATATTAAAGCTTTATCAAAACATTATGAAATACAAACATTGTTATCACGTGCACTGAATTCTAAACACTGCAAAACATTGATATCAAGTATGATTAAAATATCAAATTTTATAATTTGTCTACATGTAGTTATACTGCTATTTCTGTCCGATGTCCGTAACTTCAAAACGCTTAGTTTCGTACTGCCTTCCTCTACGCATTGTTGTTCCACACCAGTATATCAACCAAGATGGCTCAGAAATTGCTCTTGTGAGCAACGCCATAGCATAAAATATCTAATCTAGTACACACGAATTTAAACACATAATATAATTTATGCTCACTGAAACAGATTACTTTGAATTATTATAAAAAGTTTATCATGCTATCAACATATAAAGAAGTCCCTAAAACACAGAGAAAAAACAAGAAGGAAATGTCAGTGAAGTAAGCACTACTTTAAGTATAGTTTAATAATGCATGCACTAGTGAATCATTTACAGTTATTTGATTTCAGGCAATACTATTCTCGTCACAAAATGTAGATTTTTAAACATCTACTAGTATAGTGTTCGCCATATTTTTCTAAATTATTTTAACTTTCTAGGTTATATTTTTATGTTTCCAAATTTATACAGATTTTAATGCATACGAGTATGAATAAGCACATTAGTAATCTTCAAGAAACTAAAATCCGAAGGAAATTAATCAATAGTATTTAATTTTAAACTATTAAACGCTCGATTTTGAATCTCAGTATTTTCAAAACATCTCAAAGAGAATAACAAAATATAATCTGTGAAGCTATGTACACTAGTCGGCTGTAATAGAGAAACCATATTTCTTGATGTTGTTGCAGAAATGCGTGAGTGGAGGGATAGGTAGAAGATGCCTGACGTCAGCATTTTAAATGTGTGCTTAGAAATTATGGTTTTATATTCCTGTTTCAGCTTGGACTGTTAAAAGTCTGAATACTGATAGGTTTATTCGAAACAATCCTAGGTGTATCTTTGACTCAATAAGATCGTGCTTCGTTTGTTATTTGCTGATCAAGACATGTATGAGTACTTTTAAAAGTTGGCTGCACTGCTACTTTATTTACATCCAAGTGTGAATCCCAGCGGGGAATAAGAGGTGGAGGGAGATGATAACCAAGTGTATACTACTGGTTACTCGACATTGAAAAGTTATTTTTTATATATATACCTTCGGCAAAAACGTGTAATGGTCATACTGTTCAGGAAAGAATGTTAAATTAACTTGTAAAAATATTGTTAAAAATTTAGCTTTTAATCAGCAATTATTAATGACTTTGTTAGATTAGAATCTATTGTTTTGACTTTATTTATTAAAGATTCTTAAAATAGGATTCTTGTCGTATTATTGGACATTGGAAAAGAGAGATTAACTCTATAGATGCGATTAAATGTTATTATGCTGTTCCTATAATACCATTTGTACACTCAAAGACAATAAAAATGCGCCTGCGCTGTGCTTTTGCTTTTGACGGGGACTCCGGTCTTACCACGATTTTCATTCGCGCCATTCTGGTGCAATTTGCCACTCGATTAAGAAAAGGCAAAACCGATTGGGCAATCAACCCGATTCGACACTCCCACAGAACAGGTTGACTTGCATAAGCAGTGTGTTAATGTAGTCCACAACGTGCGTATATTAAGTTGGCATTAAAACTTTAGTACATAGTGCAGAGAAAACATTAATCTAATTTTGTTACACCCGATGGGAGAGATCGAGTATTGTCCAACAAGAAAGTTTGAGGATCACTTTTTTGCAATCAGAACTTAATTTATAGCAAGTTATGTTCATGTATAGCGTTTCTCTTCGCTAACATGGTCTTCCAATACGCTTTTAAGTACTTGGGCGGAGTCAGCGAACTTGTGTTTCCAAACGTATTTTATTGTCTTTGAATGTACTGAAATAATAACTTCTGGGAGATGTATAGTGCAAGGGAAGCCCTAAGGGGCTGGATAATGTAAAATTAGAAGGGAATGGGAATCAAAGAACCTCTATTTTATTAAACCAAACTCATTTTAGTAAATAATTATTATACTAAGCACTATGCATGAAATATTTCCAAAGTCTTTGATTGATATTTTTGCACAAAATAATAAAATACAAAAAAGAAACAACTAATTTTAAGTTAATAAATCACAGTATCAAAACTGATTCACTATTTATTTTATCATATCATATACACACCATAAAATTGTCATCCTTATCCATTAAATATTACTGGGAAAAGTTTACTCTTTAGTCTAATTTGTATTTTCTAGGAAAACCTAATTAAAATGTAATATTCTAGAATCTTCCTGACTAGCATTTAGAAGTATCCTGAATATAAAAACTACCGCCTGGTCTTCTTGGCATTTTTCTAAAATTGATTTAGCGTTCTTAATCCGATGATGAAATTGTGGAAATGATGATCAAATTATCTCGGGGCCAATGGAGCTTAAAGTTACTCGACATTCGTCTTCTTAGGATAACGGAAAACCCCGAATTAAACCTTATCAGGGTAACTCACCCTAAGCGAGATTCGAACTCGCGACCTGTAGAATGCCAGCCAGACACACTACCAACACACTATGCAGGCGGGCTATTGGTATTTTGACTACCATCTTAATCTCTTTTACTGCATTTTAAAACATGTTCTCAGAATATTTTATTTGCTTTTCACCTCTAATTATTTAATACTTTGCTATTCAGCTGTGTCATGATAATTTCTTTCAGGTCTGTGTCCTTTTTTATATGCGTTTATAGTGCTTAATAGTTATTTTTTCAATAAAATTGGAAAGTAATTTAATAATAAAAAATGTTGTATTACAGGTAAAAGCCAAAATTCTGTTTATATTGCAATATTTGTTTAAAAACGTGTATAATTATGTTTTGCAAATTTACAAAACAACTAATAGCAGTTATAAGCAAAATAAAAGTTTAATGCTGTTTTCACAGTAAAAAACTTAAATGTTAATGGGAGAAAATACATTGAAATGTATAACTTTCTTGCTTAGGGTTTTTGAATAGTTAAAAAATTAACTACTTTTCATCAGTAATTTGCATAAACGAAATTTATGGATAAATTCTGGATATACCAAGGACCAATTATAAAAAACAAAGATTTTTCTCAAATCACATGTCAGCTTAACTGCATGTTCACACAATGCTGATTCTTCCCGTTCCATCTAAATAATAATATTAGAGAGCAAACTTCATGAGGGAGTTAAAACTCCATTGGTTAAAAGGACCTCACACGGGACACACGTTACGTACGCCTGCGTTATATTTTGTTATTCGCAATTTTTCTCTTTTGTAATATTTTATAAGAGTATGCAGTGGCCGCAGGAATGGACCTCTACTTTCATTCCAGCTATTCAATAGGTCACCATCCGCTCATGCTCGCATCTTCTCACCAGCAATAAGGAGTACTTAACTCTGTTCAGCATTATCTCCAATGAACTATATGCAACACTGGGAAGGACAAAAAATAATTTCAAAAAAAGAAAGCTTCAATGGTCCAGCCGGGAATCTAACCTAGAACAAACCAACTCAAACCCTACTAAGTACCTTGCATTTGAGTGGGCGGGATAAAGATCTAATGGCGTCACAAGGGTTCAAACAAATTTCTCATTTGAAGATTCTTTTGTTTATTATTCTATCGTTATAAGAAACTCCTGTATCTGTTTATAATGTGGGCGATTTTTTTAATGTCAAGAAAAAAGTATTGTGAACGCTTCTTCTTTTGAGAAGGAGTAACTATAATGTTAGTTTCATTTTCTTTAGTATATATTTTCAAGGTCATTTCGTGGTCAGCTCAGATTTTTAAATGGGCACTCCAACTGTTTTATAACAGATGTTTCCTTTAAAACCAAACTCTATTAAAATTTGGGTTTCACATTTAAAAAGTAAGTTGTGTTTTCCATTAAGTTACCATAAAACATACACTAATAAAATGTAATTAATACCATTGTTTTGCTCCTTAAATAAAGAAACATTCCCCATAAGCTACTTTCTTAAAAAAATAAGTTTTATATCCGCTTTCAAGGTCATTGAAATTTTAGAGTGTAGTAAATGTAATAATATTCTATATACCATTTGTTGTCAATTAACAGGCTTAAAACAATGTAGCAAGACTCCAAAAATAATGTTTAGGGTTTAATCACAGCTATGTCATTAAATAAATGAAGAATAGCTCGAGTCCAATCAACGAAATACTGTACTTTGATCATATTTATTGCATTTAACGCTCTTCCATTTTTACTATCCAGTTTCGCTGCTTAGTTTTTATTCATGAACTAGCGTTTAAGACTTATACAGTAAGTCTACTTTAGCCGAATATTTTTTAAGATGATGCAGCTGACAAATTTTACCAAAAGCTGTGAAAAATTATAAAAATAAAAATAATAATTTTCATAATAAAATTATATGAATTAAAGTTTAAGAAAACAAGTCGTTTTTCCAACTTGGCTTACTGTAGCTGCCAATTAACTAAAATTATAGATGGATATACATATGCTTATTAATAGACACTCCCAAATTTAAGCCTTTTTTTTTTTTCACTGTTTTCTAGCACTTTTATATACTCAAACAGCCAAACACGATGTAAATTTACACTACTTTGTTACAAAATTGCTATACAGCCTTTCAAAAGCACCTTAAAGGAAATGGTTGTATATTTTTTTCCAAATATTGCTCCAATTTTGAGAAATAAATTAAAATCAAGAGTTTTGGAGAGCACGAAAAATAATAAATTTTCTATATCAATTAGATTTAATATAAAAACATAGTATATTATATCTATTTGTATACACATTTTCTGTAAAATTAACTTTTTATGCGAATATTTTTAAACATGTATCACGTGGGTCAGTTTTATTAGAACGATGCATTTATACAACAAGAAATATTATTTACATAACTAGGAAGCTAGAATTTGGATACAGAACAAAAATATTACTATTATTGTATATAATAGCTGGTATAAATTTCAATCAGATATCTTACATACCGTTTATTTTCCAACTTTTACAGATGACTTCATTAATTTAAACAAATGTGTAACGTATATCGTCCCTCTGTTAAAAAATATGCATTTGTTTCTTTCCAACAGAAGTATAACATTTATAGCCTCAGTGGCGTTTAAGAATGGTGTATGTTTAATTTCCTACATTACATATTAAGCTATAAGCTATATTATGTATCAGTAGTATAAATCTGAAGTCGACTCTCTTCTTGATAGGAATATGAGAAATAAACATTTGTATTTTAAGGGTTTATCGATGCATAATAATCTTAGAGAAACGCCTGTAATTTTTTCTGTGGTTTTCGTTAAAGCTAGTTTAATTAATCATAAAATTCAAAGCAAGTAAATCTGAGTATGCCACAGAGTAATTATAATAAAAAAAGAAGGGCAATAAATGTTCATTAATTTAATCTTATTGAATTCTTTATGCAAGGATTCATATATCGTAAAATAACGTGGTAGATAATTTCCATTCAGTTTATATCTACCTAAACTAACTACCTATTTGTGTTATTGGTATGAAATACACGAAATAGGAAGCATATTCTCGATTCTCGTTTATAAAAACCTCTCAAATAATAGGTGAACCGTTCAGAGCGAAATCTAGCGAGTGAACACTGATGCATACATCCACTTTGCCATCTAGCGAAGCTTGAATGTACTGAAACGAATCGATGGAGCTGGGTCGGTAATACAGCCAGCATCTCTACCTATTTCTCTGCCATGCAACACCCCAGAGCTTTTTAGACAGTACTTGCATGACTACGTATAAATGTTGCCCCCTATTGCCTTTCAAACGCTTTATATTATATTTTTTAACAGCTGAATATAATGCTTTTTGATAATGTTGGTTTACAGATGAGTGTTAATGAAGCGAGAAGAATTCCAGAGATAACCAAGCCTAGATCTAAATATTCTTTAGTATCTAACTATTAATATATTTTACCTTAGGAGACTACTTTTGGATTGGCAATGAAAACGCTTTATGTAAGCCATTCTCATAAGTTTTTCTACCCAATATGCTTAGTTGCTTTCTCTAGGTAGAGAAGATATATCTATTGCATTCCAACCAAATAATCAAAAGTAAGATTTCACTTGAAATGTATGTTTTGAGGGTCCCTGAACCCAAAAAAGCATTTTCGCAAAAGATTCGTGGATCAGTGTGTGTTTGTGTGTGTGGACAGATAGCATAACTCAAAAACGAAAAATCGGGAATTATCAAACTTTATTTAAGTTCAGTATCTTCTAGGAATTTGACCTTAAGATTTTCAGGATAATCTCGCCATCCCAAGCTACCCTTTACATGGAACATTTTTCGAAATTTTTTATTTTTTCAAATAATCCAAATATTTTGTTTAAAATATCTACCATATATTAAAATATTTGTATGAAAAATGAAATGTATATTCTGAATTTCTTGGAAATAATCCTTTAAAAGATACGGTAAAAATATTTAAATGTATATTTTGAATTTTCTGGGAATAGTGTCTGAAATCTACTTTATTCTGGATGAACCGTAACAGATATGTAAGTAAAAAAGTAGATCTGACTAAAACACACCGTTTATGTCAAATACATCATTTTGAGATTTACCATTTCTAAAGTATTCCATGTTATTGGTTTTTAAATTTATAATACTTAATTTTTCGCAAATAGGAGGTCGTTATTCACTTTTTACACCCTGGTCGTACGAAAAGAACGAAATTCCAATTGCATCACATAGCGACAGATTTTAAAGGATCTCTACACGGTATTGCACTCCATCAAAAATTCGATACCGAGATTTCACAGGGAAATATATGTTTTAGGGCCCCCTGTATAAAAAAAAAAAAAAAAAAAAAAAAGAGCATTTTGCGCGTGTATGTGTGTGTGTCTGTGAATATAACTCAAAAACGAAAAGTCAGTAAAATACCAAACTTGGTATTTAAGCTCAGTATCTTCCAGGGATGCGACAGGAAGATTTCGAGAAAAATCCGCCACCCCAAACTATACTTTACATGTAACTTTTTTCGAAAATTTTGATTTTCTCAAAAATGACTCAACGATTTTGATATAAGTATCCTATATTAAAGATATTTATTTACCTGACAAATAAAATGTATATCTTGAATTTTCTGGGAATAGCGTCTGAAGATTACTTTATTCTGGATGAATTTTACCGAATTTTGCATAACTACTAAACCGTAAGAAATTGTCAGAAACTTACCACACTCAATTTATATTATATACATTTTTTCGTGAAGTTTATCCTTTTTTAGATATTCCTTGTTTTCGATTTCAGCTTTAAAAAGCTTATACTTTTCTCATACAGGAATTTGTCAACTCGTGTCCATACAAACAAAGGAACTTCAGTGACATAGCAACCAGCTTTTGACCATCACTTTAACCTATGGCAGTCCCTTATTTCGCTTCTATTTACAAGGAAGCGAGTAATAAGACTATTTTTGCTATTTTTTATCGATTAGCATGAAGTAAATAGAAATATAAGTTTTTTAGCAAAAATTTGTTGCCGAAATGTAGAGAAAGTCAAGTGAATCAGATGTTTTAAAGGATAATTTGTAGCCTAGCTTATTCCATTATTTCCCTTTACATTACAACGAACTAATATGAAAATTTATGCTAATGTTTGATTAGCATGAAGTGGGTAGAAGAATATCTATTTACAAGAATAGTTTCCCGCACAAGAGCAAAGGAAATTATGTGTATGGATTTTCCCCCATTTTGTAAGGTGCTTGTATATATTATTTTTTCCTGATTATATTAGTGCATTCAAACTAACCTAATAATTCATATTAAAACATATTAATGACACGGAATATTGACAACAATGACTAAATCAGTGCCAGTTTATTAGTACAAAGTTACAAAAACCATCCTTTTGACTGCATTAAGAATAGTTTCATCATACTACTATTGTTCAATTTATCAGGGATTCGACACTTTTACCTTTATTGGAAGTGGATAAGTATTTTTATATTTTCCATCTAGTGCGATGTAATAGATAGGGAAGATATTTCACTCCATCCATACTTTCTGCACCAAGATTATACCGGAAATACATGTTTTCCGTTTTTGTCTTTCAAAATCTGATGTGTTACACTCACATGACTTTCTCTAGCTCTTCTACAAATTACTTACATAAGATTATTCTTCTTTCTGCACCTTGCTAATCGAGATAATCATTAGCAGAATGTTCTTACTACTTAGTTCCTTATAAGTAGAAAGAAAATAAGGGAATACACTAAGCTAAACCGATACTCAAATGTTTTAAAAGCTGTCGTTATTCGATTGTCATTGCAAATTGCTTCCTTGCTTGGCCAGGAGCAGAACAAAAGAAAAACGGACACTTCCTGTCTGAGAAAAGTTTAAGTACTTACAACTGAAACCAAAAACAAGGAATATCTAGAAAACGGTTACCTCCACAACAAAAATGTAAAGGACATGAACTGTGTGTTTTGACGAGATCAACATTTTCTGTGTAGTAAGTTTTTGTCTATCTCTTACCGTTTAGCAGTTAAGCAAAATTTATCAAAATTCATCCAGAATAAAGAGCCCTTCAGAGGCTATTCCCAGAAAATTCAAGATATAAATTTTAGTTCGTATGTAAATATCTTTAATATACGGGATTTTAATCAAAATCGTTAGAGCCATTTTTTAGAAAATCAAAATTTTCAAAAATTCTTCCATGTAAAGGATAGTTGGAGGTGGGGGGCTTTTCTTGAAAATCTTCGTGTCGCTTCCTTGGAAGATACCAAATCTAAATACCAAGCTTAGTATTTAACGGTCTTTTCGTTTTTGAGCTATGCTGTCCACAGACACAGACACACTCACACACACACGGACCTTTTTCTGAAAATGATTTTTTTGGATTCAGGAGGTCCTAAAACATGTATTTCCGGTGAAATCTGGGTATCGAATTTTTGGGTGGAATACAATACTTCCTCTATACACAATGTACATAGTACGTATAGAGAAAATAAAAATCAGAATTTTTTTAGAAAAGTTCTCTGTGTGTGTGTGTGAGAGAGAGAGAGAGAGAGAGAGAGAGAGAGAGAGAGAGAGAACACGATAACTCAAAAACTAAAGTTTTTACCAAACCTGGTATTTAAGCTTAGTATATTCCAGGGATAGGTCACAAATATTTTTAGGAAAATTGTTCCCACCCCAAACTACCCTTTACAAGGAAAAAACTTCGAACATTTGATTTTCTCAATAATTGCTCTAACTATTTTGATTAAAATACCTTACCTCGTATATTAAAGATAATTAAATGACAAAATGTATATCTTGAATTTTCTTGGAATAGCGGCTGAAGATACCTTCATTCTGAATGACTTTTGGATAACTGGTTAACTAAAAGAGATACAGAAAAACGTTTTACCCAAAAATGTAGGTCTCGTTAAAACACACATTTTGTCATATACATTCTGTTTCATGGAGTTGACCATTTCCGAGATATTCCTTTTTACTGGTTTCAGTTTAAAAAATAATTAAACGTTTGTTATTCAGGAATTTGTCAGTTCCTGCCCATGAGAAGAAATGAATTTCTATCACATAGCAACGAGCTTTTAAAAGATTTGACTAACGCTTCGCTTAGTGTATTCCCTTACTTCCCTCCTACTTACAAGGAAGCAAGTAATAAGACCGTTTCTGCTAAACTTTATCTCGATTAGCAAGAAGTATAATAATTTGTTATAGAGATGTAGAAAAAGTAATGTGAATGGAACATACCAGATGTTTTAAAAAAAGTCCGTGTGTGTATGAACGGATAGCTCAAAAACGAAAATTCTATTAAATCCCAAACTTGGTATTTTAGTTAAGCATCTTTCAAGGATGCCACACGAATATTTTTAAGAAACTTCCACCATCCCAGACTGGCCTTTACGTAGAGAAGTTTAGTAGCATGTTTTTTTTTTGTTTGTTTGTTTGTTTTTTTAAATGGCTCTAACGATTTGGATTAAAATACCGTATATTTAAGATATTTACATGACAAACAAAATGTGTATTTTGAATTTACTGGGGATAGCCTCTGAATCCGTTCATTCTGAATAATTTTTGTATAACTGGTAAAGCGCAAGAGATAAACAAATATGTATCACACAAAAAGTGTAGATCTCGTTAAAACACACATTTTATGTCATATACATTTTTTCGTGGAGCTGACTATTTCCGATATATTCCTTGTTATTGGCTTCAGCTTTAAAATGCTTAAACATTTCTCATACAGGAATTTGTCAACTCCTGGCCATGCAAAGAAGGGAATATCAATCACATAGCAACAGCGTTTTGCAGCGATTTCATCCACGCGCCTGTCTTTTCTAATGAGTTCAACTCTTTTTCTTGTTGCGTTCCTGGATACAGTTCCAGAGCGACCGCTTGGATACTCGTATTCGCATCTTTGAAATGTTTCACCCATCTCCGTAGGTACGCTGAAATGTGAGGTGAATTTCAGCAGCAATTTATCCTCTTTGACAAGGAAATCAAGACAGCATCTTGTCGAAACGAAACATTGATGTCCACCATTTTGTAAATAATGTCTGTGGTCACATGATAGAAACTAATGATGTCGCATAATGGTAGATGTGGTGTAAGGTCTGTCAATTACGATCCTAATCATTTCTGTTACATTTTGGAATTTGAATTATTTACTGTAATAATCCTAGGCAAAACTGATGTACAAGAAACCCCAGAGGAAATCTTTAAATAAGTTTTCTAAAAGACCGCATATGGAAAATTTTCTAGGAAACCGCATAAAAACTGGCAGAGTTTCACCATATTTATTAGAATAAGCTTTTTTTTTTTATGAGTAATAAATATATTTGATTTTTACATTCGTTACATCTTTAAGTTTGTAAACTTGACTCATAAATTAAAGGCAATGACACAGAATTTGAACAGAACTTAGTACTAAAGTAAACGCCTGATTATCCCAAGCAAGAAGTGGGTTTTCACAATTATAAGAATTATAATTATATATATATGTATAACCCCCAATTTTGCCAAAGCCGAAAGAAACCTCACTTTTGCCTACTCTAGGCAGCTTCGCAGTGAGTTTCGCTGTGTTTTTTGAAGATGGTCTATCCCACGTCGAGTTTTCCAGCCGACTGACTAGCTTCACTCCCACGAGAGTTTGCTGGGGCAGCGAAGGAAGGATAGTTGTGCAATTTGTAGCAAAGTCGTAATTTACGTCACTCTGACAAGTAGTGGGCGATCTTGTTTCTGCCATAACTGTGTGACGTCAGTAGGCATCAAGAGATGTGGTTTGAACTATGGAAGAGGGTAACGCTCAATTCTAAGGCCTATATTACAATATCACATTTCTGTGACACAGAAATGAGATAAAACAGATATGGTAAAATATTTTACAGTGTAATATAGCATCTTTGACCACATCTAGCTTTGACATACTTTTGTTACACCCACCCTTTGTTACCCTTTGATCACATCACATCTGTGATTAGTAAAGAAAATGGCAGACATTATACATGTTCAGTGGCTACAGCCAAACTGCTCATTTCTTTTTATGAATTACATGAAATGCTGTACAATTCAAATCATAATTATTATAAATACAGAAACGAAACACTAGAAATATATAAATGCATAGCAGAAGTCATTAGTGATACACAGGAAGGGTATCCAGCAAATGATGTGAGAAAATAATTAAATGGATTGGAAACTCAATATTTAGAAGAAGAAAATGAAAGTTTTTATGACAATCATTAATTACTATTTTGATGCCTTTGTTATTAATTCTCATGAATGCAGTGTTCATTAACATTCTTCAAGAAATTGTTTTATTGAGGTTAAGTTTTAGGTTAGGTTATTCGAAAATGTTTTAAATTAACGTAATAGAAAGTTGAATATTCACGATAATGACACAATTCACAATGTGAACAGAACAAAATAGGAAGCACTACTACAGCTATGCTATTAACTTTAGGTTATCCTTTTTAAAACTATTATAAAAGGTTACGTAGTGTAACATACTAGGCGGCTTAAATGTAAGTTTTGGGACAAAAATAACACAACTATTTGAAACAGTTTCACCATTAAAACTGTTTCATAAAACACTTCCGGAAATTGGTTATTCTTTCACGTATCACTTCCCCGCAACAGACCCATGCAACAAAAACAGCAGCGCCTGAATAGTTATTTCACTTATTGCAACATTTGCTGTGTTCCATCAAATACACTATAGCTATAGTGTATTTGATTTCATAACGTAAATATTGTGTCATTGTTTCCAAAGTTTACCGCAAGGTGCGCCTTTGTACCTTGTAGCGCACGGCCTGATATTATCGCGTATTTCGAATGTACTAAACAAACTCATTCCCTCTCGTTAACGCGCAACAGTGCTTTGCTTTTGTCATTAGATAATTTCCTCTTCAGTGCAGCTAGTGGTGGTTACATTTGGGGCATTGTGATTTTATCGATGGATTGTATTTATCTCAATAGTATTTGGTGCTACGAAACAGTTCAGAGAATTTCTGTTGAAGGAAACTGTTATTTCGAAACTGTTTCGTGGTTGCAACAGAAACAGATTAAACTGTTCCGGAAAAAGAATAACTTTTCCCACCACTATTAAATGTGCTTATAAAATGTGATCAAAGGTTTTATCACACTCTGTGACACAGAAATGTGATAGTGTGATATTGGCCTAACAGTGGGTTGCTCACGATTTGACTATGACCATAATTTCCACTAAGTTCTAGTAACTAAAGCGCTGTTTGATAACATAAAATCTATCAATTAATTTCACCAAGAAATGCCTTCAGGCTACTTTACTCTGAATCACGAGTGTCACAGAATGCATTAATAAAGCACATAGAGCGTGAAATTTTGCACGAGATGCAGTGCTGCCAGCTTAATAGAAACATAGAACAATAAAAAGAATGTCCTCACATGGAGAGAAAAGCAACTGCACACACTCGCAAGAATAAATGAAAAGCATCCCTTTGCTGAATGCGAACCGTGCGAAAGAAAACAATATCGCATCGCTAGTCGCAGCGCAGACCTTTCTTCAGATTGCAGTAGTTCATTTCGACGGTTGAACAAAGACCAGTTAAATGTGGCGTGTTTGACGAAATCGACAGATAAAAGGTCACACAGTACGATGCGAAATTGAAAGAAGCGTTTCCAATGCAAGAAAGGGAGCTTTTAACGTTCCACTTAAATTGAGTGACGTCAGATAGCGCCCTGATCCTTTTCCAATAACTTTTGCAGACGATTGGGTCAGAATTAAAGTCGCTACTCGGGAATGTCGCTGAAAATCTATTAAATATTTCTTGTTCTTTTCTTTCATTGTTCTGCTGCCTAAACCACATCAATCTTTTCTTTAGAGAATAAGATTGAAATTGTTGCTGATATGAACACTCACACGACTTTCTCTGCTCACTACATATTCACTTAAGTTCAAAATGTATTAGAAATGATTTCAAACGAAACAGAAAGCATTAGTTATATAACAATAGGCAGTAGTATTGAAATGTGACTTGCAATACAAAGGAAAAAGACCCAGATGCGTTACATTCTCATGCTTTTCTCTAACCATTCTCAACAAACCATCTTTAAACATCTTATTTTTCTATCTACCTGACATAAGTATTTGCAGAAATATTTTATTACATATTTCCTTATAGATACAACGATAATAGTGGAATAGGCAGTTCTTAAGTGATAGTCAAATCGTTTAATAGTTTGTTTTTATGTAAATGCTTTGAAATTCCATTCTCCTTGCTGGAGCAGCTGAAATAAAAATGAATGATTTCTCATTTGAGAAAATCATAATATTTAAAATTTAATATCTCAATATATGGATAACTCAAAAAAAAACAACAACAAACAAATAGATAATCATATTTGTTTCCACGTGCATCATATCAGTATGTTTACGAAAATAGTACAAAAGCACGCAACCGGAGCTTTCCAAACTACCTGTGTTACATCCGGTGGAGCCAGGCGCGCGGCTTTGTTCCTGGTAACCATGATACGTGTAACGGGTATTATAGGTGCAATATAAAACGTATAATTTATTTTATTTATCGTCCTGAATGTAGCTGAATAATACAACACAATTTTCGTACGGAAAAAGATTAAAGCAAACATAAATAAAATAAAAATTAAAAAAAGCATTAGTGACATATTAAGAACTATTATTCCAGTTTTTTTTTACCAAATAATCACAGTAAATATGAAGATATATTTTCAGTTCATAATTCGTTACCATCCGGTACATAGTATTTCGACACTATTCGGAATTGGATTTACTTCGTTAATTAAGTCGCGTATAAAAGCTTGACATATCCATATTATTTCGAATTAACAAATCTTAATTAATTATTGTATAACAAGAGAATTACGTAATTATTATTAGAGAAATTGTGATATTCGTATAACAAGAAGAGCCTCAAAAATATAATTTCAACTTGTTCGCTGAGTTTTTATGTAAAAACGACACAAATTATCATCCTTGTACTCATCTCTTACAAATTGGTTTTCCATACATCTTGACGCCCGGGTAATTAAAAGTATCTCATGACCATATCAAAGGAGAACTGATTAGTTTTGGTTGTGATTATAAATTTATAATAACTTGGTCATTATTGGGTCTGGCTGCTAAACCACATGAATGCAAATTATCATCCATGTTCAACACAGAATAACAAACAACAGGAGATCAAACCCTACGTCGTTCCTACAAGAATTCTTATAACGTACAAAAACCCATCCTCTTGCAAATGGTTTTCCATACATCTCGACGCGCGAGATATTATAAGAATCTCATGATTATCAAACGAGAGCTAGTTTTCGTCGTGAATAGTTATAAATTTAAGATACACGGCTAAAATATACATTTAAATAACTTAGTCATCATTGGGTCAGGCTACTAAACCGTTGAATGCAAATTATTCTCCATGATCAATACAGAATAATAAACGACAGGAGATCGAAACCTACGTCGATCATACAAGAAGTCTTATAACATACAAAAATCCATCCTACCATCCCGCAGTGCATAGAACCGTTATAATCATAGTTTTACTTTCTCTATACGCACTATGTACATAGTGTATAGAGAAGGTATTGCACTCCACCCAAAAATTCGATACCGAAATTTCAACGGAAATATATGTTTTAGGGTCCTCTGTGTCCAAAAAAAAAAAACATTTTCACAAAAACGTCCGTGTGTGTGTGTGTGTGTGTGTGTGTGTGTGTGTGTGTCCGTGTGTCTGTGAACACATACCTGAAAAACGAAAAGTCGGTAAAATATCAAATTTAGTATTTAAGTTTAGTATCTTCCAGGGCTGCGACACGAAGATTTTCAAGAAAATCCCCCCTTCCCAAACTACCCTTTACATGGAACTTTTTTCGAAAATTTTGATTTTCTTAAAAATGGCTGTAACGATTTTGATTAAAATTTCGTGTATTAAAGATATTTACCTGACAAATAAAATGTATATCTTGAATTTTCTGGGAATAGCCTCTGAAGACTAATTTATTATGGATGAATTTTACGGAATTTTGAATAACTACTAAACCGTAAGAGATGGACGAAAACTTACTGCACGAAAAATGTAAAGCACGTTAAAACACACAATTTATGTCACATACTTTTTTTTCGTGGAGTCTTCGTTTTTGAGTCATTCCTTGTTTTTGGTTTCTGCTATGAAGACATACTTTTCTCGTATAGAAATTTGTCAACTGCTTCCATACAAACAAAGGAACTTCAGTGACATAGCAACCAGTAAGGAACATAGCAACATGGAACCAGTAATAAGACTATTTCTGCTATTTTAGTCTAATTAACATGAAGTAAATAGGTGTATAAGCTTTTTAAGAGTAATTTGTTGCAGAAATGTAGAAAAAGTCATGTGTATGGTACACATCAGATTTTTTTAAATGGGGTGGTAATAAATACTATTTCAAATTCTACCCAACGTTGAAGTTGTAATAATTCCATTTCAATTGGCGCTAAATGTGAACCAGTAATAAACTCCATAAGTTGAAAACTATTGAAAACTATGACATTGAAAACTATATTTTCGTATCACATAGCATCTGAACACCAACGTACACATTTTGGTCCGGTTTCGAAACATCCGGTATACCTGGTGGTCCAACCGCCCGTATTTGACCCTGGAGATATTCCTTTGTGGTAAAAAGAGTTGCAGAACTCGACGGGGCTGTTGCAAGTTAAAAACAGTCATTGGGGAACTGGCGAGTTACTCTTATCAGCGGAGATGATGGGCGGGTCGAGCTCAACGAGACGGGTAAAACGAAGGTCGCCACGCCAATTCCTCCCTGTCCGATTTTAATTTCAAATACTCCAGTTTCATTTAGCAGTTCTTTGATACATGAACGAATAGCTTTAAACGTCAAATACGGGGCAGTTGGGTCAGTTATAGTATTTTCATTTAGAATAAGCGGTTCAAGGTCACGTCTGGTGGCTTACCGCGCATCCCCTCCACACAAACTACTGTGCTCCTACCTTCCCTCCCTCCTCTTTCTTCAAGGCATATACAAAGAAGGTGCTGCAGAGTGAGGGGAATATGACCTTGAACCGCCTATTCCAAATAAACGTAGTATACCCAGTAGAATGATGAGCGCAGGAAACATCATTGTGTGTACTGCAGGTTGCTGGAATCCATTGTTCTTGCACAATAAATTACTTCTACAGTAGATTTAATGACACCCAGCTTGTCATAAGCAACTTATCATGTGACATAAAGGGTATGATAACTAATGACCAATTAATGCGCATGTGGCAGGAAATGGACTACTGTTTTGCTTTTCATTGCCAATAAATACAATGCAATTGTTGCATAGAGACAGCATCAACGATTTGAAACTTCCCTCTATCCATTGGTATGCAGAACAAGTCTTCCTCTAACTTCTCGGATCACCCTCCTTTATATGTAGGACTGACGCCCCCAAGACTTGCAAGTGAACTTCTAGGGAGAAGCCTGTCGAGAAACAAGCAAACTTTGGATCTGACATGTTCAAACTTAAAGCAGCAGAGGGGAATGCCCAGTAACTCATTCCACTTTGTGAGAAGCACTGGCGCATGTCGCTATGCGACGTCATGGTATGTTTGTAGAGGAGGCATTTTAAGGTAGATGCCTTCTGCGTGTTGAATTCCCCTTTGCTGTTTTTATAACAGAACTTATGTTATAATAAAAGTAGTTCATATTCACTCGTTTAGTTATCAAACGAAAACTTGAATTTCAGACGTACCACTTAGAGTGACAACAATTAAGCACTTCTCATCAGTTATTTTGTTTTAACTATTCGTGTTCTATAAGCCTGTTATGTTTATAAATACTGTATATGGAGTATCATGTTCTCTATCCATAATATTTTTGCGTCCTTGCAACAGAAGATGAATGTATAGAGAAGGTATTGCACTCCACCAAAAATTCGATACCGAAATTTCACCGGAAATATATGTTTTAGGGTCCCCAATATCCAAAAAAAGCATTTTCAGAAAAAGGTCCGTGTGTGTGTGTGTCCGTGTGTCTGTGAACACGATAACTCAAAAACGAAAAGTCGGTAAAATACCAAACTAGGTATTTAAGTTTAGTATCTTCCAGGGATGCGACACGAAGATTTTGAGAAAAATCCCCCACCCCCAACTACCCTTTACATGGAACTTTTTTCGAATTTTTTGATTTTCTCAAAAATGGCTCTAACGATTTTGATTAAAATTTCGGATATTAAACATATTTACCTGGCAAATGAAATGTATATCTTGAATTTTCTGGGAATAGCCTCTGAAGAGTAGTTTATTCTTGATGAATTTTACTAAATTTCGAATGACTGCTAAACCGTAAGAGATGGACAAACACTTACTACACAAAAAATGTAGAGCACTTTAAAACACACAATTTATGTTATATACATTTTTTTCGTGGAGTTGGTCGTTTTTGTGACATTCCTTATTTTTGGTTTCTGCTATGAAAAACGCATACTTTTCTCATACAGGAACTTGTCAACTCCTATCCATATAAACAAAGGAACTTCATTGACCTAGCAACCAGCTTTTGCCTATCACTTTAATCTACGGTTGTCCCTTATTTCGCTTCTACTTACAAGGAAGTGAGTAATAAGACTATTTCTGCTAATTTTTTCTGATTAGCATAAAGTAAATAGAAGTATATGCTTTTTAAGAATTATTTGTTGCAGGGATATGGAGAAAATCATGTGAATGGTACACATGAGATTTTTTTCTTGGTTCTTCTGAAAAGTCCAATTATGAAAAGTCATGCATATGAAGAGTTCTTCAGAGCCTATTCCCATAAAATGCACGAGAAACGTTTTATTTTCTATGTGAATGTTTTTAATATACCGTGTTTGGTTGTTTCCTTAGATAGGTGGTAACGCGGTTGCTTATCAAGCCGAGGAGGTCCGGATTCAATTCCAAGCGGTGGCCGCGCTTGCTAAAGTGCCTCGCTTTGGTGCTTCGTGGCGCACAGGATCGTGGGTTCGAGTCCCGCCTTGGGATGGGTGTTACTGTGTTTGTGAATGTGTTTATATCTGTGTATGTATAGATAAAAGGAGAACTTAATAGATCAACTAAGGAAATGTAGGAAACTGAAAGCCTCCGAAACTGTATTATTTTAATGAAAAAAAAAGTTAACGGTACGGACGAGGAGATTTTCTCCCGCTGGTAGACCTGATCCGGGGTGCACTCAGCCTCGCGGCGCCCCTTGGGGGAGTACTTGAGGAAAAAGTAGTGACTCGGGAGGGACTCGGGGCGCTAACCACGTCCCACCCTTCAGTGCTACACCCCATCTATGACGCCTATAATGGGCAGAGATGGGGGACCAGCGGCCGGGCGGTAAGCCTTGGCATGAATTTGGGCTGTTATGCCACGGAGTTTAGTTTAGTTTTAATAAATATATTTTAAGCAACAAAATTGTTAGTAATTTTTTAGAATATTGAACATTTAAAGAGTATATGTAAAGAGTATTTGGGTTGAGGGGATTTTTCTGAAAATCTTCGCATCACGTCCTAGGAATATATTAATCTTAAATACTAAGTTTGATATTTGACGATCTTTTCGTTTTTGAGTTATGTTGATCACGGACACGCACGCACGCGCGGGCTTTTTTTTTTTTTTTTTTTTGTTTTCTTAAAATACTTTATTATTATTATTATTATTATTATTATTATTATTATTATTATTATTATTATTCAGCGTACCCTAAAAGGTGTGTTTTCAGGGAAATATTGGTATTGAATTGTTGATTGGAATCCAATGCCTTCAGTTGCCCTCCGTGGTGTAATGGTTACCGTGCTAACTTCATGTACCCAAGGTCGCGGGTTCAAACCCGGCGGAGGACGATGGATTTTTTCGGGCGTAAAAATCCTTAGCATGGAAGTAAAGCCGTTACGGCACGTAAAAGAACCTCAAGCCTGATGGAGAGGCCTCTGAGCAAAATTAAGCGGTCTTTCACGCCCAATTTAGAATGGGACGCTGAGAACCACAGTAATTAAAGAACGTCCATAAATAACACGCCATTTACATTTTCGAATGCCTTCTCTACCTATGTGTTATATACGTGGCAGAGAAATAGTCATAGGGATATACCATTATTTCTTTTTGTTTTTCTGTATCGTATACTATTGACCGTTGTCATGTTCCTTCCAGTTCTTTATTTTTCTGAACAGTTTCACATCATTAGGCAATTGTTTTGTCCTGTACATAGTTATTTATTAAATTGTCTAAGTAGATGTATATATAAATACAATTTTCTCATAACTGGTTTTGTTGTATTCGAGTAAATGCAATCTCAGTACTTTCTCTGACTGTATAGAAGATGAAGCTCACTATTTAGTTTTAGTGCTCCAATAAACACCTGGTGAAGGAAGGTTTCCAATTAGTGCACTGCCCATCACTGCCAACTTAAACTACTCCGTTCTGTGCGAACTTATCTCGTTGACCTGGGAGGATATCGAACAGCTTACTCGATTTACCCGCAGAGACACTCGACTCCTTCGATTTTCTCATATCGTTATCTCCTCCACGTTCTCTTATTATCACTCGCTCTCATCTTCCAATACTGCAGCACAGTCACGACTTCGCCTGGCAGAGCTGTTCTAATTCTGCAGTTCACAACTGCCATGGGTCAGGGGGCTGTTTTCTCCTATAACAGGCACTCCTAGAAAAATACCAGTTCATTTACGGAAGTGGTTCTCAACTTAGTCTTTAGGGGGGGCGAAAGGATTTAAATAATTAGTGTGCTCCATTCACATGACTTTCTCTACATCTCTGCAACAAATTATTGTTAAAAAGCTTATGCTTCTATTTACTTCATGCTAATCGAGAAAAAAATAGCAGAAATACCTCGCTTTCTTGTAAGTAGTAGCGAAATAAGGGAGTACCATAGGTTAAAGTGAAAGCCAAAAGCTGGTTGCTATGTGACTGAACGTTCTTTATTTATATGGACAGGAGTTGACAAATTTCTGTATGAGAAAAGTATACGTTTTTCATAGCTGAAACCAAAAACAAGGAATATCTCAAAAACAATCAACTCTACGAAAAAACGAATATAAAATAAATTGTGTGTTTTGAAGTGCTCAACATTTGTTGTGTGGTAAGTTTTTGTCTATCTCTTACGGTTTAGCAGTTATGCAAAATTCCGTAAAATTGACCCTGAATAAAGTAGTATTCATTGGCTATTACCAGAAAATTCAAGATATACATTTTATTCACCAGGTAAATGTCTTTAATATACGATATTTTAATCAAAATCGTGAGAGCCATTTTTTAGAAAATCAAAATTTTCGAAAAAAGTTCCATGTAAAGAGTAGTTTGGGGTGGCGGGATTTTTCTCAAAGCCTTCGTGTCGCATCCCTGGAAGATACTAAACTTAAATACCAAGTTTGGTATTTTACCGACTTTTCGTTTTTGAGTTGTCGTGTTCACGGACACACACGGACCTTTTTCTGAAAATACTTTTTTTGGATACAGGATACCCTAAAACATATATTTCCGGTGAAATATCGGTATCGAATTTTTGGTGGAGTGCAATACCTACTCTATACACTATGTACATAGTACGTGTAGAGAAAGTAAAAGTTAAATAAGGGAAGTTTTTTTTAAATAAATTAATTAAATAAATATCACTATTATATCTAAGGAATGTATCAGTTTTAGGCAGCTTGAATGCATAACCTTGTTCAAAATACAAATTCTGAGTCTCGAAGTTAAATTCATGCTTTAACAAACTGTAAATTCCTTCCTGAGTATATAGATATTGATCTAGGACCGAGGAACTTCGCCTGCAATGTTGTCACTAAGGCGAGGTATAGCGGACGGAAGAACTTGTACAAATGTTTGCAGGCTAAGTTAGTAACAAAGAGTGGGATGAGATAAGCTCCAGAGAAGATCTTGCCGGAAGTATCTGTATGCACGTCGAGCCAGTGATTTTTGGCAAAGTCTGCCAACCACGCCTCGGTTGTCAGGAGGCCAAGGTATGCAGTTGTGTGTGGAGGTATGCTTGTTTCTTGTGCAAAGACACCAATTTACTGCTGCTTTTAGGATCTCGGGTTCGATTATAGACTATCAAAAATGCACTTACAGGAGGGCGCCATGGTGTTGTTGACATCCTCAAGACCTGGGATCTGAGGAGAGTGAGGGGAAGGAGATAAAAATCTGATCTCTTAATTTATACATAGGTATTAAATTAAAATCCCCTCACAAAACGTAATAAAATAAACGAAAAGAATCTGATGTGTTCCATTCACATGACTTTCTCTACATATCTGCAACAAACTATTGTTAAAAACTTATGGTTATATTTACTCCATGCTAATCGAGACAAATTTAGCAGAAATATCCTTATTACTTGCTTCCTTGTAAGTAGAAGCGAAATAAGGGAGTACCATAGGTTAAAGTGATAGTCAAAAGCTGGTTACTATGTGACTGAAGTTCCTTTGTTGCTATGGACAGGAGTTGACAAATTCCTGTATGAGAAAATTTAAGTTTTTCAAAGCTGAAACCAAAAACAAGGAATATCTCAAAAACGATCAGCTCCACGAAAACAATTAGCAGAAATATTCGTATTTCTTGCTTCCTTGTAAGTAGAAGCGATATAAGGGAGTACCATAGGTTAAAGTGATAGTCAAAAGCTGGTTGCCATGCGACTGAAGTTCCTTTGTTTGCGTTTGTATGAGAAAAGTATAAGTAAAACGATCAACTCCACGAAAACAAAATGTATATAAGATGAATTGTGTGTTTTAACGTGCTCTACATTTTTTCGTGTTTTAAGTTTTTGTTCATCTCTTACGGTTTAGCAAAATTCCGTAAAATTCGTCCAGAATAAAGTATTCTTCAGAGGCTATTACCAGAAAATTCAAGATATACATTTTATTTGTCAGATAATATCTTTAATATACGACATTTTAATCAAAATCGTTAGAACCATTTATGAGAAAATCAAATTTTTTAAAAAAATTCCATATAAAGATTAGCTTGGGATGGGAGGATTTTCTTGAAAATCTTGGTGTCGCATCCTTGGAAAATACCAAACTTAAATATCAAGTTTGGTATTCAACAGTATTTTTGTTTTTGAGCTATGCTGTCCATAGGCATACACATACGCACACACATACAGAGCTTTTTACACAAATGCTTTTTTTGGATTCAGGGGGGACCCAAAACATGTATTTCCGGTGAAATTTCGGTATCGAATTTTTGGGTGCAGTACACACGTTCTCTAAACACTATGTACATAGTACGTGTAGAGAAAGCAAAAAATCACTGTAATTTTAGGGAAAAATTTTATATATTTTTAATTTCTCTATCCCCATATGTACAATGTACATAGGGATAGAGAAAGACCCCCTGTATCCAAAAAAAAAAGCATTTTTAGAAAAAGGTCCGTGTGTATGTGGGTCCGTGTGTCTGTGAACATGATTACTCAAAAATGAAAAGTAGCTAAAATACCAAACTTAGTATTTAAGTTTAGTATCTTCCAGGAATGCGACACGAAGATTTTGAGAAAAGTCCCCCCACCCCAAACTACCCTTTACATGGAACTTTTTTCGAATATTTTGATTTTCTTAAAAATAGCTCTAACGATTTTGATTAAAATATCAACTAACAAATAAAATGTATATATAGAATTTTCTGGGAATAGCTTCTGAAGACCTGTTTATTCTGAATGAATTTTGCTTAATTTGGCATAACTAGTAAACCATAAGAGATATATAAAAACTTACTCTACAAAAAATGTAGGTCTTGTTGAAATACACAAGTTATGTCTATACATTTTTCTCGTGGAGCTTACCGTTTTCGAGGTATTCATTGTTATTAGTTTCAGTTGTGACGGGAGTGTCCGTTTTTCTTTTGTTCTACTCCTGGCCAAGAAAAGAAGCGATTTGTAATGACAATCGCATAACGACAGCTTTAAAAACATTTGAGTATTGGTTTAGCCTAGTGTATTCCCTTATTTTCTTCCTACTTATACGGAACTAAATAATAAGAACATTGTGCTAATGGGTACCACGATTAGCAAGGTGCAGAAAGAAGAAGAAGAATCTTATGTAAGAAGTTTGTAGAACAGCTAGAAGTTTAGTATAACATGAAATTAATCCTAGAGTACAGCCCTATTTGTATAGTTAGTTAAAACCAGCGGAACTTATATGTACCGACAGTTAAGTTGAACCTTCCAAAGCCTCCCAAATCAATATCATTATACTCTGAAATGACGACAATATGTGCAGAAGTGTCGTACGCTTCATATTACGCTATTTCGATGTTGAGATATCGAGTTTAAGATACAAATTTAGCAGTGTAGTAATATCTTGTAAGGAACGCCTTTGTTGACGTCATATCCATTTTCTTATCTTTTGCCAAATCCTGGAGATTTCCAATCACATGCATTGAGTTTGATGTTGTACTATACGTCAGGAGTTGCCAAGCTTATTCTTTCAGCTAATTCATTATTCATTCCAGATTATTTTTACATATGACAAGTACAGCTTGTTACTTTATCTACACGTACTATGTAGTGTATAGAGAAGGCATTGCATTTGCGACAGTATTTTAGCACGACACATATATTATTACTTTGTAATATTTAACATAAGAAATATATGCTCAGTGGAACGCACTACCGTAGCGTGTAGAAACTCCCTTTGTATTCTTCAAGGTTACGCACTTTGTTAAAAAAAAAATCTGATGTGCTACACTCACATGATTTTCTCTAGCTCTTCTACAAACTTCATACATAAGATTCTTCTTCTCTCTGCACCTTGCTAATCGTGGTACTCATTAGCACAATGTTATTATTTAGTTCAGTATAAGTAGGAAGAAAATAAGGGAATACACTAGGCTAAACCAATAGTCAAATGTCGTTATGCGATTGTCATGACAAATCGCTTGGCCAGGAGTAGTACAAAAGAAAACCGGACACTCCCGTCTGAGAAAAGTATAAGTACTTCACAACTGAAACTAATAACAATGAATACCTCGAAAACGGTAAGTTCTATCAGAAAAATGTATATGACATAACTGGTGTATTTTAACAAGACTTAAATCTTTTGTATAGTACGTTTTTTTCTATCTCTTGCGGTTTACTAGTTATGCCAAATTAAGCAAAAGTCATCCAGAATAAACAGGTCTTCAGAAGCTATTCCCAGAAAAGTCAATATATACATTTTATTTGTTAGGTAAATATCTTTAATATATGATATTTTAATCAAAATCGTTAGAGCCATTTTTAAGAAAATCAAAATCTTCGTAAAATGTTCCATGTAAAGGGTAGTTTGGGGGGGTTTTTCTCAAAATCTTCGTGTCGCATCCCTGGAAGATACTAAACTTAAATACCAAGTTTGGTATTTTAATTACTTTTCGTTTTTGAGTTATCATGTTCACAGACACACGGACACACGCACGGACCTTTTTCTTAAAATACTTTTTTTTGGATACAGGGGTCCTCAAACATGTATTTCCAGTGAAATCTCGGTATCGAATTTTTGGGTGGAATGCAATACTTCTCTATCGCTATGTACATTGCACACATGGGGCTAGAGAAAGTAATAACACGAATTTTAGTACATTAGGGACTCAAGTAACGAACCTTTAGAGGAAGAAAGGTATTTTCCCTTTAAAACTGGAAAGAGGGAATTTCTCATTGTAGAACAAGGTCACGTGGGTGTAAAATAAAGAAAAATCCCCGATAGTCACGTGATACGGCACCTTACGCGCCCTTTTTAGCCAATCAAATAGGAGGGCAATACCTTTGAATATATAAATGATATGTGCGTACAAGAAATCGGACTCCCAAAGTTATTCAGAATGTAGGAATCACGTATAAGTTAAACCAGGTTAGTAATGTTCACCATGTAGCTAACAAGGTAAACAAGGTGACTAAGAAAACGCGCAGCGTTCAATTGTAGGAAAACGGTGTTTTACAATTTAATCAGACGAGAAATGACTACCGTAAACGTTATGCGGACCGAGAAACTCAAGATTACGCTGACGAGTGTAAAGACATAACAACTCCGTAAAAGTGGAATTAGCTCTTAAATAAAACTACTTCATAAAGTTCGCGATTAGTGTTAAACACCTTTATCATCCTTTCCCCCCTGAGTAAGAGACAACTCTTGGTCTACAAGAACGAGCCTAGCCAGTGCAACAAAGGGAATCTGCAAGGTATGTACACTCCTAATGTAGAGAATTTCACGAGCATTAACCCTCGACCAACTCCAAGTAGACTTACCTGATAGCGTCATACTGTCACAACGACGCCACAACAAACAATACTACGACACATTCCACCCAAAAATTAGATACAGAAACTTCACCGGAAATACACGTTTTAGGGTTTCCTGTATTAAAAAAATAATTTTTAGAAAAAGATCCTGTGCGTGCAGTGTGTGTTCATGTGTCGTGTCTGTGAACACAATAACTCAAAAACGAAAAGTTGGTAAAATATCAAACTTGGTATTTAAGTGTTGTATCTTCCAAGGATGCGACACGATGATTTTGAGGAAAATCCCTCCAACCCCAAACTACCCTTATATGAAAACATTTTCGTACCTTTGATTTTTATTTTTTCAAAAATTGCGCTAACCATTTTGATTAAGGTATATATTTATATGACAGCTAAACGTATATCTTGAATTTTCACAAAAACTTACAGCACAAAACGTGTAGAACTCGTTAAATCTCACAATTTATGCTATATGCATTTTTTCTAGATTGGACTATTTCCGAGATATTCCTTGTTATTGGTTTGTTTTAAAATACTTTTGGAATTTGTCAACTCCTGGTCATGCAATGAAACCAATTTCAATCACATAGCAACTAGCTTTTAAAACATTTGACTATCGCTTAAACTTGCTATTCCTTGCCGCCACAACGCAGACGTTATTATAACAGGCGAAGAAATCTTGATACAATAACACAATTTGCAAACAGACCGATACCACTGCATTAAACTTTGGACAGTGCCCGATTCTGGCACACTGTTGGGCTGGAAGCTTCATCTAGGCTTTAGATGGTTATCTCGATTAGCACGATGTAAATAAGAATAACATTTATAACAATTTACTACAGAGACGTAAAGAAAGCCGTGTGAATGGGACACAACGGAATAGTAGTTTCTTGTTCACAGGTACTCACTTTTTTTTTTAAATCTTGTTTTTACTTTCTCTATACGAAATATGTACATAGTGTATAGAGAAGGTGTTGCATTACACCCAAAAATTCGATACCGATATTTCACCGGAAATACATGTTTTGAGACTCCCTGAATATAAAAAAAGCTTTTTAGAAAAATGTCCGTGTGTGTGTGTGTGTCTGTCAGTCTGTAATTTTCAAGAAAATCCCCCACTCCCAACTACCCTTTACATGGAACTTTTTTCGAAAAATTTTATTTTCTAAAAAATAGCTCTAACGATTTTGGTTAAAATATCGTATATTAAAGATGTTTACCTGATAAATAAATTGTATATCTTTTATTTTCTGGAAATATCCTCTGAAAACTATTTTATTCTGAATGAATTTTACGAAATTTTGCATAACTGCTAAACCATGAGAAATGGACAAAAACGTACCACACAAAAATGTAGAGCACATTAAAACACATAATTTATATTATATAATTTTTTTTTTTCGAGGTCTTGATCGTTTTTTAGATATTCCTTGTTTTTGGTTTCAACTTTGATAAACTTGTACTTTTCTCATACAGGAATTTGTCAACTCGTGTCCATACAAACAAAGGTACTTCGGTCACCTAGTAACCAGCTTTTGACTATCACTTTAACCTATGATACTCCCATATTTCGCTTCTGCTTACAAGGAAGCAAGTAATAAGACTATTTCTGCTAATTTTTTCTCAATTAGCAAGAAGTAAATAGAAGAATAAGCTTATTAACAATAATTTGTTACACAGAAGTAGAAAAAGCCATGTGAATGGAACACATATGTTTTCTATTGTTTCATTTATATAGCCCTCCTTTAACATCTAAGGTCATTTCGGGGGCTTTGCAATAGAAACAACTCGTTGACTGTAGGTTATTTATGTTGGGTTTCAATCATTTAATTTTCTTCAAACACACGCATTCACTCTCACATTCATACTTCCAGGCTCTGCAGGGAACAGAAAAAAAATCTGGTTAAAGAAACATTGGCCACCCCAGCCGGGAATCGAAACCGGGACCCCCGGGTTAGGAGTCAGCTTGCTGACCACTCGACCACGGAGGCAGTCAAGTACTTATTCATACATACAGAGCATTTTTACTTTCTCTAGCCCCATATGTACAATGTACATAGGGATAGAGAAGGTATTGTATTCCACCCAAAAATTCGATACCGAGATTTCACCGGAAATACATGTTTTGGGGTTCCCTGAGTCCGAAAAAGAATCTTTAAAAAAAGGTTCGTGCCTGAGTGTGTCTGTGGACAGCATAGCTCAAAATCGATAAGTCGGTTAAATACCAAACTTGGTATTTAAGTTTAATGTGTTCCAGGAAGTGACACGAACATTTTCAAGAAAATTCACCCACCACAAACTCCACTTTACATGGAACATTTTTCGAAAATTTTGATTTTATCAAAAATGCCTCTAACGATTTTGGTTCACATACTGTATATTAAAGATATTCACATTAAAAATAAAATCTATATGTTCAATTTTCTGGGAATAGCCTCTAAAGAGTATGTTTGGTGGAGTTTTGTATAACTTTATATAACAGTTAAACCGTAAGAGATAGACAAAAACTTACTGCACAAAAAATGTAGATCTCATTAAAACACATAATTTATGCCATTTACGTTTTTCTTATAGAGTTGACCGTTTGCGAGATATTCATTCTTATTGGTTTCAATTTTAAATTATTTTTTTTAAAACGGAATCAAGCAAAGCGAACCGAACAATAATTGTTCCACATAGCTACCTAATGTTTATCCAGGTTAGCATGACGTAGATAAAAGAATAATCTTTTGTAAGAAAGTGTTGTTTGTGGAACAGGTAGCGAAGGTTATGTGAATGGAGCAAGAAGATTTTGTAGTTTAAGAAGATAACTCAAATTTGATTGCGAAGGATCCAGAGACACCAAATCACGTTAAACAGCAGAATGGAAAATGCTATGCTGCAAACTTGGATCAAAGCGATTTCTCTAACAAGATATGTTATTCCACCTTACAAAGGAAATCAATTCTAAAAGACAATGGAGAGGCGAGAAATGAAGCGGAAACTATATATTTCAAAAGAAATGAACGAAGATGTTGACCATAGATATTCGAATAGCAGACTTTTGAAATATCTCTTGTGATTTTCTGAGACAGTTCTTTTTTTTAATGCTGAGGTAGCAACAAAAACTGGGGCAGAAATTCTCTTGCAATCGTCTTTGGTAGGTTAGCAGAGATCGCTGTGGAGCTTGAGTTCTCAATCTGGGGTGCACGACCCCTTGCAGACACATAACTGTCTTACAGCCATAGAGGACTTTGCAATTAGTAAAATTGATACAAGCTCTAAAAATGTACATTTTTTTAAACTCTTAAGACGAATGTTATGACTAGAGCTTAGTTTTGGGTTCCGAAGCACACGGTTACGAATACACGGAGCAGTCAGCGGTATAAAGAGAGGTTCTGTAGCGTAAACATGCACACGTTGAGGTATAATCTGTTCCAAAATTAGCTCATTACAGGCGTTGACATTACAGGCATCGTTCTAATGCATAAGTTGACACAGTAAAATAATTATTTCATAATATGATTGGTAAATAAAAACTCCTACTATAAAAATCTTATGTGTTCCATTCACATGAATTTCTCGACATCTCTGCAACAAATTATTGTTAAAATGTATTTTATCTATTTACTTCATGCTAATCGAGAAAAAATAGCAGAAATAGTCTTATTACTAGCTTACTTGTAAGTAGAAGCGAAATAAGAGAGTACCATAGGTTAAAGTGGTAGTCAAAAGTTGGTTGCTATGTGACTTGTTTATATGGACAGAAGTTGACAAATTCCTGTATCAGAAAAGCATGTTTTTCAAAGCTGAAAGTGATAACAAGGAATGTCTCAAAAACGATCATCTCCACGAAAAAAATGTATATTACATAAATTGTGTATTTTAACGTGCTCTACATTTTTTGTGTTTTAAGTTTTTTCCCATCTCTTACGGTTTAGCAGTTATGCAAAATTCTGTAAAATTAATCCAGAATAAAGTAGTCTTCAGAGGCTATTCCCAGAAAATTCAAGATATATATTTTATTGGTTATGTCAATATCTTAAATATAAGCAATTTTAATGAACATCGTTAGAGCCATTTTTGAGAAAATCTAAATTTTCGAAATTTTTTCCATGTGAAGGTTAGTTGGGAGTGGGGGGATTTTCTAGAAAATCTTCGCGTCACATCCTTGGAAGATACCGAACCTAAATATCAACTTTGGTATTTAACGGTCTTTTCGTTTTTGAGCTATGCTGCCCACAGACACACACATATAGACACTGCCAGACAGACAGACAGACACGCACACGGAGATTTTCTAAAAATGCTGAAATGTGGTGAAATATCGGTATCGAATTTTTGGGTGTAATGCAATACCTTCTCTACACTATGTACATAGACACTCAGAAATCATAGCAGTCATTTATTGTATCGAAAGAAAATGGTTTCCTCCTGTCACTCAAAATATATTATTTGAATACTCCACAAATTCTTATCTAAATGTATCGCACCCAGTTGCATTTGTTTTCTCTCTGAACATCAGTGTGCAGTGATATTGCCGTACATAATGGCGGAAGTTCCAATAGAATATTAATTGCAGCCATACTTTACTAGGCTAAAATAATAGAATGTAGTAATGCAAAGAGATCTGCAATTTATGATATGGACATCAAGTTGCAGTGATTTCGGTGCAAATATACGTCAAGACAAATTTTAGGAGTATTATTCTTCGTGTCATAAAGGCTAATCACTCTAATTTTATTCACGAAATAGTCTTATTAAATACAACTCGAGCTGCAACTTTTATCGATAAATTCGCTCTCAACAAGTTGCTCGCGAATTTCTCGATAGAATTTGGAGCTCTCGTTATATTAGTTATGTTAATGTGGGTACCGGAGAAATATCGCCCTCCGTGGTGTAGTGGTTACCATGCGAACTTCATATACTCAAGGTCGCGGGTTCAAACCCGGCGAAGGACGATGGATATTTTCGGGCGTAAAAATCCTTAGCATGGCTTCCTTCGGAAGGGAAATAAAGCCGTTGGTCCCGTGTCGTAGATTTACGGCACGTAAAAGACCCTCAAGCCTGATAGAGAGGCCTCTGAGCTAAATTAATCGGTCTTTCACGCCCAATATAGAATGGGACGCTGAGAACCACAGCAGTTAAAAAGCATTCATAAATAAAACGCCATTTATTTTCTTTCTTACCGGAGAAATTAGTCTGAATTTTTTGTAGGGAGGGCACGTGACCGTGTGCCCGTTAAGGCCGGCCGTCATTGATGTTTACATGCACCTGTTTGGCCCCAAGTAGTGACGTCATTGCCGACGTTATGTTGACTACTTAGAAGGGCAGGCAGCTGATAGCAAAAGGAATTATCAGTTCTGAATGAGATTAGTTAACAGATCTGTGAATTTGGGAGCTTCGCCTACCTGTTGCTGTATGACTTATCAAGCGGGAAGTTGTAGGAAGTGGCTTGTTGCTGGAAGTGACGGGATCGTGTGGTGTAAGGTGATATGAAATGCTAATGGAACATGCATACACGCTAGGACGTTGTTCTGTGTGTAGCCACAAAATGTCGCTCGATCATGGAATACATATACACAGAGATAATACCTTTGCTGCGTGCAAGAAGGTGCTAAGGAACGCTGAGGCTGTAATACAGGTAATATACGATAACACAATTACTACAATAACAACAAAAAAGGGAACTATAATATTTGATTCCACAATATAACATACAGTAAAGAAAAGTTTGAAGTTTAGAAAAAATAGCACTAATAAACTTTTCAAACTCTTTAAACAGCGTTTAGATTATAAAATTTGTGTTGTAGTGGAGGCTTATAATCCTTTTTACAGTTGTTTAAATGTGCAATTTTCCATGAAAAATAGAACAATAAACAAATCTGCTGTGTTCCATTCACATGACTTTCTCTACATCTGTGTAACAAATTATTGTTTAAAAGCTTATGCTTCTATTTACTTCATGCTAATCCAGAAAAAATTAGCAGAAATGGTCTTATTACTTGCACCCTTTAAGTAGAAGCGAAATAAGGGAGTATCATAGGTTAAAGTAACAGTCAAAAGCTGGTTGCTATGTGACTGAAGTACTCTTGTTTCTATGGACACGAGTTGACAAATTCTTGTATGAGAAAAGTAAGATTTTCAAAGCTGAAACCAAAAACAATGAATATCTCAAAAACGATCAACTCACGAAAATATTTATATAACATAAATTGTGTGTTTTACTGTGATCTACATTTTTTGTGTGGTAAGTTTTTGTCTATCTCTTACGGTTTATCAGTTATGCAAAATTCCTAAAATTCATCCAGAATAAAGTGGTCTTCAGAGGCTATTCGTAGAAAATTCAAGATATACATTTTATTTGTCAGATAAATACCTTTAATATACAATATTTTAATCAAAATCGTTAGACCCATTTTTAAGAAAATCAAAAATTTGGAAAAACTTCCATGTAAAGTGTAGGTGGGGGGAATTTTTTTGAAAATCTTCGTGTCGCATCCTTGGAAGATACTAAACTTAAATACCAACTTTGGTATTTTACCGACTTTTCGTTTCTGAGCTATGCTGTCCAAAGACACACACATACCTACACACAGACATACGTACTACGTATAGAGTGTATAGAGAAGGTATTATATTCCACCCAAAAATTCCATACCGAGATTTCAACGGAAATACATGTTTTGTGTCCCCCTGAATCCAAAAAAAAAGTTTTTTCAGAAAAAGGTCTGTGTGTGCGTGTGTCTGTATGTGTGACTGTGGACAGCATAGCTCAAAAACGAAAAGACCGTTAAATACCAAACTTGGTATTTAAGTTTGGCATCTTCCAAGGATGCGACACGAAGATTTTGAAGAAAATCCCCCCACCCCCAACTACCCTTTACATGGATCTTTTTTCCAAAAATTTTCATTTTCTTAAAAATGGCTGTAACGGTTTTAATTAAAATATCGTATATTAAAGATACTTACCTGACAAATAAAATGTATATCTTGAATTTTCTGGGGATAGCCTCTGAAGACTATTTTATTCTGGATGAATTTTACGGAATTTTGCATAACTGCTAAACCGTAACAGATGGGCAAAAAAGTATCACACAAAAAATGTAGAGCACTTTAAAACACACAATTTATGTTATATATATATTTTTCGTGTAGTTGATCGTTTTTGAGATGTTCCTTGTTTTTGGTTTCAGCTTGGAAGAACTTATAATTTTCTCATACAGGAAATTGTCAATCCGTGTCCATACAAACAAAGGAACTTCAGTCACATAACAACCAGCTTTTGGCTATCACTTTAACCTATGGTACTCCCTTAATTCGCTTCTACTTACAAGGAAGCAAGTAATATGACTATTTCTGCTAATTTTTTCTCGATTAGCGTGAAGTAAATTGAAGCATAAGCTTTTTAACAATAATTTGTTGCAGATGTAGAGAAAGTCATGTGAATGGAACACATCAGATTTTTTAATTCTGATTCTATTTCCTGCCTATTTATCACATAGTGGTCTTTTTACTTTTTTCACGACGTTATATGTATTTTAGTTACCCCTTTGAAAAATATTGGTTAAAAGTAATCTAAGACTTCAAGAATGGAACCAGGTTTAGAGATAGGAATGTTGG
Organism: Hymenopus coronatus; assembly: GCA_030762935.1. Lineage (NCBI taxonomy): Eukaryota > Metazoa > Arthropoda > Insecta > Mantodea > Hymenopodidae > Hymenopus > Hymenopus coronatus. The sequence goes on from CM060891.1 coordinate 22,319,157, forward strand.
GGGTTCTCCGTTATATGCTGATCCTTGTGGAGGTCACTGGAACATTTGTGCCACCCTTAGGGAAATTATATTCAGATCCAATGATGGAAGCAATGCACCCCGAGCCATCCTCACCTCTGCCACAATTTGAGGATTAATTAACACACCTGCGGTGATGGAAACTGCTCGATATCCAAATGTAAGACTTTGCCCATGACCCATTTCGCGATCCACAAAGGTCAGGTTTGTTATCGTGAAGTACTTTCCCAATCCAACGGAACACCCACACTTGTCGGCCGTTCGGCCGGGATGCGCAATGGGCTGTGGACCACGTGAGGTTGTTATTGATCTGGAGATGGGACTGGCACAACAATGGAAGACGACCGACCTGCTAACCTGCTTCCCTTCGCACTGACCTTTCTAAAGTTCACTTGCCCCAGGGGTTCGCTCTCGCTGGTGCCTATATCGCATCATGGGCGTCTTTTAACACCCTAAAGTAAATTTAGAACAATGAAATGACGCCGCAGGAGAACCCCTTTTAGTGTTTAGACTAATGTTCCTCTACAGCCGTGGGGAATTAAATTAGGTTCTTATTTTCATTCGATACTCTGGCCATGACATTGTGCCAAGGGTTGGGTTATGTTTTATTAATTTACATCCATAAATTTACCCAGTTTCATAGTTTTTAAACTTGGATTTTAAAGAAAAACACCAAGAGGCCAGGACTTCCATTAAGCATGTGCTAAAATACCCAGGTCCTGATCCCCGCATAATGGGCAAATCCTCCTACCAGCATCATCAAATATCGTACGAGCTTTCCACACTCTCAACCTAAGCCAAGCTATTTCGAACCGCTCTCGCTTGTGTACTCTCTAGCTTCCGATCCTTCCTACCAAACTCTAATATATATGTGTGTGTGTTTCTGCTTCGCTCTCCTGGTGCCTAAATTGCATCATATGCGTTTTTTTACATCCTAGCGTAAATTTAGAACAATGAAATGACGCCGCAGCAGAATCCCTTTTAGTGTTTAGACCAATGTTCCTCTACAGCCGTGGGGAATTAAATTACGTTCTTATTTTCATTCGATACTCTGTCCGTGACATTGTGCCAAGAGTTGGGTTATGTTTTATTAGCTTATATCCAAAATTACATTTACCCAGTTTCATAGTTTTTAAACTTGGATTTTAAATAAAAGCACCAAGAGGCCAGTAAAATACCCCAGGTAATAAGTTTTCTTAACATCCTCCATCTGCACGCAATCTGCCAAAATATGCGTCCAGCCTTCCTGATCACTCATAATGGGCAAATCCTCCTACCAGCATCTTCAAATATCTTACGAACTTTCCAAACTCTTAACGTAAGCCACGTTATTTCGAACGCTCTCGCTGGTGCACTCTCCACATTCCGATCCTTCATACCCAATTCAGATAATATGTGTGTTTCTGCTTCGCTCTCGTGCTGCCTATATTGCATAATAGACGTCTTATAACACCCTAAGGTAAATTTAGAGCAATGAAATGTGGCCGCAAGAGGATCCCCTTTAGCGTTTAGAGCAATGTTCCTCTACAGCCATGGGGAATTACATTAGGTTCTTATTTTCATTCGAAACTTTGTCCATGACATTGTATTGAGGGTTGGGGACAGTATTTAATTTTCTTGTTATGTGATCTTAATTTACAGTCATACATTAACCCAGTTTCATTGTTTTTAAATTTGTATTTTAAAGAAATGCACCAAAAGACCAGTACTTCCATTAAGCGTCTGCCCAGTCTTGGCCAGTTTTTGACTGTTCAGAATCAAGTTCTAACATCTGTGCTGCGTCTATTTGAAGCTAAAATACCTCCGGTAATAAGTTTTCCTAACATCCTCCATCTACACGCAATCTGCCAAAATATGCGTCCAGTCTTCCTGATCCCCGCATAATGGGCAAATGCTGCTACCAGCATCATCAAATACCTTACGAGCTTTCCACACTCCCAAACTAAGCCACGCTTTCCCGACTCTTCCTACCCAATATATATGTTTCTAGTTCACTTGCCCCAGGGGTTCGCTCTCGCTGGTGCCTATGTTGCATCATAAGCGTCTTTTAACACCCTAAAGTAAATTTACAACAATAAAATGAGACCCCAAGAGAGTCCCTTTTAGTGTTTTCAATTCTTGTTGCTTGTAAGAGTTGCAACCCCAGGGTCATACACTCGAATATTTTAGTAGAGTATATAGTGTGTTTCAGCAGTCACTTCAAATGGTAGTCGCCCTCCGTGGTGTAATGGTTACCATGCTAACTTCATATACCCAAGGTCGCGGGTTCAAACCCGGCGGAGGACGATGGATTTTTTCGGGCTTCCTTCGGAAGGGAAGTAAAGCTGTGGGTCCCGTGCCGTAGATTTACGGCACGTAAAAGAACCTCAAGCCTGATAAGAGAGGCCTCTGAGCAAAATTAAGCGATCTTTCACGCCCAATACAGAATGGGATGCTGAGAACCAAAGCAGTTAAAGAGCGTTCATAAATAACAGGCCATTTCATTTCACTTCAAACGGTTATACATGTTCTAATAATTGAGATAGGAAAAAAAATAACAGAAGTCATATACTTAGCAAACAATGGAACTTTATAAAATATTGGGAAGATGCCCTGCATTCTTTTGTTCAAAGTGCACTATTCATTCTGCTCAGCATTTTGGAGATTATTAGCAATTCGTTCTTTAATGTAAACCCACAGCCAAAAATAGGTCTGATTGAGATCTGAAGGTCGCGGGGGCCACTTCGTTAGAAATGGTTTACTGATGTCACGATCGCCAAAGTTCTGGGTAATTAATTGTTTTTGCAAGGATGTAGATATGGATTGGAGCGCCATCTTGCATAAAGATGTTTTCCATATCGTGACTCCTCAGTCTAGGGATGACAAAGCATGTAGCACCACTTTCAACGTCATCCTCCCTGGTCTAGAGGTAGCGTGTTAACCTCCGGTTCCCAAGGTCACGACTTCAAACACGTGCCATGAAATGGCGATGGATTTATTTATTTTATTTGTGTTTTTTGGTGAAAAATTCTTAGCGTAGCTTTATTTCGTAAGGAAGTAAACCCTGTAGATTAACGGCACGACATTATCAAGCCTGATAATGTCCTCTAAGCAAATTAAGCGATCTTTGACGCCCAATATCGAATGGGACGCTGAGAACCGCAGCAGTTAAAGAGCGTTCATTAATATAGGTCAATTTCACCATTTACAGTAATAGTCTTATCTTATTCCACTGATGTCTTCTTCGAAGAAATAAGAAATGAACCCACAGCATACAGCACCTTTTAAATAAGCAAGACCTTATATGATTACATAATTTGTAACTTATAAATTCTTATAGGAGCATGAATATAATTACTTATGTTCTATCCAGAAAAACTGTGGTAACTGTGGACTGAAAAGGAAAAGAAAAAGGAAAACCAACCCCCATTGTTTTTATTCTATCTCAAATATATTTATAACGGTTTAAATTTGTGAAGTGACTTTTGAAAGAATCTATACTTATTACTGAATATATCTAATAGACGCCCCTAACGCTTGATTTTGTGCTAGAGCAAACAGGATTGCTCCGTGGTGAGTAAACTATGAGAGCAGAGATACTCTCTTGTTACTTATACAAGTACGTTTTATCAGTTAATTGTTGATTAGAAACAATCCAACACGCAGGCTATCAACTCCTTGGTTTATAAGTCCCTGGGAGGAATCTTTCTCATTGATAGAAAGTGGCGGAATAAGTGTTTAGTTTGCGATAACGCTTAATTGGTACACAAGACAAGGCGAAACCGATGACAATATTATTAGGCATTCTAAAGGAAGGCGTAAAGAAAGATTTGTATGTGTCGTTAAATAAACAACAGCTAGCTTTCATATATGAAAGTTTCATCTGTGACAAGGAGACGAAGGTTAAAGTTACTGCCGTTATTAAACATTCCATTGTGTGCCACATGTTGTACATAGAGTATACATCTCGATACATCAGTGTTGCCAGAAGCATTTCTCAAAATTTCGCCCGAACCATTAAAAAAATCGCAAAGTTTCAGTTGAAGTCGCCCAATATTTTTATTAAAATATGCAATTTATTTTACTACTTTATACACACACATACGCGAGCACACACACACACACACACAAAGGCACTCTCATGGAATATTTTCAAAAGATCTTATAACCGGTTGCAACGCTATGGTTGACTTTGTCCTGAATATTATTTAAAATGGTAAATGACAAAGTAACGTCTGCGTTATTTTGTGTGTCAGTTGGTCCGGTTAGGGAGGAACCTAGTGACATTTCCCTACCTTTTGATGTCTTTGCTGCTCCGGTTTTAGCTCAGGTTGTTCCTCTTCATCGGCGAACATGAATACTCGGTACAGGGCGTGGTACAGAAGGAAATACAAAACGGTAGTAAGAAAATAACACAAATCACTGGTTCGTAAATATTATTGAAGAAAATTGCATGGTATAATATTACACGGTATAAACCCTAACCGTTGACAACCAAGTGACACTTGCAAACATGTGGGTGATGATTATAAATCTGGGGAAAGCAAAACCATGAATTCTTTGTTTCAACCGCGGTGAGCCATGTGGCGCGATTTTGCTTCAGCGACCGACATAGTGTCGCCCATGGAATCTGGCGTAGAACTCCTCAAAACGGTTGTGATTTTAAACTTAGCTTCCTTTCTGTATAAATAGCGTCCCTTCTTGCTATTGGTTACATGTACTTATGCCTCTATTCCCTAAAGTCACTCAACGTTATACAAAAGACAGGGCAATAACATTTTAGAATGTTTCCTTTTAAAAGCTCAACTCACAATACATCAAGGTCTCTTGCTAACGGAAAACTGAGCATTTGCAGTTAAAACTACGCTTCACACCTTGCCGTCTTAGCGTGTAAAATACTAGCAAAATACTATGATTAATACTACATTACTGTATACAAAGGCTATCTATTTAATTAAGTATAATGATCAATATCGGTAATACAGATCGTTGCGCAATAGAGATTATTTTCACATATTATTGTTAGTTACATAATTTCGATGGTTTAAGCGGATATAGAAGAGTTACTGTCTCACGGTATCTCTGTAATATAGCACAATAATAATAAATGCCATATAATTGGAATACTACTAACTAGTGTGAGCTACGCTGATACAGATTCAGGAAAGAGGATGAAAATACGAGGCGCTTGCGCCGATAATTAAATTGAAACATTACCTAAAGTATTTATTTAATTAATTACTTCCCTCAGATGCGTTTGATCCTGATTAAATTTAAATGATAAAATATCGATAAAACCAAATCAACAATTCTAATATATAAGAAGTAAAACAAACATTACACTGAAATTTCTTTTGCTTTCATGGAAACCACATTACAATGAAAATGCCAACTTATGATCTATCCATAGCAACGATATAATAAGTACCGCAAATTAACTATATCGCGCAAAAAAAAAAAAATTATTGGCAGGCTTAAAATAACATTGTATAAATAAGTTTTACTCACGTCATAGAGGATTTAGTATTTGTGTTTCGACAATTTAAATTTAGAGCTCTCTTCCCTATCAAAAGGCGCATAAAGTTAAAAACAGACATTAATACACATATTTTGTAGACATATTTTAGTAGCCCAAAAATTCGCAAATCGCCTTCATCAAAATTTGGTCGTAAAAAGCGGATTTTACTAGCCCAATCGGTGACTTTTCGCCCAGTCTGCGTTACACAAAAAATGTATTGGTGCTAACAATTACCGATATATTCTTTGCTATTGGTTGGAGGTTTAAAATATTTGTACCTTTCTGAGTTGGGAAGTCGTTATTCGTTTTGACCTGTGATCATACAAAGAGTATGAAATTTCAAAGCCATCACATACCTTTTCTCCTTTAAAAACGAGAAGTGCTGTGGATGGAGCTGGAGAAATTTTGATGAAAACAGGGATAGGAAAATAAAGGAACGGAGAAGAAATTGAAAACTGATTATGGAAATTAGTGAACAATAAAATAGAAGACATAGATAAATGTAGGGTAAGTTAGAAAATAAAAATGCCCTTTGTTTATACCGAAAAATAAAGAAAAAATCTGATGTGTACCATTCACATGACTTTCTCTATATCCCTGCAACAAATTATTCTTAAAAAGCTTATACTTCTATTTAATTTATGCTAATCAGAAAAAATTAGCACACATAGTCTTATTACTCGCCTTCTTGTAAGTAGAAGCGAAATAAGGGACTACCATAGTTTAAAGTGATAGTCGAAAGCTGGTTGCTATGTCAATGAAGTTCCTTTGTTTATATGGATACCAGTTGACAAGCTCCTGTATGAGAAAAGTATACGTTTTTCATAGCAGAAACAAAAAATAAGGAATGTCTGAAAAACGACGAACTCCACGAAAACAATGTATATAACATAAATTGTGTGTTTTACTGTGCTTACATTTTTTGTATAGTAAGTTTTGTCCATCCCTTACGGTTTAGTAGTTATTCAAAATTCAGTAAAATTCATCCAGAATAAACTACTCTTCAGAGGCTGTTCCCAGAAAATTCAAGATATACATTTTATTTGTCAGGTAAATATCTTTAATATACGAAATTTTAATCCAAATCGTTAGAGCCATTTTTGAGAAAAGCAAAATTTTCGAAAAAAGTTCCATGTAAAGGATAGTTGGGGGTGGGGGATCTTTTTCAAAATCTTCGTGTCGCATCCCTGGAAGATACTAAACTTAAATACCAAGTTTGGTATTTTACCGACTTTTCGTTTTTGAGTTATCGTGTTCACAGACACATGGACATACGGACACACACACGGACCTTTTTGTGAAAATGTTTTTTTTGGATATTGGGGACCCTAAAACATATATTTCCGGTGAAATCTCGGTATCGAATTTTTTGGTGGAGTGCAATACTTTCTCTATACACTATGTACATAGTGCGTATGGAGAAAGTAAAAATAGATAAAAGATCATATATATGCAATAAATAAGAGAGAGAAAGAGGCTAGGAGCATTAGTTTTGAAAAGAATGAGAGGCAATAAATTAGAACGCTGTATTCAATGCCTGGAGCAGGGTAGTATTGCTTACTGTATAACTGAACGTAAAGAGGAAAGAAATTGGAAGAATTAAATTTGGGAACACGTATGCCACGAGAAATGGTAGCGATGAAGATATTGAATATAAAGAGAAAGAGAACTAAAGAAATAGGACAAATTTGGAAAAGATAAGAAAAGTAAATAAGAAAATAGCGAGAGAAGAGAGAAAATACGCATGAAAGGGTCGAATAGGTAGCACAGCCAAAAGCCCGCTACACTTGCTAAAGCGAAAGAAACGTCTAAGGGGTACTCAAATCTAATTTCCCAATAGGATAAGTAATATACTTAAGAAACAGGACATGCTTTTCTAAATAATTGAAAATATAACCTAAGCTTAGTAAACTATTATTAGTAGTAGTATTGTTGTAACGCACCCAGTGTATGGTGTGAGTTAACCCTGTCACTGCGCATCGTTAGGGTGTAGTGGGTTCATGGTAGATCTAACTCGCGCACGACGGTGTCAACATTCACATCTTGCCCAAATATCGATTGCTCAAACAAAGCAATAACAAAGTTATCTCTTGCTAAATAAATTCACTAATTGACCAAGCACATTATCATTACTATTATTATTATTATTATTATTAATTATTATAAAAATGTAGCTATCGCTTTAGCCTACAATATCCTCTCTGTAAAAACAAACGTGTAAATATGTAATATAAGTTTACCTCGATTAAAAATATATAGATAGAAGAGTGTACAAGAATGTGTAAAAATCTGAGGTGTTCCATTCACATGGTTTTCTCTAGCTGTTGCACAAACAAACTATTCTTACAAAATAATATTCTTATATCTACATCCCGCTAACTGAGAATTGGCCTTATTGCTTAGTTCCTTGTAAGTAGACGGAAAATAGAGGAATATACTAGCTTATAGTCAAAACTTTTAAATGCTGGTCGCAGTATGAAACAATTGAAATTCGGTTCGGTAATAATGATAATAATAATACAGAATGATATAATTTATGTGTTTGAACGAGATCTACATTTTTTTTGTAACTTTGTATTCTTATGGTTTGCCAGTGTGACAAAACTTATCCAGCATGAAGAGGTTGTCAGAAGCAATTCTCAGAAAATTCAATATATACATTTCGATTATCATGAAAATATTTTTAACATGTGGTACTTTTATAAAAGTAGATAAAGCTATTTCTGAGAAAATCTGTTTCCAAAAAAATCTTCCATGTAAAGCGTAGTTTGTAGTGTGGCACTTTCCCCGAAAATCTATTTGACGCATCCCTGAAGGATACTGAACTTAAATCCCAAGTTTGGTGTTTAACCGACTTTTCGTTTTTTAACCTATGCTATCCACAGAAACACACACGCATACAGACAAATAAGCACTCACCGGAACATTATCTAAAAATCTGATGTGTTCCATTCACATGACTTTCTCTACATCTCTGCAACAAATTGTAGTTAAAAAGCTTATGCTTCTATTTACTTCATGCTAATCGAGAAAAAATCAGCAGAAACAGTCCTGTTACTTGCTTCCTTGTAAAAAGAAGCGAAATAAGGGAGTACTATTGGTTAAAGTGACAGTCAAAAGTCGGTTGCTATGTGACTGAAGTTCCTTTGTTTGTATGGACCGGAGTTGACAAATTCTTGTATGAGAAAAGTATGTTTTTTAAAGCTGAAACCAAAAACAATGAGTATTTAAAAAACGATCAGTTCCACGAAACAAATGTATATAAGATAAATTGTGTGTTTTAAGGTGCTCTACATTTTTTGTGTTGTAAGTTTTTGTACATCTGTTACCGTTTAGCAGTTACGCGAAATTCCGTAAAATTCCTCCAGAATAAAGTATTCTTCAGAGGCTATTGTCAGAAAATTCAAGATATACGTTTTATTTGTCAGAAAATATCTTTAATATACGAAGTTTTAATCAAAATCGTCAGAGCCATTTTTCAGAAAATCAAAATTTTCGAAAAAAGTTCCATGTAAAGGGTAGTTTGGGGTGGGAGACCGACTTTTCGTTTTTGAGTTATCGTGTTCACAGACATAGTGCGTATAGAGAAAGTAAAAATACCTTTTTTGTTTGTGAATCAGGTGATCCTATCTGTATTTTCAGTGAAATCTTGGAATCAAATTCTTGAGTGGAATATAATAGCGTCTCTGTCTGCTATACATATACATTTTATTTGCATACAAAAACATCTGATGTGTTCCATTCACATGGCTTTCTCTACATCTCTGCAACAAATTATTGTTAAAAAGCTTATTCTTCTATTTACTTCGTTAAATCGAGAAAAAATTAGCAGAAATAGTCTTATTACTTACTTCCTTGTAAGTAGAAGCAAAATAAGGGAGTACCATAGGTTAAAGTGAAAGCCAAAAGCTGGTTGCTATGTGACTGATGTTCCTTTGTTTGAATGGACAGAAGTTGACAAATTCCTGTATGAGAAACGTATAAGTTTTTTAAAGCTTAAACCAATAACAAGGAATATATAAAAAAAGAATAACTCTACGAAAAAAAATCTGATGTGTAGCATTCACATGACTTTCTCTGCATCTCTGCAACAAATTGTAGTTAAAAGCTTATGTTTCTATTTACTTCATGCTATTCGAGAAACATTAGCAAAAATATTCTTATTATTTGCTTCCTTGCAAGTAGAAGCGAAATGAGAGAGTACCATAACTAAATTATAGCCAAAAACTGGTTGCTATGTGACTGAAGTTCCTTTGTTAGTATGGGCAGGAGTTAACAAATTCCTGTATGAGAAAAGTATGTTTTTCAAAGCAGAAGCGAAAAACGAAGAATATCTTAAAAATGATCAACTCCACGAAAAAAAAAGATGTATGATATAAATTGTGTGTTTTAACGTGCTCTACATTTTTCATGCAGTAAGTTTTTGTCCATCACAATTCCATAAACTTCATCCAAAACAAAGTAGTCTTTAGAGGCCATTCACAGAAAATTCAAGATATACATTTTATTTGTCAGGTAAATATCTTTAATATAGGATATTTTAATCAAAACAAAATCAAAATTTCGAATTTTTTCCATGTAAAGGGTAGCTTGGGGTGGGGGGATTTTTCTGAAAATCTTCGTGTCGCATACCTAGAAGATACTAAACTTAAATACCAAGTTACACGGACGTTTTTCTGAAAATGTTTTTTTTGGTTACAGGGGACCCTAAAACATATATTACCGGTGAAATCTCGGTATCGAATTTTTGGGTGGAGAGCAATACCTTCTCTATACACTACGTACATTGTACATACGGCGCTAGAGAGAGTAAAGATGGTATAACATAAATTGTAACGTGCTCTATATTTTTTGTGTGGTAAGTTTTTGTCCATCCCTTATGGTTTTATTAAGTTCCGTAAAATTCATCCTGAATAAAATTCAAGATACTTATTTTATTTGTCATGTAAATGTCTTTAATGTACGATATTTTAATCAAAATCGCTAGACCCTAATTTGAGAATATCAACATTTTTTAAAAAAGTTCTATGAAAAGCGTAGTTTGTGGTGGGGGAATTTCTCGAAAATCTATGTGTCGCACCCTTGGAAAACACTAAATTTAAATACAAAGTTTGGTATTTAACCGACTTTTCGTTTTTCGACTATGATATCCACAGAAACACACACGCACACACCGGAACAATATCTAAAATGTCTTTAGATTGAGGGGCTCTTATCTGTATTTCTAGTGAAATCTCGATGATCAAATTTTTGAGTGGAAATAATACCTCCTCTATCTGCTATACATATACATTGTATTTGCCAACAAAAATTAAAATAGTTTTCATAACAGTTAACAGAAAACTCATTTGAATGCAATATATCAGTTTTTTTTTTACTGACCCAACTGCTGTGGTGTGGAATATTCCCCTCAGATTTCACTGTTTCATTCCGCGCGTGTTGAAACATTGCGTCGATTCTAAATTTTCGCAGTTGATTTGATTAAAATTGCCTGAATTGTTGAGGGAAGCTGAGTGATGAAACAATAGAAGGTAGTACCAAAATAGCTCCATAGTTAAATGTGACGCGAGCTTGCAGTGAAGTTTAGTAATGCCAGCTGACAACACAAAACGTGACCTGGTCGACGCCAATTCATTGCGGTGAATGAAACAGAAGAGCAATCCATAGAGTAGGACCGCGCTGTAAATCTTCTTGGAAATGCCAGGGATGCCTTTGTGACGGCAATGTATTGCCAACTCTTGAACTTTACTACTTTGATGAGCCGTCAGTTAACCTTAAGAACACTGGATAGTCGTACGGCAGTTTCTGACATCTGTTCGAGTGCTAGCTTTGATTTTTTTTTTTACTTTCTCTATACGTGCTATGTACATAGTGTATAGAGAAGGTATTCACCGGAAGTATCCAAAAAAAAATATTTTCAGAAAAAGGTCTGTCTGTCTGTGAACACGATAACTCAAAACCGAAAAGTTGGTAAAATACCAAACTTGGTATATATGTTTAGTATCTTCCAAGGATGCGACACGAAGATTTTCAAAAAAATCCCCCTGCTAATAACTACCCTTTACATGGAAAAAAGCTCGAAAATCTTGATTTTCTTAAAAATGGCTCTAACGATTTTGATTAAAATTTCGTATATTTAAGATATTTACTTGACATATAAAATGTATATCTTGAATTTTCTTGGAATAGCCCCTGAAGACTCTTTAGTCTGGATGAATTTTACGGAATTTTGCACAACTGCTAAACCGTAAGAGATGGACAGAAACTTACCACACAGAAAATATAGAGCATATTAAAACACACAATTTGGGTTATGTACATTTTTTTCGCGGAGTTGATCATTTTTAAGATATTCCTTGTTTTTAGTTTCAGCTTTAAAAAACATACTTTTTTCATACAGGATTTTGTCAGCTCCTGTCCATACAAACAAAGGAACTTCAGTCACATAGCAAACAGCTTTTGACTATAACTTTAACCTATGGTTCTCCCTTATTTCGCTTCTACTTAAGGAAGCAAGTAGACTGTTTCTGCTAATGTTTCCTCAATTAGCATGAACTAAATAGAAGCATAAACTTATTAAGAATAATTTGTTGTAGAGTTTTAGAGAAAGTCATGTAAATGGAACACATCAGATTTGTTTTTTAATGTTTCGTTTACGTAGCCCCCTCTAATATCTAAAGTCATATCGGACGCTTTGCACTTGAAACAATTCGTTACCTTTAGGTTCTCTTACGTTTAGTTTAAAAAAAGTTATTTTCCTCAAGCGCGCGTGCGTGCGCGCGCGCACACACACACACACACACACACACACACACACACACATTCACCCTCACATACATACTTCCAGACTCTGTGGGGGATAGGGAATAATTCTGGCTAAAGAAAAATTCCCCGCCCCAGCCGGAATCGAACCCGGTGACCACTCGACCACGGAGGCTGTCAAACTTTGATTTTATGTTTCTCAAAAACTATAAATATTATGAAATGAAAATTTTAATTTATATATTAAATATAATCCATGTGAAACTAATATTTACATTGCACCCAAAAATTCGATGTCGGGATTTCTACGGAAATATATGTTTTGAGGTCTCTTGAGCCCAATAAATCTTCTTAAAAATCTTATTTGTTCCACTCGCATTACTCTCTCTACATCAAATCATTGATAAAAGGATTATTATTCTATTTACTTCTTCTTAATTGAAAAAAAAAAAAATAGCAGAAAAAAGTCATTACTTGCTTCCTTGGTAGTAGAAGCAAAATAAGGGGGTACTATAGGTTAAAGTGATAGTCAATAGCTGTTTTCTATGTGACTGAAGTTCCTTTGTTTGTATGGACTGGAGTTGACAAATTCCTGTATGAGAGAAATATATTTTCTTAAGCTAATACCAAAAACAAGGAATATCTAAAAAAAAAATCTGATGTGTACCATTCACATGACTTTCTCCATATCCTTGCAACAAATAATTCTTAAAATGCTTATACTTCTATTTACTTTATGCTAATCAGAAAAAAATAGCAGAAATAGTCTTATTACTCGCTTCCTTGTAAGTAGAAGCGAAATAAGGGACAACCGTAGGTTAAAGTGATAGTCAAAAGCTGGTTGCTATATCAATGAAGTTCTTTGTTTATATGGATACCAGTTGACAAGTTCCTGTATGAGAAAAGTATACGTTTTTCATAGCAGAAACCAAAAATAAGGAATGTCACAAAAACGACGAACTCCACGAAAAAAATGTATATAACATAAATTGTGTGTTTTAATGTGCTCTACATTTTTTGTGTAGTAAGTTTTTGTCCATCTCTTACGGTTTAGCAGTCATTCAAAATTTAGTAAAATTCATCCAGAATAAACTACTCTTCAGAGGCTATTCCCAGAAAATTCAAGATATACATTTTATTTGTCAGGTAAATATGTTTAATATACGAATTTTTAATCAAAATCGTTAGAGCCATTTTTGAGAAAATCAAAATTTTCGAAAAAAGTTCCATGTAAAGGGAAGTTGGGGGTGGGGGGATTTTTCTCAAAATCTTCGTGTCGCATCCCTGGAAGATACTAAACTTAAATACCATGTTTGGTATTTTACCGACTTTTCGTTTTTGAGTTATCGTGTTCACACGGACACACACACACACACACACACACACACACACACACACACACACACACACACATACACGGACCTTTTTGTGAAAATGCTTTTTTTGGATATTGGGGACCCTAAAACATATATTTCCGGTGAAATCTCGGTATCGAATTTTTGGGTGGAGTGCAATACTTTCTCTATACACTATGTACATAGTGCGTATGCAGAAAGTAAAAAATGCTCAACTCCACGATAAAATGTATATAACGTAAATTGTGTGTTTTAAAGTGCTCTAAAATTGTTGTGAGGTAAGTTTTTGTCCACCTCTTACGGCTTAGCAGTTATGCAAAATTCCGTAAAATTCATCTAGAATAAAGTAGTCTTCAGAGTCTATTCCCAGAAAATTTAAAATTCCGTGTAAAGGGTAGTTTGGGGTGGGAGGATTTTGTTGAAAATCTTTTTGTCGCATTCTTGTAAGAGACCTTCTCTATGTACATAGTACGCATAGAGAAAGTAAAAAAGCTAAACAGAGAACATCACTTTGACAGTTAAGTCAAGTAGGTGGAATAATAAATTACAGGCGTCTAAATTATGGAACATTTTATCTATACTAATTAATATTATCTATATTTATTTCATTAGTAAATAAGGCGATTTTTGTTTTTGCAAAATAAAAACTACAACATAGAAAATCACTATGACAGTCAAGTCAAGTGGGTGGAGTAATAAATTATAGGCATTCCAAATTATGGAAAAAAATATCTGATATTAATCGAACGCTCTGTATTTCATTAGTAAATAAAGCGATTGTTCTTTTTGCAAAATAAAAACTACAAGAGAGAACAATAGAACAAAAGTATGAGCTGCGGTGAATAAGACAAAAAGGCTCAACATTAACGTGATGTGTATGAATGCATTGCGGAAACGAATCAATATTGCAAGGGAGGGAGGGAGGAAAAATATTCCAATAGTAGTAGAATGCTGAATGCGTGTGAATGGTGTCTTTATCGGGAGAAGCGCTTATGCCTCAGAGCACTAGAACAGGACACAAACGTAAGAAATAGAGAATGTCGCCAGAATGCGTTGTACAAAGCCTTCTACAGGGTTTCACAACATTCGAGACGTGTCCGAAAAGCAAGTGTCATTTCCTTCTACCGCCACCGCATCGCTAGTGCCGCAGTTCCACGCATGCGCACTCGTCTCTCGGGTTCAACGTCCGCTTTGGCCATTACAACCGGATCGTATTGTGTTTACAGTTGTTAGTAATCGTTCAAAATGTTTAAGACAATAATCCCACCGATTGTGAAGTGCGTTTTGCCATACGATTTTTCAACGCAACGAAGTTAACCGAAATTCATCGTCGCCTTGTAAATATTTACGGTGAAAGAGTAATGACCGATGGAGTGATGTGAAAGTGGTTTAGGTAGTTCAATGTCAATGGTGTTTCGCTTGTTTAATTTTGGTGTTTATGACAGCATTCACACACATTCATAACGTAAGACACTGAGGAAGATGGAAAACAATCTTGGCTAGTGACCACGTGTCAAATCCAATCTGGAATCAAATCCAAGACCCCATACAGTTTATATTATCGTGCTACTCAAAATGTTAACATGGAGGCATCAAAGGCTGAGATAAAATTGCGGGTATTAAGTGACGCAGAAAGCAACGTTGTCGCGCTTTCTCCAAGTAAACTTGCGTTACACGCATTGACATTTACTTCTTAGAGTACAAAGAGAAAAATCTGATGTGTTCCATTCACATGACTTTCTCTACATCTCTGTAACAAATTATTGTTAAGAAGATTATGCCTCGAGAAAAAATTATTACCTGCTTCCTTGTAATTAGAAGCGAAAAAAGGAAATACTATAGGTTAAAGTGAAAGCCAAAAGCTGGTTGCTATGTGACTGATGTTCCTTAATTTGTATGGACAGGAGTTGACAAATTCCTGTATGAGAAAAGTAAGTTTTTCAAGGCTGAAACCAAAAACAAGAAATATCTAAAAATAAACGATCAACTCCACGAAAAAAAAAATATATTATATAAACTATGTGTTTTAATGTGCTCTACATTTTTTTTGTTAAGTTTTTGTCTATCTCTTACGGTTTACCAGTTACACAAAATTCCGTAAAATTTATCCAGAATAAATTAGTCTTCAGAAGCTATTCCCAGAAAATTCAAGATATGCTTATTATTTGCCAGGTATACATCTTTAATTTACGATATTTTAATCAAAATCGTTAGCCATTTTTTAGAAAATCAAAATTTTCGAAATTTTTCCATGTAAAGGGCAGTTTGTGGTGGGGTCTTCCAGGGCGATTGTCATGGCCACCAGAAACAAAAAACAGATGTGAAACGGATAAGGAGTATCTGTTTGGGAAGAGTGTTTTTTACTTTCTCCATACGCACTATGTACATAGTGTATAGAGAAAGTATTGCACTCCACCCAAAAATTCGATACCGAGATTTCACCGGAAATATATGTTTTAGGGTCCCCAATATAAAAAAAGCATTTTCACAAAAAGGTCCGTGTGTGTGTGTGTCCGTGTGTTTTTGAACACGATAACTCAAAAAGGAAAAGTCGGTAAAATACCAAACTTGGTATTTAAGTTTAGTATCTTCCAGGGATGCGACACGAAGATTTTGATAAAAATCCCCCCACCCCCGACTACCCTTTACATGTAACTTTTTTCGAAAATTTTGATTTTATTAAAAATGGCTCTAACGATTTTGATTAAAATTTCGGATATTAAACATATTTACCTGACAAATAAAATGTATATCTTGAATTTTCTGGGAATAGCCTCTGAAGAGTAGTTTATTCTGGATGAATTTTACTAAATTTTGAATGACTGCTAAACCGTAAGAGATGGACAAAAACTTACTACACAAAAAATGTAGAGCACTTTAAAACACACAATTTATGTTATATACATTTTTTTTCGTGGAGTTCGTCGTTTTTGTGACATCACTTATTTTTGGTTTCTGTTATGAAAAACGTATACTTTTCTCATACAGGAACTTGTCAACTCCTATCCATATAAACAAGGGAACTTCATTGACATAGCAAGCAGCTTTTGGCTATCACTTTAACCTGTGGTAGTCCCTTATTTCGCTTCTACTTACAAGGAAGCGAGTAATAAGACTATTTCTGCTAATTTTTTCTGATTAGCATAAAGTAAATAGAAGTATAAGCTTTTTAAGAATTATTTGTTGCAGGGACATGGAGAAAATCATGTGAATGGTACACATCAGATTTTTAAAATTTAAACCATTAAATGGCGAGTATCTCTGAAATGGCTAGGTCTACAAAAAAAACTTTATATGACTCTAACTGTGTGTTTTAACAAGATCTACGTTTTGTGTAGGAAGTTTTTGCCTATCTCATAAGATTTACCAGTTATACAAAAGCCATTCAGAACGAAGAGGATTTTAGAGACTATTCCGAAGAAATTCAGGTGATGCATTTTATTTGTCATGCAAACATCTTTAATATACGGAATTTTAATCAAAATCGTTAGAGCCGTTCTTTAGAAAATCGAAAATTTCAAAAATTTTGGGGAATTTTCTTGAAAGTGTTCATATCACATCTTTGGAAGAGTCTTTGCTATTGCGCCAACTTTTCGTTTTTGACCTTTGCTGTTCTCACACACACACACACACACACACACACACACACACACACACACCGACGTTTTTTCCTAAATGTAATTTTAAAACATGAATTTCCGGTGAACTCTGGATATCGTACTTTGTGTGAAATACAATACCTTCTTTACCTATTTACTGTGTTCTTTGTAAACACACGTTAAAGAAGGTAAGTTTGGGGAGTCTCAAAACGTATATTTTCGGTGAAATCTCAGTGTCTCCTTTTTGGGAGGAATGCAATACTTCCTCTAAATACTGTCTATGTAAGCATAGAGAAATCAGTATGTAGAACAGAGGAAAAAGGGATTTGTAGTTATTATTTATGATAACAAATGTTTTCTCAGAAGTCTGGCTTTAAAGCTTGAAGGATGCAACATTAATCTCATCTTGAATATTCTTTATTACTTATTTAAGACCCCCCTTAGTGCAAATAGACAGCACTGTTCATCACTCTTAAGATTTACTATACATTTTCAACTCTTGTAAGGAATGAATTAATAATGAATGGCCTGAAACTACCCGTTACGGGTATTCAGTCTCGTGTAAGGTTAATGGAAAAGTCTGCTGCATGTACTGTTGTGGATTATCGGATAAAATCTATGTGGGTTCTCTCCATATGTCCATTAAACTAACTAATGGACAAATAGTCACTTAATAAGTTATTTAATGACTCTCACGCCTGTACCATCACTACGAACTAATTGATTACCACAGAACCCAAGCTAAACATTCCATTAAAATGCTTAAGCCACAACTATATATGCTCCTATAATACGGATTAACTTCATAATATGAACTCTAATATTTTGAAATAGTAATTTACTGTACTTTGGTTTTATTTTTAATTATTTACAAAATGTCCTGTTACTTAGGCTATATTTCAGGATGCCCAGTGTGGGATTGAAGTTACCCCTACACTGTGCATCACTAGGGTGTAGTACGTTCAAATATATATGTTTCTTTGTCTATGGGAGGTATAAATAAATACCCAAGGGTAAGAAGAGATCAGTTATTTTGCTCGTAAAAAACATAACTCCATGGCACAGCAGTTCACAAGAGACCTTGGCCTACCGCCCGGCCGCTGCATTCCCCATCTTGGCCCGAAGGCGTCATGATGGGCAATGAGACGTGATTAGCGCCTCCCCCCCCCCCGGAAGGTTGATGCAGTGATCTCGATCTGGAACTGTTACTTCTCAATCAAGTAGCTCCTCAATTGGCCTCCCAGGGACTTCACGAGGCTGAGTGCGCCCCGGACCAGGTTTCCCAAATACACATGGGAGTTTTTCTAAAAATGCTTTTCTGGACTCAGGGGGTTTCAAAATATGTATTTCCGGTGAAAGCTCGTTATCGAATTTTGAGTGCAATACAATAGGTACTTCCTCTAAACACTATGTTCATAGTACGTGTAGAGAAAGTAAAAATGATAGGCTTAAGAACTTCCTGATTCCAGGACCAAGCCGGATGGCTAAAGCGTTTCCCCTGTGACTGGCATTCGGGAGGTCCGGGTTCGTTCCGCTTTAACTGTGGATTCTGTCCTTGGTTTTTTCCGTGGTTTTCCTGGGGACCGCTTAGGCGAATGCTGGGATGATGTATATCTACCACGGTTCCTTTCCTTTTCATTCCTTCTTCATCTTTCAGGTCGGCGCAGGTGTGGCTTAAGGCTTTGCAGGTAGATGATACGGTTGCTTGTTCCGAGTGAAACTCTCTTCCTCCTGGTTGCGCTGGTTGATGCTAGGTGCCGTTGTAGAGGCCTCCTTTCGGCCTCCCGGTGCTGTATGTGACATTGCAGATTCCGGTTCAGTTTTAGATTTGATTCTACGATTGGTCGATTGACAAACATGGCTGCCCATGCACAAGCACATACAATGAACGGAAGACTGCATTTCGCACTAGAAAGCAGAACCGATATTCAGAAAGTCCATGTTATCCCTTATTTCAATCCAATTCATTTACATACACCTAACCTAACGTAACGTAGCTTAACCTCGACGAAATCTCGAAACCTGTCGTCCACCTGTCGCGTAGCCATATTGTCTCCATAACCAATAGGAAAGGCTCAAGAAAGAGCCTTAGTCTAAAACTGAACTAGAATCTGCAATCTCGCTTACTGTATAGCCTCCGTGGCGCACCAGGACTGCCATCTAGTGAACTGTTAGGGACTTTCGTGCCTGTTTGCGCTTAGCTCTGCCGTTTCCTGTGTGCTGGCCTATGGTTTCCCTTCTCCCATCCCTTCCCCCGAGGGTGTAGTAGGCCGCAACAGACCAGCACCTGGTCGCAGTAACCGAGGTGTCCGTTGTTAACATGCTCTGCCTTAAACTGAAACCAATAACTTGGAATATTTCGAAAACGGGTAACTCTACAAAAAAATGTATATGACATAAATTGTGTTTAACAATGTATACATTTTTGTACAGTAAGTTTTTGTGTATCTCTTGCGGTTTACCAGTTATACAACCGTTATACAAAAACTTTAACTTAAAACAAACTAATATCCTTCAAAGTTTTAAATAAAGAATTCCTCTTTAAGTGAACATTCAGATTGGAGAGGTCTCAGAGGTTATTCGCAGAAAATTCAAGATATGCATTTAGTTTATTATGGAAATATATTAAACATGACATTTTAATAAAAAGCAGTTAATAACCATTTTTGAGAAAATTAAAATATTCGAAAAATATGCCACACGAAGATTTTCTGCTGATTTGATATGTCTTTTAGTTCTTGAGCTATGCTGACTTTCTAAAAATATCTATGGTATGAGATCTTTGATTCCAAAATATTTCTCGTAAAATCTCGGTATGTAATTTTTGGGTGCAATACAATACTTCCTCATTACACTTTGTACATAGTACATGAAGAGAAAGTAAAAATGGTAGGCTTATGAACTACCTAATTCTTGGAATACTTTTAAAATCACTACCACATTCAGATGTCATTCCTTACCTACCTATATCGTGCATTGTATTTCAAAGTAGAAGTTGGTACAAAATCACATTTCTAGAAATAATGATTTGGGATGTTTTTTAAATCACCGTTTCAATGAAATATCAATTTTTCAAATTAAGAATTAACGTTCGCATCGTTGTATTTAGCGCATAAGTTTGTTAAACGCGCTATTTCTGACAGGCATCGCAAAAGCAATTTCACTCCCCAGTTTCCATTTCATTTTAGGTTCCGTGTTGTAACACTATAGCGCTGTTGCTGCGTTAAACAGAATATCGTGTTTCATTTGTCGTTTGCCACGGGCCAACTCGTTTCGTGGATGTGGGTAATTTTTAAATAATTTCACTTTTATTGCCCTTTGCGGATACAATTTATTAACTTGCCAGAGTCCAGTGAAACAAAGTATTAAATTACGTTTCATCAAGCCAAGTTATTACGGCGCTACTTGAATAAATGTTTACGTTACTTTCAAGTAATTAATATAGGACATAAATTTGTAAATGCATTGACTGGGTTTACACCTGGATTGCTAACTGCTCAATGCTGAGTCAGTATTTCTTTTCCTTGTTTAGAATGTTAAC
Source organism: Hymenopus coronatus (assembly GCA_030762935.1). Taxonomy (NCBI): domain Eukaryota; kingdom Metazoa; phylum Arthropoda; class Insecta; order Mantodea; family Hymenopodidae; genus Hymenopus; species Hymenopus coronatus. The sequence goes on from CM060891.1 coordinate 22,339,929, forward strand.
TTTCTCTACACGTACTATACATAGTGTATAGGGAAGGTATTGTATATCACCCAAAAATTCGATATTGAGATTTCACCGGAAATACATGTTTTAGGACCCCTGAATCCCAAAAAAATAAGAAAAAGGTCCGTGTCTGTATTTCTGTCTGCCTGTCTGTCTGTCTGTTCTGCCTGTCTGTGGACAGCATAGCTCAAAATCGAAGAGACCGTTAAACACCAAACTTAGTATTTAAGTTTGATATCTTCAAGAAAATCCCCCACCCCAAACTACCCTTTACATGGAAAAAGTGTCCAAAATGTTGTTTTTCTTAAAAATGTCTCAAACGATTTTGATTAAAATACCACATATTAAAGCCATTTCCATCACAAATAAAATGTGTATCTTGAATTTTCTAGTAATAGCTTCGGAATACCTATTTATTCTGGATAAGTGTTGGTGAATTTTGCAAAACTAGTATGTCACGTACATAATTTGTCATATACATTTTTTTCGTTAAGTTTGCCGTTTTCAAGATATTCCTTGTTATTGGTTTCAACTTTAAAAACATATTTTTCTCATACAGGAATTTGTCAACTCCTGTCTACACAAAGAAAGGAACTTCTGTTACATAGTAACCAGCTTTTGACTATCATTTAACCTATGGCACTCCCTTGTTTCGCTTCTACTTACAAGGAAGCAAGTAATAAGATCTTAATATAGATAAAATAAATATATACTATTAAGTTATTATTATGATAGGAAGATAAATAAATATTCTTATTTAGTTGAAACCAAAATAGAGGTTTATCAAAATAAATATTTTATTTTTACAATGAAAATGTAATGTTTTATTTAAACTATATAAATAAATTAAGATGTAAATGTATTAATAAAATTCAATTTCAATTAAAATTATTTTAAATATCTATTCCTGCTAATTTTTCTCAATTAGTATGAAGTAAATAGAAGCATAAGCTTTTTAACAATAATTTGTTGAAGAGATGTAGTGAAAGTCATGTGAATGGAACACATCAGATATTTTACTATGCATTCCACCCATAAAATTCCATGTCATAATATATTTTGAGGTCCCCTTAAACCAATAAATCTGGCGTGTGTGTTTCATTCACACGACTTTTTGTATATTCTGTAATAAATTATCTTTAAACCTCTTATTCTTTTATCTACTACATGCTAATTGGGGTAAACCTTAGCAGAAATTGTCTAATTATTTCTTATAAGCAGTATTAATTAAAAATACCCTAACCTAAAACGGTAGTCAAATATTTTAATAGTTAGATGACATATGGTTGAAATCCATTTCTTTGCATGTCAGGAGTTGACAAATTCCCATATGAGAAAACTTTTAAGTATTTTACGACTGAAACCAATAAGAAGAAATATCTTAAAAATGGCCAACTCCACGAAACAATGTATCGGACATAAATTGTGTGTTTTAATGAGATCTACATTTCCCATGTAGTGAGTTTTTTCTACCTCTTTCGGTTTACAAGTATGCAAAATTTAACAAAATGCATCCAGAAAGGAGAGCTCTTCAGAGGCTATTCCCAGAAAATTCAAAATATAGATTTTATTTACCATGTAAATGTTTAATACACAATATTTCATTAACATCATTAGATTTTTAGAGAATCGAAATTTTTGAAATTTTTTCCATGTAGTTTGGAGTTGGAGGATTTTCTTGTTGTATTCTGGTAAAGGTAATCATAATTGTCATAGTTCTTGACTGAAATAGCGACGTGAGCACGTCGCCTCTGAAAATGTCCCTCACAGACATTGAGGAAACGTCAGGATGAAATATTTTAAACAAAAATATTTTAACCTACAGACCACGGCAAAAGAGCCCAGAAATTTTAAATTTTAAAACAATGTACACCGGTCGTGAAAGCTTACGCATATATTATTCTTCTTAACGATTTCTTGATCAAAGAATAAATTAATTCAGAGCCTTGTATTTACCTGGTCACAAATACAGGTGGCTAGTAATCTTCTTGTCAAACCGCAGAGGTCGGATGTATACATGCGGGTGTCATGACCGAGGTTGAAACCACTGGCCTCCAGCCAAGGTGATCGGGGTTCGATTCTGGGGGTCGTGGTGGTATTTGTGGCAGATGAAACCGAACTGGTTCAGTTTCTCTGAGAGTGTCACCATTTTCATTCAAAAAACTGTTTCCTACTTTCATCCTTATTTCTATTATTATTCTATTAGGAGGCTAAGTTCATTCGCTATTGCACGAGCTGAAAATGGTTTATATCTGCTGCAAACGATATAGTACAGGCCGTCTAAAAAACACACCAAACAGGATAGCTTACACTTTGACTTGTGCGAAACTTGGTGTCGCCACTTTCAAACTCTTCTATTTAAAGTTTTATGTGTGTTCAAAAATCGCACACATTTGGGATTAGGCAGCGAAGGAACAACGGCTGTCATACGCCACACCCACATGCTACGTTTTCCATTACTAAGGCGATCTATCCCGCGTGCCATCTGGTTATGTACGACTGCCTAATCCATGGCGATTTTATGGCAGTTTTTGTACGTTCCGAATTTAGAACTGAAAATTATATTCACGTATCACGTACAGTATGGCAAATAAGGTCCACATCTTCGTTTGCCTGTATATTCCTTAATCTGATGCAGTGAAGTAAATAAACTAATTTCTCATTTAGAAGATTCCATTCACCCAAATCTATAATGCAGCCTTGGTCAAAAATGTGAATTCCTGGCGCCTTTCGTGAGCCCAATTTTTATTTTGAGAATGTCTAATTTTAAGTCAAATTTCAGGACTTACTTCCGAGGCTCTTCTTAGTATTTCCCTCAACGAAAAGTAGACCTCAATTGTTGGGAACTGGAATCAGAGTCACTTTAATCCCAACAAAGCTCCAGATCATCTCATTCTAGAATAGAGAGATCTTTAGAGACTATTTCCTGAAAATTTTAAATATAAATTTTATTTGTGATATAAATATTTTTAATATACGGTATTTTAATAAACATGGTTAGAATCATTTTTGAGAAAAACAACATTTTCACAAATTTTTTCATGAAAAGGCTAATTCGTGGTGGGGATTTCTTTTTTTAAAAAAAAAAACTTCCTGCCGCATCCTTGAAAGATACTAAACATAAACATCAAGTTTGGTGGGGTTTTTCTTCAGCTATGCTGTTCGTAGACACACACATACACGGACCTTTTTCTAATTTTTTTCGGAGAAATCTCGACATCGAATTTTTGGGTGGAATACAATACCTTCTCTAGGTACTATATACATGTTATGTACATACGTGCTAGAGAAAGTAGACATTTTGTTGGGTTTTTATTTTCTCTACACGTACTATGTACATAGCGTATAGAGAAACGAGATTTCGATACCAAGATTTCACTGGAAATACATATTTGGGGTCCCCTGAGTATAAAAAAAAATTAAAATGTCCGTGTGTATGCATAGCTAAAAAACGAGAAGTCCGTGAAACACCAAATCTATTAAAGTACAGCATCTTCCAAGGATATGGTGGCCCGGGTTCGATCCTAAGCGCCCGCATTTGGGTTTGTTGGTGGACGAAGCGGCGTCTGGGCAGGTTTATTCCGGTTCCGCCGGTTTCCCCCGCCATTTATTACCCAAATGCTCCATCACCTTTCCAATCGTAACAGGTTCTCCATTCTGTAGTTTCGTGCCGTTGGCACCTCGACAGGCTTCTGACCCCTAGGCATAGGCTTATATGTCCTAGGGAGATGTCAGTCCTAAAATACGGGGAGGAAAGCCGATTACGAAACGAAACAAATCTTCCAAGGATGCGACACGAAAATTTTCAAGAAAGTTCTCCCATTCTCAACAACCCTTTACATAGAAAAAATTTCGAAAATTGATTTTCGTTAAACATTTCTTATATTTTAGATATGTAAATGTATATCTTGAATTTTCTGGGAATGGCCTCTGGAAGAATTTTTCTGAATTTTGCATAACTGCTAAACCGTAAGAGATAGGCAGAAACTTACTACACAAAACATGTAGATCTCCTTAAAACATACAATTTATGTTACATACATTTTTTCGTGAAGTTGGTCGTTTTCGAGATATTCTTTGTTATCTATTGGATTCAGTCTTAAAATACTTAACCTTTTCTCATACGGTAACTTGTCAACTCTTGGCCGCGCAAACAAATGGATTTCAACCACATGGCAACCTGCTTTTAGAAGATTTGAATATCGTTTCAACTTAGTGTATTCCATTATTTCCCCTCTATTTACAATTAATATTTCTGCTAATGTTTATCTCGATTAACATGAAGTAGACAGAAGAATAAGCTTTTTAACAATAATTTGTAACAGAGATACAGGTAAAATCATGTGAATGGATCACATCAGATTGTTACTTTCTCTACACGTACTATGTACAGTGTATAGAGAAGTTAATGTATTTCACCCAAAAATTCGATACCGAGATTTCACTAGAAATACATGTTTTGGATCCCCCTGAACCAAAAAATAATTAGAAAAAGGTCAGTGTGTGTCTGTTAAAGCATAGCTCAAAAACGAAAAGGCCGTTAAACACCAAAGTAGTATTTTAGTTTGGTATCTTCCAAGGATGTGACACTAAAATTTTCAAAAAAATCCCCCCACACCAACTACCCTATATATGGGAAAAAATTCGAAAATTTGCATTTTCTCAAAAATGACTTCAATTATTTTTATTAAAATCTTCTATATTTAACATATTTACATAACAAATAAAATGCATATCTTGAATTTTCTGGGAATAGCCTCTGAAGATCTGTTTATTCTGGATGAATTTTTCTGAATTTTGCATAACTGGTGAACCGTAAGAGACAGATAAAAAGTTATTGCACAAAACATGTTGATCTCCTTAAAAATACAATTTATGCCTTATACATTTTTTTTTTTTTTCGTGAAGTTGGCCGTTTCCGAGATATTCCTTGTTAAAATACTTTTTACTTTTCTCATACGGAAATTTTTCAACTTTTGACCACGCAAATTAATGGATTTCAACCACATGGCAACCAGCATTTAGAAGAGTTGAATATCGCTTTAACCTAGTGTATTCCATTACTTCCCCTCTATTTACAAGAAAACATTTCCGCTAATGTTTATCTCGATTAACAAGAAGAGGGAAGAATAAGCTTTTTAACAATAATGTATTACAGAGATATAGAGAAAAGCATGTGAATGGAACACATCAGATTTTTATGTATTTATTCGATGTAATTACATAATTCCACAAAGCTCAGAATTTATTCTCTTTGAGCTGAATAGCTGTTTATAAATGTTGCTTTGTGTTCCTTTGAGCTGCAACTCACGGTTGCTGCGGGTCACAGCATTTTGAGGTCATTTTTAATACGCAGGCACTAATGTGGTGTTTTCAGCTTACAGTAAAGGTCATAATCACTTGGGCTCACGAAAGAGGGCGTAATTGTAAACGGCTGGAGGAAGTACGGTTTTGTTCCAATTAACAAAACTGCCCTCAGGACTTCAGCGGCTGAGGTAAATTCCGGATACTTTTGTACGCATCGTTTCCATGCAACGTTTCCGACTTTCCTTGCTTTCTTTTTACTTACTCTATACGTACTGTATACATAAGTGTATAGAGAAGGTATTGCATCCATCCAAAAATTCGATACCGAGATTTCACCGGAAATATATGTTTTTCAAAACAATGCCTATCTATCTTATCATATCATATCATATATATCATATATCATCTCATCTCACCCACCCACCCATCCATCCATCAGTCACTTTCTCTATCTACTATTTGCATAGTACGTGTAGAGAAAGTAAAAAGTCTGACACATTATATTCATTTCTTTCTCTGTTATCTATAATTTATTAATGGGTAAAATACAATTGACATATTACTTTCTCTACAGGTACTATACTTATAGTGTGTAGAGAAGGTAATGCATTCTACCTTAAAATTCGTACCGAGATTTCACCAAATATACATGTTTTGAGTCCCCTGAATAACAAGAGTATTTTAGAAACATCCCCGAGTGTGTCTGTCTGTCTGTCTGTCTGTCTGTCTGTCTGTCTGTCTGTCTGTCTGTCTGTCTGTCTGTCTGTCTGTCTGTCTGTGGGCAGCATAGCTCATAGTCGGTTTGGTATTTCAGTTTAGTATATTCCAAGGAGGCGACATGAAGATTTTCAGGGAAATCCTTCCACCCCAACTACACTTCACATGGTAATTTTTCTAAAATGTTGATTTTCTCAATAACTGCTCTAATAATTTTTATTAAATATCGTGTGTTTAAGTTATTTTCTTTCAAATAAAATTACATTTAAAATTTTCTGGGAATAGGCTCTGAAGACCTCTTCTTTCTGGACGACTTTGTATAATTTTGGTAAACGTTAGACAGCTTACTTAAGCTGTCCCAGAAGTATCCGAACTGACGTATAGATAGCGGTTGTTGTTTCAAACAATAAAGGTAAAAATCTGATGTGTTACACTCGCATGACTTTCTCCAGCTGTTCTAAAAACTTCTTACATAAGATTATTCTTCTTTCTGTACCTTGCTAATCGAGGTACTCATTAGCACAATGTTCTTATTACTTAGTTCCTTATAAGTAGGAAGAAAATAAGGGAATACACTAGGCTAAGCCGATAATCAAATATTTTAAAAGCTGTCGTTATGCTATTTTCATTAAAAATTGCTTCTTTTCTTGGCCAGGAGTGGAATAAAAGAAAAACGGACACTCCCGTCTGAGAAAAGTATAAGTACTTCACAACTGAAACTAGTAACAATGAATACCACGAAAATGGTAAGCTCCACGAAAAAAATATATATGACATAACTTGTGTATTTTAACAAGACCTACATATTTTGTATGGTGAGTTTTTGTTTATCTCCTACGGTTTACTAGTTATGCAAAATTAAGCAAAATTCATCCAGAATAAACAGGTCTTTAGAAGCTATTCCCAGAAAATTCAAGATACACATTTTATTTGTCACGTAAATATCTTTAATATACGGTATTTTAATCAAAATCGTTGGAGCCGTTTTTAAGAAAATCAAAATAAAAAAAAATAAAAAAAGTTCCATGTAAAGGGTAGTTTGGGGTGGGGGGATTTTTCTCAAAACCTTTGTGTCGCATCCCTGGAAGATACTAAACTTAAATACCAAGTTTGATATTTTAGCTAGTATTCGTTTTTGAGTTATCGTGTTCACAGACACACGGACTCACACACGGACCTTTTTCTGAAAATGCTTTTTTTTTTTTTTTTTTGATACAGGAGGTCCTAAAACATGTATTTCCGGTGAAATCTCGGTATCGATTTTTTGGGTGGAATATAATACTTCTCTATCCCTATGTACATTGTACATACGGGGCTAGAGAAAGTAAAAATTATCAACCTTAGAAAGCTTAAATTTGAAGTCTGACGAATTTACATTGTTTAGCATTTGTTTGGCAACCTTCATTAGTGAATGCTCTCAGCGAATTTATAAACGTGGATAAAACTGGTCTTCGTTATATGATACAATACTTTCATTTGAAAGGTTTTAATCCAACTAATAGATATTAAAACTGAGCTCGATTCTAGTTTGGGAGAGTCTGATCCTTCGTTTACAATTGTGAAATATTGGATGACAGAATTTAAGCGCGACCATACGAGCTGCCAAGACGAACATCACATTGATATTCCTTATTTTTGCTTTCAGCTTTGAAAAACATACTTTTCTCATACAGGAATTTGTCAACTCCTGCCCATACAAACAAAGGAACTTCAGACACATTGCAACCAACTTTTGGTTATCACTTTAACCAATAGTACTCCCTTATTTCGCTTCTACTTGCAAGGAAGCAAGTAGTAGGACTATTTCTGCTGATTGTTTCTCGATTAGTATGAAGTAAATAGAAGCATAGGCTTTTTAACAATAATTTATTGCAGAGATATAGAGAAAGTCATGTGAATGGACCACATCAGATTTTTTTCTATTTTAGGGAGTCTTACTACTGCCATAAATAACAGCCCATGAGTCTGAAAGAATAACTATATTTTTGGATTGATGCGGCCAGGGAAATGACTTCAATTGTTCACACAGCGAAGTCACACTTAAAAGATTTGTGTGTCGTTTAACCGAGTGGTTTTCCTTATCTCCCTTTTGCTTCGAAGGAAGCAAGAAATAAGACAATTTCTACTAATTCTTATTTTGATTAGCATGTCTTAGATAAAAGAAAAGTATTTTGTAAGAATAGACGCTTGCAGAACGGTTAAATAAGGATGTGAATAGAAGCATCAGATTTTTTAACGGGGGTCTCAAAGCTGTATTTCTATTGACCTCTCGATATCGAATTTTGGATGGAATACAATATTTCTCAACCAATTATGACACGTGCAGAGAAAGTAATAAATGCGTGACTTTTTCGTGTGTGGCTAAGAAGTTTGCAAGCTTGTAGCCAACACGAGTTCCCCGGTTATTGTCATGCACAGAAATGGTCTCTGTGTTACACGCATCGATCCCTGCAAGCCACGCTAACCTATCCAATGATACCATCGCTTTGTTCAAATAATAGCCATGAGTATGCAAATATAAAGAGAAAGATGGATGTGTAATTATTAAAGTTTACATTAAAACGTGCAAACACGAGATTGTTCATTTTCTAGTCTTCTGTTTGCTTCTAAACATGTTATTGTTATCAATTACAGAGAGAACTTGATAATGCAGTTATGGCTGCCAAAGGTGGCAGAGCGAAGGGGCTCTTGGGAAGGGCTGTAATGTTACATATCAGAAACATGGGGTTCGAGTTTGTCATTACCATTATTGTATAAATCATTTGGGGCTTTGTGAATCATGGCCTGCCGCGATGGCTTATCGAGAGGTCCAACATTTACGTCAGCGACAAGTAATCTGCTCGTCGTGCGTGCGAGATCTGGAATGGTTGAGGTTTGGTGAACTTGGTGCAGTTTGGGGTATTGGTGTTAAGGAGGTAGCGTTATTGATAGGCTCCTCAAAGGTTGCTATTTCAGGATCAGCATCCTTTTCCTCTGCTTTTGTTTGTTTGAATATTTGCTATTGTTGAGTTGAATTTCTATTGACCACTCCCAAGGTTGGGAGTACTTGGTTCAGATAATTTGCTGCTGGCTGGATTGAAGCCGTTGTTGCGGGGTGCCCGCAAGCCGTGCAAGGAATCCGGTATAGGCGTTCAGTTGAATAGGTTGGTATGTAGTCCTCCAAAATCTGACGAGTGCGTTCACCAATCTGGCGAAGAATTTCTGAGCCGGATGTCTAATTACAACCTCCATGTATGGGAGGGCCGAAGCTTCATATAGTAGCCTAAATTGGAAACGTCGACAAACGAAATAGATTGACTGGAGTCCTCTATTCTGTATACGCTATAACCAGAGAAGTCAGATGCCTGCTGCCATGCCCCATACTTCAGAGCCTCTAAAAACCAAGATTTCAGGTTCAAACCTGGATGTTTTCGAAGCAAAAATCTTTAGCATGGCGTCCTTGGAAAGGGAAGTAAAAGCGGTGATCCCGTGTATTGTTCATTTGCACGTTAAAGAGCCCCATACCTTGAAAGAAGAAGGTTTCTGGGTAAAATTCTGGCATTTCGCGTCCACAGGTAGTGATTTCGTTCTACAGTGCCATCTATAGACGACAAGCCGTTCTTCGCCACCATGGCACAAAGCGGCGAACTGACTAGAAATTCACATCTGATCAAGGAAACATTGTAACAATGTCCTACGCTCCACGAGCTACATGAATCAACTAAAAAGTAATCGTATGCTCTCCTCACATTCAACAGATCGCGAGTGAGTTACCCAAATAAGGTTTTTTCGGGGTTTCCCCTTATCCTGAGAAGACAAATGTCGAGTAAATTTAAGCTCCATGGACCCCGAGATCATTTGAGCAAAGTGTTCCTCCGATTAGACGGACCAGGTTAAAGGACGATAAGCTACAAAGAAAGAAAGGAAAGAAAAAAGTAATCTAAGTAAACTTGAGTGTATTTTCATGTTGTTGATTAAAATACTATTGCATATTCGTCCACGGGCGTGCCTTGTGGGGGCCCTAGTTTAGACTACCTCGAAGCTTTTACCACTTTTAATTTGAAGTCGTTACTTTGGTTGCATGTTGGGTCATGCGGCCGATCTCAACGGTAACTTCGGAATGTGACTCTAGAATCTTCCAGAAGCTACGGTTTCCAGAAACTTCCAGAATGTTCTATGGCGTCATTTTCTAACTATGAAATGAGGAAGAATTTTAAAAGATTTGACTCATTTTAACCTCACGATTACTATTTACCTTCTACTTAAAAGGAATCATTTTTGCTGATGTTTATTATCTCTGTACAATGAAGTATAATAGTTGGTAGAGGAAGTCATATTACTGGAACACATCAGATTTTTACTTTCTCTAGCACGTATGCACAAGTACTTACATATTAGATAGAGAAGGCATTGTACTTCACGAACAATTTTAATACTACACTGGAAATATACTTTGAGAACCCTTGAATTTGGTCGGTGTTTGTGTCTGAGGACAGCTTAATTCAAAAACGAAAAGTATAGGTATTGTAAAATTGTAAAAACAACAAGGAATATCTCGGAAAGTGTTAACTCTACAAAAACGTATATCACATAAATTGGTGTTTTAACACAATCTACCGGTTTTTGTACCGGTTTTTCAGTACTGGGAATGTCCTTCAGAATGAAAATGACTTCAGGAGCTTTCCCAAGAAATTCAGGATATACACCTCATTCGTCATGAAAATATCTTAAACAAATGGAAGATGCTGAATTTAAATACCAAGTTTGGTATTCAACGGAATTGCGTTTCTGAGTCATGCTATTCACAGACAGAGTCCGTTTTCTAATTTTTTTTTAATTATTCAGAAGACTTCAAGTAGGTATTTCTGGTGAAATCTGGATATAAAATGTTTTGGTGGAATGCAATATATTTTCAACCTACTATGTACGTAGTTCGTCGTAGAGAAAGTAAAAAAAAATATGATGTGTTCGATTCACGTGACTTTCTCTAAGTCGCTATAACAAATTATTGTTAAAAAACCTATTCTTCTATCTACTTTATGATAATCGAGATAAGCATTAACAGAAATTGTCTTATTTACTTGCTTTCTTTTAAGTAGAAGGAAAATAAGTGAACACACTAGGTTAACACGAATCAAATCTTTTTAAAGCCGGTTGCCATGTGGATGAAATCCGTTTCTGTGCAGCATGAAAAAAAGTTTAAGTATTTTAAATCTAAAAAAAATAATAGGGTATATCTCAGAAATCGTCGATTCAGCGAAAAAAATGTAAATGGCATAAATTCTGTGCTTTAACGTGATCTACATTTTTTTTTTAATTGTTTCATTTATATAGCCCCCATTAACATCTAAGGTCATATCGGGGGGCTTTTCACTTGAAACAACTCGTCTGTAGGTTCTTTTTACATTGGTTTTAAATCATTTTGTTTTGCTCAAACATACATACAAACTTCCAGACTGTGGGGGATAAGGAATAATTCTGGCTAGAGAAAAATTCCCCGCCCCAGCCGGGAATCAAACCCGGGACCCCCGGGTGAGAAGTCAGCTCGCTGACCACTCTACCACGGAGGCAGTCCTACATTTTTTGTGTAGTAAGTTTTTCTCTATCTTTTATGGTTTACCAATTACTCAAAATTCAACAGAGTTCATTCAGAATAAAGAGGTCTTTAAAAGCTAATCCCAGAAAATTCAAGATATACATTTAAATGCCCTGTAAATATCTTTAGTATACGGTATTTTAATCAAAATCGTTAGAGCAATTTTTGTGAAAATAAAAATGTTCTAAAATTTTTTCCCATGTAAAGGGTGCTTTGGGTAGGGGGATTTTTTCCAAAATCTTCGAATTGCACCCCTGGAAGATGCTAAACTGAAATACCAAATTTAGTATTTTACCAACGTTTTGTTTTTGAGTTATCGTGTTCACGGACACACGGATCTTTTTCTGAAAATACTTTTTTTGGATACAGGGGACCTTAAAACGTATATTTCCGGCGAAGTCTCGGTATCCAATTTTTGGGTAGAATGCAATTATCATCTTTGTGAAACAATAGTGAGAACTTTAAAGAAAGCACACAAAGAAACCTTATTCAATTTTACAAAGCAATATTTGTTTCACTCATGCTTTATAGTTCAGGAGTTTAATGGAACTACAAGAAAAAAGATTAGACGCAAATGAAATCCTTGCGGAGAATAACTGACTATACATTTCTTCACAAGAAAACATCAGGAAGGAGTTAAAATATTTAACATAGAAACGAAGAAACACTTCCTCTAACATGCGCAAAGAATACTAAATTGGAGAGCCTCAGCGAAAAGAAAATCAGCGACCACAATGGAAAGATCAATTCTAATTTCCATGTGCTTAATTTAATGAGATCATGATGAATATAAACACTAAATTAACCGGAAAAGAAAACAGGATGAAGCCTTTCTTGTAGTAGGTCCAGTATCAAGTTTGTAACCAAAAGAAACCAGTACTGAAATAAGATAGTGAACATCTTGTTGGTCCACAACACAGGTTCGTGCACTAGACAACATCAAAAACAAAATAAACTGATAGTCTAGTATCATATGACATCTTCAAGGCCAAGAGAATCTTGACTTAAAACTTCAACAGCTGTTAATTGGTAAGCATTCAGTTTCTGAAACATAGAAGAAAGAAAACTATATCTTGTATTAGTTGTTTCCAATGCCAGCAGAAATAAAGAGACATATAATTGCCTGGAATTAAAGGCAAATACTTCAAAATCTCTAATGAGTAGAACTTTAATGTTCATTGCTGAAAATGAGATAACAAATGGTCTTAATACTAGCTTTCTTGTAATTAGAAGTTAAATAAACGAATACACTAGGTTAAAGCGATAGTCAAATCTTTTAAAAGCTGGTCCTATGTGAAAAACAATTGAAATTATGTTCTCGTTGCTTGGCTAAGAATAAAACAAAAGAAATGAAACGAAAAATGAATTCCCATCTGAGAAAAGTTACATGGTTTAAGGTTGAAGCCAATAACAACGAATCTCTTGAAAACTGTTAACTCTACACAGAAATTCATATGATATAAATTGTGTGCTTTAACGATTTCTATATTTTTTGTGTAGTAAATTTTTGTCTATCTCTTGCGGTATACCAGTTACACAAAAGTCATCCAGAATGAAGAGGTCTTCAGAGGCTATGCCCAGAAAATTATAAATATAAATTTTATTTGTGATGTAAATATCTTTAATCCAAATTTTCAAAAATTGTTCCAAGTAAAGGATAGTTTGTTGGGAGGGATGTTCTAGAAAATCTTGGGAGACAATGAACTTAAATACCAAGTTTGGTATACGTGAAAAGAAAGCAATAAGCATATTTTATTAAACTATCAATAAATGATAGAGGTCAGAAAAGGTAATGAATATGTCAGTTTTTTATTTTACTTTCTCTACACTTACTGCACGAAGTGAGTAGAGAAGGTATTGTGTTCTATTAAAAAGATCAATATCGAGATTTCACTGGAAATATACGTTTTGAGGTTTCCTGAACCCAAAATACAAACCCTTTTACTCTTTCTACTTGTACTATGTACCTACATAGTGTATAAGAAAGGTATTGTATTCCACCCAAAAATTCGATACCGTGATTTCACTGGAAATACATATTTTAGGCAGCCCTGTATAAAAAAAATATCAGATATGTTCCATGACTTTGCCTACAGCACTGCAACAAATTATTGTTAAAAAGCTTATGGTTTTCTTTACTTAAAGTTAATCGAGAAAAAATTAGCAGAAATAGTCTTATTACTTGCTTCCTTGTAAGTAGAAGCGAATAAGAGAGTACCATAGTTTAAAGTGATAGTCAAAAGCTGGTTGCTCTGTGACTGAAGTTATCTGTATGGACAGGAATTGACAAATTCCTGAATGACAAAAGTATAAGCTTTTTAAACCTGAACCAATAACAAGGAATATCTAAAAAACGATCAACTTCACGAAAAAAATGTATATAACATAAATTGTGTGTGTTTAACGTGCTCTACATTTTTTGTGTGGTTTAGCAGCTATGCAAAATTCCGTAAAATTCGCCTAGAATAAAGTAGGCACTCTTCAAAAGCTACTCCCAGAAAATTCAAGATATACATTTTATTTGCCAGGTAAATATCTTGAATCTACGATATTTTAATCAAAATTGTTAGTCATTTTTGAGAAAATCAAAATTTTTGAAAAAAAGTTGGGGTGGAGGGATTTTCTTGAAAATATTGAATGGTCTTTTCTTTTTTGAGCTATGCTGTCCACAGACACATAGACAAAGACGGACCTTTTTCTATTTCTTTGAATCATGTATTTCCGGTGAAATCTTGGTATCGAGCTTTTGTGTGGAATGTAATAGCTTCTCTATATATTATGTATATAGTAAGTGTAGAGAAAGTAATTTTAGAAAAAGGTCCGTGTGTCAGAGGTCAGTGTATATTTGAACATAACTCGAAAGCGAAGAGATTTTACGGAAATGAGTCCTGTATACGGGGAGCCGCGTATATGTTCCACATAAATGTTATATTTTCCAAAGCCCATCCTGACATTGTGCTGGGGTACTTTTTCTGATAGATGGAAAATGGCTTCATCACTAAACCCGATTATTCAATTTCCATTCTGAGTTGCTTCTTCTCACAGAAATACTGTCTCTTGACTTTGTCGCCTGTGTTAAGAGTCTGCAGCAATGACAGATGGTATGGGTGGAACTTCAAACGTTTCAGTAAAACCTTGCACACAGTTTGTTGGGAAATTTTTAATCCTCTTCTGACTTTTACGTTAGATATCTGTGGACTTCGAATGAAGCTCTCTCTCACACGCCCCACATTTACCTCACTTACTCATGGACGACTGGTTGACTTCCTCCTATAGATGCATCCCCTCGTTTTAAATCAACGTACTACTTAGTGATCCGGTTTCCAAAAACAAATGTTCTTCTAAAATTGCATTGCACAATAACTAGACTGGGATATGCGACAATCTAGCACACAAAATGCCGTCCTGTCTTCGTTTGCACATATGCTTGTGTTAAATCGTCTCCTAGTAACAAAATTAATGGATATTCAACAGATTCGCCAACATAGCTAAAAATATTTTTGATTTTCTTTCCACTGATACCAATATCATGTTTCTAAGTTTCTCCTAACGATAGTTATTCAAATTTGTAATTGGAAAAATCATGTCTAGTAACACAGTATTATAATCTGCTAAAGCCCATAATACTTGCAGAAGGCGAAAGCACTACCCGTCCCGGTGGCGAACGCTCGCACTGTTACGTCATAAGTGGACAGGCTCTGTGGAAAATCAGTGTGCACTAAACGAAGTACACATATTCGAGTACAGTAGTGTGTTAAATGAACGTTAAACGAACGTGTTCACCCATCGTGTACCATACCCCATTACAGTAGTGTTGGCATTACAATAGTCAAACGTCTACTATTGCCTCTTGTGTAGTTTTAACAAGATAAATGGAAAGTCAACATAAATAGCGACTGTTTGACGGACTGTGCCATGCGCTCGATCCGCGCAACTCCCCGCGGTCTCTCAGTAGTCTATAGTGCCTCTTGTGTAAACAGGTTTTCTGGTGATTTCTCTGGTTAAATTTTAGTGTGTCAAGTTAGAACGTGGAAGGCCTAGACAAATGGCATCAGCGTTAATACTCTCTTTTGGGGGCACCTTAAACCATTGGTTTATGCAGCAGATATCCCGGATGAAGAAACTCTTAATCTACGTGTCATATAAGCCTGCAAAATTATAAGACACCGACAGGGAGTATTTGACATTCCATGTTTCGACGAGTGCATGTGTGTCTAGACGCACATCTTGGACCATTTTCTATAAGTGGTGTTTGTGTGGAACACCTCCTAACAAGCTGACAACATCAAAAATAGAATAAATGTTTTAAGTAATAGGATTTTGAACCTCAATAGATCGGGAACATATGTTTCTTGTTTTGATGTAAGGAATCTGTCCCTAAAATTTGTAAGCACTCGGAAGGGAAGTAAAGCCGTTGGTACCGTGCCAAGCCTGATAGAGAGGCCTCTGAGCAAAATTAAGTGGTCTTTCACACCCAGTATAGAATGGGACGCTGCGAACCACAGCAGTTAAAGAGCGTCCATAAATAAAGCTGCATTTCATTTTTTGAATTCTCTTATTCCATATCTTTCTACAAAGAAGCAACTAATAAATACAATTTCTGATAGTGTTTAACAAGATTATCTTGAAATACGAGGTACGTCCAGAAAGTAAGTTCCGTTTGGTAATAAAATTAAATTGTGTACAGATACAGAATAATTATTTATTGCATAAAATTCTACAACTCTTAAACTACTTTTCCAAATAACTGCCGAAATTTTGCAGGCATTTGTCATAGCGTGGCACAAGTTTTTGTATACCTTCTTCATAGAAGTTTGCCGCCTGTGTCTTCAAAAAGTTGGAAACATTTTCTTTCAGCTCTTCGTCATTGTTGAAGTGTTGACCGCCAAGGAAAGACTTGAGATGTAAGAACAGATGAAAGTCGCTAGGAGCGAGGATGGTCAAACACATCCCAGCCAAATCCCTTTTGGAAGTTTTTCGTTACATTTGCAGTGTGTGGTCGTGCGTTGTCGTGCACTTCACTACGTCCTTCATTGAACTGTCGGACCCATCTTCTCACTATTGAATCACTCATCGCATTTTGTGCGTAAACTTTGCAAATTTTCCGATAAATTTCAATTGGTTTCACTTTCCTAGCATTTAGAAAACAATTTCACAAGCGGCGGGATTTTCAATCAACACCGACATTGTAAACAAGCACAACAAAGCGTATGTGGCTGACAGCGATCTCAAAATGGCGCACGTTTCTTCTCCTTGATACAGAGCGTCTACCGCGGAACTGCGATCGCAGCGCTTCAGCGGAGATAAATTGAAACGGAACTTACTTTCTGGACGTACCTCGTATATAGAAGAATAAGCTTTTTAATAATAATATGTTACACGGATGTAGAGAGTTTCATATGAAAGATAATTTATATGCCACGTTGTAAAGGACGGCAAAAATCAACTAACAGCTGTCCTCATTTGTGGTAGTAATGAGAAAAGCAAATTTCAAAAGCTCATATAAATGTCACAGTGTAATATAACATATATTTTCTGACAGTGACATTGTTTTAAAAATCACACACGAGTTTGTGTGTGAATGTGATATAAAGGATGTGGGACGTACACCTGCAGAGGGCGGGGCTGGCTGACTAACTGGCATATCGACCCGCAGAGCCTGTCATGATCCTGATGACTTTGTGGCAAAGTAAACATATAATCCTCTTATCTAAGCGTTGTTTCTATTAATTAGACTGCACTACTAAATTGTAACTCCAGTTAGCAATGAGGTTTGTTACCATAGGATTAATTACTAAGCTCCTGTGTAACATTTTCAAATTAAAATAAAATCAGCACGAGCTACTGAAGAATTTTTCCTCGTTATTTTCCACTATTTTGTCTGATTTTTACTTTCTCTATACTCACTATGTACATAGTGTATAGAGAATGTATTGCACTCCACCAAAAAATTCGATACCGAGATTTTACCGGAAATATATGTTTTTGGCTCCCCTTTATCCAAAAAAAGTATTTTCAGGAAAAGGTCCGTGTGTGTCCGTGTGTCTGTGAACACGATAACTCAAAAACGAAAAGTCGGTAAAGTACCAAACTTGATATTTAAGTTTAATCTTCCAGGGATGCGACACGAGGATTTTGAGAAAAATCCCCGCACCCCAAACTACCCTTTACATGGAACTTTTTTCGAAATTTTTGATTTTCTAAAAAATGGCTCTAACGATTTGATTAAAATATCGTATATTAAATATATTTACCTGACAAATAACATGTATATTTTGAATTTTCTGGGAATAGCCTCTGAAGACTACTTTATTCTGGATGAATTTTTCATAACTACTAAACCGTAAGATATGGACAAAAACTTAACCCACAAAAAATGTAGATCACGTTAAAACGCACAAATTATGTTATATACGTTTTTTTCGTGGAGTTGATCGTTTTTGAGATATTCCTTTTTCTTGGTTTCAGCTTTGAAAAACTTATACTTTTCTCATACAGGAATTTGTCAACTCCTGTCAATACAAAGGAACATCAGTCACATAGCAACCAGCTTTTGGCTTTCACTTTAACCCATGGTACTCGCTTATTTCGCTTCTACTTACAATAAATCAAGAAATAAGACTATTTCTGCTAATTTTTGTCGATTAGCATGAAATAAATAAAACATAAGCTTATTAACAATAATAATTTATAGAGATATAGAGAAAGTCATGTGAATGGAACACATCAGATTTTTCAGTATGGAGTTTGTATCAGAGATTGGTGTGCTTACTGGAAAAAAAAATTCAATTGCCCCAATTCTGTAGAGAGGATGTAATCAGAAGCAGTGACGTAGAATCTACAGAACTTTCCCAATAAAGCTAATGAATTGTCGGCTTGATGAGAGCTGAAAATGCAGGCGAGCGAAGCCGTGCTGGAAACTGATCTTCGTTTGTTTTCTAACAAACTGAATTACTTCATCATGTTCCTCCTCTTTAGAAAGTTGAATCCTACCTCCCGAGTAAAGCTTTATCTGGAGCTTGTCCTGGTCTGCAAAGGAGATTTTCCTGTAAATATGGACCCTGGGATCATTTGAGCATCGTTTTACTCATTCTATTCATAGTTCAATATCGCCTACTTGATTAAAGAATATATTTTAAAAAATATGATGTGTTCCTTTCACATGACCTTCTCTACATCTCTGCAAAAAATTAGTTTTAAAAAGCTCATGCTTCCATTTACTTCATGCTAATCGAGAAAAAATTAGCAGAAATACTCTTTATTACTTGCTTTATTGTAAGTAGAAGCGAAATAAGGGAATACCATAGGTTAAAGTGAAAGCCAAAAGCTGGTTGCTATGTGACTGATGTTCCTTTGTTTGTATGGACAGAAGTTGACAAATTCCTGTATGAGAAAAGTATAAGTTTTTCAAAGTTGAAACCAAGAAGGAATATCTAAAAAACGATCAACTCCAAGAAAAAAAAATGTATACAACATAAATTGTGTGTTTTAATGTGCTCTACATTTTTTGTTTGGTAAGTTTTTGTCTATCTGTTACGGTTTAGCAGTTATGCAAAATTCCGTAAAATTGATCCAGAATAAAGTGGTCTTCAGAAGCATTCCCAGAAAATTCAAAATATACATTTTATTTGTCAGGTAAATATCTTTAATATACAATATTTCAATCAAAATCGTCAGGGTCATTTTTTAGAAAATCCAAATTTTCGAAAAAAGTTCCATGTAAAGAGTAGTTTTGGGTGGGGGTATTTTTCTCAAAATCTTCGTGTCGCATCCCTGGTAGATACTAAACTTAAACACCAAGTTTGGTATTTTACCGATTTTTCGTTTTTGAGTTATCGTGTTCACAGACACACGGACACACGGGGACACACACACACGGACCTTTTTCTGAAAATACTTTTTTTTTGGATACAGGGGACCCTAAAACATATATTTCCGGTGAAATCTCGGTATCGAATTTTATGGTGGAGTGCAATACCTTCTCTATACACTATGTACATAGTACGTACAGAGAAAGTAAAAACATGTGTTCCATTTACATCATTTTCCCTGCCGGCTACACACAAACTGCTTACGAGAGAGCATTAGAAACTAAGTTTACAAAGTGTTCAGTGAAAGGAGTACACACATTAGGTTATTTTTCCACATAGTCTCCATATCGGTTGAGCATTTGTCGCTTCGTGGGATGAGTTTGTACATTCTCTCCCGTCATTGCGTGTTGTCGAGAAGTGTTGCACCTGCTCATTGAAGTGAATCGTCGGCCTCCTAGGTGTTCCCTCAAGAGAGGAAAAAGGCGAAAGTCGCTTGGAGCGAGATCCGGATTGTAGAGGGTGTGGTCGATTATATCCCAGCGAAACTACTTCAACAGTGTGATGGTCTTCTGGACTGTATGAGTTCGCACGTTATCGTGAAGGAAGATGACATTCTCGGTAAGGAGTCCTGGTCGTTTACTCCTGATTACTTAGTGCAATCGTGTGATGGTCTCGCAGTATCGGTCAGCGTTCACTGTATGCCCTCTTTCCAAAACCTCCATGAGTATGATAGCCGCACTGTCCCAAAAGACTGGCCATCATCTTCCCTCAACTTTTTCGTCTTTGGAGAAGAGAGGTGTTTTTCGATCCATTGATACCGCTTACTGCTAGGGGTATAGTGGTAGGTCCATTTTCTACATCAGTGACAATGTGGTGAAGAAAATGTTTCTTTCCATGGAGAACCGTTGTAAAAGTCGCAAAATTGTCCCCATGCGTTTTCCTTGTGTCGGTGCATATATTCCATCGGGAACAAACTTTACGGTGTTGCAGAATATGGTGATGACTGCTTCTAAAAATCATTCCCAGTTCTACCGCCATGTGTCGTAACCTGATCCTCCTGTTGTCCTGAATCAGCTCCTCCATACGAGCTTTTATCAAATCTGTGGATGCCGGGGGTCGGCCATTGCAATCAGTGACGTTCTCTCTACCGACTACAAACTTTCGACACCATTCTGCAACATGCTGGCGAGATATTACTCTCTCCATAAATCTGTATCTGCTGTCGGCGAATGTCAGCCGCGGCTCTATATTTCGCCCACAGAATTCAAATGGCAGCGGACCAGTTTTCCAAAACAGTCGCCATTGTGTTTGCCTTGCAGTAGCGCTGTAGGTGGCAGTTGGTTGAAACTCTGATCAGCTGCAAGATTTGAATTATGGCACAATATTAAGCTTGTTATGAAAGATAAAACGCCAAGAATATTGGCCCTGTAACCTTAATTTTTGATCATCCCTCGTAGTGAGGTAATGGTTACGAAGATTGCGGGTTCAAACCCAACGGAGGGTGATGGATTTTTTCAGGTAGCACGTAAAAGAACCCCAAGCCTGGATAGGTAGGATAGATAGAGTCAGACTGAAAAATTCAATGCCACAGCTGGGATATGAACCACGGATCTCCCGATGATCTCTAGCCGGTTGCTCTGCCACTGAACTACCATGGCAACATGCCAGCATAGCATTGAATCCCTCAACTGACTCGCATGTTTCCTGGTAAACCACGAGGTGATCTCAAATTATTTCGAGATGATAACCCCAATGGCGGCTTACAATGTTGCAAGTACTTAAGTCCCAGGATTCATAGTATAGCCAACTATTATGGTCAATTAGTATTGGAATAATTGTTTTTTCACACAAGCCATGTGTAAGACAGTGGTTGGATAGGTAGTCAGACGAAAAATTCAATGCCATTGAATCCTGGGACTTAAGTACTTGCAACATTGTAAGTCGTCATTGGGGTTGTCATCTCGAAATAATTTGAGATCACCTTGAGGTTTATCGCGAAAACATGCGAGTCAGTTGAGAATTTCAATGCTATGCCAACATATTGCCATGGTAGTTCAGTGGCAGAGCAACCGGCTAGAGATCGGGAGATCCGTGGTATCTAACCCCTGTCCTATACACGGCTTGTGTGAAAAAACCATTAATCCAACCCCAAGTCTAATAAAGAAGCCTCTGAGCAAAATTAAGCGGTCTTTCACGCCCAGCTTAGAATGGGACGCTGAGAAACACGGCAGTTAAAGAGCGTCCATAAATAACACTCCATTTCTTTCTTTCATCCTTCGTACTGTAGCTTATTCTTCTTTCTACTTCATGACATTCGAGACAAATATTATCAAAAATGGTCTTATTACTTAGTTTCTTTAAGTAGGAGAAAAAGGAGTGTACTAGGCTATAGCTCCAGTCAAACATTTTAAAATTTGTCGCTAAGCGATTGTCATTGAATTTCGCTTCTTTGCGTGGCCAGGAGTAAAATAAAAGAAACTCGGATGCTTTCTTGTTTGAGAAACGTAGATATTTTAAAATTGAAACCAATGAACAGGAATATCTCGGAAATTGTTAACTCTAGAAAAAAATGTATATGACTTAAGTTTTATGTTTTAAAAAGATCTCCATTTTTGTGTTGTAACTCCTCCCTCCCCTAATGTGTACCAGTTGCACAACATTCATTCAGATTGCAGAGGTGCTCTGAGGCTATTGCCAGAAAATTTACAATTTGTCATAAAAATATCTTAAAATTTTTGAGAAAATAAAAATTTTCGAATAGTGTTCCATGTAAAAGGAAATTGGGGGTGGAGAATGTTTCTGAAAATCTTCGTGGCGCATCCTTTGAAGATCATTAACGTAAATACCACGTTTGGTATTTAAAAGACTTTTCGTTTATGAGCTATGCTGCCCATAGACAAACCCATGACCTTTTTACTAAAAATGTTGTTTATGCCGTGAGGGAGTCTCAAAGCATATATTTGCGTGAAATTTCGGTAGCGCACTTTTGGGTGCTTTTTATTTTATGTCACTTTAAACCTCCTTTTTTTATTTATTTACTTAAGCTATTAGTATATAAGGAACATCCAAGAGAGCTGCAAAACCTAAATATCAAATTTGGTATTTAACGATTTTTCTTTATTGATTTATGCTGTTCACACATACACCCACATAAAAGTGCATAGGACCTTTTTCTGAAAATACTTTTTTTGTCTAATGCGACACAAAGATTTTCAAGAAAATCCCCCTACCCCAAACCGTCCCTTACATGGAAAAAAACAAAACAAAAAAACATAGAATGTTTTATTTCTTAAAAATGGCTGCAATAATTTTAATTAAAATACTACATGTTAAAGACATGTACATGACAAATAAAATGTATATCTAAATTTTATGAAAATAGCCTAAGAAAGACCTCTTCATTCTGAATGACATTCGCGTAATTGGTACACCGTAAGAGGATAAAAATGTACTGCAGAAAAAATGTACATCTCGTTAAAACCCAATTTATATAATATGCGTTTTTTTTTTTGTCTTTTTTTTTTAAAGTTAACTGTTTCCGAGATACTCCTTTTTATTGGTTTCCGTTTTAAACTACTTAAAACTTCTCAAACGGGAAGTTATCTTTCATTTTATATCTCTTTTGTTTTACTCCTAGCCATGCAAAAAGAACCGAAATTGAGTCACATAGGCACAGCTTTTAAAAGATTTGACAATCGCTTTAGCCAACTCTATGTCCTTATTTCCCTTCTATTACAAGGAAGCAAGTAAAAGACCGTTTCATAATATTTATCTTGACTGTCGTAAAGTGAATAAGCATTTGTGATAATAGTTCATTACAGAATGGAGCACATCAGATTTTTCATGTTGTTTTTAGCATGACCTGCGACACTGTTTTATTATTGTGTGTTTTGTATTCAGGTGGAACTTTCTAGCTCACGTGCTTGTTTATTTCCATATGTGTTTCTTTTTCTTTTTACTTCTTCTACACGTACTATGTACGTAGTGAACAGAGAAGGTATTACATTCCACCAAAAAATTCGATAACAAGATTTCACCGGAAATAAACTCTTTAGGGTCTCCTATATCCAAATAAAAACATGTTTAGAACGTGTGTCTGTGAACACGATAACTGAAAAATGAAAAGTCGGTAAAATACAAAACTTGCTATATAAGTAGTATCTTCAAAGGATACGTCACGAAGATTTTGATGAAAAATCCCCTCACTCTAAGCTACCCTTTACATGGTAAAATTTTCGAAAGTGTTTATTTTTTCAAAAATGTCTCTTATCGATTTTTATTAGAATACCGTATATTGTTATTATTATTACTATTATTTAGAAGACAAATAAAATGTATATTTTAAATTTTCCAGGAATAGCCTCTGAAGACCTCTTTATTGTGGATGAATTTTGCTCTATTTCGCACAACTAGTAAACCGCAAGAAATGGTCAAAAACCTACTTTAAAAATTATGTAGATCTCGCTGAAACACACAATTTATGTCATACACATTATTTTCTTGGAGATAACCATTTTTGAGATGTTCTTTATTGTTGGTTTCAGTTTTAAAACACTTTAGCTTTTCACAACTCCTGGCAATGCAAGGAAACGGATTTCATCCACATGGCAACCAGCTTTTAAAATATTTGACGATCATTTAGCCCAATGTATCCCATTATTTTCCTTCTTCTTATGGGGAAGAATTTTTGCTAATGTTTATCTCGATTAGCATGAAGTAGATAGAAGAATAAACCTTTCAACAGTAATTTATTACAGAGATGTAAAGAAAGTCATGTGAATAGAACACATAAGATTGTTTTGAATACAGGAGATTGTTTTGTAGAGTTAACCGTTTCCGAATTACTCTTTATTGGCTTCAGTTTTAAACTACTTAACTTTTTCAAAGGGGAAGTCATCTCTCGTTTCATATCTTTTGTTTTACCTCTGAGCATTCAAATAAAACCGAATTTCAGTCACATAGCGATAGTTTTTAAAAGATTTGACAATCGCTTTAGCCCAGTGTACTCCCGTATTTCCATTCTACTTACAAGGAAGCATGCATTTCTGCTAATATTTATCTTGTTTAACATGAACTGAATAAACGTTTTTAATAATAGTTTATTACAGAGTAGATAGAGAAAGTCATGTGAATGGAGTGCATCAGATTTTTACTTTCTCTACGCGTACTATGTACATAGTGTATAGAGAAGGTATTGCACTCACCAAAAATTCGATACCGTGATTTCACCGGAAATATACGTTTTAGGGTCCCCTGACTCCAAAAAAAAACATGTTCACAAAAAGGTCCGTGTGTGTGTGTCCGTGTGTCTGTGAACACGATAACTCAAAAACGAAAAGTCGGTAAAATACCAAACTTGGTATTTAAGTTTAGTATCTTCCAGGGATACGACACGAAGATTTTGAGAAAAATTCCCCCACCCCAAACTGCCCTTTGCATGGAACTTTTTTCGAAAATTTTGGTTTTCTTAAAAACGGCTCTAACGATTTTGATTAAAATATCGTATATTAAAGATATTTACCTGACAAATAAAATTGATATCTTCAATTTTCTAGGAATAGCCTCTGAAGACTACTTTATTCTAGATGAATTTTACGGAACTTTGCATAAATGCTAAAACGTAACAGATAGTAAAAAGCTTACCACACAAAAAACGTAGAGTATTTTAAAACACACAATTTATGTTATATACATTTTTTTCATGGAGTTGATCGTTTTTTAGATATTGCTTGTTTTTGGTTTCAGCTTTAAAAACCCATACTTTTCTCATACAGGAATTTGTCAACTCCTGTCCATACAAACAAAGGAACTTCAGTCACATAGCAACCAGCTTTTGACTGTCCCTTTAACTTATGGTACTCCCTTATTTTGCTTCTAATTACAAGGAAGCAAGTATTAAGACCGTTTCTGCTAATTTTTTGTCGATTAGTATGAAGTAAATAGAAGCATAAGCTTTTTAACAATAATTTGTTGCAGAGATGTAGAGAAAGTCATGTTAATGGAACACATCAGATTTTTCATATTACTTTTAGCGTTTTTTTTTTATTTTATTTGTTTCACGTTATAACCCCCTCTAACTCCTATGGTCATATCAGGGGCTTTAACTTGAGAAACAACTGCTGGTGTTTATCTCGCTTAACTGTAAGTTTCTTAACGTTGGTTTTTTGGTTTTGTACTATTAAACACATACACAAGTTCACTCTGCTTCTGGTTATAGAAAAATGTACTGTCCCAGCCGGGAATCGAACCCGGGACCTCTGGGTGAGAAGCCAAAACGCTGGCCACACAACCACAGAGAAAGTCCATGTGTGTGAACCTGTTTGTATGAGATAGGTAATGATGAACTGTTATTGGCTACAGAATGATTTTGTGACAGATGGCTTCGTCTTCAGTGCTTCAAGCAAGTACGTGCTTCAAAGTCCATTAACTCTGCTATTTCGCTCGATTACACAATTTCAACTTGACGTTAAAGATAACATGCGCTCCTCTTTTATTCGCTGGAATTAATGTGAGTCAAATATAGAAATATAGAGAATTGCCTTCGGAATGGGGAACAAATTTTTACTTACTCTACAAGTACCGCTGTATAGAGAAGGTATTGCGTTCCACCCAAAAATTCAATACTGAGATTTCACCGGAAATACACGGTTTAGGGCCCGCTGTATCAAAAAAAAAAAAAAGGTCATGTGTCTATGAACACGATAACTGAAAAACGGAAAGTTGGTTAAATACCAAATTGGGTATTTAAATTAAGTATCTTCAAGGATGCGACAAGAATATTTTGAGGAAAATCCCCCAACCACAAACTAACCTTTTCATGGAAAAAAAAATCAAAATTTTTGATCTCCTTAAAAATGTCTCTAACGATTTTGATTAAAATACCGCATATTAAAGATATTTACATGTGAAATAAAATTTTTATCTTGAACTTTCGGAAATAGCCCACAGACACAGATATTTTTCTAAAAATTCCTTTTTTGGATTGACGGTGTCCCAAAACATGTATTTGCGGTGAAATCTCGGTATCGAATTTTTGGGTGCAACACAATACTTGCTCTATACACTTAGTTTGTGTAGAGAAAGTAAAGATGGTAGTCCTAATAATGTTAAACAAGAGCAGAAAATAAAAATACTCTGAAAGGCAAATTTAGAAGAGAAGGCAAGGTATACCGTAAAGGGTTTTTTTCTGCCGATTCTGACCCCGGAACCAAACAAAAGTGTGAGAGACAGGAGTTCAATGCTTTTACGCACGTAGGCAGTTGATTTTCTTAGCGAAAAGGATACGAAACAGGGGTTCCGGAGTTTTCCGGTCACTAGGTAAATGCTGAATTCAATTAGCCCCGGGGCCCCTGGTGGAGGTAAAGCTCACGGCGGCAGGATGGCGTTGGACTCGATTTTGGGACCTCAGGTTTTCAGTTAGATCTGGGGCTCGGACTCTTAGCGCTCCCCACGTTGAGATGAACTACTTGGACTATATTTGGGACCCACCACGGTGGATCTTTCTCCGCGGTCGGTTTCGGCTGCCCATTGGATACTCTCGCATCATCCTATCCTCCTGGGGTCTAAAGCAAATAAGTCCATGGTGACTTCAGTAAGGAACCCCATCCTGAATGTACTAACAAATAGTGACCCAACCTCCGTTCTGCTCTTTCAGGAGTAGAATACACTTAAAAACGTTGGAGAAGTGTTTGAGTTCATGTTGTAAAAATCTGATGTATTCCATTCACATGACTTTCTCTATATCTCTGCAACAAATTATTATTAAATAGCTTGTACTTCTATTTAATTCATGCTAATCAGAAAAAATAGCAGAAATAGTCTTATTTCTTGCTTCCTTGTAAGTAGAAGTGAAATAAGGGACTACCATAAGTTAAAGTGATAGTCAAAAGCTGGTAGCTGTGTCACTGAAGTTCCTTTGTTTGTATGGACAGCAGCTGACAAATTCCTGTGTGAGAAAATTGTTTTCCAAAGCAGAAACCAAAAATAAGGAAAGTCTCAAAAACGATTAACTCTACGAAAAAAATGTATATAACATGATTTTGTGTTTTAGTGTGCTCTACATTTTTCGTGTAGTAAGTTTTCGTCCATCTCCTACGGTTTAGCACTTATTCAAAATTACGTAAAATTCATTCAGAGTAAAGTATTCTTCAGAGGCTATTCCCAGAAAATTCAAGATATACATTTTATTTTTCAGGAAAATATCTTTATTATACGAAATTTTAATCATAATCGTTTGAGAAAATCAAATTTTTCGAAAAAAGTTCCATGTAAAGGGTAATTGGGGGTGGGGGGATTTATCTCAGTATCTTCGTGTCACATCCCTGGAAGATACTCAACTCAAATACCAAGTTTGGTATTTTACTGACTTTCCGTTTTTGAGTTATCGTGTTCACACACACACAGAGATTTTTTTCCGAAAATGTTTTTTTTTTTTAGATAAAGGGGACCGTAAACCATATATTTCCGGTGAAATCTCGGTATCGAATTTTTAGGTGGAGTGCAATACCTTCTCTATACACTATGCACATAGTGCATATAGAGAAAGTAAAAACTGGTATTGTCCGTGTCTGCGTTGAACAGAAGAGAATATATATATATATATATATTATTAGACAATTTCGTAAATTTTAGTTGCGTTTCTATTCTGCAAACATGGAGATGGTGATGCTGACAGGCCAAAGGCTTCATGTGACCTGACCTAGTTTCATCTGGCTCCAAAGTGCAGCCGTTTCTATCCATCGAAGCCCCATCCTCAAGATGCATGATGTAGGTCAGGGTTTGGTTGTAAATGCCATGCACCTTCTCCTGCGTTGTCAAATGTAGCACATCACGAAAGTGTCTCTCAGGTAAATCCAATAGCGAATTTTAGGAAATGCGTGCTATAGAAAAGTTACAGAAAAATTAGTTTAGTTTACTATCCATAGCCTTAAGCGCACTTTAATTAAACTTCATGCAATACCGTGGATACAAATATATTTATTAGAGAGAGATAGTCTGTATTTCTGGATAGATCTTTAACTTTTACTGCGATTAGGTTAATTTAGATTTCATTCAAGTTAGGTAAATACTTTGGAAGATATACATTATTTCATAAATTTAATTATGTAAATATATTGACCGTGGCCAAGTGGTTAGACCGCTTGCCTCCCACCTAGGCGGCCCGAGTTTGATCCCAAGCGCCCGATGCGGGATTTTTTGTGGAAGCGGCGTCTGGGCGGGTTTTCTCCTAGTCCTTCGGTTTCTCCCGCCTGTCATTCCACCTATTGCTCCATCATCCCCTTTCCTATCATCCATTTCGCTTGCGTTTCATATCATTCACTTTCTCAAGCTCATGCCTGGCTACGAGCCAACCACTTCTGTGGCTCCCCGACAGGCTCTGACCCCTAGGCACTCGCTTGTAAGTTTTTGGAAGGTGTCAGTCCTAAAATACGGGAAGGGTAATCCTACTATGAAAAAAAAAATATGGAGTGATCAATTTTGGGAAATTGATTGGCAGTTTTAGAATTGGAGCTTTGAACCACACAAATTTCGATCAACATTACTTGAGAGAAAATTAAGCTTATGTAAAACAACTTATTGCAGAATATCTAGAGAAGGTTATATGAATAGAGGACATCAATTTTAAAACAAATAATTAGCTTTTCCTGAATCTAAGCTCAAAGAAATATACCATAATAGAGTTACGAACTCCCAGAGTATTAATAGCTTTAACTTGTAATCAAAATTTATTTCCTATAAAGCTAAACTGATATCGATGAATCCCTTTTCATTCCACTAAACGACATGTTACGCTACGTTCTCTGTAGCAAGAGTCTTGGGGCATGAGAATATATCAGTTCAAGCACAAGAGATGCCAGAGTAAATAAAATTTCGTAATAATAGTATTCTAAATCCAACTACATCAGACTACCCCACCACAATTTCTATGTTCTACGTTGCCAGAATGTTTACTTCTAAATAGCATCTTTGCCTGCTCAATCCCAAATAGGTACTATTCCAATTTGCTAATTCTTAGAAATGCGTATGTGCACTTCCTTTGTGAAACAGTGAATTCAGATTGTTTACTGTGCTTTAGAAAAATGAATTTCCTGGTTACTATGGTTTCAAACTAATTACTTCTTCCAACATATCTTGTCGATACTGAACGCTTCATACTTTAACCCACTATTAGGTCAATCAGTGTTAATTAGATGTCTCTTCCAGGTAGTAGTGTGGTTTACCGGGATGAATGCGAGTAATTTGGGGAATTAATATCATGTCGGCATTTTGCCATGGTATCTAAGTGGTTAGACCAATGGAATGGTAATCGTTGGTTCAAATCCAGCTATGACATTTAATTTTTCAGTCTGACTCTACCATTTCAGATCCTATCCTACACACGATTTTTGGAAAGAAGCAATTAGGTAATTAAAGCAGGATTATAACATTAATTTTACATTGTTTGTTGATTTTAATATATGAAACCATTTATTGTTCTCGTTATTGCTTTATATTATAATTATTAACTTAATAAATCATAAATTCGATATCAAATTCTTCATCTATACACCATCTGAACTAGAGTGATCTCAACTAATGTAAGCAAGGAGGAGCCAACTCGTAACATGTTTGACATTACAGTGTGCACATTATTTTCGTAACATCAATCGTAATGTGCTAACTTCTTGAGAATAAATCGAGTAAGATATACCAGTTAATCACTAAATCTATGTGTTACATAATTAACATTATCGTGCAGTACCGTAATAATTACGGTTGAATGTTTCCTTCTCGTGAAACAATGCGAGATCATTTGACTCTCGCCATTTCTTAAGATTTACCTCGATGGTGTTTCATTTCAACAGATTAATAGAACTACTCCATGATTATACACCGACTGCTTTTAAATGGCTTGTGAGATATGCAAAGTAAAGTATCTTAAATATCAGAAGCGATTCTGCATGATAAACAATAGCATCTGAAACTGTATTCACCTCAAGACAAACTTTGTTCCAAGAATGACCTATGTTATAGGAATAGATTTATATAACTGTTCCTTTAGTAATACAAACCTCGGCTGCGTATTATTAAACAATAATAAGTTAATAATTTACTAATACTGTATAACTGTGTTGACTTCTGTTTGATCTATATCATTATGCTTGTAAACTTTCCCTTTCAGAATTCGCGAGCATAGAACACATATGTGGTGTAGGTGCAGGAAACTGAGAAATAAATATAAACATTTGCATACAATTTCTTCCCCGAAATCAGTTCGCGCAGAACAGACCACTTAGAGATGATTATTGTACGATAACAAATAAAAGAAAACACAGATGAACTTCTCTCCACTAATCAGTGTCCTAAGAGAGGCCCGTGCTACTGTATCTACCAGGATAATCCATAAAGTAACGAACGATTTGCCATAATGATATAATAATGTAAGATACCAACACAATCTCAACATAATCTCCATTCTGTTAAGACATTTATTGTCATGTGTTACTAGTTTTCAATGCCAATGTTATACCTCTCTACCGCCAAAGTCTTTGTTCGTTTTTCTGTTTGTTTTTTTATGTTGAATGCACAAAGTGGTCTGCCAATCGAATGGTATAGGCAAATAACGTAAACGTATAGTGATAATGCAATGAACGAGTCTTCAGTGAGGAAAACCGCGCATAATTTACAAGTAATCAAGGAAGAACCAGAGTGCACGACAAATGCCGGAGTGGAAATTCATCAAGAAATGGAGGAGTTGAAAGCAAATGTTAAAAATCTGACGTGTTACACTCACATGACTTTCTCTAGCTGTTCTACAAACTTCTTACATAAGATTATTCTTCTTTCTGCACCTTGCTAATCGAGGTACTCATTAGCACAATGTTCTTATTACTTAGTTCCGTAGAAGTAGGAAGAAAATAAGGGAATGCACTAGGCTAAGCCAATAGTCAAATTAAAAGCTGTCGTTAGGCGATTGTCATTACAAATCGCTTCTTTTCTTGTCCAGGAGTAAAACAAAAGAAAAACGGACACTTCCGTCTGAGAAAAGTATAAGTACTTCACATCTGAAACTAATAACAATGAGTACCTCGAAAAGGGTAAGCTCCATGAGAAAAATGTATGTAACATAAGTTGTGTATTTTAAAAAAACCTACATTTTTTGTATAGTAAGTTTTTATCTATCTCTTACGGTTTACTAGTTATGGCAAATTAAGCAAAATTCATCCAGAATAAACAGGCCTTCACAAGCTATTCCCAGAAAATTCAAGATATAAATTTTATTATTTAGGTAAATATCTTTAATATATGATATTTTAATCAAAATCGTTGGAGCCATTTTTAAGAAAGTCAAATTTTTCGAAAAAAGTTCCATGTAAAGGGTAGTTTCGGGTGGGGGGATTTTTCTCAGAATCTTCGTGTCGCACCCCTGGAAGATAGTAAACTTAAATACTAGGTTTGATATTTCAGCTATTATTCGTTTTTGAGTTATCGTGTTCACGGACGGACACACACACACACACACACACACACACACACACACACACGGACCTTTTCCTGAAAATGTTTTTATGGATACAGGGGTCCTAAAACATGTATTTCCGGTGAAATCTCGACATCGAATTTTTGGGTGGAATGCAATACTTCTCTATCCCTATGTACATTGTACATACGGGGCTAGAGAAAGTAATAAAAGAATTCAGAAAAATTGGTGTTTCACTTTGGACACTATTCATGATTCTTTTTTTTTTGATTGGACAAGATGTCCCATCTGATGACCTCAAAGTTGCAGTGACATCTAGGCTCAGATCTTTAGCTGTGGAGTTTGCATCAACAAAGTGGTACGAGACAATAAAATACCTTAACAGCAATTATAAATGGTGTAATGTATTATTACTTTGTAAATAAAGCTTTCTGTCGATATCTTTCGTTATTTAGTTAAGCCAAATCGTTCTTTACTTTCTGGATAGTCCTCTGTCTCTTTCTTCTATTCAATATGTTGACATTAGGAATATTCTTGTTTGAGACAAACTATAACTGTTATTGCAGCAGCATATAGATTCCACATCGTCTTTAAATAAAATTATAACTTGTACAGCGACCTAGAGTTGAAGTATTTGCTAAGGGAGTGGCTTCTTGAACATGTAAGCTGTTCACTACCCTTAACACCAATACAATGCATGCGTGTGCAAGTATACGTACTAGAAATCGATGTGGAGAACTGGGAGAGGCGCCGAGTAGCGGTCTGCCTCAGAATAAGAGAAGAACAAGTAAAGTCATTTCACCGGAGGCTGCAGCTCTAATCGTGGCTAAAAGGCGTTCTTGCAAAAATATATAACCCTCGAGGCAGTCTTGTTTTCTATATTAAAATGTTCTGGTATTTCTACAAGGTGAGAGACTGCCTCGAAAACCATCTACTTTACCATTGCTGATTCCTGTGGGTAACCAAGTTATAATCTTAGCACTTTGCGACAGTATTTTAGCATATATTATTAGTTTAATCATTAGTTTGTAATATTTAAAATAAGAAATATATGCTCAGTAGAATGCAGGACCTTAGCGTGTAGAAACTCCCTTCATATTCTTCAAGGCTACCTGCTTTGTTAAAAATAAGACGAATTTTAGAGCATTAGGGACACAAGTAACAACCCTTCGGAGGAAGAAAGGTTCACCCCCTTAAAATTTAGAAAGAGGGAATTTGTCATTATAGAATAAGGTCACGTGGGTGGAAAATAAAGAAAACTCCCCGACAATCCCGTGACAACGCTACTTTACGCGCCTTTTTCCAGCCAATCAAAAAGGAGGGCAACACTCGGACCTTTTAGTATATAAATGAGCTGCGTACAAGAAATCGGTCTAATAAGATTCAAAAGGTTGGAAAACACGTATAAGAAATGTGACTAAGAAATCCGCAGCGTTCAGTTTAGGAAATCGGTGTGTTATAAGTTAATTAGACGGGCAATGTTATACGGACTGTGAAACTCAAGATTACGGTGACGAGTGTAAAAATCTGATGTGTTACACTCACACGACTTTCTCTAGCTGTTCTACAAACTTCATACATAAGATTCTTCTTCTTTCTACACCTTGCTAATCGAGGTGCTCATTAGCACAATGTTCTTATTATTTAGTTCCGTATAAGTAGGAAGAAAATAAGGGAATACACTAGGCTAAACCAATAGTCAAATGTTTTTAAAGCTGTCGTTATGCGATTGTCATTACAGATCGCTTCTTTTCTTGGCCAGGAGTAGAACAAAAGAAAAACGGACACTCCCGTCACAACTGAAACTAATAACGATGAATACCTCGAAAACGGTAAGCTCCACGAGAAAAATGTACAGACATAACTTGTGTATTTTAACAAGACCTAAATTTTTGTGCAGTAAGTTTTTGTCTAACTCTTACGGTTTACTAGTTATGCCAAACTAAGCAAAATTCATCCAGAATAAACAGGTCTTCAGAAGCTATTCCCAGAAAATTCAAGATATACATTTTATTAGTTAGGTAAATATCTTTAATATATGATATTTTAATCAGAATCGTTAGAGCCATTTTTAAGAAAATCAACATTGTCGAAAAAAGTTCCATGTTAAGGGTAGTTTGGGGTGGGGGATTTTTCTCAAAATCTTCGTGTCGCATCCCTGGTAGATACTGAACTTAAATACCAAGTTTGGTATTTTAGTTACTTTTCGTTTTTGAGTTATCGTGTTCACAGACACACGGACCTTTTTCTGAAAATGCTTATTTTGGATACAGGGGGTCCTAAAACATGTATTTCCGGTGAAATATCGGTATCGAATTTTTGGGTGGAATACAATATTTCTCTATCCCTATGTACATTGTACATATGGGGCTAGAGAAAGTAAAAACATAACTCCGTAAAAGTGAAATTAGCACTTAAATAAAACTATGCCATCAAGTTCGCGATCGGTTATGTCAGGAGTCGCTCGTGGGTTAGTGCCTCAAACTAACAACAATTCATCAATAAAGGAGGTCTACAGGGAATTAAGTGAAGCTTCTCTTTTATTTGAGTCTACCAACAGTGTTACACACCTTTGTCATCCTTTCCCCCCTGAGTAAGAGACAACTCTTGGTCTACAAGAACGAGCCTAGCCAGTGCAACAAAGGGAATCTGCAAGGTATGTTGTACACTCTTAATGTAGAGAATCTCACGAGCATTAACCCTCGACCAACTCCAAGTAGACTCACCTGATAGCGTGATATTGTCAAAACAACGTGGCAACAGTACACCCTAACGTGGTGGCCACTACAATACCGCGACAACCTTCTGTAATTTTTAACGAGCCTTCTTTAAAAAATCTTATGTGTTCCATTCACATTACTTTCTCTGCATTTCTATAACAAATTATTGTTAAAAAAAACCTATTCTTCTATCTACTTTATACAATCGTGATAAACATAGTAGAAATTGTTTTAATTAATTACTTCCTTGTATGCAGAAGGAAAATAAGAGAATACACTAGGCTAAAACAATAGTCACGTCCTTTAAAAGCCGGTTGCCATGTGATTGAAATCCGTTTCTATGCAGGGCCAGGACTTTATAACTTTCCGTGTGAGAATAGTTTAAGTATTTTGAATCTTAAACAAATATGAAGGAATATCTCAGAAATGGGCAATTCCACGAAAAAATGTATGACAAATTGTGTGTTTTAACGTTACCTACATTTTTACTTTCTCTACAATACTATGTACATAGTGTATAGAGAAAACATTACATTCCACCTAAAAATTAGATACCGAGATTTCGCCGAAAATACATGTTTTGTAGTGTCCGTGACTTTGAACACGATAACTCGAAAATAAAAAGTCGGTAAAATACCAAACTTGATATTTAAGTTTAGAATCTTCCAGGGATGCGACACGAAGACTTTGAGAAATATCCCCCCATCCCAAACTACCCTTCACGTGGAAAAAAATACGAAAATTATGATTTTCTCAAAAATGGTTCTAATGATTTTGATTAAAATACCGTACATTAAAGATATTTATATAGAAAATAAAGTATATCTTGTATTTTCTGGGAATAGCCTCTAAAGAACTCTTTATTCTGAATGAATTTTGCTAAATTTAGCGTAGCTGGTAAACCGTAACCGATAGACAAAATTTTACTCTACAAAACATGTAAATCACGTTAAGACACACAATTTATGTCATACAAGTTTTTCGTGGAATTGACCATATCTGAGATATTCCTTTTTATTTGTTTCAGATTTAAAAAACTTTTCTCACACGGACAAACTTGGACGTACGGGATCGATCTATATCGACTTTTATTACAAAATGTTCTAGATCGATTACTAACATCAATGGCTCCTTTTTAGTAACGATATCTTTGTGTAGTTTATCACACTAAAGTTTTGGGATTCTTGCAGCCCATTTCAAGTTGCTCTTAGATACACCACGTCCTTTTTAATGTCCTGCGATCGATAGCAAGGGCGCCGAACTGCTGCCGATACCTTACTTGTCATTCTACGAGAGAGCGTCCCATCTGCCTGCTGCTAAGCTGAACTCGTTTCCATACGAGATTTCATTAACGTGCCTTTCAAACCCTTCCTCTATTCGCCTCGAGTTCAATCCACAGCCTTCTCTATTTCGCACCTGCTATATCTACCACCAGGAGGTTTGTAGAAGTGAATTAACTGATTACGTCAGCGGGTGAACAGATTAGGTTTTACTGACGTGCGGATCGGAACAGATAGGTATATAAGGCTTTTAACGCACTAAATATTTAACACTAACCTGATGAGTTCCATTCACATGCTTTTTCTGCATCCCTGTAACAAATTATTGTTAATAAGCTTATTCTTTTCTCTGCTTCATGCTAATCGCGATTAACTTTAGTCAAAAGCTTGTTGCTATGTCAGTGAAGTTCCTTTGTTTATATGGATCGGAGTTGACAAGTTCCTGTATGAGAAAGTTTTTCAAAGCAGAAACCAAAAATAAGGAATGTCTCAAAAACGACGAACTCCACGAAAATCATTTGTATAACATAAATTGTGTGGTTTAACGTGCTCTACATTTTTTGTGGGTTAAGTTTTTATCTATCTCTTACGGTTTAGCAGTTATTCAAAATTTAATAAAATTCATCCAGAATAAACTACTCTTCAGAGGCTATTCCCAGAAAATTCAAGATATACATTTTATTTGTCGTGTAAATATCTTTAGTATACGAAATTTTAATCAAAATCGTTAGAGCCATTTTTGAGAAAATCGACATTTTCGAAAACAATTCCATGTAAAGGGTAGTTTGGGTTGGGGGGTCTTTCTCAAAAACTTCGTGTCGCATCCCTGGAAGACACTAAACTTAAATACCAAGTTTGATATTTTACCGACTTTTCGTTTTTGAGTTATCGTGTTCACAGACACACGGGGACACACACACACACGGATTTTTTTGTGAAAAGTTTTTTTTTTATGTAGGGGACCCTAAAACATATATTTCCGGTGAAATCTCGGTATCAAATTTTGGGTGGAGTGCAATACCTTCTCTATACACTATGTACTAGTGCGTATAGAGAAAGTAAAAATAGAGCAAAATGTTGGTGTGTGTTTGAGCTGAAGGTCCTAAATCGTGCTGCTATAGCACATTACAGGGTAGGATCAATGGGGTGAATAGAAGGGTTATCACATCATCCGATGCTATAAACCAGTCATCATCAGCTGAATGCTCAGTGATGTCATTACTGGATGTCCGGCTCAGCCTTCATCCATTACTTGTTGATTGCACTGAACACTGCCACAGCGTCCAATCCACGCACTGACAGTTGATGTGGCGAACAGCTGAACTGCACTTATACGTTTCTCTCGCTTCTATGAATATCGAGTATGTATGCCAGCAAAAGCTATTCTTTGTTCGTTAAAATCTGTCTCATTTATCACATCCTCTCCACTTTTATATTTCTCCTTTGCTCTGACTGATGAGCATACTTGCCAACTTTCACGGTATGCCCTAATATTTAAGGAAGCGAGGCAAAAAGAAGGGTTTTACCGCTTGAGAGAAAATTCAAAGTTGCTGATTTTAACAACACAAAGCACAAAATTCTATTGTATTACATTGAAACTGTATATACGGCGCTGATTAGTGTGCAGCAGTGTCATTCAAAACAATAATTTCAGTTCACGTTTGTCGAGTGTGGCCACCACCGTAGTTTGCTTCTCTGAGCGAGGCAAACCACGTTCCTTTGACCATATGTGTCATTTTCGAAGAATCTAATTAAGAAAATATCTGCTAATGTTTATCTCGATTATCTTAAAGTAGAAGAACATGATTTGTAACAATAATTTGTTACAGCGATGTAGAGAAAGTCATGCGATGGAACACATCAGATTTTTATGAACCTATTTATTCCACGAAGAATTTCATTTGTCTCATAGAAGAGATTTGGTTGCCATGGATACATTTCTTTTTCCACTTGATTTCTTACAATGGGAATATTTGAAATGTAGGGTCTTATGTTACGAGCCATGTTAATATGGAAGATCGAATAATGAGAATTAGGAAATAATGCACAAGCACTAATTGAAAATGTTCAACAAAGAGTTCACGCTTCGTTCTTTGCCACTGACAGATTGTAAATGAGTTTTGACATGGGGAGAGGGCGTCTAACGCCCTTTAACCTGTTAGGTTATATCGAATGGTGAATGAAATCTATGAAATGATGCTCATTTGAATCTAGGGCCCATGGGGGTTAATATTACTCGACATTCATCTTCTCAGGTTAAGAACAAACCCCGAAGGAAAAAAAAAAAAAAGTATCCCGATAACTCGCCCTAACCGGGATTAGAACTCGAGACCCTTTAAATATGAGCCAGATAATCATTTTGAAATCCTAGTCACATCCATGAAATTTGATAGTTTTTTTTTTATTTTCACTACATGTACTACGTACATAGTGTACAGAGAAGGTATTGCATTCCATCCAAAATCCTATACCGAATTTCACCGGAAATACACGTTTTAGGGTCCCCTAAAAATAATTTCTAGAAAAAGGTCCGTGTGTGTCTGTCAAAGAGAGAGAGAGAGAGTGGGTGGATATTTAAGTTCGGTATCTTCCAAGGATGCGACCGAAGATTTTCAAGAAAATCCCCACAAAGCGGTGCAGGGACGAGTTCTTCGAGTTCCCCAGCCATCATATTCCAACGTTGTTCCATTGGCGGTGTCATAGTAGTAAAAGCGGGCGTTAAACACCGTCCAAAAAGAAAATCCCCAACTCCCAACTACCCTCTACATGGAAAAGTTTTCGAACATTTTAATGTTCTCAAAAATGGCTGTATCGATTTTGATTAAAACATAGTATTAAATATATTTACATAACAAATAAAATGTATATCTAGAATTTTCTAGCTATAGCCTCTGAAGACATGTTTCTTTTAGATTAATTTTTCTGAATGTTGCATACCTGATAAGTCATAAAATAGAGACATAAACTTACTATACAAAAAATTTAGATCTTGTTAAAACATAATTTATTGCACTCCACCCAAAATTTCGATACCGAGATTTCACCGGAAATACATGTATTAGGGTCCCCAATATCCAAAAAAGGCATTTTCACAAAAAGGTCCTTGTGTGTGTGTGTGTGTGTGTGTGTGTGTGTGTGTGTGTGTGTCTGTGTCTGTGTCTGTGTGCCTGTGAACACGATAACTCAAAAACGAAAAGTCGGTAAAATAACAAACTTGGTATTTAAGTTTAGCATCTTCCACAGATGCGACACGAAGATTTTGAGAAAAATCCCCCCACCCCCAACTACCCTTTACATGGAACTTTTTTCGAAAATGTTGATTTTCTCAAAAATGACCCTAATGATTTTGTTTAAAATTTCGTATATTAAACATATTTACTTGACAAATAAAATGTATATCTTGAATTTTCTAGGAATAGCCTATGAAGAGTAGTTTATTCTGGACGAATTTAAGGAATTTTGAGTAATTGCTAAACCATAAGAGATGGACAAAACTTACTCCACAAAAAATGTAGTGCATGTTAAAACATACAATTTATGTTATATACATTTTTTTCGTGGAGTTCGTCGTTTTTGAGACATTCCTTATTTTTGGTTTCTGCTATGAAAAACATATTTTTCTCATACAGGAACTTGTCAACTCCGATCCATATAAACAAAGGAACTTCATTGACATAGCAACCAGCTTTTGACTATCACTTTAACATATGGCACTCCCTTATTTAGCTTCTACTTACAAGGAAGCAAGTAATAAGACTATTTCTGCTAATTTTTACTTTCTCCATACGCACTATGTACATAGTGTATAGAGAAAGTATTGCACTCCACCAAAAATTCGATACTGAGATTTCACCGGAAATATATGTTTTAGGGTCCCCAATATCCAAAAAAAAAAAAAAAAAAAAAAAAAAAAGCATTTTCACAAAAAGGACCATGTGTGTGTGAGTGTGTGTGTGTGTGTGTGTGTGTCCGTGTGTCCGTGTATCTGTGAACACGATAACTCAAAAAAGAAAAGTCGGTAAAATACCAAACTTGGTATTTAAGTTTATTATCTTCCTGGGATGCGACACGAAGATTTTGAGAAAAATCCCCCCACCCCCAACTAACCTTTACATGGAACTTTTTTCGAAAATTTTGATTTTCTCAAAAATGGCTCTAACGATTTTGATTAAAATTTCGTAAATTAAACATACTTACCTGACAAATAAAACGCACATCTTGAATTTTCTGGGAATAGCCTCTGAAGAGTAGTTTATTCTGGATGAATTTTACTAAATTTTGAATGACTGCTAAACCGTAAGAGATGGACAATAACTTACTTCATAAACAAGAAATGTAGTTCTTGTTAAAATACATATCTTATGTCATGTACATTTTTCTCGTGGAGCTTATCGTTTTCGAGGTATTCATTGTTATTAGTTTCAGTTGTGAAGTACTTATACTTTTCTCAGGCGGAAGTGTCCGTTTTTCTTTTGTTCTACTCCTGGCCAAGAAAAGAAGCGATTTGTAATGACAATCGCTTAACGACAGCTTTTAAAACATTTGACTATCGGTTTAGCCTAGTGTATTCCCTTATTTTCTTCCTACTTATACGGAACTAAATAATAGCATTGTGTTACCACGATTAGCAAGGTGCAGAAAGAAGAAGAATCTTGTGATTGAAGTTTGTAGAACAGCTAGAGAAAGTCATGTGAGTGTAATACATCAGATTTTTTTTTTTTTTTTTTTTTTTATGTAGCTTAACGTCCTTTAACCTGGTTGGTCATATCGAACGATGAAATAAATTGGTGAAATGATGCTCAAATGATCTCAGGGTCCATGGAGCTTAAAGTTACCTTACATTCGTCTTCTCAGGATAGTGGAAAACCCCGAAAAAAACCTTATCCGGGTAACTTGCCTAAGCGAGATTCGAACTCACGACATTTTGAATGTGAGGCAGACACACTACCACCACACTGCCCAGGCGGGCTTAATAATCAGTACATTGTGTACGAGAACAATTTTAATACGCTTGTCATTTATTTTGGTGTGACGCAGAAACAAATGCCAGTAAATAAATAGCATCCCATATCTGTGCATGGTTTTGGCAGTCGTTGCGGCACCGATGACGTAAAACTTAGCTCTTATCCTTCCTCACGAACAAATTAAGTTCTTTGTCATCTTCAGATTTAGAACTGCGATCTATTATGTTAATTAAATTTCCCATAAGATGCACAGACTTTCTATTTGCATTCCGATGCCTTCTTTTTTTCTAAAAATTTAAAGAAGCTATGCATTGTAAGTTAGTGAATATTACTAGACGTAGATGGCAATAAAAAAATCTTGTGTGTTCCATTCACATGCTTTTCTCTACCTATTTGTTACCCAGTATTCTTTTTTTTTTTTTTTTTTTTTTTTTTTTTTTTTTTTTTTTTTTTTTTTTTTTTTTTTAAAGCTTCGTCCTTCAACCTGGTTGGTCATATCGGACGATGAATGAAATTGGTGAAATGATGCTCAAATGATATCCATGCAACTCACGACCTTTTGAATGTGAAGCAGACACGCTACCACCACACTACCCAGGCGGGCTCCAGTATTCTTATAAACGCTTATTCTTCTATCTAGTCCATGCTAAACAAAATAAACATCAGCTTTCTATTGCACACTAATCCTACGATTGTTGCTGCAAAAATAATTCGATAATTAAAAAAAAAACTTCAATAAGGTTTTTAAGTTATTAATTTGAAATCATAGATAATAGTAAAATTAATTCAATTTCAACGTCAAAAATCTGATGTGTTCCATTCACAACACTTTCTCTACATCTCAGCAATAAATTATTCTTAAAAAGCTTAAATTTCATTTACTTCATGCTAATCAGTAAAAAATTAGCAGAAATAGCCATATTACTTGCTTCCTTGTAAGTAGAGGTGAAATAAGGGAGTACCATAGGTTAAAGTGAAAGCCAAAAGATGGTTGCTATGTGACTGATGTTCCTTTGTTTGTATGGACAGGAGTTGACAAATTCCTGCATGAGAAAAGTATAAGTTTTTCATAGCAGAAACCAAAAATAAGAAATGTCTCTAAAACGACGAACTCCACGAAAAAAAATGTAAATAACATAAATTGTGTGTTTTAACATGCTCTACATTTTTTGTGTAGTAAGTTTTTGTCCATCTGTTATTCATCAGTAAAATTCATCCAGAAAAAACTACTCTTCAGAGGCTATTCCCAGAAAATTCAAGATATACATTTTAATTGTCAGGTAAATATCTTTAATATACGAAATTCTAATCAAAAATCGTTAGAACCATTTTTTGAGAAAAGCAAAAATTTTGAAAAAAGTTCCATGTAAAGGATAGTTGGGTGTGGGGGGGGGGTTTATTCAAAATCTTCGTGTCGCATCACTGGAAGATACTAAACTTAAATACCGAGTTTGGTATTTTACCTACTTTTCGTTTTTGGGTTATCGTGTGCACAGACACACGGACACACACACACACACAAGAACCTTTTTCCGAAAATGCTTTTTTTTTTAATAAAGAGGACCCTAAAACATATATTTCCGGTGAAATCTCGAATTTTTTGGGTGGAGTGCAATGCCTTCTCTATACACTATGTACATAGTACGTATAGAGAAAGTAAAAATTAATAAGATGTTTGCGATTAAGAAGAATCGCAAAGAAAAATGTAGAATAAATCAGATATCCTGCAGATAATCTTCTTGTTATTGAACCTAAATGTCTTAATATCAAAGAAGTTATATGCGGAGATATGTTCATATTATTTTATTGCACACTAATCATACGATTGTTGCTGTATCGATAGTTTGATCAAAGAAGTTGTGTGCGTAGATATGTTCCACCTTTCAAGCATTCTGGGCTTGAATCCAGCTCAAATGTAGCGGATTAAGCCGCACTAACCCCAACTATTACGTCTGCTGTCAGTAAAGTGAATAAGGCGCCCCAAATGGCTCTCGTTTCACCACCATCAATCTTCTTCACATGGGACGCCATCTTCAATACATCAATAACACTTGTGTTCTAAAGATGGATGACCAAATGCGGCCACTACATTCGAGGTTAGTGTACCATTAAAACTCCACTCTCAATAATTACTGACCCAGCTCCAGAGTTAAAACAATTTACACTCAATAGTGTTATAATAATTCAGATGTTGTAAG
This sequence comes from Hymenopus coronatus, assembly GCA_030762935.1. Lineage (NCBI taxonomy): Eukaryota > Metazoa > Arthropoda > Insecta > Mantodea > Hymenopodidae > Hymenopus > Hymenopus coronatus. The sequence continues at coordinate 22,382,964 of CM060891.1, forward strand.
TCAAATAATTAATCGAATTAAACCGATGCAGATATAATACATTTCCAATGAGATAAACAAAAATGGCGATAGTCAAGTTTTAACTGGACGTTTTATACTGGAATTTTTTTTTACTTTCTCTATACGTGCTATGCATATAGTGTATAGAGAAGGTATTGCACTCCACCAAAAATTCGATACCGAGATTTCACCGGAAATATATGTTTTAGGGTCCCCTGTATCCAAGAAAAGTATTTTTAGAAAAACGTCCGTGTGTGTCCGTGTGTCTGTGAACACGATAACTCAAAAACGAAAAGTCGGTAAAATACCAAACTTGGTATTTAAGTTTAGTATCTTCCAGGGATGCGACACGAAGATTTTGAGAAATATCCCCCCACCCCCAACTACCCTTTACATGGAACTTTTTTCGAAAATTTTGATTTTCTAAAACATGGCTCTAACAATTTTGATTAAAACATCGTATGTTAAAGATATTTACATGACAAATAAAATGTATATTTTGAATTTTCTGGGAATAGCCTCTGAAGATTACTTTATTCTCGGTCAATTTTACGGAATTTCCCATAACTACTAAACTGCAAGGGATGCACAAACAAATGTAGAGCACTTTAAAACACACAATTCAATTTATATACATTATATACATTTTTGTCGTGGAGTTGATTGTCTTTGAGATATTCCTTGTTTTTGGTTTCAGCTATAAAAAACTTATACTTTTCTCATACAGGACTTTGTGAAATCGTGTATACAAACAAAGGAACTTCAGTCATATAGCAAGCAGCTTTTGGCTTTCACTTTAACTTGTGGTACTCCCTTATTTCGCGTTTACTTACGATAAAGCAAGAAAAAAGAATATTTCTGTTAATTTTTTTCTCGATTAGCAGGAAGTAAATAGAAGCTTAAGCTTTTTAAAAACAATTTATTGCAGAGATATAGAGAAAGTCATGTGAATGTAACGCATCAGATTTTTTATCTCGTAGGATCGCGAAATTGATTACGACTTTCGTTTCCCAAAAGTTCCTAGTTGCAAAATAAAGCCTTACTTTTAATCTTTGTATCACAATATACTATTGTTAACGCGACTTACTGAACAGTTTTTACTTTGTCTATATGTACATAGTGTATAGAGAAGGTATTGCACTCCTCCAAAAAATTCGATACCAAGATTTCACCGGAAATATATGTTTTAGGGTCCCCTGTATCTAAAAATAAAAAGCATTTTTACAAAAAGCTCCGTGTGTCCTTGAACACGATAACTCAAAAACGAAATGTCCGTAAAATTCCAAACTTGGTATTTAAGTTTAGTATCCTCCAGGGATGCGACACGAAGATTTTGAGAAAAATCCCCCCACCCCAAACTACCCTTTACATGGAGCTTTTTCTCGAAAATTTCGACTTTCTCAAAAATGTCTCTAACGATTTTGATTAAAATATCATATATTAAAGACATTTACCTGAAAAATAAAATGTATATTTTGAATTTTCTGGGAATAGCCTCTGAAGACTACTTTATTCTTGATAAATTTTACGGACTTTTAAATAACTGCTAAACCGCAAGAGATGGACAAAAACTTACTATACAACAAATGTAGAGCATGTTAAAATACACATTTTATGTTATATACCTTTTTTCTTGGAGTGCATCGTTTTTGAGATATTCCTTGTTTTTGGTTTCTGCTATAAAAAACGTATACTTTTCTCATACAGGATTGTGTGAAATCGTGTACATACAAACAAAGGAACTTCAGTCATATAGCAACCAGCTTTTGGCTTTCATTTTAACTTGTGGTACTCCCTTATTTCACTTCTGCTTACAATAAAGTAAGAAAAAAGAATATTTCTGCTAATTTTTTCTCGATTAGCAGGAAGTAAATAGAAGCTTATGCTTTTAAAAAATAATTTATTGCATAGATATAGAGATAGTCATGTGAATGTAACACATCAGATTTTTAACTTTTCAATTCCCTTTATTCTTATAATATTCCAGTGACGACAATAATCTGCTGTTGACGTAAACATGGAAATCACGCGAAACCTTTCCAAGAACTAAATTATGCTGGTGTATTAACCTATTCTTCTGTTCATTTGCATAAGCATATAAGCTGTTTTTCATTATTATTGTTTGTGTGGGAAACCTAAAGTTTGTTTGTGTAATGAAAACAATTCTGTTATGGTGGTTGAGCACCAAAGACACGCAAACTCGTGATCAAGTTTCCTTATTTTTGGACGCAAGGATGCTCTACAACTCCTGTTTACTTTTTCTACACGTACTATGCATATAGTAGATAGAGATTGTAATGTATTCCACCCAAAAATTCGATGTCGAGATTTCAAGAAATATGTTTTTATAAAAATGTTCGTTAGTTTTTGTGGAGAGCATAGCTAAAAAATCTGATGTGTACCATTCACATGACTTTCTCTATATCCCTGCAACAAATTATTCTTAAAAAGCTTATACTTCTATTTACTTTATGCTAATCAGAAAAAATTAGGAGAAATAGTCTTATTACTTGCTTCCTTGTAAGTAGAAGCGAAATAAAGGACTGCCATAGTGATAGTTAAAGTGATAGTCAAAAACTGGTTGCTATGTCAATGAAGTTCCTTTGTTTATATGGATAGGAGTTGACAAGTTCCTGTACGAGAAAAGTATACTTTTTTCATAGCAGAAACCAAAAATAAGGAATGTCTCATAAACGACGAACTCCACGAAAAAAATGTTTATAACATAAATTGTGTGTTTTAATGTGCTCTACATGTTTTGTGAAGTAAGTTTTTGTCCATATCTTACGGTTTAGCAGTTATTCAAAATTCAGTAAAATTCATCCAGAATAAACTACTCTTCAGAGGCTATTGCCAGAAAATTCGAAATATACATTTTATTTGTCAGGTAAATATCTTGAATATACGAAATTTTAATTAAAATCGTTAGGGCCATTTTTGAGGAAATCAAAATTTTCGAAAAAAGTTCCATGTAAAGGGTAGTAGGGGGTGGAGGATTTTTCTCAAAATCTTCGTGTCGCATCCCTGGAAGTTACTAAACTTAAATACCAAGTTTGGTATTTTACCGACCTTTCGTTTTTGAGTTATCGTGTTCACGGACACACGGACACACACACACACACACACACACACATACACGGAACTTTTTGTGAAAATGCTTTTTTTTTATATTGGGGACCCTAAAACATATATTTCCGGTGAAATATCGGTATCGAATTTTTTGGTGGAGTGCAATACCTTCTCTATACACTATGCACATAGTGCGTATAGAGAAAGGAAAAACGAATAGGCCATTAAATACCTTTACAAGGATGCGACAAAAACATGTTCAAGAAAGTCCTCCTATCCTCACACTACCCTTTAGTTTAATTTGTTTTTAATTTTATTTTTCCTAAAAATGGCTCTAACGATTTTGATTAAAATACCACTGATTAAAGATGCATAAATAAAATAAAAAGATATCTTAAACTTTCTGGGAATAACCTCTGAAGACCTCTTCATTCTGGATGAATTTTGCACAACTGGTGTACCGTAACAAAATATGTATATCTCGTCAAAGCACACAATTTATATCATATACTCTTTTTGCAGAGTTAACTGTTTACGAGATATTCCTTGTTTTTTCCTTCAATTTTAGGTAACTTACCTTTTCTCAAACTAGTGGACAGCATTCGTTTTACCTCTCTCTTGTTTTACTCCTGACCGTGCAAAGCTAATCGAATTTCAATTGTTTTACATCACGATCACGATTTGACTATCGCTTTAGCCTGCGTATTACTGTATTTCCATTCTATTAGAAAGAACTAATACACCATTTCTGATAATATTCATCTCGATTACCACGATGTAGAATAGGTAAAAGAGTAATTTTGTAACAATACTATGTAGAGAATGGATCACATTAAGAGTTTTACTTTTTATATTACACTCTTATAATGAGTAAGAAAGTTGTATATTCCATCCAAAAATTCAACGCTGAGAAATACATGTATAGAAATACGTTTTGGGTAATTTGAACACATTAAAAAAAGTCACTTATTTTTTCAGTCAGAGATACGGTCAATTTGCATTTTCTTCTGCTCAACCAAATAAAAACATTCTTAATACAGCATCCTTAACATAATGACAGTACATTAACAGTTGAAGTTACTGACACTAAACTGCTTCACGAATCCCTACGATTGCAGTACACTTCCGCGATTATAAAAACTGCATCAAAAGCAACTTTAAGCATGAGGAGCGCGATTAAATTTTGCTAATGTATGCTCTATAATTAACCTAAGTCCCGTCTACTACTAACTACTTCACCATAGTTTCTATGTTCTACGTTGTCAACGGTTACACTTCATATTGCCATATGGGACTTAATTTTCATTATTTTGGACCGTTAAACCCTCAGTATGCGTTCCCTTTCCTAGTTCTCAGAAATGCAAATTTTCAACAACCTTTAGAATTTAGAACGTATTGATTACTCATGAATTGAACCTTGACTTTAATGGAGTTCTTGCTTGATTTTCTCGGAACTTAATTACCTTCACTACTATGACTTGAGCTAATTCCCTTTTTCAATGTAATTTTCTTTGGTTAAAGAACAATATCCTTTAACTTGTGCTCTTTTAACATTACGCCTCACTAATGACTTACCTGCAACAGAATCATAACGTATGATTTTTCACATTATTCGCAAGCCTAAGTTTACTTTAATTCAATGTTTGTTTTTATGTTTACGGGATCTCATTATGTACGGTTATATTACATACAATATCATATAAATTCAAAATCTTCTCGGGCTTCTAGCCAGGTAAAAACTTGGCTTGACACCAACGTTTCGAAGAAGTGCATCTTCCTCGTCTTCAGGGTGAACTGATGGTTTGAGCTTGCGGAGACTGGTATTTATAAGAGCTGGGATGAAGCTAACATCTGATTGGTTCGCGTGATATTATGGCCTGGTATTTAAGATGACTGAGACATGATACCAGGCCATAATATCACGCGAACCAATCAGATGTTAGCTTCATCCCAGCTCTTATAAATACCAGTCTCCGCAAGCTCAAACCATCAGTTCACCCTGAAGACGAGGAAGATGCACTTCTTCGAAACGTTGGTGTCAAGCGAAGCTTTTACCTGGCTAGAAGCCCGAGAAGATTTTGAATTAACACTCGCCAGGAAAGCTTCAGTTCTTATTTTAATATCATATAATTTTTACTTTCTCTACATAGTACATGGTACATAAGTAGAGAAGCTGTTGCACTCCACCCAAATATTCTATTAAGGTATTTCACCGGAAATACACGTTTAAGGGTCCCCTTAAAGCATTTTTAGAAAAGAGTATGTGTGTGTGTATGTGTGTCTGAACACAACTCAAAAACGAAAAATCGGTAAAATTCCATACTTGGTATTTAAGTTTAGTTTGCTCCAAGCATGCAACGACACGAAGATTTTGAGTAAAATATCCCTACTCCAAATTACCCTTTACAAGGAAAAAATTTCGAAAATTTTGTTTTTCTCAGAAATGGCTCTAACGGTTTTGATTAAAATACTGTACATTAAAGATATTTGCCTAAAAATAAAATGTATATTTTGAGCTTTCTGAAAGTGGCCTCTGAAGACTTCTTTATTCTGCACGAACTTTGTTGAATTTTGCATAACTGGTAAACCATAACAAATAGACAAAAACTTACTAGACAAAAAATGTAGATCTTGATAAAACACACTATTTATGTCTACACATTTTTTTTCCTGGAACTGACCATTTCCTTGTTATTGGTTTCAGTTTTAAAATACTCCCGGCCATTAAAAAAAATGTAATTCACAAAGCATCCGACTTTCACATCGCTCTAGCCCAGTGTACTCATTTAGCTCCCTTCTACTTACAAGGAAGCAAGTAATAAGACCATTTTTGCTGATACGAGGTACGTCCAGAAAGTAAGTTCCGTTTGGTAATAAAATTAAATTGTGTACAGATACAGAATAATTATTTATTGCACAAAATTCTACAACTCTTAAACTACTTTTCCACATAACTGCCGACATTTTGCAGGCATTTGTCATAGCGTGGCACAAGTTTTTGTATACCTTCTTCATAGAAGTATGCCACCTGTGTCTTCAAAAAGTTGGAAACATTTTCTTTCAGCTCTTCGTCATTGTTGAAGTGTTGACCGCCAAGGAAAGACTTAAGATGTAAGAACAGATGAAAGTCGCTAGGAGCGAGGTCAGGGCTGTACGGAGGATGGTCAAACACTTCCCAGCCAAATCCCATTAGGAGGTTTTTCGTCACATCTGCAGTGTGTGGTCGTGCGTTGTCGTGAAGAAAAACAACACCTTTTGACAGCAATCCTCGGCGCTTAGTCTGTATTGCGCGGCGCAATTTCCTAAGTGTCTCGCAATAAACATCTGCTTTGATTGTTTGACCACGCGGTAAGAAATCAATGAGTAAGATGCGGCGGGATTTTCGATCAACACCGACATTGTAAACAAGCACAACAAAGCGTATGTGGCTGACAGCGATCTCAAAATGGCGCACGTTTCTTCTCCTTGATACAGAGCGTCTACCGCGCATGTGCGGAACTGCGATCGCAGCGCTGCAGCGGAGATAAATTAAAACGGAACTTACTTTCTGGACGTACCTCGTATGTATCTCCATTAGCATGACGTAGATAGAATACGCTTTTCAACAATAATTTGTTACAGACATATAAAGAAAGTCATATGAATGGAAGACAAGATGCTTAGGTTTAGATTATGCCTTTCTTTCTGAATTGCGCATGGAAGCTCTATGTAATCTTGTAGCTCGTCTTTGTCTGTATTTTCTGAACACAGCGAGCGAGGGAAAAGTTTTCTAAATAACGCTCGTGCTCTCTTTATAGCAAAATATTTTCAACTCCAACAGAAAGCGTAGCTGGAACAATGAGTTCCATCCCCTCGTGAAAGTGTTTTGAAAATACTGCAGCATCTGAGCTGTTATCTCTGGCCTATTCACGGATATTTTCACGATAGCGTATTGCCAACATTAGCAATATGTATAGGTATAGCTTATTCCACATTTGCATTGAACCTCAACAAAACAAAAACGCAACTGGAGATAACAGAGAAATGCGCATTAGAACGAAGGTTGGTATATAGTCAGTCAATTGTCTGGCATCTCTGCTGGCCGGCATTCAACTGTCGCCATGAGTGGGTGGAAATCAAAGCGTTTGTGATAAATTACAAAACCACAGCAGCGAGCTTCACAAATGAAGAGGTACCGTCAAAGAAAACTTCGCCGGTGTCAACTGCTACGTGATTGGTAATACATATCACTGAATTCTTTAACACAGAGCTATTGTAGAGATATCTGAGGCTTGTTTCTTTTAATTCTGACGTTTTGGCCTGCTTAATACTGGTGAAGAGGATATGTGTACAAAGATAAATGAAAACATATTACTTTCTCTACAACAACTATGTACATAGTGTATAGAGAAGCTATTGTATTGCACTCCCCAAAAAAATCGATACCGAGATTTCACCGGAAATATGTTTTGAGACCCCCTATATCTAAAAGAAAGCATTTTTAGAAAAATGTCCTTGTGTGTGTGTGTGTGTGTGTGTGTCTGTCTGACTGTCTGTGTCTGTATGTGTCTGTGGGCAGCATACCTCAAAAATGAAAAGACTGTTAAAAACCGAACTAGGTATTTAAGTTTGGTATCTTCCAAGGATGTGACACGAAGATTTAAAAAAAAAAAAAAATCCCACCACCTCCAACTACCCTTTACATGGAAAAAATTTCGAAAATGTTGATTTTCTTAAAAATGGCTCTAATGGTGTTTTACTAAAATCTCGTATATTTAAGATATTTACTTGCCAAATAAAATGTATATCTTGAATTTTCTGGGAATAGCCTCTGAAGACTATGCTGGATGAATTTTACGGAATTTTGCATAACTGCTAAACCGTAAGATATGGACAAAAACTTACCGCACAGAAAATGTAGAGAACATTAAAGCACACAATTTATGTTACATACATTTTTTTCGTGGAGTTGATCGTTTTTAAGATATCCCTTCTTCTTAGTTTCTGCTTTGAAAAACTTACTTTTCTCATACAGGAATTTGTCAACTCCTGCCCATACAAGCAAAGGAACTTCAGTTATATAACAACCAGCTTTTGACTATCACTTTAACCTTTGCTACTCCCTTATTTCGCGTCTACTTACAAGGAAACAATAATAAGACTATTTCTACTAATATTTTCTCAATTAGCAGGAAGTAAATGGAAGCATGAGCTTTTTATCAATAATTTGTTGCAGAGATGTAGAGAAAGTCATGTGAATGGAACACATCGGATTTTATTTTTAATGTCTCGTTACTTTCACTAACCCCACCACTAAATGTTCTTAAACACTCTTGATAGTTCACTTCCTTTTAATCGAGAAAATGGTTGTAGTAGTCTAAAGTAATAGACAGATTTAAAAAACAAAATGTGGATGTATTGCATTCATTTCTCTGCCTGTTCTGCAAACTATGTTTACAAAAGAGCATTTCTCTTTTTCCATAATGCTAAACGAGATAAACATCAACACAATTGGTCTTGCCACTTAGTTCTGCATAAGCAGAAGGGTATAAGAGAATAGGTACATCAGGCTAAAGCGATAGTCAAATATTTTAAAATCCGATCGATATGTGAACATTGAAGTTCAGAGAACAGAGATCAAACGAAAGGTGAGAAGATGCGCAGTTTAACATTGAAATCAATAACAAGGAATATCTCAAAAACGACCAACTCTGCAACAAAAATGTATATAACATAAATTGTGTGTTTTAACGAGATTTACATTTTTTATGTGGTAAGCTTTTGTCTATTTCTAACGGTTTACCACTTATGCAAAATTCAGTCAGAATAAAGTGGTCTTCAGAGGCTATTTCCAGAAAATTAAAGATATACATATTATTTGCGATGTATTTTTCAAACCTTTTTTATGTAGAGGGTAATTTGGGGTAGGGGGATTTTCTTCAAAATCTCCGTGTCGCATCTTTGGGAGATATTACACTGAATTGCCTTGTTTGGTATTAACGGACTTTTCGTTTTTGAACTATCTGTCCAAACACACGCGTGAGTGCGCAGAAATACACGGACCTTCTGTAAAAAAAAAAAAAAAATAATGTGGACTAAGGGGACCTCAAAACATACATTTCCGATGAAATATCGGCATCGAATTTTTGGGTGGAATGCAATATATTCTCTATCCACTATGTACATACAGGCTAAAGAAAGTGAAAAGGTCGTTGCCTGATATCTTTGAAATTACCCAAAATGTAAAATGTATTTGACAATGTAAACCACAATAAAAAATCAGATGTGTACCATTCACATAACTTCCTCTAGCTATCCTGCAACGACTATTCTTATAAAAGCTTATTTTTCTCTCTACTTCATTTTAAAATATACATAAACATTAGTAGAAATGCTCCTATTATTAGTTCCTTGTAAGTTTAAGGGGAATGAAGTAATACAGTCAAATCTAAAAGCAGGTTACAGTGTGATGAAATTGCAATTCGGTTTTCTCTGTATGGAAAGAAGTAAAACAAACGAAAACCGAATGAGACTTCTCGTTTGCAAAAATTATTGTGAAATTTACACCAGTATCCATAAATGCCTCAAGAGTGGTTAACCTGCCAAAGAATTGATTTTGAATTAAACTGTGTGTTTTAACCAGATCTACTTTTATTGTGTAGTATGTATTCGTATGTATTATGTAGTACATATAAGGTAATAAAGGACATTGAGTATAGAGTAACACATCACATTTTTTGGTTTTTAATACATTAAAGCATTCTCTCTCTCTCTCTCTCTCTCTCTCTCTCTCTCTCTCTCTCTCTCCCTCCCCCTCCCCCTCTCTCTCTCCCCACCAAGGCTTTCTTCAGCTCCACATAGAAAGGTCTGAAACAGGTTTTGCTTTGTACTTAATTGACTTCTTTGCAACTAATTAAATATGTTACAAACGAAGCTTTAAACTACGCTCCATTCTTTAAAAGAATACTGCACACATTCCTTTGTTCAGTGACGTAGCGTACAGTAGAACTCTGCGGAAGAGAAGTATTACGACTTTAATTGGTGCTGCTGACAAAGCTAATAGCACTACCAGCGAGGCCTGCTTTCCGACAGCGTAAAACAAGGTCCGCCATTGTCCTAAGGGATCTATATGCTACGAGTACCAAGTCAAACCAGAGACAAAAAATCTTATGTGCTCCATTCACACGACTTTCTCTACATCTCTGCGACAAATTATTGTTAAAATGCTTATACTTCTATTTACTACATGCTAATCAGAAAAAAATTAGCAGAAATAGTCTTATTACTTGCTTCCTTGTAAGTAGACGAAATAAGGAGTACCATAAGTTAAAGTGATAGTCTAAAGCTGGTTGCTATGTCACTGAAGATCCTTTGTTTGTATGGACAGCAGTTGACAAATTCCTGTATGAGAAAAGTATGTTTTTTTTTAAAGCTGAAACCAATAACAAGGAATATCTCAAAAACGTTCAAATCCACACAAAAAATGTATTTAATATAAATTGTGTGTTCTAACGTTCTACATTTTTTGTATGGTAATTTTTTTACTATCTCTTACGGTTTAGCAATAATGGAAAATTCCGTAAAATTCATCCAGAATAAAGTAGTCTTCAGAGACTATTCCCAGAAAATTCAAAATATACATTGTATTTATCGTGTAAATATCTTTAATGTACGATATAGTCATTTTTGAGAAAATCAAAAAGTTCCGTGTAAAGGGTAGCTTGGGGTGGGGGATTTTTCTCAAAATCTTCGTGTTGCATCCCTGGAAGATACCGAACTTACATAACAAGTTTGGTATTTTACCGGTTTTCGGTTTTGACTTATCGTGTTCATAGACACACGGACACGCACGGATCTTTTTGGAAAATGCTTTTTTTGGATACAGGGGACCATAAAATATATATTTCCCGTGAAATCTCGGTATCGAATTTTTGTGTACATAGTACGTATAGAGAAAATAAAAATCTGTCGTGCTCCATTTACATGACTCTCTACATCTCTGTAACAAATCATTGTTAATAAGCTTATTCTTCTATTTCATGCTAAAACATTCGCAGAAAGATCTTATTACTTAGTTCCTTCATAATAAGGGAAATAAAGGAATACAATAGGATAAACCAACATTCAAATGTTTTAAAATGTGGTTGCTATGGTACTGGAATCCGGTTCTTTGCGTTGACAAGTTTCCGTATGAGAAAAGTATAAGTATTTTAAAATTGAAATCAATAACAAGGAATATCTAGAAAACGGTCAGCTCCACGAAAAAAAATGTATATGACATATTGTGTGTTGTATCGTAATCTACATTTTTGAGGAGTGAGTTTTTGTTTATTTCCCACGGTTTACCAGTTATGCAAACTCCAATAAAAATGAAGAATAAACATTTCTTCAGAGACTGTTGCCAGAAAACTGGAGATACACATTTTATTTGTCACATAAATATCTTAAATATAAGAGGTTTTAATCGAAATCGGTACAGCCATTTTTGAGAACAGCATTTTCTAAAATGTTTCCATGCAAAGGGTTGTTGGGGATGGGGGTCAATTGGTATTGGATTGGTAGAGTCAGACTGAAAAAGGCAATGCCATAGCCGGGATTTGAACCACGGATCCTTCTGTCCCACACACAGCTTGTGTGAAAAAAACAATTAAAATTATCACAGTTGTCGATAATAGATGGCTATACTATGAATCCTGGGACTTAAAAGTACCTACAACATTGTAAGTTCCATTGAGGCTGTAATTTGAGATCAGTTGAGAAATTCAATGCTATGCCGGCATGTTGCCATGGTAGCTCAGTGGCAGAGCAACCGGCTAGAGATCGGGAGATCCGTGGTTCAAATCCCGGCTATGGCATTGAATTTTTCAGTCTAACTCTACCTATCCAGTTGAAAATTTGTTTGCGGAACAGCTAGAGACAGGCATGTGAATAAAACACATTAGATTTTTTATTTGTTCTGAAGTCTTCAAAACATGAATTGCCTCGAATTTTTGGGTGGAATACAATACTTTGTAATGTTTAACGCCCGCTTTTACTGCTCTAGCATAACAGGTGATGATACATGAAGATGGAGCTCCGGTGGAATATGATGGCGGGGGAAACTGGAGAACCCGGAGAAAATCCGCTATGTCCACCGCAAATCTCAGATGCGGTCGCTTGGGATCGAACCCGGGCCACGGCCACGGCGCAATGATACGCATTTCCAATTATAACAAACAATTTTCTATTTTACATCTTCTACATTTCTGTTTCGTGTAATAGCTACAGAAAACGCGACGCTTCCCTAAAGACATTATTCACACAGGAGCTCCTCGGCTTAATTCAACCACGACCTGAGATTAATGTGCTGAAAACTCTAGCTATAAAACGCGCGATAAAAGTACGTAATAACCTCCTGTCGCTAAGCATTTCCATTACCACTTCATCTCCCAAATATAAAATGTTAAGTGGTCGCCACTAGAATGGTAGTAATATTCCAGCGCATTTTAATAATGAAATGGATGGGAAAACACGTTGGTTCACTGCTAAGTAGCATTCAAAATGTTCAACTCAGATGACTTTCTCAACTCTGGAGGTAATATCTGCAGGCCGAATTCTAGTATTGAGTTTTATTTATGGACGCTCTTTAACTGCTGTGGTTCTTAGCGTCCCATTCTATACTGGGCGTGAAAGATAGCTCAGTTTGACTCAGAGGCCTCTTTATCTTTTTTTATAATCTTTATGTTTTGAATTGCTCATTTCATGCGATTCATAATAGGAAATGAGTTAGTTTGGTTACAGCAAATGATCATGTTTGCCATTTTCTTTTCTAATCACAGATCAAAGATATGATGGCGAACATAGCTTTTATCGTAGAAGTATTTCAAAGAGAAATTTGATCAAAGAGACTTTATTACACTGTAAAAGCTTTTATCATATCTGTGCCACAGAAATGTGATAGTGTGATTTAGCCTTAGGCAACTTCACTTGTGACTTTCAGTCGCTTGAATTTTGTGGGAATAACACAAATTCAATTACTTATATCACAATTTTGCACAGACTTAAAAGTGTGCATTTATGGTTCAAAGTTAAAGGGATAAAACACATCTTTGTACACTTTAGCGCGAGATAGTCAAACAGTTTTGCATGAGTAATTCCGAGAACAGTTTCACACACGTGACCGCTGTGAATTCTCTTTGGTTTGTGAACGCAGCACTCAATTTCAGGAGAGAAAAATAGATCCATGTTTACTTAATATTATTGCTTGTAAAATACGGTAATCGATAAGTTTATAAGTAGCACTACAATGTGTTATATTTTTTCAGCTGTTTGGAAATACAAATATATCCTTCCACAACAAATAAGCGGTTACATTGGCGGGAGAAAAGCAAACAAAATGTCAGTGAAGAATATGGTGGTAATCTTGCGACTGGTGTGAATTCGATAGCGCTAAAATGAGTGGTCACGGATATAAAAGCACCCTTAGAGTAAACCGTTAGAGAGTCGCAAGAAGCAGATTGTTTTAAATGCAGTGGCGGCTCGTGGATTAAAAATGTAGGTGTTCACAAAATCAGCAATGTACCGCCGTCGCCGCAACATCAAATCCAGTAATATTAGAAACAATGAAAGTGCCTAATAAGAAAAATTATAAATTTGTTACACAAATCGTCACCCACTCAGTATTGTAAAGATTTTGCATTTCTTAAGTCTTCGAGAGTTAACAGCAATATGAGGTGATGAAGGGGTGAAGTCCTTTGATGCAGTTCATGTGAAGAATGGTATTTACAGTGAATAATATTTACATTGTTTGAATTACGCAATTAACACCAAATTTATTTGTACAGAAATTCCAGCGCCGGTTTTTCAAATGTGCACACTTTTCTATCACTCGGTGATTATAGTATTTTATGCTGTTAACCAGTTTCTTCTCAATAGTAGTGCTGAAAGTCGGTCTTCAGTCATCGTATTCCTAGTAAAGGTTTTAATTCTTGTGGAAAAACATATTTCTGGTTCTGATGCAGTCATGGTCTTCAGTAGCTCGATTATTTGCGGAAAAGTTCCTTCGTTGAGGTTGTTTTCTGTCATGAACTGCTTAACTCTCGCATAAAATGCAAATTACTGAGAAAAATAGCGCGTCTCACAAAGACTGCAGTTGCACTTCCGGATAGTTTCAACTAAATCTCAAAGATAGCAGCACCTCCCGCTGATAAACAGAACCCTTGAGGTGTTAATGAGAACGAAAGTGCACGGTTGCGGTGTGCTCATTTCTGGCTGTAAAATTCCGAGCTGTTTTGTTGGCCGCGCAAGCGCAGAGCTACTAAACATTAGCACACGAGGCCTGTGCTACAACCCTTGTTGTCGTATGCTCAGGTTCTCGGCTGTGTTCAATCTGAAGAGCAGAGCGCGGTATATTTAAACAAGTGGCACCGGATAGCGCATTTTATTAAATGTTTCCTGAAAGAGAAAAAGGAGATCCACTAAGAAATATTGGAGGTTCACGTGCTCTTGTGCTCCTACACAGCAGCCGCCGTTGTTTAAATGTATTTCATACGTTAAAGGAGTACAATTCGGATATTTTAGTGAGTGAACTGTTGAAAACACCGGCGTGTTGTTCACGTTCGCAAAGAATTATAGTATTAAAACACGCTGTAAAAGGAAGAAGATAACTAAAGTAATTTTAGGACAAGTGAATGATTTTGTTTAGTGTGCAATTCGTTCTAAAGTGCAATTTTTTTTATCCTAATTTACCACATTTTAAACCGAGTTTCCATACGTTACTTTTAGAAATGGAATTTTCGTATGTGAAATGAAACAATACCAACATAATTGTAGATGGGGATGATATTGCGCTTTGGAAACAATACAACTTTCAAACTGAAAGAGGTGCGTCAGCTTTTAGACGAAGCATTAGCTCAGGTGACGGCGGAAATGTGGCAGACTGTCGTCACACATGTAAACAAAGAAGCAGAAAAGCTGTGGCAACTGGTCTGAATGTCGTCGATAGTTTAGGTGATGACTATGGTTAGCATCTTGGGGACCGATAGAGGGACACATGCGGATACCAGTTGAATACCTACCGAGTAGAGACTGACCAGCTTGGCGATTGCACGCGCCGCATGTAAACAACCTGTAGTAACGGTTGGGGGACGTATCTCGACGTGGCAGTATACTATGCCGTATATTACAATACTGTTTTACAGGTAATTAATACCTTTGATAATAGTGCATGCTCTTCGATCAAGATTGTAAAATCTCTTGCTTCAAATGGATTGCATGAAGATGTGCAATCATACACAACTTTGCAATTATATATTTACGACAATAGCAAATTTTTTGAAACATCGAAATGTCTTGAGCCCTGAAAGCTGTCGATGAACTTGTGCAAGCAATTAATCAGACACCCGAGACACCTGTTTTAGACCTTGTGGGAAAAAAGTGAAGTCAGTGTTTGGAAAAAATGTCGGATTTTCAATAATGCGTGAAATACGAAATATGCCAACCGGAGACGATTCACATTTGAGACGTTACGAATGTATGTTGTTGTGCATTGTAATCTATGTATCTTAGAGAAAATGAAACGGTTAATGATGCTGATGACTCGTTGAACTACAGCAATTGAATATGGTATTTATGTTTACCACCCACTCAACCTCAATCGCCTTTACCTGCTAGTGAAAACATCACAGTCTACCATGCAACCACTGCCCCATTTTCCTTCTATCAATACCTTGCATTGTAAACACATCACAACTATATATCATGCTGCGCTTACTTCGATTCTGTCCCTCTGTTGGTCCCCAAGATGCTATCAGGGTTATTCTCAGATTCCGACTTAGGAGTTATACATTACCTGCTAGCATGACGGGTCATTTAAGTTCAGAAGTGTTTTAAAGGCACGTTCGTTTGAAAGTATTCATTTTGATATTCTGTTCTTGATATATTTCTTAACTCAATTTAATAGGAAACGTTTATATATTGTAGCAAAACCTACTAGTAAGTAATTCATGTTAATACCTACAACTTGTTTTGAATGAAGACTGACTTCTCACCCGTAGGTCCCGAGTTCGATTCCCGGCTGGGACGGGGAAGTTTTCTTTAGCCAGATGTATTTCCTATCTCCCACAGAGTCTGGAAGTATGTATGTGAGAGTGAGGAGTATTTGAGAAAAATAAAATGATTTAAACCAACGTAAAGGACCTACAGACGAGTTGCCTCAAATGCAAAGCCCCTGAAATGACCTTAGATGTTAAAGGGGGCTATATAAATGAAACAATTAAAAAAAAATGAAACATATTGGCGAAGGTGACACTATCATCTGTTGCATGCGAGATTACAGAGTCTACTAGTTCAGTTTTAGACTAAGACTCTTTCCTGAGCCTGTCCTAATGGTTACAGAGACAAAATGGCTACGTGATAGGTGAACGACAGGTTTCGAGATTTCGTCGAGGTTAGGCTACGTTAGTTAGGTTAGGTGTGTGTAAATAAACTGGATCGAGAGTTTCTGAAAAGCTGTTCTTCTTTCCAATGCGAAATGCACAGTCTTCCGTTCGTTTTGACTACTCATGCATGGATCAATGTCAGAGTCAAATCTAAAGCTGAACTAGAATCTGCAATTTCATCCGTCGCACATGGACGCGGAGTAATACAAGAAGCACTGCTTCTAAGAACGGATAGACAATACTGTTACATCAACGATTATGTGCACACTATAACCTCAAAGAAAACAGTCGCACATCAGCTAACGCGAAATGGCGCTGCATACACTCTGCTTGATGGCGACCCCTGGCATGAATATTAAGAGATTAATCTCAGACAAGGTCCTTCAAAAAGAGAATTGTTACGGAAATAAATAGAATGACCGCTTATGAAGCCGCAGGCAGATCCAAGGCCGCTTGAAGAGTGGGAGGATGACGATGATGAAAGCGAGCTGTATGTATGTAGACGCGACGCTAAGGACCTTCACTCCAAACGGAGCAATTCCCCGAGTGCTCCATTCTCTCATCCGCAGGGGAGCTTTGCTTACAAAGGAGAAGCGCTAAACGCATTTTCAAGGACCAGAATATTCGTTCTTTAATGAGCGGCTGATGGGCGACGCGCCAGAATCTGTGAAATTGGGACCCTGCCTTGAAATGAATAGAATGCTATTTCACGGAATGCTCTTATCGAATAATGTAATCAAACCTAACCTGAATGCTTCACATTACGAGCACTTACAGGTCTACTTCCTTGATCTTCGACAGATCCTTTTCCAACATGACCTCGTCAGCAACAAACAAAAGAGTTTGTTTACAACCGCTTACGTAAGCTTGCCCAACAGCTTCAGTTGCCAGATTCTCGTAAGACTTCTAATAACTCTAGGCATAGCATTTTACATACCATAGCATGGTAGCAACATGGCTCGGGTTTTTATAACCTAAAAATCTGATGTGTACCATTCACATGACTTTCTCTATATCCCTGCAACAAATTATTCTTAAAAAGCTTATACTTCTACTTACTTTATGCTACTCAGAAAAAATTAGCAGAAATAGTCTTATTACTTGCTTTCTTGTAAGCAGAAGCGAAATAAGGGAGTACCATGGGTTAAAGTGAAAGCCAAAAGCTGGTTGCTATGTGAGTGATGTTCCTTTGTTTGTAGGGACAGGAATTGACAAATTCCTGTATGAGAAAAGTATGTTTTTCAAAGCTGAAACCAAGAAAAAGGAATATCTCAAAAGCGAACAACTCCACGAAAAAAATGTATATGACATAAATTGTGTGTTTTAACGTGCTCTTTATTGTTTGTGTGTTAAGTTTTTGTCCATCTCTTACGGTTTAGCAGTTATTCAAAATTCAGTAAAATTCATCCAGAATAAACTACTCTTCAGAGGCTATTCCCAGAAAATTCAAGATATGCATTTTATTTGTCAGGTAAATATCTTTAATATACGAAATTTCAATCAAAATAGTTAGAGCTATTTTTGAGAAAATCAAAATTTTCGAAAAAAGTTCCATGTAAAGGGTAGTTGGGGGCGGGGGGATTTTTCTCAAAATCTTCGTGTCGCATCCCTGGAAGATACTAAACTTAAATACCAAGTTTGGTATTTTATCGACTTTTCATTTTTGAGTTATCGTGTTCACAGACACACGGACACACACACACACACACACACACACACACACACACACACAGACCTTTTTGTGAAAATGCTTTTTTTGGATATTGGGGACCCTAAAACATACATTTCCGGTGAAATATCGGTATCGAATTTTTGGGTGGAGTGCAATACCTTCTCTATATACTATGTACATAGTGCGTATAGAGAAAGTAAAAAAATCTGATGTGTTCCATTCACACGACTTTCTCTACAGCTCTGCAACAAATTATTGTTAAAAAGCTTATGCTTCTGTTTACTTCATTCTAATCGAGAAAAAATTAGCGGAAATAGTCTTATTACTTGCTGCCTTGCAAGTAGAAGCGAAATAAATTAGTACCATAGGTTAAACCGATAGCCAAAAGCTATGTGACTGAAGTTCCTTTGTTTGCATGGACAGGAGTTGACAAATCCCTGAATGAAGAAAGTACAAGTTTTTTAAGCTGAAACCAATAACAAGAAATATTCAAAAACGATCAACCCCACGAAAAAAAAAAAAATGTATATGGCATTTATTGCGATCTACATTTTTGTGTGGTAAGTTTTTTTTCTATATCTTACGGTTGACAGGTAATGCAAAGTTAAATATAATTAATGCAGAATAAAGAGGTTTTTAGAGGTTATTCTCAGAAAGTCCAAAATATAAATTTTATTTGGTATGTAAATATCTTAAATATAAGAGATTTTAATCAAAATCGTTAGATCCATTTTGGAGAAAATCAAAATTTTTGACTTTTTGGGGTGGGGGATTATCTTATTTAACGGACTTTTCGATTTTGAGGTATGTTGTCCACACACACACACACAAGCGAGCGCGCGCACATACACACATGGACATTTTTCCAAAAATGCTTTTTTTGGATTCAGCGGAACCCAAAATATGTATTTCTGGTGAAATCTTGGTATGGAATTTTTGGGTGCTTTACAGTACCTTCTCTATACAATATGTACATAGTACGTGTAGAGAAAGTACAAATCTGCATGACTTTCTCTGCAAGCTATTGTTACAAAAGATTATTCTTTTATCCACATCGTGCCAATCGAGATAAACATTAGCAGAAACTGTCTTATTATCTGCTGCTTTGTAAGTAGGAGGTAAATAAGGCTTAAGCGATATCGAAATGCAAAATACAGAACCTTTATTTGCTCATGTGGCCGTAATACTGGCATTTGCTTGACTTGCACTCTACTGCTTTTATCCAACTCACAGAGAAACGTTCGTAATTTTGTGAGTAGATGTGGAAAATATGGAATGAAACTGAAAGTAAATCGTCGGATGTGTTCCTTTTGAAATAATTGAACTTCGGTCCTCTTTACAGAGCTAGGAGTGAAATAAAAGCCAGATGAAACCGTTTGAGAAAGGAAAGCATTTTTAAATTGAAAAAAGTATTCTTACAAAAGACTATTCGTTTATCTACAAAATCGCAATCCAGAAAACCATTAACGGAGATGGTTTTGTTATTGCTCCCTTGTAAGTAGGAGGTAAATAAGGGAACACACAACCCTTTTAAAAGTTATCGCTGTATGAAACAATTGCATTCAATTTCCTTTATGTGACTAGGAGTAAAACAAAAGAGGAAGGATGACTTCCCGTCTGATAAAAGTTTAGATAGTTTAAAATTGAAACAATAACAAAAATATCTTGGAAACGGCTAACTAAAAAAAAATTAAATATTACTAAAACGTGTGTTTTAGCAATATATATTGTAGTAAGTTTTTGCCTATCTATTACGGTTTACAATTTACAGTCATCCATAATAAATAAGTATTTAGAGATTACTCCTAAAAAAATCAAGATATAACTTTGTTTGTCATGGAATATCTTAAAGTATGGTATTTTAATCAAAAAGAGCCATTTTTGAGTAAATAAAATTTTTCAAAAAAATTATCCATGTAAAGAGTAGTTTGGGGTGAAGGATTTTCTTGAAAACCTTCGTGTCACATCCTTAGAAGATACCAAGTTTGGTATTTAACGCATTTTTCGTTTTTGATATGTGCTACCCACAGATACACACACGGACATCTTCTTTTTTGGAATCAGATGGCCTCTAAATATGTATTTCCAATAAAATCTCGGCATCGAACTGTTCGGTGGCATACATACCTTCTCTATCTACTATGTACGTTGTAAATACGCGCTGGAGAAAGTAAAAAAGTCCTGTGCGTGTGTTACACTTTTTCTCGTGGCCATCCAAAGATGGTGAAATTCCAACGCAATCAAATGGTGTACGTTTTTAAAATATTGGCAATCGTTGTATTCTTATACCCACAATAAAATATGTAGATGTGTAATAAAGCTATGTAAGAACATTCTCTAGAAAAATGATGTGTATCAGTATATCAAAATTGTTTTATTCATAAGTTATGATTCTAAGATATATTAAAGACTAATCACGCCTTCGCACGAATTGTTATTTTGAAAAGTCAATATTTTGCTTGTAGCAAACATCAGACATATTTTCGTCTTTAACCTCAAACTTGAGAACTTCAAGAAAGAGAAGTTGCTAACAATCTCCTCTCCCCACTACCTTGCTTCATCAGCACATTTTAAAGCAGGTCGCAAAGTTTCGAAAAATAACGAAGTTGTTCGGGACTCTTATACAGATTCTTTTGTACAAAGTTGAGAACCTCACCAGACAAGACGCGAATATTACACTCACCTTCAGAGAAATTGTTCGAAACTTTTGGTATCAAGTAGCTGTTAATATGTAAACGAGAGACAAGAAGCCAAACGCAATTTCAGGTGAGAGAAAATTGGAAATCGCCTTCCTTTTGAAGCGAGGTTGTTCCTAAGGGTTAGAATTGTGCGACACACTTCTGGACAAGATTTCCTCAAGTCTCTTGCGTTCTCGTTTTATTCTAACCCCATTAACGTCGACACAAATCGCTATCGAGGACGTTTTCGTTTCTTTGTAAGTCTAACTCCCCCTCTTTAAGCGAGACATGTCATTTATATTCAGGAACTGCATTTAGCTCCCTGATCCAAGAAAAGAAAAAAATATATCTGATCTGTTCCATTTACATTACTTTATGCACCTATTCTTCAACATTTTATTCTTACAAAAATGTGTTCTCTTTACCTCGAGCTAATCGAGTTGAACATTACCAGAAATGCTCTTATTACTTGCTTCCTGTAAGTAGAAGAGAAATAAAGGAATACCCTGGCTAAAGTGATAGTCAAATCTTTAAAAAGTTGGTGATGCAATTGAAATGCTTTTCTCCTTATATAACCAGGATGAAAAAAGTGAATAACGTCATACCATTTGAGAAACCTAGGTATTAGAAATTTTAAAATCAATTACAAAAAATATTTTGGGAATGGTTAACTGTAACACCATTTGCGTGTTTTAATAAGACCTGCATTTCTGTTTACCAAACAAAATCAATCATAATGAAGGGAATTTTATAGAGCTTATTCCCATAAAATTCCAAATATATATTTTATTTGCCATTTAAATGTTTTAATATATGGATTTTTAATCAAAATTATTAGAGCCATTTTTTTAAAAAAAGTTAACAAAAATCCTCCATATAAAATATAGTTAGTCGCAACCTTGTAGGTATTAAACATAAATACCAAGTTTTGTATTTAACGATCTTTTCGTTTTTGAGCTATGTGCTTAATAGACACACACGGACCTTTTTCTAAAATCCCCTTTTTTTGGACTCAGAGGTGTTAAAATCTCGACATCGGGTTTTCTAGCTACTGTGTGCATCATGGGTACATCCGTGCTAGAGAAAGTAAAAATAGAAATGTCTGATTCCTTTCATTCCAATTACTTTATCTACCTATTCTTCAACATGTTATTCTTACAAAAATGTATTCTTCTCTTTACTTCGAGCTAATCGAGGTAAAGATTAGCAGAAATTGCTGTACTACCTTATTCCTTGTAACTAGAAGATCTATTTCCGGTGAAATCTCGGTATTGCATTTTTGGGTGGAATACAATACTTTCTCTGTACACTATGTACATAGTAAGTACGTGTAAAGAACGTAATATATTGCACCCAAAAATTCGATACCGAGATTTCAGTGGAAATAGACGTTTTAGAGTCCCCTGTATCCAAAAAAAAAAATTAGAAAAAAAGTCCGTGTGTGTCTGTGAACACGGTAATTCAAAAACAAAAATTCGGTAAATTACCAAACTTGGTATTTAAGTTTAATATCTTCCAGGGATGCGACATAAAAAATTGAGTAAAATTGCCCCCATCCCAAACTACACTTTATATGGAAAAAATTTCGAAAATTTTATTTTTTTTAAAAATGACTAATAATTTTGATTAAAATGCCGTATATTAAAGGTATTTACATGGCAAATAAATGTATATCTTGGATTTTCTGGGAGTTTCGCTTTATTTTGAACGAATTTTGCTGAGTTTTGCGTAACTGATAGACAAAAACTTACTGCACAAAAAATGTAGATTTCCTTAAAACACACAATTTATGTCATATACGTTCTTTTTCGTGGAGGTCGTCGCTTTCAAGGTGTTTCGAATTTAAAATACTTACAACTTTTCTCATACGGGAGCTTGCCACGCAAAGAAACGGCCTTCAATCACATGGCTATACCATATTTTAAAACATTTGAATGTCGGCTTAGCCTAGTTTGTTTCCCTTCTGTGTATAAGGAACAGCTTCTGTTAATGTTTATCTCTATTAGCATGAAGTAAATAGAAGAATAACTATTGACAAAAATGTGTTATAAAGACGTAGAGGACGTCATGTAAATGGAGCACATCAAAGTTTTTAGTAAAACTAACATTTCCGTAAAGCAGTTGACTTGTGTTTACTTTTTAGGCAGCGTGCTGTTGGCAGCTATCCTTCACTGTTATCTCTTGTCAGTTCATGTTTTCACTTAGGCATTATCGTAATAGTGACATTTCAGAACTTGTTTTTACTTATCTTCAGGAAGTAGGGCGCAACGGAAAGTTCACATTTATCTCGCCGTTTATCTGCAAATTGCTTCAGTACGTAATGTGTAATACTTGAAACGCCTATAGATATATAATATTCCCTTCAGCTGTAAAAATGGTGTTGAAACAAAGAATACATTCAGACCACTCGCCTCTCACCTAGGCGGCACGCGTTCGATCCCAAGCGACGACATGTGGGGAACTGTGGTGGACAAAACGGAGCAGTAGCGGATTTTCACCTGGTTCTCCGGTTTGCCCCGCCATTGCATTCCACCGGTGCTCCATCTTCATTCCATGTCATCGCTTATTGTTTCATTTGTAGAAAAGCGGACGTTGAACACTATCCAAAAGAAAAAAAAAAAAATACAATAGAAACCGCGGACAATTCTGAGCAAGTGAAAGTAGATTTTGTGGAATAATTATATGGCATTTGTGCAAATAAAATATATCTGAAAGGCTTAAGAACGTGTGTCTATAAAAAATTAATAATTTTTTTACTTTCTCTAGCACGTATAAACAATGTACATATTAGGAAGAGAAGTCATTGTATTCTATCCAAAGTTTTAATATTAACTTTCACGGAAAGACGTGTTTTAAGGTCCTATAAATAAAAATCATGTTTATAAAAAGATACAGGAGTGTGTGGGGGGCAGCATAACTAGAAAACAAAAAATTGATTAAGTACCAAACTTGGTATTTAAGTTTCACATATTCGAAACGTGCGACACGAAGATTTTAAGGAAAATTGTCACACACCCAATTACCCTTTACATGGAACATTTTTCGAAAATTATGATTTTCTTAAAAATAGCTCTACTGATTTTCATTAAAATACAATATGTTTAAGATATTTTTGTGGCAAACGAAATGTATATCTTGAATTTTCTGGGAATAAACTCTGGAGAGCTTTTCATTCTATTTTGTATAGCTTGTAAACCGCAAAAGGTGTACAAAAACTTACTACATATAAAAATGTAGATCTCCTTAAAACATGCAATTTATGCCGTGTACACTTTTTGTAGGGTTAACTGTTTCCGGTGTATTCTTTGTTATTTATTTCAATTTTAAACTACTTGAACTTTTCTCAAACAGAAAGTCATCTTTTATTTCACATAACGACAAGCTTTTTGAACTGTGGTTTTAGTCTAGTGTATTCCCTTTATTTCCCTTCTCAAGAAAGCAGGTAATAAGGCCTATTCTGCTAATGTTTATCTCGATTAGTAAGATGTAGATAAAAGAATCATTTTTTGTAGGAATAGTTTGTGAAAGTTGGAGAAAGTCGGTGAATGGAAAACATAAGAACTTTTTGTTCCATTAATACCCGCCTTTAACCGTATTTGAGGCATTTCTCTTTGGAATATATTGCCTCTGCAATGGTTTTAACTCGTGTACTGTTAGGTTTTCTGCCCTTCTTTAATTTTATTTATTAAACCACACACGCATAGACACACGCGCACATACATGCCCTCGTTCTCTTTCTTTGTCTCTCTCTCTCTCTCTCATTTAGAAATCCTGATTCTGGGAAAGACAGAGCGCCAAAACAAAGGGGTTGGAACACTTGTACGGAGTGACACTTGTTCGGAACCTTTTCCTGTACCTGGCGAGCCAGAAGCTGAATGTTGACACTTGTACGGAACAACCGCTAACCGGTTTAATAATGTGGATATGTATAACTAGTACATTAAAAATCAAAACATGATTATAATTGCAGAAAACAGAAAATTCACATGTAGTTGTACTTATTATAAATGCTAGCTATTTATTCTCTAGATAAATGTTGCATTACGGCATATTAAAATAGTATTAAATTGTTTTAGTTACGTTAAGAGTCACTTTGACCTACCACCGCGATGTGGTTAGAAGGAGCTGGTGCTGAGTAGTTACGTTTTTGTTTTTTTAAATGTAAAGTGTAAGAGACATTCAGTCGACTTTGTGTCGTTTCCAGGAAACACCACAGGGAGGTAGTCTCTTTTCGTTTTTCTTTTTTTTTTATTATTTTTTTTTTTTTTTTTTTTTTTTTATTAAACCTATTTACGATATTTACAGGACACATCTGCCAACTTGTAACGTCGTCCTGTAGAAGCCTTTTCATTACTGTAATCTCTGTGAGTAACCCACGCAAGTCAGAAATGTTTTCAAGTTGCCATCAACCTGGAGTCTTTTTAGAGTCTTTGAAATAGTCTCCACAGTGTTTATTGCTGATTTCTTCCTTCTTTTCCCATCGATATTTAAAACCAACCGGTCAAATTGGTGGCCGTTGTACTGTGCCTCTTCTCGAAGATTGTGTATTAATGAATACACTTTTGAAATTGCTCTGTTTATTCTTCTCACTGAATTCCATTTCTCCACAATAATTATAATTAATTACACTACTCGACACTCATATCAACTGCAGCAATGAACTCTATCTACTTAGCGAGTCCCGCTCTCCTCCCAACCCTTTACTTGCCAACCCTTAGTGTATTCGGTCACAATTCTAAGAAATGCATTAGGCCAGGTCAGGTAATTAATTACCTTCCGTATAAGTGTCACTCTCAAAATAATTCCTGTTTAGCCATTTCTGGGATTTTCTAGACTTCCGTACAAGTGTCAGCAAATTCCATCTCCGTAGAAGTGCATTCCATACAAGTGCCATAAACTCAAAACAAAAACCAGGTGACCAGTGCAGTTATATTTAACTTACCGAAGTTATTTTTGGCTTCTAACAGACGGAGTACAGCAGGCTGGAACTTGATTTTAAACAGCCAATGCAAGTACATAACTAAGAGATAAGGTATTTGTGTAAATATTGAACACATATAGGCATAATTGGTGTATGAGTTATCTATATTTGTGAATACTTGAATGTGTTTGTGAGTGTGTCTGTGTGATATCAGAGACACTTTCTTTTCTTGATGTGTTTTTCTTTTTATGTGTATGTGTAAAATAGGGGTAGGTAATATTTTTAAATTAAAGTATTTTTAGATCTTATGTGCTACATTCACATGACTTTCTCTACCTCTCTGTACCAAATTATTATTAATAAACTTATGCTCCTATCTACTTCATTCTAATCGAGATAAACATTGGCAAAAACTGTTTTATTACTTAGTTCCTTGTAGGTAGAAGGGATATAAGGGGATACACTACGCTAAACCGACAGTCAAATGCTTTAAAAAGTGGTTGTTATGGTATAGAAATTCGATTCTTTGCGTCGTCATGAGAAAAGTATTAAGTATTTTAAAACTGAAATCAATAACAAGGAATATCTTTAAAACGGTCAAATCCAGGAGGAAAAAATGCATATAACATAAATTGTGTGTTTTAATAAGCTCTAATTTTTTTTGTAGTAAGTTTTTGTCTATCCCTTAAGGTGTAATATTAATGCTAAATTCCGTAAAGTTCATTCAGAATAAAGGTGTCTTCAGAGGCTATTCCCAGAAAAGTCAAGATATACATTTTATTTGTAAGGTAAATAAATATCTTTAATATGCGATATTTTAATCAAACTCGTTAGAGCCTTTTTTTGATGAAATCAAAATGTTCTAAAAAAGTTCCAAGTAAAGGGTAGTTGAGGGGTGGGGGGAATTTCTTGAAACTCTTCGTGTCGCATCCTTGGAAGATACCAAGCTTAAATATCAGTTTGGTGTTTAATGGTCTTTTCGTTTTTGAGCTATGCCGTCCAGGTACACACACACACGGACCTTTTTCCAAAAATGTTTTCTTTTTATTCAAAGGGACCCAAAACATGTATTTCTGGTGAAATCTCGGTATTGAATTTTCGGGTGTGTTACAATTCCTTTTCTGTACATTATGTATAGTACGTGTAGAGAAAGTATAAATTACGACACCGTCCCATGCGACTTGTGACGCAGTTGATGTATTTATTATGCACTTAATAAATGCACGAGACAGCTGTCCGACGATTGTTTGGTAACCGAGTCATTTCAATGCACGGTGATATTGCATGGCCCCCAAGATCGCCCGTCTTGACAGCTTGTGAATGTTTCTTGTGCCGCCACCTTAAGAGCGCGGTTTACCGTACTCGACTTGCTACCACCGAAGAACTTAAAACGAAAATAAGAGGGTAAATCTCCAGGATTCCTGATGAATGTTAAGTCGAGCCATGCATAATGTTCCTATCGAGCTTCAGGAATTTGTGCGAGGAGAGGGACCTCATCTATCGAATATGATATTTAAGAAACAAACGTGACTGTGATATTCAATAATGGCATACTCTATACTATATATTAATATAAATAAAGATGTGAGAAGTAATGTTGCTCATCCATTAATCTCCATTCCAAAATTGCCCATTCTTTTGAGTCACCCTGTACTACTACTGTGCACACACACACACACACACACACACACAAACACACACACACAGGCACGGACTGTTTTACTAAAAATACTTTTTTGAACTCAGGGCACCTCATAACATATATGTATATCCGGAGGAAAAATCTTGACATCGAATTTTTGGATGGAATACAATACTTCTCTATTCACCATGTACATTGTACGTGTAGAGAAAGTAATAACCAATTTTCCATCCAGTTTAGACTCTCTTAGTTAGGGAATGAGTTAAATCTTCCATAGCGTTCTTAATTCCCATAGCAAATAAAATTAATCTGAATTCTTTCTCATTGTGTGATTAAGAAGAACTACAACAGAACAAAGCTAGGGCTAATACCCCATTTGTTGGCCCAGAGCATGTTCTTCCTGTCAGGAAATATATTGCCTGTGTCAGGAAGTAACAAACTCGACGTTGGCTAAATTGTCCCGACCAGAAAATGGATAAAGCTTTAATTACTTCATCGCTGGCAAAAAACCTGACTACATAGGATCCTAGGAAAGCCTGGTAATAATCCGTTGGAACAATTACTAGTCAAGCTCCTTTCGGGAAACTTCTCAATCATTTAACTGCAACATAAATACTTCTATTTTCTCTACACGTACTGTGTACATAATAAATAGAGAAGGTACTGCATTCCATCCAAAAATTCGATGTTGAGATTTAGAAAAAGTCCGTGTGGTATGTGTATGTGAACAGCATAACTAAAAAGTCTTATGTGTTCTATTCACATGATTTTCTCTACAGCTGAAGAACAAATTATTGTTAATAAGCTTATTCTTCTATCCACTTAGTAATAATCAAGATAAACCTAACAGAAACGGTCTTATTACTTAGTTTCTTATAAATAGAAGGGAAATAAGGGAATACACTAGGCTAAACCGACTATCACATGTTTTAAATGTGGTTGCTATGGGATTGAAATCCGTTTCTTTGCGTGGCCGGGAGTTGACAAGTTCCCGTATGGAAAGTTTTCAAGTATTTTATCTCGAAAACGGTCAACTCCAGGAAAAAAAAAAAGTATATAGCATAAATTGTGTGTTTTAAGGAACTACACTTTTTGTGTTGTAAGTAATTTGTTGTATATCTCTTACGGTTTACTAGTTATGCAAAATTAAAAAAAAAAATCATCCAGAATAAATGTCTTTAAGTGATGTTTCAATTTGTACAATTTATTTATCATGTAAATATCTTAACTATAAGAGATGTTCATCAAAATCATTAAAGCCATGTTTGAGAAAATAAACATTTTTGATTTTTTTCATGTAAAGGGTAATTTGGGGTAGGGGGTTCTTAAAATTCTTCATGTCGCATGCTTGGGAGATACTGAACTTAAATATCAAGTTTGGTATTTAACAAACGTTTCATTTTTGAGCTATACTGCCCAAAGACACATACGCACGCGGACCTTTTTCTTAAAATGGTTTTTTTTTGGGGGGGGGGATTCAGGGGGTCCCAAAACTTATATTGCGGTGAAATCTCGGAATCGAATTTTTGAGTAGAATACAGTATTTCCCTTAGCAGTAGTATATAAAGTAGAAATAGGAGTCATATTTATCTTCCGACATTCTGTCGTATATTTCCTGCAGTTCGAAGACTTCAAGCGGAAGAATTCGAGTCAATGGCGCATGAAAATCTCACGATCTGAATATTGGTTCTATGTTTCCTTTCTTGACAAGCCTTGTGTCACGAAATATCGAAGAAAATGGAATGCATTTTAGCTTAAGAGATGCCGAGAAAAACAGGTTATAGCCCGGTAGCGAAAATACATTATTCAACTAAATGGTTAATGAAAGTAATTGCCTCTAACGGATAAAGTGAATCCCAAAGAACCTAATTTAGGGTTATGTTCTCTCTAGAATCTGATAAATGGCCCCATTTTTAACATCAGAGGCATGTAAAGATCGACCTGCGCAGTGCAGAAAACACGGGTTAAATCCTTCTATAATAATCCAACGCAATAAATTACCCTTTCAGGTACCTAGATTTAAAACCACTAATTTTTCCTTCTCTAGTTCGCATATACAATGTAGATGATAGAAAAGCTGTTGTATTCCACGAAAAATTCGATACCGCGATATCACCGGAAATGTCTAAATACATATTTTGAGGACCCTTGTATTCAAAAAGAGATTTTCCTAACAACAACAAAAAAAAAAGTCTATGTGTGTGTGTACAGCATAGCTCAGAAGTGAAAAGACCGTTGAATACCAAACTTGGTATTTATATTAGTGTCTTCCAAGGTTGTGACACGAGGATTTTCAACAAAATTCCCCCAGCCCAGACTACTCTTTTCATGGAAAAAATTTCGAAAACGATTTTTTGATTAAAATGCTGTACATTAAAGATATTTACATGACAAATAAAATGTATATCTTGAATTTTATGAGAATAGCCCCAGAAGTCCTCTTCATTCTGGATGAATTTTGCATAACTGTAAACCGTAAGAGATTTTTTTTTTTTTTTTTTTTTTTTTAAGAGTTAACAGTTAACCTACCACTGAGCAACCATGCCTATAATCCGTGGTTCAAATCCCGGCTATAGCATTGAATTTTTTTTCAGCCTGACTCTACCTATCCAACTCCTGTCCTACACACGGCTTGTGAGAAAAAACAATTAACAGTTAACGTTTGGCTATCGCTTTAGCCAAATGTATACCTTTATTTTCCTTCTACTTAAAAGGAAGCAAGAAACAAAACAGTTTTAATGCTTATTTCGATTAGCATGGTGTATTTTATAAGAATAGATACAGAAAGTCACGTGAATGAACACAACATTTTAAAAGGTTATCAATATTAATCCCTAAAATTAATAATTTTTCATAAAAATATTTCTTTTTTGAAATAATGGTACAAGTGATAGGATAATTTTGTCACCTGCAATGTTACAATAAATACTTCCGTACATCTTGTGAATTTTAGTAGTATTTAAACAAAAACACAGACGCTGGAACATTTTGAATGTATGAAAATGTAATTTTGAGAAAAAACACTGTTTTATAAAATAGTATGCTTCGAAATAGGTGAATTATTCGATCTTTAAATGTCTGGAGTAGCACAAAGTTAAATTTTTATTATCTTTTGATGCCCAAGGTTCCAAAAACCATTTTCTATTAAATTGGCTATTTTCAATTTTTCCTTTCTCTACACGTACTATCTACATTCGATACCAAGATGTCAACGGAAATACATGTTTTGGGTCCCCCTGAATCCAAAATAAGCATTTTCAGAAAAAATGTCCAAATGTATGTATGTTTGTTTGTTTGTTTTTTTTTTGCGCGCGCGCGTGTGTGTTTATCTGTAGACAGCATAGCTCAGAAACGAAAAGACTGTTAAATACCAAACTTGGAATATAAGTTTACTATCTTCAAAGAACGCGACACGAGGATTTTCAAGACTACCCTTTACATGGAACAATTTTCGAAAATGTTGTTTTTCTCAAAAATGACTAACGATTTTGTTAAAATCTCTTATATTTAATATATATACATGACAAATAAAATGTATATCTTGAACTTTCTGGGAATCACCTCTGAAGACTACTTTATTCTGGATGAGTTTTGCTGGATTTTGCATAACTAATAAACCGTAAAAGATGGACAAAAATTTACTATACAAAAAATGTAGATCTCGTGAAAATGCACAATTTATGTCATGCATTTTTTTTGGTGGAGTTGACCATTTTTTATCTATACCTTGTTATTGGTTTCAGCTTTAAAATACTTAAAATGTTTCACACACGGAAATTTGTCAACTCCTGGCAATGCAAAGAAACGGATTTCATCCACATGACAACTAGCTTGTAAAAAATCTGACTATCATTTTAGTCTAATGTATTCCCTTCTACTTACAAGAGCGCATTTCTGCTAATGTTTATCTCGATTGACATGAATTAGACAGAAGAACAAGCTTTTTAACTATTCTTTGTTACAGAGATGTACAGAAGTCTAGTGAATGGAACACACAATGTGATTTACTTTCTCGATACGCACTATGTACACAGTGTATAGAGAAGGTATTGCACTCCACCCAAAAATTCGATACCGAGATTTCACCGGAAATATATATTTTAGGGTCACCGTGTGTGTGTGTATGCGTGTGTCCGTGTGTCTGTGAACACGATAACTCAAAAACGAAAAGTCGGTAAAATACCTAACTTGGTATTTAAGTTTAGTATCTTCCAGGGATGCGAGACAAAGATTTTGAGAAAAATCTCCCCACCCCAAACTACCCTTTACATGGAACTTTTTTTGGAAATTTCAATTTTCTCAAAAATGGCTCTAACGATTTTGATTAAAATATTGTATACTAAAGATATTTACCTGACAAATAAAATGTATATCTTGAATTTTCTTTGAATAGCCTCTGAAGAGTAGTTTAACCCGGATTAATTTTACTGAATTTTGAATAACTGCTAAACCGTAAGAGATGGACAAAAATCTACTACACAAAAAATGTAGAACACGTTAAAACGCACAATTTATGTTACGTATATACATTTTTTTCGTGGAGTTCGTCGTTTTTGAGACATTCCTTATTTTTGGTTTCTGCTATGAAAAACTTATACTTTTCTCATACAGGAATTTGTCAACTGCGGCCCATACAAAGATAGTGACATAGCAACCTTTTGATTATCACTTTAACCTATGGTACTCCCTTATTTCGCTTCTACATACAAGGAAGCAAATAATAAGACTATTTCTGCTAATTTGTTCTCGAGTAGCATGAAGTAAAGAGAGGCATATGCTTTTTAAGAATAATTTGTTTCAGAGATGTAGAGAAAGTCATGTGAATGGTACACATCAGATTTTTATAAAATAGTAAGCTTGGAAACAGGTGAATTAAACTATCTTTTAATGTTTGTAGAGCACGAAGCTAAATGTAGATTTTCTTTTGATGCCCAAAAATTTCAAAAACTGTTTGCCATAACAAAGCTATTTTCGATTATTTTTGCTTTGTTTTTAACCAAGTTTACTCAAAATGTCACCCTCTAAGGTCCTTAACAAGACTTTGGTATCTATGTTAGGAGATTGTTACAAAAAAAGTGGAGTGTTTTGGCACTCCCTATACTGCAGGAAGCCGGTTCAGGAAGTGCCATCCTGGCTGCCGGAACGAAACCGGATATTAGATGCCCTTGCACGAAAGAGACAGGTTATGTTCCGCAGCTCTTTTTGTCTCTTTTCCACAAAGCTCATACAACTAGCCTGCGCGAAACTTTGGGACAAATTGTGATAAAATATTCATTATACGAGCAAGGTTTATTTTCACTTTCTCTTCTGTACAGTAAATGTAGGAAGTAGTGTATTCCACCCAAAAATTCGAATTAGAGGTTTCGTCAGAATGTATGCTTTGAGTCCCCGCGATACCAGTGTGAGACCTGCATAATTCAAAATGGGCAGAAATAGTCTTATTACTTCCTTCCTTGTAAGTAGGAGCGAAATAAGGGACTACCATAGGTTAAAGTGATAGTCAAAAGCTGGTTGCTATGTCAATGAAGTTCCTTTGTTTATATGGATAGGAGTTGACAAGTTCCTATATAAGTTTTTCAGAGCAGAAACCAAAAACTAAGGAATGTCTCAAAAACGGCCAAATCACGAAAAAAATTAATATAACATAAATTGTGTGTTTTAACGTGCTCTACATTTTTGTGTGTTAAGTTTTTGTCCATCTCTTACGGTTTAGCAGTTATTCAAAATTCAGTAAAATTCATCCAGAATAAACTACTCTTCAGAAGCTATTACCAGAAAATTCAAGAAATACATTTCATTTGTCAGGTAAATATCTTTAGTATACGAAATTTTAATCAAAATCTTTGGAGGCATTTTTGAGAAAGTAAAAATGTTCGAAAAAAGTTCCATGTAAAGCGTAGTTGGGGGTGCGGGATTTTTCTCATAATCTTCGTGTCGCATCCCTGGAAGATAGTAAACTTAAATACCAAGTTTGGTATTTTACCGACTTTTAGTTTTTGAGTTATTGTGTTCACAGACACACGGACACACACACACACACACACACACACACACACACACACACAAGGACCTTTATGTGAAAATGCTTTTTTTTGGATATTGGGGACTCTAAAACATAAATTTCCGGTGAAATCTCTGTATCGAATTTTTTGGGTGAGTAAAATACCTTCTCTATACACTATGTACATAGTGCGTATAGAGAAAGTAAATGAGTATAGAGAAAGTAAAAATCGGTTAAATAATACATTTTGTGGTTAGTACAACATTCTTTTTGATGCGAAACGAAGATTTAAAAAAAAAATCCCTCATCTCAAAGAATCCTTCAGATGAAAAATATTTCAAAAATTGTGATTAAAATACACATATATTTATACAATATTTCATGTCGAATGGAATGCACATCTTGAATTGCATTCCAGCCAAAAATTCGATACCAAAGTTTCACTGAAAATTCACGTTTTAGAAAAAGGACTATGTGGTGTGTGTGTATGTGTGTAAATATAACTCAAAAACGAAAAGACGCTAAGCACGAAGTGTTAAGCTCCTTCTAAGAATGTGACATGAAGGTTTTTAGGAAAATCTCTCACTCCAAAATACCCTTTACATGGAAAAAATTCGAAATTTGCGTTTTCTCAAAAATGGCTCTACCTAAAGATTTTGATCAAAATAATAAGATATTTACATGAAAAATCTGATGTGTTACACTCACATGACTTTCTCTAGCAGTTCTACAAACTTCTTACATAAGATTATTCTTCTTTCTTCACCTTGTTAATCGAGGTATTCAGCACAATGTTATTACTTAGTTCCTTATAAGTAGGAAGAAAATAAGGGAATACACTAGGCTAAACCGATAGTCAATGTTTTAAAAGCTGTCGTTATGCGATTGTCATTACAAATCGCTTCTTTTCTTGGCAAGGATAGAAAAAAAGAAAAATGGACACTCCCGCCTGAGAAAAGTATAAGTACTTCACAACTGAAACTAATAACAATGAATACCTCGAAAACGGTAGGCTCCACGAAAAAAATGTACATAACGTAAGTTGTGCATTTTAACAAGGCCTACATTTTTGTATAGTAAGTTTTTGTCTATATCTTACGGTTTGCTAGTTATGCCAAATTAAGCAAAATTCATCCAGAATAAACTGGTCTTTAGAAGCTATTCCCAGAAAATTCAAGATATACATTTTATTTGACAGGTAGATATCTTTAATATACGATATTTTAATCAAAATCGTTAGAGCCATTTTTAAGAAAATCAAAATTTTCGAAAAAAAGTTCCATGTAAAGGGTAGTTTGGGGTGGGTGGATTATTCTCAAAATCTTGGTGTCGCAACCCTGAAAGATACTGAACTTGAATACCAAGTTTGGTATTTTAGCTGCTTTGCGTTTTTGAGTTATCGTGTTTACAGACATACGGACACACGGACACACACACGGACGTTTTTCTGGAAAGCTTTTTTTTGGATTCAGTGGGTCCTAAAACAAGTATTTCCGGTGAAATCTTGACATCGAATTTTTGGGTGGAATGCAATACTTCTCTATCCCTATGTACATTGTACATACGGGGCTAGAGGAAGTAAAAATAAAATGTATATTTTGAATTTCCTTAGAATATCCTGAAGAACTCTTCATTCTGGATGACTTTTGCATATGTGGCAAATCCTAAGAAATACACAAATGTACCACACAAAATTATTACGTTAGACGCAATTTATGCTATAATTGTGGAGTTAACCGTTTTCAAGACATTCACTTTTATTAGTTTCAGATGTTATAAAATACTTCTACTTTTCTCAAATAAGAATGTGTCCTTCTTTTCTTCTGTTTCACCCCTGGCCAAACAAGGAGACGCAAATTTCAATCACATAACCACAGCTTTTAAATTATTTCCATATCCTTTAGCCTAGTGTGTTCCGTTATTTACCTTCTACTTACAAGGAAGCAAATAATAAGACAATTTCTGCCTATGTTTATCTCAATTAGCATTAAGTAGATAGAAGAATAACTTTTGTAAACATAATTTGTTATAGAATAGGCAGAAAAAGTCATTTGAGTGGAGCACGTTCGATTTTTATTACTTTCTCTATATGCACTAAGTACATAGTGTATAGAGAAGGTTTTGCACTCCACCCAATAATTCGATACCAAGATTTCACTGGAAATATACGTTTTAGGTTCCTCTTTATCTAAAAAAAAAACATTTTTGGAAAAAAGTCCGTGTATAACTCAAAAAACGAAAAGTAGGTAAAATACCAAACTTGGTATTTAAGTTTATCTTCCAGGGATGCCACACGAAGATTTTGAAAAAATCCCTCCACCCCAAACTACCCTTTACATGGAACTATTTTTCGAAAATTTTGATTTTCTCAAAAATGGCTGTAACGATTTTGATTAAAATGTCGTATATTAAATATATTTACCTGACAAATAAAATGTATATCTTGAATTCTCTGGGACTAGCCTCTGAAGAGTAGTTTATTCTGGATGGATTTTACTAGATTTTGAATGACTGCTAAACCGTAAGAGATGGACAAAAACTTACCATACAGAAAATGTAGAGCACATTAAAACACACAATTCATGTTATATAATTTTTTTTCGTGAAGTTGATCGTTTTTGAGATATCTATTCATTGTTTTTGGTTTCAGCTTTAAAAAAATGTTACTTTTCTCATACAGGAATTTGTCAACTCGTGTCCATACAAATAAAGGAACTTCAGTCACATAGCAACCAGCTTTTGACCATCACTTTAACCTATGGTGCTCCCTTATTTCTCTTCTACTTATAAGGAAGCAAGTAATAAGATTATTTCTGCTAATTTTTTTCCTGATTTGCATGAAGCAGAAGTATAAGCTTTTTAACAATAATTTGTTGCAGAGTTGTGGAGAAAGTCATGCGAATTGAACACATCAGATTTTTATAAAATGGTTACAAGTATTTTGATTAAAATATGAGGTGGTTGAGATGTTCACGTGAAGGGTAAAATGTAACAATATATCGGATTTTCTATAAATTACCAGTGAAGCTATTCGAGGTAATTGAATATTGCTACTTCAACCTTCCGTATTCCTTTTGTGCCTTCAGTTCACTGTGTTAATGATCGCATTTCTGCAAATGTATATCCCAATTAACGGAAGTAGATACATGAATAAACTTTTTAAGAGCAGTTTGTAGAAAAGGACAGAGAAAGACATGTAAATGTAACACATGTTACTATAACTTTGATACCTTTTCACTTTCTCTAGTCCCGTATGTACAATGTACATAGGGATAGAGAAGTATTGTATTCCACCCAAAAATTCGATACCGAGATTTTACCGGAAATACTTGTTTTAGGATCCCTGTATCCAAAAAAAAACATTTTCAGAAAACGTCCATGTGTGTCCGCATGTCCGAGTGTCAATGTGTCTGTGAACACGATAACTCAAAAACGAAAAGTCGGTAAAATACCAAACTTGGTATTTAAGTTTAGTATATTCTAGGGATGCGGCACGAAGATTTTGAGATAAACCCCCCACCCCTAACTACCCTTTACATGGAACTTTTTTCGAAAATTTTGATTTTCTCAAAAATGGCTCTAACGATTTTGATTAAAATTTCGGATATTAAACATATTTACCTGCCAAATGAAATGTATATCTTGAATTTTCTGGGAATAGCCTCTGAAGAGTAGTTTATTCTGGATGAATTTTACTAAATTTTGAATGACTACTAAACCGTAAGAGATGGACAAAAACTTACTACACAAAAACTGTAGAGCACTTTAAAACACACAATTTATGTTATATACATTTTTTTCGTGGAGTTCGTCGTTTTTGTGACATTCCTTATTTTTGGTTTCTGCTATGAAAAACGTATACTTTTCTCATACAGGAACTTGTCAACTCCTATCCATATACACAAAGGAACTTCATTGACATAGCAACCAGCTTTTGACTATCACTTTAACCTAAGGTTGTCCCTTATTTCGCTTCTACTTATAGAATGCGAGTAATAAGACTATTTCTGCTATTTTTTTCTGATTAGCATAAAATAAATAGAAGTATAAGCTTTTTAAGAATAATTTGTTGCAGGGATATAGAGAAAGTCATGTGAATGGTACATATCAGATTTTTTATTCATGGACCCTAAAATATACATTTCCGGTGAAATCTCGGTATTATTTTTCATTAACTTGTATGTAGTTACACATAAGTACTAGAGAACATAAAAAGGAAAATGTGAGTGTTTCATTTCATTCGAAATTGTATTAATTGCTTTCTCTGGTGGTAGAGAAGATAAATGGCCATCTCTGCGGTCGAGTGGTCAGCGTTCTGGCTTCTCACCCAGAGATCCAACCTGAAGCGGGGAATTTTTTTAACTAGAATCATTCCCCAGCTCCCACAAAGTCTGGAAGTATCAATGTGAGAGTGAATTGTGTATTTTTAATGGTGTGGTACTGAAACAATCATATATATTCCATTTACATGACATTCTCCACCTATTCTGTAATCAACTATTCTTACAAAACCTTATTATTTGATCTACTTCATGCTAATCAAGATAAACGTGAGCGGAAACGGTCTTATTACTTAGTACCAAGGCAAAAGACATAATAAAATCTTTTAAAAGCCGTTCGCTATGTAATGCAATCTAAATTCGGTTCTCTTTGTAAACAGTAAAACAAAAGAGATGAAAGGAAAAATAACATCCCATTTGAGAAAAGTTTAAGTACGAGGTACGTCCTGAAAGTAAATTCCATTTCAATTTATCTCCGCTGCAGCGCTGCGATCGCAGTTCCGTACATGCGCGGTAGACGCTCCGTATTAAGGAGAAGAAACGTGCGCCATTTTGAGATCGCTGTCAGCCACATACGCTTTGTTGTGCTTGTTTACAATGTCGGTGTTTATTGAAAATCCCGCCGCTTGTGAAATCAGATCTGTGATTCGTTTTCTGAATGCTAGGAAAGTGAAACCAATTGAAATTTATCGGCAAATTTGCGAAGTTTACGGACAAAATGCGATGAGTGATTCAATGGTGAGAAGATGGGTCCGACAGTTCAATGAAGGACGTAGTGAAGTGCACGATGAAGAACGAAGTGGGCGTCCATCTTTGGTTATAGAAGAACTGGTTCACGCGACAGCCCTGACCTCGCTCCTAGCGACTTTCATCTGTTCTTACATCTCAAGTCTTTCCTTGGCGGTCAACACTTCAACAATGACGAAGAGCTGAAAGAAAATGTTTCCAACTTTTTGAAGACACAGGCGGCAAACTTCTATGAAGAAGGTATACAAAAACTTGTGCCACGCTATGACAAATGCCTGCAAAATTTCGGCAGTTATGTGGAAAAGTAGTTTGAGTTGTAGAATTTTGTGCAATAAATAATGATTCTGTATCTGTACACAATTTAATTTTATTACCAAACGGAACCTACTTTCTGGACGCACCTCCTATTTTAAAATTGAAATCAATAACAGGACTATCTAGGAAATGGAAACTGTGCAAAGAAGTACCTATATGATATAAATTGTGTGTTTTAATGATATTTACATTTTTGTTCAGTAAGTTTTTGTCTAACACTTACGGTTAAAAGTCGTGCAGAAAGAATGTCTTCAGGTAGGTACTCCCAGAAAATTCAAGATATAAATTTTGTTTATCATGAAAATATATTATACGTATGGTATTTTAATTAAAATCATTAGACACATTTTAAAAAAAACATTTACAAAAAATGTTTCTTGTAAAGGATAGTTGGGATTTGGAGATTTTCTCGAAAATCTTAAATTACTTAAATACCAAATTTGGTATTTAATGACCTTTCGTTTTGAGTTATGCTGTCCACAGATATATATATATATATATGCGCGGACGTTTTTCTAAAAATGCATTTTACTTTATTTGCACATACTATGTGCATAGTGTATAGAGAAGATATTGCTCTCCACCCAAAAATTTTATACCGAGATTTCACCGGAAATATATATCTTAGGGTCCATTGTATCTAAAATAAGTTTTTTTTTTTTTTTTTCAGAAAAAGGCCCGTGTGCCTGTGAACACGATAACTCAGAAACGAAAAGTCAGTAAAATACCAAACTTGGTGTTTAAGTTTAGTATCTTCCAGGGATGCGACACGAAGAGATTGAGAAAAATCCCCCGTCCGAAACTACCCTTTACATGGAAGACATTTTGAAAATGTTGATTTTCTCAAAAATGGCT
Source organism: Hymenopus coronatus (assembly GCA_030762935.1). NCBI lineage: Eukaryota > Metazoa > Arthropoda > Insecta > Mantodea > Hymenopodidae > Hymenopus > Hymenopus coronatus. Next base: position 22,422,541 of record CM060891.1, read on the forward strand.
TAAACGATTTTGATTAAAATACCGTATATTAAAGATATTTATCTGACAAATAAAATGCATATTTTGAATTTTCTGGGAATAGCCTCTGAAGACTAATTTATGTTATATACATTTTTTTCGTGGAGTTGATCGTTTTATAGACATTCCTTGTTTTTGGTTTCAGCTTTAAAACACATACTTTTTTTTTTTTTTTTTTTGTATTTTAGCGTCCTTTAACCTGGTTGGTCATATCGGACGATGAATGAAATTGTTGAAATGATGCTCAAATGATCTCGGGGTCCATGGAGCTTAAAGTTATTCGGCATTCGTCTTCCCAGGATAAGGGAAAACCCCGAAAAAAAACCTTATCCGGGTAACTCACGACCTTGTGAGACAGACTCACTACCACCAGACTACCCAGGTGGGCAACTTACTTTTCTCATACAGGACTCCTGTCCATACAAAGGTACCTCAGTCACATAGCAACCAGCTTTTGACTATCAATTTAACCTAAGCTATTCCCTTATTTCCCATCTACTTGCATGCAAGCAATTAATAAAACCATTTCTGCTATTTTTTTCTCAATTAGCATGAAGTAAATAGAAGCATAAGCTTTTTTAATAATCCTTATTGCAGAGATTTAGAGAAAGTCATTTGAATGGAACATATCATATATTTCCGGTGAAATCTCAGCACCGAATTTTTGGGTGTAATACAGTTCCTTCTCTAGCTTCTATGTACATTGTATGTAGGTACATAAGTGTTTGAGAAAATGAAAAGGAAAGTGTGAGTATTTCATTTTCTTTCATATGAAATTGTATTATTGCTTTTTCTGGTAGCTGAGAAGATATATGGCTCCCTTTGCGGTCGAGTGGTTCTGGCTTCTCACCCTGCGAGGAATCATTCCCTATCCCCCACAGAGTCTGGAAGTATCAATGTGAGAATGAATTGTGTGTGTTTAATAGTATGGTACTGAAACATCCAGTCACTTGACTTTCTCTATCTATTCTTCATGCTAATCAAGATAAACATGAGCAGAAATGTTTTTATCACTTAGTTCCTTATAAGCAGAAAGTAGGCAAGGGAATACTCTAAGCTAAAGCGATAGTCAAATTTTTAAAAGCGGTTGCTATATGATAAAATCGGAATTCCCTTCCCTTTGGATGACCAGGATGAAAACAGGTGTGCAGTGCCTTCCCATTTGAGAAAAGTGTTAAATATGTATTGAACATTTCAAATCAATAACAAGGAATGTCTCGGAAATGATTAGTTTTAAAAACTGATTATGACATTGTGTGTTTTAACTAGATCTGTATTTTTGTAGTGTAAGTTTCTGTCTATCTCTTATGACTTGCCAGTTATGTAAAAGTTGTTAAGAATGAAGAGGACATTATAGGATATTCCCAACAAAGTAAAGATATATATTTTATTTTTCGTGAAAATATATTTAATATACAGTATTTTAATCGAAATCGTTAGAGCCATTTTTGAGAAAATCGAAAATTCCAAAAATCTTCCACGTAAAACGTGGTCTGGGTTGGGGGATTTTCCTGAAAATCTTCCTGTGCATCGTTTGAAGATACTAAACTAATACCAAATTTTGAATTTAACGGGCTTTTTCACTTTTCAGGTATGTTGTAAAGTGTAGTTGGGGATGGGGGTATTTTCTTGAAAACCTGCGTGTCGTATCCTTGGAAGATTCCAAACTTAAGTACCAAGTTTGGTATTTTACGATTTTTTCGTTTTTGAGCTATACTGTCCACAGACACATACATACATTATTCTTAAACATGTATTCATGGTGAAATCTCGTAATAGAGAAGGCATTATTTTTTTTTTCGAGCGGAATGGAAAAATCCACCTTGAGGACTAACCCGGGCTGGCAAGCCTGGAGTATCGGGGTCTCCCTGAGTGGGCATATCGACTAAAAACCCCTCTACTGGTAGTGAGTGGTAAGAATACTGCGGTACCGCTGTTGCACTTGCGCAGTCTAAGGTAAAGGTGACCTGTGCTTGCCCACTGAGCGGTCACCAGGGGGAGAGGGTCGTGCTAGTAGACCGGCTTGACTCGGCCCCCATAGCGAAGTGTAGATGAGGATTTATTGGATGGAATTTGGGTTGTGGTGGTTAACTTGGTGATGATAATAGGATTGGAAGTGCCAGGAGAGCTGCCACTCTCTTCCTAAGGTGAAGATGATGTTATCGGTGCTTTCGACTCTTGGAGGTTGAGGCCGGAATGTAGACGGTGGGTGGTTCAAAGGAGAGCCGATAGTCTTCCTTTATTTTCTGGTAGGTTGGTGATGAAGCTGCAGCTCTCGAATACCCGCGACCGAGGCACACACTTCGTCTCTGCTTCGATGGGTAAGAACAAGCAACGCCGAGCCGCAGCCTCTAGGAAGGCCACCTCCGCCGAGAGTATTACCTCAACATCGACGGTGATACCCGAGGCAACTCCTGCCTTGATTAAATCGCCTCCGCCAGCCGCCGCTACTTCACCGACCGCTAGCATTGCTTCACCTCGGCGATTGCAGCCGCAGTCGCCGACTGTGCAGAGCTCCACTTCCCGGTTCAGCGCCGTGGTTCGGGGGGTCCCTAGGGACCTTTCCACCCGGCTCTTCACCGCCGCAGCGAAGTCGCAGTGGCCCTCATGCTTGAGGGCTACTCGCATAGTCAATGGCCGGGGACCAACACCACTGATGAGGGTCGAGCTGCGAGATCGTGCGGATCTGGAGGCTGCCTTAGCGACTGGGTTGCCCTTGTTAGGGCAACTTCTTGTTGTTGAGGCAAGCCTAAGGGAACGACACAGGCCTTGCAGACGCTGCTGTGCCTACGGTCACACGGCCGAAGCCTGTACCTCTCCGCCGCGGTGCCACTATTGTGGTGCCAACTCCGCCACCGCAGACTGTAGAGGTCATGATCTTCGTCACCGCCGCCGGTTCTGTGCCACCTGTCGTGGCACAGGTCACTTCACGGGACAATCCCAGTGCCCTCAATACCCGAGGCTTGGGAAAACACCGCAGAACTTCAACACCGACGCCACACCGCCTGAACCCTCAACTGACGCAGCGACGCGGGATGCTATTCAGGACCTCCACGCGGAGATCCTGAACGTCGGCGCCCGCTTAGCTGCGCTAGAAGAGGCATTCTCCAGCGTCATACACGAGAAGCTTCAAGAACTACAAGCTTCCACCACCACAGCAATCACAACATTGCAGTCTACAGCAGCTGACTTGTCAGCACGTGTAGAAGGCATCTCAGCACAGCTCAAACAGGTTCTCCTGCAGCAGGCTGCCTACTCCGCCGAGTTATTCAGATCAAATCGCCAGCAAAACAGCGCTCCTCCTCCTGCACAGGCTGAGGGGCACAGACACAACACTGAACTCCGTAACGCTCCTGTACAGCTCCGTTCGAACACCAGGGCAGCGGGGTCAAAGCTCGCACATGACTACATGAATCGTCAGATTCACATGTAAGTTCACCACCTAAAACTCCTGCAAAACCTTCACCTACATTCCTTCCCAATATCACCTTTAATTCCCTAGGCTGCAGTCAGGTTTCATGGCTGTAGCCTACAAATAACCTTTACCCGCTCCCGCACATAGTGCGGCAGCATCCCAAATTCCACTTACTACCGCGGGTGCAATTGCGGGACCTCGCAAAGCTTCGATGAAATACAGCAAACTACGTGATATAACGTGGAGGGGTTTTTTAGTGGGTATGCCGCAGCAGGACGGAGAGTCCCACATATCCTCCCAGCCATTGCACTTCGGCTGGGGGTTGAATGCGTAATGCATTTTTCCCCTCCACGGTAAAAAAAAAAACCGAGGCCTCAAGAGACCTCAGCCGCGAGGACCGGTCATCGATATCCTGGGCAGGCGGATGAACGATGTGGCTCTCGATGCGCACCATTTTGCACTGGACTGACGCAAGCACTTCGCCATGGTCGACTGCTGATAACTGGTGCTCAACCTCCTTTGCCGCGAGTTGTTCTTTGGTTGCCCGCTAAAGTTCCTCAAGACGGAGGCCGAGTTGATGGGTAGTCGACTGGATGGCGGCAATGCTGTCCTTCAGGAAGGTTTCTGATGGTGATGTGAATTCGGTGGTAGTTGCTGGTTGGTGTGGCTCGGCTGGCTGGTCCGTGATGACTACGCGCGGTGCCTGCTCCGGGGATTAAGGAGGCACTGTAAGGCAGCCAGCCCCGCAGTAGTGGCACCTGGCAGCGGTGCAATCTTTGTCTGGGTGCCCGAAGGCACAACAGCGTCGGCCGTTCGCTTCTGCTGACCTCAACGCGTAGCCGGTGCCCTAACCAGGGCAGGCGCGACGCTAAGGCAGCTTCTACGTCCGAGCCGGAACCAGTGGCGAGGATCTTCGAGATAAGGTGATGCGGTTGGCCTTCAGAGCCTTCAAATCCGACGAGCTGCTTTCAGTACGAACCGTGCTGGCAGGTCCCGGAGGACACCGCAGATGACCACCGTGTGATGGCCAACAATGCGAGGCGGCGGTGTACTGTGTCCGGTGTTTCGTTCCACGGAATGTGGAGACTGGGCCTGCTCCACTGGGGCAGTCGCTTTTCAGACGAAGGCGCGGTTGGAGCCAAGCTGGATGCCGCGGGACGATTCAGCTGAGCAAGGCCGTGGGCCCGCTGCAACATGTGTCCGCGGCTCCGAACACTCCTCCCGGTGTGTCGCTTGGAGATTCCAGCCTGAAGAGTCGGATCCATGCCTATTGTACCCAAAAATTCTCTATCGAGACGCCCTGAATTTAAAAAAGAATTTTTTTTAGAAAAAGGTCCGTGAGTGTATGTCTGTGAATAGCATGAATCAAAAACTAAAAGACCGTTAAATACAAAACTTTTTATTTAAGTTTATCATCTTCCAAGGATACCACATGAAGATTTTCAAGAAAATCCCCCCCAAACTATCCTTTACTTTAAAAAAATGTTGATTTTTTTTTATTTTCCTAAAAATGGTTTAACGATTTTGATTAAAGTACCGCTGTATATAAAGGCTATTCACAACGCAAATAAAATGTATATTTTGAATTTTCTGAGAATAACATCTGAAGAGCAATATTCTGGTTGATTTTTGCAGAATTTTGCATAACGGTTAAACCGTAACAGATAGACAAAAACTTACTGCACAAAAATATAGATATTGTTAAAACACACAGTTTATGTCATTTGCATTTTTGTTATAGAGTTGACCATTCCCAAGATATTCTTGTTATTGGTTTCAATTGTAAAGTACTTACGTTTTTCTAGAAAGGAAGTATCTGTTTTTATTTTGTTCTACTCATGGCCAAGCAAAGAAGTCAATTTCAATGACACTCGCATAACGATAGCTTTTAAAATATTTGACAATCGCTTTAGCATAGCGCATTCCTTTACTTCCCTTCTACTTATAATGAAGTAAATAATTCAGCTAATGCTTATCTCGATTAGCATTGTGTAGAAAGAAGTATAATTTGTACAAGTTAGAAGAAGTCATGCTAGTGTAACATATCAGATTTTTCTAACAGCTGTGACGTTAATTTTTGGCAATTCAAATTCATTATTCCTTTTATGGAAAGATTTCTGCTTCCATAGAAAACCATTTAAGAAAAATATTACTTCGCAAACTGAGATAAAATCTTCTGACAGTTCTTAATAACATTGCATGTTCGTTGCACCGTCTAAATTTATTTCTCCTTACTAAGTAAAACTCCTGGAAACTCTTCTTCCTATAAGTGTTGCTTCTTTATCTCCTCTTTTTTCCTTAACCGTGAAAATTAAATTGGCCATGTTCCCAGTAATTCCGTGGGTTACCTATATATTTCTTTTTATAACTCCTAGTGTGTGTGTGTGTGTGTGTGTGTGTGTGTGTGTGCTTATTTGCCGAAAATAATATTAAATGGAAGTCAAAAAAATAAATAAAATGAAATAGATACTGAAATTATCAATAACCAAATTAGAAAATACAAGATACAATAAAGAAAAACAAAACAAATTCTAAAATCCGAACAATATGTGCCCACTTATAAATTTCATTCCACATGGAATCAATTTGCACTGTGTACTTAATGTGTTGTTTAAAAAATTCCCGAAGAATCCACCGCAAATTCAGTTAGTTTATTTCTGAGATTTGTAGTATTGTGTTCCGATTCCCAAAAGTTCGATTCCGATATTTCACCGGAAAGATATACTTTGAGACCCTCCTGAATCAAAAAAATAGTTCTGTGTGTATAAGTGTGAGTCCATGTCCGCCTGTCTGTCTGTCTGTCTGTGTATATGTCAGTCGGTTGGTCGGTCGTACTGTCTTCTGGCTATCTGGATGTCCGTCTGTCTATCTGTTTTGTTGTGAAGCATAAAATTCACAAAAAGGTTGATTAAATAGCAAACGCGATATTAAAGCTCAGTATTTTCTAAAGATTCACGCGAAGACCTAAAAAATTTCCCAAACACATGGAGCATTCTTCGTTACTTTTTACTTTCTCTACACGTACTATGTACATAGTGTGTACAGATGGTATTGAAATCCACCCAAAAAGTTGATACCGAGATTTCACCGGAAGTACATGTTTTGGGTCCCCCTGAATCCAAAAAAAGCATTTTCAGAAACAGGTCCTTGTGTGTGTGTTTGTGTCTGTCTGTCTGTCTGTCTGTCTGTGTCTATGGGTAGCATAGCTCAAAAACAAAAATACCGTTAAATACCAAACTTGGTATTTAAGTTTAGTATCTTCCAGGGATGCGACGCGAAGATTTTGAGAAAAATCCTCCCACCCCAAACTACCCTTTACATGGAACTTTTTTCGAAAATTTTGACCCTCTCAAAAATAGCTCTAATGATTTTGATTAAAACATCATATATTAAAGATATTTGCCTGACAAATAAAATGTATATCTTTAATTTTCTGGGAATAGCCTCTGAAGACTACATTATTCTGGATGAATTTTACGGAATTTTGCATAACTGCTAAACCGTTAGAGATAGACAAAGACTTACCACACAAAAAATGTAGGGCACATTAAAATACACAATTTATGTTATATACATTTTTTTTTCGTGAAGTTGGTCGTTTTTGAGATATTCCTTGGTTTTGATGTCAGCTTTAAAAAACTTATACTATTCTCATACAGGAATTTGGCAACTGCTGACCATACAAAGGAATTTCAGTCACATAGCAACCAGCTTTTGACTCTTACTTTAACCTATGGTAGTCCCTTATTTCGCTTCTACTTACAAGGAAGCAAGTAATAAGACTATTTCTGCTAATTTTTTCTGGATTGTCATAAAGTAAATAAAAGCATAAGCGTTTTAATAATATTTTTTGCAGAGATGTAGAGAAAGTGATGTGAATGGAACACATTAGATTTTTTTCTTAAACTATTTTGATTAAAATACTATATTTTTATTTGCATGTCAAACAAAGGTATATGTTGATTTTTCTATTGATAGCCTGTTGAAGGTTTCTTCATACTTTTGTATAATTTCTAAACGCAAGAGATAGGACAAGTTTTACTACAGAAAAAAAAAACACAGTTTATCTCAAAAATTTTTTTTTGCATTATCTACTTCCGATATATTCCTTGTTATTAGTTTGAAAAATTTCAAATGCATTAGTTTTGCAAGTAGTAAGTTGTTCTTCGTTTTTCTTTCGCGGCCATGCAAGAGGCATAGAATTTCAAAGCTACCACATAGAGATCCATTTTCACTTTTTTGTATGTACTATGTACTTAGTGTATAGAGAAGATAATGTATTCCACATAAAAGTTCTAAACCGAGTTTTGACCGGAAATACGTGTTTTGAAACCCCCTAAGTCAATACAGAATTTTTAGAAAAATGTATGTATGTGTGTGTGGGGGTCAGCATAACTCAAAAACGAACTTTGTATTTAAATTCAGTATCTTCCATGGATGCGAAACGAGGATTTTGAAGAAAACCACTCGCCCCAAACTACTCTTTAGATGGAAAAGAAAAAAAAAATCGAAAATGTTTATTTTCTCAAAAATGGTTCCAGCTTTTTTATTACAATACCGTACATTAAAGATATTTACACGGCAAATAATATGTTTACCTTAAAATATCTGGAAATAGCCTCTGAAGAGCTCACCATTCCGGATGACTTTTGCATAAATGGTAAACCGTAACAGAGAGACAAAAACTTACTGCACAAGAAATGTAAATCTCGTTAAAATATAATTTTTGTCACATACATTGTTCGTGGAATTCGCCATTTCCGAGCTATTCCTTGCTGTTGGTTTAAGTTTTAAAATACTTAAAAATTTCACATACGGGATCTTGTCAAATCCTTACCATGCAAAGAAACAGATTTCAATCCCATAGCAACCAGTTTTTAAAACATTTGACTATCACTTTAGTCTAGTGTATTCGCTTATTTCCCTTCTGTCTTTAAGGAACTAAGTAATAAGACCATTTCTGCTAATGTTTATCTCGATTAGCATGAAGTAGCTAGAAAAATAAACTTTTTAACAGTAATTTAATACAGAGATGTAGAGAAGGTCATGAGAAAGAAACACATGAGATTTTTGTAAAAATCAATCATTTTAGCGTACTATATCCTTCTTATAGCTACAATGAAATCGATTGAGAAGTAAGAATAACCAAGCAGGTTCAAACCCCATGGGTTTACCATGGATTTTATCGTGGTTTTTCAGTATAGCATTGATATTTAATACTCGGCCCTAAGGTCCATCTTCGGTCTAAAACAATAGCACGACTAAAGGCATATCTATCTACAAATAATTTAAACAATAGACTAACCCCATCTGCTTGTCTTAGAGCGAAGCAATGTATATGTGGATGTTGCCTCGATGGGCTAACTGACCGGACCATGGATGCTGGAAGCAGTTAGACTAGAAGCTATGATGGCTGGCTATACGCGCCATACTGACTACAGATGGTGAAATCAGTACACTGTGGCGCCCCATCGTCATCTGTTTGGCAGGAAATGAACGTAGTATGGTGCGTTACATACCTTTAACGAGATATCCTGCAGAACAGATCCGTTTCGATATGGCCTAGAAGTTAAATCAATGTAAAATAAAATAGATAAATATAATGTGTTCCATTCATACGACTCCCTCGTCTTAATTCGGTAGGTTTCGCGCAATTTCGGAAGAAAGCAAGGTGACCAGAGACATTATACATGTACGTTAGTCTACGGTAAATTAGATAATCAGTTCATCATAATTGTTCAGGGCCTTCAAAAGAGAAACTTTCTTTTGTTGGCAACATTGCAGAAAGGCAAGCGGGCAGTTCTCTATTGTTCCTCCCGGCCCACGATTCTAGCTAAAACCAGCGCCCAAAACGCCGGTCCCCATGGCCGCGCTCGCTGAAGTGCCTAGCTTTGGTGCTTCGTGGCATATGGGATCTTGGGTTAGAGTCCCACCTTGGTCATGGGTGTTTATGTGTTTGTAAATGTGTGTATATGTTTGTGAGTAAAAAGAAAACAGAAACAAAGGAAATATAGGTAAAATGTAAAAAGGAGAAAAGAGGGCAAAGAAAAAGGAATACTGCGCCGGAGCCCCGAAAAGGCCATGGAACTTAAAAAAAAAAAAAAAAACTAATCAAAAACTGCACATATTATGTTTGTTTCGGCCAACAACCCCCAAGATCCTTCATTTCATCTCTTTCTCCTGGATGTGGCATAGAGCACATTAGGCCTCTGGCCCCTGAGTTTAAATGCTCCTCTGTTCCTTGTGAATAAAAAAAATAGCAATAACCTATAGAAGAGTAGCAGAGAAAATCGTGTGAATGCAACACAAAAATGTTTCCCATTAAAAAAACTTCACTCTGCTGCTCTCTCACTCTAACAACACACCATGCAAACGCATATCCATCTCTCTCTCTCTCTCTCTCTCTCTCCCTGACTCTCTCTGTCTCTCTGTCTCTCTGTCTCTCTCTGTCTCTCTGTCTGTCTCTGCCTCTCTATCTCTCTGTCTCTCGTGTCTCTCGTGTCTCTCTGTCTCTCTATCTGTCTCTCTGTGTCTCTCTCTGTCTCTCTATCTCTCTATCTCTCTATCTCTCTGTCTCTCTGTCTCTCTCTCACACACACGCACATGTAAACCTTTTTATGTAAATTTTTTTTGGGTTTCATGAAGCTACAAAGAGCTATTTACTTTGAAACGTCAATATCGAATTTTTGGATGAAATACAACACTTACCTATTAAGGTAAGCGCAGGGTCGTAAAATACAGAGAAATGAAGCAACAAATTCATTGATATTATTTAACACAAAATTTATTTAGCACAAAAATGCTCACTGAAGAGATACCGTCACTTGAAAATACATACTTTCTGATAAACGTTCTACAAAGAAAACAAAACACGACGGCATTAATAAAACAAACGCCAGCGTACGCTTACTGCGTTGTTTATTTTTAGGTATCGTCAGTAATGTTCAGTTGTTTTAAAAACTTTTCTTTTTCTGCTTTCTTCCAGTCGAGATGGACAGCGAGAATTAAATACGTTTTTTGCAAGCACTTTGACATTTTACTATCAGATGTTATGATGACCTTCTTTCACTACAAATAGTTCATACTGACGTGGACTACTCTGCGGTAATAAACCAAGCATCAACTTTGGACTGGCATGGACGAAAATATCCTTTCATCATTAACATTCCAATGTAAGTTCTCAGCACAGAGCCTCGCCAAAACCGTCTGTTCATGTGGGTGTAGCAGTAGACGTAGAACTTGGATGAAAAACAGGTGCTAGGAGAAAATTATGAAGCTTCTGAGTAGTCTTCAAGATACCCTTAAGGCAATTTATATAAATCTAAAATTCTACGGGTTTTCTTCTGATGCTGTTTCATTTTACTTTCTCTACATAAGTACATAAGTCTGCAGAGAAGGATTCCATTCCACTCAAAAATTCGATATGGAGATTCCACCGAAAATACACGTTCTATTCTCCTGTATCTAAAAAAAAAGTTCATAATGGTTCGTGTGTGTCTGTGTGTGTCCTTGTCCAATAACTCAAAAACGAAGAGTCGGTAAAACACAAAACTTGATATTTAAGTTGAATATCTTCCAAGGATGCAACATGAAGAGTTTGAGAAAAATCTCCCCACCCCAAACTACATTTTATATGGAAAACATTTAGAACATTTTGATTTTCTCAAAAATGGCTCAAACAATGTTGATTAAAATAACGTATAATAAAGTTATTTACATGATAAATAAAATATATATGTTGAATTTTCTGGGAATAGCCTCTGAAAACCTCTTTATTCTGGATGAATTTCGAGGAATTTTCCATAACTGCTAAACCGTAAGAGACAGACACAAAACTAACTTAACAAACAATGTAGAGCTCGTTAAACCATACAATATACGATATATCCTTTTTTCGTGGAGTTGACCGTTTTTGAGATATTCCTTGTTATTGGTTTCAGTTTTAAAATACTTAAAAACTTTTCTCATACAGAACTTGTCAACTCCTGGCCAAGCAAAGAAATGGATTTCAAACCTATAGCAACCATTTTAAAACATGTGACTATCGGTTTAGCCTAGCGTATTCCATCATTTCCCGTCTACTTAAAAGGAACTAAATAACAAGACCATTTCTGCTAGTGTTTATCTCGATTAGCATGAAGTGCACGTGAAGAAGAATAAGCTTACTAACAATAATTTGTTACAGATATATAGAGAAAGTTATGTGAATGAAAGATCGTCAGATTTTTAATATGGTAATATTAAATGCTCCTTTGACACAACAATTTATCATATCGCTCCAAAATGTTCATTTTTAATTTACTATACAACCTTTAAAAAAATGTTACTCAGGCATCTGTTGAGTTTAATTCATTTAGTGGAAAATATTTTGTTCGCATATTATTGAGTATTTCGAAATGTTCAATATAGGTTATGAGAAATAATTTCACCTGAAACATTTATGTTTAACTTTCCAAATTTTTAAAATCTATAGTTAAAAAATATTATGTGTTCCATTTACATGACTCTCTCTATAACTCTGCAATAAATTATTTTTAAAAAGCTTATGCTTCTACTTACTTCCTGCTAATCGAGAAAAAATTAGCAGAAATAATCTTATTTCTTGCTTCCTTGTAAGTAGAAGTGAAATAAGGGAGTACCATAGGTTAAAGTGATAGTCAAAAGCTGGTTGCTATGTGACTGAAGTCCCTTTGTTTGTATGGACACGAGTTCACAAAGTCCTGTATGAGAAAAACATAAGTTTTACAGCTTAAACCAACAACAAGGAATATCTCAAAAACAATCAACTCTACGAAAAAAAATTATACAACATAAATTCTGTGTTTTAATGTGCTCTACATGTTTTGTGTGGTAAGTTTTTGTCTCTTACGATTTAGCACTCGTGCAAAATTCCGTAAAATTCACTCAGATTAAAGTAGCCTTCAGAGGCTATTCCCAGAAAATTCAAAATATACAGTTTATTTGTCAGGTAAATACCTTTAATGTACATTTATTCAAAATCGTTAAAGTCATTTTTTAGAAAATCAAAATTTTCGAAAAAAGTTCCATGTAAAGGGTAGTTTGGGGTGGGGGGATTTTTCTTAAAATCTTCGTGTTGCATCCCTGAAAGATACTAAACTTAATTACCAAGTTTGGTATTTTACCGACTTTTCGTTTTTGAGTTATCGTGTTCACGGACACACGGACACACTGATACACGGACACACGGACACACATGGACCTTTTTCTGAAAATACTTTTTTTGGATACAGGGGACCCTAAAACATATATTTCCTGTGAAATCTCGGTATCGAATTTTTGGTGGAGTGCAATACCTTCTCTATACACTATATACATAGCACGTATAGAGAAAGTAAAAATTAACAGAAACATTTTTTATTACTTAGTTCCTTATAAGTAGAGTAAAACAAAAGAAACAGAAATTACAAATTCCCGTATTTTAAAATTGAAACCAATAACTAAAAATATCTTGGAGATCGTTAAATCTACAAAAAAAAAAAAAAAAAAAAAAAAAAAAAAAAAAATCTAACATAAAGTAGGTGTTTTAACGAGATGTACATTTTTTGTGAAGTAACTTTAGCGGGTTACCAGCACAAAAGCCATTTAGAATAAAGAGTACTTCAAAAGTCTATTCCCAGAAAATTTAAAATAAATGTTATTTATCAAGTAAATATATTTAATAATACGATATAATCGAAATCGTAGGAACCAATTCTGAGAAAATCAACATTTTCGAAATTTTTTCCATGTAAAGGGTAGTTTGAAGTGGGGGATTTTATTGAAAATCTTGGTGTCATATCCTTCGAAAATGCTAAACTTAAATACCAAGTTTGGTATTTAATGGTCTTTTAATTTTTGAGCTATGCTAACCACACACACACACACACACACACACACACTTGACCATTATTTAAAATGCTTTTTTTTTTTTTTTTTGGACTCAGGGGACCTTTTTTTGTAGTGTTTAACGCCCGCTTTAACTACTTATGGCACCGCAGGCGGTGACACTGATGATACATGAATGATGATGGAGCACCGGTGGAATGAGATGGCGGGGGAAACCGGAGTACCCGGAGAAAGCCCGCCCCAACGCCACTTTGTCCACCACAAATCTCACATGCGGTCGCTTGGGATCGAACCCAAAATAAGAGGCGAGTGGTCTAACCAATCGGTCACGGCGCGGCCATTCAGGGGACCTGAAAACATATACTTCCGGCGAAATCTCAACATCGAATTGTTGGGTGGAATACAATACTTTCTCTGCCTATTATGTACATACGTGTTGGATTAATTAATAGTAAAGTAGACGTTTTTGAAAATTCAAACTGCCTACGCTGCTTCAGAGTTTGTCTGTGATTTCCAATATTTAATGTCAGAAAAGGGAATTAAGAATTTGTTTCCAAGACCGCTTAAGGAGTCAGTCCTTGAGTGTGTGTGCCATCATCTTTTGTTCTCAAAGAAGAAAGTTTTACTTTTAAGAAGTTTAAAAAACTACTGCCGTGCTGTTTGGCAGAGTTTTCTGTACTTCATCTCTCCATGGCATACCACTGCAGTCCAATACACATAGAAAGGGAAGCCTTCTTGACAACTAGTTCCTCTTCAAATAACTTTGGCCCGCCTGAGTAGTGCGGTGATAGCGTATCTGCCTCACATTCAACGGTCGTGATTTCGAATCTCTTAGGGTGAGCTACACGGTTTTTTCGGGATTTTCTCTTATCCTTAGAAGGCGTATGTCATGTAACTTTAAGCTCCATGGACCTTGAAATCATTTCACCAATTTCATTCATCGTCCGATATGACCAACCTATGAAAAGTGCAAATTACGTCCATTTTTACCACATACCACTATCGTTATTTGTAACTAATTCTGAAATGTTGAGACAAATGCAACAAGTAGTGTAGGAGAAAACATATTACTTTCTCTATACGTACTATGTAATAGTGTATAGAGAAGGTATTGCACTCCATCAAAAAAATCGATACCGAGATTTCACCGGAAATATATGTTTTAGGGTTCCCTGTATCCAGAAAAAATATTTTCCGAAAAAAGGTCCGTGTGTCTGTGAACACGATAACTCAAAAACGAAAAGTCGGTAAAATACCAAACTTAGTATTTAAGTTTAGTATCTTCCAGGGATGCGACACGAAAATTTTGAGAAAAATCCCCCAACCCCAACTACCCTTTACATGGTACTTTTTTGGAAAATTTTGATTTTCTTAAAAATGGCTCTAACGATTTTGATTAAAATATCGTATATTAAAGCTATTTACCTGACAAACAAAATGTACATCTTGAATTTTCTGGGAATAGCCTCTGAAGACTACTTTATTATGGGTCAATTTTACGGAATCTTGCATAACTGTTAAACCGTAAGAGATGGACAAAAACTTACCAGACGACAAATGTAGAGCACTTTAAAACACACAATCTATGTTATATATATATATATATATATATATATATATATTATTTTTCGTGGAGTTGATTGGTTTTGAGATATTCTTTGTTTTTGGTTTCAGCTATATAAGACATACTTTTCTCATACAGGACTTTGTGAACTCGTGTCCATACAAATAAAGGAACTTCTGTCACATAGCAACCAGCTATGGTCCTCCCTTATTTCGCTTCTACTAACAAGGAAGCAAGTAATAAGACTACTTCTGGTAATTTTTGCTCAATTAGATGAAGTAAATAGAATAATTTGTTGCATGATATAGAGAAAGTCATGTGATTGGAACACATCAGATTTCTTTTTGTTTTGCTTTAAGAACTCTACCAAAATATTTTGTAACAAAACTTCATATTTACATTGTGTTCCATACACTTCACTTTCTCTAGCTGTTCCATATACAGACTATTCTTATTAAAGTTTGTTCTTTTATCTACGTCATGCTAATCGAGATAAACATTGATCTATTACTTGCTTCCTTGTAGGTAGATGAGAAATAAGGGAAAGCTAAAACGATAGTCAAATCTTTTTAAAACTAGTCGCTATGTGAAACAATTCAAGTTCGGTTCGCTTTGCATGTCTCGTTTGAGAAAAGTTGAGTAGTCTAAAAATAAAACTAATAACATCTCGAAAACGGTCAACTCTACTAGAAAAATCCGATGCGTTCCATTCACATGACTTTCTCTATATCACTGCAACAAATTATTCTATTTACTTCAACTAATGGAGCAAAAATTAGCAGAAATAGTCTTATTACTTGCTTCGTTGTTAGTAGAAGCGAAATAAGGGGGTACCATAGGTTAAAGTGATAGTCAAAAGCTGTTTGCTCTGCGACTGAAGTTCCTTTGTTTGTATGGACACGAGTTCACAAAGTCCTGTATGAGAAAAGTATGTCTTATATAGCTGAAACCAAAAACAAGGAATATCTCAAAAGCAATCAACTCCACGAAAAAAATGTATATAACATAAATTGTGTGTTTTAAGGTGCTCTACATTTGTTGTGTGGTTAGTTTTTGTCCATCTCTTACGGTTTAGTAGTTATGCAAAATTCCGTAAAATTGACCCAGAATAAAGCAGTCTTCAGAGGCTATTCCCAGAAAATTCAAAACATACATTTTATTTGTCAGGTAATATATTTACTATACGATATTTTAATCAAAATCGTTAGAGCCATTTTTTAGAAAATCAAAATTTTCGAAAAAAGTACCATGTAAAGGATAGTTGGGGGTGGGGGATTTTTCTCAAAATCTTGGTGTCGCATCCCTGGAAGATACTAAACTTAAATACCAAGTTTGGTATTTTATCGACTTTTCGTTTTTGAGTTATCGTGTTCACAGACACACGGACACACACGGACATTTTTCTGAAAATACTTTTTTTGGATATTGGGGACCCTAAAACATATATTTCCGGTGAAATCTCGGTATCGAATATTTTGGTGGAGTGCAATACCTTCTCTATACACTACGTATATAGTAAGTATAGAGAAAGTAAAAATACATATGGCATAAATTATATGTTTTAACGAGATCTACATTTAGAGCCAATTTTGAGAAAAGCAAAATGTTCAAAAATGTTTCCATGTAAAGGGTATATTCTTGATAATCTTTGATAAATACACACAGACATTTCCGGTGAATCTCGACATTGAATACAATACCTTCTCTAGCTACTATGTACATTGTATGTACATACATGCTAGAGAAAATAAAAATTATCGGAAAATACACGAAAATGTAAGATAAATTATTTGTTTATATTTTAAGTTATGTTTGTGGATTAATTATGTTAGTACAAATATATTATTATTTTACTTAGAAAATCAATTCGATTTTTTTTTTTATTTATTATGATATTAAGATTCTCTGGAAGAAAATTCAACCTGATTAGTTGAAATGTGCACCGCAAGGAGCCTTTGGGTTGTATACGCCAATGAGAAAGTAACTAACATTATTCGTGTCATTTCTGTTTTTAAAATCTTTACGTGCGGACTGTATATATCCGCGCACAGAGCTTTTAAACTGGGAAGAATTGCACTTATACCCTACATTACAATCCATCAGTGAAAACCCATGTATGGCAGCTAAAGGGGTAACTGTCAAGCTATGAAAAATGGGCGGAAGTGTGAATGCAACGGTTATAAATGCAAAACTGCTGAAACCCTTCATAATAAAAACTGCTCACGTTAGGAATAATTATGTGCGGAAATAATAATGAATGTATTCATGACTGCAAGTTGATGACTTTGAGATTTTAATTGTTCATATCGGTGTGAACATGTTTGTACATGATATACGCTGTAGTCGTTATGAAAATCGTCAATAATTTGTCCAGAGATTGTATGGGAAAACACATAATTTCAGAACCAGAAATTATAATTCCGTGAAAACATAAAACACAAAACAATAAATTATTTATCATAGGCAACCCACGAGAGCCAATTTTGTAATCTGATAAAACTTGTAACCTCGAAAGAACTATTCCGTGAATAAAATGCATTACCTCCGTTCCAAAATATCGTATAGAATTCAAAACATGGGATTATTGCGCATGCGCTACTGTTGAACATGGTTCCTTCATTGTTCGTGTACAGTGGTGTGAAAGCAAACATATTGAAATAGCTAAATATGTACAGGAATGAGACTGATACCAGCGGTGGCGTTTATGTGGAACACAAACCCGAAATGTTTATATTTGACTGTTATTTGTATCCTGTGTTTTATGTTTTGAACAGTACAAATGCTGATGTATGTGCCTATTTTGTAACAGACATACAATATGTTAGTTTACTGTACACTGCTCGTATTTTGAAACAATTACATGCAGATAAAGAAGGTATTGTATTCCATCCAAAATTTCTATACCGAGATGTCACAGAAAATACATGCTTTCAGAGCCACTGAATCCAAAAAAACGTTTTAAAAACATGCCCGTGTGTGTCAGTGTCTGTGTTGGGGAAGGGCGGGGCAGTATAGCTAAAAAACGAAAAGTCCGTTAAATGTCAAACTTGGTATTTAAGTTCAGCATCTTTTAATGATGCGACATGAATTCAAGAAAATCCCCCTTCTCCCAACTATCCTTTATATGGAACATTTTTCAAAAACTTTGACTTTCTCAAAAAATGGCAACATAAAATGACATGTTCAAATAGTCTGACAAACAAAATGTATATCTTAAAATTTCTGGAAATAGCCTCTATAAAAATTTAGATCGCATTAAAACACAATTTATACCATATACATCTGTCTTTTTTGTAGAGTTAATCGTTTCCGAGATATTATTTGTTATTTGTTTCAATTTTAAACTACTTAAACTTTTCTCATGCGGGAAGTCAACTTTCGTTTCATCTCTTCTGTTTTCTTCCCAGGAATTCAAAAGCGAATAGCGATAGCTTTTAAAACATTTGACTATCGTTTTATTCTAGTGCATTTCCTTATCTCTATTGTACTTAAAGGGAAACAAGTAATAATTCTGGCAATGTTTATCTTGATTAAATTGACTAGATAAAAGAATAATCTTTTGCTAGGAAAATGTGTTTGTGGCACGCTAGAGAAAGTAATGTCTATGTAGTAAATGTTAATACAAATATAATTGTTAATAAAATAAATAATAGATTCATGTTGACCATTCTGGAATGTTTTGCATATCTATACCATATATTGTAACAACATAAATTACACGTTTCTATACCATATTTCAGAATGGAGGGAATAACGATTATGCACGTCAACACAATGAACTACGAGTAAGTAGCGCTTGCGCGGTGTTTTACCGGTTCGCGATGGTAATGGAGTTTTATTTATGGACGCTCTTTAACTACTGCGGTTCTCAGCGCCCTATTCTATGTATGGGCGTGAAAGACCACTAAATTTTGCTCAGAGGCCTCTTTATCAGGCTTGAGGTATTTTTCGGTTCGTAATTGACTTACCCTCCCCGTATTTGTAGGGCTTACAAGCCAATGCCTAGGAGTCAGAAGCCTGTCGGGGAGCCTACGGCACGAAACCACAGAATGGAGAACGTACAACGAGGGCCCGTAGAGGAAGTGAATGATATGAAATGTAAGCGGCAGCGATGATCGGAAAGGTGATAATGGAGCAATTGGTGAAATGAGTGGCAGGGTAAACCGGAGGACCAAGAGAAAATCCGCCCAGATGTCGCTTCGTCCACCACGAATCCCACATGCGGGCGCTTAGGATCGAACCCGGGCCGGGCGGTCTATCCACTTCCCCACGGCGCCACCTGAAAGGTTCTTTTACGTGCCCTAAATCTACGACACGGAACCAACGGCTTTACTTCCCTTCCGAAGGAAGCTAAGGATATTTACGCGACCTTGAGTATACGAAGCATGGTAACCACTACACCACGGAGGGCGACTACCGGTTCGCAATGACGGCACGCGTTGGCGTCTCTGGAGATTTGTGAGTATATGCATGCCCCCTTCACTGCGATAAATATATCGTAAGGAAGAGTTGAAAGATTGGCTGGCCCCACGGCCAGGTCGGTAAGGCGTCTGTCTACCAAACAAGGGGTCCTGGGTTCGATTCCCAGCTGGGTATGACATTTTTCTCTAAACAAGATCAATGCTATTCTCTCAGAGTCTGGATATGTGTGCGCGATGTGCCTGAAAACAGTTAAAAAACCCAAACAAACAAACAAAAAAAAAAAGTAATAATAATAAAAGTTTATGCCGATCCCGGTGGCCGCACTCGCTAAAGTGTCTCGCTTTGGCGCTTCGTGGTGCACAGGATCGTGGTGCACAGGTTAAGAATAATAAGGTCTATTAAGGAAATATAGAAAACTGGAGAAAAAAAAAAAAAAAAAAAGAGAGCTTAGTGCTGCCAAACGGGGTGCTCTAAGGACTGTGCTATCTGATCCGCTGAGCCATAATTATGACTAAACCCGCCTCACGAGGAATGCAATACTACAGAACAGATCCAAAGCCATCGTTATTAGTGTGACCTTGAGTATAGCAGCAGCCGGAAACATGTCCACATGCCAGTAGAAAAACACCGCGCAACTGGTTCATAGTTAATTGGGTATTAACAATAATTACTTTCTTGCTTGCGTTGTTTGAAATCAAAACGCAATTGTATCAGCTGCCAGTTTTTGCCATACTAAATGAACAAACGGTGGGTTATGGAATACTAGAAATGATATCAAAAGTGGAAATGAAAATTAAAACCTAAAACAGAACATAATAATATAAAAACATAATTTATTTGAATACTATTATAAACACAATTTTCTAAATTGAAAAATTGAAGGAATATGCTGGTTTTCGGTAATGGAAATTGAAGTGAATTAAGCCGTGATACTAATACTGGAATTAAAATAATATGTACATCAAAATTTAAAAATATAGTAGCAACAAAAAATATCTGATGTGTCCCATCTGTTACGGAAACAAACGTTTTTTACAAAAGTTTATTCTTCTATCTATTTCATGCTAACCGAGATAAACATTAGTAGACTTGGTCTTATTTGCTTTCTTAAAAGTAGAAGGGAAATAAGGGATGATTGAAATTCCGTTCTCTATGCTTGGCAGAAGTAAATGAAAGAGAGACGAAAAGAAAGATGACTTCCTTTTTGAAAAACTTAAGTAGCTGTCTGCACACACGGATCTTTTTCTATTTTTTGGACTCAAGGGACCTAAAAACATATTTACTCTGAAATTAGTAATCAATTGTATACATCAACGGCGGTCCAATTGCCTAGTTCAAAACCAAAGTGTTGAGGTGCAAAATGTACTAAGTATTCATTTTTTTTTTTTGGTCTGTTGTCCAGCATATTGGATACTCATGACGTCAGAGCTGTGTAACAATCCTTTAAACTATAATGAATCCGCGTTTAGATGGCAGCAAGTGCTTCATAAATAAATTATAGGTCGAGAATGTTCCAAATCTGGTTCACTATTTCTGAAGCATAATAGAAAAGGTTTAATAAATCACTTAACATACTTTGAATAGGAAATTATTTTATTTACTTTCCCTATCACGTATGTACATAGAGTAGGTAGAGAAGGTAATGTATTATACCCAAAAATTTTACACTGAGACTTCACCACAAATACATGTATTGAGAAACCGTGAATAAAAAATCATTTTAGAAAAAGGTCCATGTGTATGATTAGACAGCATAATTCAAAAACAAATAGTGGATATTTAAGTACAGTAACTTCTAAGGTACAATATGAAGATTTTCAATAAAATTCCCCCATCCCCTGTCACCCCTTACATGAAACATTTTTTTTTAAAATTATATTTTATCAAATATGGCTTTAATAATTTTGATTAATACAAGTTTAAGATTTTCATGACAAACGAAATGTAAACCTTGAATTTTCTGGAAATAGCCTCTGAATACCTCCTCATTCTGGGCAACTTTTGTATGACTGGTAAACCGTAAGAGAAAGACAAAATCTTACTGCAAAAAAAAAAAAATGTACAGGTCATTAAAATGCATAATCTGTCGTATACTTTTTGGGGGGAATAGAGTTAACCGTTTCCGAGATATTCTTTGGCATTGGTTTTAATTTTAAACTACTGAACAGTTCCTAAACTGTCAATAATCTTTCGTTTCATATCTATTTTTTTTTTACTGCAAAGAGAACCTAATTTCAATTGTATATCGATATTGAAACCTCGGTATCAAATTTTGGGTGGATTACAGTACCTTCTCTATCTACAATGTACATGCGTGATACAGAAAGTAATTAATCGTGCAACGTCTAGTAAGCCAGCAAGTACTATGTGTATATTTGTTTATCTTATTTACAGAGGCAAGCTTTTGTGTTGAAAACTAGTTGAAAAATTCACATTAATAATTTTAATCAATGGTGTTTTTGTTAAAAATTCTACATTAATTTCGTGATAATTGTCAGAAAATGCCATGAAAGAAATTATAAATTAACAGGTGCTGTTAGTACTTCTAATTTGTTACCATGTCCTACATGGATTAGCTATACAAGAATGGCGCAAAGCTCTTTGTGACAAGAAGCAAATCAGAATCAACAACTAATTTTAAATGTAATTAGCTGCCATTACATTATTCCAATCATCTATAGACTCTTATACTTAGTAAGTAGTTTTGAATGATTTAAAGCAGGCCTGGCGAACATTACTCCCAAAGTGTGATGCCCTTCTTCTCCCATAGTGACCTCTAAAGCACTGCGATCGGTTTAGTTGTGGAGTTGCCGTGACTAATTACAGAGCCCGCTGCTGCTAGAGAAAACCGGTTCTACCTTGTGCGTGTGTATGTATGTGAGTCAGTCGGCATTACAGGCAAGGAGGGGAAGGCAAACGCTGTTCCCACTTTGGGAGTAGTGTTCGCCAGGCCTGAAGGCTTTATTGTTATTATACCATCGGTTTCTGTTGCCATAATAGAGTCAAATTTATAGTCATACACTAACAAACTTTTAAATCGTCCTCTACTGTATGTCTAACATTGGAATCCATGCGTTTTTCAAGTGCACTTACTCTGCTCCCAAAGTGACCACTCTCTCATATTTCACAGTGAGGTAATTTGGGATACTACAAAGTGAGCTATAGGTTTTTCTTTAGATTAAAATTCTAATATTGAAGCTGCAACTTTCAGAAACAGACTTCCTACTTTCTCTACATATAGTAAGTAAAGAAGGAGTTGTATTCCACTCAAAATGTCAATGTCGATATTTCACCGGAAATATATGCTGTATCCAAAAAAATAAAAGGTCGTGTGTGTGTGTGTGTGTGTGTGTGTGTGTGTGTGTGTGTGTGTGTGTGTGTGGGCAGCTCAAAAACGAAAACACCGTTAAATACCAAGTTTGTATCTAAGTTTGGTATATTTTAAGAATAGAATACAAAGCTTTTCAGAAAAATCCCCCCACTCCAAACTATTCTTTGCATGGAGAATTCTTTAAACTTTTATCTTTCATAAAAATGTCTCAGAATTTTTGATTAAAATACCGTATATTATAGATATTTACATATATGTCTTGAATGTTCTGGAAATAGTCTTTGAAGACCTCTTCATTCTGGATGAATTTTGCATAACTGGTAAAACATAAGAGATAAATAAAAGCTTACTGCACGAAAATGCAGATCTTGTTAAAACACACAATTTGTCATATACTTTGTTTTGCAGAGTTAAACCGTTTCCGAGTATTGCTTCAGTTTTAAGCTACCTAAAATCCTTTCTCAAACGGGAGGTTATCTTTCGTTTCATCTCTCTTTTGTTTTACTCTGCTAGTACAAAACGAACTGAATTTCAGTTTTGTTTCACATAGCAACCAGCTTTTAAAAGATTTGACTATTGCTTTAATCTAATCTATCACCTTATTCCTCTTTTCTTATAATCTAATACTACCATTTCTGTTAATATTTATCTCGTTTACTACGATGTAGATAAAGGAATAATCTTCTGTAACAATAGTTTGCAGAAAAGGTCGTGCGAATGGAACACACTGATATTTCTTTCATGATACCTAATTTTAGTTAATTGCTAACTTCTTTTCGTTGAAATTTTAAGTACTTTCACAACTTCTAGCTTTATAGTTTGAAGTTGCAAACTTAAAGTTTTGTTTTTTGTGAGTTAAAATAACTTGCATATATTTCTATACGAAATAAAAAATATATATTTCTCATCTATCGCTAAAAAAGATATTATTTTTTAAAATATGACAAATTCTCAAAAATTCTCGAGAAAAGTAGGCCAAATGTATACAAAACATTTTGTTTTTGTAATATAACGACATTTTTCGTTAAAAAAAGCTCTTGTTTATTTCATTTATTTGTTCTTTCTTTGCCTATACTGAGTCTAATACAACGCAATGTATTTTGTTTGTATGCGGAATTTGTCTTGACAGAATTTCATTGTTCCTTTTCTCATTCTGTGGTGAAAATTGCAAGTGAAGGTCTGAATGCAAACTACACCCGTCTAGTTTATGTGCATGAAGAAGCGAGGTGCATACGAATGTGTCTCATGCGGGTCACAAGTGATCCTTGTGTTAACGAACTGCGGTTATGCGAAAAAGAGTCTTTGTTTTTGGAAGTGTAAATAACCCGTGTGTTACAACTTTGCATTTCGTTTACTCCGAAGGAAATTAATGCCCTTTCTCACTTTACCCAGTAGCTTTTTACTTTCTCTAGCCCCGTGTGTACAATGTACATAGGGATAGAGAAGTATTGTATTCCACCCAAAAATTCAATGTCGAGTTTTCAACGGAAATACATGTTTTAGGACCCTCTGAATCCAAAAAAAAAAGCATTTTCAGAAACAGGTCCTATGTGTGTGTGTGTGTGTGTGTGTCTGTCTGTCTGTGGACAGCATAGCTCAAAAACGAAAAGAGGATTAAGTACCAAACTTAGCATTTAAGTTTGATATCTTCCAAGGATGCGACACGAAGATTTTCAAGAAAATTCCCTCACCCCTAACTACCCTTTACATGGAAAAATTTTCGAAATGGCTCTATCACCAATAAAATGTTTATCTTGAATTTTCTGGGAATAGCTTCTAAACATCCGTTTATTCTGGATGAATCTTGCTTAATTTGGCATAACTATTAAACAGTAAGAGATAGACAAAACCTTAACTTAACTCCATGGCACGACAGCTCACGGGGAACCTTGACCTACCGCCCGGCCGCTGCGTCCCCCACTACAGACGTCATGGACGGGGTGCAGTATTGGATGGTGAAACGTGGTCAACGTCTCGAGCCCTCCCGCCCGGTTAATGGAGCCGCTACTTCTCCATCAAGTAGCTCCTCAATTGGGCCCCCAGGGACCTTACGAGGCTGAGTGCACCCCGGGCCAGGTCTCCCAGCGGGGTAAAAATCCCCACGCCGGTACTGGGGATCGAACCCAGGTCTCCCGCTTGGTAAGCAGCTGCGCTACCACCGCGCAAAATTCAGATAGTGTTAAAATGCACAAGTTATGTCATATACATTTTTTTTTTCGTGGAGCTTACTTTTTCAAGGTATTCCTTCTTATTAGTTTACTTTTCTCAGACGGAAGTGTCAGTTTTTCTTTTGTTCTACTCCTGGTCAAGCAAAGAAGCGATTTGCAATGAAAATCGCATAACGAAAGATATTAACACATTTGACTGTCAATTTAGTCTAGTGCATTCCCTTAGTTTCATTCTGCTTATAAGGAACTGAGTAATAAGAACATTCCGCTAATGTTTATCTCGATGGTGTTGAAAGAAGTATTATCTTTCGTAAGAAGTTTGTTTGTAGAGTAGCTACAGAAAGTCATGTGAGTGTAACACATCCGATTTTTTAACTCGTTGACATCGCTTTGAATGCACTTGAATGAAGAATGATATTATAAAAGCAAACGTTTTCTTGCCATTATTGCTGTATATTAATAGCTCTTTATGGTGTAAGAGCGTAAAGGCGTGGTTTTTGATTCGAGCGGAAATATTGAGAAACGAGTTTCATTTCTAGACAATTTAGTCGTAATCGTCGCATAGAATCAGAAGCAGAGATAATAAACCCAACCTCCGCTTTGAACTGAATAAAGACCAACCTCAACAAGTTCATCTGGTAAAACAAGAAAATATGAGTCCACTATACCATATTTTAAAGAAAATTACAATCTTAAAAAAAATAACAATAGTAGGCCTATTTTTTTGACCTTCAGGAACATTTATAAATATACTGGCTGGAGTTTAATCCGAACTTGTGGAACGTGGTCTACTGGGCCGCTTCTTCCCAGACGTTTCGTCTGCGACTACGGCAGACATCTTCGGTGGCAGCGGCGAGGTCGAAGTGCTCTAGTGGACGTTTCAACTACGATTGTGCTGGTTGTCAGGAACCAGGAGCCAGGAGCAGGAACTGGTCGCCCGAGTGTACTCGGGCGGGGGCAAATCACCACGGTACCCATCCGCTTTTCTCGCGGATTTACCCGTGTGATATAAAAGATGTAGTCTTGTGCAAGCGTTTATGTCTGTGTCGAAGAAATGTGGGCAGGGTGTTTCCCTCTGTGCAGCCGGCGCGGGCTGGCTTACCTACCGGAGTGGTCACCCACCCAGAGAGGGACCAGGCCCGATGCTGCTTACCTTGGCCAGCCGCTTGCGGGCTGTCAAGGAAAGCAGTGCCGGCTAGCGGGGAAAACTGAAGGGATGTAGGTACGGGGTGGGGGAAGCCAGTGTTGCAGATCTGGTCGGAGTACAACTGGACGGTCACCCGTCCGAGTTGAGACAGGGCCCGATGCTGCTTAACTTGGCGGGTAGTACTGTAAAGAAGGGAGAGGCGGCCGAGAAACTATCATCCCAAGGCGTCCTTGGGAAGGCGGTAGCTTACGCGTCTCCTAGGCAGCGTGTGGTCGTAAAGACCGAGAGTGTTCACCTGGGGATTTGGGTGGGGAGCAAGTTTAGTGTATATTGTGCGAGCTCTTTCTCGCACAACGTCCACTATGTAAGGGATTCCGGAGTGGGAATGGAGAATGTGGGACGGGAATCTACGGTCTGTGCCATATATCATCCTCAATGCCCTGTTCTGCACGGTCTGCAGTCTGCGGATGGTGGAACGAGCCACCGAACCCCAGACCTCGCAGCCGTACAGCCGCGTGGTACAGCCGTAATTTTGTAGGCATGGCGGAGCGGAAGATGGGAAACAACTGCCGTAGGGCGTGTCCCATACCGACCTTCTCCCTGACATGTGGAGTGAAGGTAAGGCCGCAGTCGAGGAGGACTCCAAGGTATTTGGCGGTGCGGACCCAGGGGATCCGCCGCCGCCGCAACCTCAGTGACCTCTCCGGTCGCCAGCCACGGACTTTAGCCAGCAGTAGAGCTGAACTCTTCTGCGGGCTGATGGCCATCCGCCACTGTTCACTTCATCTGCCTATGGCCTGGAGCTGTCTCTGTAGCGGGGGGAAGCAATATCGGGCGTTCTTCTTACGTGCCATTATGAGGACATCGTCGGCATACTGGCACGTAACTGTACTGGGTTCTGTGGAGAAGTCGGACAAGTAGGCGGCAAAGAGTAACGGCGACAGCACGCTGCCTTCCGGCACTCCCGCCGCTATGGGTCTGACTGTGGAATGCCTCCCCTCCACCCTCACCCTGAAAGTGCGGTCCCGAAGGAAGCTACTAAGCAGGTGAAGGTAGGGGGAGGGATTTCTGCGTTCTTGAGCTTGTACAAGAGTCCCTGATGCCACGTGGTGGCGAAGGCCTTTTCTACGTCCAAGAGTACCGCGACTGTTTTGAAGTTGTCCTGCAAGCCCAGGGCAACCTTCTCAGCCAGTCGCAGCAACTGCAGGGTTGTGGAATGTCCAGTACGGAAACCAAACTGGTGATCCAGGAGTAGGAGTCTCTCCTCGAAGAGAGGGGTGAGGCGAGGTAGGAGTAACCGCTCGAATACTTTCGAGACGATCGGAAGTAAGCTAATAGATATATAGCTTGACGGGAAGACCGGGTCCTTGCCGGGTTTCAAAATGCATACTACCCTCGCCTCCTTCCAACACGTTGGAAAGTGACGTAGGTGTAGGCATGCATTGTAAATCCGCGTCAGGTGGATTAAGGCCTTTCGGGGTAGGTGCTGGAGCATAGGCGCCGTGACGCCGTCATGTCCAGGGGCTTTGTTAGGCTTTAGGTTGTTGAGTTGGGAAGCCACCTCTTTCGGGGTGACTAAAGGAATACGGATCTCCTCGTGGGGTGGCGGGGGCTCCTCGTAGAGGTAGTCTACCGTCGCTTCCACGAGCTCAGTAAAGTCCTCGTCCTGGGGGTCTTCGCGGGGTTCGAATTGAGACTCCATATAATCTGCGAAATCCGTGGCTTTATCCTGGGGCTTAAAGAGAGTCTCCCACGGGTGCCATGGATGGGATGCTGAAACTGACTTTTGTCTTTCCTGAGGGATCGGATGATCCGCCAGGGTTGTTTCTCTTCCAGTTTACATTTGCCATTGTGTGTTCCCAGGCCGCTTTGCGGTGCGCGCGAAGCAGGCGCCTTGCCAGGGATTTGAACCGCTGGTACACTGCTTGGATCCTGGGATGGCGGAAGCGCTGCCATAGCTTCCGTACGGTTGCCTTGGTTTTTAGCAGCTGACGGAGTTCATTAGGTATGGTTCTCGGGTTAGGTTTGTTAGATGGGATGTGGTAGGTATGCGCGCGTACCACATTCAGGAGTTGTCGGGAGAAGGCCGTGGCTGCCGCTTCTAGAGCTTCGATGGAATCGATGCGCGGTCGCGGGTCCACGGTTTGGTTTAGGTCTAGGACGGTTGCGTCCCAGTCGATCTCATTTATCCAGTCTGGTGTTACCAGAGCTGATACGGTCTCGGTTGTATCCACCACGACAGGGTCATAGTCGGGGTCCAACTCGTTGACCGCCGAGAGGTCTAGATGAAATGGTATGTTCTTGGTGATTATGATGTCAAGAACATCCGATCTGCCGCGAGCCGGATGACACGTAGGTCCTCTCGGTCCGTGCGCGACGAGGACGGGGTTGCCGCTGATGAGGCGGTAGAGCCCGCGGCCTCGGGGGTTGTTGGTGTGGCTATGCCAGAGGGCATGTTTCGCGTTGAGATCTCCTGCGATGCATACCACTGGGTGAAAGTTCAGTAGGGTGGTGTAGTCCGCTTCATGGAAGCGGTGGTTTGGTGGGTCATATGCAGCTATCAGCAGCGCGTCTAGCCCGCCAACGGCAAGCCGGATTGCACAGGCCTCCACGTGCTGTAGTGCTGGGAGTTGGACAGGAGTATGGGTTATGTGGTTCTTAATGAAGATAGCTGTACCGCCACCCTGTCGGCCGACCCGATCGGACCGATGGGTGACGTAACTAGGCAGCGAGAAGTCAGTAACAGCATCCAGATGGGTTTCGCAAACCATCAGGATGTCAATTCCGTACGATTGTACAAACTCAAGGACGCCTGGGCGTTGTCCTCGGATGCCGTTCGCGTTCCAGTACGCGAGTTGCAATGGTCTCCGAACGAATCTAGAGGCCATTACTTAGCGGAACCCGGGTACAACTGCTCCAAGGTTTGGAGGAACAGGGTGTGTTTCTGGAGGGGGGAGAGTCTGGGGTCACTGTACTGCAACTTGAAGTTTCGCAGTATAGG
Source organism: Hymenopus coronatus (assembly GCA_030762935.1). Taxonomy (NCBI): domain Eukaryota; kingdom Metazoa; phylum Arthropoda; class Insecta; order Mantodea; family Hymenopodidae; genus Hymenopus; species Hymenopus coronatus. The sequence continues at coordinate 22,451,453 of CM060891.1, forward strand.
TAGGACCTTACTTAGGAGGTCACCGGGGGGAGAGTCTGGGGTCACTGTACTGCAACTTGAAGTTTCGCAGTATAGGTAGGACCTTACTTAGGAGGTCACCGAACCACAGGGCTAGTCCTGAAGTTCATCCAGGTCCGCCTGTGGGATGGCCGCTGTAAAAGCCGAGGAAACCGCTGTGGTGGTAGGTGCAGCGGGAGCCTCCGCTACTGGAGTCGGCACTTTGGCGGCTCTGCTAGAGCTTCCGCGACTGGTAGCTGCTGGGGTGCTGGGGGCGTGGCCTCGGGTCTCACAGAGGTGGGAGCCTCTGATTGGCCCGACTGGCCGGGCGCCCGGCGGTTCTTCTTTCATCTCTTCTTGGACTTCTTTTTTGAAGAAGTCCGGCGTGGGCCCTCTGCCGAGGGCGTCGGGGCGGCTTCCTCCGTCGACGTAGACGGACCAGGTTGGGGGGTTGGGGTCTACGTCGAGGACGGAGCTGGCACAATCTCTGCAGTGACTGCGGGGGTGGGAGTTGCTGCTGCCTCTGCGGCGCGCAGCATTCCCTCAGCGCGGTTTAGTGCTGAGGAGAAGGACGCCCCAGGGCGCACATTAGCTGGCTCCTGGGGGCCTCCGCGGCGGCTCTCAACGAGGCGCTTCTGCACCTTACACCCTTTATATGAGCCCACATGCGCCTCCTCACAGTTCACACAGTGGCGAGCTTCATAGGGCTTTGTGCAGTCCTTCAGTAGATGGGCGTCACCACACCGCAGGCATGCGAGCTTGCGCTCGCACACACTGTTAAAATGATTGAAGTCCATGCACCTATGGCACTGCACAGGTCTCTCTTTGCCGTGGTATCTTTCGATACGCACGACGGTGAAGATAAGCCGACGGACAGCGTCTATCGGTTGGACTGTCTGGGCGCGTTCCCTTGGTACCACGACCAGGAATAAGGATATAGGCACCCGCTGAGTGCCGTCGTCTGTTGCCACCGTCTTACTGAGACGTGCCACGGAGGTAGGGGTGATGTTATGCTCGTCCTGAAGGGCCGCCTTGACATCCTCAGGGGTGCAGTCGGAGTCAAGGCCCCGTATTATCCTACGCTCCACGTAGGGCCGCTGCAGCGAGTAGCTGTAGAACGGGATTTGTTCGTCCTGTAATACAGCCTTCGCTGCCTCGAAATCCCTTTCCGAGGAGGTGGACTTTCTTTAGCTTCCGCCGGGCCTCGAAGGGGCCCCTAAGCTTCGTTGCCAGCTTTCTCATTACCACAACGTGGCTGCGGAAAGCGTCGGCAACTATAGGCGGGATTTTGCGCCCCCCTTGGGTTGGGGGTTGGTTAATTCCCTGTGGTGGTGTGGTTGGGTTGGGGGAGGAACGACCGCTTCTTCGGCCCCCTGCGTGGACAGTTATCCACGGCCCGTCAGGTTTGACGTCGGTGTCGGAGTCGGGCATAGGGATGATGTAAGGACTGGTGGGGTCCTGACTGATGGGTACACTCTCAACCGCTACGAGGCGTTGAGGCGAAGATGGCTTACGCCTGTTGCTGCCGCCTTGCTTGCGCGAAGGTTCGGCCGTCTCTGGGGAGGGAGTAGGTTGACTGGTGCTTGGCTGTTGCCCATCGTTACTGGTCAGGGTAGGTGCGGTTGCCCTACGGCTGTCCGCAGAGGACCGGACCTCCTTAGAGGAGGCGCCTATGCGAGCCATATCGGCTCGAGGTTTCAGGCCAATGGCCTTCACCCTTGGCTCTGGCCTTACGGACCCGTTGTGTCCGTTGTCAGTCGGTCTTGTCAGGTCAATGAAAAGAAAGATGACAGTAGAAGAGGAGTAGGAAAGTAGGGGTGTTCCTGCTCTTTACAAAATGACAGCAAGCTGTCTGTGGGGCCGCTCGCACACTGGCGGCGGAACGACAAGCTAATAGAGGGTCAAAGCCCACTGCGTTGCCGCTGTATATAAGCCGAACACCCGCAGGCGTCGGAGCTGCAGGCTAGTAGAGGGACGAATGCCCACTGCGTTGCCGCTGGGGGGAATGCTGCCGTGGCTCCTGCCGCTGCCGGTAGGTGGTGCCGTAGCTGCTGCCTAGAATAGTTGTCAGCCCTCTCGAGTCTCGGGAGGGAGTCCGGGAAACCGGCGGTATTTATATCAGCGGCCAGTGGGGAGGCGTATGGTGATTGGTTCGGGTTGGCGGCGGGCTGGACTTCTGTCGGCGGAGTGCTGTGTTCTGCTGGTATCTGATTGGCTCGTTTCGAGCTCTTGATTTTGACTTTGGTTAGTGCCGTTTGCCATATTCTGTTCAGTTTAAGGTCTTCTTCTTTGCGATTGATGTTATTTCTATGCTTCTGTATTTCAATAGCTTCCCGGTATAAACGAGAGTAGTAATGGGAGGTTGATGCTAGAATATCTGTGTCTTTATACTGGATGATATGTTCCCCTTCTTCGAGTATGGCATATTTCGCAACTGCTAATTTTTCCGTCTGGCCCAAGCGACAGTTGGTTTTGTGCTCGTTGATGCGAGTTTTTACGCTTCGTTGTGTGGTTCCAATTTACACTTTGTCGCATGAACATGGTATTGAAACGTCCACTAGAGCACTTCGACCTCGCCGCTGCCACCGAAGATGTCTGCCGTAGTCGCAGACGAAACGTCTGGGAAGAAGGAAGAGCCCAGTAGACCACGGCCCACAAGCCCAGATTATACTCCAGCCAGTATTGACACCGGCCGTGAAAGCCTGAGAATTTCGATGAATTATAAATATGTTTGTGAGATGGAGGGCGAAGTATAAAATTAACAGAAGTGTGGAACAAGCAATCACGGAAAACATCATAAAATATTCCGTAGCCATTTTTGGAATCATTTGTATGGTTTAAACAGAACGTAAAATGTATTATGGTTTATAAATTGCTTTATTTTTCTAGTTCCCCCCCCCCCTTATTGCTATAAATGTTATTACTGTTGCACATCTTTTATAATCTTTGTTACAATTTGTTCTCATATCTTAATGTTTATATAACTATTATAACGCACGATAAAATATTTTTTGTAATACTCTTGTACATGTTTTATTAAAAAACCTCTAAATGTATATTATTCTGTGTCACTAGGCAAACTCATTTATGAGTCAGACAATAATAAATAAAATAAAAGAAAAGCAGCAAAAGATGAAATAAATTTGAGGTTAAGTTTAAGCCATTCACCAAGGGTTATAGTTCATTATTCAGTTCGCGGCGTTGTGATAGGGTGCGTTCAGTAGTTTCGCTTTATGGTTCCTGGGCGCGATGACGGTACGGTTATGACAGGCCGTGGCAAACCAATATTATTGTTGTTCTGTGATGCATTTTAGAAAATGACAGATTTTGAGAATTATGATATCGTTAGAGCTGTGAAAGAATATTCGTCACTTATTGACGTTGAACATAAATTATATCCTGCATGACTAATTGTAATTGTTTGTCTGTTTTTCAGTGATGTATACACACTAATATCGTGAATTATTTTGGCGAGCGTAATGTTGGAACAAAATAACTTTATGTTCGTATTTTACGGTTGAGATCTGAAATGAGCTCGTAACTACTCAATTACGCTCGGTCGTAGAAAATACAGTCTTGTGCTATCAAGATTTTATAACATTACACCTTATATGTAGTTACTGTTGATGTTTGTCGAGTGTTGCTGTTACCGAAGTTTGCGTTTTAGAGCGAGGTATATTACGTTCGTTCGACTTCGCCCCCTCTTTTCTGGATAGACTCTGTTTTGCACGATAACTCAGTCAAGGTGGCAGCTCTGTATGGCTTTCGGATAAATGAGTAATCAATTTCACGGGCTGTCACACACATTTTATGCCTAACGAACCTTATTGTTTCTATGCACGGAAAATAAATACAAATTATGTGTATGTATAAGCTATACATTTCATACTGATCATACCAAACATGTGTTTTATAGAAACAAACATATAAAGTAATGAAACTATGTTTAATAAAATGAGATCGCTAGTTATGAACCATAAAATAATTACAGTGCAAATTGACCACCGAGCGAGATGGCTCAGGCAGTAACGTATGTTGTCCGGGGTTCAAATCAATGCACCGACCAATCTGGATAATTTTTTTTTTTTTTTCATGGTTTACTTCAGACACCATGGTAAATACCGGATTGGATATTTAATGCCACGACCCAAAGTTCATTTTCAGTCTAAAACAGTAGCAATACTGAAAATTATTATGGTAACTGCGACTGTAAAATAGACTAGACCATGCATCCTATCTGCTGGTCGCGGAGCGAAGTATTACGGTATGTAGAGATGTGGTTTCGAAGGGCTGATTGAGCTCAAACTCGAACCACAGATGCTAGACGCAGTTAGACTTGAGACCATGATCTGTGGCTGTATGCGCCATTCTGACTACAGATGGTGAAAGTCATCTGACCGTGGCACCCTATCGCCATCTCCTTGGCACGAAAGAGAATGATATGGTACGGGGACGTCATGAATGGCTTCTGTCCGTCTAATAACGTAAATAACACCTGATCCGTCGCGATGTGACCAGTTGTAGCGACATAAAATAAAATATATAAAAAATGATCAAGTCGTTATAACGATATATAAGCATCTCAAAATTAATAATAAAAACCTGATGCGTTCCATTCACATTAATTTCTCTACACCTCTGTAACAAATTATTGTTAAAAAAACTTATTCTTTTATCTAATGTATGACAATTAAGACAAAATTAGAAGAAATTGTCTTGTTACTTACTTGTAAGAAAGCAAGTAAGGGTCGTCCTCCGTGGTGTAATGGTTGCCATGCTAACTTCATATACCCAAGGTCGCGGGTTCAAACCCGGCGGAGGACGATAGATTTTTTCGGGTGTAAAAATTCTTAGCATGGCTTCGGAAGGGAAGTAAAGCTGTTGGTCCCGTGTCGTAGATTTCCGGCACGTAAAAGAACCTCAAGCCTGATAGAGAGGCAAAATTAAGCGGTCTTTCACGCCCAATTTAGAATGGGACGCTGTGAGCGTCCATAAATAACACGCCATTTTTACTTTCTCTATACTTACTATGTACTTTCTCTATACTCCACCAAAAAATACGATACCGAGATTTCTGCGGAAATATATGTTTTAGGGTCCCCTGTATCCAAAAAAAGTATTTTAGAAAAAGGTCCGTGTGTGTCCGTGTGTCAGTGTGTCCGTGTGCCTGTGAACACGATAACTCAAAAACGAAAAGTCGGTAAAATGCCAAACTTGGTATTCAAGTTTAGTATCTTCCAGGGATGCGACACGAAGATTTTGAGAAAAATTCCCCCACCCCAAACTACCCTTTACATGGAACTTTTTTCCAAAATTTAGATTTTCTCAAAAATGGCTCTAACGATTTTGATTAAAATATCGTATATTGAAGTTATTTACCTGACAAATAAAATGTATATTTGGAATTTTCTGGGAATAGTCTCTGAAGACTACTTTATTCTGGATGAATTTTTCATAACTACTAAATCGTAAGAGATGAACGAAAACTTAACACACAAAAAATGTAGAGCACGTTAAAACACACAATTTATGTTATATACATTTTTTTCGTGGAGTTGATCGTTTTTGAGATATTCCTTTTTCTTGGTTTCAACTTTAAAAAACTTATACTTTTTTCATACAGGAATTTGTCAACTCTTGTTAATACAAACAAAGGAACATCAGTCACATAGCAACCATCTTTTGGCTATCACTTTAACCTATGGTACTCCCTTATTTCGCTTCTACTTACAATAAAACAAGTAATAAGACTTTCTGCTAATTTTTCTCGATTAGCATGAAATAAATAAAAGATAGGCTTATTAACAATAATAATTTACAGAGATATAGAGAAAATCCTGTGAATGGAACACATCAGAGTTTTTAGGGAAGTAAGGAAATACACTAGGTTAAAACGATATTCAAATCTAATAAAACTGATTCAAGTTCGGTTCCCTTTAAACACACATACACATACATACGCGCGCGCGCGGAATGATAAATTCCAGTTTGAGAACAGCATTTTAAAATTGAAACCAATAACAAAGAATATATCGGAAATGGTTAGTTCCACAAAAAAATGCATATACCGTAAATTGTGTTTTAACAAGATCTACATTTTTTGTATAGTAAGATTTTGTCTCTCTTGCAGTTTACCAGGTAAGCAAACGTCATCCAGAATGAAGAGGTCTTTAGAGGCTATTTTTACTTTCTCTGACACGTATGCACAAAGTATACAATACGTAGAGACGGTATTGATGTCGCCCAAAAATTCGTGACTGAGATTTCACCGAAAGTAAAGAAAAAGCATTTTTAGAAAACGGTTTCGTGTGTGTTTGTGAACAACATATCTCAAAACCGAAAATTCGTTTTAAGTACCAAACTTGGTATTTAATGAGTATCTTTCAAGGATGCGACACCAAGATTTGCGGTAAAATGCCCCACCCCAAACTACATTTACATGGAATATCTTCCGACACTTTCTTAAAGAGTTCTATGTGTTTTAGCTTTTTGCATTTGTGAAAGTCATTTTCTAGATATCCCTTGTTGTTCGTTTTAATTAAAAACACGTACACCTTTCTCAAATGGAGTATTTTCATTTGCTTCGTATCTCTTTTGTTTCATCCTTGACCATGCAAAGAGGACCGAATTTCAAAATCATCGCAAAGCGATAATTTTTAAAATATCTGACTATCGTGTTAGCCTAACGCATTCCGTTATTTCCCAGCTACTTATAAGGAACTAAGCAGTAAAACAATTTATGTTAACGTTTATCTCCATTTATATGAGGCAGATAGAAACAAAATCTGATGTCTTCCATTCACATGACTTTCTCTACATCTCTGAAACAAATAATTGTTACTAAGCTTATTATTCTATTTACTTCATGCTAATCGAGAAAAAAATAGCAGAAATAGTTTTTTTTTTTTTTTTTTTGTTTTGTTTAAACGTCCTTTAACCTGGTTTGGTCATATCGGACGATGAATGCAATTGATGATATGATGCTCAAATGATCTCGGAGTCCATGGAGCTTAAAGTTACTCGACATTTGTCTTCTCAGGATAAGGGAAAACCCCGAAAAAACCTTATCCGGGTAACTCACCCTAAGCGAGATTCGAACTCACGACCTTTTGAACGTGAGGCAGACATGCTACCACCACGCTACCCAGGTGGGCCAGAAATAGTTTTATTACTTGCTTCCATGCAAGCAGACGGGAAATAAGGGAATACCATAGGCTAAAGTATTAGTCAAAAGCCGGTTGCTATGTGACAAGTTCCTTTGTTGTTATGGACAGGAGTTGAACCTATGAGAAGAATATAAGTTTTTAAACCTGAAACCAATAACAAGGGAATATCTCAAAAACGATCCACTGCACGAAAAAAGTGTATATAACATAAATTGTGAGTATTGACGAGCTCTACATTTTTTGTGAAGTAAGTTTTTGTCTATCTCTTATGGTTTGCCAGTTATGCAAAATTCCGTAAAATTCATCCAGAATAAAGTAGTCTTCAGAGGCTATTCCCAGAAAATTCAAGGTATAGATTTTATTTGTCAGGTGAATATCTTTCATATACCATACTAAATTATAGCCATTTTTGGGGAAATCAAAATTTTCGAATTTTTTCCCATGTAAAGGGTAGCTGGAGGTGGGGGGATTTGTTTAATTTCGTGTCGCATCTTTGGAAGATACTGAACTTAAATACCAAGTTTGGTATTTAACGGAGTTTTCGTTTTTGAGTTATGCTACCCAAAGACACACACACAAACCGACATTTTTCTAAAACTCCTTTTTTTTTTTTTTGATTCAAGGGGTCTTAAAACATGTATTTCCGGTGAAATCTCGGTATCGAATTTTTGGGTGCAATGCAATACCTTCTCTATATACTAGTACAAAGTACGTATAGAGAAAGTAATAAGTTTTGTAAGAATAGTTTGTAGAACACAGAAAGACAAGTGAATGGAGCGAATGAGATTTTTATTCTCTCATGTTTTAGACTCAAAGTGGAACTTTAGGTCGTGGTATTAATTATCCAGTCCGGCATTTGTCTTGCAGACTGAGGGAAAACCACAAAAACTGCAGTCAACTGATCGATCCACAAGACTTGAACCCGGTGACCTCCCGAATGCGGTATACAGACGTTATCGTTTGAGCCACCCCGGTTTAATAATTTTCTATTGGTGTTGAAGAGTTAGGGGGAGATGTAGCTTAACATCTTTTAATTTAATTGGTCGCATCGGATGATGAATTAAATTGGATACATTATGCTCCAATGATCTCGGAATCCTTGCAGTTCAAACTTACTCGACATTCGTCTTCTCAGGATAAGGGAAACCCCGAAAAAAGCTTTATCCGGGTACTCAACCTAGGCGAGATTCGAGCTCGCGATCTGTTGAATGTGAGGCAGATGCGCTACCACCGCACTACCCAGGCGGGCTTTTTATCAAATTTTGTTTTATTGCTAAGAATAATTAGTACAACTCTGACGTTTCCCATTTACATAACTTCCTCTAGCTGTACCATGTAAAAACTATTATTACAAAAGATTATTCTTTCATCTAACTCATGATAATCTCATTAGTAGAATTGAACTTGTAAGTAGAAGGGGAATTAAAGGGATACATTATGCTAAAGCTGGTCGTTATGTGAAACAATTGAGGTTCGGTGCGTTATGCATGGTACCGTTTGAGAAAAGTTAATTAGTTGAAAATTGAAACCAACAACAATGAATATCTCGAAAACGGTCACACTACGAGAAAAAAAATCTGATGTGTTCCATTCACATGACTTTCTCTATATCCCTGCAACAAATTATTCTTAAAAAGCTTATGCTTCATTTACTTCCTGCTAATCTAGAAAAATTAACAGAAATAGTCTTATTACTTTCTTCCTTGTAAGTAGAAAGGAACACAGGTTAAAGCGATAGTCAAAAGCTGGTTATTATTTGACTGGAGTTCCTTTGTTTGTATGGACATGAGTTGACAAATTGCTGTATGAGAAAAGTTAAGATTTTCGACCCTGAAAACAAAAACAAGGAATATCTCAAAAAGAATCAACTCCAAGAAAAAAAAAAATTATACAACATAAATTGTGCCTTTTAATGCGCTCTATATTTTTTGTGTGGTAAGTTTTTGTCTATCTCTTACGCTTTAGCAGTTTGTATACAAAATTCCGGAAAATTCACTCAGAATAAAGTAGTCTTCAGTGGCCATTCCAAGAAAATTCAAAATATACGTTTTGTTTGACAGGTAAATATCTTTAATATACGATATTGAATCAAAATCGTTAGAGAAAAATTTTAGAAAATCAAAATTTTCTAAAAAAGTTCCATGTAAAGGGTAGTTGCGGTGGGGGGATTTTTCTCAAAATCTTCGTGTCGCAATCCTGAAAGATTCTAAACTTAAATACCAAGTTTGGTATTTTACCGACTTTTCGTTTTTGAGTTATCGTGTTCACGGACACACACACACACACACACACACGTTTTACTTTCTCTATACGCACAATGTACATAGTGTATAGAGAAGGTGTTGCACTCCACCCAAAAATTCGATACCGAGATTTCACGGGAAATATATGCTTTAGGGTCCCCAATATCCAAAAAAAGCATTTTTAAAAAAACGTCCGTGTGTGTGTGTGTGTGTGTCCGTGTGTCCGTTTGTCAGTGTGCCCGTGTGTCTGTGAACACGACTACTCAAAAACGAAAAGTCGGTAAAATACCAACTTGGTATTTAAGTTTAGTATCTTCCAGGGATGCGACACGAAGATTTTGAGAAAAATCCCCCCACCCCAAACTACCCTTTCCATGGAACTTTTTTCGAAAATTTAGATTTTCTCAAAAATGGCTCTAACGATTTTGATTAAAAGTTTGTATGTTAAACATATTTACCTGAGAAATAAAATGCATATCTTGAATTTTCTAGGAATAGCATCTGAAGAGTAGTTTATTCTGGGTGAATTTTACGGAATTTTGAATAACTGATAAACCGTAAGAGATGGACAAAAACTTATTACACAAAAAATGTCGAGCACGTTAAGACACACCATTTATGTTATATACATTTTTTTGTGGAGTTCGTCGTTTTTGAGACATTCCTTATTTTTGGTTCCTGCTATGAAAAACTTATATTTTTCTCATACAGGAATTTGTCAACTCCGATCCATATAAATAAAGGAACTTCATGACATAGCAACCAGCTTTTGACTATCACTTTATCCTATGGTAGTCCCTTATTTCACTTCTACTTACAAGGAAGCAAGGTAATAAGACTATTTCTGCTAATTTTTTCTGATTAACATAAAGTAAATAGAAGTATAAGCTTTTTAAGAATAATTTGTTGCAGGGATATAGAGTAAGTCATGTGAAAAGTACACATCAGATTTTTTTAGATAAAGGGGACCCTAAAACATATATTTCCGGTGAAATCTCGGTATCGATTTTTTAGTGGAGTGCAAAACCTTCTCTTTACACTATGTACATAGTTCGTGCAGAGAAAGTAATAAATAACATAAATGATGTTTTAACGAGATCTACGTTTTTGTGTAATAAGGTTTTGTCTATCTCTTGCGGTTTAGGAAAATTCTGCAAAACTTATTCAGAATGAAGAGATCTTCAGAAACTATTCCCAGAAAATTCAAAATATTCATTTTATTTGTGTTGTGAATATATTTAATATGCGGCATTTTGATCAAAATCGTTAGTCATTTTTGAGAAAAATGAAAATGTTGCATGAAATGTAATGGAGTTTTATTTATGGACCCTCTTTAACTGCTGAGGTTCTCAGCGTCCCATTCGCCGGTCCCCATGGCCGCACTCGCCAAGGCGTTCCGCTTTGGTGCTTCGTAGCGCTGGGGATCGTGGGTTCGAGTCCCGCCTTGGGCATGGGTGTTATATGTTTGTGTATATGTGTGTGTTGTAAAAGTAAGAAAACAGTAATAATACAGAAAAACAAGGTAAAAAAAAAGTAAATAAATTTAGGGTATACAGTGCCGAAGTCCCGATCAGACTCCGGTAATGTATTTAAAAAGAAAAAAAAAATTCTGTACTGGGCGTGAAAGACCGCTTAATTTTGCTCAGAGGCATCTCTATCAGCCTTGAGGTTCTTTTACGTGCCGTTAATCTACGACACGGAACGAACGGCTTTACTTTCCTTCCGAAGGAGCCCATGCTAAGGATTTTTACGCAAATCCATTGTCCTCCACCGGGTTTGAACCGGCGACCTTGGGTATATGAAGTTAGCATGGTAACCATTACACCACGGAGGGTGACAAAATATTCCCTGTAAAGGGTAGTTGGGATGGGGGGGACTTTCTCAAAAATTCGTGTCGCATCCTTGGAAGATACTGAACTTAAATACCGGCTTTTTGTTTTTGAGCTATGCTGTCTAAAGACAGACACAGAGACCTTTTTCTAAATTTTGTTTTCTGACTCAGGGGATCTCAAAGCATATATTGCCGGTGACATTTGGTATAAAATTTTGGGTAGAATACAATACAATAGCTTCTCTATCCATTACGTACATTGTACATACGGGCTAGATAAAGTAATAAAAGTATTATAATAGATATAAGCCCACTTATTGAAGAGAAGAATCCCTTAAAATGAGGCGAATCGAAGGTTTATTTTTACTTTCTCTATACGTACTATATACATAGTGTATAGAGAAGGTATTGCACTCCACCAAAAAATTCGATACCGAGATTTCACCGGAAATATATGTTTTAGGGTCCCCTGTATCCAAAAAAAAGTATTTTCAGAAACAGGTCCGTGTGTGTGTGTGTCCGTGTGTCTGTGAACACGATAACTCAAAAACGAAAAGTCGATAAAATACCAAACTTGGTATTTAAGATTAGTATCTTCCAGAGATGCGACACGAAGATTTTGAGAAAAATCCCCCCACACAAAACTACCCTTTACATGGAACTTTTTTCGAAAATTTTGATTTTCTAAAAAATCTCGCTAACGATTTTGATTAAAATTTCATATATTAAAGATATTTACCTGACAAATAAAATTTATATTTTGAATTTTCTGGGAATAGCCTCTGAAGACTACTTTATTCTGTATGAATTTTGCATAACTACTAAACCGTAAGAGATGGACTAAAACTTACTTTACAAAAAATGTAGAGCACGTTAAAACACACAATTTATGTTACATACATTTTTTTCGTGGAGTTGATGGTTTTTGAGATATTCCTTTTTCTTTGTTTCAGCTTTGAAAAACATACTTTTCTCATACAGGAATTTGTGAACTCCTGTCCATACAAACAAAGGAACATCAGTCACATAACAACCAGCTTTTGGCTTTCACTTTAACCTATGGTACTCCCTTAGTTCGCTTCTACTTACAATAAAGCAAGAAATAAGACTATTTCTGCTAATTTTTCTCGATTAGCATGAAATAAATAAAAGGTAAGCATATAACAATGATAATTTAGAGGTATAGAGAAAGTCATGTGAATGGAACACATCAGATTTTTCTTTTACTGCTGTATACAAGGTTGTAAGCTAATTACTGATACTGAATATGGAAAGACGAGTGGTTCTTACACATCAGATATTTTGCATAATACAAGTTTGCTGATCTAATTTGTTCATGAAGCTAAATGAGCGACTGGAGTTCCGCCCTGGATCCAGTAAAAGCTTTATTGGATAACATTTGCCCCAGATACTTTTTCTGCAAGTTCCCTTCTCTGGAATCGAGAGTTTGGGTCGATAGATGGCAACTACGCGGGAAAGCAAGCCCACATAATGTTAATTCTCAGAACATTTGCATAAGAAAATACTGGTATCAGTATGGCGTATTATTTGCCAATCGACTACATCCAGCGGAAACGCGTTATTTCCGTGAACATAAATACTCACCACGGAAGAATCAGGAAGTATTTTCCTTCCTGCTACCTAGATAAACTGACAAAACACTGCATTCTACCCAAAACTCCAATACAGAGATGACAATGAAAACACACATTTTTATACATATATAAAATATTTTATCTTCTCTAGCACGTATATACAATGTACATATTGTATAGAGAAGGTATTGCATTCAGCCCAAAAATTGGATACCGAGATTTCACCCGAAATATACGTTTTAGGGTCCCCTGATTCCAAAAAAATAAGCATTTTTAGAAAAAGATCCGTGTGAGTGTGTCCATGTATCAGTGTGTCCGTGTGTCTGTGAACAAGATAACTCAAAATCGAAAATTTGGTTAAATATCAAAATTGGTATATAAGTTTAGTATCTCCTAAGGATGCGACACAAAGATTTTGAAGAAAATCACCCCACCCCAAACTAACCTTTACATAGAAAATGTTTCGAAAATGATTTTCTCAAAAATGGCTCTAATGATTTTGATTAAAATGCCGCAACAATAATTTGTTACTGCGACGTAGAGAAAGTTATGTGAATGAAACCAACACTTTTTTAGAAGCATTCCATGTGTGTGTGTGTGTGTGTGTGCGCGCGCGCGCGCGTGTGTGTGCATGCATGTGTGTGTGTGTTTGTGTGTGAAGATTTTGAAGAATATTTCCCCACCCCCAATCATTCTTTACATGGAACATTTTTCAAAAGTATTTATTTTCTTAAAAATGGCTCTAACGATTTTTCTCAAAATGCCACATGTTTAAGGTATTTTTATGATAAACGAAATGTATATCTTGAATTTTCTGGGAATAGCCTCTAAAGATCTCTTCATTCTGTACGACTTCAGTATAACTTTTGTATAACTGGTGAACCGTAAGAGATAGGCAAAACCTTATTACACAAAAAATGTAGATATCGCCATAACGCACAATTTATGTCATTTACACCTTTGCTGTGGGAGTTACTGTTTTTGAGATATTCCTTGTTATTGGTTTCAAATTTGAAATACTTATATTTTTCTCAGACCGGAAGTGTCCGCTTTTCTTTTGTTCTATTCCTGGCCAAGTAAAGAAGCCAATTTCAACAACAATCGCATAACGATAGCTTTTAAAACATTTGACCATCGCTTTAGCATATTGCATTCCTTTAGTTCCCTTCTGCTTATAAGGAAGTAAATAATAAGTGTATTCTGTTAATGCTTATCTCGATTAGCATGATATAGAAAGAAGAATCTTTTCTAACATGCATTTTAGTGAAACAGAGAAAGTCATATGAGTGTAACACATTTTTTGTTTGATTCAGGAGATTTATTTCCTGTGAAATTTTGGTGTCGAATTTTTGTGTGAAATAAAACACGTTCTCTACCTCCTATGTACGTAATACTTAGTACTCGGTAGAGAAAGTGAAAATTGTTGAGGATCACAAGACATTGTGTTAGCACGGAAGTAAAAAACAAACGAAGCCACTAGGTATGCATCAATCGTTTACCGTTCTTGGCAGACACACCTTTGCGGCTTTCCAATATCTATTTTTGTCTCCAGTGTGCACGCAAGACAATGGTATGTGCTCATTCAGGTTGAAAGTCTAATGAGTAGTGTAGTTTTAGCTACTACTCCGAGTAGCTAAATTATAATCTGAGTTATAGAGATAGATTTTACTGAAAATGTTTTAGATAGATGTTCCCAAAACAAATAGTGCATAAACATATGCTTACAGAAGACTGAAAGTGCAAAATTATGGACCTACTAAGCTTGTTTAAAGGCAATAAATCGGTCATGGGTGCCAAAAAGTGTGTTACTAATGTGAAGAAAAAAAATCTAATGTATTACATCACCTACTGTCTATTCAGTGGTGTTTTAGCTAGTAGGTTGGGGTTTAGCAATTGGAAGGAGTAGTTTTTTCTTAATCTGAAGCAAGAAAGGGGTAAAGGCGCGTGACAGAGTGGAAGAAGGAAGCACTGTTGTCGATAATATTTGTGTGCTCACTATGTACTGACTGATTTCTGTAGATTTTGATCAGACTCTGAGTAAAGTATTGTAGCACTGTTAATTTGGCCCGTACGCGGCATGAGTTCAGCATACATGTACCCCTCTCACAGTTTAAAGTATTACTTGAGCGATAAGTCACTCCAACCTACTAGCTATAACACTGCTGAACAGACAGTGACCTTCTCTAACTGTTCAGCAATAAACTATTTTTAAAAATCGTATTGTCCTAATTACTTCACGTTAATCCAGATAAATGTTCTCCATAAATTTGGTTTATTACATATTTTGCAAATATAAAGGAATAAGAGAATACTATGAGCTAAAGCGATAGACAAATCTTTTGAAAACTGGTGCTATGTGATGGGTTTTAATGTTTGCGTCACCAGGAGCAACAAATAATTTACGCACCCATTTAAGGAAACTATAAGTAGTTTAAAAATGTAACCAATAATAAGAAGTATATTTATAATGGTTAATTAAAAAAGCTGATGTATTTCATTCACATGACTTTCTCTGCAGCTCTGTAACAAATTGTTCTTAAAAAGTTCAATCTTCCATCTACTTCATACTAATCAAGATAAATATTAGCAGAATAGGTCTTACTGCTTACTTCCTTTGAAGAAGAGGGGAAATAAATGCTGACTGAAATTCTTTCTTTGTATAGCCTGGAGTTTACAAATTCTCGTATGAGAAAAGTTTCTTAAAATTGGTACCAATAAAAAGGAATTTTTCGGTAACGGTCAACTTCAAGAAAACTTTATGTAGGTGCCTGTCGAGTAGTATCCGAATACGCAAAAAATATAGGAAATTGCGTTTCGTAGTCGGCTTACCCTCCTAAGACTTACAAGCGGGTGTCTAGGGGTCAAAAGCCTGTCGGGGAGCCAGCGGCACGTAACCACACAATGAAGAACCGGAACGAGTGATCACGCATGAGCGTGAATTGGTGTATGATATGAAATGAAAGCGAAATGGATGACAGGAAAGGTGATGATGGAGCAATTGATGGAATGAATGGCGGTGGGAACCGGAAATATAGGATATACCATTTAAAATAGGATAATTGTAGTAATTTATGGTTAAACCGGATGTAGAAAAATGTGATAATAATTATTGAATTTCCTGTATATGTATCTCGCCTTAAAGCTTTCACGGCGGTGGTTTCTGATTATCAGTCGTGTTAAATCAATGAAGTTAGCTTTCGGTCACCCATCTTCAGGATACGAAGCCCACGGAGCAAGTATGGCTGTAAGCTCGACTAACTTTCTTGAATTAATACGGCTGATAATCCGTGAAGCACTTATCAATGTCTATTTCCATTAACCGACTTTCCTGTTAATCGACTACATGGTACAAAGGTTATCTGGTGGTGCGGATTTTCAACTATCCTGTGTCTACTTATATACTATTGTAGTCAAACAAATCACATTTTAAATACCTTTTTAATTTCTCTGGCACGTATATACTTACATACATTGTAAATAATAGTTAGGGAAGGTATTCCACGGAGATTTCCCGAAAATACATATTTTAGTGTTCCTTGAATCCAAAAATAAATTTTCGAAAATTCCGTGTGAAAGTGCGTATGTGTGGACACCATAACCCAACGAAGATTTTGAAGAATATCACTCCACCCCAAAATACCCTTTAAGTGAAACATTTTTTCTGCATTTTCTATTTTCTAAAAAATTGC
Organism: Hymenopus coronatus; assembly: GCA_030762935.1. Taxonomy (NCBI): domain Eukaryota; kingdom Metazoa; phylum Arthropoda; class Insecta; order Mantodea; family Hymenopodidae; genus Hymenopus; species Hymenopus coronatus. The sequence goes on from CM060891.1 coordinate 22,467,974, forward strand.
TCTAATTATTTTTACATTCTCTATACTCACTATGTGCATAGTGTATAGAGAAGGTATTGCACTCCACCAAAAAATTCGATACCGAGTTTTCACCGGAAATATATGTTTTAGGGTCCCCTGTATCCAAAAGAAGTATTTTCAGAAAAAGGTCCGTGTGTGTGTGTGTCCGTGTGTCTGTGAACACGATAACTCAAAAACGAAAAGTCGGTAAAATACCAAACTTGGTACTCAAGTTTAGTATCTTCTAGGGATGCGACACGAAGATTTTGAGAAAAATCCCCCCACCCCAAACTACCCTTTACATGGAACTTTTTTTGAAATTTTTGATTTTCTAAAAAATGACTAACGATTTGGATTAAAATATCGTATATTAAAGGTATTTACCTGACAAATAAAATCTATATTTTGAATTTTCTGGGAATAGCCTCTGAAGACTACTTTATTCTGGATGAAGCTTTCATAACTACTAAACCGTAAGAGATGGACAAAATCTTAACACACAAAAAATGTAGAGCACGTTAAAACACACAATTTATGTTATATACATTTTTTTCGTGGAGTTGATCGTTTTTGAGATATTCCTTTTTCTTGGTTTCATATTTGAAAAACATACTTTTCTCATACAGGAATTTGTCAACTCCTGTTAATACAAACAAAGGAACATCAGTCACATAGCAACCAGCTTTTGGCTTTCACTTTAACCTATGGTACTCCCTTATTTCGCTTCTACTTACAATAAAGCAAGAAATAAGACTATTTCTGCTATTTTTTCTCGATTGGCATGAAATAAATAAAAGATAAGCTTATTAACAACAATAATTTACAGAGATATAGAGAAAGTCATGTGAATGAAACACATCAGATTTTTATTAAAATGTTGTATGTTAAAATATTTACATAGCAAATAAAATGGATACCCTGAATTTCTTGAAGTCCTCTTTTCTGAATGACTTTTGCACAACTGTAAACCGTCAGAGATTAACATAAGCTTACTACACGAAACATGTAGTGCTAACAAGAAATATTTGTTATTATTGGTTTTAAAATTTCGAATACTTAGGATTTTTCTTGTTTTTCATCCTAGTCATGCAAAATAAAGGGAATTTTAATTGCATTACATTTAAAAGATTCCACTATCGTTTTAGCTAGTTAATTTCCTTATTCCTCTTGTATAAGAAAATAAAACCGTATCTCGATAATCATGAAGCAGATAGAAGAATTTGCTTTTGTAAAATAGTTTTTTTGCAGCATAGGAAGACAAAGTTATGTGAAAGTAGCGCATCATATGCTTCAGAGCATCATCATATTTTTTTTTTTTTTTTTTTTTTCAGTTGTGAGTACTTGTTGGAAAACTATTGAAGAATAGTAATCGAATATTAAAAAATCTGATGTGTACCATTCACTTGACTTTCTCTACAACTCTGCAATAAATTATTCTTAAAAAGTTTATGCTTCTATTTACTTCTTGCTAATCAGTAAAAAATTACCATAAATAGTCTTATTACTTGCTTCCTTGTAAGTAGATGCGAAATAAGGGCGTGCCCTAGGTTAAAGTAATAATCAAAAGCTGGTTGCTATGTGACTGAAGTTCCTTTGTTTGTATGGACACTAGTTCACAAAGTCCTGTATGAGAAAAGTATGTTTTTTATAGCTGAAACCAAAAACAAGGAATATTTAAAAAACAATCAACTCCACGAAAAAAATGTATATAACATAAATTGTGTGTTTTAAAGTGCTCTATATTTGTTGTGTGGTAAGGTTTTGTCCATCTCACGATAACTCAAAAACGAAAAGTCGGTAAAATACCAAACTTGGTATTTAAGTGAAGTATCTTCCAGGGATGCGACACGAAGATTTTGAGAAAAATCCCCCCACCCCAAGCTACCCTTTATATGGGAACTTTTTTCGAAAATTTTTATTTTCTAAAAAATGGCTCTAACGATTTGATTAAAATATCGTATATTAAATATATTAGCCTGACAAATAAAATGTATATTTTGAATTTTCTGGGAATAGCCTCTGAAGACTACTTTATTATGGGTCAATTTTACGGAATTTTGCATAAATGCTAAACCGTAAGAGATGGACAAAAACTTACCACACAACAAATGTAGAGCACTTTAAAACACACAATTTATGTTATATACATTTTTTCGTTGAGTTGATATTTTTTTTTTTTTTTTTTTTTTTTTTTTTTTTTTTTTTAGATATTCATTGTTTTTGATTTCAGCTCTGAAAAACATACTTTTCTCATACAGGAGTTTGTCAATTCCTCTCCATACAAACAAAGGAACTTCAGTGACATAGCAAGCAGCTTTTGACTATCACTTTAACCTATGGTACCCCCTTATTTCCCTTCTACTAACAAGGAAGCAAGTAATAAGACTATTTCTGCTAATTTTTTCTCGATTAGCAGGAAGTAAGTGGAAGCATAAGCTTTTTAACAATAATTTATTGCAGAGTTGTAGAGAAAGGCATGTGAATGGAACACATCAGATTTTTTCTTTCTCTATGCACATAAAATGTATACAGTAGTTACATAAGGTATTGTATTTCACTCAAAAATTCAATATCTAGATTTCACTGAAAATATATGTTTTTAGGCACCTTGAGTCTCAAAAAAGCATTTTTAGAAAAAGGTTCGTGTTTCTATCTGCCTCTTTGTACATGGACAGCATAGCTCAAACTTGGTATTTATGTTTAGTGTTTTCCAAGGATGCGACACGAACATTTTCAAGAAAATTCCCTCTCCACAAACTAACTTTTGCATTGAACATTTTTGGTAAATTTTGTTTTCCTCAAAAATGTATATCTATTTTCATTAAAATACCGTATATTAAAGAAATTTACATGACAAATAAAATGAATTTTTTTAAATTTCTGGGAATAGTCTGTCAGGATCTCTTTATTGTGAATGGGTTTTGCAAAAGTTTGCTTAACTGTTAAGTCGTAAGTGATAGACAAAAATGTAGAGCTCAATATATATGTCATATACATTTTTGACCGTTTTCGAGATATTCCTTTAAACTACTAACTTTTCTCAAACGGAGCCATGCAAAGCGAACCGAACCTCAATTTTTCCACATGTCGTCCAGCTTTTAAAACATTTGACTATCGCTTTAGCATAGCGTATTCCCTTATTATTTCTTCTACTTTCAAGGAATCAAGTAATAAGACCAATTCTGCTAATGTTTATCTCGATTAGCATGAAGTAGATAAAAGAATAATCTTTTGTAGAAATAGTTTATGGAACAGCTAAAGAAAGTTTTGTGAAGGAACACATCGGATTCTTACTTTCCCTACACGAACTGTATACTTAGTACATAGAGAAGGTGATGTATTGCACGCAAAAATTCGATACCGAGATTTCACGGGAAATATATGTTTTGAGACCCCCTTAGAAAAAAGCATTTTAATAAAAATGTCCATGTGTGTGTGTGTGTGTCTGTGGGGACGTAGCTTAAAAACGAAAAGTCTGTTAAATACCAAACTTGGTATTTAAGTTCAATATCTGTCAAGGAAGCGACAAGAAGATTTTCAAGAAAATCCCCCTACCCACAACTACCCTTTACATGGAAAACTTTTCGAATTTTTTTTATTTCTCAAAAATGACTAAAGATTTTGGTTAAAATATTTGCATGACAAATAAAATGTATACTTATTTTGAATTTTCTGCAAATAGCTTTTGAAGACATCTTTATTCTGGATGAGTTTTGTGGAGGTTTGCATAACTAATAAATCGTAAGAGATAGACAAAGACTTACCTAAAAAAAACTGCAGAGCTCGTTAAAACGCACAATTTGTGTTATATACATTTGTTACGTAGAATTCACCGTTTTTGAGTTATTCCTTGTTATTGGTTTCAGTTTTAACGTACCAATACTTTGGTCAACTCCTGGCCATACAAACAAAGGAACTTCAATCATATAGCATCCAGATTACACGGGATTTGACTTTTTTTTTTTTTTTTTAGAATGAAGTAAGTAGAAAAAAAATCTGATGTGTACCATTCACATAACTTTCTCTACATCTCTGCAACAAATTATTCTTAAAAGCTTATACTTCTATTTACTTCATGCTAATCAGTAAAAAAAAAAAAAAAAAAATAGCAGAAATAGCCATATTACTTGCTTCCTTGTAAGTAGAAGCGAAATAAGGGAGTACCATAGGTTGAAGTGATAATCAAAAACTGGTTGCTATGTCACTGAAGTTCCTTTGTTTGTATGGACCGCAGTTGACAAATATGAGAAAAGTATGTTTTTCATAGCAGAAACCAAAAATAAGGAATGTCTCAAAAACGACGAACTCCACGAAAAAATGTATATAACATAAATTGTGTGTTTTAACGTGTTCTACATGTTTTGTGTAGCAAGTTTTTGTCCATCTCTTACGGTTTAGCAGTTATTCAAAATTCAGTAAAATTCATCCAGAATAAACTACTCTTCAGAGGATATTCCCAGAAAATTCAAGATATACATTTTATTTGCCAGGTATGTTTAATATACGAAATTTTAATCAAAATCGTTGGAGCCATTTTTGAGAAAATTGAAATTTTCGAAAAAAAGTTCTATGTAAAGGGTAGTTTGTGATGGGGTGATTTTTCTCAAAATCTTCGTGTCGTATCCCTGGAAGATACTAAACTTAAATACCAAGTTTGATATTTTACCGACTTTTCGTTTTTGAGTTATCGTGTTCACAGACACACTGACATACGGACACACTGACACACGGACACACGGACCTTTTTGTGAAATGCTTTTTTTAGTTAAAGGGGACCCTATAACATATATATCCGGTGAAATCTCGATATCTAATTTTTGGGTGGAGTGCGATACCTTCTCTATACACTTATGTACATAGTGCACATAGAGAAAGGAATAACAATTTTAACAATAATGTATTGCAGGGATGTAGAGAAAGGCATGTGAATGGTACACATCAGATGTTTTAAAATGACAGTTATTTCTTTCCAAATAACGGAAGTGCACAGTTTAGAAACTTCTCTCCAGATGGCGGTTAGCGGATAAAAAGTGGCGTTAGAGCGACTACTAATTCGAGGATGCTAGCTGGATATATTGACTCGCTCTCTAGGGGGAATATCCTGAGGTTGCCCATGTATACATCAACCTCAGATCCAGAAGAACCTGGGATAAAACACAGCTCCTAGCTACAGGTGACAAGCTTCTGAGGTAAAATCGATACAGATCAGCTTAAAATCGATATTTCAGAACTCGCACACTCTGCTGGCCAGGAAATGAAATGAACATAGTGATTGAATAAAGAAAGGAACGTTCTGTTGTTTGTTCTGCTTTTGTTTATTCAGTGATGGGAAAAGATCTGAAAAAAATGACTGGGTTATTTCACAGTTACCTAAGCGGAATGTTTTGCTCAATTACAAATTAGTATTAATTAATTTGATTAGAGGGAGGATAACTACGGGCTACTATAGACAGTTATAATGCTGATCAGTGCCTCATAATGCAACCAGGACTCGTTTTATTAAAATAACAATAAAGATAGAACTACCAGAGGGAAAAGTAACAGAAACCCTATAAGTAAATACGGAATTGCGCATGGGCTGTGGCCTATATCATTTGTTTAATGTGTATCGAAATAAAATTATAAGGTATTATTTTGCTCTTAAGCAGTAATCATTGGAAGGAAAAACGAGGTGATCACTTCTGAAGATACCATTAAAATGACTCACATAACTTTCTCTAGCTGCTCTACAAACAAACTTCTTGCAAAAGATTATTCTTCTTTCTATTCCATGCTAATTGAGATAAACATTAGCAGAATGTTCTTATTATTTAGATAAGTAGAAGGGAACTAAGGAATCACACTAGGCTAAAACGATAGTCAAATGTTTTAAAAGCTGGCGTTATGCGATTGTTATTGCAAATCGCTTCCTTGCTTGGCCAGGAGAAGAAATAAAGAAAAACGGACACTTCCTGTCAGAGAAAGTTATAGGTACTTTACAATTGAAACCAATAACAAGGAATATCTCGAAAACGGTTACCTCCACTACAAAAATGTAAAGGACACAAATTGTGTGTTTTGACGAGATCTACATTTTTTTGTTTAGAAAACTTTTGTGTATCTCTTGCGGCTTAGCAGTTAAGCAAAATTCAGTAAAATTCATCCAGAATAAAGAGGCCTTCAGAGGCTATTCCCAGAAAATTCAAGATATACATTTTATTTGTCAGGTAAATAACTTTAGTATACGATCCTTTAATCAAAATATTAGACCAATTTTTGAGAAAATCAAAATTTTCGACAATGTTTCCATGTAAAGGGTAGTTTGGGGTGGGGGAATTTCTGAAAAATCTTCGTGTTACATCCTTGGAAGATACTAAACTTAAATACAAGTTTGGTATTTAACGGTCTTTTGGTTTTTGAGCTATGGTGTCCCCCCCCCCCACACACACACAAGTGGACTTTTTCTAGAAATGCTTTTTTTGGAATCAGGAAGTCCCAAAACATGCATTTCCGTTGAAATCTCGACATTGAATTTTGGGTGCAATACAATACCTTCTCTATACACTATGTACATAGTACGTGTAGAGAAGTTAAATATGGGGAAGAATAAAAACCACAAAACAATAAAATTAAAGACCAGACTTCCTGGAGTCATGTATTCAAAGAAATATTACTATAGATGTAGAGAAAAACATTTAAAAATATAAGTTCAGTGGAATATTTAAAAGAAACTTAAATGAAATGAACAGTGAAGCAAAGCAAAGAATGTATGTTACGGGAAAACTACCTTTAAATGTGCTGGTGAAGTATGGATCCTAAGAACAAAAGACGGTTATTGGAAGCGGTGTGGATGAGATTTGCTCGGTAACTGGTAGGAGAGACAATAATAGATAAGACTGAAGTACAAAGTTAGAGAGAAATTAATAATGAAAGCTGTGGTTGAGGAAGTTAAGAAATGGCAAAATACGTGAAGAAGACATCTGGAAAGGATCGTCCAATATGGGCAAGTCATAGGACACTACAGTTTCTCTGCGGCTCGCTACGGAGTACGCTGGCCTCATTCTTGTTCTGTAAGTCATTTCAATCTCACGGTATTGCTTACTCAAACATTGGCGTTCCTCAGGATAAACTGCTTGAATTATTAGCCACAAAGTGGCCATTACTGGCCGAGCTGTAACTAATCAGGAAAGATAAGTACGGCAGTATGTCGAGTTGGATTTTATTCATTAATTAATAGTCGTGATAAATTGATATCACTCGAGCGTCTGAGGTTTCCAGATATATTCGCTCATTATATCCCTGAATTTATCGGCTATAACAATCACATCTATTCAAGTCGCTTCCAGATAAATTCGTAAATGTATCGGTAATCTCTGACCCTCTTATATCGCTTGTGATAATACTCATAGGTAATGGAAGAATCTTGTGTGTTACATTCACACGACTTTCTCTCACAACTCTGCAAATAACTATTCTTATAAAGTCTTATTCTTTTATTTACTTCGCAATAATGAAATAAACATTAGCAGATATGATAAAACATTAAAATCTCCCGGGCTGAAGCGCCGTGATTTAAGGGTAAAATTATTAACGCCTGACGTTTTGGTCAACTATTTGGTTGTTATTTTCTAAGTAGCTGAACAATGACAATTATTGTTCAACAGCCAGGATATTACCCTTAGAAATGCTACCCAAATAATTGACCGAAACGTCAGGTGTTAATAATTTTATCCCTCTTCCAACCCTGTATATTTTCAAGTTCTATCAATCAACTCCAGCCGTGAAAGCCTTCGTACTATTAGCAAAAATGGTTTATTACATACTTCCTTGTAGGTAAAAGGGGAACTTTGACTAAAGCAATAGTCAAATGTTTTAAGAGAAGGTCGCTATATAATGGATTTGCAATTTCGTTCTCTTTTCAGTACCAGGTAAAAAAAGGACTGCCTATTTGAGAAAAGCATTATGTTGGAAAATTTAAACCAATAACAAGTAATATCTTAGTCGTCCTCCGTGATCTGAGGTTAATCCGTTTCCCAAGGTCGCAGGTTCAAATCCAACGGAGAGCGATGGATTTTTTTCAGGCATAGAAATCCTTAGTATGGCTTTCTTAGGAAGGGAAGTAATTCCATCGATCCCGTGTCGTAGATTTACAGCATATAAAAGATCCTCAAACCTGATAAAGAGGCCTCTGAGCAAAATTTCACGGCTAATATAGAATGGGACACTAACAGCCGAGTAGTTAAAGAGCCTCCAAAAATAATACTCAATTTAATAAAAGGAATATCTCGGAAGTGGCAAACTCCACAAAAAAGAATGTATCTGATAAAGTGTGTGCTGTAACGAGATATAAATTGTTTGTGCAGTATTTTGTCTATCTGTTACAGTTTACCACTTATGCTAAGTCATCGAGAGTGAAGAACACCATGTCCAAAAAGCTTAAGATATGCATTTACTTTGTCGTGAAAATTTCTTAAATATTATAGCATTTTTATAAAAATATAACTATTGTTGAGAAAATTCAAAGTTTCGAAACATTTTCCATCGAAAGAATAGTTGTTTAGGGGGTATTTTCTTGAAAATATGCGTGTCCCATCTTTGGAAACAGCAGAACTTAAATATTAAGTGTGATATTTGATCAACTTTCCTTTTAGAGTTATGCTTTAAAGGCCTATATTACACTATCACATTTCTGTGTCACAGAATGTGATAAAACCTTTGATCACATGCTATGAGCACACTAAAGCTGTTGACTATTTTACACAATGTCAAACCTTTTATCTCTGTTTAAAAAAAGATAATCTAAAGTTAATAGAATAAGCTGTAGCAATAGTTTAGGATGTGAGTTGTGTCATTATAGTGAGTATTTATAAATACATTTACTTTAACTTTCTATTACATTCATCTGTCGGATTTCCGTATAACCTAACCTAAAACTTAATCTCAATAAGACAATTTCTTAAAGAATAATGAATATTACATGCATGAGTATTAATAACAAAGAAAGCAGCAAAAATAGTTGCCATAACAACTTTCATTTTGTTCTTCTAAATATCGGCTTCCCAATCCATTTAATTATTTCCTCACATCATTTGCTGTATATCTTTCATGTACTTCATTAATGACTTCTGCTATGCTTTTATATATTTCAAGTGTTTCTTTTGTTTTTATACTAATTATGTTTTGTATTATACGCCATCTCATGTGATTCATAATAGGAAATGGGCAGTTGGTTGTAGCCTCTGGACTTATGCAATGTCTGCCATTTCATTTTCGAATCACAGAAGTGATCAAAGGTGTCGGATGGGTATAACTTTTATCACAGAAGTGTGTTACAGCTAGATGTTAAAGATGTTTTTATTGTATCTATTTGATATAGGCCTTATAGATACACGCAGAAGACACGTGAGATTTTTTCTAATTGTTTTTATTCAGGGGGTCTCAAAAAATAATTGCCGGTGAAAGAAACATATGAGTAGAATTTTGGGTGGAATACAATACTTTACTTTACTATACATAGTAAAGAAAGTCAAAATATTGCGCGTTAAGATTTGTTCACAATAACCCGAGAACGGCAACCAGAGCGAAACTGAGATTTTGGTTCACAAAACCCGGTAGCGAGAACGGGAATGCATTTATTCTACTTATTTTGCTGGTTAATTTTGTGCATTGCAAGTTCATTTCATTTTAATCGACCAATGATATTTTTTATCTGTCTCTAATTCAGCCAAAATAATGCGGGTTAGCCAACATTATAATTCTAAAGTGAGCTCTAGCGGCTGTTTCTTGTCACGGCCGCCTAGAATGATCTCTACAATGAAGGTCTAATAAGCATCTAATATGCCGGACGCGGTAACGAGAACGAAAAACTTAAAACTTGACCAAGTCAAGTCTCGTTTCCGGGATCTGGGAAAGGCTTCCCGTCAATTGTGAACGCTTCCATTAAAATACAAGTATTTCAAAATTTTCGTTCTCTTTCTGCTTACCGTTATTGGTTATTGTGAAATTGTTTGTGGACTTTATCACCCTCAGCTAGAGATAACTGTCCACTTATTAAAATTCTAACATATTTTCTTAGCTACCTGTTAACCCACACCTAAGATGGTTATTTACAGAACATTTTTTTTTTAAAAATGTTGATGTATTCCAATCACATGGCTTTTTCTACCTATTCTGTAACAAATTATTCTTAGAGCAGCTTACTCTTCTACCTACTTCATGCTAATCGTTAGCAGAAATGTTGTTATTACTTAGTTGCTTATAATTAGAAAGGAACTTGGGAAATACACTAGGCGATAGTCAAGTATTTTAAAACATGTTTGTTATGTTATTGTAACTCGGTTCCTTTGAATGGCCGGGAGTAAACAAAGAAATACACATTTCCATTTCAGAAAAGTTTTAAGTATTTTAAAATTTAAACCGCTAACAAGGGATATCTTGGAAATGGTTAACTCTACAAAATAATGTATATGACATAAATTGTGTATTTCAACAAGATCTGCATGTTTTGTGCAGAAAATTTTCGTCTATCTCTTACTGTTTATCAGTTATACAGAAGTAATCCAGAAAAAATGGATCTTCAGAGGATATTCCCAGAAAATTCAAGATATACATGTCTTTTGTTATGTAGGTAATTATATTTTATATATGATATATTTTCAAATTCGTTAGAGCTACTTTAAGAACATCAAATTTTTAGAAAATGTTTCCATGTAACCGTTAGTTTAGAGTGGGAGTATTTTTCTAAAAATCTTCGTAACGCATTCTTGAAATATACTAAACTTAATACCAAATTTTCGTTTTTGATGTATTCTTTTTAAGCACACTCGGACCTTTTTCTAAAAATTATTTCGGGAGGAGGTTCAGGGGATCTTAAAACATATATTTCTAGTAAAATGTAGACCACGAATTTTTGGATGAAATGTCATACTTTCCCTACTTACTATGTACTTAATGCGTGTAGAGAAAGTAAAAACGCTCAATTTTTTTTAACTTGTATAATACAATTTTAGTGTGGTGGTAGCGTGTCTGCCTTACATTCAACAGTCGCGAGTTCGAATCTCGCTTAGGCTGAGTTACCCGGATAAAGTTATATTATTATTATTATTATTATTATTATTATTCAGGGTTTTCCCTTATCCTGAGAAGATGAATGTCGAGTAACTTTAAGCTCCATGGTCCCCGATATCATTTAAGTATTGTTTCTTCAATTTCATTCATATTCAATCAAGTTAAAGGAAGTTAAGCTACAAAAACAACCATTTTATGCCTTTCTCCTGTGCAATTTATGTGTCAGTAGGTATTTTTGAAACTTAACTTTGAATTAATATTGTAACCAGAAAACGTTGTGCTCAAAATATTTTAAATACTTCACTTATTGTATTCCCAGTGTATTCTTATTGTTCGGAAAATGTATTAGTTACGAACTTCTGTATAAATAGGTCCAACTTGCATAGGTACCCGACTGTACTGTACATTACTGCTTAACAGTAACCCTTGATGGATTGTCGATATAACCGGGCATTCTACTGTTTCATAAATTCTGTGGTTTTCACGCGCGGATCTGCATCATGTATGTTGAAATATTCTGGGTGAAACATATCGATTCCCGGGAAATACCTGGGTTTGGTAGTAATATGAAATTCTAAATACGAGTGTTAAGATTAGGTATTATTTCTTTAAAATAGTGCAATTTTTATCGCTCAACAAAAACTATAAACATCTGATGTGTCCCATTTACACGATTTTTTCTATCTGTTGTGCAAACTGTTCTTACAAAAATTACTCCTTATCTACATCATGCTAATTGAGATAAATACTAGCATAAATATTCTTATTACTTGCTTCCTTGTAAACAGATGGGAAATAAGGGAATACACAAGGCTAAGTGGTAGTCAAATCTTTTAGAAGCTGTCTGTTCTCTTTTCCACGGGCAGGAGCAATAAAAAAAAACATATTAAACGGATGGAAACTTCCTATTTGAGAAAAGTTTAAGTATTTTAACACTGAAAGTAATAACACGAAATACCTCGATATCGTCAACTCGAACATAAAGTAGATATATGAATAAATTGTGTTTTAACGAGATCTAAATGTTTACTTTCTCTACACGTACTATGTATATAGTGTTTAGAGAAGGTATTGTGTTGCACCTAAAATTTGATACCGAGATTTCACCGGAAATACATGTTTTGGGACCCCCTATTTACAAAAAAGCATTTTTAGAAAAACAGTGTCTATGAGCAGCTCAAAAACGAAAAGCCCGTTAAATACCAATCTTCCAAGGATGCGACACGAAGCTTTTCAAGAAAATCCCCCCATCCCAAAAATGTCTCTAACGATTGTGATTATATTTACGTAGCAAATTAAAAGTTTTTGGGAATAGCCTCTGAAGATCTCTTTATTCTGGATGATTTTTATTGAAGTTTGCATAACTGCTATACGAAAGAGATATACAAAAACTTACTACACAAAAATGTAGATCTCGATAAAACATTCAATATATGTCATATACTTTTTTTTTTTTTTTTTTTTTTTTTGGTGGAGTTGGCCGTTTTGGAGGGATTCCTTTTTATTGATTTCAGTTTTAAAATACTTAAACTTTTCTCATACGGGAACTTGTCAACGCTTGGCGACGCAAAGAAACGGATTTCAATTCGATAGCAACCATATTTTAAGACATGTGACTGTCGGTTTAGCCTAGTGTATTCCTTTATTTCCCTTCTACTTATAAGGAACTAAGTAATAAGACCGATTCAGCTAATGTTTTAGCATGAAATAGATAAAAGAATAGACTTATTACCAATAATTTGTTACAGAGATTTAGGGAAAGTCATGTTAATGGAACCCGTCAGGTTTTTTGTACAATAACTTTTTGTCTCTCTCTTACGTTAACATTTTGTGATAGCTAAGCCTCAAAGTAGCATGCATTATTTATAGAATCCTCTACAAGATCCTTGTTATTTAATGGTGGAATGATTTCTCAAGAGTCAGATAGAGGGAGACGGCAATATTGCATTTTCTTTGGAGTTAGCGCGTGATTCTGTTATGTTCATTTGAACCGACGAAACGGAAGAGGACAAGACACAGAGAGCACGCATGCGTGTGACGTAGCAAGGTCACGTGGCCGTCACATTGATCTTGCTCGCAAGCTCCAGCGACGACGGGTCTGGACGTAGCCTATCGGTTCAGAGTTAATGTCGTAAATGGCAAGAAGCCTGTCACTCGCACAATGTCTGCTGTGTTTGTTTGCAATGCGAAGTGGTTGCTGTAGAAAAAGAAGGCAAAGAAGAAAGATTTGCGTGAAGGAAAGCAGTGAACCGAAAGTTTAAAAGCTGCCGGCCGGGTTGTGTTCAGTGTAGTGTTTGACAAGTGATGAACACAGGTGGTCGGAGGGTTGCACCTCGCCGCCTGACGTTCGTTTGTTTTTGTCGCGTCTTTTGTTTCGGTATGAGACGTCACTGCAAGTTATATTAGCCCATTGTGATTCAAACATGAAGTGGTTTGTGCTAAACGGAAGCCCGGGCGTCGGGTGGAAAACTGGGGCGGGGAGTGTCGATTTGGGTGTGCTGTGAGTGCGGCGTTACCAGTAAAATTTGTTGCAAGAAATGGCACTGTGCGACGATGAAGCGGTTCTTTCGTGTTAGTGGACATGGGCTCGCATCATGCAGGGTGAGGCGAGCACGCTACGGCGCGTGAGGACCAAATTGGCCCGTTTGGGAGACCGTTTGCGAAGAGAGGACGAAGTTCAGGATGGAGTGGACATTCAGTTGCCGGAATCCAGCGAGCAACAACAACAGCAGCAAAGGACAGCAGGAGTGCCGCGACATTTGCTGCGCCATATCTTGTACAGAGGTTCCACTGTCACCTCTAGCACGGCAAGTGGTTCCGGGGGTGGTGCTGGGGCGGACGATGACAGTTGTGAGTCGGACACGGACGGAGGTGGTACAGGGACTCAGGAAACTGAATATCCTCCCGTTTCCGGTGACGATAACACGGAGGACGAATCGCCGGCGTCTCCACCACCGCCACCCAGAGCGACTACGACGTCGAGGTTCACCGGTTCGGTCCGAAAACAAATGCCGCCTCGCGCTAATACCTTGGCCGAATATCCTCTACCTCCACCGCCGCCGCCGGCTATGCCTCCAGCGAGTGCAGGAACCGGTACAGGAGAGGAGGGTCCCAGCTCTGCTCCCGAAGGCGTTGTTCTACCAGAGGGGAGCATACTAGAGAAACTGGGGCAGAGACTGAAGGAACGCAGTGATAAAGTGCACAGGGTAATACATCTCTAACAATAATACATCTAGAAACAACAATAGCAAACACACAATCACACAGGTTGATTAATCAGCTATAGCTTCAGAAGCATAATTTCACTTACATGCAAACCATTCTTAAGGGGCAGATAAAAATGTGTTTTTTTTTTTCTTCCAACATGCTTGTAATGTCAAAATAAGTGCTTAAGCAGATTTTTATAACACGAATGCGATTACTTCGCGAGTAGACATATTAATAAAAGTGGGGAAGGGGACCTTTGGTTTCTTACTTTCTCTACACGTACTATATATAGTGTATAGAGAAGGCATTGTAAAGTACCCAAAAATTCGCACCTAGATTTCGCCGGAAATACATGTTTTGGGTCCCCCTGTATCCAAAAAAGACATTTCTGGAAAAAGGTCCGCGCGCTTGCGTGTGTGTGTGTGTGTGTGTGTGTGTATGTATCTGTGTCTGTGGACTGCATAACTAAAAGATCGTTAAATACCAAACTTGGTATTTAAGTTTGGTATCTTCGGTATTTAAGTTTGGTATCTTCCAAGGATGCGACCGGAAGATTTTCAAGAAAATTCCCCCACCCTCAACTACCCTTTACATGGAATTTTTTTCGAAAATTTTGATTTTCTCAAAAATCCCTCTAACGATTTTGATTGAAATATCGTATATTAAAGATATTTATCTGACAAATAATATGTATACCTTGAAAATGCTTGTAACAGCCTCTGAAGACTACTTTATTCTGGATGAAGTACCTGTTTTGACATTACAAACATGTTGGAAGAAAAAATTACATTTTTATCTGCCCCATGAGAATACTTGCTTGTTTGCATTTATTTAGCTGTATGCAGATCGCCACCATCGTGTATCTACTCAAACTCTTTAATGGTCAATGTCTTTTACCTCACCGTTATTAACTTATTTGCTCAGCTCGTTATTTTGTAGTCCAGTACTTTCACTTTTTCTGCACGTACTGTGCCTAAAGTAGAAACAGAAGGTACCTATTGTATTCCACCCAAAAATTTGATGTCGAGATTTCACCAGAAATATATGTTTTGAGGTCCAATGAATCCAACATTCAAATTTAAAAAAAGATCCGTGTGTGGAGGGACAGCAAAGCTCAAATTTGCTATTCAAGTTTAGTATCTTCCAAGGATGTGATACATGATTTTAAAGAAAATCCCGCCTTCCCAAGCTACCCTTATGGACAATTTTTTTAAATTGTTATTTTTCTCAAGTATTACTCTAACGATTTTCATTAAAATATCGTAAATTAAAAATATTTTCATGACAAATGAAATGTATATCTTAGTTTTCTAGAAATTACCTCTGAAGATCATCTAACCTTTGCAAAACTGGTAAACCGTAAGATATAAACAAAACCATACTCCACAAAAAATGTATATCTCACTTAAAACATAGATATATGTATTATTTGTTACTGGTTTAAATTTTAAAATACTTCTCTCAAACAGGAAATCGGCGTTCATGTGTCTTTTGTTTTATTCTTGGCCATGCAAAGAGAACCCAATATCAACGTCAATCGCATAGCGACAGCTTTTAAAGATTTGACTATTGCTTTAAGCCTAGTACATTCCGTCATTTCCCTTCTTCTTATAAGGAACTAAGTAGTAGGACCATTTCGACTAATGCTTATTTCGATTAACATGAAATAGAGACAATAATAAGCTTTTGTAAGATATATCATATTTCCATGGGAATTGAAATCGATTTGAGTATATTTAACGTATTGAATACTGTATGGAAACGCGGATTAAAATCGTATTGAATCTTGGATCCGATCCTCTTAAAAAGTAGGATCGGAATGAGCTCGGATCGAAATATGTTGCACAAAAACACCTCCGTACATGTCCAAATCGTTTTGAATACGGTAAAGAATTCTTCTGCTGTACTCGTTGCACGCGGTAGCCATATGTTTATGTTTGTTTTTGTTTTTTTTTTTCTGTTTTTTTGTTTTTTTACTTTCTCTAGCCCAATATCCCAATATGTACAATGTACATAGAGATATAGAAGGTATTCTAATGCACCCAAAAATTCGATACCGAGATTTCACCGGAAATATATGTTTTGGGGTCCCCTGAAAAAAGCATTTTTAAAAAAAGCTCCGTGTGTGTCTGTGTCTGTTTGTCTGTCTGTATGTGTGTCTGTGGACAGCATAACTCCAAAACGAGGAGACCGTTAAAGCCCAAGCTTGG
Organism: Hymenopus coronatus; assembly: GCA_030762935.1. Lineage (NCBI taxonomy): Eukaryota > Metazoa > Arthropoda > Insecta > Mantodea > Hymenopodidae > Hymenopus > Hymenopus coronatus. The sequence continues at coordinate 22,484,437 of CM060891.1, forward strand.
TATTTAAGTTTGGTATCTACTAAGGATGCGACACGAGGATTTTCATGAACATCCCCCTCACCCCAAACTACCCTTTACATGCAAAAAATTTCGAAAATGTTGATATTCTTAAAAATGGCTCTAACGATTTTGATTACAATATCGTATATTAAAGATATTTACCGGACAAATAAAATGTATATCTTGAATTTTCTGGGAATAGCCTTTGAAGACTACTTTATTTTGAATGAATTTTACGAAATTTTGCATAACTGCTAAACTGTAAGAGATGGACAAAAACTTACCACACACAAAATGTAGCTTACGATAAAACACTCAATTTATGTTATATACATTTTTTTCGTGGAATTCATCATTTTTAAGATATTCATGGTTTTTCGTTTCAGCTTTGAAAAACATACTTTTTTCATACAGGAATTTGTCAACTCCTGTCCATACAAACAAAGGAACTTCAGTTACATAGCAACCAGCTTTTGACTACCACTTTAACCTATGATACTCTCTTATTTCCCTTCGACTTACATGGAAGCAAGTAATAAGACTATTTCTACTGATTTTCTCTTGATTAGCATTAAGTAAATAAAAGCATAAGCTTTTTAACTACAATTTGTTGCAGAGATGTAGAGATAGTCATGGAATGAAACACATCAGCTTTTTTTTTTCTTCTCAAAACCTGGTTGTAATATACAAATAACAAATACCTATATACTTAACAGGTTCGCCAACGCAATTCCAAGTTGGCCAACATAAATGGATGAATAAAGTTATTCTTAAAGCTTGCGTATTCAAAACCAACATTGAATTTAACATGTGAAACACTGATCGTATTGTAATGGAATTGGACTCGAATCGATTTTAATACCCCATGGATACGTGGTAAAAGTTTATTGCAGAATAGGGGGAGAAAGTCATGTGGATGTAACAAATCAGATTCTTTAGTTAAATCTGTCATTTACGATTGCCAAAAGCGATATTTTGTGGTATAAGGGACAGTTGACTTTCAAATATATGTGATATATATCTAAGTTTTTCTTGCAAAATATAAACAATACAGTATGTGATTACCAAATTATTCAATATGTATAACTATTGACTTATCACATATTTACAATTGCTTTTATAAAAACATTTCACACAATGTAACCAACTTAACCAGTATCTGCGAAAGCTTGACTGAAGCTATAAAATATCTGTGACATTCATGTGCGATGTTCTTTTTTTTTTTTCTTTTTTTTTAACTACAATATAAAGATATACGTTGAAACAATCTCGCAGTTTTGAATACTCCCTGCGACCGAGACTTTAAGCAAAATTGCATCTTTTCAATCCGATAAATCAAATGACATGTTCCTTCAATAAATATAACAAATTAATAACGCTATTGTTAAACGCCTGAGAAGCTTTGCTTTATTACGCAGTAAGAAGCATCCAATGTGTCGCATTCATGTGACTTTCTATGCTTGCTCTTTTACAAACTATTATTGGAATATCTTAGTCTTCTATTTACTTCGTATTAATTAAGATGAATTTCATTACACTTTTACTCACAGGTATCAGAAAAATACAGTAGATTAACGTGATAGTCATATTTTTAACAATCTTATCTGTTATATTCACATGAACCGTCTCTAAACTGTTCTTATAAAATATTATTCATTTATCTACATCATGCAAATTAAGATAAACATTATTAGAAATGATCTTATTACTTCCTTTCTTGTAAGCAGAGGGGAAATCAGGGAATATAATATAAAGCGATAGTGAAATATTTTAAACGCTATCGCACAGTTAAACAATTGAAGTCCGGTTCTCTGGCGTGGAGAGGAGTTAACAAAAGAAGTAAGAAACGAAAGATTACTTCCCGTTTGAGAAATGTTTAAACACATAGTTTAAAATTTAAATTAATAACAAGGGATGTCTTAGAAACGGTTAACTTCACAAAAGAAATGCATATGATATAAATTGTGTGTTTTAAGGATATCCATCTTTTTTGTGTAGTTAGTTTTTGTGTATCTCATGTGGTTTACCAGTTATGTCGTCTGTCATGAACATGTATTAAACATACCTATGAGATTTTAATCAAAATCGTTAAAGCCATTTTTGAGAAAATCAAAAATTTCGAAAAATGTGGGAAATTTTCTTGAAAATCTTTGTGTGGCATCTTTGGAAGTTACTGACCTTAAACAGCAAGTTTGGTATTTAACGGCTTTTCGTTTTTGAGCAATGCATCCACACACACACACACACACACACACACACATACGGACACTTTTAAAAATACTTTTTTGGATTAATAGGGTCTCAAAACATGCATTTCCGGGTGAAAATTCAATGTCTAATTTTTGGTGGGATACAATACCATCTCTATTTATTATGCGCGTTGTACATATATGCTAGAGGAAGTAAAGAGCTAATCACTAAATGCTGGACTTGAAATTACGTGGCCAGAGAAAAAATACAACATTTTCCATTTTAAAAATTATAAATATGTATTTGAAAATGCAGAAGAATAACCGAGAATATCTCGGAAATGGTTAACGCCACAAATAAGTTTGTTTGACACAGATTGATTGATTTAATGCCATTTACATTTTTACTCTTGAAATTACCAATTATAGTAAATTTAGAATGTAGAATTGCATACATTGTATATTCGCAAACATTCAAAATAGCATGCATCTTAAAGATATGGTATTGTAGATGAAATCGTTAACACGATTTTTGAGAAAATAATGTATAACGAACAATTTTCTTTGTAGGTAAAAGGTATTTTGGAAGGGGGTATTTTCTTGAAAATCTTTGTGTTGTATCTTTAGAAGAGCCGAACTTAGCAGGTTTCGTATTCACCAGACATTTTCGTTTTAGAGTTATGTTGTTCACACACACACACACACACACACACACACACACACACACACACACACCTCTTTCTAAATCATTGTGTGTGTGTGTGTGTGTGCGCGTGTGTGTGTGTGTGTGTTTAATTCATAATCAAAATGTCTACTTTCTGTGAATTCTCGGAATAGAATTTTTGGTTCGAATTGCAATACTTCTCCTACTTACTATAGGTAGTAGAAAATGTAAATCGATAATTTTCTTGCCTTTATGTTACTTTTACTTTCTCTACATGTACTACGTGCATAGTAGGTATAATCTCAACTGAAAATGTAGGTTTTGAGATTCTCTGAATCTAAAAAAGCGTTTTTAGAAAAATGTCCAAGTGTGTGTCTATGTGCCTGTGCTTATGAACAGCTTATGAATCAGTTAAATACCAAACTTGATACATAAGTTCAATATTTTCCAAGGATGTGATATAAGATTTACAGAATTCACCCATACCAAACAACTTTTTATCTGAAATATTTTTTTTCAAAAATGTTGATTTCCTCTAAAATGATGCTAACAATTTTGTTTAAAGCATCATAAGTTTAAAATATTTTATGCTAAATGAGTGTTTTCTGGAAATAGCCTCTGAAACCTTCATTCTGATGACCTATGCTGAATCATAATAAATAGAAAAAAAAATTACTACAAAAACCGTAGATCTTGGTCAAACACACAGTTTATGTGGAATACAATTTTGTTGTACAATTAACAATATCCATGATATTCCTAGTTATTGCTTTCAATTTTAAAATTCTTATACATTTCTCAAGTGGAAAATCATCATTCAGTTTTCTTTCTATTATTAAAGCCAAGAGAGTGCATCACAAAGAACCGCTCTTGAAAGACTTGACTATTGCTTTAGCGTAATGTGTTCCCCATATTCCGGCGTAACTGTAAGGAGGTGTGTAATAAAAAGTATTTCTGTAAATGTTTGTGAAGATACACATGAAGTAGAGAGAAGAGTAAGCTTTTGTAAGAATAGTTTGTTGCAAAGCATGTAAAGAAAGTCTTTTTATTTCTCCTGGGAAATGCCTGCAGAACCAAGCATAATTGCTCATGAATAAATGACTTTTCTGGATTGATTGGTCAGAAAATATGCTCTAAGTAAAGGCATTACACTAATAATTCAAGAAGAGGTTACGTAATTGAGAGTTTCCTGGCTGTGCTTAATTTTGTAGCTTGATTATATAACCGTAACGCAGAGAAAAAGTAGTAAAGAAGGTGACTGTAAACCTTAAATTTCAAGTAAGCTTTCAAAATCCAACTATAGTTAGCATCTATAGTTTTATTTTGGATCTATACTAAACATTATTAATTAATTAATTTTAAACTTATTTTCATCCAAAACTCCATGTTTATTTTACACTTTCCTGGCAAAATTCTGCCAGTATTCCATAAAAATTCATATCATTGTCGTGGGAAAGATAGTAACAAAATGTTTCAGGGGAAACAAAAAAAACATTTTTGTACACTTTCTCACCAACATTGTTACAGAAACTGCTTAGTACATAAAGTATGTCTCACAATTTTTCTTGCATATGAAACTAAAAAAGTATGACACATGTCTGAAGTAATTGTTTTCTTGAAAATAACAGCTGAGTAACATTGTTGAATTAATGTTATTTATACAGTACACATAATCTTCTGATAAAATACATTGTATCTAGGAAGTCCAACAAAGATAAAAGTCTCTCTTTTTTGTACAACAGATGACCGATCATCTTCTTTCAACATTGCAAGCACTGCAAATTAGTGATTGACATTTTTAGAATCTAATTCAGTTAAGGATGCTGATTTGGATAAGAGTTATGTTCAGAAACAAAATTAATGAGAACCCATCAGAAACATATGTTGCATTTTAGGTATTTTCTTCAAAAAGTCTATGTAAAGTTTTCTCATGGCCTCTTCTATAAATTCATGACATTTAAAACAGCATTTACATATTTCCTGGTAAGATTTTGTTTGGTGAATAAAACAGTTAAGTTAAACACTCAGAAGATAGTAAAACAAGAATCAGTAATTCAATTTATTATTAATTTAAATGGAAGAAGTTTTGGAGGCATATTAACTGTTAAAATTTAATGTGTTCCATTCACATGACTCTCTATCTGTTCTGCAAAGAAACTATGCTTACAAAGGCTTATTCTTCTATGTACTTCTTGTTAATCAAGATACACATTAGTAGAAATTACCTTATTACTTACTTCCTTATAAGTAGAAGGGAAATAAGTGAAGGCTAAAACGATCCTTTAATTTCCCTATGTGAAGCAATTGAAATTCTGTTCTCTTTGTGAATCAGTAGTAAAACAAAACAGGGATGCAACAAAAATGACCTCCCAGTTGAGAAAAGTTTAATTAGTTTAAAATTGAAACTAATAACAAAATATATCTCGGAAAATTGTGTGATTTAAAGAGAGCCACATTAGTAAGCTCTAGTCTATCATTATGGTTTACCATTTATACACAATTATCCAAAATGAAGAGTCTGTATACTGTAATTTTATTAAAATCGTTAGAGCCATTTTTGAAAAAATTAACATTTTCAAAACTTCTCACATGTAAAGGGTAGGTTGTGGTCGGGGATTTTCTTGAATATCTTTGTGCTGCATTCTTGGAAGATACTAAGTTTAAATACCAAGTGTGGTTTATATTATCACTTTTTTTTTGTCTATGCTGTCCATACACATGCACATACATAGACCATTTTCTAAAAATGCTATTTTTGGATTCCGGTATCCTCGAAAATGAAATCTCAAAAACAAATTTTTGGGTGGAATACAATAGCTAGCTGATGTGTACATTGTACATACATGCAATAAAAAGTAAAAATAGATGTGCATTATAACCACATCATTTGTAAGCAACATTTCATGACATGTTTCATTTGGGTAGAACAGCTCTGGTAATTAGTATCTTGCCTGTGCCAACAGCTGTGCACATATGTCTAATGCTCTCTATCAACTACATATGTTTTCAACTTCATTTCATTTAGACTTACTACTTCCTCTGCTCCTTTGGCATTGCCACTTTTTGTCAGTTACTATTTTTCCCATGTCAATGCCCAATACAGATCATTGAAGCAAGTGTGTGACCAGAAATATCAGATTTGATAAATGAAACTTTTCAGAGATATTTGATGCAATCACATTTACTAAAATGACAAAATTTGAAAAAACTCTCAGATTGTGAAATATTGGCTAATTGGTGTATGAAAGCACAAATTCACAGAGCAAACTTTACCTAAAAACTAAAGTTCACTACTCTACTCCAAATGAAGTAGTGCAGCATTCACAATGCCTACAAAATGGCAGATTACAGTTTCAAAAATAGATTTACAACATAAGCTTTACAACATAAGCTATTTTGAAATTGCTCAACCTTTTTAACTTAAAGTTTAAATTTAGTGGAATAGCTTTTTTATTCATTTAACTTTGTCTCAATTGCTTAAACTATATATTGTAACTATAAAGATAAAATATATATATATAAAGTTTTAATGAGACCACATATATATCTATAAATATAATTTTTTGACAATTTTTTCTATTTGGCCTCCTGTTAAAAGCTTTCAAAATGAAGCAATAGCAACTGAAAGCTTAATTTACCATTCTTTGAATTAAAGACACTGGATTGGGTTAAACATGCATGTGAGTGGTGCTTTTAAGCCAAAATTTAATATTCATTGCTAATTTTACATTTATTAACAGCTTTCTTTTTATTTTCACATCAATTTATTAAAAGGTGAGTTCTTCGAATGTAACAATGTTTTGTTTATTAAATTTAAACAATGTTTACACTTTATAACCTTCAAGTCCAACAATAACTGGTTAAATTGACACGGAAGTTCATTTATATCTGAAATTATATTAAAGATACTGATTGATATAAGAATTCAGGCATAAAAAATTATGCTTTATTGAAGAAACTTCAATTCATATAGCAGAAAACGGTGTACAAAAACAAGGTATTTGGAAAACAAGTCGGAAATTGGCAATTTTACCCCATCATATCATGTATGGAAGAGCACATGATCAATTTAGTAAAAGAATAATACAAATCAATACCTTGGTTATGAAATTTCTCTTAAGGTTTAATAAAAGAAAGCAATATTTGATTTCTAATAAGGTTCCCAAAATGTTTGTTGTATTTAGTCAAGAATAGTTTTCAAACTGTATACATATTCCTTAAATAATTGCTGGTGGTGATTCATTGTACCTTGCCCATAAATACTTTTATTATTATACGTTCAATAATTGAGGGGTATTGTAGAGAGAATGATTTGATAAATGGAATCAGAGAACAAAGTTTTGCTGAAATCTACACAGTGCAAAGAAAAACAACTTCTGGTCAATATGGCTCAGCCTAAATTTTCAATAAACTTGAAGGACAGAAGGATATTAAAAAAATAGTTTAGCTTGACTGACTTTAGTTTAGAAGCTTCCATATATTTTGAATAATAAAGAGTATTTAAAATATAAACTCATAGAGGATAAAAGAGAAACAAAAATAGTATAATTAATCCTAAACTAACAAAAACTAATGTTTAATTAATGCATGGCTGTAACTCTACATACACTAGAGTTTTGTAGCTAATATCTATACAAACTCTCATATTCAGTAACAAATCTGAATATTGAAATACCTAATTAATTTGTATTGAATATGATAATTTAACGTAAACTGCATTTATAACCTGTTCATGGTAAATGAAATTGTTTTGGATTTATTTTTTAATTTGACCTTTTAATTAATTCAATGATATTGGACACATCAAAATAATATGCATATACAAGAATAGATTTGCATATACAACTCACATTGTGCTTTTTGTGTAACAGGTTTCATAATCATTTATAGAGGAATTTTAATTGTTTTTGTATTGATAGATCTTATTATTTTCTTTAATATTCAGAAGTAATATGTTTCCTGCCAAATTTAACACCAGTGTTCTTCACATTATTTTTAATTGCTTAGTTTCTGCAGAACTGAATATGCAGATCATTCTTTTGTCGACTATTATATCTATGGAGATTGTGATTTAATTCAAATGCATTGGGTCTATATGGAGTAGTGTTTTTAAAGTAAATACACATGCAAAAGGGTAGACTACTCTACAGGATAACCATCTGCTCTTGTCACATATAAATCTAATAACTCTTTTCTGTAGCTTAAATATTTATCCACTCTCATAATATACTCCCCTGAAAATTATGCCATGTTGCTTAAGGCTATGGAAGTTTGCAAACTCAAAATTTCTTTGGATTTAGTGATATATAGTGCAAGTACATTGTAAGTAGAGAAGGTATTCTATTTCACCCAAAAATATGATACTGATATTTCACTGAAATGCATGTTTTGAGGACCCCTGAATCCCAAAAAAATAGAAAAAGATCCATATCTGTGCACAAAAAGGAAAAGTCTATTAAATACTAAATTTGGTATTTAAGTTTAGCATCTTACAAGCTTGCGACACAAAGGTATTAAAGAATAACCCCACCCCAAACTACCCTTTACATGGAAAATGTTTAAAAATTTTGATTTTCTCAAAAATGGCTCCTACGATTTTGATTTACCTGACAAATAAGATGTATATCTTGAATTTCCTAGAAATAATCTCCGAAGACCTCTTCATTCTGGATGGCATTTATATGTCTGGTAAACTGTAGAGATAGACAATAACTTACAACACAAAAAATATAGATCTCGTTAAAGTGCACAATTTATGTCATATACTTTTTTTTTTTCTTTTACAAGATATTCCTTGTTATTGTTTTCATCCTTGAACACTTAAACTTTTCACTGAGGGGAAGTCCTCTTTCATTTCATCTCTCTTTTGTTTGACTCCTGACCATGCAAATTTTAATTATTTCACATATCGGCCAGTTTTGATTATAACTTTAGGCTACATTCCCTTATTTACCTTTTGCTTACAAGGAAACAATAAGATCATTTCTACTAATGTTTATCTATATAGTGTGATGTGGATGAAAGAATATTCTTTTGTAAGAATAATTTGTTTGCAGAACAGGTAGAGAAAGTCATGTGAATGGAATACATAAGATTTTTTTTTTTGTATATGGTTTCCCCATTTTAGGTTCTCATTTAGATAATTCCAAGAATTTCAAATGTATTTTTAACATATTTTATTTTGAGAGTATTATAATGAATTTACAGCACAAGATGCAATACTTTCTTTTGCTAAATGTGAAAGAATATAACGGTAGTTTTACTTTCATGTATTAGTAAATTATTAGCTTGAAACCAGGAACATAATTCAGCATTATTTGGTTTATTTTTGTTTGTAAACTCTGTTTTTATCAGCACATTTGTAGCATAAGCAACAAGTAAAAGAAATCCTCTATGCCAATAAAGGTCATTTCTATTGAATTCGTGTTCAGCAAATTAAATATGTTTATATAACAGAAGTGATTGAAAGTGTGAAGAACAATGATTATCATCACATATGCTGATGACAATGACATGTGATGTCCTCAGTAATTTTAATGTCAGCATCCGAGGCTGTCCATTAATTAAATTCATAACTGCAATTGACAGTATCATTATTATATTAGTTTCCATTCGCAATAGCCCTGGATTGTAAGGATTTAACTATATATATATATATATATGCATTGTAAAATAATTTTGATGCTGTCGTATTAAACCTGTCAAGTTCCCATACATATGTTTATACCACACCTAGTAACAATCTGCAATATATGCTCAAATCACTAGCAGACTGCTGTGACCTGATTCTAATTATCACAATTCAACCTTTATATAACCTTTACTTTCTTCTCTCAAAGCTTCTTCATGTTCCTTATCGGCACAACAACATCATTTATGGATTTCTTTCATTTAACACTGTCCTTTATTAATTCTTTCCAACTTGTATGTACAATGTACATACTCTATAGTACTATTTACTTTCTCTAATATATATGTATAATGTACAAGTAGGTAGAGAAGGTATGGTAATCCATCCAAAAATTCCATCCTGAGATTCCACCAGAAATACATGTTTTTGAGAACTGCTGAATCCAAAAGAAAGGTGCATGTGTGAGTGAGTGAGTGAGAGAGTGAGTGTGAGTGTGAGAGTGAGTGAGAGAGTGATAAGTTTAGTACCTCCCAAGGATATAGTACAAACATTATCAGGAAATTTTTGATTTCCTAAAAAATGGCTCTAATGATATTGATTAAAATGCTGTATACTAAAGATATTTACATGTAAATAAAATTTATCTACCAAATTTCTTGGAAATGGCCACTGAAGCCCTCTTTAACTTTTACTTAACTGGTAAACCTTAACAGACACAAATTTACACCACAAGAAATGTAGATCTTGTTAAAGCGCATAACTTATTTAATATACAGATTTTTTGTAGAGCTAAATATTTCCAAAAATTTCCCTATTATTGGTTTCAAAATATTTGAAAACTGTTCTCAAGTAGGGAATCCTCATCCTTATAAGTGTTTTTTACTCTTGGCCATAGAAAAAGAACTGAATTTCAATGACAATTAGCTATCGACACCTTTCAAAAGATTTGACTGTCGCTTTAGAAAAGAGTATTCCCTTATTTCCTGTTTGCTTATAATAAACTAAGTAATTAGACTACTTCTGGTAATGTTTGTCTTAATTAGCTGATGTAGATTAGTTTTTTGCAGAACAGGTAGAGAAAGCCATATGAATGGAAGAGATCAGATTTTTTATTGGGATTTTTCTACAGTAGTATAGTTATCCTTCAATCCCCTCTTCTGCATCTTCCTCTGCAAGTTCTTTGTTGTTCATATATCTTCTTAGTAGATTCATCGATTGTTCTCAAGACTACCCTTTCTTTCCCCTTCCCTCAACCTTCCACTCAAGAATCATTTTTGGAATTCTGCCACTTTGTGTCCAAATCATTTCAATAGTTTTTTCTACTAGTTCAGTAGCACTATTTCTCTAATTTTATGGTTTGTAATGTTTTGTATTCTTGATTTCCTTGCTGTCTCCACCAAAATCTGCTCCATCTCTTTAGCTAGCAATATATTTGCATAAATTCTATGTAATTGTAGATGTACATGTACCAAAGATTTTAAAAACTAATATCTTACTCTTATGTATAATGTTCCATAGTACTTTGTGCCAATTATTTTTCTTCCCTCATTATTCATTTATCAATTTCACAATAACTTTCACCATCTTATTCTAAAATGGATCCTCCATATCTGATTTATTTACTTTATTTGTTTGCTGCTTTTCAATTTCTATTTTCTTTTCATTCTCCATTTGCGTTATTAAGTATTCAATTTTCTTAATATTTACATTCAATTCCAATTTTTTGTACTCCTCCACTAATTTCCTTATCATGTATGCTGCATCTTCAGTATCCTGGGTAATTGCTGCTTTATTGTCTGCAAACAATAGATGGTGTAGATTATGTATGTTCTTGATTTATCAGTATGGCCATGGATTTTGCATTTTTTAATCCAGTTTCTCAAACAATGATCTTTGAACATTTTAAAAAAATAATACTGATAAACAGCATCCTTGTAGCAGTCCTTCGGTAGTTTAAATTAAATTTGTATTTATTTAATTATTTATTCATATATGTCCCAAGTAGTTAAGATAGTTAAAAGATAGTAAAAAGTATTAGAGGTGAAGCAGGATTATTTCAAACAATTTTACAATGAGCAGTAATTACAGCATATAATATAATACAAAATGTGTGTTCTTATAGACAATATACCTTTAACAAGATGATCAAATAACAAATGAATAAATAATAATAATAATAATAATAATAATAATAATAATAATAATAATAATAATAATTTGTTTTCATAAAGTAATATATGATTTGAGTGAATAGGGTACTGCACACAAAATACAACAAAATAACCAATGTATAAGTAAAAATCTAAGCAAGCTTCAACTCTCAGCTCTAAGTATCTGTCTCTTACTTTTGTTGTGTTTCTATGAATTTGTAAGAAATATAATTTGCTTTCAGGGAGATGAAAAGCCTTTTCCCATCAGTGTCAAATTTGCTAACTTTATAACCCATTTAGCTCGGAAACTATTTAACATATTAGGCTGCAATTTTTAGTCATACCTATTTAGTTTAATGATCAATTTGTAAACAGTTATGTTGTTTATTAAGGAATTAATTATACAATTTGTTTATTTAAAATATATGTTTTTTTCATTATATTAAAATGTCTTCAATATTTCTTCATAATATGGATCATTTACATCAGAAGATGTCATTCAGAAGAAACACTATTCAAAGTAAAAATGTTGAAAAACACATCACAATATTTACAAAGCACACAAAATTTATATTGCTTGGACATATTATGGAACCTTCATATTTAGAAGAGGACCAATTTGTAGAATAAAGTTTCCTCTTTCAGGTTAGCTTAAATATATCTCTTTATTCCAAAGATATTAGGTGTTGTTTTTACTTTCTCTAGCACAAATGTACAATGTAAAAGTGGTTAAAGAAGGTATTGTATTCATCCAAAAATTTGATACAAGATTTCAGTGAAAATACATGATTTGAAATCCCCTGAATCTAAAAAAAGCATTCTTAGAAAAATGTGTGTGCGAAAAGTCTGTTAAATACCAAACTCAGTATCTATATAACGTCAGTATCTTCCAAGGATGGGACAAAAGACCTTCAAGAAAATCCCCCCAACTCAAACTACCCTGTACATGGCAGTTTTTTCGAAAATTTTGATTTTCTCAAAAAAGGCTCTAATGATTTTGATTAAAATACCATATATTTAAGATATTTCCATGACTAACCAATTTTCTTTATTGTAGATGATTTTTATTGAATTATGCTTAACTAGTAAGCCGCAGAGATAGACAAAAGCTTACTACACCAAAAATGTAGATCACAATAAAACACCCAATTTATGTCATATACATTTTTCTCATGGAGTCGATCAGTTTTGAGATATTCCTTGTTATTGGTTTCAGCTTTAAAAAACTATACTTTTCTCGTACAGGAATTTGTCAACTTCAGTCACATAACAACCAGCTTTTGAATATCACTTTAACCTATGGTACTCCCTTATTTTGCTTCTACTTACAAGGAAGTAAGTAATAAGACTATTTCTGCTAATTTTCCTCGATTAGCATGAAATAAATAGAAGCATAACGTTTTTAAGAGTAATTTGTTGCAGAGATGTAGAGAAAGTCATGTAAATGGAACACATCAGATTTTTTAATATTGGAAATAAATCTTGACAGAACTCAGAAAACGGGTAACATTTTCCTGTTAACTTTATTTATATGCTTATGCCTAATTAGTGTTGATTGTCTAAGAAGTCCACTGAATGAATAGCTTTGGGCAGTTGTAATATATTATTTCCAGTATATATATAGAGTAGCAATCTACTTAATCATATAGATAACTTAGTTTTTGGAATATAACATGCTTTATCTTTTATGTATTTAACATTAGATGCTTTGCATTGAACCATCTGAATAGTGTGTTTAATCTAATTGCATATTTTGTCCTGATAAAATAACAGATGTCATTAGCGTACATTAATAATGAGTACAGTAGAGTCCCGGTAATTTGAGCTAATTACAAAAAACTTGGATTATAAGGAAATATCACTAAATCAGTTGTAAATCATAAATAAATGTTTAATGAGCTTAATAATGGTTAAAAAAATAAATAAAAAAAAACAATATAGTACATGCCTGTGTTATATGCTGGGACTTTACACCATCTACAACAATGGTCAGTCTGTTACTGCTGTAAAATGTGAATGTTGACGTAAGTGCGTTTTAATGACCACTGTCTCTGGGTAGGGATTACTGTACCAATAAAGTGTTTTTTCTGAAAGGATGATAAGTGCTGTAGAATTAGTGACAGGTCAACAAAGAATGAGCAAACATAGTCATCCAAACTAATAGTATCTGTCAATCTGTAATAGAAATGCATTAGCAGTCTAAGGGCAAGGTCATTTCTGTGCATTATAAACAAATACATTAAGTGCAACAGTTTTACCCGTATTGTACATGGAAGATTGAAAGAAAATTCAAAATTTGGAAGTGCGTAAAGCGTACATGTGGATTTTACTCCAGTTTTATGTAAAATTTTAGTTTTCTAAGGCCAACTTGAAGTACAAGGAGCCTCGAAAAACCTGTGCTCGAATTACTGGTGCTATACTATATTTCCAAACTGATCCAAATCCATCTGTGGACAATTCCATCATCATTTCCTTAATCTACTTCTTAGTCTTGTGTCTTCCAGTGTGTTTGTAAAAAATCTGATGTGTTCCATTCACATGACTTTCTCTATATCCCTGCAACAAACTATTCTTAAAAACCTTATGCTTTTATTTACTTCATGCTAATCTAGAAAAATTAGCAGAAATAGCCATATTACTTGCTTCCTTGTAAGTAGAGGTGAAATAAGGGAGTACCATATGTCAAAAGCTGTTTGCTATGTCACTGAAGTACCTTTGTATGGACAGCAGTTGACAAATTCCTGTATGAGAAATGTATAAGTTTTTCATAGCAGAAACCAAAAATAAGGAATGTCACAAAAACGACGAACTCCAAGAAAAAAATGTATATAACATAAATTGTGTGATTTAACGTGCTCTACATTTTTTGTGCAGTAAGTTTTTGTCTATCTCTTATGGTTTAGCAGTTATACAAAATTCCGGAAAATTCACTCAGAATAAAGTAGTCTTCAGAGGCTATTCCCAGAAAATTCAAAATATAAATTTTATTTGTCGGATAAATGTCTTTTAATACATGATATTTTAATCAAAATCGTTAGAGCCATTTTTTAGAAAATCAAAATTTTCGAAAAAAGTTCCATATAAAGGGTAGTTTAGGGTGGGGGGATTTTTCTCAAAATCTTCGTGTCGCATCCCTGGAAGATACTAAACTTAAATACCAAGTTTGGTATTTTACCGACTTTTCATTTTTGAGTTATCGTGTTCACAGACACACGGACACAGACACACACGCACACACACGGACCTTTTTCTGAAAATACCTTTTTTTGGATACAGGGGACCCTAAAACATATATTTCCGGGGAAATCTCGGTATCGAATTTTTTGGTGGAGTGCAATATCTTCTCTATACACTATGTACATAGTGCGTATAGAGAAAGTAAAAAAGCTTTTACTTTCCTTAAAGGTTCCATATACGTGCCATATCGCAACATCTCAATTTTTTTATCTAATGTATATTTCCAGAAGTACATCTTTACAAAGTTTGTATACCTCAATGTGCTCCAAAAATCATCTGTAATAGCTTTCTCTAAAACACTGCTGTTTGCAAGGTTAATATATGATTATTTAATTAATACCCTTGTTTTAACTCTGTATGTTTACAATGGGTCTTACTAAGATTTTGTAAACTTTTATTTGAATATTTCTTAGAATTATTATTTTTAACTATGGGTAAAAGTGCCTCATTAGCTAGCTTTATTCTTTTTTTATTTTTTCTACTTAATACACAATATAACAGGTCAAAATTTGAATATGTGTGCATATGCCTGTGTGTGAACAGGATAACTCAAAAACAAAAACTAGGTAAAACACTAAACTTGGTATTTTAATTTAGTATCATCCAAGGATGCAACACAAAAATTTTGAGCAAAATCTCCCACCCCAAATTACCTTTAACGTGGAAAAAAGTTCAAACATTTTGATCTTTTTCATAAATAGCTGTAGCGATTTTGATTAAAATATTATATATTAAAGATATTTAGATGACAAATAAAATGTGTATCTTGGATTTTTTGGGAATAGCCTCTGAAGACTTTTTATTCTGAATGACTTCTGCGTTACTGGTAAACAATAAGAAAAAAACCGGTTTCGAAGCCAGTTGGTAACCATCAACGATGAAATCCACATAGCTTCGAAGCCAGTCTGGAAAAACTATACATAAGTGATACTTGAGTGTTATAAACCCAACTCAGAAATATTATATTCATAAGTATCACTGTTCCAAAACATCCTTTCATTAAAATTGTTGTTAAACATGAAGTACATTTAACAATAATTGGTTACAGGGATACAGAGAAAGTCATGTGAATGGAACACCTCATAGTTTTTTACTTTGTTCTTTGGATCACTGTTTAATGTCAATAGTGAGCCAATATATATAAATTTATTTACTTTTTCAAAAATATAATTTACTACTATATGTCTTTTACTTGAGTTGTTTGTTTTATGTGTGTGACAGACATAAATGTAGATTCGTTGTCATTCATTTTAATTTCCAATTTTCTAATTTACATGTCCAGATTTATCAGAGCTTTCTTAATATCATTCATCCCTCTTCCAATTACTACCATATCTTCTACATTCAAAAGCTTCTCTGTCCTAGCTGTTAAAAATAATCATATACATCTAATTTTTATAGCACAACATTTTCTGAGAGAAAAAAAATTAAATAACTTCCTACCACCTCTTACCCTAACCATAGAGCTCTGACAATCAATTTTATCATCATTAGTCAGTTATACAAGTGCAATAAACGAAGTTAATAGGTACCATTAAATACAAATTAACTATATTCAATGTAAATCAAGCTTTATACAAAATGTACAATATTGAAATAATATAAAAATGTCATAAATAAAATAATAACAGATGCTTAGAGAGCAGTCAATTCATAGTTGAATAAAATAAGTTATACACAAATCAAAAGAGTAGTCTTAAACTAATATTTTATGTAAGATAGATTATTTGGAATATTAATATCAATATAGAGGTTAATCTTGTGAAAGTTTATTAAGCCCATGTTGAGGAATTTCAATTATTTGTCAATTTTATATATTATAATTATGAATATCAGCTGTTATGTCAAACATACACTAACTATACTTCTTCATAAATAGCAATACAGTTGATACATACAGATTTATAATCAAAGTATTATGTTTAAAGTAAAATATTAGTTTTGAGAATTAATGATAAGAATTTCTTTCCTTTGGAGTTTTAAAAGTAAGACTTAATTTTGGTTAACAAGACCAATGTTTTATTATCATTTAAAGACATTTTAGAATTTATTATTCTATGTATTATTTTATTTCTACATCTTCTAAAATAAGGTTTACATTGGGTTTTACCAGATATCTTAGCTATAATTCTCATAGTTTTCTATTGCAAAATTAGTATACCATTGAGCATGAGAATGATTACCTCAAAATAGTATACCATTTATTAATAAACTCTGAAAATATGCAAAATATGAGATACACATATACAAAGTCCTAACAGTTCACTAAATTTCTCAACAACAATACAATCCTTAGCAGTTTTCTACACAAAAATGTAATGTTCAATTCCCAAGTTAAAAACATGTTAATAAAAATCTGATGTGTTCCATTCACATGACTTTCTCTACATCCCTGCAAAAATTATTGTTAAAAAAGCTTATGCTTCTATTTACTTCATGCTAATCAAGAAAAAAAAACTAGCAGAAATAGTCTTATTACTTGCTTCCTTGAAAGTGGAAGCAAAATAAGGGAGTATCATAGGTAAGTGATAGTCAAAAGCTGGTTGCTATGTGTCTGAAGTTCCTTTTTTTTTTGTATGGACAGGAGTTGACAAATTCCTGTATGAGAAGAGTATAAAATTTTCATAGCTGAAACCAAAAACAAGGAATATCTCAAAAACAATTACTCCAAAAAAAATGTATATAACATAAATTGTATGTTTTAAAGTGCTCTACATTTGTTGTGTGGTAAGTTTTTGTCCATCTCTTATGGTTTAGCAGTTATGCAACATTCTGTAAAATTGACCCAGAATAAAGTAGTCTTCAGAGGCTATTCCCAGAAAATTGAAAATATATATTTAATTTGTCAGGTAAATATCTTTAGTATACGATATTTTAATCAAAATCGTTGGAGCCATTTTTTAGAAAATAAAATTTTTCGAAAAAAGTTCCATGTAAAGGGTAGTTTAGGGTGGGGGGATTTTCCCCAAAATCTGCGTGTCGCATCCCTGGAAGATATTAAACTTAAATACCAAGTTTGGTATTTTACCGACTATTCTTTTTTGAGTTATCGTGTACACGGACACACGGACCTTTTTCTGAAAATACTTTTTTTGGATACAGGGGACCCTTAAACATATATTTCTGGTGAAATCTTGGTATCGAATTTTTTGGTGGAATGCAATACCTTCTCTACACACTATGTACGTAGTACGTGTGTAGAAAGTAAAAATACTAAGAACTTTATAACAGTACAGTTCAGCACATTGCTACAACATCATTATTAAGAGTAACAATTGTTGAGTTTCAGAATGTTTAAGTGTAGCAAAATCATTTAAAACCATATAATAATATTGATAAAATTGTTCTTATAATTGTTTTGCACACCTGTGTATATTGTTATGTTAATGAAAGAAAATTGTATCCATAAATAATATTTTTTTAGAGTCTGGATTATCTAATAATTCATTAATGACAATAATAACCAATCCATTGTGTTACATTCACATGGCTGCCTCAACTGATTTTGCAACAAACTACTCTTACAGAAAGTTATTATTCTATCTGCTTCATGCTAATCAAAATAAGCATTAGCATTCATGGTTTCATAACACATTTTAAGAGCTGTTCACTATGTAATAATTTTGATATTCCATTCTATTTGCACCAGGATAATTAAAATGGCATCCCATTTGACTAAAGTATGAGTGCTGCAAAATTAAACTGAAAACAAAAAGCCTCAGAAATGGTCTCCAAAAACATATTTGATAGAAATTGTGTGTTATATAAGATCTGTTCTTTTGTTTTTTTGTTTGTTATTTTTTCAGTAAGTTCTTGTCTGTTAGATGTACCATTATGAAGAGAGATTCAGAAAGAAAAGGGCTTCAGAGGTAATTCCCAGAAAAATCAAAATATACACTTTATTTGTCATGTAAATATTTTTTATTTTAATCAAAATGCAACTTTTGGGAAAATCGAAAATTGCGATATAGAGGACAGTTTGGGGTTGAGGATTTTTCGAAAAATCTTTGTGTCATATCCTTCAAAAATTCTGAGCTTAAATACCAAATTTGATGTTTAACCAACTTTTCTGTTTTTAATTATTGTGTTGACAAACACACAAATGTCATTTTTAATTTGTCTATATAGTACATGGCACATAGGTAGAGGAGGTATTACACTCTAAAAATGCGATACTGAGTTTTCACCGAAAGTACACGTTTTAGAGTCCCCTGTATCAAAAAAAAAAGTAATTTTAGAAAAAAGTCCGTGAGTATGTGTGTACATATATGTCCATGTGTCTGTGAACAGGATAACTCAAAAACGATAAGTGGTAAAATACCAGACTTGGTATTTAAGTTCAGTACCTTTCAAGGATGCGATATGGAAGATTTTGAGGGAAATTTCCCCACCCCGAACTGCCCTTTATTAGGAATTTTTTTTGAAAATGTTGTTTTTCTCAAAAATGGCTTTAAACATTTAGTTTAAAATTCCGTGTATTAAATATATTTATATAAGAAATAATACGTGTATCTTGAATTTTCTGGGAATCCTCTGAGGACTTTTTTATTCTAGATTAAGTTTGCTTAATTTTGGATAAGTAGTAAACCGTAAGAGATAGACACAAACTTATTAAACAAAAAATTTAGATCTTGCTAAAACAAAATATTTATGCCATATACATTTTTTTCGTGGAGTTGACCATTTCCAAGATATTCTTTGTTGTTTGCTTAGTTTTAAAATACTTAAAACTTTTCTCATACGAGAATGTGTTAACTCCTGGCAATACAAAAAACGGATTTTAATCAACGGCATGTCAGTCAAATTTTAAAAGAATTGACTATCACTTTAACTTAATACATTTCTTTATTTCCCTTCTACTTACAAGGAAGCAGATAATTAGACAATTTCTGCTAATGTTTATCTCGATTAACATGAATTAGACAGAAGACTAAGCTTCTTAACAGTAATTTTTATAGATATGTAGAGAAAGTCATGTGAATGGAACATATAAGATTTTTCTGTTTAATTCAGGGGTCCTCAAAACTAGTGAAATCTCAGTATTAAATTTTTGGATGGGATACAATACCTTCTCTAACTACTATGTACATTGTATATAGGGGAAGTCGAATCATTTAGCTGCTTTGGCGTAAAGCTGCGGACCTCTAGCACTCATGGTGCTTCTGACGTTACAAGAAATATCCTGGGCCGAACATCTGAGTCTCTCCCGAAAGGGAAGCTAGCTGTTCACCGGGGCAGTGGTTCCTGAAACCCATAGGAGATTGGAGAGATCCGTAGTGAACCCTACATTTGCGTTATCTCGTGGCCGCTCCGTCACAGTGTTGCCACTTCGTCCATGGCTGCAGCAGGACAATAAGCCATTTTCAAACAAACTAAAACACTAGCACACTATCACACAGCTAATATTACATTATAACGCGTTAAGAAGTCTGTAGCAAAGCAACATAGCGCAGTACAAGCGGATACTCGCGCCAACTGACAGAGTTGTCAACACCGCTATCAAAATTCCCCCTAGTTTGATACCAAAATTCCCCTAAATCGTTAGAAAACCTCCTATATATATACATTTATTTTAATTTTTTTTAAATTTATATATATGTAAATTTAAAAAAAATTATCTAAAGATTTGCAGAAAATAAGTGTATGCGCGTGCGAGTGGAGCATTCAGATTTGAAAATCCAGAAGCATATTTAAAATCTGACTTCGCTCTAAGTTTTGTAAATCTAGCAACGCCTGTGCACACGAACTTGTTGGTGCCGCATACCTTTCAGCAAAGGGTCCGCTTCCCAGTTCTTCGTATACTTTTACAAATATTTCTTTTTATTACATTCTCTACACTTATGTACATAGTGTATAGATAAGGTATTGTAATGCACCCAAAAATTCAATACCGAGATTTCACCGAAAATATATGTTTCGGGTCCCCCTGGATACAAAAAAAAAAATAGAAAAAAGTCCTTGTGTGCGTGTGTGTCTGTGGACAGCATAGCTCAAAAATGAAAATACCGTTAAATACCAAACGTGGTATTTTAGTTTGGTATCTTCCAAGGATGCGACACGAAGATTTTCAAGAAAAGTCCCCATCCCCAACTACCCTTCACGTGGAAAAATTTCGAAAATTTTGATTTTCTCAAAAATGCCCCTAACGATTTTGATTAAAATCTCTTATATATTTAAGATATTTGTATGACAAATAAAATTTATATCTCGAATTTTCTGGGAATAGCCCCTGAAGACTTTTTATTCTGAATGGTTTTTCATAACTGGTAAACCGTATGAGATATACAAAAACTTATTAGAGAGAAGACGTAGATCTCGATAAAACACAAAATTTATGTCATATATGTTACTTTTTCGTGGAGCTAGCCGTTTTTGAATTGTTCTTTGATGTTGGTATGAGTTTTATAATAATTTTCTCTTACGGGAACTTGTCAACTCCTAGCCATGCAAAGAAATGGATTTCAATCCCATAGTAACCACTTTTTAAAACATTTGATGGTGTATTCCCTTATTTCCCTTCTACTTATAAGGAACTAAATAATAAGACCGTTTCTGC
This sequence comes from Hymenopus coronatus, assembly GCA_030762935.1. Lineage (NCBI taxonomy): Eukaryota > Metazoa > Arthropoda > Insecta > Mantodea > Hymenopodidae > Hymenopus > Hymenopus coronatus. Next base: position 22,505,864 of record CM060891.1, read on the forward strand.
TAATGTTTTAGCATGAAATAGAAGCATAATCTGTTACAGAGATGTAGAGTAAGTCATGTAAATGGAACACAGATTTTCTTTAGAAGCCATTGAAACTCGTCTCTAATGTTAGGCCACACCAAAACAATTATCGCTAATGGACCAAACTGCTGATCATAGCAGATGACACAATTATGTACAATGAACTCGGGGAAATCCTAGGCCACGTTGGTTCTATTAACAATACTTTTAGTATGTTTATACACTCACAGATTCCATTTTTGTAGAAAAAGAAAAAAAAATCTGATGTGTTCCATTCACATGACTTTCTCTACATCTCTGCAACAAATTGTTAAAAAAAAAAACTACTGCTTCTCTTTACTTCCTGCTAATCGAGAAAAAAATAGCAGAAATAGTCTTATTACTTGCTTCTTTGTAAGTAGAAGCGAAATAAGGGAGTACCATAGGTTAAAGTGAAAGCCAAAAGCTGGTTGTTATGTGACTGATGTTCCTTTGTTTGTATGGACAGTTGTTGACAAATTCCTGTATGAGAAAAGTATAAGTTTTTAAAGCTGAAACCAATAACAAGAAATATTTCAAAAACGATCAAATCCACGAAAAAAACGTATACAACATAAATTGTGTGTTTTATCGTGATCTACATTTCTTGTGTAGCAAGTGCTTGTCTATCTCTTACGGTTTACCAGTTTTGCAAAATTCAGTAAAAATCATCCAGAATAAAGAGGTCTTTAGAGCCTATTCTCAGAAAATTCAAGATATACAATCTATTTGATAAGTAAATGTCTTAAATATAAGAAATTTTAATCAAAATCGTTGGAGCCATTTTTAATAAAATCAAAATATACACATTTTTTTTCCAGGGTAGTTGGGGGTGGGTGGATTTTCTTGAAACTCTTCGTGTCGCATCCAAGTTTGGTTTTCGTTTTTGAGCTAAGCTGTCCACACACACACACACACACACACACACACACACACACACACACACACACACACAGACATATTTCTAAAAATGTTTTTTTTATTCAGGGGGTCTCAAAACATATATTTCTGGTGAAATCTCGGTATCAAATTTTGGGTGCAATACAATACCTTCTCTATATACTATGTATATAGTACGTATAGAGAGAGAAAATAAAAATGGAATCTCTTGAGTATATAAATATACTAAAAGTATTGCTAATGCGACCAATGTTTTGTTTTTTCCTTACAAATTTAATTTTGGACGTTTTTGCCTTTTTTGAGAAAGGCCCTTTGTTTTATTTTACTTAATTCACCCCTCACCAACCAGAATATTGAATCGAGTGTCGTTTTCCCCCTACACGTATATCGCTATCCTATCCTTACCATTGATTCACTTGAGCTAATCGCAGTATTCTACGTAATTTAAGGCAGTGAGTACGGGGTATAGGTGCTCGATCGTGAGTGTTTTATTCCATTTTCTATATTGAAGAACCTACAAAGTACCCCCTAAAAGGACCTCCAATATTTAGCATTTCCCCTAAAAAAAAAAACCCTGATACTTTCCCCCCTACATTCACCCGTGAAAGACATTTCCCCTTAAATTTTGGGGGAAAACCCTTAAAGTGGCAACCCCGCAAACTGAAACTACATTGTTACATCTTGCAACAAATGACACCATTGCTTGACGCAGCATGCATCTATTGGCAGAGAGGCAGATACGCTTATCAGCTGAGACACTGTGCTGGCTGTCAGGGATCACTTTGGTTCTCCCCGACTTTAAGTGGGTTTGTGAGACGCCTTAATACCCTCCGGCGACTAACTTTGGGAGTTTGCTTAGTAGACAATAAAGCAGATATCTGTCGATCCCACCGAGGTTGTTGGTAGCCGTCCCTTCGGTTTGAGTTTTGCAAGTGGCGATCCAATTACAGGGATTGGGGGGGGGGGCGAAGTATACATACAGTACTTTTCAGAACGTCATAAACAATCTTGCCCCACTCCTAGTCCTCTCACCAAAGCTTCGATCCTAGGCGACTCCTGGGGTTTCTGATGGACAAAGCGGCGCAAGGGCGGGTTTTGTCCGGGTTTTCCGGTTTCCTCTGCCATCGCAATCCATCAGTGCTCCATCGTCATTCCATGTATCATCAGGTTGTCAGCTGCGGTGCTATAATTAGTAAACGCGGCGTTAAACACTATCATAAAGAATCTGATGTGTTACACTCACATGACTTTCTCTAGCTCTTCTACAAACTTCTTACATAAGATTATTCTTCTTTCTGCACCTTGGTAATCGAGATAATCATTAGCAGAATGTTCTTACTACTTAGTTCCTTGTAAGTAGGAAGAAAATAAGGGAATACACTAGGCTAAACCGATACTCAAATGTTTTAAAATCTGTCGTTATTCGATTGTCATTGCAAATCGCTTCTTTGCTTGGCCAGGAGTAGAACAAAAGAAAAACGGACACTTCCTGTCTGAGAAAAGTATAAGTACTCACAACTGAAACCAAAAACAAGGAATATCTCGGAAACGGTTACCTCCACAACAAAACTGTAAAGGACATATATTGTGTGTTTTGATCAGATCAAAATTTTCTGTGTAGTAAGTTTTTGTCTATCTCTTACCGCTTAGCAGTTAAGCAACATTTAGCAAAATTCATCCAGAATAAGGAGCTCTTCAGAGGCTATTCCTAGAAGATTCAAGATATACATTTTATTTGGTATGTAAATATCTTTAATATTCGGGATTTAAATCAAAATCGTTAGACATTTTTTAGAAAATCAAAAGTTTCGACAACTTTTCCATGTAAAGGGTAGTTGGGGGTGGGGGATTTTCTTGAAAATCTTCGTGTCGCATCCTTTGAAGATACCAAACCTAAACACCAAGTTTAGCATTTAACGGTATTTTCGTTTTTGAGCTCTGCTGTCCACAGATGACACTGATGATACATGGAATGAAGATGGAGACATGGTGAATGCGATGGTGGGGGAAACTGGAGGACCTGGAGAAAACCCGCCCTTGAACCGCTTTGTCCATCACACCTATGGCAGAGGAGTAGAGCAGTCTTTTTACTTTCTCTATACGTACTATGTACATAATGTATAGAGAAGGTATTGTATTCCACCCAAAAATTCGATACCGATACTTCACCGGAAATACACGTTTTGGGTCCCCCTGAATCCAAGGTATCTTGGTATCTTCCAAGGATGCGACACGAAGATTAGCAAGAAAATCCCCCCACCCCAACTACCCTTTACATGGAACTTTTTTCGAACATTTTGATTTTCTCAAAAATAGCTCTAACGATTTTGATTAAAGTATCGTATATTAAAGATGTTTACCTGACAAATAATATGTATATCTTGAATTTTCTGGGAATAGCCTCTGAAGCCTACTTTATTCTGGAGGAATTTTGCATAACTGCTAAACTGTAAGAAATGGATAAAAACTTACCACACAAAAAATGTAGAGTACATTAAAACACACAATTTATGTTATATGATTTTTTTTTCTCGAGAAGTTGGTCGTTTTTGAGATATTCCTTGTTTTTTGGTTTCAGCTTTGAAAAACGTATACTTTTCCCATACAGGAATTTGCCAATTCGTGTCCATACAAACAAAGGAACTTCAGTCACCTAGTAACCAGCTTTTGACTTCACTTTAACCTATGGTACTCCCTTATTTCGCTTATACTTACAAGGAAGCAAGTAATAAGACTATTTCTGCTATGTTTTTCTCGATTAGCTTGAAATAAATAGAAGAATAAGCGTATTAACAATAATTTGTTACACAGGAGTAGAGAAAGTTATGTGGATGGAATCAGATTTTTATTAATAGATATAGGGATTCTTAATTTGCCTAATGAATACAAAATCAACACTTATTCATTTCAAAAATAGATGGAGGCTGTTATTACTTTCTCTACATGTACTATGTGCGTAGTGTACTGAGAAGGTATTGTAATAAAAAATTCGATACCGAGATTCCACCTGAATGTTTTAGAAAAAGGTCCTGTGTGTCTGTGGCCAGCAAGCTCAAAAACCAAAAGTTCGTTAAATACCAAACTTGATTTTTATTGCAGTATCTTCCAAAGATTCGACACGAAGATTTTCAGAAAATCCCCCCACCCAAAATAACTTTTCCATGGAAAATATATCGAAAAATTTTATTTTATTAATATTGGCTCTAACGATTTTGCTTAAAATATCTTATACTTAGCATATTCACTTTAGAAATAAAATGTATATCTTGAATTTTCTGTGTATAGCCACTGCAGACCGCTTTATTTTGAATGATTTTACTGAATTTTGCATAATTAGTAAACCGTAAGAGATAGAAAAATCTGATGTGTAACATTCACATGACTTTCTCCGTATCCCTGCAACAAATAATTCTTAAAAAGCTTATACTTCTATTTACTTTATGCTAATTAGAAAAAAAATAGCAGAAACAGTCTTATTACTCGCTTCCTTTTAAGTTGAAGCGGAATAAGGGACAACCGTAGGTTAAAGTGATAGTCAAAAGCTGGTTGCTATGTCAATGAAGTTCCTTTGTTTATATGGATAGGAGCTGACAAGTTCCTGTATGAGAAAAGTATACGTTTTTCATAGCAGAAACCAAAAATAAGGAATGTCACAAAAACGACGAACTCCACGGAAAAATGTATATAACATAAATTGTGTGTTTTAATGTGCTCTACATTTTTTTGCGGTTTAGCAGTTATTCAAAATTTAGTAAAATTCATTCAGAATAAACTACTCTTCAGAGGCTATTCCCAGAAAATTCAAGATATACATTTCATTTGTCAGGTAAATATGTTTAATATCCGAAATTTTAATCAAAATCATTAGAGCCATTTTTGAGAAAATCAAAATTTTCGAAAAAGGTTTCATGTAAGGGGTAGTTGGGGGTGGGGGGATTTTTCTCAAAATCTTCGTGTCGCATCCCTGGAAGATACTAAACTTAAATACCAAGTTTGGTATTTTACCGACTTTTCGTTTTTGAGTTATCGTGTTCACAGACACACGGACACACACACACACACACACACACACACACACACGGACCTTTTTGTGAAAATGCTTTTTTTGGATATTGGGGACCCTAAAGCATATATTTCCGGTGAAATCTCGGTATCGGTGGAGTGCAATACTTTCTCTATACACTATGTACATAGTGCGTATGGAGAAAGTAAAAAACTTACTACAGAAAAAATGTACATCTCCTTAAACACACACAATTTATGACATATCATTTTTTATGAATTTAGCCGTTTTCGAGATATTCCTTGTTATTGGTTTCAGTTTTAAAATACTAAAATTGTCTCATATTTTGTCACACGTTGCGTAGCAACTCTTGACCACGGATTTCAATCCCATAGCAACTACATTTTAAAACATTTGAGTGTCGGTTTAGCCTAGTGTATTCCCTTACTGCCCTTCTACTTATAAGAACCTAAGTGTTAAGATTGTTTATTTCGATTAGCATGAAGTAAATAGAAGAACAGGTTTTAACACTAATTAGCTATAGAGATGTAGAGAAAGTAATGTGAATGCAACATATCAGATTTTGTTTATTGTTTTATTTTAATTCAAAGATCTTGTTAGGGAGTAATTCCTATTGAGAGAAAGTAAAAACAATGGGTCAAGGACAGAGCCCTGAAAAACACATGTTGCATGAAACCTCAATACCAATTGTTTGCTATCCAGAAAATCTGATATGTTCCATTCACATGACTTTCTCTATATCTCTGTAAACTATTATTGTTATAAGCTTTTCGTTTATTTATTTCATGCTGATTGAGAAAAATTAACAGAAAGGGTAGTTTGGGGTGGGGGGATTTTTCTCAAAATCTTCGTGTCGCATCCCTGGAAGATACTAAACCTAAATACCAAGTTTGGTATTTTACCGACTTTTCGTTTTTGAGTTATCGTGTTCACAGACACACGGACCTTTTTCTGAAAATACTTTTTTTGGATACAGGGGACCCTAAAACATATATTTCCGGTGAAATCTCGTTATCGAATTTTTTGGTGGAGTGCAATACATTCTCTATTCACTATGTACATAGTGAGTATAGAGAAAGTAAAAAGACAATAGCAATTTTTGGGTGTTGCAACAAGTGATCTAACACTTGTAGATCGGTATAGCTGTATAAATTGCCCATACAGAATCTACACTCATCGTATGCCCATCAACTTTGCAGAAGAGGTATTTCAATTCCCATCCACAAAAACGCTTTCATCCATTCCTTATCTGATGACACATTCAGGAAAGAGCTGCCAGTCCTTGAGTCAATGACTCCATAAGTTTAGACACCCTCCCTTTCTAAACCCTGGCACCATATCTACATTATCTTCCTTTCCAAGAACTTTGAACTTCCACACTTACTGTTTTGTCTTGCCAACGCTAATAGTCTGCGTAATAGATAGGAAACTTGCCAACGCAATCCAGCAAATCTTCTGGCTTTCCTCCTAATTCTTTTGCTTCCTCTCTTTAACCTAAAATAAACGTATTTAGGTAGTTTATTTACTTAATTAAAAATATGTGTTCCATTCGCATGACCTCTCTATACATCTCTGCAACAAATTGTTATTTAACAATTATTGTTAAAAAATATTATGCTTCCTCTTACTTCATACTAACGAGAAAAACTTAGCAGAAATAATCGTATTACTTGCTTCCTTGTAAGTAGAAGCGAAATAAGGGAGTACCATAGCTTAAAGTGATAGCAAAAGATGGTTGCTATTTGACTGAAGTTCCTTTGTTTCTGTGGACAGGAGTTGACAAATTCCTGTATAAGAAAAGTATAAGTTTTTAAAGTTCTCCACGAAAATATATAAATGTCTGCTTTAGCGTGCTGTATATCTTTTGTGTGGTAAGTTTTAGTCCATCTCTTAAGGTTTAGCAGTTATGAAAAATTCCGAAAAAAATTTATCCAGAATAAAGTAGTCTTCAGAGGCTATTCTCAGAAAATTCAAAATATAAATTTTATTTGTCTGGTAAATATATTTAATATACGATATTTTAATCAAAATCGTTAGAGCCATTTTTAAGAAAATAACACTTTTTGAAGAAAGTTCCATTTAATGGCTGGTTTGGGGTGGGGGATTTTTCTCAAAATCTTCGTGTTGCATCCCTGGAAGCTACTAAACTTAAATACATTATTTCAAGAAAATAACATATTTGCTCTATAATATTCTTATTTCCATTACTGTATTTAGAAATATAACTGAAAGACATGTTTTCTTTTAATATACTCCTTTTCATAAAATATTCACTTTAAGATTTTGTCCCGCATAATTTTATTTACGCGCAAGTTCTGCGCTTTCTTCAGTTCCGTAGATAATTATTTATAGAATACACTTAATAATTGTAATCTCTACAGCTAATTGAAACATTTGGCCAGCATAATTTTTTCTGCGCAAATTCTGCGCCTTTTTCAAGTCCGTAAATTATAATGGTTAAATACAGTTGACAATTGTAACAATTGCAATCTCTACGGCAACTGTAACATTTTTTCCCGCGCAATTTTATTTCTGCCCAAGTTTTGAGTCTTCCTCAGTTCTATAGTTATAATGATAGAATTCAATCTTCAAGTTTTGTAATGCTAGAGATTTAATTTTCAAAGAATAATGGATCTAAAACAATGCACGCCTCTTATGGGCACTTAACTAATTATTCATTGACTCACACATTTTTACTTTCTCTACACGTACTAAAATAAAATAAAATCTGTAATACAACATCCTGGCATCTTGTTCCTTATACCAGGACGTATATTGCAAACTTTATAATTTATTTCCCACTTTTAAATTATTGTTATACATCATTATTTTACAGATAATACTTATATACTATTAACTCAAAATTTAATTTAAAACAAAAACAAATTAATATAAACTGAAATAAAATAAATTCCAGCCATAAAATAACTTTCACTAACACTAAATCATCTATTATTAATTACTGGAACCCAGTAACCAAATAACTGGTAACCAGCTATTTACCCATAAAACTATGCTCTAGATTATTAAGATAAATGAAAAACTAATCCTATACTACTGGTATCCAGCAGAATATGCACTGGTAACCAGCGCATCTAAATAATTACATTATACAATAATTTCTTTACATTGTAGTAAACTATAGCAAATTGTCTTTTACTTCCTTTGGCTAATATCTGTTACTAATTATACCTAATCTTTTACTTCATATTTACACTAAACTCGCTGTATTTAGCTTTTTAACACTATTTAGCACTTCACTAACACTTCCTCCTCAACGTCATATCCCCTTGCCTCGTACTGTCCACCGCCAGAAGCCCATAATCCACCATTCCTGCTCTCATACGCCCTCTGGTCCCTCTTATCACTCTGGTCTACACCGGCTCCTTCTTCTTCGCCTCTTTCTACTATGCTCGGCTCTCCTTCATCTTCCATTAGTCTCCAGTCTCCATTTAGAATTAGTTTGCATTATTTATTCTTCCTCTTCTTCCTATGCACTTTCTCCCTTGGGTTCATAGTTATTTAAGTTGCAATAGTATTTGCTTATATTTCTGTGTTTAAGTTTTTATCAGTTTACTAATTTCGAATTCTGTCGGATCTTCTTAATTCGTCTCTGACTAGTTCACGGGTTGGTATTTCCACCTGTTCAATTCTCTCTTCTCAGGAAATTTTACTAACTATATTCGCTAACTTCTCTAGGTGGATATATAAGTCTTCATTTCTTAATATGTCCGCTATTTTGTGCCCAGTTAGTTCAGTTCGTAATTGAGTTATTTGTTCACCATGTCGCGGACGTTCAAACAGGACGTGTTCGGGTTTATCTTATTTGTTACAAATAGCACAATTATCATTTAAGGTTTTATTAATCTTTTTCCAATATGTTTTGTAAGGCCCATGTCCGGTGATGTAATGGATTAGTCCTCTACACGTAATATGCGCATAGTGTATAGAGAAGGTATTGTATTCCATCCAAAAACTCGATGTTGAGATTTCACCGGAAGTACTTGTTTTGAGGGCCCCTGAATCCAAAAACAAATCATTTTTAGAAAAATAGCCATGTATGTATCTGTGGAAAGCATAGCTCAAAAATGAAAAGACCATCAAATACGAATCTTGGTATCTTCCAAGAATGCGACACAAAGATTTTTCAAGAACATCCCCCACCCCTAAGTACCCTTTACATGGAACATTTTTCGAAAATTTTGATATTCTCAAAAAAGGTTCTAAAGATTTTGATTAAAATACCGTATCAGGCATTTTTATGACAAACGAAATGTTTATCTTGCATTTTCTGGGAATAGCCTCTGAACACCTCTTCATTCTAGATGACTTTTATACAACTGGTAAACCGTAAGAGATATAAAAAGAACTTGTAAATGTAAATCTCATTAAAACACACAATGCTATATGTTTCGAGATATTCTGGGTTACTGGTTTCAATTTTAAGCCACTTTAATTTTTCTCAGACGAGAAGACTTTTTTTTTCGTTTTTCGTTTGTTTACTCCTGGCAAGAGATTGCAATTTCAATTGTTTTACATAGCGACCGGCTTTCAAAGGACGAGACTGTCACTTAAGCCTGTGTATTTTCTTATTTCCCTTCTATTTACAAGGAAGCTAGTAAGACTAATTCTGCTTATGCTTATCTTGATTAGCATGATGTAGATAACAGATTAATGATTTGAATAACATGTTCTTTTACCGAACAGCTGGAGGACAACATTTGAATGGGACACATTAGATTTTTTTCCCTTCTATTTATAAGGACAATTTCTGCTAATGTTTATTTGATTATCATGAAATAGGTAGAACAATATCTTGTTACAGAGATGTAGAGAAAGTCGTGTGAATGGTTCACATTACATTTTTTAAGTTCCATCACGCTATATCGTTATATATTGGGCCTCCTTTACGGTGTTTTAGCAGGGAATTTCTAGTTCCTGGGTTGGGCGCTGTATGTGCATGGCTTTGAAATGTATGGGGGAAGAGCGAATGACCCGACCTCTCCAACGCTAAAGCGTGAAGCCATCAGTCACGTGACAAAGGGAGAGACGTGCAATGTCGCTAAAGGCGCTAATGAAAAGGTGTGACGATAGAAACAACTCATTGTCTATCGGTTCTTTACGTTGGGTTTAAATCGTTTCATTTTCTTCAAACATACACACATTCATTCACTCTCACATACATACTTCCAGACTCTGTGGGGGATAGGGAATAATTCTGGTTACAGAAACATTCCCCACCCCAGCCGGGAATCGAACCCGGGACCTCCGTGTGAGAAGTCAGCTCGCTGACCACTCGACCATTTACATTTTTACTTTCTCTATACGCACTATGTACATAGTGAATAGAGAAAGTATTGCACTCCACCAAAAAATTCGATACCGAGATTTCACCGGAAATATATGTTTTAGGGTCCCCTTTGTCTAAAAAAAGCATTTTCACAAAAAGATCCGTGTGTGCGTGTGTGTGTGTGTGTCCGTGTGTCTGTGAACACGATAACTCAAAAACGAAAAGTCGGTAAAATACCAAACTTGGTATTTAAGTTTAGTATCTTCCAGAGATGCGACACGAAGATTTTGCGAAAAATCCCCCACCCCAAACTACCCTTTACATGGAACTTTTTTCGAAAATTTTGATTTTCTAAAAAGTGGCTCTAACGATTTTTATTAAAATATCATATATTAAAGATATTTACCTGACAAATAAAATGCATATTTTGAATTTTCGGGGAATAGCCTCTATAGACTACTTTATTCCGGATGAATTTTGCATAACTACTAAACTGTAAGAGATGGACAAAAACTTAACGCACAAAAAATGTAGGGCACGTTAAATCACACAATTTATGTTATATACATTTTCTTCGTGGAGTTGATCGTTTTTGAGATATTCCTTTTTCTTGGTTTCAGCTTTGAAAAACATACTTTTCTCATACAGAAATTTGTCAACTCCTGTCCACACAAACAAAGGAACATCAGTCACATAGCAACCAGCTTTTGGCTTTCACTTTAACCTATGGTACTCCCTTATTTCGCTTGTATTTACAATAAAGCAAGGAATAATACTATTTCTGCTAATTTTCCTCGATTAACATGAAATAAATAAAAGATAAGTGTATTAACAATCATTTGTTACAGAGAGATAGAGAAAGTCATGTGAATGGAATACATTAGATTTTTGTATGTGTAGCCTATTATTTATTACCTTATTTCCCATCTACTTATAAGGAACAATGTAGTAAGATCATTTCTGCTAATGTTCTTTCGTAAGAAAGTCATGTGAGTGGAACGCATCAGATAGTTTACTGTCACTAGTCCGTATGTACAAAGTACGTAGAGTATAGAGAAGGTATTGTATTGCACCGAAAAATATGATCGAGGATTCATTAGAAATATCTGCTTTGAAATACAAAAAAAAAAAAAAAAAAAAAAATTAGAAATATGTCCGTCTGTATGTGTGTGTGTGTGTGTGTGTGTGTGTGTGTCTGAGGGCAGTATAGCTCAAAAACAAAAAGTCGGATGAATACCAAACTTGGTATTTAAGTGCAATATCTTCCAAGGATGCGACGCGAAGATTTTCAAGAAAATCCTCCCACTCCAAACTACCCCTTTCATTGAACATTATTAGAAAAGTTTGATTTTCTCAAAAATGTTTATAACAATTATAGTTAAAATTATCGTACAAATAAAATGTATATCTTGAATTTTATGTGAATAGGCTCTGAGACCTCTTTTCTGGACGAATTTTGCATAACTGGCAAACTGTAAGAGTTAGAATAAAACTTATTACACAAAAAATATAGAGCTGATGTGTATTTTATGCCATGTGCATTTTTGTTGTAGAGTTGACCGTTTCTAAGATATTCCTTGTTATTGGTTTCAATTTTAAAATACCTATACTTTTCTCAGACAGGAAGTGTCCATTTTTCTTTTGTTCTAGTGCTGGCCAAGCAAAGAAGTCAATTTCAATGACAATCGCATAACGTTTGCTTTTAAAACATTTGACTATCGCTTTAGCATAGGCATTTCTTCAGTTCTCTCTACTTATAGGAACTAAGTACATTCTGCTAATGTATATCTTGATTAGCATGGTGTAGAAGGAAGTATAATCTTTCGTAAGAAGTCTGTCTGTAGAGCAGTTAGAGAAAATAATGTGAGTGTAACACTTTTTTTTCCCTTCCATTTCTAGCCTTGGAAAAAGGCGTTCAGTTCAAAGCGTGCCCTCGGGGGATACCTACTGCGTTTTCTGAGTCTTTTCAGTTACGGAGCCGAGGCACAAAGGCTGTAAGGATAAGAAAGGCTCATGCATACTTACTAGAGTTTTGCCAGAAACGCACTGTCGCAACATTAATTCTGAGGTATATGCCATGTGGCGTGTTACAAACATTTGGAGAGGTTCATAAAATTAATTTAAACAAAAATGATCTTATATATATTTGGTTTAATGGGAAACTAAATGCGGAAACTGGCCAAATAATGACATTTTGAATTTCTCTACTACATAGAGAAATACGAAAAGTGTATTGCACCAAAAAAGTCCATGCCGAAATATATCGTTTGAGCTCTCCTGCATAAAATAGTGAATAGAGAAGGTTTTGTATTCCACCTAAAATCTTGATGCCGAGATTTCACCGGAAATGTATTTTTGAGGCCCTCTGTGTACAAAAAAAAAACACATTTTAGAAAAAGGGTCGCTTGTATATGCGTGGTATCCAAGGTCGCGGGTTCAATCCCGGCGGAGGACGATGGTGTTTTTGGAAGGGAAGTAAAGCTGTTGGGTCCGTGTCGTGGATTTACGGCATGTAAAAGAACCTAAAAACTGATGAAGAGACCTCTGAGTAAAATTAAACGGTCTTTCACGCCCAATATAGAATGGGAGACAGAACCACAGCAGTTAAAGAGCGTCCATAAATAAAACTTCATTTCATTTCTGTCTGTGGACAGTATTGCTGAAAAAGAAAATAACGTTAAATTCCAAACTTGGTATTTAAGTTTGTATGTTCCAAGGATGCGACACGAAAATTTTCAAGAAAATGCCTCCACCCGGAATTTATCGCCCTCCGTTGTGTAGTGGTTCAAACCGGGCGGAGGAGATGAAATTTTTCGATCGTAAAAATTCTTGGCTTCCTTTTGAAGGGAAATAAACCGTTGATCCCATGTCGTAGATTTAGGCATCTTAAAGAATCTCAAGCCTAATAAATAGGTTTATTAAAAAAAATCTGATGTGTTACACTCACATGACTTTCTCTAACTCTTCTACAAACTTCTTGCATAAGCTAATTCTTCTCTCTGCCCCTTGCTAATCGAGGTACTCATTAGCACAATGTTCTTATTACTTAGTTCCGTATAAGTAGGAAGAAAATAAGGGAATACACCAGGCTAAACTATTGTCAAATGTCTTAAAAGCTGTCGTTACGCGATTGTCATTATAAATCGCTTCTTTTCTTGGCCAGGAGTAGAACAAAAGAAAAACAGACACTCCCGTCTGAGAAAAGTATAAGTACTTCACAACTGAAACTAATAACAATGAGTACCTCGAAAACGGTAAGCTCACGAGAAAAATGTATATGACATAACTTGTGTGTTTTAAAAAAGCCTACATTTTTTGTATGGTAAGTTTTTGTTTATCTCTTACGGTTTATTAGTTATGCCAAATTTAGCAAAATTCATCCAGAATAAACAGGTGTTATAAACTATTCCCGGAAAATTCAAGATATACATTTTATTTGTCAGGTAAATATCTTTAATATACGATATTTTAATCAAAATCGTTAGAGCCATTTTTAAGAAAATCAAAACTTTCGAAAAAAGTTCCATGTAAAGGGTAGTTTGGGGTGGGGGTATTTTTCTCAAAATCTTCGTGTTGTATCCCTGAAAGATACTAAACTTAAATACCAAGTTTGGTATTTTAGCTCCTTTTCGTTTTTGAGTTATCGTGTTCACAGACACACGGACACACACACACCACGGACCTTTTTCTGAAAATGCTTTTTATGGATACAGGGGGTCCTAAAACATGTATTTCCGGTGAAATCTCGGTATCGAATTTTTGGGTGGAATGCAATACTTCTCTATCCCTATGTACATTGTACATACGAGGCTAGAGAAAATAAAAAGTAAGCGGTGTTTCACGTCCAATATAGAATGGAGCGCTGAGAATCAGAATAGTTAAAGAGCGTACATAAATAAAACTCCGTTTCCATTTCCACCAGGAATTTACTAATTACGTGGAATTTTTTTGAAAATTTTGTTTCTTTCAAAAATGGCTCTAACGATGTTGATTAAAATGCAGTGTATTAAAATATTTACATATCAAAAAATCTGATGTGTTCCATTCACATGACTTTCTCTATATCTCTGCAACAAATTATTGTTAAAAAGCTTATGCTTCTATTTATTTCATATTAATCGAGAAAAAAATAGCGGAAATAATCGTATTACTTGCTCCCTTGTACGTAGAAGCGAAATAAGGGAGTACCTTAGGTTAAAGGGATAGTCCATTTGTTTGTATGGGCAGTGGTTGACAAATTCCTGTATGAGAAATGTACAAGTTTTTCAAAGCTGAAACCAACAACAAGGAATATATTAAAAACGAGCACTCCACGAAAAAAAATGTATATTATATAAATTGTGTGTTTTAACGTCTCTACATTTTTCATGCAGTACGTTTTTGTCCATCTCTTGCGGTTTAGCAGTTATGCAAAATTCCGTAAAATTCATCCAGAATAAAGTAGTATTCAGAGGCTATTCCCAGAAAATTCGACAAACATTTTATTTGTGAGGCAAATGTCTTTAATATACCATATTTTAATCAAAATCGTTAGAACCATTTTTGATAAAATAAAAATTTTCGAAAAAAGTTCCATGTAAAGGGTAGTTGGGGGATGGGGGGATTTTCTTGAACATCTTCGTGTCGCATCCTTGGAAGATACCTTGGATTCAGGGGGACCCAAAACGTGTATTTCCGGTGAAATCTCGGTATCGAATTTTTGGGTGCAATACAATATCTTCTCTATACACTATGTACATAGTATGTGTAGAGAAAGTAATAAAAAATAGGTATATCTTGAATTTTCTGGAGGCATCATTATACGCATAATTTATGTCAGTACTTTTTATATCGAGTTTACCGTGTCCTAGATATGCCTTATTATTGTTTAAAATATGTTATTTTTTTCAGACGGCAAGTCGTCTTTTGTTTCACTGCTGCCCGGGCAAAGCGAATCCGTTTTAAAATATCTGACTAACGATTTTCGATGGCGAAAATTATAGAATTAAGGCTCGAATCACTACAACATTCACTGTATCCGCCAGATTTGGCCACAAGTAACGTTTTTTACTTTCTCTATACGCACTATGTACATAGTGAATAGAGAAACTATTGCATCCACCAAAAATGTCGATACCGGGATTTCACCGGAAATATATGTTTTAGGGTCCCCTTTATCTAAAAAAAAGCATTTTCAAAAAAAGGTCCGTGTGTGTGTGTCCGTGTGACTGTGAACACGATAACTCAAAAACGAAAAGTCGGTAAAATACCAAACTTGGTATTTAAGTTTAGTATCTTCCAGGAATGCGACACAAAGATAGAAAAATCCCCCCACCCCACCAACTACCCTTTACATGGAACTTTTTTCGAAAATTTTGATTTTCTCAAAAATGGCTCTAATGACTTTGATTAAAATTTCGTATATTAAACATATTTACCTGACAAATAAAATGTATATCTTAAATTTTCTATGAATAGCCTCTGATGAGTAGTTTATTCTGCATGAATTTTACTGAATTTTGAATAACTGCTAAACCGTAAGAGATGGACCAAAGCTTGCTACACAAAAACTGTAGAACACGTTAAAACACACAATTTATGTTATATACATTTTTTTCGTGGAGTTCGCGTTTTTGAGACATTCCTTATTTTTGGTTTCTGCAATGAAAAACATATTTTTCTCATACAGGAACTTGTCAACTCCTATCCATATAAACAAAGGAACTTCATTGACATAGCAACCAGCTTTTGACTATCACTTTAACCTATGGTAGTCCCTTATTTCGCTTCTACTTACAAGGAAGCAAGTAATAAGACTATTTCTGCTAATTTTTTCTGATTAGCATAAAGTAAATAGAAGTATAAGCTTTTTAAGAACAATTTGTTGCTGGGATATAGAAAAAGTCTTGTGAATGGTACACATCAGATTTTTATATTTCCAAACTTGAAAAAGTGACTCGACGGGAAACGAATCACGTCTGAAGAAGAGCCCATTTCCCAAACACATGCCTATTTTGAAGTCCTACTTTTTGGAAGACTTAAAACAGTTGGCGAAACGCTGGGAAAAGTGTATCGAGCTAAAAGGAGACTATGTTGAAAAAAAATCTGATGTGTTACACTCACATGTCTTTCTCTAGCTATTCTACAAACTTCATAATAAGATTCTTCTTCTTTCTGTACCTTGCTAATCGTGGTACTCATTAGCACAATGTTCTTATTATTTAGTTCCGTATAAGTAGGAAGAAAATAAGGGAATACACTAGCCTAAATCAATAGTCAAATGTTTTAAAAGCCGTCATGCGATTGTTACTACAAATCGCTTCTTTTATTCGTCAGGAGTAGAACAAAAGAAAAACAGACACTCCCGTCTGAGAAAAGTATAAGTACTTCACAACTGAAACTAATAACAATGAGTACGTCGAAAACGGTAAGCTCACGAGAAAAATGTATATGACATAACTTGTGTGTTTTAAAAAAGCCTACATTTTTTGTATAGTAAGCTTTTGTCTATCTCTTACGGTTTACTAGTTATGCCAAATTAAGCAAAATTCATCCTGAATAAACAGGTCTTCAGAAGCTATTCCCAGAAAATTCAAGATATACATTTTATTTGTTGGGTGAATATCTTTAATATATGATATTTTAATCAAAATCGTTAGAGCCATTTTTAAGAAAATCAAAATATTTGAAAAAAGTTCCATGTAAAGGGTAGTTTGGGGTGGGGGTATTTTTCTCAAAATCTTCGTGTTGTATCCCTGAAAGATACTGAACTTAAATACCAAGTTTGGTATTTTAGTTACTATTCGTTTTAGAGTTATCGTGTTCACAGGCACACGGACACACACACATACACGGACCTTTTTCTGAAAATCCTTTTTTTAGATCAAGGGGACCCTAAAACATATATTTCCGGTGAAATCTCGGTATCGAATTTTTTGGTGGAGTGCAATATCTTCTCTATATACTATGTACATAGTTCGTATAGAGAAAGTAAAAATCTGATGCGTTCCATTCACATGACTTTCTCTACATCTCTAAAACGAATTATTGTTTTAAAGCTTAAGCTTCTTTTTACTTCATGCTAATCGAGAAAAAATTAGCAGAAATAGTCTCATTAGAGGAGAAGCGGCGAATATGGAACAGTCGGGCAATATGGAACACCGTATTTCCCGCCAAATCTGTTATGCTATTTGGCGGTAAGAAGCACGATACGGTAGCTTTAGATCAGGCCTTTGTTTTAGCCTCATTGTTGGTAGCTTGCTTGAAAAGAAATGCCGCATAGCCTTTGGAAACATTTTACAGGTAAGACTGACATATTTTTTAACGTCCATTTGTGACTCTATTACATGTTCAATATAATGTATCTGAGGCTCGACATGTTAGGCTACACTTTCCGTCATTGTAATCATCTGCATAAATATACTGATACGGTTAAATGAATGTGAATTGCAAGATGGCGAGGCGGGTGATATGGAACAGTTCAAGGTGGGTAATACGGAACAGTGTTCCACATTAAAAAAAAATGTTGTTTCAGAAAGTGATTTAAAGGGGAAAAAAGGTAGCAAACGCTATTGTTTCCAATGCATTTAGTTTTTAGTATATTCAAGAGAGCTGATAATAGATTAATACTACAAATTAGTGTCCCACACGTTTACAAATTCTAGAAAAGGGATGTATCTTAATATGACTGTGGAAATCGGTGCTCATGCCTCCACATCTGAAGATCCTTTACAGTTTCTGGGCCAGAATATTTTCTGATGATGCCGGAGCAGAAGAATGGATACAGTGTTCAGAATGTGAATCTTGGTCCCACAGTGCTTGTTCCGATGTGATTACTGTAAATGATTTAAACGTAATGTTATCATATTTTAAATAATTGAAGTGAATATTGCACAAGTTTTGTTATATTCATAATCTATGTAAGTTTTGATACTTTTTAATTGGTATCATTCAGTATTACGGGAAGTGTTCCATATTACCCCCAGGGCTGATAATGCTGGAGAAACGCAGTGTCTTCAAAATATGGGTTTCCTTCCATTTTGGTAAATATTAGCAACTTATGACCAATACTGTATGCTTTCTGTGCCTTATTCTTTGTGTTAAGCCACGTTTATAAACATTATATAACATTTATTGCAATAAAACTGTATTTTTCAAAATGGTGTTCCATATTCACCGCATCTCCTCTATTTGGTTCAATACAAGTATAAGGAAAATAAGGCAGTACCATAGGCTAAAGACGTAGTCAAAAGCTGGTTGTTATGTGACTGAAGTTCCTTTGTTTGTAAGGACAGGAGTTGACAAATTCCTGTATGAGAAAAATATAAGTTTTTTAAACCTGAAGCCAGTAACAGGGATATCTCAAAAATGATCAACTCCACGAAAAAAAAATATATATAACATAAATTGTGTGTTTAACGAGCTCTACATTTTCTGTTACGTAATTTTTTGTGTATCTATTACGGTTTGCCAGTTATGCAAAATTCCATTAAATCCATCCAGAATAAAGCAGTCTTCAGAGGTATTCCAAGAAATTTCAAAATATACATTTTATTTATCAGGTAAATATCTATAATATACATTATTTTAATCAAAATCGTTAGAACCAGTTTTAAGAAAATCAAAATTTTCGAAAATTGTTCCATGTAAAGGGTAGTTTGGGGTGGGGGGATTTTCTTGAAATTCTTCGTGTCGCATCCTTGAAAGAGGCCGAATCTAAATACCAATTTTGGTATTTAAGCTATGCTGTCCACACACACGCGGAACTTTTTCTAAAAATGCTTGTATTTCCGGTGAAATCTCAGTTTCGAACTTTTGGGTGGAATACAATACTTCCTCTATGCACTATATACAAAGTACGCGTAAAGTAAAAATAAAACATTTCTACCAAGGACTTTATTGAACGCCCTTCGTATTAAAGGGAACAGGGAGAGAGATATCATATCCGTATGAGGCTTATGTAGAAATTAAATTAATCCAATGAGCAATATTAGTACAGTTTCCCAGAGCAGACGTACATTTATTTTATGTTTGAGAAGGAATATAGCAACGTCCACGCTGTATCGCGCTGCCAGACTATGAAAGGAACAATTTTCCAATGATCATCAAGTGTTATACGTGTCCATGTGTGTACATCGGTCGGCTATTACACGAAACTTCGTTTGTTATAACCAAGATAATGGATCGCGGTAACATTCGCACACCTGAGTTCTATTAACAGCAGATGCTGGAACGTACTTTAACGGACCTCACTTCTCGTATTGAACGTACAATTTAGCTATCTAACGAGTTTTTTGTCTTTAATTTTTTGTCGGGACTCTGGCGCTGTATTCTTCCCCCACTATTTTTACTTTCTCTACACGTACTACGTACATACTGTATAGACGAAACTTCGATACCGAGATTTCACCGGAAATACATGTTTTGGGGTCCCCCTGAATCCAAAGAAAACAGTTTTAGAAAAAGGTCCATGCGTGCGTGCATGTGAGCGCACAAGTGTGTGTGTGGACAGCATAGCTTTAAGATATCTTCCAAGGATGCGACAAGAAGATTTTCAAAAAAATTCCCCCACCCCAAACTACCCTTTACATGGAACTTTTTTCGAAAAATTTGATTTTCTAAAAATTGGCTAACGATTTTGATTAAATTATCGTATATTATAGATATTTACCCGACAAATAAAATGTATATCTTGAATTTTCTGGGAATAGTCTCTGAAGGCTACTTTATTCTGAGTGAATTTTCCGGAATTTTGTATAACTGCTAAACCGTAAGAGACGGACAAAAACTTACCATACAACAAATGTAGAGCACTTTAAAACACACAATTTATGTTGTATACATTTTTTCGTGTAGTTGACTGTTTTTGAGATATTCCTTGTTTATGGTTTCAGCTATAAAAACATACTTTTCTCATACAGGAATTTGTCAACTACTGTCCATACAAACAAAGGAACATCAGTCACATAACAACCAGCTTTTGACTATCACTTTAATTTATGATACTCCCTTATTTCACTTCTACTTACAAAGAAGCAAGTAATAAGGCTAATTTTTTCTCGATTAGCATTAAGTAAATAGAAGCATTATCCTTTTAACAATAATTTCTTGCAGAGATGTAGAGAAAGTCATGCGAATGGAACGCATCAGATTTTTAGAAATAGGTCCGTGTGTGCGTGCGAGTGTGTGTGTCTGTGGGCAGCATAGCTTAAAAATGAAAAGTCCGTTAAAAACCAAACTTGGTATTTAGATTTGGTATCTTCCAAGGATGAGAAACAAAGATCTTCAAGAAAATCCCCCACCCCCAAGTACCCTTTAAATGGAAAAATTTTCGAAATTTTTTATTTTCTAAAAAATGGCTGTAACGATTTTGACTAAAATATCGTATCATTAAAGATATTTTCCTGACAAATAAAATGTATATTTTGAATTTTCTGGGAATAGCCTCTGAAGACTACTTTATTTTGGGTCAATTTTACGCAATTTTGCATAACTGCTAAACCGTAAGAGATGGACAAAAGCTTACCACACAACAAATGTAGAGCACTTTAAAACACGCAGTTTATGTTGTATACATTTTTTTCGTGGAGTTGACTGTTTTTCAGATATTCCTTGTTTTTGGTTTCGGCTATAAAAAACATACTTTTCTGATACAGGAATTTGTCAACTACTGTCCATACAAACAAAGGAACTTCAGTCACATAGCAACCAGCTTTTGACTAGCTCTTTAACCTATGGTACTCCCTTATTTCGTTTCTACTTACAAGGAAGTAAGTAATAAGACTTTTTCTGCTGTTTTTTTCTCGATGAGTATGAAGTAAATAGAAGCATAAGCTTTTTAACAATAATTTGTTGCAGAGATGTAGAGAAAGTCATGTGATTGGAACACATCAGATTTTTCATCTAGTACGTCCTCAAAATATATATATCAACAGCCGAAAGGTGGCACTGGACTAACCGCAGCTACCACATACTGCGGAATTTGCTATTTATGAATGAAGGCCGCAGATGAGACACTACTTCGCAGATATTTTAAGACAATGTATACAAAACGGTGCTTCAAGTCGCATTCAGCATCTCTCATACTTATTACTTTCTCTACACGTACTATGTACATATTGTATAGAGAAGGTATTGTATTGAATCCAAAAATTTGATACCGAGATTTCACCGGGACCCACTGAATCGAAACATATCTTATATGTTCCATTCTCATGACTTCCTCTACATTTCTGTAATAAATTATTGTTAGCTTACTCTTCCACGTATTTCATGCCGATCGAGGTAAATATTAGCACAAACGGTTTTATTACTTGGTTCCTTATAAGTAGAAGGGAACACACTAGGCTAAACCGATAGTCAAATGTTTTAAAATGTGGTTCCATGGGATTGAAATCCGTTTCTTTGCGTTGCCAAAAGTTACCAAGTTATAGTATGAAAAAATGTAAATATTTTAAAACTAAAACCAACAAGTAATATCTCGAAAACGGCCAACTCCATGAAAAAATGTGCATGACATAAGTTGCTTTTTGAGTAGATGTACACTTTTTGTGTAGTGAGGTTTTTTTTTTCTATCTCTTACGGTTTGCCTGTTATACAAAATTCAGAAAAATGCATTCAAAATAGTGGTCTTCAGAGGCTATTTCCAGAAAATTAAGATAAACATTTTGTTTTTCATGGATATTAAATATAAGATATTTAATCAAAATTGTTAGCCATTTTTGAGAAAATCAAAATTTTCGAAAATGTTTTCATGTAAAGGGTAGTTGGGGGTCCCCCCACAAGTTTGGTATTTAACGGATTTCTCATTTTTGAGCTATGCTGCCCCCACACACACGCACGCACACGCACACACACACACATATATGTTTCTAAAAGTGTTTTTTTGTTATTTTATTCAGGGGGTCCCAAAACATATACTTCCGGTGAAATCTCTGTATAAAATTTTAGGTGCAATATAATGCCTTCTCTATTCATTATATACATAGTACGTGCAGAGAAAATAAGAAAGTATTTTCAGAAAAAGGTCCGTGTGTGTCTGTGGGTAGGATATCTCAAAAACAAAAGTCTGTTAAATAACAAACTGGATATTTAAGTTTAGTATTTTCCTTGGATGCGACACAAGATTTTCAAGAAAATCTCCCAACCCCAAAATACCCTTTGCATGATAATGTTTTGAAATTTTTGTTTTTCTCAAAAATGACTAATGGTTTTGATTAAAATACCGTATATTAAAATTATTCATAACACAAATAAAATGTATGTTTTGAATTTTCTGGGAATAGCCTCTGAAGACCTCTTCATTCTGGATGAATTTTTCTGAATTTTGGATAACTGGTAAACCGTAAGAGATAGACAAAAACTTACTGCACAAAAATGTAGATCTTAAAATACACAGTTTATTTCATACACTTTTTTTTTCGTGGCGTTGGCCGTTTTCGAGATATTTCTTGTTATTGGTTTACGCTTTAAAATACTTAAACTTTTCTTATGTGGGAATTTGTCAAATCCTGACTTCTATTCCATAGCAACCACATTAAAAAAACATTTGATTATCGGTTTATCCTAGTGTATTCCCTTATTTTCCTTCTGCTTATAAGGAACTAAGTAATAAGACCGTTTCTGCTAATGTTCATTTCGATTAGCATGACCTAGATAAAAGAATAAACTTATTTACAATAATTTGTTACAGAGATAATGAGGTCATGTGAATGGAACACGTCAGATTTTTCAAATTAGGTACGGCATTACTCAGTTGTACCTACGTTTTCAAGGGAAGACTGTTACAATAATGCATAGATCAGAAAACGTAAAATTGAATTTTCTTAGGCACCTGAAACAGCTTAATTATATTTTTACTCAAACTCTATGTGCTTAATTTAATATGATATAAATTCCATATCTCCTTTCGTATGACTTTCTCTACTTGCTCTACAAAACGTTCTTACAAAGGAATATTCTCTTATCTACAACAGGTTAATTAACTTACACATTAGCAGAAATTGTCTTTATAAGTAGGAGGGAAATAAGGAAATGCAATGGATTAAAGCGAGAGTCAAATCTTTTAAAAGCTGTCGCTATGTGATTGTCATTGAAATTTCGATCTCTTTCCATGCCAGAAATAAAACAAAAGACATATGAAACGGATGAGAACTTTCCGTTTGAGAAAAGTTTAAGAACCTTGAAATTGAAACCAATAAAAGGGAATATCTCGGAAATGGTTAGCTCTACAAAATAATCGTGTGTGACATAGCTTGTGTCTTTTAATGAGATCTATATCTTTAAGTAAGCTTTTGCTTATCTCTTAAGATTTAACAGTTATACAAATATTATCCAGAGGCTATTCCCAGAAACGTATATATATATATTTGTCATGAAAATGTCTTTAGCATGTGGTGTTGTAATCAAAGTCGTTAGTCATTTTTGTATGGCCAGGAGTGAAACAAATGAGATATGAAGTGAATGACGACTCCCTGTTTAAGAAAAGTGTAATTATTTTAAAATTGAAAAAATAACAAGGAATATCTCGGAAACAGTTAACTCCACAAAACATATACATGATATAAATTCAGTGTTTTAACGATATCCACATTTTTTGTGTAGTAAGATTTTGTCTATCTAGTGAAAAAGTCTTCCAGAAGGAAGCTAAGAGACTCTTCTAGAAAATTCATAACATAACTCCATGGCACGACAGCTCACGGGGAACCTTGGCCTACCACCCGGCCGCTGCGTCCCCCATCTCGGTCCACTACAGACGTCATGGATGGGGTGCAGTATTGGAGGGTGAGACGTGGTCAGCGCCTCGAGCCCCTCCCGGCCGGTTAATGCGGTCCTCACGACCTGGAGCCGCTACTTCTCCATCAAGTAGCTCCTCAATTGGCCCCCCAGGGACCTCACGAGGCTGAGTGCACCCCGGTCCAGGTCTCCCAGCGGGGGAAAAATCCCCACGCCGGTACTGGGGATCGAACCCAGGTCTCCCGCTTGGTAGGCAGCTGCGCTACCACCGCGCTAAGGAGACGACCTCTAGAAAATTCAGGATATACATTTTATTTGCCATATAAATATCTGTAATATATGGAGTTTTAATCAAAAACGTTAGAGCCATTTTTCAGAAAATCAACGTTTTCGAAAAATGTTTCATATATGCAAAAGGGTAGTTTGGTGTAGGGGAATTTCTTAAATTTGTTCCTGTCCCATCCTTGAAAGACGCTGAACTTAAATATCAAGTTTAATTTTGCTTTTGGGTTGTTCACACACACACACACACACACACACACACACACACACACACACACACACACACACATGCACTCACCCTCTCTGTCCTTTTCCTAATTTGGGGGGGGCGGGGGGACTCATGGTGCCTCAAAACATTTATTTCAGATAAATCACTACATAAACTGTTTGGGTGGAATACAATACCTTCTCTACCTGCTACTTACACAGTACGCGTAAAAAAGTAAAAATTAGTCTCATTTAGATTCGTTGTACTAATTATAAAATGTTTCCTTGGGACTTCTTCGCCAAATGCACGTCTAAGTCGCTCTTCATATTGTCTAGGCGTTAATAATTTAAATCGAAAAAACCGTAGCTGCAAATGTTCTCATTCATGCTTGGGTGGATATAAAATCGTTAAGCATGATAATTTAAAAAATCTGACGTGTTCCATCTGTTTCTCTACCTCTCTTGTTGCTTATTCTTCTGTTTATTTTTTGCTAATCGAGATAAACATTAGCAGAAATTGCCCTTATTACTTAGTTTCTTGTAAATAAAAAGGAAATAAGGGAGTACACTAGACTAAAGCGATAGTCAAATATTTTAAAAGCTAGTTGCTATATGATTGGAATTCCTTTGTTTGTATGGACAGGAGTTGACAAATTCCCATATGAGAAAAGTATAAGCATTTTAAAACTGAAACCAACAACAAGGAATATCCCAAAAATATGTAGGTATATGGCATAAATTGTGTGTTTTAACGAGCTCTGCATTATTTGTTCAAGTGTTTATCTCACACGGTTTACCAGTTACGCAAAATTCCGCAAAATTCATTCAGAATCAAGGTGTCTTCAGAGGCTATTCCCAGAAAATTTAAGATATAAATTTTATTTTTCATGTAAATATCTTTAGTGTAGAATATTTTTATAAATATCTTTAGAGCCATTTTTGAGATAATCCAAAGTTTCGAAAATGTTTTCCATGTGAAGGGTAGATGGGATGGAGGGATTTTCTTGAAAATCTTCGTGTCGCATCCTTGGACGATACTGAACATAAATACCAAGTTTGTATTTAACGGAATTTTCCTTTTTGAGCTATGCTGCACACACACACACACACACACACACACACACACAAACACACGGAAATGTTCTAAAAATTCTCTTTTTAATTCAGGGGGTCTCAAGACATATCTCCGGTGAAATCTCGTTATAAAATTTTTGGGTGCAATACAATGCCTTCTCTATACACCATGTACAGAGAAAGTGTAGAGAAAGTAAAAATGTTAGAGCAAATCGAACAGATAACATGGCATTTACCACGTTTCCATGAGGACTTGAAATCGATTTGAGAACACGTATCGCATTGAATGCTGCATGGAGACGCAGATTCAAATCGTATTGAATTTTGGATCCGAGCCTCTCAAAAAGTGGGACCGAAATACGTTGCATGTAAATATTCAAATCGTTTTGAATGCGGTAAAAGAACTCTTCTTCTGCTATACTCATTGTCTGCAGTAGTCATACGTTAATGCTTTTTACTTTCTCTATACGTACCATGTACATAGTGTATAGAGAAGGTATTGCACTCCACCCAAAAATTCGATACCGAGATTTCACCGGAAATATATCTTTTAGAGTCCCCAATATCCAAAAAAAGCATTTTCACAAAAAGATCCGTGTGTGTGTGTGTGTGTGTGTGTGTGTGTGTGTGTCCGTGTGTCAGTGTGTCCGTGTGTCTGTGAACACGATAACTTAAAAACGAAAAGTCGGTAAAATACCAAACTTGGTATTTAAGTTTAGTATCTTCCAGGGATGCGACACGAAGATTTTGAGAAAAATCCCCCCACCCCAACTACCCTTTACATGGAACTTTTTTCGAAAATTTTGATTTTCTAAAAAATGGCTCTAACGATTTTGATTTAAATTTCGTATATTAAAGATATTTACCTGACAAATAAAATGTATATCTTGAATTTTCTGGGAATAGCCTCTGAAGAGTAGTTTATTCTGGATAAATTTTACTGAATTTGGAATAACTGCTAAACCATAAGAGATGGACAAAAACTTACTACACAAAAAATGTAGAGCACATTAAAACACACAATTTATGTTATATACATTTTTTCGTGGAGTTCGTCGTTTTTAAGACATTCCTTATTTTTGGTTTCTGTTCTGTAGGAACTTGTCAACTCCTATCCATATAAATAAAGGAACTTCATTGACATAGCAACCAGCTTTTGACTATCACTTTAGCCTATGGTAGTCCCTTATTTCGCTTCTACTTACAAGGAAGCAAGTAATAAGACTATTTCTGCTATTTTTTTCTGCTTAGCATAAAGTAAATAGAAGTATAAGCTTTTTAAGAATAATTTGTTGCAGGGATATAGAGAAAGTCATGTGAATGGTATACATCAGATTTTTATTTATTGCTCTGTGGTAGATTATACAAGAATCACTTTTATGGTTTCTATAGTTTACAAGATATTTACAAATATAATTATTTAACTTCAAAACCTGCTTATAATACAGATAATAAATATAATATGTTTAACAGGTTCGCCAACGCAATTCCAAGTAGACCATCCTAAATGGATTCTTTTCGAAGCTTGCGTAATCAAAACGATCTTAATTTGTATTGAATTAAACATGTGAAACGCGGATCGTATTGAGATGGAATTGGACTGAAATCGATTTCAATTCCCCATGGAAACGTGTCAAATATAAACAAACTTCATTTATTACTTTCTCTAGCCCGCATGTACAATGTACATAGTGGATACAGAAAGTATTGTATTCCACCCATCTCGAAGTCGAGATTTCACCGAAACTATATGTTTTGGGGCCCCCTGAGTCCAAAAAGGTATTTTTAGAAAAAGGTCCGTGTGTGTCTATCTGTGTGTATGTGCTCAAAAACGAAAAGACCGTTAAATAGCAAACTTGGTATTTAGTTTGGTATCTTCCAAGGATGAGACATGAAGATTTTCAAGAAACTCCCCCACCACAAAATACCCATTACATGGAAAGTGGCTCTAACGATTTTGATTAAAATACCGTATATTAAAGATATTTACATCACAAATAAAATATATATCTTGAATTTTCTGGGTATGTCCTTTGAAGATCTCTTTATTCTGGATGAATTTTACCGAATTTTGCTTAACTGTTAAACCGTAAGAGATAGACAAAAACTTACTGTATAAATAATGTAGATCTCGTAAAACACAATTTATATCCCTATGTTTTTGTTGTGGAGGAAACCGTTTCCGACATATTCCTTGTTACTGGAGTTCAATTGCGGAGTGTTTATACCTTTCTCAGACAGGAAATGTCCGTTTTTCTTTTGTTGTACTCTTGGCCAAGCAAAGAAGCCATTTGCAATGACAATCGCATAACGACAGCTTTTAAAACATTTGACTATCACGTTAGCCTTGTATATTCCCTTAGTTTCCTTCTGCTTATAAGGAACTAAGTAATAAGAACATTCTGCTAATGTTTACCTCGATTGGCATGGTGTAGAAAGAAGAAGAATATTTTGTAAGAAGTTTATCTGTAGAGCAGCTAGAGAAAGTCATTCTAAAATGTTCTGTGACGCCGATTTGTATTGCTTCGTATATTGTACATGGTAGCCAGAAAAAGTATACATATTAATGAGAAAATTTAGTTAAATATTAATGGAAAAGGTGCGGTGCCTAAAAGAGTAAACGTTTAAGCGCGAAAAACGTAGAAGTTAATATCGTGTGAGGTTCAACTGTAAGAGAAGGTATTGTAATGCACCCAGAAATTCGATACCGAGATTTCACCGGAAATACATGTTTTAGAACTCCCTGAATTAAAAAAAAAATTGGAAAAATTTCCGTGTATGTGTGTGTGTGTGTGTGTGTGTGCAGCATAGCTCAGAAGCGAAAAGTCCGTTAAATACCAAACTTAGTATTTAAGTTCAGTATCTTCCAAGGATGTGACACGAAGATTTTCAAGAAAATCCCCACATCCCCAACTACCCTTTCCATGGAAAAATTTTCAAAAATGTTGATTTTCTCAAAAATTGCCCTAACAATTTTGATTAAAATATCGTATATTAAAGATGTATACATGATAAATAAGTGTAGATCTTCAATTTTCTGTGAATATCCTCTGGAGATGTGTTTATTCTGGATGAATTTTGCGGAATTTTGCGTAACTGGTAAACCATAAGAGATAGACAGAAATGTACCACACAAAAAAAATGTTGTATATATTTTTTTTTCGTGAATTTAACCGTTTTTTTTTTTTTTTTAAGATATTCCTTGTTATTAGTTTCATCTTTAAAATACCTAAACTTTTCTCATACAGGAGTTTGTAACTCCTATTCATATAAACAAAGGTACTTCAATCACATAGCGATGATCTTCTAAAAGATTTGACTGTCGATTTAGCCTTTGCACTCCTTTGTTTCACTT
Source organism: Hymenopus coronatus (assembly GCA_030762935.1). NCBI lineage: Eukaryota > Metazoa > Arthropoda > Insecta > Mantodea > Hymenopodidae > Hymenopus > Hymenopus coronatus. The sequence continues at coordinate 22,534,748 of CM060891.1, forward strand.
CTACTTACAAGGGAGCAGCTAATAAGACCCTTTCTGCCAATTTTTTTCTCGATTAGCAATAGCTAAATAGAAGAATAAGCTTTTTAACAATACTTTATTGCAGAGATGTAGAGAAAGTCATGTGAATGGAACACATTAGATTTTTATACAATTAAAAAAGGTTCATGGATTTTTGTATGTCAGCGAGTATTCAACTGATACACTAATAACCTTTATACAATGAATTAGGTTACCTACTTTGTACATTTGGTTTAAGTTTCCTAGAAGCGCTACTGAAGTTACGGAATCAGCTGATGAGACGCTCTGTCGGCGGCAGATATCCAGCTGCGCTCGCCAACAGCGCGGCACAGCGAGTACGCACCGAACCATTCGTTCAATACACATTTGACAGGCAGCTTCCAGACAGAAAATAAATAACGTAGCGTCCTATATTATCCACAAGAAAAAGTCTGATGTGTTTCATTCAAACGACTTTCTCTAGTACCACAAACAAACTATCCAAACAAAAGATTATTCTTTTATTTATATTGAGCTACTCGAGATAAACATTAGGTAGCAGAATTGCTCCTGTTACTTGCTTTCTTGTAAACAGGAGGGAAATAAGGGAATACATTGGGCTAAAGCGATAGCAAAATCCTTTAAAAACTCATTGCTATGTCAAACAATTGAAATTCGGTTCTCTTTTCCATTTCCCGGGAGTAAAACAAAAGAAATGTTATTGCAATCAATAACAAGGAATGTCTCGGAAACGGTTGACCCTACATATATATGACATGAATTTTATGTTTTAAGATCTCTATTTTTTTATGAAGTAAGTTTTTGTCTGGCGGCGCCGTGGCCCGCTCGCCTCCCACCTAGGCGACCCGGGTTCGATCCCAAGCGCCCGCATATGGTATTTGCGGTGGGCGAAGTGGCATCTGAGCGGGTTTTCTCCGTGTCCTCCGGTTTCCCCCGCCACTTATTCCACCAATTGCTCCATCATCACTTACTTCCTCACGCTCATGCCTGACTACGGACTGACCACTCGCCTCAGCTTCTCCATTCTGTGGTTTCGTGACGTGGGCTCCCCGACAGGCTTCTGACCCCTAGGCATTGGCTTGTAAGTCCTAGGTGGATGTTAGTCCTAAAATATGGGGAGGGTAAGCCGATCACAAAAAAAAAAAAAAAAATCTAATGTGTTCCCTTCACATGATTTTCTCTAGCTGTACCATAAACAAACGTTTCTCACAAAAGAGTACTATTCTATTTATATCGAGCTAATCGGATAAACGTTAGTAGAATTGGTCTTATTATTTGCTTCCTTGTAAGTAGGAGGAAAATAAGTGAGCACGTTAGGCTAAACCGACAGTCAAATCTTTTAAAAGATCATCGCTATGTGAAACAATTGAAATTCGATTCTCTTTTCCATTTAACAAAAGACATGAAACTTAAGTTGACTTCCCGCTTAGGAAAGTTTTAAGTAGGTAGTCTAAAATTGAAACCAATAACAAGGAATATCTCGGAAACGGTATATATATGAAATTGTAATTTTGGAGAGATCTATAATTTTTTTGAGTGAGTTATTTGTCTATCTCTTATGGTTTACCAGTTATGCAGAAGTCATTCAGAATGAGAAGCTATTCCCATAAAACTCAAGATATATATTTTATTTGCCAAGTAAATATCTTTAATATAAAGTATTTTAACCAAAATCGCTAGCCACTTTTTTAGAATATCGAACATTTCAAGAAAAATTCCATTTAAAGGGTAGTTTAGGGGCAATTTTCTTGAAAATCCTTCTGTCATATCCTTGTAAGATAATAAACTTAAATACCAAATTAAGCATTCAACGGTCTTTTTATTTTAGAGCTATGCTGTCCATAGACGTGCGCGCGCACACTCGTAGACCTTCCCTTTTTTTTTTTTTTTTTTTTTTTTTTTTTTTTTTTTTTTTTTGTGGACTGAAGAGACCTCGAAACATATTTTCTGGTGAAATCTGGTCATCGAATTTTGGGTGGAATAAAATACCTTCTCTATACACTATGTACATAGTACGTGTAAAGCGGAAAAAAAAAAAAAATATGTAAAGGAAATTTTGTATATTATTAGTGTTGTATCATTAGTACAGAGCGGGATAAACTCGCTCCTCCCATTTTAATTTTTGTTTTCATTATTGTTTCTTATACAGCCATATCGGAAGTATTAATACAAACTGAAGTGTTGGAATATGTTGGTACATTCTACTATAGATAAAAGGGCGCCGGAATAGCTCAGGGCTTTCGTTCACGACTCTCGTCCTGAGGGTTCGTCGTTTGATTCCCGGCGAGGGCGCAATTTTAAGTCGGCCCTATCACCCCAGTATCTCTTAAGGCCCCGGGTGGTTCGGAGTTGTCTGTGTTGTTGTTTTCGTTATTGATGTTGTTAGTAGGGTCGGCTGCAGTTGTATCAACTGGTATTGCACTTCACACAAAAATTCGATACCGAGTTTTCACTGAATACAGGTTTTAAGGTCCCTGTAGCCATAAAAGCGTTTATAGAAAACAGGTCCATGTGTGTGCGTGTGTGTCCGTGCTTGTAAACACGATAACTGAAAAACGAAAAGTCGGTTAAATACCAAACTTGGTATTTAAGTTTAGTATCCTCCAAGGATGCGACATGAAGATTTTGAGGAAAATCTCTCCTGCCCAAACTATTCTTTACAGGGAAAAACTTTCGAAAATTTTTATTTTTTCAAACACTACTAACGATTTTGATTAGAATGCCGTATATTTAAGATATTTGCATGACAAATAAAATGTATATATTGAATTTTCTTAGAATAGCCTTTAAAGACCTCTTCATTCTGGATAAATTTGTAATTTGTATTAACGGGTAAATCGTAAGAGATAGACAAAAACTTACAAAAATATAGATCTCGTGAAAACACTAATTTAAGCCATATCTTTTTTTTTTTTTTTTTTTTTTTTCTCCGTAGAGTTGACCATTTCCGAGATATTTCCTGTTATTAGTTTCAGTTTTAAAATACTTTTCTAATACGGGAATTTGTTAACTCCTGACCATGCAACGAAACGAATTTCAATCACTTGGCAACAAGCTTTTAAAAGATTTGACTATCGCTTTAGCCTATGGCACTCCCTTATTTCCCTCTTTATAAGGAAGCAAGTTATAAGACATTTTTGCTAGTGTTTATCTAGACTAGCATGAAGAGATATAAAAATAAGGTTTTTAATAATAGTTTGTTATAGATACGCAGAGAAAGTCGTGTGAATGGAACATATCAGATTTTTAATCATAACTATTATGGAGCAGATGCTATTTACATTTTTAGGACTATCGACTCTCAGTTGTGAATATCCAGGATGTATACTCACGAACCGTACTGACTTGGTGTATTTCTTAGATGTACTGACTCTGAAATAGAACATGTTACCGGTAACAATATTGTACCCTCACACGTTTAAAGAAGTTAACTACTTCTTTCGAACTTCCCAGTTTGATGTCGGAACCTTTAACACGCACTGATTATTTTCTGGTACATTCCTCAACTATGCCAACGGCAACCATTACGATATATAACAAACATCCAAAGGATAATTCTGGACCTCAAATAACAGACCGTTCATCTTTGACCATATGTGTGCATGTATGCAACCGCAGACAGATTGTAACCATACATCCGCTTACATCACAAACAGCTATTTCGCAAAACCTGCTAAGATGTTTTTGCTGGCATTATTGTATACCTGCCATGTTTAAATTCGTAAAATCGATTCTGTTAAAAAAAACGTATGTATACATCATAAATAAGTGCAAAGCTTAATAGAAAATCTGATGTGTTCCATTTCACGACATCTCTACAATAAAGTATTGTTAAAAAGCTTTTTATTCTATTATATTAATGCTAATCGAGAAAAAATTAGCAGAAAGGATCTTATAACTTGCTTCCTTGTAAATAAAAGGGAAATAAGTGAATACACTAGGCTGAACCGACAGTCAAAATGTGGTTGCTATGGGATTGGAATCCATTTCTTTGGGTGGCCAGAAGTTGACAAGTTCCCGCATGAGAAATGTAAACGTATTTTAAAACTAAAACTAATAACAAGGAATATTTCGAAAACTCCACGAAAAAAAAAAGTGTAAATGACATAAATTGTGTTTTAACGAGATCTACATTTTTGTGTGGTAAGTTTTAGCATATCTCTTTACCAGTTAGGCAAAATTCCGCAAAATTCACCCAGAATAAAGATGTCTTCAGAGGCTATTCCCGGATAATTGAAGGTATACGTTTTATTTGTCATGTAAATATCTTAAAATGTAAGAAATTTTAATCAAAATTGTTAGAACCATTTTTGAGAAAATCAAGATTTTCGAATTTTTTTCCATGTAAATGGTAGTTGGGGTTAGGGAATTTTCTTAAAATTCTTTGTGTCGCATCCTTGGAAGATACCGAACTTAAATATCAAGTTTGGTATTTAACAGTCTTTTCGTTTTTGAGCTATGCAGTTCCCCCCCACACACACACACATATTTTAAAAATTCTTTTTCAACTTGGAGAGCATCAAAATATATATTTCTGGTGAAATCTCAACATCAAATTTTTGGGTGGAATAGAATACACTGTATGTGCCTAAGTGTTAGAGAAAGTAAAAATTAATAGCAAAAATTTAATTTTAATTTCAATTGCTGGACTTTAATCTATGAATATAGAATGGATTTTTTTAAAAATATTTTAACTGCGATTAATTCATATTTATAATTTTATTCAAATTGTTTAGAAAGAATCCCTACCCCACCTGGGTAGTGTGGTGGTAGCGTGTCTTCCTCACATTCAACAGATCGTAAGTTTAAATCGTGCTTAGAGTGAGTTACCCAGATAATGTTTTTTTCGGGGTTTTTCATCATCCTGAGAAGATAAATATCAAGTAACTTTAAGCTTCATGGACCCCGAGATCATTTGAGCATCATTTCATCAATTTTATCATCGTCCAATATGACCAACCAAGTTAAAGGATATTAAGCTACAAAAAAAAAATCCCTATATATGCTTAACATTTTTCTGACTATACTGCGGTTCAAGCAATATTTATCCTATATAAAAATTGAAATTTTGTTCTAAGAAAGTTGATATTTGTAGAGTTTTACTGGCACTTCAGCAAGTCTTATAACTTGTTCATTGCTTTGATATCATCATCATCATTATCATTCTCAGTCAAAAGCTTCAGAATGTTATGAAAAGCACAGCATTTTTTTTTAAATAAGCTCTCTTTTACATTTTTGTTATCAAATAGAAGATGTAGATAATAATTAGTTTACTGTTTACTAACATTACATAGCAAGAAACTTTTACAAGCATTTAGAATTAGGAATAGGTATTTTGCAGAATTACAACTATTATCTGTATATTATAAGAACTTGTAAAGCATCTTGCATTTAGTAACTGTTTTTTGTGATGAATTATATGAAGTATTTTAAGCATGACAGTGTGAATTTTTCTAGATTAAATGGAAATGTGTGTATTGTACATAACTTGTATTGATGGTAAGTCATATAATGATGCTATAGAATATATGGATGTATATTTAAATTGTACAATAAATAGCTGTATTTATTCATTTACAAAAAAGAACACAGGATCTTTTTTTTTTCTTTCTTTCTTCTACTTTAGTTTTCCAAAGTTCCCATCACTATCTTCTGAATCTACATATGCAGAGCTGTTAAACAAAATCATTATTATCAAAGCTGCTAAATTTTAGAGTAAATCTGTAACAATGAATGCAGCAAAGTTGCTTTTACAATAACGTTTTCAGACTGTCTCAAATTTAGTATATGTAGTTCTAGAAGCCTCTGAACAGTGATATGGTTTATCAAAACTCCAGTATTTATATTGTAATATAGTCAAATAACAAATTACTCGAGAAACAGGAAGGAAGGTGGAGAAATTCAGAGATTGTGTTTAAAAGCATTGACAGACTTGAGGAAATGGTCAAAGCTGCTGGTGGCCCTAACCAGGAGGCCATTCTATTCATAGTTGAAAGAATATGTATGTAAATGTGTGACCAGCTGGCAATGATTTTCTGATGAATAATTGGTTGTCTGTAGTGTCCGAGAAAGGAAGGTGTGGCAGAAATTACAAGTGTCTAATTGGATGTGCTGTAAGAGACTGTATAATAATTATACAGTTAAGTTAGAAATGGGTGTATGGAAATGATTTGGCATGATTCAAGAAGCAAAAAAATAAAACGTGTTTAAATTCATAGTAATTGACTTACCCTCCCCTTATTTAGGACTGACACCCCCCGTAGGACTTATAAGCAAATGCCTGGGGGTCAGGAGCCTGTTAGGGAGCCAATGGCACGAAACCACAGAATGAAAAACCTGAAACAAGTGGTCGGCATGTATCCTGGCATGAGCGTGAAGCAGTGGGTGATATGAAATGCAAGCAAAATGGATGATAAGAAAAGTGATGGTGGAGCAATTGGTGGAATGAATGGCAGTGGAAACCAGATGACCTGGAAAAAACCTGCCCAGAAACAGCTTCATCCACCACAAATCCCACATGCAGGTGCTTGGGATCGAACCTGGGCTGCCTAGGTAGGAGGTTAGCAATCTAACTACTCAACCACAGTGTCACCTAGTGTTTAAATTCATGGGAGTAATTACGAGGTACGTTCAGAAAGTAAGTTCCGTTTGGTAATAAAATTAAATTGTGTACAGATACAGAATAATTATTTATTGCACAAAATTCTACAACTCTTAAACTACTTTTCCACATAACTGCCGAAATTTTGCAGGCATTTGTCATAGGTGGCACAAATGTTTGTATACCTTCTTCATAGAACTTTGCCTTCTTCAAAAAGTTGGAAACATTTTCTTTCAGCTCTTCGTCATTGTTGAAGTGCAGACCGCCAAGGAAAGACTTGAGATGTAAGAACAGATGAAAGTCACTAGGAGCGAGGTCAGGGCTGTAAGGAGGATGGTCAAACACGTCCCAGCCAAATCCCTGTAGGAGGTTTTTCGTCACATTTGCAGTGTGTGGACCCATCTTCTCACCATTGAATCACTCATCGCATTTTGTCCGTAAACTTCGCAAATTTGCCGATAAATTTCAATTGGTTTCACTTTCCTAGCATTCAGAAAACGAATCACAGATCTGATTTCACAAGCGGCGGGATTTTCAATCAACACCGACATTGTAAACAAGCACAACAAAGCGTATGTGGCTGACAGCGATCTCAAAATGGCGCACGTTTCTTCTCCTTGATATAGAGCGTCTACCGCGCATGTGCGGAACTGCGATCGTAGTGCTGCAGCGGAGATAAATTGAATCGGAACTTACTTTCTGGATGTACCTCGTATTATTCTTCACTACACCCGTGGCCCTTGAAATACAATGATACATATTGAACCTCATGAACCTACTCAACATCATGTTACACACAGTACTTGTTACACATATCTATGAGTGTTGCTTTAGAATTAGACTTGCAAATTGTTGCACAGACTCTCTCGGAAGTTCTTGCAAAAATTTGAATGCATTCTTATAGAAAGTACTTTGAAGGCACTTAACTACTTAGCTGATGACGTCTTGGAGTCAAGGTTCTATTTTGCAGATGCTGCCATTGATTTTATCCCTTCCTATGCAGGGTTGTTGCTCCTTCAATTCCTACCCAAAAAAGTTGATATGCCATAAGAGATGTGTCAAAAAATGTCTTAAAAATCCTTATTTATTCCTCAATACCAACTTTTTCCCCTTCAAGGTAATCCCCTTCATATATAATACTCTTGTGACAGTGCTTTTTACAATCTTGGAAGCACTTCTTGAGCTCACTTTTCATTATGGTGTTCAGCTCTTTCAGTGATTCTCTTTTTATCTCATCAGTGATGCCAAAACGACACCCTTTTATGGTTCTCATCTGCCTTGGAAATAGAGAGAAGCAACAGCGGACCATATCCAGTGAATATGGTGGCTGAGGTAACATAATAGTTTTGCTTTGTGCCAAAAAATCACAAACAAGCATTGAGGTAAGAGTGGGAGCATTATCCATGAATGGTTTTGCAACAATTCTGGTTGATTTCTTTGGATTGTTTCATGCAAATGGTGCATAATTTCCAGGTAACATTCCTTATTGACCTTCCGACCATATAGCAGAATGGTTTCTTTACTTCTTCCACATTGTCGTTAGTAATTGAAGTGCTAGGGTGTTCAGGCAGTGGGCCGCGCCATGGCCAAGTGGTTAGACCACTTGCCTCTCACCTAAATGACTCGGGTTTGATCACAAGCGACCGCATGTGAGATTTGTGGTGGACAAAGTGGCGCAGGGGTGGATTTCCTTCACCATCGCATTCCACTGGTGCTCCATCTACATTTCATGTATCACCAGTGTCATCGCCTGCAGTACCACAAGTAGTAAAAGCAGCCACTAAACACTACCAAAAAAAAAATGTTCAGGCGGTCATCGTCTTCAACATCTTCTCGACCCCCTTTGAAATGTTTATACCACTCGTAAACTCTTGTCTTACTTAAAGTACATTTGCCAAAAGCTACAGTAAACATTTTGAATGCAATGCAGCACTTTATTCCATTTTTCAAAAAAATTTAATCAGATTTGCCCAAAATACTTGCAAACATGTATAACCTTTTCAACTGTCATCAATAACTAAATCTTCAAAACAGCTGAAAATTCAAGCATACATCAGGAACATGTGTGCCAACAATATAAAAAAAATTGAAAATCAGATGTATAAAGCCTACAATTCAAAAACTCCTTTTTTTTTTTTTTTTTTTCAACTTGTATGCGACGACATCTGCCAGTCCATCCTGTCTCAACACAACAACCAAGTATTTACCAGAAACCCTATTTGTAAACATATTCTTTCAACTATGTATAGCAGTGACCTGTTTGTTAGGCCACTTGCAGCATGGGCCATCTGCTCTAGTCTGTCAATGTTTTTAAACACAAACTCTGAACTTCTTCACCTTCCTTCATGTTTCTTAAGAAACATGCTATTTGGCTATATTACAATATTAATACTGGAGTTTCTATAACTCAACGGACCATTACCATACACTTTTTTGTTTACACAGTTGTCGCATTGAAGCAGTTTGGCCAAATATTAATTAACTTTAAGTCTTTTAGTGCTTTGCATTTATTGCTACTGTGTTCTTACTGGTATTTTTATTGCTTTTCTTTTGCAGTTGTGTGGTCCATAATGTACATGCCTTGAATGTAATTTTATTTTTAGTTCATTTTTATATAGCTGTTTTTCTTGGACGTCCATCTTCATCTTGTTTGAAATTGTTCTCAGCTGCTACATCTCTAATGCTTATTAAAATAATAAAATGACTTAGCTAGCCCAATGATAGCATAGTGGTACTTCTTGAACAACTAATGTTGATATGTCATGCCTGTGTATGACAGAAATAAAGTGACAAGTTGAGGACAATGGTGTTCCTCCAGGTCTGTGCCTCACGGATGTCACGTCAGGATCCTCCAAGAGATGGCAGCTCGGTGCCTGGGGTGTGTTGTTGTAAACAAATGCTTTGTTATGTAGTATTGCAAGCTACACTGCCAAAGATTTTAAAACAAACAGAAGCAACAAACAACAGCATAAAACACTTCAACCTGCCATTTATTTAATTGCATGTTTAATAATGCTTATTGTGCTGGTTAATAGATATAGTTGCTTTAACTGTGGCTGGAATTTTGCTGAATGAAACACTTTTATACTCTCTTTAATCATGTGGTGGTATGTTTAAGTTAGAAATTACTAAATGTGGCTGATTTTGTCCTAGACATTTATATTCTCTTTGATGTTTATTACTTAACTGCATTGTGAAGGTTTTAGCATGTTTGTTTAATATTCAACGCTACTTGGTTCAAAGTTTCTTTTTCTGCAATTAACAATTATTGGTCTGCAGTACTGTTTCTTGGAGAATGAAGAGTATTTCATAAGGCATTTACTTCTTTATATTTTTAGTCTTTGTCATACTATAATGCATTATTTTTCATATGACATTTTTACTGGTTGTCTAGTATATATTAAGATTCATTTGTTTGGTTTTGCTTTTATGAGTTTCAAGCTTATTAATAGTAGCTCTAGCATAAACTGTGAATGTAACTAATGTTCTTCAAAGAGATACCTGCATAATGATATGGTGACTCTAGAGTAAGACTAGACTAACTGCAAGCAGCCACTACACTCACCATCTTGCAAGTCATGGACAGACAACATTGTGTGCCCACCTTTTCTTGGATATTAGTATTACGAGGAAGCGAGGGCTGTGGGGAAAAAGAGAGAGCCCTCCTGCTGTATTTCCACACTTTTGTCAACTTAAGAAAGTTTCTTGCTTGAGGCCCTCAACCACTATGAAGAATAAGTTATCTAATTTACTGCAAAATAGCTGAGTTATTAACCAAACACAGCTCACGTGCATGTGTGTGAACTCTGGGATTTACAGACAGCTCTACTTCCAAAATTTTGTGAAACCTACTGAATAAAGATGAGAGCCTAAGAATAGATGTGCACATAGTAATTTAAATTCACCCAAAATATTATAGAAACAGTGTTCTTGATCACAAACAACATGGCCACTGTTTCATACAGAAGTTCTTCAGTAGCACAAAACATTGTTGTCCTTATTGTTCAAGAAAGATCCCCTACCTTAAATTTAAAATCATTGGAACTTGCACACAGTGAAGCAGTAAGTAAATTATAGGAAACTGAATCAGTGTTAAGCACTCATATTGCTTCATTTACCCAATTCTGGCAGGACATGTTTCAAGTATGTATTTGTACGCATTTTCTGCTGCTGGTTGACTAACCGATTACTCCACATCTTCTTCTCTGGGTATCATTTGGTGTGGGGCTGGTGAATTTAGAGATTAAACTATCATCATCTAGGATTTAAAAATACATAATTTTATGCTCAAAATTTCTTTCTAATAAGCTTGGTTTTATAGAAATGTGTGTTAATTTTGGCAGCAGCACTTTTTGTTCTGCATCATGATTTTTTTTCCCAAACATGATTGGCTATGGTTAGATAAATCAGCCATAGCCATTCCTTTCTGCAAAGAAAATCATAATATAGAACTTAAAGTCAACCTATTTAACTTTAGTGCATAGAACTGAGTTATGGAAAAGAACATGCATTAAAAGGTTCAGGCGTTGAATTATTAGCTTTGAAATTTCAGTCGCCATGGTCAAGTGGTTAAACCATTCATTTCTCACCAAAGTGGTCCAGGCTGAATCCCAGAGGACCACATGTAGGATTTGTGGTGGACAAAAAGTGTCTGAGTGGATTTTCTTCAGGTTTCCTCCACCAATTCCATCAACTGCTCCATAATCGCCTTTCCTTTCACTGTTATTTCATATAATCTTCTTCCTCACTCTCGTGCCATGCATCAAACTGATCACCCATCCTGGTTACTCTCTCTCTTATTCAGAGTCCATCTGCTCCTCAACAGGCATCTGACCCTAGGCTTTGACCTACAAATCCTTGTCGTGCAAGTCCTCCATACAAGAAAGGTAAATAACAAAAGAAGAAGAAGAAATTCCAGCAGACAATATCTCTAACAAAAATTCACCAGCCCTACTAGATGATGCTACCAATACCCAGGAAGAAGAAGATCAGGTAATTGCTGATTAGATGACCAGCAGCCAAAGTGGGGATAATAGGTTCTCAAAACATATCCTACCAGAAATCTGGTAAAAAGAAGAATATGAGTGCTTGGTTTAACTCTGTACTTTATTTATGAGGTCATGGACAGCTGCTGTTCTACCAATTGCAATATTTGAAATCTTACAATGACATTTTCTTATACTTCCTGCAGAAGATATTTTATATATGTATTACTCAGAAAAATAACACTGTTGGATAACAAAATGCTTTCCTGAACTGCCATAACTCATACATATCGTTTACTGTGGCTTGAGAACGAACTTGGCAGTATATGTGGCAAACAAATCAACCAAAGCTGCTGTCCAGCTGGTCTTGCCTAACTCTAAACTCTCAGTATTTCATAATACTGCAAGTATAACATTAAATTTTCTTTCAGCAAATAGCATGCTCATTTGTTTCTAACACACTCTTGGTTTAGAATTCAAGAAACAGAATCTCAAAATACATCTGCTTTAGCATGTTTAAATACAATCAAATTCATATCACCCTGCTTGCATATTACTTGTTGGTAACTAACATTTTAAATGTGTCTTTTATACCTTCATGCCTTCAATTAGTATAGAATTACAACTTTATGTTAGCAAATAGCTACAGAATCTATGACTTGTTCCAGAAGGTTTGACCCATAATTTAAGAACATGTTGAAAGTTCAAGGAAAAATTTTCAAATGGAATTTGCATTTTTGGTGAAATATTATCAGTCATAGTCTTTATGTGTCATATGACTGAATAATGTAAACAAAAATCAATGCTGGAAGTTTCAAACATAAACTATGCTGAGATAATTTTGCTTTAAAATAATGCATGCATTTATAAAGTGTGGAATTCAGAAACATAAGCATAAGGAATAGCTTATAATAGCATCCTCAAACATTCACTGAACAGCTCATACTGTGAAAGAAGTTTTACCAAACATGTGTTTTACAATGACACAGCAAAAGGAAAAGTTACTCCCCATGTCAGTAGATTTACTGTATGTAAAAGAACTCCTGCAGGACAAAATTCCAGCAAATTATTTATTTATTTATTTATTTATTTATTTACAGCAAAGGGAGGGAGCATAATTTTGGGAGTTTAAGCCTCTCTCAAAGTGAGGTAATGGTTAACTCTATAAAATAGTTGTATGAAACATAAATTGTATGTTTTAATGAAACCTACATTTTTTGTGCAGTAAGATTTTGTCTATCTTTTATGATTTATCAGTTATGCAAAATTTCTTGAGAATGAAGAGAGCTTCAGAGGCTATTTCCAGAAAATTCAAGGTATATAATTTATTTTCATGTAAATATCTTTAATATATGGTATTTTAATCAAAATCTTTAGAGCCATTTTTGATAATATAAGAATATTTGAACATTTTTCCATATAAAGAGTAGTTTAGGATGGGGAGATTTTCTATAAAATCTTCCTGCCGCATCCTTGAAAGATGCTGAACCTAAATATCAAATTTGACTTTCATGACTTTTTGTTGTTCATTTAGTTGTTCACAGACACACAAAAAAAACAAAAAAAAAAACGCACACGCACGCATGTGCGCGCACACAATGGCTGCACCATTGCTAAGTGGTAAGATCACTCACCTCTCACCTAGATGGCCCAGGTTTGATCCCAAATGACCGCATGTGGGTTTGTTGTAGGCAAAACAGTAGAGGGGCGAATTTTCTCTGGGTTCTCAGTTTCCCCTGCCATCACATTCCACTGGTGCTCCATCATCATTCCATGTATCATCAGTGTTATCGCCACCTGTGATGCCATTTGTACTAAAAGCAGGCATTATACACTCTAAAACAACACACACACATAGACACACACACACACACACAGTAGAGAGCTTTTACTAAAAATGCTTCTTTTTTGGGGGGGGGGATTCAAAGGGACCTAAAATGTGTCTGTCCAGTGAAATCTCGGTATCAAATTTTTGAATGGAATGGAAAACCCTCTCTACCTATGTTTGTGTAAATGCTAGAGAAAGTCAAAAAGTGCTATTTTGTATGAAAATGTATCTACAGATTTTGTTCAAATTCACATATATGAAATTTCAAAACTATACAAGTAGCAGTTCACCAGTTGTTTTCTGCTTACAAATCCACAGATAAAATATAACTAATATATGCTCTCCGATAACAAATGCACCTAAGATAGTTAATTATTTTCAAGAACCATATAACCAGTTGCACCACTAGTTTTATTAAAATATATTTAAAAATCAATTAGCCACCAAGTTGTTACAATCTTCTAATATAATTTACATTTTTATAATTTTGTGTTGCTGCTATCAAATTTGTATATTTTTACTTTCTCTAGCATTTTACAATACACGTAGGTAGAGAAGGTATTGTATTTCATTAAAAAAATTTAATACCAAGATTTCACCAGAAATATATGTTTTAGGGTCCCCTGGATACAAAAAGAGTATCTATAGAAAAAAAATCGGCATGTGTGTTTGTGGGTGTCTCTGGACAGCATAATAAACAAAAAATCATTTAAATACCAAATTTGGTTTTTAAGTTCAGTATCTTCAAACAATGTGATACAAAGATTTTCAGGAAAATACTTCCACCCCCAATTTCCCTTTATATGGAAAATTTTTTTAAAATTGTGATTTTTTTCAAAAATGGCTCTAATGATTTTGATTAAAATATACCATATGTTTATGATACTTTTATGACAAACAAAATGTATATCTTGAATTTTGTGGAAATAGCTCTGAAGACCTCTTCATTCCGAATGACTGTTGTATAATTGGTAAACCATAAGAGATTGACAAAAACTTACTATACAAAAATATAGATCTCATTAAAACACCTAATTTATGTTAAATACTGTTGTTTTTTTTTTTTTGTTTGTTTTTTTGTTTTTTTTTTTGGGTAGAGTAAATCATTTCCGAGATAACTTTTGTTATTGGTTTCTCAAACAGGTTGTCAGCTTTCATTTACTCCTGGCATGCAAAGAGAACCAAATTTTAATTTTTTCACATAGTGACCAGCTTATTTGACTATAGCTTTAGCCTAGTGTATTTCTTTATTTCCTTGTTACTTTCAAGGAAGCAAGTAATAAGCACATTTCTGGTAATGTTTATTCTCAATTAGCATGTTGTAGATAAAAGAATAACTTTTTGTTAGAATGGTTTGTTTACAGAACAGATAGAGATAGAGTTGTGAATGGAAAATGGATTTTTACTATCTCTATTTCATTGTTGCTTTACATTGATTTGCTGATGTTTCTTTTAAGGTTAACCTTTTTGGCTATTGTTAAATTCTCCATGTCATGGGTCAAAACTTCTGGAATATGTAAATGTAGTTTGTTTTTGTTGCACTTTCAAAATGAATCTAATCAAGAGCATATTGCTTTTATGCAGCAATTATATCACATAGTTTAAACGTAACAGTATTTGAATACACATTCCAAACACACACACCACACAACTTGATTTTCATATTTTCACCTGGTAGAAAATGTGTTTATCTTTGACAGAAAATTCATTTTTTTTACAGTGTCCTTGTATCTCATTCAATAGGGCTGTGAAAGAGCATAAAATAATGAACAACTTATTTGTATTTAGTATTAAATGTTAGTTTTAAAATAGTCTAATTCCTATAAGGGGAAACTTTCATTATGGTTCAATGTGGGGAGGGGTGGAAGGGTTTGGAAGATTAAATATATATTTATTTCTTACTAACTTCCTTAGCATTATTGCTAAAGTATAAAGGATTGTGATGGACTTTAATCAGATTTCTGCTTCTAAAGATTATTTGAATGCCGATATTACATTTACCAGCAATGTTTTAAGTCCAATTGTAAAAAGGAAACAGCTGGATAGTAGAGGTTCTGCCTCCATGACTTACATTGTACTATGAGGATCACTAGATGCATATTGAGACATGGAATATTGGTCACTCTTGGGGAAAGCATTGTTGCATTGTCAAGAGTATTGGTAATGGAATGGTAGTAGACACATTATTGAATCATTCATTTTCCCTCATTTTATATTTGAAGTCTGGAAAGTGTTGATTGTTTTATCAAGAGCAATGGAGGTTCAGACAGAGCATTTTTGTGCAATGATCTTGCACGACTTCAAATGTGGCTTAAATGAAATGCAGTCATTTGAGAGTTTAAGGGTCCTTTGGGACTGTTCTGCATCACATTCTTTTGTTTTGCTGTTTTAGAGAATTCAAGATGGGGCGATAATCTCTTAAAGACGAAGAGGAGAATGGAGAACTGAGTAGTGATTGAGAAAAATATCACCACAATCATTAGGGAAGATTCAAGACCAACCTACAAGAGCATTGACCTGACTACGGAGTATTTCAATCCTCATGTAAAAAAAAATTCAAGATGGGTGCCCCATAATTTATCTGAAATGAAATGAAATGGCATTTTAATTATGGATGCTCTTTAACTGCTGTGGTTCTCAACGTCCCATTCTATACTGGGAAAGACCACTTAATTTTCCTCAGAGGCCTCTCTATCAGGCTTGAGGTTCTTTTACATGTCATAAATCTACGACATGGGACCCACAGCTTTACTTCCCTTCCAAAGGAAGCCATGCTAAGGATTTTTACACCTGAAAAAATTCATTGTCCTCCACCGGGTTTGAGCCCACGACCTTGAGTATATGAAGTTAGCATGGTAACCACTACACCACGGAGGATGACAATTTATCTGAAGCAACGAAGCTCCATTGGATGGGATGGTGCCAAGAAATGCTGCAAAGATTTAACTATGGAAAGCTTGCCATGTTTCAGATATTATTATGGGTAATGAAATTTAACATAAAGTTAAGAGTTGGGGTTGAAATACATACATCACTTACATTACTTCTACCTGATCAGTTTCAAGAGCTGTTGCTCTTACCTTCAGAAGAGCCCTTAAAGGTTGATGGTGTTGGTGTCCAGTCTGACTCCTCTGAAGATAAGAGCAATAGCTCTTGAAACTGATCAGGTACAAGTAATGTACTCTTAACTTTATGTTAAATTTAAATTCTGCATCACTGATATTAGTTTATTCAAATATCATACGAAAATGGATATAGCAGTTTGACTCAGAAAAAAAAATGTCAGTCCTCCATTTGGGTGTTCTCAGTTAACCAACCACCCAACAAGGTATGGCCACGCCTTGGCCAAGTGGTTAGACCACCAAGCTACCACATGTGAGATTTGTGGTAGACAAAACAATGCAGGGACGGGTGTTCTCTAGTTTCCCCCAAATTGCTTTCCACCGGTGCTCCATCTTCATTTCATGTATTACCAGTATCATCGCTTGCAGTGCCACAAGTAGTAAAAGCAGGCATTAAACACTACAAAAAAAAAAAAAAAAAAAAACAAGGTCAAGAGAGTAAGGAATGCTGGAAAGAAAATGGTTGTTTCTTTTTCTCCACAAGTGGTCACTTGGCAACAGCTGTGCTCAAAAATCAGAGAGATGTTACTGCAAAATGGTAGAGAGAAGTTTGCATTCTGAAAATACTTTAAAAAATTAATAAAATGCAGGGCTAAGGGGTATTTTGTTGCATCACGACAATGCATCAGCTCTCACCGCTAATGTATCAGTGCAGTTTATACAAGGAACTGAGGCAAAACTAAACTATTAATCATCCACCCTATAGTCTCTATTTGGCACCATGTAATTTCCTTCTGTTTCCTTTGAAGAAGACCCAGCTTTGAGATCACCAAGTTTCTAGCCCTGAAGAAGAGGAGTTATCTACACTGCCGCAAACTGAGTGGCATAGATGCTTCCAGAAGTGTTTCCAGAGAGCAGATCGCAGCGTAAAGTGTCAGGAAGAGTACTTTGAGAAACTAGAACAAACAAAACATTTCTATGAATATTCATTATTTGCTGTCTCAATACTTATCTAGTGACCCTTGTATCTATTGATTCCAAACATATTGTATCATTCATTCTGAGTGAGATGACCATCTAAGTCAAAGTTTTCAGAATGGTCCTGCAGTCTGAGACTTCTGTTTTGTCCAATGCAATAGTCTTGCATTTCTCCTTAATGTTACAAATGTATTTCTTAGTCAATTACTCAGTGGCATCAGTTCTTGATAACACTATACTGCACTATATCTGGATTTATGGTAGTTCTGATGGATTTCTGATGTAAATTATTACCACCATGCTAATGCAACACACAAATCAGTAGATCCACAAGTAAATCATTTTTTGTTCTTATTGTGACTTAATTATTATAAAATATTCTTTTCAACATTTTCTAATCAAGGAAGAAGTCTAATATTAGAACTGTGCAGAGAAAGAATTTCTGTGTTTATAACAGAAGAGAGACCTTAGAATTGCAACCATAATATGCACCTTTAAACACTAAAATATCCCTCTTCTTTGGTTATTGTTCCAATTTATTCACCTTATGAAGCATTCTCCCTATTCTGCATAAACGGAAAATGTTTTCAAGATAATATTTAAATATTATTTAAACTTAATATTTTACCCCAGAAGGTATATGTGTGAAAAGTGCAGGTAAATTCGAAAATAGCATAGAACTTTGCAATGCTACTGACAGGCTCATTGACTGATATGGACTCATAAATGGGAGATACACGGTTCAAATCCTCCAAGATTTATCTCCCGTTTTTCAGGTTTTCCTCGCACCTTATAACTTTGGTCTAGAACCTTTTCTGCTAAAATTTCCTTTCCCAAGTATCATTTCATTTTATGTATCATGAGTGGTACCATATGTAATAACAATGGACATTAAACACTACACCTGCAGGCTTATTAATTCACATACACACCTAGAACAGCAAGTACTTCATATAATTATAGTACCTATTAAATTCACAATAGTGGAGATGAATTTAAGCATTGAAATGTCATATTCTTGTATATTTTGTGATTTAATTACATATTATCCACCTAGTAGTTTTAAACAGATATGGCAAAAATAATTAAATGTATTTGTTACATCAGATGCCCATTTCAAAGAAGTTATTACAGTCAGATAAAAAAGAATTATGCTGTTTAATTTTACTTTTCTGTCACAAATTGCAGGGGCTAAAACAGAGATAGTAATGTATATGCGTGTATTTCTGTTTCAGTACTTCCAGCGAAACACAAAGTTATGTGATGTAAACAGACGACTCAAGAGTCAGATCTGGAGTTCTGTGGTTACGATTGTACTGGTAGAGGGCAAGAATCTCCTGCCAATGGATATAGATGGTTATAGTGATCCCTATGCAAAATTCAGGTTTGTTTCTTTTCAAAAACGTTTCTTGATAACTACTACATCTGTGTAGAATATGATAATCGAACCAATCAGAGTGAAAGGTATTAAGTAAATTTTCAAACTTTTCAGCAGATGAAAAAACTGTACATATGTCGCAGAACTAAAAAAATCTGATGTGTTACACTCACATGACTTTCTCTAGCTGCTCTACAAACCTCCTACAAAAGATTATTCTTCTTTGTGCACAATGCTAATCGAGATAAATATTAGCAGAATGTTCTTATTACTTAATTCCTTATAAGTGGAAGGGAATAAGGGAATGTGCTATGCTAAAGTGATTGTCAAATGTTTTAAAAGCTATCGTTATGCGATTGTCATTGCAAATCACTTCTTTGCTTGGCCAGGAGTAGAACAAAAGTAAAACGAACACTTCCTGTCTGAGAAAAGTTTAAGTACTTCACAATTGAAACCAATAACAAGGAATATCTCAGAAATGGTTACCTCCACAACAAAAACTTATAGGACATAAATTGTGTGTTTTGTCATGATGTACATTTTTTGTGTGGTGAGTTTTTTTTCTATCTCTTACGGTTGGCTATTCCCAA
Organism: Hymenopus coronatus; assembly: GCA_030762935.1. Classification (NCBI taxonomy): domain Eukaryota; kingdom Metazoa; phylum Arthropoda; class Insecta; order Mantodea; family Hymenopodidae; genus Hymenopus; species Hymenopus coronatus. The sequence continues at coordinate 22,554,188 of CM060891.1, forward strand.
AAAATTCGAGATGTACATTTTATTTCGGACCTAAATAGCTTTAATATACAGGATTTTAATCAAAATCGTTAGAGCCATTTTTAAGAAAATCAAAATTTTCAAAATGTTTTCCATGTAAAGGTAGTCTGTGGTAGGGGGATTTTTTTGAAAATCTTCATTTTGCATCCTTGGAAGATACTAAACCTAAATACTAAATTGCAGGTTAGCAGAGGATGACAACAAAGGTTGTTAAAACGCGCGTCCAGACCAAGTGGAGCACGTGTTGGAAATAGATGTCCAGATTTGAACAAAATACTGATACAACCTAATTCACACCTTTTCTTGATAACCTTCATGATAAAGATATACCACTGTGCTATCATCTTTTAAGTTGTGAATATTGAACACATTTACAGGAATTTCCAGTAAGGGTAAATTTTACATAAAGGCAATGGCACCTATTTCTTCATTTTGACACTGAGACTGGGCTCCGTCAGGGACTCAGTAACTTTTGACTCTTTTGAAGATGAACCTCCAAATCCGTATTGGCTCCAAGTTTTGAAGCTTCAAAAGATGGGAGCTTTTTAATTTTGGATTAAGCTCTTCACAAAGAGAACAGACGTCTGTTTGTGATGTGTGGAATTTATAATCATAATTTTCCCTAAAATACTGCCTGTAAAAGTAGTATTTCACAGTTGCATCTAGATAAGCATTACAGTACATCTGATACATTGCGTGCTTTGTGGTAATTAGTTACTCCATTTCTGCTAAACATTGCTTCATCCTTTGCAAGAATTTCAAGAGGAAAATCCCCTCAGAAAATGCTAGACTTGGTAAATAATCTACTGTAGAGAGATACTGGATATGCTGAATATAATGGACATAGCAATTATGTTAATTAGTTACTCCATTTCTGCTAAACATTGCTTCACCCTTTGCAAGAATTTTAAGGGAAAAGTCCTCTACTTGTTGAAGAAACCATTAAATGAGGGGTTTTTTCTTCTTGTGCAACATTTCTTGGATCAACTCCATCATGAGGAGATACATCTTCTGTATCTAGAACTTTTTGACTGATGAAAACAAATGTCCTATGATGTGGCGCATACCTACTTGGAAATCTTTTTTGATAAGCCTTTGCTGCAGCTGCTACATTATATATTTCACTGAAAACAGGAGCATTTGAAACTGCTGCAGGCTAGTCTTTAAATGGCTGATATGCCCTTTAAAAATAGACCACAGACTTCAGTGGTGTTATTTTAAAGAAGAGATGTCAAATATAATTTTAAAGTTAAAAACAAAATTTCGGATTTTTGTTCAAAATTCATGAATTTTCACCCTTAAGATACTCGGCATTAGTAAAGTGATTTGTAGCTGATGACTTGCTGTTTTTTTTAATTTCATGTGAATGTAACACATTTTTTCCCCTTAGAAGAAATTAGAATAATTTTACATTAATATTCAACAGCTTCTTTATTTGAAAGAAAAACAAATCTCTTCTTTTATGTTTTATATTATTTTGTATTTATTTTAGTTTTTTTTTGTTTTTTTTGTTTTTGTTTTACACAAGCTGTAAAAAGCTTTAAAGACAGTCAAAACAAATACACGTGTACCTCTTGTATTCTTTCTTTTTTCATTTAGTTATTAAGTATCAAGAACTCACATGCCAAAGTGCCATCAAAAAGTGCTCCTGGAACTTAACTTTCCACCACGCCTTCCTCATGTAGTCCATGTATGTATTGGATCCACACTGAAGAAGTACGAAAGTACATAATAAATTGTGTGTCCAATGATCCATAGAAGTGTTCTGTAAAAATCTGGATGAAGAAAGGTTTCTGGAACGCAATTGAGAACAGCTAACTGCCCCAGAAAGGTTATAGCAATGGTATACATAGCAGATAAAGTGGAGCAAGTAGCAACACGATGTATTGAGTTGATTACAATGAGGGCATGTCAGGGAGTCACTCAGGTGAATAGCTGCCTGATGCTGTGTGTCTGTAGGATATCATGAATTGCTTGACACCAAAGGAGCGAACTGCTTACAGAAGGACGACAACAACAACAATAATAACAATAATAATAAATGTAATAGTAGGTACCAAACCAACATAAAAGTTGCTTGCATAAAATGTCTCCTTTACTTATGCAGCCACAAAGCTACTTTACTTCTGAGCTGTACATGACTCCTATTAACATTTCATAAATGTAAAATAGAATAAACAGTATTATAACTAGAAGAATTTTATGGGCTGAGAAGCCATGGCCTGCTGGAGTTTTCAGGTCCAGAAGTTTCGTTCACAACTGTGGTGAACATCTTCAGTGGCATGTTCAAAGTCTTCTTGGTGAAGGTTTAATTTGTTGGTTGAAATAGTGGCAGTATTTATACTCAGGCTGCTCTCACGCAATTGGTCCAAATGAGATCATCATTCCGCATCCACTCATCTCTGCCTTATCACCATGCTAGATTACAACGTGAAGCAATAGAAATTTATAAACATCCCAATAACTTTAATAGGAAAGAAAAGACACAAAAACTAAGCAGAAACTGGCATCTGTTACTTGAGAACATCAAACAGGCACAAACCCAATGAGATCATCCACACCAATCAGGAATCAAAAGCATTGGAGTGGCTAACCCCCTCCTTCCACCATCCCCACACATGTAGCTCCAGCCAGACCAATCGCATGAGAGCAGCCTGAGTATAAATACTGTCACTATTTCAGCCGAGTCAGTTGCGACCAAACCTTCACCGAGAAGACTTAGACCATGGCTTCTCAGCCCGGAAAATTCTTCTACTTATAATTTGGACTCTGGCCATGAAAGCTTACGACTACTGAAGAATAATCAGTGTTCAACACACAGTGTGTGCAACTATAGACCTAAATCTGTGCTTCATTTGACCTGTCTTTACAGAAGTTAAATTTGTTTATTATAATGCTATTTATTTATTTTTATGGAGGTTAGTAATTAAATTTTAGTTCACTAATCATAATAATGCCATGGTGTTAATCCTGGATACTTCATTTTCTACAGATTAGGGAATGAGAAGTACAAGAGCAAAGTAGTGTACAAAAGTCTGAATCCAAGCTGGTTGGAACAGTTTGATCTCCATCTGTACGATGATCAATCACAGGAACTGGAAGTTACTATATGGGATAAAGATCGCTCAAAAGATGACTTCATGGGCAGGTAATAATCATATTATATTAAAACAGAATTAGATAAATAAGGAAATAAAAATTTCATGTATGTTAATGTCAGTGTATCCCATTAGCATTCTAAGAGCCATTATAATAAAATTGAAGAGCTGCAATAATAACATTTGTTTCTTAATTTTATCCTTATTTGTAATCTAAGGCAACTATGCTGGCAGTCTAAAGCGAGTAGAAAGCATGCAATAAAAAGGTACCTTACCTACACCTTGATTGATACATACATTGTTTGTTTGATTACTTACCAGGGATTGGTGTCCACATTGTCAGTTTTACCTTCACCAACATATAAAACATATACTTAAATATATTCCTTACAATATAATAATTTGGTATTTTCCATCAATTATTCATCATTTATAAGCAGTATTGCATGGCATTGACTGTCAAGGGTTGGTTAAAAAGTAATGAGAACAATTTTTGTTTTGTCTAAATGCCTTTATTAACAGAGGTATTTATACTTATACCTTTTTAATATAATCACCCTCATTATTTATGACCCTTTGTCGAATCTTCAAAAGACGTACACCATGTGCCATATTGACCAACTTATAGAATAGATAATGTTATCTCTGTTGTACTGGATCCCTTGCAGTGGTTCTTTTACTTTGGCAAACAGATAGTAATCACAGGGACTAATTTCGAATGAGTACGGTGGATGTTCCAGAATCTCAAATTGCCAGCAACGCAAGATGTCCTTGATAGCAGCAGCGGTGTGACATCTTGCATTGTCGTGCAGAATGATGGAATGTTGTTCCCTGAAATGTGGTCGCTTTTGCCTGAGCGCTAGACGAAGATGATGCTGCAGGAACATACAGTAGTAGGCAGCATTTGATTGGAGGCTTCCCAGTTCTCCCTGTCCAAAGAATGTGCACGCTACCCAAAGTGCTGTGAAAGTGATGTCCTTTGTGGCATATCACATTGTTGTGTATATTGTACACTTATAAAATCTTGGAATATTTTGTCTCCATCCTTAGCATGAGCATCTAACTGCAGCTGTCTGGTGGTAAATTTCATGACATTGCTAACTGGCAGGATTTATAAATTCAACAAACTCTTGGAATTTTTTTAAATGAAGATCTTTTCCCAAGTGGTGAGTTCTAATGTAAAAAATTCCAAGAGTTTGTTAAATTTTAAAATCCTGCCACACAGCAATGTTATGAATTTTACCATCCAATGGCAGCAGTTAAATGGTATGCTACGGAAAGAGAAAGAACAGATATTACATTACATCGCAGCCATGATACAAGAGTATGGGGATCTAGTGCTGACTCGCACTTGAAAAGGCTGTTTGTACTACAGAAGAGATGTATAGGAATAATGTATAAATTAAAAAGTCAAGAAAGCTGTGGGAACATTTTTAAAAACAAGAAGTTTTTACCATTTATTCTTTATTTTATATAGGATTACATGCTTTCCCAAGACTCGATAAATATATCAAGAATGAGGAAAATGCACCATTATGATACAAGACATAACCAAGATCTCCATAAAACTACTTACAATATTAAATCAATAATGAAAGATCCAGATGTTGTGGGTGCATATTATTATGACAAATTACCTGAACATTTAAAGGTTTACAAAGGAAATGTGTTTAAAAACAGACTAAAAGAATATCTAATAATATTGGATTGAAGAACTGTAAATCTACAATATTGTGTAATTTGTAAATAATTGTATTGTAATCTTGACTTGGTCTACAACTTTGATAAATTGATATATGGACTCAAATAAATTATTATTATTATTATTATTATTATTATTATTATTATTATTATTATTATTATTATTATTATTTATATTGTTATTACTGTTGTTGTTATTGTTATTATTATTTTCTTCTTTTTTTTTTTCTTCCCTTTCTGTGGATCCTGATTTTTGAGATTAGACACAAGTCCAACCCTAAGCTGTAGATCAAGTTAGAAATTACATTTATTGATCACTCCTGATAATTGTTAATAGATTTCTTTACAAAGATTAACTCTTATTGAGTTTTTTAGAAGGATCAATTTTGCATAATTTACAATGACATATCTGTTTCCAAAAACTAATTGACACAGTATATGTTCTTAAAATTTTGATGTGTATTATATTTACAACACTGCATTAATTATTACTAGTATTTTTTGATTTAATGAAGGCTGCCTCTGTATAGAAGGTGTGAATGAGGTATCTTTTTAATTCTGACCTAAACTTCTTTATGTTCATGTGCAAGTCCTTATAGAAAATGGAAGTGAATTAAATAAAACTATACAATTGTAGTAAACCTTTTTTTGGAATGTCTGCAAATTATTTGTTGGTCTATTTAAATTCTGTCCATGTTTAGTCTCTTTGTTATGCATATTTGCATTTTATGTAAACTTTTCAGACTTATTTATTACAAATAAAAACTATCTCACACCAGCTTGGACATGAATGTCTCCAAAAATGTTTCAAAATTTTACATCTTAATATAAGTGAGGTTTAATTGAGTCATTAATATTTTAAAAGTAAATTAAATTTAAATGAAAATAGCTTCATGGTTAATAGTACTTCTGTTGTTAATAAATATTTTAAGAATTTTACTGTTCTTGCCTTAGCAAAAACTTATATTTATTTGTGATCACTAGCCATATATAATTTATCACAATAAATGACTAAATTCTGCAGGTGTACTATAGACTTATCACGCCTGGAGCGTGAAAAAACACACCGCATTTGGCAGGATTTAGAGGAAGGGGCAGGATCCATCTTCCTACTTCTCACCATTAGTGGTACTACTGCTTCAGAAACCATTTCTGACCTAACAACATATGAAGAAAATGCAAGAGAGCGTGAAATACTGGAGAAGAGATATGTAAGTAAATATAAGGGTTGAATGTTTCATTACATAAGGAAATATTAAAACAATGTGTTTGAAAGCTTAAGTGTGGTGAAGAAAATATAGTAAGTTAAACAATAAATATTGTAGAAACTAATAGTAAATTTTAGAACATTCTTAGAACAGATTATCACAGATCTTTTTCAAGTTTTTTAAAATTATTTTGACTTAATTTTTAAGAAATAAAATCTCTATATTTACACTTCAGTAAAGAAATAACAACTAAGATAAACATTAGCTCCTTATCCTGATATATGGTGGACTTGTGACAGTGATGTGTTTTAAGAATTGAAAATTAGTTGAGTCGATTTTGTAACACTACATCACTTACTTTTTATTTCGGAAAACATGTTTCAGAAGGCATGTGCTTCCATTGTCAATTCCTTTGGTCGACTGCCGGCATCACTTGCTGTGGTGGTTGTCTCTGTTCCTGGTGGTGGTTTGATGAACCTCTGAATGAGTAGATTGCCTGGCGGGATTTCAGCTGTAATGACTGTGAAAAAATCTACATCGGCCAAACAAAAAGAAATATAAAAACAAGGGCAAAAGAACACCACAGAAATATTAAACTCAAACAAGAAGACAAATCTGCAGTAGCTTGGCATTTTTGGAAAGAGAAGCACACCATAAATAGAAGCCCAAAAATCCTCAAAAACATCACAAGGAAGACAGAATTAAAAGTTTGGGAAAACATATATATTTTGAAAAACAAGAACCGCGTTTTCAATTTTGAAATCCCGCCAGGCGATCTACTCATTCAGAGGTTCATCAAACCACCACCAGGGACAGAGACAACCACCACAGCAAGCGATGCCGGCAGTCGACCAGAGGAATTGACAATGGAAGCACATGGCTTCTGAAACATGTTTTCCGAAATAAAAAGTGATGTAGTGTTACAAAATTGACTACACTAATTTTCAATTATTAGCTCCTTAATATGCAGTGCAAACAAATCAAACAGATAAAATTTCTGTTAAATTATATATTAAATATTAACTACTGTACTTTGATTAGGCATCCAATATCTACCTAGTGAGATTAGGAAAAGCCAACCGATTTCAATCCCATGATCCCCACTTTAATGAACCTTGGCCATGACTGAATTATCCAGTCATAAATATTATGTACCGTATCTCAAGTGAGAACTTTTCTATATGGTTACTGAAAAATAAATTCTATTGAAATCTGTTAAACTGAGAGAAACCATGCTACAAAGTCATTTTAAATTAATTATTGTTTTCATTAATCCCATGTAGAGGAAGTATTGTATTCCACCATAATTTTATACCTATAATCCACTGGAAATATATGTTTTGAAGAACCTCAAATTCATAAAAAAAATCCTTTTAAAATCAGATGCATTTGACCTCCATCTCTTCTGCAAACAAAATATTCTTGCACAAATAATTCTTTTATATACCTCATGCTAATCAAGATGGACATTATCAAGAATGTTCTAAATTCTTGCTTCTTATAAGTAAAAGGAAAATAAGGGATTTAACTAGGCTAAAGCATTAGTCAAATATTTTAAAAGCTATCACTATATGAAGCAGTTGAAATTCAGTTGTCTTTGTGTGGTTAGGAGTAAAACAAAAGGGGTGAGAAACAAAAGCTGACTTCCCGTTTGAAGAAAGTTCAAGTAATTTAAAATTGAAATCAATAACGAGCAATATCTTGGAGACCGTTAACTCTACAAAAATAAAAGGTATGTGATATAAATTGTGTATTTTAATGAGATATATATTTTTTGTTGAAAGTTTTGTCTATCTCTTATGGTTTACCAGTTACGCAAAAAGTCGTCCATTTTGAAGAAGTCTTCAGAGGCTATTGCTAGAAAAATCAAGGTGTACAATTTAATTGTCATGAAAATATCTTAAAGATATAGTATTTTAATAAAAATCGTAGAGCCATTTTGAGAGAATCAAAATTTTCAAAAAATATTCCAAATAAAGAACAGTTGGGTGTGGGGGATTTGATTAAAAAGCTTTGTGTTGCACTCTTGGAAATACTAAACTTAAATACCAAGTTTGATATTTAGCAGATTTTTCGTTTTGAGCTAAGCTGCCAACAGACACAAACACTTGCACGTACAATGTTTCTAAAAATGCTTTATTTTATTCAGGATTCTCAAAACATGTATTTCTGGTGGAATCTTGGTATCAAATTTTTAGTGGAATACAATACCATCTCTCTCTACCATGTACTTGTACATATGTGCTAGAGAAAGTGAAAAGTTTGCATGTGTATGTGTGTTGGAGAGAGAGAGAGAGAGAGAGAGAGAGAGAGAGAGAGAGAGAGAGAGAGAGAGAGAGAGAGAAGAGAGAGAGAGAGAGAGAGAGAGAGAGAGAGAGAGAGAGGTGGGGGTGGGGAAACAACATAACTGAAAAAAAGAAATCTATTGAATACCGAATTCAGTATTAAAATTCAGATCTCATATGAATATGACATGAAGGTTTTTCTGAAATATGCATTTTCATTGTGTTCTATTCAAAAGTTTTGAGTGTGTATTTTTTCAACCTTATAGACTCATAATATGTATTAGCAACCATACATTCATAATTTAAGACATAATAAAATGTTTCCATCCATAGTAATTTAATAAATTTGCTGTTTATATATTTGCTATATATATAAAAATATATTTAAAGCTCAATGTTTAGTTTATGGAAACTATATTTTAGGTGCCTAAAAATGGAGTTTAAGGGCTACTATATCTGTGGTCTAGCAATAGGTATTGGCCATATTATTGAAAACTGTTTCCAGTTTTAAATTATTTTATATCCACAGTCTTAAATATATTGTAGGTACCAGTAAGGCTCTTCAGTGCCTGGGATATCATTAAGCAATGCATGTGTATAAGCTTTAAGATTACTTTATTACTCTTTAGAATATCTGTACACCTCTACACACAGTTTAGATATGCATGCAGCATTGACCCATTAACTTCTACAAAAGTATTTTTTTAGCAAATTGTATGAAGAAAGCTGGAAATGTAGCTTGAATGGAGCATGAGCCATGGATCTTTGCTTTATGCATTATATATTAGTCAGTTTTCTGTAGATTGTAAAATATTAGTAATACTTGGTAGTATAGTGATGTTTGAATATGTGTTTAGTAGCTGCATGAAACTTTAGAAAGCTTGTATGTCCACAGCAAATATTACATTTTGTTATAAATAATGTTTTTGCTTTCTCTATGTGGAATGAATATTGCAGTTAACTTTTTTTTTAGTCCTTTAACCTGGCAGAGCATATCGGACGAGGAATGATGCTGAACAAGTTAAGAATAGGGTTTGGTTTGGTCTTCTTGTTAATATAACCCTTTTTATTGCAATCAGTCCACCATGAAAATGGTATGTGTGCGGAAATGCGTGCACGTGACTACATACTTTACCATTTTATGGATTCATCTTTCTGCCAACTTTAACTGAAGAAAAGAATAGATGGAAATAAAAGGTTAGAGCAGAGAAAACTTCAATTAAAATAAAGAATACAACTGGCAACTAGACTATTCAAATACATAACCACTTTATGCGAACAATATTTTTAGACTGTTCATGTAATTATGGACTTTTGGGGGATGCTAGAAACATCCCTAGGGAAGGGGTGACTTCCAAAGGTTATCTTTCCTGCATGAGGCCAATAAACCAATGTGTTAGCCTCTGCAAGGGGCTGTCTGTTGTTTGCTAAATTCTTATATTGTTAACTGCACTTTCAAAAAGGTATTTTTGGTAACACGTGGAGTATTAAATTTGTATATTCATTGACAAAAAATAGCTGCAAACCCACAGAGTTTTGGCTATTCCCTCCATTCCTTTTATCCCTCTTTAAGGCTAGAAGGCAAAGTAGCTTCCACCTCTTCCTTCTTCCCTCGCAGATATTCCCACTGGTTGTTTGGTTTACTTGAGCACACAAAAAATTAAACAAAATTCATTCCTTCATTTCATTTCCCTTCTTCATCTTTCAGTTTGGCGACAGGTGTATAGCCTCCATGGCATGCCTCTGGTTGCCATCTAGTATCTTTGTTAGGTACTTTCATGTGTCTCTGCGCTTGACTCCGTCTGCTCATGTGTACTGACCTGTGGTTTTCCCTCCTCTCATCCTTTCTCCTGGGGGGTGGTAGGCTGCAATAGATCAATGAATACTTGGTAGCAGTTGCCGAGGTGTCTCCCGTCGCTTGCATACTCATACCTTATATATAGGGTCATTAAATTATAAGGTAACCCCTCTCACGGTCTCTCTCCACTCCGAGTGTCACCAGGAAAGTGGTACTGGCAAAGGCACACTGTTGCTCTTACTTTAAAAAATGCTGAAATTCTTAACCATCTGCTCCCAAACAGGCAGTATAACAAGCTAAAGAGATGTTCTCGCTCATTCACCTAAGCTCATCAGCAGAAATCTCTGTATAATCTACAGAAACTTATTGATAACATCATGCAAGAAATCACAAGGATTCCTGCTGCTAAGCATAGAGGAATGAGCGACAATATTTTAGCAAATTGTGCTTCCTGTATGTGAGAAAAGGTCAACATTTCCGTAGTTTATCTTAAGATATGTATTTTAGTGCGCCTTTGTTGGCACCACTTTCCCGGTCACTCTTGGATCTTTTGTGCAGTGGAGAGAGGTCACAACAGGGGTTACTTTATAATTTAATGACCCTATATATATAGGGTGTTTTTGTTGAATAAAACATTAATAATTTTACTCATACTTCTATAAGAATTTGTAAGTTGCAAATCATGGCTCTATCACTAAATGATAGAATACAACTGATTCAATAATATTATGAAAGTAGGAGGAGTTTTTTTCAAGATCTAAGAAAATATAGAATTCTTGGTAATTTAAGAGCAGGCCCATGTTCCATTTGTAAAGCTCCAACAAATTGGCTGTCACGATCTCTTTTGGTTGTGGAGTTATCTTAAAGAAATAGTTTTCTTGATATGTCCCAGAATCCGACAGCAACTTAAAGATGCTATCTTGAAAAATATTGCTAATTTTCCAAAACATAATCTTCAAAATGCTGAGCATAGAGTTGCAGAAAGAATGGTCTACATTGAAAAAGAGAATGAAGGACATCTTCTCAATGTTTTATAAAACCCCATTGTTTGCCCAGTATGTAACTTCTTTTGTTTATTTCCTATCTATTTTTTTTTTTTTAATTTTATTAATGATAGATCAGCATTACATGCTTTACAGATCTTTGAGAATGTTAGAATATAAATACATAATTAATAATAACATTTAAGGAAAATCTAAGAGGTTCCTTTTAACTATGAAATATGGATAAAGATAGTGATTAAAAGTGATATTGTGAGAGTAAAGTGTAGTTAGTGACTGGAATTATCGGAGTTACTGAGTAGCAGATCCTGTGGTCAGGCATGTGGGCTGGCGGGTGCGTTCGCCACAGCTCCTGGAACGTCCGGCAAGTGTAAGAAGAAGCGAGAGGCAATCTTGCGTATAAACTTGTGAACTGGAAGGAGACCGAATTCTTGATGTAGCTGCTGGTTCCTGACAAACCAAGGAGCATTGGTAGCAATTCTCAGGAATCTGTTTTGGAGTACCTGTAATGGCGTATGTGAGTGTTTTTAGCAGTGCCCCAGACTTGAGAAGCATATGTAAAGATGGGTCGAACAAGAGATTTATAAAGAAGAAGGGAGCATTCAAGACCAAGAGTTGTGAGTTTATGAAATAGTGGGTAGAGTTTAGATAGTCTTCCGGTGTCAATGAAATAAGGCGATCGATGTGGTTATTTCCTATCTGAAATATTATAATATTTATAATGGTTTAAAGAGAGAAGTGACTTTTGAAAGATTCTATATAACTCACCGTGAAAATGATAGAATGGCTAAGAGATATTTGAATCTCATCTATAGTCTTTTAATTCTGACACACGCTAAAGATCCATGGCTGATACCTTGTTTCCAACTCTTTTACCTTTTTTTCTTTCTTTCTTTTTCTGTAAAGAACATTTTTATTCATTTATGTTCATCTTGCACACATGCACATAGACTTGGTGTAGAAGAGATTAAGTTTCCCATGAATATTTCCACTGAGTAGTTCTTGTTTTTGACTAGAGTTCCAGGTCCTCGTGGGAGGACTGTGCTACAGTTTGTAATATGTGGTACCACATCGGACCACAAGAGGTAAATGCGAGGCACAGCTGGATTCGGAAATGCCTTTATTTGGTATTTAAGTTCATAACATTTAACTCTGGGTATATTTCCATTAGAGACAGTGGAATATCATCTTTACAACACTAACTCTTGTGGAATAAAACTAGTCCATGTTTTTACATTAACAAATTGATCCTTGAATGTAATTCCTTCTTCACTAAATTGTGATTTTTAATTTAATGATAAAGCTCTAAGCTTAAACATTCTTAACATACTAATTTCCTCCTCACTTGGTCTGTCTGTTTTTGCATCAGTATTTTACCGAGCATGTACATATATATTATTTATGGTGTCGCAGAATTTGACCGCACAAATTGGCAGGATTTTAGAGAGATCCAAAATAAACAGTTTGTGATGGGAAACCTATGGGCTAGGGTTATAAATTCTTTCCTACAGCATAAAATGTATAAAGAGCTAGCATACCACTGATCAAACTGCAGTGGATCATGGCTTGAGCACCTTAATTTCAGAGAGAGCAGATATAGTGGAGTTATTTAGCATGTACAAGGGTGATTCAAATATAGTCAGTAATTTTGTTAAAAATATTTATTGATTAAATATATACACAAGTGACTTCATCAGCATTTCTCGAAATAGCCTCCTTCACACTACACATTTTTGCTAACGTTTTGGAAGCTTGAACATTCCTTCTTCAAAAAAAGTTTGAGGGTGTGTCGCCAACCAATTGCACACATGCTCCTTGACATCTTCGTTGTTTTTGAAATGTTTCCCCCCAAGCGATTCTTTCATGCGTGCAAACAAAAAATAGTCTGGGAGGGACAAGTCTGGACGATAGGGAGGGTGTTCAAGGGTTTCCTAGTGCATTTCCCCCATTGTGTCCATTGTCAAATTGGTGGTGTGAGGTGTAGTGTTGTCTTGGAGAAGGATGACATCTCTGATGGGCTTTGCTTGGGTAGGCAGCTTTTACAGACCTTAACAGTTGGCAATAGTAAGCTGCATCACTGTACGTCAATCATGAAGAAAATCAACTAGCAAAAATTCTCTGTAGTCGAAAAACACAGTCACGGATGTGTTATCTGTGTGACTTAACCTTGGGAGTCGAGCAAGACCTTCATTTTCCACAAATTCTCGGTCGCCCTTAAATTGTCTGGCCCAAGTAAACGCCCAATTCTGCGACAGTGTAGTGTCCCCAAACTGTGCCCTTAAACAAGTTAAAATCTTTGAAGTTTTAACTCCTTCTTTGGTTAAAAACTTGATAATACGTTGCGCAGCAGACGAAGGGACTTCTTGCTCCCTCATGGCTGTACTGATGCCAGAACCTAACGAAGCAGCTAACAAAGCTAGTTCCCCCTCCCTAACACACCAACCTTCACTCCACCCCCACTCCACCACCCCACTCTGAACTGCTTCCTCCATGATATGCAACAATTACCGTTTATATTTGAATCACCCTCATAGGCATCAGATTAAGATGTCAAGGGAGTTGAGGGTTTAAGTCTCCATAGATACATCTATTTTTATGTTGTCTCCTTTTTTGCATCTTATAATTAGCTGCTCATATTTTGCTGCATTACTCAATACGTTTATTCATACTGACAAATAAAATAAATGCAATGTACGATTAACATGTAGATGTTACATTGCGCATAGGTGCAATGGAGAATGTTTCAATAACAATTGCATTTAACATCCGACTTCTCTGTAACTCCTTCAAGGGGTAAAGCTTTAAGGAGTTGCTAAAATACAGTGCATCACACTTTGATATGTTATGTACATTACAATTAAAGGCACAGTTTACAGTTAATGAAAGAATATTATCACTTTTCAAATGAACTTCAAATAAATAAAAATGGACAACTATCTCTGTAGTAAAAAAAGAACCTACATAAAATGAATTAAGAACTATGTACTAGCCATGAAAGTGAATTTTACCTTTGCATCTCGTATAGAAAAAGACTGAGAAATAATACAATATCTAAATCACAAAGTTCAACAGGTCACAGAGGAACTTTGTGATACGACAACCTGCAACCTCTCTGCAGAGATTGCATTTACAAAGAAATTAGGCTTACACCCTTCAAAAATTCCAAGATTGTTGTGAACCTCACTACAAGAAGCTAAAGCTTGAGTCAGCAATTGCTCAACTTAATGGAAATATGGTAGGCGAGGCTCTTAACCATGCACAGTGGCACCACATGGCAGCAAAAAGCACAAAAGCTCTGAAGTTTGCTAAAGTTCACAGCTTAGACTATTTTAGGATGTTAGTCTGTGTGCTCTCTGTTTTGCACCTTGTTAAAACAATTTATTTTCTTACACATAATGTGTATACTTTTACAATATGAATACAATGCTAATTCATGGTTCTCACAGTAGTCATGCCTCAAGATTTTCAGAAGCACAGTCTTGTAGGACCATAGTAGCTCAAGTGGTTAAAACTGCATGATACCGACCTACAGATAAAACTGGAGTACTGCTGTTCAAATTCTGGCCATAAGCCAAAAAGTTTTATTCCACCACTAAAATCATAGTTCAGTTAATACATTTCAAAACACACATTACATAAATGTTTGCAACAAACCTATTTGTTTTATTGCATTAATCTGCACATGTACCTTGACAATTACTGCATTTAATATTGATGCCACACACACACGCACGCATGCATGTGCGCACGCACACGCGCACACACACATCATTCACAGTCTATTGAAACTATTTATACTGGAGGATTTATCATTTTGGCTTCAGAAGTGTTAACTAAGTGTATTAGTGCTGCTCTAATAATATACTCTTTGAGAAAATCAAGAAAAGTAAAGAACTAAAAAATTGAAACTTCAGAGAGCAATGCAATCTTTGTATTATGGGATTCGATGAGCAGTGATTTATCGACTTGCCCACCAGTATGTTGGGAGTTCTAACTAATTACATATGATGTGAAATCAACCTAGCTGTTATCAGGGGCGTGCATGCCCTCAAAGAACTGGCAATCTTGCCAAAGTTATAAGTCCAATGATTTTAAATATTGTATTGATTGTGCATCAATACTACAGGGTGATTTATATGGAGCTGACACATTTCTTTCATTAATTGTTTCAAAACGAATTGTGTTATTATACCTAAATTGTAGAGGAATTTTGGGAGATTATTTACCTCTATAGCAAATGTTGTAAATGTCCTTCATCCTGCATAAGGCACAACTCAACACATCGTTCCATGTTACTGATCACTCAGAGGACTCTGTTGTCAATAGCTTGGATCTCCTTTGTGATGTTGTGTTTCAGATCGTCCAATATCTGGGGACGTGTGGCATAAACCCTGTCTTTTAAGTAACCCCAAGTCCAGCAATGTCAAATCTGGAGATCTCGGTGGCCACAGGTTCCTGAAAAATATCTGGTCATCAAAGTAATTTGCAATTAACTTCATAAATTCATTTGATGTATGGCATGTAGCACCATCTTGCTGAAAATTTCCTTGACTCAGCTCTACATCGTACTGTATTTTCATGTTGACTACAAGAACAAAATGTCGAAACAGCTGCCAACAATGTAATTAGGAATAATAAAACATAAACATCTGCGCATCTAGTGACAAAGAATCGAAACTCCAGAACATTCTGCTTAATTTGGTGCTAAAATTGGGTCACTGAATACATTTCCAATGGAATAATTAAAGAAAAAAATGTGTCAGTTCTACATAAATCCCTCTGTACATTCATTCAACTATTGGCATACAAATGAGGCATTCTGAATTAAAATAGAGCTCACATCTCCACCTTCTTTTAATTTGCGGCTATTGATGTGCAATTCAGAAAGCAAGCCATAACTTTGACATTTGGCAAAAGGGACAATAGGTGCCCTATTTCAAACTGTTTATCTAGGACTCCTCTGCAGTCCTGCCAATTTGTGCAGTCAAATTCTGGGAACCCTGTATATTGGCTTTTGCATTTCCTTTAAATAGGACAGGTTTGTTGTCTATTGCAGGGGTTTAACCGAGAATAAGATATTCAAATTTGAAGATTTCTTACTATGTGTGTGATAATTGGTCTAGATGTGCAGTACAGATCAGTTTAACCCCTTCTTTAATCTATAACAAACTTATGCCTAAAAATGAGCATGGCATTTGCACAAGAGATGTAGAAATTTGTGCTCAATATTATCTAACACTTATAAATTGTGAAAACTAATCAATTACATGTTAATAAATGTAGATTAAGTAATAATATTCACATATAGACTTAGAGCAATGGGTAGCACATTCATTTGTATTGTAACAGTTTAGGAAAAATAATGTTTTTTAAGAAACTTGTAAAAAATCTGTCCTGACAAGGAGATTTATCTAAGTGGTAATTATCAAAACTACCTTGAACGTGAATCAGTGAAATTTGTGACATGTAGGTAAGCAATGGTTTCTGGAGGATGTATTTATTATATTGTTTCATAAAGATTCTAAAGAAGTTAGTGTAAAATTTGAAATCTACAATGCACATACTATCTGCCAAAGAATGGATATTTAAAACATTAATATTTTGTTATATAAATATTAATTAATTGATCATAAGACATTTCTTTATATCATTTTTATTGCATTTTGATTTATTATATATAGTTAATAAATGAGCAAAAAGATGTGTTACATTACATTATTTGTTAATCTTAACTTATTCCAAGAGAACGTCATACATTCCAAAAATAAGCAAAATTTAAATTTTTAATACTAATGTTTTTTCTTTCCTATAAGTTACAGGGTCATTCCAAAAGCTTTGAGACCTGATTTTTACTTTCTGTATACATACTATGTACATAGTGTATAGAAAAGTATTGCCCTCCATCCAAAATTTTGATACTGAGATTTCACCAGAAATATATGTTTAAGGCTCCCCTTTATCTAAAAAAGAAAGCATTTTCGGAAAAAGGTCCATGCATGTGCGCGCGCAGCATAGCTCAAAAACGAAAAGACCGTTAAAAACCAAACTTGGTATTTAGGTTTGGTATCTTCCAAGGATGCGACACGAATATTTCCAAGAAAATTCCCCCACTCCCAACTGCCCTTTACATGGAACTTTTTTCGAAAATTTTGATTTTCTCAAAATGGCTCCAACAATTTTGATTAAAATATCATAAATTAAAGATATTTACATGACAAATAAAATATATATCTTGAATTTTCTGGTAATAGCTTCTGAAGACTACTTTATTCTGGATCAATTTTACAGAATTTTGCATAACTGCTAAACCGTAAGAGATGGACAAAAACTTGTCACACAGAAAATGTAGAGTGCATTAAAACACACAATTTATGTGATATTCATTTTTTTTGTGCAGTTGATCGTTTTTAAGATATTCCTTGTTTTTAGCTTCAGCTTTGAAAAACTTATACTTTTCCCATACAGGAATTTGTCAACATAATTTGTCCATACAAATAAAGGAACTTCAATCATATAGCAACCAGCTTTTGACTGTCACTTTAACCTATGGTACTCCCTTATTTTGCTTCTACTTATAAGGAAGCAAGGTATTTCTGCTAATTTTTTCTCAATTAGCATGAAGTAAATAGAAGCTTAAGCTTTTTAACAATAATTTGTTACAGAGATGTAGAGAAAGTCATGTGAAAGGAACACATCATAGTTTTTACTATACTATAAGAAGTCAATAAGGCTAAAGTATGCTCTTTTGTTTTTTTAGGCATTAATGCACACATTACAAAACCTACGAGATGTAGGCCACCTCACAGTGAAGGTCTTCCGAGCACAAGGATTAGCTGCAGCAGATTTGGGTGGAAAGTCCGATCCTTTCTGTGTCCTTGAGCTGGTGAATGCTCGACTGCAGACACAGACTGAATATAAGACTCTGACGCCTTCGTGGCAAAAAATATTCACATTGTAAGTACACCAGCAGATTAGCACTTATTCATTATTAAATATTTGTTGCACTTGATCTCATCTTACTTTTCACTTTTGAATGCCTTTTATAAAGATTTAAAATTCTAAATTTATGATTTGCTTATTAATATGAAATTGTGAATAAGCTCCTTGAGAAGTCATGCATAGTGATAAAGAAAATCATCAACTGTGAAGTGTAGAAGTAAATGGGATATATTTCTCTTTATTTAATGTATACATATTGCTTTTATCTTTTCTACTCTCATACAGTCACCAATTGTTAATAAGATGGTAAATATATTAAGTTGCTATAATTCTCAGTTCTGAACATATAAGCATATACAAATTATTTTTCTCTTATATCATTTTTAGAGCTGTTGTAGATTTCTGCATGCCCAAATTTCTAAAGAAATTGTGTTTTTCAGTAAAAGTTCAGTGTATTTCTTTGCTTATTATATAGTAACTAATAAACTAGAGGGTAGAACTCAACAAGATTCTTTTCTCAGCTAGAGTAAACTAAAGTGCTGATATCTGCCTAGTTTGCATTCTCTATCTTTAATAAGATGACACTACAATTTTTTATAATGCAGTTATATATATATTCTATTTCTACTTATGCAGTAGAAAAGTTAGGCAGCAAGAATTTTTATTTTGTAATTGGATTTACAATGGGGACTAAGTGAGAGAAAATGTTGAAGGTGTTAAAAAAAGCCAGAATCCAATGACTTCTTGCATTTGTTGTCTATGATAATTAAAAGTCATCCATCTATTCAGCTCAAAGGCGTGAAGTAGAAGGTACATACTGCACAGTGGTAATGGTTAACATAAGCTTTTAAGGAAGGTTTATAGTGTGTAGAACTCTGTGAAGTATTATGAAGATTATTTATTTTGCATTTTTTAAATATTTAAACTTGTGCAAGGAAATGCTAGAAAGAGGCAAAATGTTTGTGAACTAGAAATTAGATTACTCAAGTAAAATGACTATTAGTAAAGCAATAAATGAAATAGCTAAGGCTTCCAGGTGTTCAGAAGCAGTAGTGTATAGGACTAGGAGATAGTCTAAAACTTACTATGCAAAAAATGTAGATTTCATTAGAACACATAATTTATGTCATGTACATTGTTTTTCTTTCTTTTTTATGGAGTTAACCATTTCCAAGATATTCCTAGTGTGTTCCCTTATTTCCCTTCTACTTATAAGAAAGCAAGTAATAAGATCATTTCTGCCGATGTTTATTTCGATTAGCATGAAGTGGAAGAATAGCTTGTTACAGAATAGGTAGAGAAAGTCATGTGAATGGAGCTCATCAGATTTTTTGGCATATGAATCCTATGACCAGTTCAACTCACAATGCAGCAATGCTCTATAGAGCCACATGTAGTTTAGATTGCTTCTCACAGATGTCATTTGTATACATTTGGAATGAAATGCTGACATGTGTAACCTGTCTGAAGAAAGAGTGCAGTTTTCAGGCGAGGTCACTGGTATGCATTAGACTTGAGAGATAATGCCAGAGGGAGAGGAAGCTTCCTCTGCCTGCTGTCTGCATTCTTTTATCAGACATGTAATAATGTTTGTACGAGGGTGATTCAAATATAAACGATAATTGTTGCATATCACAGAGGAAGCAGTTCAGAGCAGGGCAGTGGAGTGGGGGGTTGAAGATCGGTGTGTTAGGGAGGGGGAACTAGCTTTGTTAGCTGCTTCGCTAGATTCTGGTGTCAGTACAGCCATGAGTGAGCAAGAAGTTCCTAAGTCTGTTGTGTAACGCATTATTATCAAGTTAGGAAGGAAGGTGTTAAACCTTCAGAGATTTTAACTTGTTTAAGAGCACAGTTTGGGGACACTACACTGTCGCAGAATGAGTGTTTTCTTGGGCCAGACAATTTAAGGATGGCCGAGAATTTGTGGAAAATAAAGGTCATGCTCGACGCCACTTAGCTGGAAAAGTCCTTGTGACTGTGTTTTTCGACTACAGAGGAGTTTTGCTGGTTGATTTTCTTCATGATCGATGTACAGTGACCTGCAGCTTAATATTGCCAATTGTTAAGGTCTGTAAAAGCTGCCTACTGAAGCAAAAGATCAGAGGTGTCATCCTTCTCCAAGACAACGCTACGCCTCACACCGCCAATTTGACACAATGGTGGACATGCACTGGGAAACCCTTGAGCACCCTCCCTTTAAGCCAGACTTGTCCCCCCCAGACTATTTTTTGTTTGCACCCATGAAAGAACTGCTTGGAGGGAAATATTTCGAGGAGCAAGTGTGCAATTGGTTGGCGAGACAACCTCAAACTTTTTTTGAAGAAGGAATGTTCAAGCTTCCAAAACGTTAGCAAAAATGTGTAGAGTGTGAAGGAGGCTATGTTGAGAAATGCTGATGAAGTCACTTTTGTGTATATTTAATCAATAAATATTTTTAACAAAATTACTGTTTATATTTGAATCACCCTCGTAATTCCCTATATGACCTCACCAAGTGTGTTTCAACTAAGGAAAAATAATGTTATTCTTAGTATTATTTCACTCATGTCAGTAGCCATCATGGCCACAATAAGAAACTGTGCAGTTAACAGGGAGGGTTTGAGAAAACTGATACAAAGTGTATAACAGAGTGATAGTAGTGAAAATGATGATTTTTTTTAATATGAAGCAGAGTCTGAAAAAAGTCTAGTGACACTGATAATGGATATAGTACAAAAACATTGAAGAATATAATTACAAAATCAATGATATCATGCTAAGCCCTTCAAATCATGTTCGTATTATGACACAGAAAAAACAGTGTGACCAGAATTGGACTAAAACTGATAATAAACCTGTTCTTAACTCTTTTAGTGCAAAAGGTGGTGTTTGTAAAGATTTATGGAACAAGCATGCATCACAAATGCTGTCAATGCTTTCAATTTTTTCAGAATATGTGAAATCCTTGTTTGACAAAATGTGTAACAAAATTAACACTTTCATAACAAGGAAAATCCAGATAGAAAAATGTTGATAGATGAAAGAAATGTTGAAAAATTGTTTAACTCTATAGCAGATGAAATTAGGGCCTATATGTTTTAATTATTTTGAGTTTTTATTGTGAAAGTTGTGTATTCAATTATACTTTATGCATGCAAATTTTCAGCAAAAAATGCTTATTGATTAATTTTAAATTATTTTCTTAAGCATTAATCATTATCATCCTCATTGCTGGGAGATTTAAATCAGATTTCTTGGTTAGTTGAAACTTGAGTATGCATTTAAATATGAAGTGGTTGGGGTAGTAAAGGAATGATACTTGACAAAACTAGAGGAATTATGAATTAATAATTCTGTGATTAGAAAATGTTTGTTTACTCTATTGAATTTTAAAGTTGACTAACTTACATTGTATTAGAAAAATTGGAAACATATGAAAATGTAACATTGGTCAGTTACAAACAAATGACATTCAGAATTGCAAAATTGATTTTTCACCTCACTATTGAAGTAATCATTGAATGCATTCCAATAACCATTCTCATTTCCATTCTGGTTTCTACTCTTTCTACTTACTGTAATTTACCAGTAGTTCTCAAACTTTCTTCTACAATAGCAATGCACTCTTGTACTGAAATGAGAAATACATATATTTTCTGAATGAAGCATATTTTATAAGTTGTGAACTGCAAAGATCCATTGCAGCCACCTCCTCCTCCTCCTCTGTTATTACTATACAGAGACTGCTCATGGTCTTGCATTAAACATGGGTTTTCTCTTCTCTCTTCATTTTGTTATAAAGCGACACTGTTGTTTTTTGGAGTGTTAATAAAATTAAAATATGAATGTTAATAAGAAGGCACATTAGGAGGGAGATTAAGAAGGATAGGATAAAGTTCTAAGTTAGATGGTATTTTTTTGCCTTGTGCCAAAGATGATGGGTTTTAAAATCCCATCAGAATCAGTTTTACAATTTGGAGTGTTCACTGAAACAAACATATGAATTGTTTCTCTGACTTTGAATTTATATAACATGTACCATTTGTAATGAAAACCAAGATCCTGAAAAAATGTATAATTTTTGCTTTTAATTATTTGATTGCAGTAATGTGAAGGATATCAATTCGGTGCTAGAAGTTACGGTATATGACGAAGACCGTGATCATAAAGTGGAGTTCCTTGGTAAGGTAGCCATACCATTGTTGAGGATAAGAAATGGTGAAAAAAAATGGTACTCTCTCAAGGACAAGAAACTGCATGGCCGAGCCAAAGGCAACTGTCCCCAGATTTTGTTGGAACTGAATGTGCTGTGGAATCCAGTAAGTGTAATAGCTTGTAAAACCAAGAACTTTGATCAACATGTAACTGCTTTTACTTTGTCCTTAAAAGGTGATGGTAAAATTTTCTCATGGTTTATTATAATTTAGTCAATGACCCTGGAAGTGCATAAACTTTTCAGTATTATTAAAGGATGGTAAAGAACCTGATATAACAGTAATGTATACAATAAGTGGATGGTCTTGATGACTATAGCAAGAGTGAAATTTGTTTCATTCACTGTCATTCCTACAACAATTTTCTTGAGGATATTAAGATACAAGAATTGCTCAAATATTTTATGTAGTCTTAGCATTATAAATTATAGGAAATATACCATAAAATAATTCTACTTCCATAGCTGACATAACTGAGAGCATCTTTACGGGTATATAAATGAAATTTAATGTTAGCTTCTCTCACTGCATTTCATTTGTCACTACTTGGCAAATTGAACTTATAAGTAACACAGCCACTTGCATATGAGAGAAATGAGCAGGTGTTACAGACTGTGAATTAGCCTATTATCAGCACAAGATGGTAAGTAAACTATAAATGAGAACTTGATTATTCTACTTCCTTTGTCAGAAAAATTCCAGGACAGAGATCATAAAAAATAGAAAATTTAACACTTGAAAAGTTAACACTTGACCAAGTTTTACTTCCTGTTCCTGGGATCTAGGAAGGCTTCCTGTTAATCATGAATGCTCCCATTGAAATATATGTCAACTTAGACATTTTCATTCTGGTTACTATTCTCACTGTGAACAAGCCTCTACAGTCCTATAACAATGATATAACATTGTTAATGAAGCTTTTGTTATGTTTCAAAATATTTCATAAACAAAAAATGTATTAAGTAATAGTTTTTTCATATGAGTCATGTGTAGGACACAAGTTGGATAGGTCTAGAGTCAGACTGAAAAATTTAATGCCATAGCCGGGATTTGAATCGGAGATCTCCTGGTGTCTAGCTGGTTGCTTTAACCACTGAGCTATCATGGCAACATACCAGCACAGCATTAAATACCCCAACTGATTAGCATGTTTCCTAGTAAACCACAAGGTGATCTCAAATTATTTTGTTGCCATTAGCTCACTGGTTAGAGCAACCAGCTAGAGCCGGGAGATAATGATTCAAATCTCAGCTATGGCATTGAATTTTTCAGTCTGACTCTATCCAAATAACTTATTGTTTACTTTTTTACTATGGATGGGATCAAATCATTATTTGAATATTCTCATTTGTATAAGTTTGTATTAAATATAGAAATTATTAGCTCTCACATTACTTTTAGACTGATTAATATTTTTATTTTTTATATATTTTGAATAAACGTTTTGCAAGTTTACTATATTTCTATGACAGCAGTGATTGCAAAAGTTTGATTTTTAAGAGTTTCTTGACATAACAATATAGTCACGGTAGTGTGATTTGTTATACAGCTATTAAGGCTCTGACAAAAGCATAACATAAAAACTCTTACATATTATATACTTTGTAAAGCAGAATGCTTTGTATGTTTTAAAGTATTATTGCTTTACACTTGTTTTTCATTATGTCATGAGAGGTTGGACTTTGGAGCTTCAAAGTACAAGGGTGATTCAAATATAAACGGTAATTGTTGCATATCTAGGAGGAAGCAGTTCAGAGCGGGGCAGTGGAGTGGGGGGTTGAAGGTCACTGTGTTAGGGAGGGGGAACTACCTTTGTTAGCCGCTTCGCTAGGTTCTGGCGTCAGTACAGCCATGAATGAGCAAGAAGTCCCTTCGTCTGTTGCACAATGCATTATTATCATGTTTTTAACCAAGGAAGAGGTTAAACATTCAGAGCTTTTAACTCGTATAAGGGCACAGTTTGGGGACACTACACTGTCGCAGAATTGAATATTTACTTGGGCCAGACGATTTAAGAGTGGCCAAGAATTTGTGGAAAAAGAAAGTCACGTTCGACGCCCAAGGTCAAGTCTCACAGATGACAACATCCATGCCATTCGAGAGCATATTGAAGGTGATTGCCACTCCACTGTCAAAGAAATCTCATCAGAAGTAGGTGTCAGCATTGGGAGTGCTCATATCATTAGTAAGAACCAGCTTGGCTTTAGAAAATTTAGCGCTCGATGGGTTCCGAAGCTATTAACCGGACAGCAAAAATAGGCCAGGCTGGATATCTGTGTGAGGCTTCTGAATCGATGAACATGCACTAGGAAACCCTTGAATATCCTCCCTATAGTCCAGACTTGTCCCCCCCCCCAGACTATTTTTTGTTTGCACCCATGAAAGAATCGCTTGGAGGGAAACATTTCGAAAACAACGAGGACATTGAGGAGTATGTGCACAATTGGTTGGTGACACGCCCTCAAACTTTTTTCGAAGAAGAAATGTTCAAGGTTCCAAAACATTGGCAAAAATGTGTAGAGTGTGAAGGAGGCTAGGTTGAGAAATGCTGATGAAGACACTTGTGTATGTATTTAATCAACAAATATTTTTAACAAAATTACCATTTATATTTGAATCACCTTCGTAGCAAGTCATTTTTAAATGTTTGACTCACTATGGTTTCCAGCATTCTCTTTGTGTCTGCAATAAAATGTGTATTGAAATTAATTCTGCAAATGTCTGCCAGCCTTCAGGACATTTATGCTTCTTCTTTATGCCTTTCATATTTATATAAACTAGAAGTTCTGCACCTTTGTTTCAAACAGATTCGTGCCTCCATCAGAACACTGAATCCTAAAGAGGAAAAGTATATGCAAACGGAAGTGAAGTTTAAACGGCAAGTGTTTGTGAGAAATGTAATGCGACTGAAAGCCATAATCATGTTCTTCATTGACATCAGCAAATATATTCAGTAAGTAGTGGTTTATGTGTAATAACATACGTTACCATTCTCCTTTCAATAAAACTATAATGAAACTGCCGTATTAATATTACAAGTTAATTTTTCCTGAAAAATTTATCAAAATCAGCATAGAGTTAAAAATTTAATAGTAAAAATGGTGTTTTATTTATGGACGTTCTTTAACTGCAGTAGTTCTCAGCGTCCCATTCTATACTGGGCATGAAAGACCTCTTAATTTTGCTCAGAGGCCTCTCTATCAGGCTTGAGGTTCTTTTACCTGCTGTAAATCTACGACATGGGACCAACGGCTTTACTTCCCTTCTGAAGGAAGCCATACTAAGGATTTTTTTCGGGCGTAAAAATCCTTAACATGGCTTCCTTCGAAAGGAAAGTAAAGCTATGTGCCCCATGTCATAGATTTACAGCACACATAAAAGAACCTCAAGCCTGATAGAGCCTCTGAGCAAAATTAAGCGGTCTTTCATGCCCAGTATAGAATGAGAACCACAGCTGTTAAAGAGCATCCATAAATAAAATGCCATTTCATTTTTTCCACCGGGTTTGAACCCGCAACCTTGGGTGTATGAAGTTAGCATGGTAACCATTACACCACAGAGGGCGATTTTAAGAGTAAACTCTGCTTAAGTGGTAAGAATGGTTTCCGTCATTATACAGGACTATTGCTAAAGAAACAGATAGTTTCAATTTGTTATAAATCTATAACTATTAATTATATAACAAATCCATTTAAATCGTCTTGTAGAGCAAGACCTGCAGTTTAGTTTGGGACTTTCAAATAAACAAATAAATAAATTTGGTTTATTTACCTATACACATGAGACACATGTTTCAGGATTTGTATCAATGAATAATATGTGTTACAATTTGTAGTTTATACATTGTCTTGTATATACAAATATTATTTACAAAATTAAGATTATAATTTTACAATTTTTACAAATATGTTACAATACTTCAGCTAGAATATTTTAATGTGTCAAGGTACTTATACTACTTTGTTTTACTGGTGCTACAGTTCATTAATTCTGTATATACATCTATACATCAGATAATTGTTCAACCAAATTTTAAATGAATTACTCTATGCAGATTTTATATGTTCTGGTAACTTATTTAACATTAATATACCTCTGATGTAGGGATTTTTACATGTTGCAACGTTTGTGGGAAATGTTCTGCAACACTTATTAATACCTTTAGTATTACATGAATAATGATCTTTATTTAATGTGCCAAAATTTATATTCCTTTTTATTAACAAGATAACTTCACATGCATATAATGACACTTCTGTTAAAATATGTTGGTTTACAAATATTTCTTTCAATGTGTGATCTCTGCATCACACAGCACATTATAATGATTCTCAAGTTCATTCCAAATCCAATGAAGCATGTCTGCATCAACACTTGCCACGGTTTTACTGATATGCTTCTTCATTTCAGCTACATCATGTGGAATTGGAGAAATGAAAACTTTATCTTTAATAAATAAATAATAGTAATAAAAATGTTATTGTCATTAAGCTTCACAAATCAATAGACGTCAACAAATTGTACAGTTTGTATGCAATGGGATATTCCATTTTATCCAGATATTTATCATAAACAATAATAATAAATTAATATGATACACTTCACATACAACAATGTGGATGTCAAGGTGATAAGTTAAATACAATTACATAGTTGTAAATAAATATGATGCACTTCATGTAATGTGAATGTCAACAATAATAAGTGGCTGAGTACAATTACAATAATTTTGTGAATAACAATAATAGATGAGCTACTGCAGAAGTTCACAAAAAAATATAAAAATATTGTGGTGTGTGGGGATTGGAACATTAACTTACTGCAGCAAAGCCAAAAAAGCATGGAAATAGAAAATTTATTCAGGGTTTTGAACATAATTAATACAGTACAGGTTCCCACTAGAATATCAAAAAACTCGGTGTCACTTATTGATGTGTTAGCTACAAATATGAACTATGATCAGCCGGCGCAGGTAATGGAAACGGGTATCTCGGATCACAAAGCGCAAATCCTAAAAGTATCAAGTCAGTCATTGAACAAAAGTAGAATAACAAGCAGTAAAAGGCATTTTAATGAAGAAAATCAAAAGCAATTTAAATACCGATTAAGCAAAGAAAGTTGGCATGACATTTATGAAGAAAAGGATGTACATGCAAAATTTGATAAGCTAATAGAAATAGTTAATCACAATTTTAATATAGCATTTCCACTGAAACAGGTTAGTATAAAGAACAAAAACCAAAAAGGGTGGGTGACCAAAGGTATAAAAGTATCCTCACAGAGAGTCAAATTCCTATCAATGTTGGAAAAAAGGGGAAAGGTGTCAAGGGAAAACTTAAGTTATATAAATAAATATAAAAAAGTATACAGGAAAGTTATTAGGGATGCAAAAAAACTGGAAAATGATAAATATATTCAAAGAGCAACAAACCAAAGTAAGGCAATCTGGGAAGCAATCAATAAGGAAACCGGAAAAAGAAATTTGTGCATAAACCAATTTGAATTGATGCACGAAGGGCAAAAAATCAAAGATCCAGTTAAAATAGCTGAATTGTTTAATACATATTTTGTTGAGGGTCCAAATAAACTAGTAAGAGATAAATATGACACAGGGGTTAAAAAAGCAAGAGAAAACAGTAAGGTTAAAAGATGCATGAATTCAGTACTTATTAAACCTATAAATGAGCAGGAACTGATAAGGGCAGCAAAAGGGCTGAAAAG
Source organism: Hymenopus coronatus (assembly GCA_030762935.1). NCBI lineage: Eukaryota > Metazoa > Arthropoda > Insecta > Mantodea > Hymenopodidae > Hymenopus > Hymenopus coronatus. Next base: position 22,582,150 of record CM060891.1, read on the forward strand.
CAAGCTCTCAACAGGTCTAGACGAGATTCCTGATCTAGTAATAAAGGTTTGTGTAGAGGAAATAGCAAAACCATTACTGAATATCTATAATACCTCCTTTGAGACAGGAGTTTTCCCAGATAGATTAAAAACAGCTAAAGTTAGGCCCCCTCCATAAAAAGGGACCCCAAGATGTGTTACAAAATTACAGACCAATTTCTATGCTATCAGCATTCTTCAAGATTTTGGAGAAGCTGATGTTCAATAGAATTAGTAATTTTTTAGAGAAAAATAAAATTCTCACAGATACACAACATGGTTTTAGGCGAGAAAAATCTACTGAATCGGCAGTTTGCGCCCTAGTTGAAAAATTATTGCTTCTATTGAAGAGAAAGGGAAATCAATAGGTTTGTTCCTTGATCTAATGAAGGCATATGATGTGATTGATCATAATATACTACTGAGAAAGTTAGAGGTGTATGGTATTAGAGGAATAGCAAATGCATGGTTTAAATCTTACCTATCGAATCAATCTCAAGTAGTAGAAATTAGCAACCTGAATAAAGAACATCTCAGTATAGAAAGATGTCAATCTACGCAGAGGAAGGTAGGACAGGGGGTACCACAGGGATCTATATTGGGGCCTCTTCTTTTCTTGATTTATGTAAATGATCTCCCATTATGTGTCCAGGAGTCTGAAGTGGTGTTATTTGCTGATGATACAAACCTGCTGTTAAAAGCAAACAATGACAGAGATCTTCAGAAAAAAGTAAATGGGGATATAAGGAAATTGATATACTGGTTTGAGGTAAATAGACTGCTATTAAACACACAAAAAACTGTTGCTATGAGTTTTCATTCGAGTGATCATAGAAATGTGGCAAAACCGCAAATAAAAATAGACAATGAAATCATAAAATATGAAGATCAAACTAAATTTCTGGGGATAATTATTACAGAAGATCTTAAATGGGGGACACTAAATATGCTAACCAAGAAACTAAGTGTGGGATGTTACATATTGAGTACATTGAAAAGAGTGACGAGTGTGCAAGTTTTTAGAAGTGCTTATTTTGCATACATCCATAGTCATATAAGGTATGGAATAATGTTCTGGGGGGCATCAACAGAATCTGAAAAAGTTTTTCGGTTGCAAAAGCGGGCCATAAGAATAATGACTGGCGAATCAAGTAGATCTCCATGCAGGGAACTGTTCAAAAGGTTAAGGATTTTGACTGCACCAAGTATGTATATATTAGGAGTTATCCATCATATCAGACGAATAAGGTATCAGTTACCAGATAACCAAGAGATTCATTATCATAGTACAAGGCAGAAAAGAAATCTACATGTGCAATATTGCAGAACGAATCTAGCCAAAAACAGTGTAAATCATAATGGAATAAAACTGTATAATAGGCTACCCCTTAATATAAAAAATATTGAAAATGTAAATCTGTTTAAGAAAAAACTCAGATTGTACCTATTAGAGAATGCATTTTATTCAGTTATGGAATATGTAAATAAGTCTTACTAATTAAGGCAGGATGGATATGTGTGGTGACCCTAAATGCTGTATGTATATATGTGTGTGTGTGTGTGTCCTTTTAACTTATTGTTATATTCCTATGTAACTTACTGACGAGTCCATATCACGTATACATGATCTGAAGGATGAAATAAATGAATATGAATATAAAGTTATTATAAATGCAATATATAAAGATAAAATGGTGCAGTTCACATATACGTATACATACATCCACATACACACATACATATGTATTTAACCAATCTCCAAAGGAAAAAGTCACATGGCATGAGATCTGGACTGCTTGGTAGCAAAGCATTAATGTTGTCTATATTATGACCATTCCAATGCTGTGATAGAATTTCATCCAAATAAAATCTAACATCTGATGTCATTGGACAACAGTTGCAGAATTTGTGTTAACAAGAACATGTTTTTTTCACAGGATTCATCATTTCTACTATCTGCACCTGCAACAACAATCACATACCAATACAACACTACCAAATCAAATTTCCAGAGTTTCTCCATGTAACACAGCAAAATTTATGTTGATGTCACACTTAGTTTTGGTTTTATAGGACTTCAAAATTGTCTACTTCGTTTGTAATAGACCTGTGCAGTTGATTCACTTAAATCTTTAAAAATAACAGAATATATTAGTGTTTTCTTGAATATCTGTAATATCAAATCACCAACTGTAATTTAAATCCATATTGCAGTAACATGTTGATTTAAATGATTAGTGGAGAAGTGGTTAAATGATTCATTGTTTCTAAGAGACTAAACTTTCTACTATGAACTCATATTTTAATAGGCCAATATTAATATTCTTTACCTATATAACAAATTACAAGGGATGATCACAAAGTAAGGTTACAAGATCCATTATCTTGGTGTTTCATCTTTTACGGTGAACTTAGTTGTGTGTGATAACTCATTTAGAAAACTGGTCTCACAAAGAAATCTGCTCAGTATTCAATTTCTCTGGGCAAAACATGTAACTACAGCTGGCATTTACAGAAGTTGGTAGAAGTTTATGAAGAAACTATAATGTCTTGCCAGCATGTTGCAGAATGTTGTCAAAAGTTTGCAGCCGATAGAGAAAACATCATCAACAATCCAACACGGAATCTACAGATTTGAACACAGCTCATGTGGAGGAGTTGATTCAGGGCAATAGGAGGATCATGTTATCGCATATGGCGGTAGAACTGGGAATGTCTTTTGGAAGCATTAATCACGCCATTCTGCAGCACAGGAAAGTTTGTTCGCAATTGTTTCCATGAAACAAGGGATAAGTCTGCAACTTTTGCAATGGTTCTCTATGCACCACATTGTCACACGAAACATGGATCCACCACTATATTCCCAGCAGTCATCAATGGAGCGGAAACAACCCAAAGACAAAGAAGGTGGTGCCATCTGCAGGGAAGGTGATGGTCACAGTGTTTTGGGACAGCGCTACTGTCATACTCTTGGAGTTTTTGGAAAGTGGGCACTCAGTGACCACTGTAAGACCATGACACGATTATGTGAAGCAATCAGGAGAAAACATCTAGGACTCCTCACTGAGGGTGTCATCTTGCTTCATGACAATGAGCAACATCATACATCCCAGAAGCAGTTTTGCTGGGATATCATTGACCACCCTCCCTACAGCCCGGATCTGGCTCTGGCTTTCACCTTTTTCCTTACTTGAAGGAACACTTAGGAGGCCAATGATTCGCTGCAGATGAGTAGGTGCAACATTTCAAAACAATGTGGCTGAACATGTAAGGACAGGATTTGTACCAAGAGGGAATATTAAAAAAACTCATCCCACGAAGCGATAAGTGCCTCAACTGATATGTAGACTATATGGAAAAATAACCTAATGTATCAAATGGCTGTTTTGGTTGCTGAAATACAATATACGGCTTTGTAACTTAGTTTCTAATCATCTCTCGTATTTGAAAGAAAGCAATATTGAAAGATGATAGTCTAAGCACCTAGTGCTGACTTTTGGTATAAATAAATACAATTCTGTATATGTTTAAATTAACTTTTATTTATTTAATTTCCTTTAGCTTTCCATTAACCAGAGAATAACTAAAGTACAGTCAATAAATGTTTTAGCGAAAAAGATGTAATACTCTAAGTTATTTTATAATCAGGTGTTTTATGCATTAAATTAATTTTATGAATTTTGTACCTACTGTAACAAACACTGTTCTTTATTACTCGAATAACTCTTTATTTTACTCAAATAACTCTATTTCTTCCAACTGATTACAATCGGAATCTGTTTACAAATAAACATTGTTATTTGATTTCACAACCTTTCTGCTGTACAGTTGTCTATCAATGCTTGCTGCGGCAGATTAGCCACTCCAAACTTTCCATCGAAATTGACTCTGGCCAGGGCTCGTTCTCTCCTTTTTATACCTGTCAATGATGTAAGTAACTTCCAGAGGTAGGCTTTTGTTGCACCAGTAAACCACTCAAGTGTCACAAACTAACACACAGGTGTGACAATTGAAGCATCATATAAAATGTTTGCCCATGCTCAAGTCCATCATTACACCTCCCTCAGGTGTAACAATGCATTAACTAATGAAAGGAAGCTGACAGTTAAGCAGCAACAATCAGCTATGACTTTTAGACCAAACTGCAAGTCATAGTATTTTCCCAGTGTTGATTTTCATCTCATTCTTTCCCTTAACCCTTTTAGTGCCAGCCCAGATAACAAAATACTGTCTGAAAATTGCCAAGCAATTTTAGAGCAAATTTTAAATTATTAGTAATAAAATGAGTACCAAATGACAAAGGAAGGTGAATATATTTTTATTTTTTAAAAACCCATTTGTCTATATAATAATATATATTATATGGATGAGAAGTCTCTTCAATATTTTTAAAAAATTAAAAACATAATAAAATTTTGAAAATAAAATAAAAAAATCCCAAAATAATCAATAATTAGGCATACAAAACCTTACTGTACAGAAAGTTAAGGCTAATGAATTGAAAGAACAGATATTTCTTTATTAAAACAGCCATCTATTTTGGTCTGGTGTTTTATTTTTTAAAATACAAAAAAAATGAATTCATATAACATGCATCTGAAAAAAATCACCAAAAACACTCATGTATCGGCGGAATACAACTAATAATGAAAATGACATAAAGCAATAGAATACAAATGTAACATAAACTTGTACTGTTGCATAACTAAATGGTTGATTCACATTTTCTGCATCGTCTGGTTACACTTCCATAACTCCATTTTAATAAGCAGACTGATTATTATTTGCATTGTGTAAGAGGACTGTTATCTGATGCACTTTCATCACTGAAGCTTGAATAATATGCGTATCATCTCTTACATCAATGTCAAAAATGCTTTTATCAAGGTCTGAAAATTCAAAATCACTTGCTTTGTTCTAATACATCACAAACTGTAGCTCTTATTTCCTCTTCTGTTCGTAACCTTTTGCACTAATGTCATTTTTCAACCAATATCAACACTAGCTAGAGAAATTAAATTTTGAGATAATTTAGCATTTTGAAGTGTAAAGTTAATGCCCTGAAATGCTCCAGAAAACCTTTCTTTAAGGCTATCATGTAGAAAGTACACAAAATTTTCCGTTAGAAAGAGGTAGAACACATGAAAATGGCATCACGATTAGATTGTGACCGGAAATTCTCATAGAATTTTTGAATCATGATTGAATTGTAATTGCCACTAAAAGGGTTAAGCGCAAATACTCAATAATTCAAGAAGTTTAATTGATATCTGCAATAGTCTTTAGATGCCTTTGTATTTTCTTTATTAATTTCAGCTTTTGAAGGAGAAACGAAGCAATTGAAATGCTAAATTGTTTTAAAACATAGACAAAGAGAAGCATATTCCATTTTCATGCACAGGGTTTTTATATGATTACATTTTCTTGGCATTTCCATTTTTAAATCTTAAAAAAACGTTTACTTTTTAGGAGCTGTTTTGAATGGGAATCAACACCAAGAAGCATAGTGGCATTAGTGTTATTCATTGTGCTGTGCTATTACTTCGAGCCATACATGATTCCTGTAGCACTGCTGCTTATTTTCCTCAAATACTATATTGTAAGTATACATAATTATGTAAGTGTTGCATTGTAATTTAAAGCATTGCTTGAATTTTGCTGTGTTAATGCTAAGAACACTGTTTTGTCATGTTGTTGAGAAAAATAAAAACCATTATAATTAAAAGGCATGTACACCCTGAAAGGTTAAAAAAATAATAGTTTTAAATAGCAAAAGATAAAAGATAAGCTCTTATAGAAAGAGTATAGTTTTAAACCTTTGCTCTGTTTTTATTTGATAATTGCATGGATATCCTTGAATTGTATGCATTATTTTATTTAATAAAATGTGTTTTGCATTCTCTGCCAGTACCATTATTATCTTTTGTTAACTTAATTTAAAATTTAAACATTACAATGACTTTAGAGAATTCTATATTTAGAAAAGAATATTAATATCAACAGAGATAGTCAACACATGAATGGGGAGGTCTGCAGTTCATAACCTGCCAGAACTGGCCTCCATGGTTGAGATTTTCATTAGGCTTTTCTCAGTCATAACTAGTAAGTTTCTTCCGCAGCTTCTTTCCTCAATCATCATTTCATTTCACCCTTATCGGTGTCCACTGCTTATAGTACCATCCACAATAAGAGTGACTTTTAAACACCATTCATTGTATGTTATATTAATTTGTTGAGTTGGTTTTTAACACTACGTCACTTACATTGTTAGACAGCTTAGTTAAGAAGTTCATTATTTTACCACCAGAGAAGAAAGTACAAGCAAATGCAGCCAGCAATGGCAGTTGAACCCGTGAGGTTGAAAATGAAAGCATAGGCTTTCGAAACTAAATGTAAGTGACATAGTGTTAAAAAACCAACTCAACAAATTAATATAACATATAATTTGACTGTCACTGTTACTAAATTCCTGCAAACATCAATCAACCATTCATTGTTATTCTGATGGAGTTACAACTTCCTTTGCAAGAATCTGAGAGAGAGCTCCAGTTTGGTAATTGATATATTTTGCTTGCTAATGAACTTACTATTCTATTTCTTGAAGCCTGGAAGTATGACTTCATATTTTTACTTTCTCCAGCATTTATAATTAGACAAAGTTATACCTCATAGGTCTCTTGAATTAAAAACAAAATCATTTTTAGAAAAAATGTCCTTAGGTGGGTCTGTCTGTCTATGAACAGCATAACTCGAAAACAAAAAGTAGCTAAGCAGCATACTTAGTTTTAAATATCATCTTATAAGGATGCAACACAAAGATTTCCAAAAAGTTCCCCCCACCCCAAACTTCCCACTACATAACAATTTTTTTCGTTATTTATAATTTTCTCAAAAGGGGTCATAACAATCTTTATTAAAATACCATATGTTTTAGATGCGTACATCCACCTACTCTGCTGCCCAACCTTTAGTCAACATGATAATATGATATCAAAATACTGGAATGCAAGAGAGCAAATGGCTTCACTGCCAACTGCTCAATATTAGATACCGACCAACATTATAAATGAAGTATCTTCATTCTAAATGAGAGTTTGTGTCATCAAATATCATTATTACTTATTTGCAGAGTGGACAACTTGGTTTGACTTGTTACAAAACAAATATGTTTTCTTATACTTTCGTAGACTTGCTATGTTTATTTTTCCCTTGGTCCACCACATACCTTAGCACTACAGTTATGTATGTATAATGAATCTTGCTTTACATCATGCAACTATTCTTCACCCTTTTTCTTATTTTCTAATCTCTTTCCCCTTCTATTTTCTTGTTGCATATTCTTATCCATTTCTGTCTGACCTTACTCAAAAATTACCTATACTTTATACTTTTCTCTCCTTTTGCGGACATAACCCTCCTGATCACTATTTCCCCATTCAATTTATCCTAATCTCGTTGCCAAATTTGATCTCTCCATATCTTTGTTTGATCACAATATAGTATACAGTGGAAATCTTTGTCAAAATCTCAACACATTGGACATTTTTTTATTTCTTCATCATGTAACAAGTATGTTACTCCTGGCCACTAGACAAGTGAATGTGGAATAACTCCATGCCTGTTTTTTGGTTAATATTGTTCACAGCCAAGGAGGATGACAGGCAATTTTGTCTGTGGCTTGTATGCCGGAGGTCATGGGTTCAATTCCTTTGGCTAGCCTTTCTGATCTATGGATATTTTGGGGAGTTTCCCTGGGTTGCCAGATTCATTTCATCCCTCAAATTTTCTGGTCCACTATTTCCTTTCCTCATCCTTCCTTGTCATCTGTTTCAGGGTTGAAGAACCAGGCAATAGTGTTGTAAAGAGTTTATCCTGGCATCATCTTTGGTATTGTTCCATCTGCCTTTGGGGCTTTTCAGACCCAGGCTCCCTTAGGGGACCTTCAGAGACTTCAGGCTCATGAGTCATCCTCCATGGTCTAAGGTTAATGGTTATTAAGGTTTGGACTCAAGCCCTTTGGAGGACAAAGGATTTATTTAGTGTAAAAATCCTTAGCATGGGTTCCTTTAGAAGGGAAGTAAAGCCCAACGGTCTCTTGTCAAAAATTTACTGCACTTAAAAGAACCTTAAAAGGCCTCTGAGCAAAATGAAGCAGTCTTGCATGCCCAGTATAGAATGGGACACTGAGAACCACAGCAGTTAAAGAATGTCCATAAATAAAACTTAATTTGCTCGCCTGGGTAGTGTGATGGTAACGTGTCTGCCTCACATCCAAAAGGTTGCAAGTTCGAATCTCGCTTAGGGTGAGTTACCCGGATAAGGTTTTTTTTTTGGGGGGGGTTTTCCTTACCTGAGAAGATAAATATCGAGTAACTTTAAGCTCCATCATTTCACCAATTTCATTCATCGTCCGATATGACCAACCAGGTTAAAGGACATTTAAAAAAAAACAAAAAAAAGCTTAATTTCATTTAATATTATGGTGTTCATGAGCAGGGAGCAGCTTCAAAGGCATTCCATCTGTAACCATTAGGGACCCCAGCCCATTTTCATCCAGATCTGGTTGCCCTTCATCTCTCCCTACCTCCTGGGAACAGCAAGATGCAAAAGGCCCTAAAGGCTTACTTGCTGTGGTCTATCCGAGTGTCTGGGACCCCTGTTCATGTGTAATTCTATTCCTAGTTCTGTACTCTTCACACACGCACATATATATATATATATTTTTTTTTTTTTCCTAAAAATGATTTCTTTGGATTAAAAATATATATATATATATATATCTGATGAAATCATATTTAATGTTTGTGTAGAATAGAATGCTTCCTCATATAACTGTATGTAGATGGCAGAGAAAGTGAAAAAAAGTATGCCCCTTCGAATACAAACTTTTATATTTATTTTCATGCTTATGATTTATGCTATGCAGTGCTGCCTCTATGCTGCTGCAAATATAATGTTCATTATGCTATGGTACCTATTTTAAGTGCATGTTTTGATTCATCTTTTATAGTACTGATGTTTAGAGTTAAGCATTTAATTGGACATTGAAATAAAATCATTAAAATATGCATAAGACAGAGTATTAACAGCATGTATATTTTGTTTTGAAGTTTATATGGAATGAATTATTTGTACCTTTCTGGTCTTATCATTTTCCGTAATAATTGGAATGGTTAATAGTTACCTTAGGTAGAAGCAATCACACTGTTTGTATGTCATAGCGTAATCCATCCAAATGAAAATATTTACTAGTGTAAAACATACCAAAATTTTACTTCGGATAGTTGAAGCTTAAAGTATATAGAAATTTCTTTCATAAAAGTCTTTAATTATTCTTAAAATGTGCAAATCTATAGAGCTCGATATAGACAGACGTGTTATATCACTGCTGTATTAGGATATTTCAAAAATGCTGCTTTGAGAAAATAACATTCAAATGCAATTAAAATCATTAGAGCAAATCAATATTAAGCACTCATATTACCGAGCGAGGTAATCCTGCAGTAATGTACGAAACTTACACCCAGGAGGTTCGAGTTTTGATTCACAGTCTCCACATACTCGGATCCATGGGTCGCTGGGAAAATACTACATTGGTTTATCTCATCCTCCAAATTTCTTATCTCTGGAGATCATTCCATTAATTCTTTCATTCATCCTTCACCCCATCTGGTGAGCTTCAGGTTTAGAGTGTCACAGCAATGGTTTTTTTGATGTAGCATAGCAAGGAATATCGGTGAATAAAATGAAAGTTAATACTGACCATTTTACTGTAGGCAGTATATTGTATAACAAGCCACTATTAGAAATTAGTGCAAAGAACTGTTTTAAAAGTAATCTTAAGAAGTATCTCATTCACAAATGTTTGTATAAAATTGACGAACTATAAACCTATGTACATTGCTGTAAAATTGTAACTAGCTTTTGATAATGTCAGATATTCTATATGAGTCTATTGGTAGTAATAAATATACTATACTATACAAAGGCTGCTCTAGCCCGCTTGGGTAGTGTGGTGGTAGTGTGTCTGCCTCACATTCAAAAGGTCGTGAGTTTGAATCTCGCTTAGGGTGAGTTACCCAGATAAGGTTTTTTGGGGTTTTCTCTTATCCTGAGAAGACGAATGACGAATAACTTTAAGCTCCATGGACTCCGAGATCATTTGAGCATCATTTCACCCATTTCATTCATTGTCCGATATGACCAACCAGGTTAAAAAAAGGCTGCTCTCTGTGGTTCTTTCCATCCCTCAGCCTTTGGCTGGTCATAGGGGTATATGGACTACCCCTTTGGAGAGGGGGGCATCGGTCTCTCCTGATGGGGTGGTTTGGGACCCTCTGATGAACTTTTTGAACATAAAAATTCTTAGGATGGCTCCCCTCGGTAGGCAAGTAATGACGTAGATTTTTAGCACCTAAAATAACCTTAAGCCTGTTAAAGAATCTTCTGAGCAAAATTAAGCCATTCTTTCATACCCAATACAGAATGGAAGGCTGAGTACCACAGCAGTTAAAGAGTGTCCATAATTTCAATTTTTAAAGGTGGGGGTTTGGGGTTTTTGGTCTGTCTGTCTGACTGTTGGAGCCTCTCAATCTCAAAAATGTAAGGACCCTGTCATTGCTGTAGTGTTACTCCTTGATTCTGGCCACCCAGTGTCTCCTCTCACCACATCTCTCCCTCCCAGGGGTGGCCCTTTATGGGTCATAGGTAATATCCTCACTATATGGACACTGAGTCCCTTCTGAAAATGTGATATCCTATCCTAAGCACTCGTATTTCTCCACTTAACAAACTACTATGTTTCGAGGACCAATTTTCCTGTCAGTAATTTGGCAAATGGAATATAAAATCAACTAATTTTCCATAATTTAAGAATATTTGTCTCTAAGCTTTTAATTCATAAAATTTATGATGAAAATTGAATTTTTGACATGAAAGAATATATCATGGCTAAATTTTCTGGCGTACTGCATAAAATAAACAATTTAAATGCTGTTTTCTCAAACAGCAATTTTAATATGTCTAGTATTGAACTAGCCATTTGCATGATTCATTCCTTCAGCCCCTTTTACTTTTTTTTTTTTTTTAATTCATCCTTCCAGTTCCCATGCATTTTTATGAATGTAATTTTAGCATTTCTGTTTTTGTAATTTTGTTTTGGAGGTATGAAAATGACAATAAAATGCTTTGCTCTAAAATTTTTACACATGTTTGTAACATTTCTCATTCTGCACCTATTTAATGCACCTGTTGGTCTTGAAATATTAATTTGAATTGTTAGCAGAAATGAAAGAAGTCTGTGGTTTCAGGTACAAGTGTACTCTGGTAGATTTCCCAACATTATTCGGCATCTTATTTTCAATCTAAACAGTAGATGGAATATCGAAAAGGTATGTGATAAAACACAAAAGACTGCTCATTTAAATGTTAAGCAGCAGCTCTGTAATTCTGGACTGCTAATCACTCATAAGAAAGGGCATTGTTGCAGCTCACCAAATGGTATTGATGTTTCTTGTAGCTTTTTAGAATTGGAATTACACTTCAGCAAACAAGAATTCTAGAAAAGCAAGCAGCATTAAATGCACATTACTTTAACAGTAGATTTCTGCAGCTAACTAAACCTGTGTGGTATTTTGTATATTGCAAGTGGCTGAAATGTACAACTGAAATCAAAATATTTTATTCAGTTCATTCCCATTACCAGTTGTCATCTGTTTCAGTTATTCCTAAATAAGTTTTCAATGTCTTAATCTCTTTCTCAATTTTAATAATGAATTGAAACTTAAAAAAACATGTAGACGTTCATATTGCTGTGTTAGCCCAAAAGTAATCCATCTCCAAAATCTGAGAGGATGGAAACGCAAAACTGTATACGGTTATCCATTAGTTAATATGCAATAATTGCTATGTTATTACTTTTTAAGTATTTTCATCCTATCATCATTGTTAAATTTATGTTTTGTCTGGACTATAGCCACTGCATCACAGTATTATTCCTGAATGACCTTTCATACCTTTCCTAATCACATCCCACGTTGGTTACACATTCCTTACTTTCATGAAAGACAAAAAGTACTACTCTAGGTGCCATTGTTTCTGTAACATATGTAGGAGGTAATTAACATCATATAAAGTTTCATTATTGATTACTCATGTGATTAATATCAAAGAAATATTTTGCATTTTCTAACCACATAAATGTTGCAGTAGTAACGAATGAGTCAAAAAAGTAAGTACCATAGTTCACCTTAAGAAATGGTGGCAATTTCCTGGTGGATTTTTTGTTTTAATTCTTCCAGGATGTATTGGTTTGTCTTGTACACTTTTCTTTTTAAGTTACCCCTGAGACAGAAATCACAGGGGGTTAGCTAGGGGGACTGAGAGGGCCACAAATCTCTACTAATAATGCTATCCTTCTATTCTTTCAATCGTTCTCATCAAAAGATTGGTCGCTTGAGATGTTGCAGAATCATTTTTTTAAAAAAAAAGTCAAAATCATGCTCCCTGTCTGTTAATTCTCTAAAAAAAGGGGGAAAAATTGTACAAGCATATGAAAGCGCATCAACTGTTGGTTCAAAAAAAAAAAAAAAAAAAAATGGCCCCATTACAGTTTCTCTTCTAATGGCACACCATACACTAATGAAGAGGCACTTCATGAACAATATTAGGTTTCTCAGAGCTCCAATAACAATAACCAAGCCTCATCCGTGTAAAATTTTATGCTGAGCCATAATTCACTTTGTGACTAAGTGCAGGACAAAATAATAAATCACTTGTAATAACTGAACTACACCATATCACTCAATTTTGCACTTCCAGAGCAGAGTAAACCTGCGCCAGAAGCGTGACCTTGTTTATAGCAGCGGTGTGGAAACATGTGTCCACACACTCAGTGGAAAAACATCATGCAGCTGGTTTGGAGGTTTTTGGCTCACTCTGTATCACATTACTTCTGTTAGGTACAGAAATTTCAGGGTCTGATATTTCCCTTGTTAGATTTATCATGTTACAATGAAACAGATTGATTCATCCTGGAAAAAATAAAAGTCATCATGTGCCTAGATCGTAATTATTATAAAGTGAGATTAAACAGGAAGTATGGTCACTAAAAACTAAATTAAATACGAAGAGTAAATACAAACAGGTGTATAAATATCCTTAACAGTTGTACATTCAGCACAATAAGTCAATATAATCCAGCAGAATCAAAGTTTTAAATTATATGCTTTCCTGGCTTACCGCACTTAGGCTTAATAATAATTTCCGCAAGCTGGCTAATCTTTTTATTGCTTTTTAATATGAATGTAGCTGCTAGTTAAGTTATAATGAATTTTTTCAAATTAAAAAATACATACAGACTACGAAAAGAGCATTGATATTGTTAATAGTTAAAAGTGCTTAACTGGAACTTTAATACCCAGAGTTGAATCTTAGGTGCAATTGTTATAGGTGATGTCACTGACCGGAGGTTGGAACACACATGAGGAGGAAGAGGAACCACCAGGAGACGACGATGATGATGAAGAAGACAAGGATAAGGTGAATGCTCATTTGAACCATAAATTATATTTTTTTCTTTCTAAAAGCTAAAGATTGGGCAAAATATACTAATTATTTTAAAGAGTTTAATTTAATGTACTTTTAAAATATTAATAAGCCGATGTTCACACTTAAACTTCACTTTTAACAAGTTGTGAAATCTTGGAATGTTTTCAGAGACGTTTGTCTCCATCCTCAGTATAAGCATCTAACTGCTGCCATTTGACAGTATACGAGGTACATCCAGAAAGTAAGTTCCGTTTCAATTTATCTCCGCTGCAGCGCTGCGATCGCAGTTCCGCACATGCGCGGTAGATGCTCTGTATCAAGGAGAAGAAACATGCGCCATTTTGAGATTGCTGTCAGCCACATACGCTTTGTTGTGCTTGTTTACAATGTCGGTGTTGATTGAAAATCCCGCTGCTTGTGAAATCAGATCTGTGATTCGTTTTCTGAATGATAGGAAAGTGAAACCAATTGAAATATATCGGCAAATTTGTGAAGTTTACGGATAAAATGCGATGAGTGATTCAATGGTGAGAAGATGGGTCCGGCAGTTCAATGAAGGACGTAGTGAAGTGCACGATGAAGAACGAAGTGGGCGTCTATCTTTGGTTACAGAAGAACTGGTTCACGCGATTGATGACAAGATCCAGGAAAACCGCAAGTTTACAATTAGTGCTCTCGCTATGGAATTTCCCCAAAGCTCACGATCACTAATTCATAAAATTGTTACCGAAAAACTGAAATTTCGTAAACTTTGCTCACGTTTGGCACCAAAGACACAGGCAGCAAACTTCTATGATGAAGGTATACAAAACTTGTGCCACGCTATGACAAATGCCTGCAAAATTTCGGCAGTTATGTGGAAAAGTAGTTTAGGAGTTGTAGAATTTTGTGCAATAAATAATTATTCTGTATCTGTACACAGTTTAATTTTATTACTAAACGGAACTTACTTTCTGGACGTACCTCGTATTTTATAACTTTGCTAACTGAAAGGATTTCAAAATTTAATACACTTTGAATTTTTAAAAATGATCTTTTCTCAAGTAAAACATCTGCACTAGACCACATAATTTTATGCCACTTGATTATTAAAGAGTCACATTTATTAACAAATACTCAGCACACAGTTATACAAATGATTTAAAAGAACATATACAAATAGTGCTATTTAGGAGGGGAGCAAAGAGGAAGAAAGAGAATGAGGAATATAGAGTATATGAGAATGTATTTACTTAGATATTAAAATAGATGGGGTGGGGAATGAGAAAAGGAAAAGAAACTAACCCTGGCAAAATGAAAAGAAGCCATGTGAGCAAACAGAAGTTTTAAGTACAGAGTACCAAACATTGGGGTTATGTGGTTGGAAAAAAATTATAATATGGTGGTAGAACCAAATATGAAATAAAGATTTGGGAACTGAATTGTGGGGGAGTAATCCATTGATATGATGCATTGGAAGTTTTGTAGGGAAAAGTATTTGGCTTTCCACGTACTGGGGCAGATGGAGATGAGAAGACTGTAGAGGAAAGGTATATTATAGAAAGAGCACTAAAATATTAGTTTAGGATCCAAATTTAGATAATAATTTGTTAAGCCAGTGTGTGGAATACCAGTAAAAGAGTCTTAGGAACTCCAAATGGACTAATAGAATCCGAATGAACCTGGAAGTGAATGGGATGGGAGAACTCTGGAGGAGAGGATAAAATAATCATAATACATTTAGAAAATAATAAGGAAGAGCAGCCATGCCATGGCCAAGTGATTAGACCACTCGCCTCCCATCTGGGCGGCCCAGGTTCAATCCCAAGCACCTGCATGTGAGATTTGTGGTGGATGAAGCAGCATCTGGGTGGGTTTTCTGCGGATCCTCCAGTTTCCCCTGCCACTCATTCCACCAATTGCTCTATCATCCATTTCGCTTGCATTTCGTATCACCCACTTCCTCACACTCATGCCTGGCTATGGGCAGTCCACTCATTCCAGGTTTCCCATTCTGTGGTTTCATGCCGTTGGCTTCCTGACAGGCATCGGCTTGTAAATCCTAGGGGGGTGTCAGTCCTAAATACGGGGAGGGTAAGCTGACTGCGAAAAAATAAGGAAGAGATATGAAAACAGAGAAATCCAAAAATTTTCTGGTAGGATAATGGAATAAAGATCTGTGGTGTTCATTAAAATATAAAAATGAATGAAATATTTGAAAGGGAGGCATACATTGATAAGGTAAATAATGAATAAAGGAAGGAAATAGCGTGGTTTAGAACTGGCACTTAGATATTAAGAGAGATAAGAACAGGCTTCCCACAGAGTCAAAGTCCCCTTTGTGAAGGAAAGGAAGATCTAGAGCATATATTATTTAATTCCCAAGGAACGGGTCTATGGAGAAGAAAGTTCTTGGTGCAGAAGTGGGATAAAGTATTAAGGAGGATTTTTTGAAAGGATGGCAGAAACTTAAGTAATTACAGTTAATATTTTAAATTTCCTGCGAGCCATTAATGTTTTTTATAGTTATAGGGGACCAAATGTGTGTTGGTGTAATCAAAGGTTGGATATGAAACTGAGTGTCTGGGCTGAATGCCCATCATACTCAAGTATGTATTAGCTTAATACAAATAAAAATAAAAGGATATATTTAAAGCTTAACTTCCACTAAATGGTGAAATTATGTTGGATATTGAATAAATATCTAAAATTGATGTGCAAATGAGAATCTTTACATATATAATTGTGACATTTTTGAGGTATATGATGCAAAGTTATATCTATAAGTTTCTACCAAACCATTTTTAGGGATGTTAAAAATAAGAACTATATTTGAGTTTTTAATATAGTCACTTTTTATTGCAATATGATTCTCACATTTTTACTTTCTCTTTACTCACTATGTACATAGTGAATAGAGAATGTATTGCACTCCACCAAAAAATTTGATACCGAGATTTCACCAGAAATATATGTTTTAAGTCCCCCGATTGCAAAAAAAGTATTTTTAGAAAAAGGTCTGTGTGTGTCCATGTGTCAGTGTGTCTGTGAACATGATAACTCAAAAACGAAAAGTCAGTAAAATACCAAACTTGGTATTTAAGTTTAGTATTTTCCAGGGATGCGACACGAAGATTTTGAGAAAAATCCCCCCACCCCAAACCACCCTTTACATGGAACTTTTTTCTAAAATTTTAATTTTCTAAAAAATGGCTCTAACGATTTTTATTAAACTATCGTATATTACAGTTATTTACCTGACAAATAAAATGTATATTTTGAATTTTCTGAGAATAGCTTCTGAAGACTACTTTATTCTAGATGAATTTTTCATAACTACTAAACCGTAAGAGATGGACAAAAACTTAATACACAAAAAATGTAGAGCACGTTAAAACACAATTTATGTTATATACATTTTTTTCATGGAGTTGATCGTTTTTGAGATATTCCTTTTTCTTGGTTTCAGCTTTGAAAAACATACTTTTCTCATACAGGAATTTGTCAACTCCTGTCCATACAAACAAAGGAACATCAGTCACATAGCAACCAGCTTTTGGCTTTCACTTTAACCTATGGCACTCCCTTATTTCGCTTCTACTTACAATAAAGCTAGAAATAAGACTATTTCTGCTAATTTTTCTCGATTAGCATGAAATAAATAAAAGATAAGCTTATTAACAATAATAATATACAGAGATATAGAGAAAGTCATGTAAATGGAACACATCAGATTTTTTAATTTCAGTCCTCCCTTCAAAAATAGTCGGAAGTCTACAAAATGGACATAAACAACGTCCATTATATCTCTTGGGAATATTTGACTTAATCACCTTTCAATGTGAGAGGCTCTTTTGTACTCAACTCAGTTTTTTTTTCAATTCAATTCAATTTATTTATTGCTCATGAAACTTTTACAAGCATGGAGCATTGTCAAAAATTTAACACACACACACACACACACACACACACACACACACACGCACACACGCACACACGCACCCACGCACGCACGCACGCACACACACACACACACACACACACACACACACAATTATTCAATTGTACACAATCATAGTTACAAATCTAAAATTAACATCTAATAATAAATAACTTGTTTTACAAAATGTACATACAGTTTAAGAAAGATTTTCAATTCTATACCTTTACAAAACATTGATTGATAATAAATAATTAAAAAACAATTTGTGAGTGCAAGTTAAAATCAAAGTCTATTGGGTATTTACATATTTTTGCATAAAATTATATTACATTTAAATTTAATTCCTTATCTCTCTTTTTATTTAATCTCACCATAAAACAGCAATAGATTTTCTTGAATCTACTTTTGTCAATTTTTATAATATTTATTATTCTAATGTAGTAGGTCTTCCAGTTTGTATGGACACTTCTCAATTAGATGTTTTTTTAATTCTTTTGCAAAGGTATTTTTCCCTGAGCAATCCTTAATTTTTTTTGATAGAGCATTATACAGCATCACTCCATAATTATAGGATCCTTATTTGTTAAGGACCTGTTTAGGTGTACTCTGTATAGTTTGCCTTTCCTCGAGTGCTATAGGAATGAATGTCTGTATTTTTTGAGAGTGGTTTATTTTGAGCCAGTATTATTATTCTATATGCATAAATGCCAATATTGGTTAAGATTTTATTATTTTTAAAGAATGGCTTACATGTATCAGAAACCAACAAAATCAGATGTCAGAAAAATTAAAATTATAAGAGGGCAAAAATACCAGTCTTTCATAAGTGACCAACTTTTAAACATGAAATGCAGGTTACCTTGTGATTTGTGGTGGTCAACCTGCAGCTGAGAAGTATTTCTCCGGATACTCTACTTTTCTTGTGATAAAATTTACGGGCAGATTTTCAGTTGCCAGTAGATTCCAAATAGACTACTACTCTCTATATGAATCTAGTGATACTTCCTAAATTGATTAACATCCCAAAATAGTTACTAACTGATGTTCTATACTTATTTATTTATTTATTATAATCCAAGATATCTAAATCTTTATATGTTGCCATTTATGTTGTGCTAAGAAAAAAATTAAACAATTAATTTTACAGGAAGAGAAGAAAAGTCTGAAAGAACGGTTGCAGGCTATTCAGGAAGTAACACAAAGCGTACAAAATTCCATTGGCTATATCGCTTCATTAGGGGAGAGCATAAAGAAGTAAGTATTAATGCAACTTGTAAAAATGAGAAGGATAATTTAGCAAACCATTTGGGCTTCTCTAAATGAATATTTTCTGCCAAGATCATTCCTGTTTTTCACCTTTTATTTGACTTAAATATAATCATATCACAGTCCAATACATACATATTTAGAGGAAATTTTATACTATTGCTTTTGAATTTCCTGCCTTTTCTGCCCAGGAATGAATTTTTTTTTCTACGGTCTTAAGGGTTGATAGACTATAAAGCTTCATTTAACTTGTAATTTATTTTACAAGAAAGGTATTAGAAGCCTTAACAAACCAATTTAATCTTCTTGAAATATATACGCTTTGATACTTTGTTTTGCTATTGAATTTCTGTACTCCAAATCTGAGTACAAGGATCTTCCCTTTATTTTCATGAAATGCATTCTTATTTTCAGTATGCAATATTTTCAAAATGTATTTACATAACAATGATGAATGTAAATTGGGTATGAAATAAATTGAAGTTGTCTAGTGATAATTTAAAATTTTGGAATTATTTACAGTCATAACATGATGGTGAATAAATTTTACAAATGCCAAATCTTGCTGAATGCTCTTATTTAGCCTGTCAATACTCCACTTCTCAAAGAGCTTAGAGAAATATGACTGACAACTGTGAATAGAATAGAATATTTATTCTCATATGACATTTACATTATGAGCCTATGCCTGTAAACTGGTGACTCATCAAAAATATTCTTAAGTAACTTAAATTCTAATATGTACGAGGGCCGTTTTTTTTTTCAACCTCCGATAAGCTATAAATAAAAAACAAGTTCATAGAAAATAATTATTTTATTACTAACAGTTTCGTACACTTATGGTTACTTTTCAAACCAATCACCGAAAAGATTGAGACATTTACTGTACCTGTGCACAAGCTTTGCAATACCCGCTTCAAAAAATGTTGCTGCCAATGATTTAAAATGAGCATTGCGTTGTTTTGAAGATTTTTGTTGGTTTGAAAGTGCTGCCCTCCTAGCCACGTCTTCAGTTGAGGGAAAAGGTGAATAACGCTGGGTGCCAGTCAGGACAGTATGGCGAATGATCGAAAATGTCCCATTGAAATTGTTCAAGGAGCTGATTTGTTGTGCCAGCAGTGTGTGCACAAGCGCTGTCATGGATCAACACAACTCCTGAAGTCTTGTTTGTTTTGAATGACTTTCTGCAAACATTGTAAAGTACGAAAATCTTATAAACAACGTCAATGCTCATTTGAAATCATTGGCAGCAACATTTTTGAAGCGGGTATTGCAAAGCTTGTGCACAGGTACGGTAAATACCTCAATCTTTTCGGTGATTATGTTGAAAAGTAACCGTAAGTGTACAAAATTTTTAGTAATAAAATAGTTGTTTTCTATGAACTTATCTTTTATTTATAGCCTATCGGAGGTTGAAAAAAAATGGCCCTCATACATGGTATACAAGATATTATTTGTAAAATATATTGAAAAATTGATTTGTCATTTTATGGTAATATTATAATATGTATATTAGACTAGTGATTCCAACATTGTATCATCCGCAAATTCTTGTATAGTGTAATATGTTTTATTTATTAATATTTCTTTAACTCTTTTTGTGAATAAATTTAAGGTTTTTATTTATTTATTTATTTATTTATGCTAAGCTTTATACAGGTGAGTATGACCAGTCCTCAGCCCTGGGTCTTTACAGGTCATACTCATATTTTACAATAGTTTATTAATTCTAGTTTATTACACCATTTTGTCTATTTACTGTCCATACCCATTTATTTTTCACTTTGTATAAGAATTGTCCAATCTTCTTACTATCTTTTTGAAACATTCCAACTACTGCTACATTTCTATCTATTTTAAACCATTTCTTATTAATATACTCTTTTCTCCAAATTTCAGTCCCTTTACATTTAAATAAAATGTGTTCCATATCTTCATTTCCGCCACATATAGGACATTGGTTTTGTGGAATACCTTTCCTTAAACCTTTTAATCTCCATACTCCTGCTTTCACCCATGCAATACCTTCTCACTCCTCTTTATTTGTCACATCTATGTACTTTTCCCTTCCCCATGAGACTTTCATTGGTATATAGAAAACTAAAGATCTCTTTTCAGTTATCTCACTAAATATTTTTTGTATTTCTATATCCTCAAATCTTTTCCTTGCCAACTTCCAAAAGTTATTCACATTATTTTCTCTTCTTCTCCACATTTCTCCTAACCCACTACTTTCCAGGTTATTTCTGAGACAGTCTACCCATCCCTTGTTCTTTAAACTTTTCTTTGATATACTAAACACTGCTTTAACAAATTCCTTTCTTCCAATTTCAATATTCTATGCCAAAATTTCAATGCCCTTTCCAAGGTTTTTATAGCTTTGAAAGTAACAACCCCATAACATAGAGCGTCCAGCATGTTTGTTAAAATATTATTATGTAACTAATTTGAGTCAAATATGGATACTATAGCTTCACAGTATAGTTTATAGTTACTTAGTTTTTTCTTCGGATGCATTTCAAAGATGCTTATTTTCATCGTCAGCGGTGGTTTGGTAAAACAGTTAACACCACAAATAGGTTGTACAATCAGATGTTCTAACATGACAGATTTAATGTTGGCACGTGTAGCACAGTGAGAAAGCTTCTATGACCACTTATTCCTAACTTCAAAATCTAATTTTGGTAATGTGTTTCTACTCTAAAATTTTCTGCACAATGTTTTTTCCAATCCAATATAATTTATTGTATAGCTATCTATATTGGTAAATGATTATTTGTCTTCTATGCACATAACTGAGTGATGTTGTCTCTTTTGTTGCAGCACATTTAATTTCACAGTGCCATACCTAAGTATTTTAGCGATTCTTATGCTTTCATCTTGTGCAGTGATATTGTATATGGTATCTGTACGTTATCTCATCATGGCATGGGGTGTTAATAAGTTTGCACGCAAGCTTATAAGACCGCATACTGTACCCAATAATGAGGTTCTGGACTTACTATCAAGAGTACCAGATGATGAAGACCTGGTAAGTATTTTACGTATTCATACAGCAAGTTAAATGCTTTCTGATTAAATTATCTTAGGTAATCAACAATTTGAAAGTTAAATGTCATGTATTCATTAAAACATTAACGGTAATGCATGGTGAAGTACTTAACTAATCAATTAAGACTAAAAACACAGGATCACACTCAAACTCACTAGTTGAAATAAGTCATTTACTTTGGACATGTTTCGGCGGCTATTGCCACCAACTTCAGCAGAGATTTACTGATGTAAGGAAAGAAACACAGTTGGACAACTACATAAAACAGCTATAGTCCAGTTTTACATAAACATGCCGTGATCAACAGCCTTGCATTCAGACTGGTAAAGCTACCACTAAGCCAGAAGCCAGAAATTGTACAAAAGAATGACTACACAAAATATCTGGTGAAGAAGAAGATTAATAAATTTAAGAAAGAGAAAAAAGTAAAAGAAATTAGGACTCTAAAAAGAATAGAATCAAAAACAAGCTTCAAAAAATTCACTTACCATCCTTTGGCACATCAAAAATTTCAAAAGATTTTAAAAAATTGGAACACCAAGATAGCCCTAGTTAATAAACACAGTTTAAAAAACCACCTCCATGAACATGAAAAATCAAAGTCCCTCATAAACAGATTTTCTGTCATAAAGTTACTAAATTCAAAAATCAAAGATGAAATTCCACCAGAAAATAGATCAGGAATATATCAAATTAAATGCACAAATTATGAAAAGTTCTACATAGGACAAACCAAAAGAAGTTTAAAAATCAGAACCAAAGAGCACTTTAGAAACCTAAAACTAAAACAAGAAGATAAATCAGCAGTAGCATTTCACTTCTGGAAAGAAAATCATACTCTAGATCCAAATCCAAAATTGCTAAAAAGCATGTCAGGCCACAATGAACTCACAATCTTGGCAAACATCCTCATATGGAAAAACAAAGATCACTTAATAAATTTTGAAATCCTGCCAGTAGAAGGCTTAGTTAAGAAGTTCATCATTTCGCCATAAGAGAAGAGAACACCCATGACAGTTGGACCCGTGAGGTTGAAAATTGAAGCAAGGGCTTCCGAAACTAGTCCCTCATAATAAAAATGTAAGTGACGTAGTGTTAAAAAACCAACTCAACAAATTAATACCACATACAGTTATCATGTGTCTGAATGGCCGTGCAGTCTAAGGCATAGTATGTGAGAGTTGACAATAATAGTCATGCCCCAAAGCACCAAAACATTTTTAATTTACTTTTCTCTTCATTTATTTTAACACCTCATAGCATTTATAGAATATCCTTGAATGGGTTAATGGTTAAAAGTAATTTTGGTGCTACTAGAACCTCCTCCACAAACCAAACTTATAGGGTCATTAAATTATAAGGTTAGCCTCTCTTGTGGCCTCTCTTCACTGTGTGAGAGACCCAAGAGTCCGCCGGATAGTGAATTTATCTTAAGATGTGCATTTTAGCATACCTTTGCCAGTACCACTTTGCTGGTGCTGATGAATCTCTCTCGCAGTGGAGAGAGGCCAAAATAGGAGTTACCTTACAATTTAATGACCCTATATAATGTAATTTATTGGTGTTTAGATGAAGCTTTTGGCACAATTTTTATAAGAAGTTAGATTTAATAATTTTATTTCCAGATAAAGAAGCTTTTTAAAGTTGGAGACTCATTGATACTTGAGGTCTTTTAGAATTTTCGCAGTAAATTGACTTTGATTTTCTTAATCTAAAAACGTTCTTGTAAAGAAATTATTTTAAATTTTGACTTTGGTATATTTGAAGTGCTTTTAACTCTTATTTTTAATATCCCTTTACATTCTAGGTGAACCTCATTTCAATAAAAGCAATTAAATTTGTAAATTCTGATTTTTCTATAGCTTAAATACCTATTATATGGATTTTGAGTTTAATAGAGTATAGTAATACACAACATATTTTGTGTTTCTATAATTTAAATCTTTGGTAAAAAGAGAATGGAGTTTGTTTCTGAGTATGAAAACTGTGTGACTTACTTAAATGGTTTATAAATGTGTAATTATAGTTGGCTTACCGGGAGTTAAAACCACATCCTACAAGTGATTCAGAGAGACGACGAGATCAGAAGAAAAAGCATAAGATGTCCTAGTGAAGGCACACTTAAGATGGGAATGAACCCTCATCGCAGCACACTAAAATGCACAGCAGTGACTGTCGCCGATATCCTGGGGCTGCCATGGCCTAATGTGCACCCTTCCCTTCTAGTCACAGTGGTCGTTTCATTCGCTCTTGGCGAGACTCATTGAAACTGAGAAGAACTTGAAACATTTTTAACAATGGAATAGCAGCTTCAAGATATGTATATCTGCAGTTGTGTAGTTAAAATATGTTCATTTTATATGGTAGATTATGTGAAATGACAAAGAAACTGTATGTAAAAAATTGACGTGGCTGTATAAATAACGACTGTTGTTATAAAATTGTTGTCCTTTTTTTAAAAAAATGAGAAAATGTCAGGAGTGAAAGGAAAGCAGTGACTTTTGCTAAAAAGCACAGGTATAGAGAATCACAGGGTGGCCAAAAAAGGGGCTGTGAATGTTGTTCTTCAGAGGAAATGACTTTGACCTGAGGCAGATTTATTTTGCACCTTTTACCATATTTATTTTAAAATAATAATAATCCTCTGAGAATTTAAAACATGTCTCTAACGAGAATAGAGACCACTCCCAGCACCTGGTTGTTTTAAAACCAAAGTTCTTATAACAACTGGACTATCATTTATTACTTTCTCTACACGTGCTGTGTACATAGTATAGAGAAGGTATATATTTGATACTGAGATTTCACCAGAATGACACAATTTAGTCTCTCCTGTATCCCAAAAAAAAAGCATTTTTAGAAAAAAGTCTGTCTGTGTGTGTCTGTGAACATGATAACTCAAAAACAAAAAGTCTATAAAATACCAAACAAGATTGCTCAAGGATGCAGCATAAAGATTTTCAAGAAAATCTTCTCTACCCTTTACTAACCTTTACATGAAAAAAGTTTTGTAATTTTTCATTTTCTCAAAAATACTCTAACAATTTTGATTAAAATACCATGTACCAATATGTTTAGGTCAATAACATGACAAATAAAATGTGTACCTTAAAAGGCTATTTGGAAATGTAAAGAATTATATCCACAAAATTGTGAGACATTTCCACTGAAAAAGTAGAGGAAAAATTAATATTTTTTTAGTAAGAATCCTGGACGTGTCACACTGCTAATCAGTTCAACATGCTTTTATTACTTCACTTGCAAAATATTTAAACTTACTAAGTTATAAATAATTGAAATGAAAATTATGCTTTATTCTTTCAAAAAGTTTCAGAAATATTTTATAGGCAGTTAAGAAGCAAACATGGTTTCAGGATAGTGTTGAATGTTTTTGTGGGGGACCAAATAAATGTTTATTTTAATTATTTTAGTCAGTTTTATTTTTACACTAACAAAGTTTTCTTTTGAACTTAAACAGCAAATAAGTTGCACATTAGCATATTCTTCTATTAACAACATTCTTTAAAACAAAATGAGAATTGCTTGCTTCCTTTCCATGAAAGAAAGTGAAAGCACTTTCTGTATTGGTTATCATCCAAAATTAATCTGTGGGTTTAGGAAACTTCAACACGCAGCATAATTTTTTGATATCGCATTGAAAAAAATAGCAGTAATAACATGCTAACTAAAATATTAGAACAGATAGAACATAGCCAGTATATCGAAAATTACTATCACTGGGATTTAAAGATTCATATTTTGAATATCATATACTTTATTACGTCCAATGCCTACCATGCTTGTTGGAAAGATTTGTTTTGCAAAAAAGTAAAAAAATTAATTTCTTTAGACTTCAGTTACCTATCTTCCCTTAATACATAGCTATACCCCATCACTCAAACTTTGCACTTGACAGTTTGTGTGGATTTGCATAATGTTGGATATATTGTGGTTACAATGTTGCCAGGTAAACTACAACTGCTTGTGCACTTTTTATCATGTCTAGAGTGCATATAAACTGTATATACAAGCAGTAAGCACTAAAGAATAATAACTTATTTGTTATTATTATTGTTAATTGAAAATAACACATGTATAACATATCAATGGATGTAGAATGAATTACAATTTTTTCGATATGGAAACAAATTAATACAAACTGGCTGCTCTTTTTTTTTTTTTTTTTTTTTCTTGGAGTTAACAGAAACATCTGCAATGGTTGAGGAATTTAATTTCATTGTCCTTCTCTTGAAGTTTCACTCCCTTGCTGATAACAGTTCTCATGCATAGTCCAAGAACTCCTGCAGTTTTCTATACAATTTTATCAGCAAAGATAGGCCTACAAACCATGCACTCCTGTTCAAGAACAGCCCATTTCTATAATTCCAATATCAGGTTGTTGAATGACACATCTTGACACATATGATTTTCATTTTGCAAAGTATCGCTCAATGAGCATCATTTTTGATACATTTGTCACACTTTGAATTTTGTGCAAATAATATGATAATCTTATGTGTTCCATTCACTGGACTCTTTCTGAATATCTGTAACAAATTATTTTTAAAAAGCTTATTTTTCTCTCTACTTAAAGGTAATCAAAATAAACATTAGCAGAAATGGTCTTATTACTTGTTTCCTTGTAAGTAAAAGGGAAATTAGGAAATACACTAGGCTAAAGTGATAGTCAAATCTTTTAATAGCTGTTGCTATTTAGTTGAAATTCATTTCTTTGCATGACCAGGTGTGACAAATTCCCATACAAGAAAAATTTAACAATTTTATAACAAGGGAAAAAATATATATGAAATAAATTGAGTGTTTTAAGGAAATCTAAATTTTTTGTGTAGTAAGATTTTGTGTATCTCTTACGGTTTCCCAGTTGTGCAAAAATTATTCCAATGAAGGGGTCTTCAGAGGCTATTTCCAGAAAATTCAAGATATACATTTTATTTGTTACGTAAATGTCTTTAATATACAATATTTTAATCAAAATCGTTAGAGCCACTTTTAAGAAAATCAGAATTTTCAACATATTTTTCCATGTAAAGGAGTTTTGGGTGAGGGAATTTTTCTTAAAATCTTTGTGTTGCATCTTTGGAAGATACTAAACTTAAATACCAAGTTTGGTGTTTTATATACTTTTCATTTTTGAGTTATTATATCCACAGACACACACACGTGCGCAAGCATGCAGACCTTTTTCTAAAAATCTTATCGTTTCTTCTTTGTATCTAATTTTTGGGTGGAGTGCAATACCTTCTCTACCTATGTTCTAAGTAGAGGAAGTAAAAATATATAACATACATAAACGCCAACAACTCATCAAAACTAATCACAAATGTGAATAACAATCAATAGTATATAACTTGCCGAGAAGAACTTGGTGCATATGATAGATCAGAAACTGAAGCACAGGTTTTAAAATCGAATCAAATGCAACAAAACCACTTTCAGTTCAGAAAGTTTAAGGGGTAAATCTTTTCATCTGTTTTGTTTTGTTTGTTTTTTTTTCCCCCTTCTCCAGGGAATTCCAAATTAACTGCTAGCTGTCAAGGAAAATTTCAACAGTGCAAGTATAAGAATTGGGCAATGATGCATATCCTAAATAAAAATGGTAAGAAAAGCAAATAATAAGTGTTTGCATTTGCCTCAATTGTTCAAGTGCTTTATTGTGTTGGATTTCATTCAGCAACTTAGACATATCATTGTCGTTCGTAACTGACATTAGGTGCCAAAACATTCAGAGACTGTCAGACAATTAAACGTTTAGATTCAAATTGTAGGTATACTTATATTATGTGTATTGTCGCAGCCCTTGTCACTAAAGCAAAAATAAATCTGTCTTCAGGTCAAAATGAAATGTTGTTTGATGGGTAACGTATCCTAAAGAATTGAGTATAACTTTGATTGCCAGAGGTATCTATATAATGTTTATATATAAATGTATATTAAAAGCATCACTGAATTGTTGTACAATATTTGGGAAGGACATGCATGCATATAGCCATTATTTTAACTGGCTAAAAGTAATTTTTGCTTCCATTGCCATTTCAAAAAAAGTAAACATGTGAAACTTTATGGTTATAAAATGTTTAAAGAAAACAATGACAAGAAAATCTTGTTGACCCTGTCTTTTTAGCTTCATTAAATGTGTTTTTCATATTATATTTGCTGAACTATGTATCATTTAAAATTCAGCTTTGGTGCTGAGGACTATCTAACAGAGCTCATGTATTTTATCTTAGGCTACAGATGAGCCCTTTATTCTTCTCTCCTACATTTACCTAACCTTTCTGACACCTTAAAAAGTGTTGATAATGCCACCATAATGACATTGTCTTTTAAAAACAACTGTATGTTTGCCTTAACAGAGAAGAAAAAAAATAAGCATATATACTTGTACGTTTGTTAAACTTCAGAGAAATTAGAGGAAAATGTTGAAATAGATTATACAAGCATCTAGTGATTTGAGGAGCATCAGCATATTTCTAATAATTTTCAAAACTATCTTTATTTTATCATCGTGGTAGAATGGATAATTTGAAAAGAAACTGAATAGTTAGTTTTGTGGTAACATTCAGAAGATCTCAGGTTCGTTCAACCATTCCCCTTGACTTGGGTTTTTCATGGTTTTTCCTGGTTGCTAGGTAAATGCTGTGATAGTTTCTCATCTGCAGTCAACTCTTGATAATTCATGTGCACATAATTTGAGAGACTATAAACTATTGGTTTTTATGTTGTACTAATACTGTCATTTATAAGCTTCTGGACATCCCTTGAAAATAATGATTTTCTTTCAGTAATTTTAACATCAGGTGGCATCATGGCTGAGCGGTTAGGCCGCTCGTCTTCCATCTAGGTGGCCTGGGTTTGATCCCCAGCGGCGTGTTGGCAGGTTTTCTCCAGGTCTACCACTCATTACACCAATTACTCCAGCATCCCCTTTCCTATCATCCATTTCACTTCTATTTCATATGATCTACTTCATCATATCTGGCTATGGGCATTCTGAGTTCTCCATTCTATGGTGTCATGCTGTTGGCTCCCCAACAGGCTGCTGATCCCTAGGTATCTGCTTGTAAGTCCTAGGAGGTATCAGTCCTAAACATGGGAGGGAAGCCAATTACAAAATGAATTTTAACACCTGATTTTCTCACATCAAAAATTTTAATAGCACAATTATATGTTACATGTTTATATTATGAAAATAGTAGCAGATTTGTAATTTCCTGCTCTATTTTACTGATTTTTCTCTTTCTCCTATATGTACTGCAAGTCATTTGGTATAACTGAAACTGTATTTGGTAAGGCAACCTCTATTTCATGGTCGGAGCTGTTGGTGGATTAAGACTAGACCTGCAGGGTACTCAATCTCACCTATGGGTTAGGATGGGGTGGGCCCAGGTTAAATAATCTATGGCATGACATGCCTGGATGATTAAATTCATTGATTGAATAGAACTGATTATGAAGTAGGAAATTATGGATTTCATTTTTGTTCAAACTGTCCTAACACTCTATATGCCCAAGAGAGGAGAAATGAGGAGAAAAGGTGAGAGTGGTGGGGGAGCAAAGCACTAGAATCAGAAGCAGTCACATCACAATACAGAGTGAACATTGTGTAAGTTTTCCTTACAAGGAAGAAATGTACCAACAAAATGCAATCAGAATTGCTGTGGAAATCACACTTACAGTAGGTGGCACACTGTTATGCAAGTGGATTGTGCAGTACTGTTGCTTCAGGAGTGGAGGAATGTCATAACGATTTGGACAGTTATCTGTCTACCACTGTAGGAAGTAACTTACAACCAAGGCCAAAGACACTTACTAACCTACTTGTTTACAGCAGCAGCTGAAATAGTTATTTATGTACAAGTGGTAAAAATTGTGTTTTATATTGTGAGTAGGAAGCTTGCAAAATGAGGCCATACGCTGAGAGAAAACATATAAAACATTGTACAATATAAAACAATTTTAACACATGTGCCATCCTATTTTTAGAAGTTCTAAATTTATAGGCATATTAATTATAAGTATATTGTTTTAGCTATTTCATGGAGTTCATGCTTAATGGTCTGCAATATTCAGCTGTTGTCTTGCTTAGCATCAGTGCTGACAACATGATGACTTAGTTGTACTGAGCGAAAACATTCTATACAATGGAGGTAGTGTAGGAGTTGTAATTTTGATCTATCTGCTGCTGGCATAATTTCGTCTGGTTCAGCAGATTCCATGTTCATGACATTGATATTATTCACCATTTTATGGATCGATACCAACTTTCAGAGTTATAGCCTACTTGAATGAGGCCATGGATGCATAAACCAAATTTGGCTACATTGGAGTGTTGTAATTTTATAGCATTATGGGACAGAATTTTCTACTTTTAACATCGCTGACATCTGGTAAAAGAGCTACTTTTAGCTTCAACTATCTAAAAAAGTGAATTGAGAGAATGTTGTTCTATAAAGTGGCTAATTCATAAAATTTGATAATTTGTAGAAGTTTGCACATTAATTACTGCAAATTATTGGAAGAATCAGAGTTGGCTGTACTATGACTTCTTTCCCCTCATTTTCTTTCTTTCTGTTTCCTCTTCATGTTTCAGATGTGTTAGGTTTCATGGTTTTATGGGGAAGTGAAGTCCAGTGAAATGAAATGGAGTTTTATTTATGGATGCTCTTTAACTGCCCATTCTATACTGGGCATGAAAGGCCGCTTAATTTTACCCAGAAGCCTCTTTATCAGGCTTGAGGTTGTTTTATGTGCTGTAAATCTACAACACAGGACCAATGGCTTTACTTCCCTTCCAAAGGAAGCCATGCTAAGTGTCGTTCTTTGAGTCCTTCAGCCATTATGGTGAATACATATCTAATTTACCACCATTTAGCTGCATTATTAAACAAAACACAGTAAATTAGAAATAAAAATGGAATTGAATTTGAAATCTACCAAAAAATAACACACACAAACAACTACATAAAAAGAAATGGTTTTAACTCCATATCACACCAACTGCTGTTCAACAGCTTAGCATTTAGACTAGTCAACAACTATGGTTAAGTGCAAAAGCCCCATTTACTAAGCTCATTATTTCAGCCTTTTCCACAGTGTTGGAAATCAAAGTACTGGAATTATTATTTTTCTATAGTAGTAATGCTAGCAAGTAAGCAGATGCTCTTCCATTCACTACATATTAATAAGAGATTTTGTCACCTTTTAAAGTTATTAAAATGTGATACAGTGGCATAAAATTTAAAGTCCTTAAACAGCAGCTAAAGTCCTAATATCTTATTGATGTTAAAATTATCATCTGCTTCCAACTTTGCCTTTGTGTTGTCCTCCTTCCTTTAGCGCTCAATAGTTTATGAATGTAATCGTCTTCCTTTTCAGTTTTCAAGTTCTGGTAAGTTCATAATCTTGCTATTTCATTTTAGTTATACTTTTTAGAGTATTCAGTTCCTCTAGTTGCAATTTTTAATGATACAAAATGTAAATGAATTATATATATGTGGTAATGAAAAACAAGGCAAGCAATTCTGTCCAATAATTTAATGCACAATGAATTTTATAAATGGCGCTTTATCTTCAGATTGAGGAATGTCGCATTAAACTTTAAACAAACAACAATGGAATTGAAAATAACAAGTAATGGTTTTAAATAATTGTATTGTAAGCACTATTAAAATTTGAAAGAAATTAAACAGATGAAAAACATTTTAAAGTGGCAAAAATGCTAGTATACAGGTTACAAGAAAACAAGTTTTCAAATTTCATGTGTTATTTTTGAGCACCTATAAAGCTCCATTTTAACTTTACCTACTGAGGACAGTAAAACCCCATAACTACACTCTTCAATGGGATGTGCCCTAATCACTAATAATCAGGATAGCATTACACACAGGTTATAATTTATTAAATATGAGAAAGCAATTTTGATACAATTTAATAGGTAACATAGTACAATAAAAGTTATTTCTGAATATTAGGGTAGAATACAGTGTAAAATGATAAAGAACAAGAGATCATTTTTTACAAAAATACTTTGATTCTTGATTACCGTTTACTTGTACCATTACTTAGGTATTACATATACGATTTGCCATTTTGTACTATTGCTAGACAACTGTATAGAAAGACTAAAAAGACAAACGTATTGACAGGTAGCCTTTCCAAAGTGTAAATTCCTTTCAAGAAAAGATACTGATATATGCCCTATATGCTGGCCATAAGGGTCTTCTAGATTAGTGAACAAGCCCTTGATTGCTGGTACAGTCAAACTATTTTCTCATCATACTTTTAAAATATTAAAAATGTTGCAATTTTTTTAAAATATTTGTATTCTTTTTTTTGACCGTAAAAGTCGCTAATGATGGGATTTGGAAGCAATAAATGGGTTAAAATCATGCATTATTAATATGGAATGTCCAAAAACTTAACAAACAGAGCATAATGAGCAGGATACCATTATAACCAGGAGCATAATCACAGGGTTATACTGTATTTAAATTTCCAAAAGGGCAAAATTGCAGTGGTATTCAATTCTACGATATTTGAGGATTTCTTTCAATGAAAAATAAAAAAGAAAGAAAATAAATTGTTTTTTTTAATTCAGTATCAAAAAACCATTTTTGAGCATCTCGCTATCAAACTAAAGAAATACATACTCCAACAGTGGAGGTAAAATATAGATAATAAATGACTGTTAGAAATTATATAGATTCAGAAATGGCAATCTTTCTTCTAAAAAACAGAGTCCAGAAAATTACCAATTTCAAAAAAAGTTAAAGCTCAAGTTGTACTCTTGCACAATGTTTCTTTTAGATATTGTCATTACAATTCCCATTTATTTTATTTTTCCTCCATCTAGAAAATATAAATGTTACTATTTTGTATAACTTTATGACTTTTATATTGTTGTTTATTGTATTGCAACATCAGACTCTTGAAAACATTTGTCATAGACAGTTTTCATATTTTTGATTGTATATATTATATCTTAAGTTGACAAATTGCTTGCCTTATTTTTCATTTTATGTCCTTCATATGCACAAATGTGGCCTTGGTGTTCATGTTTTTCTTCCCATGTTAATATCGTTTTTGTAGCTTAGAAACTTTGTAAATGAGAAGAAAGTTTGTAAAATATTTTGTTTTTCTCCTTCCATGTAATGCAATATTTTAATAATGTGATATATTTGTCTTGTATTCATTATTGTTGAAATGTTCCTTTTGAATGAATGGTGTATGGAATAAAATGTCAGCTAACATATTGCTGAGCAGTTGAATTTTCATTTAGTTCAGTTGGGCCTTAAATTAGTCAGTACATCATATTTGGATGTTCTGTTGGTTTTCAAGATTGCATTGCAACTAAATCAATTCTTAAATATTTTATTATTCTAAATAAAAATGCCATATTGTCTCAAATATGAAATGACTGCAATAATCTCACCAAAAGAGAATAATGTAGCTATTAATGATAAATGTAAAGGAGAAAATCATTGAATTAAGATTAAAGGTTGCTTATACCATATAAAGAGCAGAAGTAACCCTCTGATGAAGTTTAATAAAAGTTACAGGCCTACAAAATGGAATATTTGAGAACCCAGATAAGCTCTGATCTAGGTACCTCTCCAAATTGCTATATCCATCATATATACTCCTTCATTACTAAACTGTGGAGAATATTCACTTATAGAATACTTATTCACTTATATTTTTCAATTATAATGCACTTATAAGCACAACTTTTTCACTTTTGTTCTTTCTGGTATATTTATTCCTCAAATGTAACAATGTCCCTCGGCTTCATGTGAACATGATGGCAACATCCTTTCTTCTGTCCTTGTCTCTTTGCTTGTTGCCAGCATTCACAATCTGAACATAGTGGAAGAAACCACATAGTGTAGACGAGGGTAGAGGGCCCTAAGCCATAAAGCATAGCTGAGGAATTGTAGGCCCTAAGCCACAAAGTGTAGCTGAGGGATACGTGAAGCTAAACCCCAATGAACCACGGCAGAGCCAAGAGATCTGTGAGGCCTAAAACCATCCAAATTACCAAAAATAGCAGAGTTTTATTTTTATAGGTTGGCAATATTGATTTACTACTACTATTTTTTACTCTTAGTAGATAATCTAATTGATAATGGCATTACTTTGCTGTATATAAGTGGAATGAGTGGGCAAAATTACTTCATCAGAACAACATCTTCTGCTTTATATATTTCTTACTCTTGAGGACTACACTGGTTATAATGGTTACTGGATTCCAGAAGTATTTTGCAAGTAAAACATTGGTTCCTATATCAGGAGTGAAACTGGCAACTCTTTCAACATTAAAACTTTTATTTCTGATTTAGAAGCAGCTAAAACAGCCCTGGGGAGCTAGTAAACAGAGGTGAAGTGGACATCTTCCTATTCTATCTGGAGTTGCTATCAAGACTGTTGCTCGTGTATAATGTACAGCAGTGGCAGAACTATTCAGTTTAAAGGAAAGTGACCGAATATCAAAATATGCCTTGCAGTCTTTCTTCCTCAAATGAGGCTTTACAAACCGTTTTTCAGGCTTTTAGTAGAACACTGATACCTTTTTCTTTATATACTAATTTATCAACGTCTGACTTAATTATAGACACAGAGAGACCAGTATTGATAGAAGGGTATCTTCATTTAAACTGGATTGTGTGTCACTCTCAGTATAGTTCAATTTAGAAAAGAATTGCTTAAATGTATATGTGGAACCAAAGATTGCAATTATATGGCTCTGCAAAATCTCTCAATTTGGGGTATGTACTGGCTGGCAACATTTACTAAAGCTGTCTTCCCTGCTTTAAGAAAAGTAGGATAGCTCTGTAATGAAGTAAATAGTAACTGTAACTGCAATAGGGTTTCTATTACATCGAATGAACATGAGTTGCAAAATAGTTGCATATCTTTCTCCATGCTGAAAATTTCTATTACTGAAATGTCACCAACTGCCTACTGTTATTTATCATGTACACAGCTAAATAGGCGTAGTGCAGTGGGTAAGGAAGGAGTGACAATGTTTGCACTCTCATGAGAGCAAGTTCCCCAGTTGGACTAATGGAATCTCAGAAACTGAAAAACTCTTACCTTGATCTGTATCAAATGCTTACAAATATTCGCTTCTTTCCATTTGATTACTTACTGGAGTTTAAGGAATGAATTTTTTATAAGCTGCCAGTTTACGGTATCATAGAAACTGACATCACTTAGGAAAAAAATATTTGACACTTGGTGCTACTCCTGCTTAAACAATATAAAGGGTAAATGAAATGTAATTAATAAAAATTATTCAATTTCACATAGTGAGGTTATTAAGATTCACAAATTTAAATTTAGTTTAACAATACTTCACTTGCTTTACCTAGTATTATAGAAAGTGTTGCCCACATTATCAGCTAGCAACAGTTTTAATGGACTATACAACCCACAAAATATTTAGGACTTAATACTAGTAAGTGGAACAGGTGAAGCATTGTTTAACTCAGTTTTAAATTTGAAAATGTGTCCAGCTTTTAAAAGAACACCAGTGCAATCCCTGAGAATTGCTATTTGGTCTTTAATACTTAAGTAACTGCATCATATAAATATGATTGGTTTCCTCTAATATTTCATTTGAAATATTGGTTGGAGGAAGACCTGTGGTCTTTAAAGTCCCTCCTCAGTGTTGGAACAAACAAATTATGGGAATGTGTTCGTGAAGCTACTGTGTTGGACTGATTGGAATGAATTTGGAGAAAACCATAGAAAGAGAAAAAATTAACTTACCCATTCACAAGATGGCTCTGTAACTCTGCTTTGCACTTCGAAGTCCTGGATTCAATTCCTAGATTCCTCTGATCATGGGGGTTTTCCTGATTTTTCTCTGATTGGCAAGGTGTGTGGTTATGGTGTCTCTTCTACTACAATTTTCCTATCTTTTCAAATCCCCTTTCATGTTTCAGTTAGACTTAGGGGCTGTGCAGCATCAGTCTATGTTGGACAGATCATATTGGCCCTGCCAGATGACAGCCTTCTCTGAGCCATCTTAAGTGAGTCAAGTTCTCCCCTGCTGTACCAGAGGAAAGTCTTCTTTGAATACCTTTTGGTGGGTCATCAAGCTTAGAATCATTAGGGACCTCTGCATATCTGTCAACTGGCCAGCCTACCTGTTGCGTATAGCCTCCCACAATTCCTTCACCTCTTCTTTCGTCATGGGGATGATAAACAAAAGATCTGTGCTATTATCGGTGAGAAATTACCTTGTGATTGACATTCTGCTGACATGTGGCCACCTCGGTACGCTGTTGCCATATTTACTAGCTGTCCGTTTGCAGCGACAAACGTTCCACTGCCTCCTCTAAAATGCCTTCTTCTCTCCATGCATACCCCTCGTATGTTGAACTATCTTTCCCCATTTCTCACTAGTTACCTCATCTATTCATTTCCACATTGGGTCCTGTAGTTTACTAAACGGAAAAGTTTTATTGTTTCAGCTAAAGTGACTGCAACTTACTTATCATGGATGAAGATATTTTCAAATTACAGTGTCACTCGTGATAGTTCTAGGATGAGAACAGGAGCAATGTCTGCAATATATAAAATGTAGTAAAGATTATAAATGTAAATCCTTAAGATCCCTATGTGTAACACAACCGAATTTTTCATAGAATGCAATCAAGCAATCAGATTGCAAACAATTGATCAGTCATGCATGAGAGTGTGTGCATAAATTTGTACTAAACCACGTAGGTGTTGCAACACTGATGACGTCACATCTCTGGGTTAATCACAAGGAAATTTCTCACCGATAATAGGTGTTGTCCTCCGTGGTGTAGAGGTAACATGCAAGCCATTGGTTCCCAAAGTTGCAGGTTCAAACCCAGCAGAATTCATTCTTGCAGAATGAAAGTAATCTGGAATTTCAAAATTGTTGTCTAAATTTTTGTCTCACTTTTTCTGTATATTTGCCACTTTCTGTAAAAATATTTTTGATATTGCCCATAGATATGGATATAGCTCAACTGCTATGTATCTGCATCATTATTTTATTGAAACATTTTTAGGAATGATAATTAATGCTAATTAACATCTACTTAGCATGTTTTAATTCATTTATTCCACATATTTTCACTTGTTATTTCTATACTACATCCATCAAATACATCCCATCCAAGGCACCATGGGAGTATTGCACCTGCTGTTCTTGTGTTGCCAACAATGACTAGCCAGACATAGTGAAAGGTAAAATGTGCAGCCAACATGGGTCATTGCTCCTAATTTAGGGTCCTAAGCTTAGTATAGCCAAAGGTTGTGAGCCCTATGCCACAAAGTAGACAGGGGATTGAGGGTACTAAACCGCAAAGCCTTGCCAAGGACTGCAGAGCAATGCCGAGGCATAGCTAAGGGGTCTATTATTAACTCCACCGTTTAGCATATTTTCCTTACTTGCATTACTTTGCTGGATTATCACATTTTTGCAACATTGATTTGGCAACCTATCACCAATTATATGAGCAATATTTTCTACCTTTTGCTTCAACGTGGCACTAATTTTCCCTATATAAGGAGGTCACTAAAAAGGTAGGATATGTAGGTAATATGACTTTATTTAAACAACATCTTTTGCTTAATGCATTCCATATTATTTCAGGATTCAGAGAGTATTTAAAAAGTATAATCTTGATTCCCCTTGATGGGATTAAAACCAATATTGCTTATCAAAATCAATATTGCTTAAATGTGTCATGTGTTTTGGTAGTGAAGCTGCAGTACTGTGGAGGAACTTAATAATACAAGAACAAAACAAAATTATGATATTAACAGACTAAGAGAAGCTTTAAATAAAAGTACATAAAATAAAACTAAACATTTGTACAATCATTTGCCTAAAAAGTAAAATAAATAATAGAAAAAATATTTAAATTTAAAGTAACTAAAAAGATTCTTTTAGAAATTATTCTACTGTATAGAAGAGTATAAAGTGTTCAGTACAAAAGAACTTTGTTTTTGTTTTGTGAAAATTTATATGCTCATGTTATTATATATAATAGGTATATGCTTTTATGAATCTGACAATCCTTGTAAAATGATGGAGATGATAATGAAAACCAAGGTAGATATATTTATTCTCATTTGGTTGTATTGTTATACAGTTAATAAACCGAATAATAACTAATTGCAGGTCCAACTGATTGTATGCTTGAGAAGTGTGCTTGAAAAATACACATTCCCCTTTGCATTAATTTTGTTCATGTGTTCTTTTGTAATTATATGCTAATATTGCACACAGCTAAATTATTGCTTGGATGTTAAAAGATCAGAGATAAAAGAAATGACAGAAAATTAGCTTGCAATTTTTTTTCATATCTTTATTAAAGGTGTTTATGAAATACATCAGACAAGCATTTTTAATTGCACAAAACCTGCTTGCTGTGTAAGAAGTATGTTGAGCTGTGTGTTGGTTACCGGAAGTTGACTTGATACATACCAAAAGTATTTATTGTTATGTACCTTGTAATATCTTGAACTATCCATTGTCATTATGGATTTTCTGGATTAAAATAAAAAAAGAAAGATTATTTACAATGAGGTAATATAGTTTAGCAAAACTGACCAATAAAAAAGAAATGTATACATATTTTTTTTAGCATAATGTGTAAGATCAATTTTGTTTTAAGAATTTTCTACCATGGACATTAGTAAAACAGATAACAATTTTGTGTAAGACAATACCTGCTTTGAATACCAATAGTGCAATTTTTTTTGTATTAGAATATTATCAGATTTTCATTATGATACGTTTGTAGCATGAAATAGCCTTTCATATTCATTGAGTGTATTTAAATAAACCTAAAAAAAAAGCCACTTTAATGTCATTTTACATTAGGGCTTTTACCAAACACTCTCCAATCACTTTTATCTTCTCTGAACTTAGGAATAAGCTTCTAGATCAATTCTCTTGCTGTTGTGCTCCAGTGAAGATGAAGATGTTTTGAGGAAAATTTGTTAAATTTAACACCTTATCACACTCAAGCAGTTCTTATGTAATTTTCAAACTAAAGAATCCAGAATACTGTGTGTGAACTACTTCTGTTACTTTTTTACGTTACATGTACAGTTTTGAATAAAACATGTTAAGTATTAAAATAAACTCTCTGATCTTTTCATTGTTATTAAATTTCAGTATGCTTTTAAATACATAAGGATCCATACAAATTAATGGAACTTTTTACTTTCTCTACACGCACTATGTCCATAGTGCATAGAGAAGGTATTGCACTCCACCCAAAAATTCGATACCGAGATTTCACCGGAAATATATGTTTTAGGGTCCCTTATATCCAAAAAAAGCATTTTCACAAAAAGGTCCTGTGTGTGTGTGTGTGTGTGTGCGTGTGTCCGTGTGTGAACACAATAACTCAAAAACGAAAAGTCAATAAAATACCAAATTTGGTATTTAAGTTTAGTATCTTCCAGGGATGCGACAGGAAGATTTTGAGAAAAATTCCCCCACCGCAAACTACCCTTTACATGGAACTTTTTTCGAAAATTTTGATTTTTGCAAAAATGACTCTAATGATTTTGATTAAAATATCATATATTAAAGACATTTACCTGACAAATAAAATGTATATCTTGAATTTTCTGGAAATAGCCTCTGGAGACTACTTTATTCTGGATGAATTTTACGGGATTTTGCATAACTGCTAAACCGTAAGGCTTAGATAGAAACTTACTACACAAGTAATGTAGAGCACGATAAAACACACAATTTATGTTATATACATTTTTTTCGTGGAGTTGATCGTTTTTGAGATATTCATTGATTTTTGTTTCAGCTATGAAAAACTTACTTTTCTCATATAGGAATTTGTCAACTCCTGTCCATATAAACAAAGGAACTTCAGTCACATAGCAACCAGCTTTTTTGACTATCACTTTAACCTATGGTACTCCCTTATTTCGCTTCTACTTACAAGGAAACAAGTAATAAGACTATTTCTGCTAACTTGTTCTCAAGTAGCAGGAAGTAAATAGAGGCATAAGCTTTTTAACAATAATTTGTTGCAGAGATGTAGAGAAAGTCATGCGAATGGTACACATCAGATTGTTTTTATAGTGTTTAATGCCCATTTTTACTACGTTGGCACTGCAGGTGATGGCACTGATGACAGATGGAATGACGATAGAGCACTGGTGGAATGTGATGGCAGGGGAAACCGGAGAACCCAGAGAAAACCCGCTGCTGTGCCACTTTGCCCACACAAATCTCACATGGAGTCACTTGGGATCGAATCCAGGCCATTTTGGTGAAAGGCAAGTGGTCTAAATGGTGCGGCTCTTAATTGGAACAAAACAATAATTCAACATTTTTCATGCTTTCATTAATTTAGTCATAAATTATTTCAATTTTACATTTCTTAATACTTATTTCCTCCTTTATTTTTATAAGTTCCATTACGTGATTAGGCATTGATTCCACAAGATTGGAACACACGTTTTTAAGATCATCATCATGAAACCAAACTTGAATTAGAGCTAATATTATCACGTGTGCTATTGGCAAGAGCTTTAATTTATATTAGTTTCATAATATTTTATTAATATTTTGAATCTAACTTAGATTCCTCTTTATATTTTAAAAGTGCAAAAGCTTTGTTAAGTTACATACATGACAGGATGTACGAAGGTGTGCCATTTCCTATAAATGTCCCAGTGGACTTTACCATGACTCAACTTCTTCATGGAGGCTTCTAGAACATTTCTTGCATCAGCCAACAAAATGAAATCTCACGTGTCTCTGAGAAAATCATGCACACCTACGCAACTTCAAGACAGCATCAGATCATAAATGGTCATTTCTGTGCCGACAAAATCGAAACCCCAACTAATATCTTATATAAGTGGGCGATCAAAGCCCACCCGCATTCTCATCTTTCGTCTTTTGTTCTGTTGAGCTTGTGGGCTTAGCCCCATGGTCTGCAATGCGCTCCAGACCTTACTGAACCACTCCAGTCAACTTGCCCTGACACATAGCGATATGGCTGTCACGTAAGATTCTAAGTTAGTACTGTCTCTTCTATCTAAGAATTGATAGAATTGATATTAAAATCAAGTATTTAAGTTAGGGAGCCCCTTTATTGCGAACCAAACACTCGCCACTGGAATGTCTTTAAACATTAGTTTTATTAAAGCCAAGCTTTGAGTTCTCTATCATCTGGTTCCCAGTTATTCCCCCCATTTACACCCCTTGGACATTACAGTATCAAACATTCTTTTGTAGAAAAGTCAAATTTTGCAAGTCTCTTTTTGCAAACAGCCCACAAATGTTCTATGGGGTTAGTGTCAGATGAATTCCCTGGCCATTCAAGCACACAATTTTTTTTGAAGAATTTCTTCACTTCTTTAGAAGTGTGGCAGGGAGCTAAATCATGCTGAAAAATTCTGTTACCTTCTGGAAACTTTTCCTGGAGTTCATCAACAACTCTCATTAGTCTGTGATATACTGATCACTTTTCATCATGCCTTCAACTGGAATTAAAGGTCTTAGTCCTTCATAGGTAAAACAGCCCCAAAACATTTTCTCCTCAGGGTGTTTTAGTCTATTGAAAATGTGCTGAATCTGCAGGTTCATTATTTGCTTGGCACACATACTGAAACCTAGAAATTCTTCAAAGGTAACAATGTTTATGTGCTTGACTAAGGAATTCACCTGACAATAACCCCATAGAAAATTTGTGGGAAACTTGCAAAATTTGACTGTTCTGCAAAATAACATTTGATATTAGCTTTTGGTCTCATGATCTCAAAAATGTGTTCCAGCCTTATAGAGTCAATGCCTAATCATGCAATGGAACTTATAGAAAAGAAAGGAGCACATAATAAGTATTAACAAACAAAAATTGTAAGTTATTTATGATTAAATTCATGAAAGCATGGAAAATGTTGTATTATTGTTCTATTCTGATTAATTTGCATGTGACTATATTTAATATCAGTGGCAACTTTATCATTAACTATATATATATATAATATATATATACATTTTTTCGTGTTTCTAGCCAGTTAAATATATGGATTGAGTCCAACATTTCGAAGATGTGCATCATCTTCGTCCTTGGGGTAAACTGATGAATTGAAGGTATGGAATTGTATATTTATAGTCCTGGAAAGAAGCTAGCATCTGAATGGTTTGCATATTTTTAGCCATGAAGCAACTGGTATCTTGTATGTCTGAGGCATGGACACAAACCTAATAGAAAACTATCTATAGCAGTTATACGCCTAATGGTTTTTAACTTGAGCCTGGACCTTTTAAAAAACATTTTATAGCATACATGTTTATAGCACAATTTGTTGTATAAGATTATTTGCTTCAGATGAGATGGCTAAGCTTCCTTTACTCTTCTTTCCCAATAGCTCAAGTACTGTGCCATTCACCATTATCCTGGTGTTGGTAAAATTGGCCCTGTGACTGTTTTCAATACAACGTTCAGCCAGTTCAGATTTTTCAGGTTGAATAAGTTTGATGGTTTTTTGGTGTTCAGTAATGCATGTGGCAATAGTGCATGCTGTACATGTGCCCCACTTGCAAGAAATGTGGTAGAACCCAATTGCGGCTCATGAATCTTTAAATTGGGGGAATCAGGATGGTATGCAGAGTTGTTTGCTCAAGTACACCTTAAGGAAAGGAGAAATAAAGCCAAAGGATTTGATTTCATATGCAGAGATGATTCTTGAGGATTCCTTGAATGAGACCTTCGGATATACTCAGAAAATATTTGAGCAATTATATGTGCGCTCATAGTTCTCATAGGAATACGTCACTTTTAGCCAATAGGAAACATTCATAAACATAAACATTAATCATATTAGTCAAAATGGCAGGAGAAATGCCCCAGAAAATATTTTCTGCTGAGGTAAAGGAAATTTTAATTTAGTTGATAAAAGAAAACAATGCAATATAAAATAAAAGAATAGATGTTATAGGCTTTTCAAAGAAAAAGTCAGCATGACAAGAAATTGAATGCCAGTTTAACAGTAATGATACAGTATCCAAGGTAAGGAAATAAAAGTTTGGTTAAGTTTGAGTAACAACAACTACAAATATTTAATGGCATATTTTGTTGGTATAATTTGTTCAGGTGTAATTACTATAGTTTCATGGAGCATTTGCATTATTTAAAAATACTTATTGTGTTGAAATCTTTATAAAAAGGCACCTCAACACGGT
Organism: Hymenopus coronatus; assembly: GCA_030762935.1. Taxonomy (NCBI): domain Eukaryota; kingdom Metazoa; phylum Arthropoda; class Insecta; order Mantodea; family Hymenopodidae; genus Hymenopus; species Hymenopus coronatus. Next base: position 22,625,194 of record CM060891.1, read on the forward strand.
TTGTCACAGGTCTGTGCACGTGATATTCTATGCAGATTGGTTTTATGAAATATGTGTTGCACAAATGAATTCAATTGGCTAGTAATTATGCTCATATGGTCAACAACAACCTATTTTAAGAACCATAACTGTCTTACTTTTTTTCAATATGTATCGACCTCATGTGCTCGTCTGTATTTGTATTGAATACCATGAAAACATGGTAAGTACTTTTCACTTCTTGAAATAATCCTAAATAATTACACATTGTTGTATTTTATTCAAATTAAACAATTCTATATGCATGGCAACAATTACAAAATTGCTTTTTTTTTATTTCAGTTTACAAATGCTGTGACAACATAAAACTAAAAGGAAAAGGGACATGGCAAACTAAATCAGGTAGATTATGAAGCCTGGTGGTGATCCACCACCTCCTGCAGCATTAATAACCCCTAAACTAGAGCTGGCAGTGCTCCATTTGGGCCACAGTGTAGAATCAGAACAGAAATTTTCATTTAAAATGATTCTTTGGACAAAGTGAATACAGTAATTGTATATGTTATTGCCAGAGTTTTATCATCATCATCATCATTATTGTTGTTATTATCTATGGGCGATGAACCTTTAATTGTTTGTTGTGTTGTATAATATACTTCCACATCGTGAGGGGTCAGTCACCCTCCGTGGTATAATGACTACCATGCTAAATTCACATACTCAAGGTCGCAGGCTCAAACCCGGCGGAGGACAATGGATTTTTTCAGGTATAAAAATCCTTAACATGGCTTCCTTCAGAAGGGAAGTAAAGCCATTGGTCCCATGTCCTAGATTCACAACATGGTAAAAGAACCTCTAGCCTGATAGAGAGGCTTCTGAGCTAAATTAGTCAGTCTTTCATGCCTAACATAGAATGGGACGCTAAGAACTACAGCAGTTAAAGAGCATCCATAAATAAAACACATTTCATTTCATTGTGAGGAGTTGAAGATTCTACTATTATGAATAATAAAATTGTTGATTAGTTTTAAAAAATGCTTATTTTAAATCTTTCACAAAATATTCAGTTTCTTTCATAATATGTTAAATCTAGTGCTCTTGAATAGCTGCAATGCATTCACGTTACTCTTTATTGCCATCACATAAATGTGTTGTGTATGCTTTGTAAATGATTGAATTCTACCATCAACAATGTTCACGGTTTCAACTTATGCATAAGCCTGTCCTTCTGGTTTCTAACAATGCCTCGTTTCTTAACTCTGATTGGCTGGCATATCACTTGCTGGACAAAATATGTTACTTTATATCATATTGGCTTCACACAATTATATAAAGAAATATGGATATAATCTATGAACAATCTTGCAGACAATATTATGTGTTTATAATGTTATACACTAGAAGTTCATTAGCAGTGAAATTGTTTTGTTGACAAAACATTGATAGCAAATAAAATCAAATCCGGTATTTACAATATTTTCTATTCCATGAGAAGGGGTTTAATTATAAGCTAATAAAATAGTGAAATAGATCATTCATTTGTTACTAAATAAAAGTATTCAACAGTCTTTTCGTTTTTGAGCTATGCTGGCCACAGACACACAGACTCCCACACACACACACACACACACGCACATGGACCTTTTTTGTAAAAATACTTTTTTTGGATTCAGGGGGACCCAAAACATGTATTTTCAGTGAAATCTCAGTATCGAATTTTTGGGTGAAATGCAATACCTTGTCTATACACTATGTACATAGTACGTGTAGAGAAAGTAAAAAGATCAACTTGTAAGTGGAGGGCCGCGCCATGGCCGAGTGGTTAGACTAGATGGCCGGGGTTCGATCCCAAGCGACCGCATGTGAGATTTGTGGTGGACAAAGCAGCGCTGGGGTGGGTTTTCTCCGGGTACTCTGGTTTCCCCTGCCATCGCATTCCACCAGTGCTCCATCTTCATTCATGTATCACCAGTGTCACCGCCTGCGGTGCCATAAGTAGTTAAAGCGGGCGTTAAACACTGCCCAAAAAAAATGTAAGTGGAGAATTTTAAAATGTTTAAAATTTTGACTCATTTTTTTAAACGATTACATTATAATGGTGCTTCACTATATACAAATATTCCTAATCATTTATTTACCAATTATGAAATCACGTCAAATATAAAACTGATAAAACCAGCCAAATATGCAGCTAAACTCGACATGGAAAAAGTTCATAAAAAACAAATTAGACATTTAAACTTTGATTTACCACCAGGGAATTCATCTCACAACCACATGAAGCTACCACAGACAGTCTGCCTACCTCAACAAACCATGGATCAAGCCAGTTGGATTGATGTTGACGATGGAAACAAACTGTTTACGAAACATGTTCAAGTAAGAAATACCATTAACTGATGTTAATGTGAACAAGGCCAACTTATTACTTCTACTGTCTAGATAGTTTGCATAGTTCCAGCTTTCTTGTCAGGAGTCTGTTAGGGTATACAAATTGAATACAATTCTCATAAGTTTTAGTACTTAGTTTAATAAACATTTTTCATACAGTCTTATAAATAAATAAAAATACATTATACATGGACAATTACTCAGTTAAGGGAGTTTCACACAAAAATAAATCATCCAATCACTTCCTAAACTACATATTAGGATATAAATTAAAAAAAAAACATACAGTGGAATCATCCTCTTCTAAAATAAATGGGACTGATGCTCAAAATGCAACATTTTCAGAGAACTGAAAAATAATTCCTTGTAAACAGCATTGAATTGAAATGCCTTGCAATGGCCTCAGATAGATAGTGAAGAATATGTAATACTATATCATTCAGCAAGCTTAATAATAAAATAAATTATTTTATAAACCAAATTTAATCCTTAATTGAAGTCTGAGATTCATTGTATTTATTTATGGTTTTTATGTGCATTTCGCATTTTATTTATTTAATTATTTCTTTCACAATTACTGGAGTTTAGAGCAAGAAGATTCCACTGCAATGAAACAAACTTTTTAGACATAAAATAACAGTGAAATGTTGTTTAATATGTTGGCACATAATAAATTGCCTAATATAGGAGACTTTACACATATCTATTTGATGCAACATCCCTAAACTCATTAAACCTGACATTTCCCAAACAAAAGTTGCTGCAAAACACTGCAATAAATATCACTATACAAGCACTCAAGCCTATTAAAATGCTACATAATTTGATTGTAAAACATTCTATACTTATCATAATGTAAAATCCAGTTAATGTGTAATACAGTTTAAAATTACATACCTAGTAAACAATTTTACGTTGTTAAAATATGATATAGAATGAACATTTCATTCTACTGAAAAAGTTCATGGGAATGTGACAAACCTAATTGCAAGGATTCACCTAATGGACTGTTGACTAGACAAATAAATTTATACACATTTGCTGATTTGACAGAGAACAGCATAAAATACAGTGCACTGAAATCTAAAAATAATTTCTCATAGGTCACACACCTTACATAAAAGTAATTGTGCATTATACAGTATCCTTTAAAAAATAAAGGAATTGCTATATTTATCTGAATATAAAAGAACCTCAATGCAAGACAACCCTCCTTTTTCAGAACTTAATTTTGGAATTAGCATATTATTACATAAAATACAACTTAATTTTTAAACTAAAGTCAAAGTGTTGCACATATATTTTGAAGAAACTAAGCAACACTTTGCTGATTAAATTCTTTCTTTTTTATCTAATTAGAAATTGTGGAGTAACTGATGTAGTGGGTAGGAGAGCAGAAATATCACTGTGTGAACAATGGGAGAAGGAAACATGCCAAATAAGTCTCTTTTTCTTTTAATTTGACAACAACTCAATTATACTAAACAGCACTTACTAGGAATTTTTGCCCAGAAAATGTTTCGAAGGACTAGTTCCTTCATTTTCAACTGGGCATCGACTAATTCCTTGTGGAATCAGCTGGCAATGTTATCACTGCTGTCTCCTCTGGTGGTGGTTCAATGAACTTGCTAAATACATCCTTCTGCAGAATGTCAAAATTGAAAAAAACTGTTCCTATTTTTTAAGATGGAGACGTGTTCCCATGTGGCCAGCTCTTGTTTTCCTGCTATGTGTTTTAGAAGTTTTGGTTCTGAATTTATTTTGTGGTTTTTTGTCCAAAAGTGGGTGGCAACTGCTGATTTTTATAATTGTTTGTGATTTATATTACCAAAGTGTTTTTGGATCTTGTTTCTAATTTATTTTTGTTTTCTTTATATAAATCTAGTTGCATTCATTGCATTCCATTTTGTATATGCCCAATTTTTTCTTTGATCAAACAGTAGTGACAACATCGCCAGCTTCACCACAAGAAATTAGTCAATGTCCAGTTGAAATTGAAGGAAACTAGTCCTTTGAAACAAGTTCCTGCAAAAATCCCCAGTAAGTGTTGTTTAGTGTAATTAATTGACTCATTGTCAAATTAAATGGTTATAATAACACTGGTTTCAAACTTCCATGATAAGACCACTCTTTTGTTTGACCACTGGCTCCCAAATAATATTAGACACAGCAAACTTTAAAATGCAAAACAAAATTCATAAAATCTGTAGCATATATCATAAACTTAACGATATACATTGCCATTTTCCTCAAGCTTCTCCGCTGCTATACCCAAGAAGTTTGAAACTTTCTTTTTCTCACATCTATTAGAAAAATATATATTGCAAATGCAAGATGATCCAATTTCTCAATATTAATATTTAAAAGATGCATTTTTGTTTTCTGAAAAATATGGTAAAGGTGGTTTTTCCCATTTTCTTTGTGCAATTCTTATTTTAATGTTGAACATTAATGTACAGGCTATTAGAAAGCAAGAACATAAATCTCTCACAACTAAGAGGAAGTATTACTGAAGTTCGTCAAAAGGTAATATTCAGTTAGCTTTTTTACATTTTATATTTATATATGCATTTGTTAAGTGGTAAGAATGTTTTGTAAATAAGGCTATCTTGAAAAAATGAAATGAAGTGTTAATTATGGATGCTCTTTAACTACTGTGGTTCTCAGCATCCCATTCTATATTGGGCGTGAAAGACTGCTTAATTTTGCTCAGAGACCTCTTTATCAGGCTTGGGCTTCTTTTACGTGCCATAAATCTACGACGCAGGACCAACCCCTTCCGAAGGAAACCATGCTAAGGATTTTTATGCTTGAAAAAATCTGCCATCCATCATCGGGTTTGAACCTGCGACCTTGGGTATATGAAGTTAGTATGGTAACCACATATGGAGGGCAGGTAGAAGTTATTAACAGTGACGTGTACTTGAATTAGAAACTGCTTTTAGTTTAAATTAGCAACACTAAAACATTACTGATGGGTAGTTTTAGCTGAACTTGTTTCAAGACTTGTTTGCCTCATCATCAACGTTCTCTAGCTGATATAGCATTTTTCTTGGTCAATTATTAGCAAATAGCTTTGACATAATTTGTCTTGCAATATACTTCCATAGAGTACTGTATAATAATTTTGATTTGTTACTACACACTACCATCTTATATTTTTTTTTTATTTTTATAATACCTATATTCTTTTCTAATTTTTTAACTCTTTTAGCCAATTCCTCATTCTAGCACATTTCTTGTTTCACATGTTGCTGCTGACTTCTGTAAAATATAAATTAGAAACAGTGCACTGTCAAATGGAATGATAACACTCCTAATTAGCAACTAAGAGTACATATTTAACTGATACTAATTAGGAGTATTTGTTTACAGTAGTATAGGTAACTTCATTATCCTTAAAAAGCATCTTGGTCATTCATTCGTTTGTTCATTCATTCATTATTATCCATTCACTCATTTGTTTGCTCACTTGGTAAAATTAAGAAGTTAACCTAAAAAGAAATTTAACTCAGAAGAAACATAAAGCTTTTCCTGCAGATGAACATGATCAAAGCAGGTCATTGAGCTTTTGAATCTCTAAATGATGATTATATTGTTAGTAAGTATGATTCTTCTACACTGCAGCACTGGTCATCAAATAAAATCCTGTCAATCATTTTACAATAGAATCTCCCTTTTTCCTTTAAAAATATATAGTTTCTTGGAAGTTATATCACTTTTTAGGGTAAAATTTATTTGTCAACCTCAGCACGCAGATACTACTCCATATAAAAATTGCTGCAAAGCTTAAAGTTCTGAGAAACATTGCAACAAAATTAAAAATATAAATATAAAAATATAATAAGCAATAGTATTTGAAAAAAAAAAATTCAAAGACCTCAAAAACCAACTAAGGATAAGAAGTAACATGACATGTTATTGAAAGTAGTGGTATAGCAATCATGGTGTTAGGAGTCAAACTGGAATTGACTGTTATATACACTTTACTGGATGAGTTATGGTGATGTGCAAAAAATTTACAGCAGAAAGGCAGTACCAAACATAAGCATTTTGGCTTATTTTAGCCAAAACTGTGCTTTTGAATTTATTCTCAATGAATACAGCCATTTCCATTTACAAAGCAAAAGATTGCCCAGACTGCCATCGTGGTTAAATGGACAGCGAGCTGACTTCTCACCCAGAGGACCTGGGTTCGATTCCCAGCTGGGGCGGGGATTTTTTCTTTAACCAGAGTTATTCCCTATCCCCCATAGAGTCTGGAAGTATGTGTGTGAGAGTGAAAGTGTGTGTGTTTAGTAATATTAAATTGATTAACCTAATGTTCTAAACCTACAGTAATAGGATTGTTTCATAAGTCAAAGAACCGATATGACCGTTGTAATTAAAGGGACTATACAAATGAAAAAAATAAATTGCTTATATAGTTACATAAAGACTGTAATTAATATGGGGAAATTAAATAAAAGCAAGCTGAAGGATACTGAAGATGATAAAGAATCTTCCGGAGAAAAATCTTATGTACCTAGTAAAATGATGTGTTTGTGGAGAAAGTATTAGTAAAAGAGAAGAAAACACTAACACACTGAATTTTTTTCATATATAGTGTTTAACACCTACTTTTACTACAAATGGCACGGCAGGAGATAACACTGATGATACATGGAATGCAATGACGGGGAAAACCAGAGAACCCAGAGAAAACCTGCCCCTGCATCACTTTGTTCCACATGCAGTCACTTGGGATCAAACCCGCACCGTCTAGGTGAGAGGTGGTAGTCTAACCACTTGGCCACAGCGCGGCCGCACAAACACTGATGTGGATACACATTAAGGTACCAATTATTAAAATACCTATACCTATAGCTACACCTAGCACAAGAATTATAGAATAGGACTAAGGAGAGTGAACAGGAAATGGCACAATTGATGTGTCTTTGGCCAAAACAGAAAGTTATAAAAACAATTAACACTAGGACCCTTCTCTTGGATATGCCAAGTAGCCAGGGTTTGAATTAATGGGGGGGAGGGGGGAATTAGCTCCTTCATTAAACAATTTCCCTGGCTCATTAAAGAAGAATTCCTTCCCTGCTAAGGGAGTATTATTTCTTTCTCTTTGGAAATACAAGAAGACATAGAACATTTCCGATGTACTCTGTATATGGTAATGGTTTCATTTCGTAGTGTGCTTACCCTCCCCATATTTAAGACTGACACGGATGCAAATGCCTAGGGGCCAGAAGTCTATCAGGGAGCCAATGGCATGAAACTACAGAATGGAGAATCTGGAACAAGGGATCAGCCCATAGCTAGGCATAAGCATGAGAAAGTGGATGATAGGAAAGGTGATGGAGCAATTGGTGGAATGAGTGGTGGGGGAAACCAGAGAACCCAGAGGAAACCCGCCCAGATATTGTTTAGTCCACCACAAATCCCACTTGGGATTGAACTTGGGCCACCTAGATGGAAGGCATATGGTCTAACCATTCGGCCATGGTAATGGTACGAGTGCAAAACTAAGTATCACTAATACCAAGCTAAAATAAACACTTTTCGATTTATTAATATAATAATTAATAGTTGTGAAGATTTGTTACAACTATTAATTATTATATTAATATTTGTGTTACTTCACTGTTACTAGCTTCTTTTTACATTTATAAAATTGTTGATTTGATTATCTGGGTTGGCATTCAGGGTCATAACTCCAGCAGTTTGCACCAGCAATGACGATTGTGGCTTGCAGTATTCAGTTCAGTTTTTTGCACTGCTCAGTGAGTGTTCTATTGTTGGTCAGCATGAATAGATTTGCAGGAAGAAAGATAAAGTTACAGAAATCAATGAAAGCAGTTCTTATCTCAGGCTTCAACTTCAAGTAATTATTAATTATCCAGTTAAAAACCGCAGAACTGGGTGTTATATGTGTTAGTAAGAATAATAAAAGTGCTGACAGGTTAACGTTGATTCTCAGGGTATTTTTAGTTGGTGAGAATTCAACTTATCCACTGAGGTGTGTCTTTTCAGATTTTTCCCCTGCTAAAACAAACACCACTACTAATTTACTATGTTTTTTTTTTATATATAACATACAAAAACTCCTACCACTCACAGGTATTACTACTGTTACTTCCTACTGGTATAATATAACACAAATACTGATTCTTAAGTAGCCCCCTAGGATTGCCAACTCTCCCAGAATGGTTGGGAGTCTCCTGGAATTGAATGAAATCTCCCAGATCTCGGAACTAAAATTAAATCTCTTGGAATTATGTGATATAACCTTATTCCTTTATTATTATTTATATACTATACTTTTATAAAATATGAGTATTCCATCTATTATATACAAGGATCGGTAGTGTGTAGAAGAAATTAGTAGTGTTTTGATATATGTGCCATCAGTGTTGAAGTCTTGAAGTGGGAGATAGAAGAGAAACCAATTGTTGCGTCAATATCAAGATGCCAGTCTTGCTATATTTACAAATAGAAATCACAACTACTTAACTAAACCTTTAAAAGAATAAAAAAAATTTAATTATTAGCATTGGATTAATTGCTTTTCTTTTTTCACACAAGCCGTGTGTAGGACAGGAGTTGGATAGATAGAGTCAGACTGAAAAATTCAATGCCATAACCAGGATTTAAACCACAGATCTCCTGATCTCTAGCCAGTTGCTCTGCCATTGAGCTACCATGGCAACATGCAGGCATAGCACTGAAATTCTCAACTGACTTGCATGTTTCCCGATAAACCACAAGGTGTTCTCAAATTATTTTGAGATGACAACCCCCCATGGCGACTTACAATGTTGCAAGTACTTAAGACCCAAGATTCATAGTATAGCGAACTATTATGGTCAATAGTATTGAATTAATTGTTTTTTTATTAGTAGTTTGAGGTGTTTAGGTTGAGGACTTTGACAGTGGTCATAGTCGTAAGTTGGTTATTGTAATGGCTAGTTCATTGGGAGTTAAAAAGAAAAAGAAATATAGTATTGCACATTTAACGATGCCTGGAAAAGTTCATATGACTAGTTTTTAACAATTTTTCTGGCTTTATTGCTATATCTAATTTTCTCCCAGAATTCAGAGTTCCGAAGTTGGTAAGCCTATCAGAAAGTCTGATTCAAACACTGCAAGTAGCACCAGAAATGTTTGCTATACCACTGCTTTGAGATTCATACTGAAAGTTGAGACCTTAACTATAGCAAAATTATATTTAATCCTTCGGTTAATATTAAGTTTAAGATAACTTGTTAGAGATGATGCAGTTGATGCTATTTGATCTTTACATCAAAAAGCTATACCTATAATTATCACAGCACTGAACCACTTTTGTTTTCTATTGTAACTGTTCTACTTCTTTCCATATTTAGTTATTTACAAGCATGAATTCTTCTTTCTTTGATAAAATAAATACCTACATATTCTCTAAACTACTCGCTAAAGAGATAAGAGAAATGAGCTCTGCTTAGTTTATTTTTGAGATCCGCTGATGGTGCACATTATCACACTGCCAGGTCCTTTGAGGCTGAGAATCAAATTGAGTTATTTGAAACAGAATTGTAAGTTCAGCCAACTAAGCTTCATCTTCCGTGTCGTTCTCATCCTTGCTATTTGCTCCATATGTGCACTCCACAATATTGTAGACAATACAGTTGTTGAATTAAATTCACACTTTAGCACTGTATTCATGGAGTTATTGGTTCCGTATCTGCAATGTTGTCAGGAACATCACCATTAGGCTGAAATTATAAAACAGAAAACAATTAGCATTTTCGAGCAAAAGAAAAAAATATTACAACTCTGTTAATAAGCTTCCTAATGGCAGTGCTATTACATTTACTTTAAATTGTATACAATGCGTGCTTGAATAGTCAGGGAATTCACCTAATATTAACCCTATAGAACATTTGTGGGCTATCTGAAAAAAGAGACTTGTAGAATTTGACTGTTCCACAAAAGAACTTTTGATATTAGCTTTAATTCAAGTTTGGTTTCATGATGACAATCTCAAAAATCTGATGTGTACCATTCACATGACTTTCTCTATGTCCCTGCAACAAATTATTCTTAAAAAGCTTATACTTCTATTAACTTCATGCTAATCAGTAAAACATTAGCAGAAATAGCCATATTACTTGCATCCTTGTAGTAGAGGTGAAATAAGGGAGTACCATAGGTTAAAGTGATAATCAAAAGCTGGTTGCTATGTCACTGAAGTTCCTTTGTTTGTATGGACAGCAGTTGACAAATTCCTACATGAGAAATGTATAAGTTTTTCATAGCAGAAACCAAAAATAAGGAATGTCATAAAAACGACAAACTCCACGAAAAAAATGTATATAACATAAATTGTGTGTTTTAACGTGTTCTACATTTTGTGTGTAGTAAGTTTTTGTCCATCTCTTACGGTTTAGCAGTTATTCAAAATTTAGTAAAATTCATCCAGAACAAACTATTCTTCAGAGGCTATTCCCTGAAAATTCAAGATATACATTTTATTTGTCAGGTAAATATCTTTAATATACAAAATTTTAATCAAAATTGTTAGAGCCATTTTTGAGAAAATAAAAATTTTCGAAAAAAGTTCCATGTAAAGGGTAGTTTGTGGTGGGGGATTTTTCTCAAAATCTTCGTGTCGCATCCCTGGAAGATACTTAACTTAAATACCAAGACCTTTTTCCGAAAATGCTTTTTTTAGATAAAGGGGACCCTAAAACATATATTTCTGGTGAAATCTAGGTATCAAATTTTTTGGTGGAGTGCAATACATTCTCTATACACTATGTACATAGTGGCTATAGAGAAAGTAAAAATGTGTGTTCCAATCTTGTGGAATCAATGTCTAATTGTGTAATGAGACTTATAAAAAAGAAAGGACATATTAACTATTAAGAAATGTAAATTGGAAGTAATTTATATTAAATTCATGAAAGCATGAAAAATGTTATGTTATTATTCTGTTCCGATTAATTCGCACAGGATGTATATAGGGTTCTGATATTCTTCTGCAACAAAATTGCATTAAGTATTCATCTTTAATATAGGGTCGTTAAATTATAAGGTAACCACCATCGTGGCCTCTCTCCACTGTGCGAGAGATCCGAGAGTTGCTGGGAAAGTGGTGCCAGCAAAGGCGCACTGGAAATGCATATCTTAAGATAAATTATGGGAATGTTGACTTTCTGCTCACATATTGGCAGCACAAAAATATTCTCGCTCACTTGTCTAAGCTTAGCAGCAGGAATCCTTGTGATTTCTTGCGTGATGTTATCACTAAGTTTCTGTAGATTACACAGGGATTTCTGCTGCTGAGCTTAGATGAATGAGCGAGAACATATTTAACTTATACTGCCTGTTTGGGAGCAGATGGTCAGTATTTTCAGTATTTATTTTAGGTGACTGCAGCACATTTTTGCCAGGAACCAGTTTCCTGTGACTCTCAGATCTCTGACACAGTGGAGAGAGGCCATGAGAGGGGTTACCTTATAATTTAATGACTCTATATATTCTTACCTCTATTTGGTTTTATGTAACTTATTTTTTATTAAACTCCCTAGTTTTTAGTCTAGGTGTCATTTAACTAAATAATATACATTTTAAAATATCTGATATGTTCCATTCACATGACTCTCACTGTCAGTTCTAGAAACAAACTCTTCTTACAAAATATTATTCTTTTAAGCATTTTAAAATCAAAACCAATAGCAGGGATGACTCGGAAATTGCTAACTCTACAAAAAAGGTGTATATGGCATAAATTGTATATTTTTTGTGTAGTAACTTTTTGTCTAACTCTTATGGTTTACCAATTGTACAAAAGTTATTCACAATGCAGAGGACTTCATAGGCTGCTCCCATAAAATTCATTTGTCATGTAATTTCTTTAATTTATGGTGTTTTAATCAAAATCATTGGAGCCATTTTTGAGAAAATCAAAATTTAAAAACATTTTTCCATGTAAAGGGTAGTTTGGGACAGGGGAGGGAATTGCACCCTTGGAAGATGCTGAACTTACTATATGAAGTTTGGTAATTAACTGCCTTTTTGTTTTTGAGTTATTATATTCACACACACAGACTTCTTTTTTAAAAAATCTTGTTTAGGATGCATGCATTACCAGTGAAATCTCATTATCAAATTTTTTTGGGTGGAATGCAATATCTTTCTCTACCTGTATACTATGCACTAAGTAGAGAAAGTAAAATTATAGAAGGCTTTTATTATGCTAGAATATACCTTATAAACTGTAATTTAAATATCTTTTCTGAACTAAGATTTTTAAAAACTGTTAAATATCAATACTTGTTTATCATTCTTGTTGTTACTCAATTTCACTGTTTGCTTCTGTAAATTAATTTTACAATATTTTCATAATACATTACCTCATCAGATTCCTGCAGCATTGCTTCCAGTTCTTCCTTCTTTTGCCGCTTGAAGAAACCAGCCTAAAATAATATACATAATGTCATTATAATGAAGAGAGAGAGTGTCTTATTTGCCATTAGGTCTTTAAATTTCTTCAAAACCAGTTATTAAAAGGCAGGACTTATTTGGTAGGCAGCAATGGAAACAACACTGAAATTATTATAGTTTAGAAGTGGTTGCATGTATACAATTTCATTAAATCAGGTTAACTACCTCAGAACTTGTTTCAAGGAATCACTTCCTAATCGTCAGCTGATATCGCCTCATACAATTTTAAGAGATCATATAAGCATGTCAAGGATATGTGCTCGCCGGATTCCCAAAGTGTTAACTCTTGTTCAGAAGCAGATTCGAGTGGATGTGTGTAACCAATGGAAACACTGTTTCTAAGAAGAAGGGAATATGATTGGTGGAATAACATTATCACTGCTGATGAGTCATGGGTGCACTGTTATGATCCAGAAATGAAGAGACAGGGTGCATTGAAAAGGGGCAAACACGCCCCAATAAGCACGTATCCATAAATGTAAAAAGAAGCTAGTAACAGTGAAGAATAACACAGATATTAATATAAAAATAATAGTTGCAACAAATCTTCACTTATCTTTTGGAATCCTTACTTGGACTAGTTTCGCAATGATTTCATTGAATTATCAACATATCCTTTTGGTCTCTTTTTTGATGTTGTTTCATTGCGAAACTAGTCCAAGCAAGGATTCCAAAAGATAAGTGAAGATTTGTTGCAACTATTATTTTTATATTAATATATGTATCCATAAATCTATAAACAAGGCATTAGAAATCACATTTTTTTATTATCATAGCATGGTCTGCATGCATCAGATTTTCAGAGGTCAGACAGTAATAGACTGTTATTGCAGTGCTCTTCACCAAAAAAAACAAGAGAGATATGATTGGCAACTGGAAGCTTCATCATAACAATGCACATCCTCATGTACCAACAGCTGTTAGAGCATTTCTGGCCAAGAAGGGCATCTCCATGTTTCTCCACCCACTTTATTGTCCAGATCTGGCACAGAGTGACTTCTGTTTTGTTTTCCATATGCTAAAAAAGAGCCTAAAAGACGATGGTTTGACTCCAAGAATGAGGCTGTGTAGGCTTTAGAGGCGATTTTGAAGCGCTTATCAAAAAATCTGATTGTTAACCCACATCTAGCAGATACCTAGGGGTCAGAAGCCTGTCGATGAACCAACGACATGAACCACAGAATGAAGAACCTGGAGTGAGTGGTCATCCCAAAGCCAGGCAAGAGCATGAGGAAGTGGATAATATGAAATGGCTGCAAAATAGATGATAGAAAAAGTGATGATGGAGCAATTGGTGGAATGAGTGGTGGAGGAAATTGGAGGGCCTAAAGAAAAACCGCCCAAATGTCACTTCGTCCACCACAAATACCACATGTAGGCACTTGGGATAAAACCTGAGCTGCCTAGGTGGGAGGTGAATGATCTAACCACTCAACCACCTCGCAAGAAGATATAACTGTTTTTATGTCCTTTAAACAATATTTTTACATCATGTTCAGTAATCTTCAGAAACATTTGAAGAATACGGGGCATCTAGTGAACACATTTAAAACATTCTGCTCCAATGCAATTAAATAATTTCAGTGTTATTTGTTTTACTGCATATTAAACTTTTATAGGACACTATATAATCTATCCTATAGTATAAAATTCTGATAAGTTCCATTCACATAACTTTCTCTAACTTTTCCACAAACTTTTCTTACAAAAGATTATTCATTTATCTACATTGTGCTAATCAAGATGAACATCAGCAGAATTGGTCTTATTACTTCCTTTTTGTAAATAGAAGGGAAATAAGGAAATGCAGGGGCTAAAGTTATAGTCAAATCTTTTAAAAGCCAGTCACTTGTGAAACAATTGAAATTCAATTCTCTTTGCTTGCTAGGAGTAAATAAAAGAGAGATGAAAAGAAAGATGATTTCCTGTTTGAGAAAAGTTAAAGTAGCTTAAAACTGAAACCAATAACTCAGACATCTCGAAAACAATTACAACAGAAATGTATATGACATAAATTGTGTTTTAACGAATTCAACATTTTTTGTATGGTAAGATTGTGTCTCTCTTTCACAGTTTATTTATTATACAAAAGTCATTCAGAATGAAGAGGTCCTCGGAGGCTTTTCCCACAAAATTCAAGATATAAATTTACCTTGACATGAAAATATCTTAACTCATAGCATTTTAATAAAAATTATTAGAACCAATTTTGAGAATATTAACATTTTCAAAAAATGTTCCATATAAAGGGTAGTTGAGGGTGGGAGGATTTCCTTGAAAATCTTTGTCACATCCTTGGAAGATATTGAACTTAATGGTATTTAACAGACTTTCTATTTTTGGGTAGAATACCATACCTTTTCTATCCACCATGTACATAGTGGAGAATATATATACATCTAGAGAAAGTAAAGTTTTCACAGCCTACCTTATGCATTGCTGTAGTTATAATGAGTAGTATAAGCAAGCCACAGAGAATAGACACGACGATGATCCAACTGGCCACGCTGCCTTCTGGTACTTTTCCCAGAAACATGGTGTACACCTGTGCTGTATCAGGCCTGAAATAAAATAACAATATGAAATCTACCATCCAGATATCTATATCCATTACTTTAACTTTGACATAATTAGTTAAAATATCTTATGCTTTTTAGTTTAGCATACTTTAACTAGTTAGATCATATTGGATGATGAATGATGCTCTAATGACCCAGGGATCCTGGACTTTATCTTTCTAGGATAAGAAAACCCCAGAAATTCCCAGGATAACTCAACCTGAGATTTGAACTCAGAACATTCTTGAGAATGAGGCAGACATGCTCCAACTATAGTGGTGGGCTATCCCATGTTGTTTATTCACATTATTTGATAAAATGAAATGGAGCTCTCAGCATCCTATTCTATATCAAGCATGAAAAACTACTTAATTTTGCTCAGAGGACTTTTTATTAGGCTTGAGGTTCTTTTACATGCCATAAATCTATGTAACGGGACCAATGGCTTTACTTCCCTTCTGAAGGAAGCCTTGCTAAGGATTTTTACGCCCAAAAAAATCCATTATCCTCTGCCGGGTTTGAACCTGCGACCTTGACACCAAGGAGGGAGACACATCATTTGATTATTTGATGGACAATGTTTGAAAATTTGCAATTTTTCTTTCTTTCTTTTATTACTAGTTACTATAAATTCAGAATTTATTCCTCCATGCACATGTTTAAATATTTCAATATTGTTTCTTCATGTTAAATGTAGTTATTACTTAATCTGTAATAATTTATAGACAAAAATGTGTCACAAATAATGTAGGATGTAATAAAATGTAGATTCTGGGCCTGTATGTCCTGATACAACAGATGAAAATCAGCCTACGGCCCCATACTTCACTGGGCATCTTTAAGGCATATAAAATAACCTAGAAGTTTGAAACAAGCGAAGTAGTTTACCATTACATTAACATTGAGTCTGACACTAACCTTACTTAAAATGGATAAAGAACCAAAATACTAGGGGCGTTTAATAAGTCTTACAAAATCCAATAAATTACACTCATAGCATGGAAAAAAGTTTGTATTTAGTAACTGTCGCATCTTATTAGATGGCAGTTAAAGTTTCAGTTATATCTATCATGTGGTTTCGTTGCCATAGGCTATTGAATCAACAATCTTGTGCTTCTTTAGAAAGATAGAAAAAAAAAAAAAACGAGTTTCTTGTGGTGATTAAACACTTCTATTTAAAAGACTAACACTGAAAGAGAAAAAAGCCAAGTTGGCTGAAGCTCATGCACATATGCTTCTGTGTTTGCAACAATTTACAATTGGAAAAATGAATTTAAACATGGCCATACATTCACAAATGATGAACATTGCTCCGGACATCCAGCAGAAGTGACTTCCTCCAAAATAATTGACAAAATCCAGGATTTGGTTTTCAGTGATTGACGAATCACAGTTCACGAAATAGTAGAGGCCACAGGCATATCACAAGGTACACTGTTCTCAATTTTCCACCAAAAATTAGGTCTGTCAAAGGTCTCAGCAAGATGGGTGCCTTGTTTACTCTCAATGGAGAATAAATGCAAACGTGTGATCGATTCAGAAGCTGTTTTTGCACTTTTTCATTGCAATCCTGATGGGTTTCTGCGTCAATACATAACTGTGGATAAAACATGGGTGCACTACTATACTCCAAAACAGTGGGTTTTTAAAGGAGAATCGCTCTGTAAAAGGCAAAGGTGGTGAAATTTGCAGTAAAGGTGATGGCTTTAGTTTTTTGGGATGCATGCAGATTCATCTACATTGATTACTTGCAGAAAGGAAGAATGATATGGAGTATATCATGGATCGGTTTTGCACAGATTGAATGGAGAAATCAAGAAAAAACGCCCTCATCTGGCAAAGAAAAAGATTCTCTTCCATCAAGACAATGCACCTACGCAGTTTCGATGGCAAAAATTGCAGAATTAAGGTTCAAATTACTACAACATCCACCAGATTTGGCCCCCCAGTGACCTTTTTTTTATTTTCATACATGAAAAAGTGGTTCGGCAGAAAACGATTCACATCTAACGAACAGGTCATCTTCCAAACTAATGCCTATTTTGAGGACCTTCCAAAATGTAGGAAAATAGTTGGAGAAATGCTGAGAAAAGTGTATCGAGCTAAAAGGAGATTATATTGAAAAATAAAATAAAATCTTCCAAAAATAATTTGTTTTTATATTTTTTTTCTAAGGACTTATTCAAAGCCTCTCGTATATATTTCATGGGTTCATCCACATCTTCAAACTGATGGCAGGAAGTTGTGCTCAAAGGTCCATTATGGTAGAGACATCTGTTGTTCTCAGGAAAAGCTCAAATTCATATGGCAGTATACCAAAATTCATGAGCTAATCTTTGTGATTCATGATACACTTCAACCAATTGTGGTCATCTGACTGGAGTGAAACAGTTGAAACATCTTATCACAGCTGATGTTCATTTCTTTGAAATCTCACCTGACATTTGTTTGTTTCATTTCCTGTCTTGGTTATTGGTAACTAGCTGATAATCCATGCTGAAAGATTAATCATTTTTCTTTGGTCTTCCTTGAAAAATTCTCCATTGTCTTACTTGTTTTTCACTCTTAACTATTATCATTTCTATGACTATCATTTTCTCACCTATTTTGTCCCACTTCAAATCGCAAAGATCCTGTCTCAACTTATGTAATGTATGTTACTTTCCTTTTTTCTGATATGACACATGCTCCAATTTCTTTCCCTCTTCCCTTGGGACTTTGTGCCTGGTCCTATCTATGTTAATCCTTCCTTTTTCTGTTTGCTACATAACCTTAACTCTCTTTATTATCTAAACATTTTTATTTTCATACATAAGTAAAGAAAAATGCTGGCATTAGAGTACAACAAGCTCATTAAAGTGTCTTAACCAAAATATAAAAATATGTAAACAATATATCTAGAGAGTGAACATCCATTCAGAGCAGTCTTAATGTGACTTTTATGGGGTAAATAATTCTAATCAACAGCTAACCTGTGAGGAGTTGGTTGAACATCTGCAGGTGGATTTAACATTTTCACATCTCCTCTGGTTCCAACTATGATTACATTCTTCTGATCCAACTCGCTTTCTGCAAACATTGAGAAAAATAAATTTAAAATAAAATTAATTAATAATTAAGGCACATATTATACATATATTGTATCTGTGAAGTTATTTTCATTTTAATTTAGTTTTAATTTTAAAATATTAATGAGTCAATGTTCACACTTAAACTTGAGACAAAATATATGTTCCGTTCACACGCCTAACACTAAAATGATGTACTTTATGTTATTTAAAACTCCCTTTGTATACATTTCATTTACATTTTGTAAATTGTATAGCCATCCTACAAAATGGGATACTTTCGATATGTACTCTATGATTTCTGTTTTTATTTTTTTCTCATTAGAAAATTCTCTGTTAATTTTGTTTTAATTAAAAGAGTAAAAATGGCATACTGGCATGTTGTCACAGGAGCTCAATGGTAGAACAACTGCACAAAGAGCAGAAGAACCATGTTCAAAATTTAGTTGAATTTTTCAACTGGTTCCAGTAATAAAAAAGGCGAAATATTATATATATACAGGCTGTTTCAAAACGACACCAAAAGAAGATAGCAGTCAATTAGCTTACACTTTGATTTGTCCGAAACTTGATGTCACAACTTTCAAATTCTTCTATTTAAAGTTTTATGTGTGTTTAAAAATGACACACATTTGGGATTAGGCTGCGAAGGAACAGCGGTTGTCATACGCCACGTAAACAACCTCAGAACATGTTATACAAAACATAACGAAACCCACACATTACTAAGGTGACTTGTGCCGCGCTGGCTTGTCTATCAAACCACACATACACCATGCGACTGGGACCTTTGCTACCAACCAGCATCTCTCTTGGAGTGGGCCAGGCACTTGCCATTTGGTTATGTACGCTGCCTAATTCATAGTGATTTTATGGCAGTTTTTATACATGCCAAATTTAGAGCTGAAAATTATATTCACATATCACGTACGGTATGACCAACAAGGTCCACATCTTCGTTTGGTGTCGTTTTGAAACACCCTGTATATATAAGAGAGGAGTATTACCATTATAATAGGTATAAACTTACCAATTCTATCCAGCATTGCTTTCATCTTAAAAGTAATCACTGCACGAGAAGAATGTGCCAGCAAAGGTCCTGTTCTGCATGTGATTAAGCTGCAGAGAGAGTTTTCTTCTCCTGTAGAACAGTTTATATACAGTGTTCTGTTGCTGTGTGTATCCACTGTTGGGTTCCGTGCTGCACGCCTCTGACGTCTGAGGTTTAGGTCTTTCTCCAGCTCAGTAGGCAAATTCAAATGATCTTCGCCAAAACCTGGAAGGGGAAGAATATTACCTCCTTCACCAGACTCACTGGGATCCCGGATGAATTCGCCATTTGGAAACGTACATTCAAAACTCTTGTTTCCACTGGGAGAGATAAGCGTAGGCTGTTAACAAAATACAATTATATTTATTTACTACAATAAAAATTTACTGTACAAAAATCTCTTGTACTTTGAAATTAATTCTTATTTTTAATTTAGAAATTATGTTGCATTTTTTCTGGCAAGTACTACAGTGCAACGCAAATACATCCAAACAGCTACATGGTGTTTTTCCACTGCGCAGATGGAAACATTATAACACGCAGCTGCTGTGCACAAGGTCATGGTGATGACTTGTTTTTCTCTGCTCTGAAAGTGCAGTATTGAGCTGATGGTGATATCGTGTGCTTTATTATTTTGTTCTGTACTTAGTCACAAAGTGAATTATGGCTCAAAATTTTTTTTTTATTGCACAGCGCGTATTTATTTATGATTCATATGTGTTAGCACATTTTTGTGAGTGGAATCTCAGTAGTGTATACAATGGTAAATTTTACCCAAATTTAATATTTTTTAGGGGCAAGGCTTGATTTCAGCTTCATGGATATTGTGTACACAAAATAATGATTATTGGAGCTCTGAGAATACCAATATTGTTCATGAAATACCTCTTTATGATGAAAAAAATTGGTGTATGGTGCACCATTAGTGGAGAAAGAGTTATAGGACCAATGTGTTGTGCATACAATTTTGCCCTCTTTTTTTTAGAGAATTAATAGACAAGGAGCATGATTCAAAATCTTCTCGGGCTTCTAGCCAGGTAAAAACTTGGCTTGACACCAACGTTTCGAAGAAGTGCATCTTCCTCGTCTTCAGGGTGAACTGATGGTTTGAGCTTGCGGAGACTGGTATTTATAAGAGCTGGGATGAAGCTAACATCTGATTGGTTCGCGAGATATTGTGGCCTGGTATTTAAGATGACTGAGATATGGGCACCATATGCTTCCCTCCCATTTCTGGACATTCTGGTTACCAGAAAAGCGGACAGAACTCTTGGTCATGCCGTCTACCGAAAACCTACACACACAGATTTTTATCTCAACGCAAACAGCTTCCACCATAAGTCACAACGAATGGGCATTCTAAACACATTGGCACATAGAGCAGTTTCTGTATCAGACCCAGATAATCTGCAAACGGAATTTCAACACCTAAAATTCACACTCCAACAAAATGGATATTCAGCCAAGGACATCACATCAGCGCTGAAAAGAGCCGGACGAAAAAGAAACCCCAGCAAGAACACTCAACAAAAAGACAAGCCAGCCGCCATAGCCTATATACCGTTTACCGGCAATTTTTCGGGAAAGATTAGTAGACTACTCTACAAATATAATGTCAAAACCATCCATAAGCCACCACCTAAAATCAAAAATTTGGTCAGGCCAGTTAAAGATAATTTAGCTCTCAGAGTACCTGGTGTCTACCACATTCCTTGCGAATGCAGCGCAGCGTACATTGGCCAAACAGGACGCACTATTGCCACACGCGTTTCTGAACACCAAAGATCAATAAGACTTATGCAACCCGAAAAATCTGGACTGGCTGAACACTGTATAGAACAGAGCCACAGAGCTAACTTTACTAACACCAAGATAGTGGCAAAGTGTTCGAACTACTGGGAAAGGAGAGTAAAAGAAGCTTTAGCCATCTCATCTGAAACAAATAATCTAAATCGCGATTCTGGCCTGCAATTAAGTTCAGCATGGACACCGATGATAAAGAGCCTTAACACCTAATCCTGTACCTGCAGTCTTCCAAGACTTATTTTCTAGCAGGTGCGTGCTCAAACACAAAACATTAGCCGAATAACTGCTATAAATGGTTTTCTACGAAGTCCGTGCCCATATCTCAGTCATCTTAAATACCAGGCCACAATATCTCGCGAACCAATCAGATGTTAGCTTCATCCCAGCTCTTATAAATACCAGTCTCCGCAAGCTCAAACCATCAGTTCACCCTGAAGACGAGGAAGATGCACTTCTTCGAAACGTTGGTGTCAAGCCAAGTTTTTACCTGGCTAGAAGCCCGAGAAGATTTTGAATTAACACGTCGCCAGGAAAGCTTTAGTTCTTATTTTAAGGAGCATGATTTTGCCTTTTTTTTCAACAAGACTCTGCAACAGCTCATACAGCCAATCTTTTGATGACAACAATTGAAAGGATGTTTCAGGACAGAATTTTTAGAGATTTGTGGCCCCCTCGGTCCC
The DNA here is from genome assembly GCA_030762935.1 of Hymenopus coronatus. NCBI lineage: Eukaryota > Metazoa > Arthropoda > Insecta > Mantodea > Hymenopodidae > Hymenopus > Hymenopus coronatus. The sequence continues at coordinate 22,647,206 of CM060891.1, forward strand.
CTGAACCTAACCCCCTGCGATTTCAATCTCGGTGTAACAAAGCATAGAGTGTACAAGACAAACCTACACATCCTGGAAAAATTGAAACAAAATATCTGCCAGGAAATTGTCAGTATTTCTCAATGTGAACTGTGGCAAATGATGGACAGTTTCCTAAAGAGATGCCAAAATGCATGGACAATGGCGGTGACCTTTCAGCATCTCCTTTAATAACATTGGTAAGTAAAGCCTTTAAAAGTAGCTTTAAAAATGTTGCATAGTTTCATCCGCACCTTTCTATGATAGCGGCAGACGGCAACGAATGCCAAGGGCGCCAACAGGCAAAACACCATGCAGCTGCTTCGGATGTTTTTGGATCACCTGGTACTTCAAAAGGACTTAAATTTTATTTTTTTGTTATGAAAATAAGTTAATATTCATATTATGAGATATTTAGAGTTCCCACTTACTAATTATTTGTGGTCTCTGTGTTTGTTTAACCTTCCACCACCAGGTATTGCAAATATACATTCAAGATGTTAAAATAGGAAAGGTTTGCTATTTTGAGATGTCAAAAAAGTAACAAAATACATTGAGTCCTAACAAACAATAACATTTCTTATGCAAAATGTACAATAAAATTAATGTAATATCAATAGCACATAATTATTTTTAAAAAATCTTATGTGTTCCATTTATATAACTAACTCTACTTGATCTGCAAATGATCTTCTTACAAAAGATTATTCTTTTATCTATATCATGCAAATCAAGATAAACATTAGCACAAAAACTGTCTGCATTGAAAGACTGCATGTTTACTTGGATATTTTTGGCCTTCTCAATCCACCATTTATCAATGGCATGTAGAGTTTAGAAGAGGAAGGAATTCTTCAAAGATGAATACTGAGCAGGGTGGCCAGTTACAGCAACATGGATGAAAATGTGGTGAAGTAGAGCGCATGTTGTGGGAAGATCATCGTATCATATATGGTATGATTGGAAAATGCAATTGGGGAAAATCCAAATACATATTTAACATTTTAACAGGTGTAAAAAGCTGGATTTACCAAAATCAGCCAGAAACTAAATGACAGTCATTGTTCTAGGTCTTCCCGGGAGAAGATCCCCCAACAAAACTGAAGCAAACAAGAAGTGTTGGCAAGAAAATGATTTGTTCCTTCTCTACAAGTGGCCACATTGTGAAGATTCCACTTGAGGGGCAAAAGACTGTTTACTGCCAGAAAATGTCTGCCACAAGTGTTCAATAAACTGAGAAAAAAGTTTCCTAAGATTTGGTCTACATGGAATGTTGTTACATAATAAGAAGGCACCTGCCCATTCTGCACAAGAAACAACCCAACTTCTGCAGGAGTAAGAAATTTGTCCCATCCTCCCTAAGGTCCAGATCTGGACCCATATGACTTCCCCCCCCAAAATGAAAAAAAAAATTTAAGGTCAATGATTTGACTCACCTGAAGCCACAAAGAATGTGTTTACACTCTCTCCATAAATGAATTTCAGCTTTTGAAAATATACAATAATCAGACCTAAAGTTTTAATATTTTATTGTGTCCATTCTCAGAATGACTCTGCAAGGGTTAATACAGGCTAATAATATAAAGCATATACTCCATGATTTTATACGAGGACCATTATTTATATTTTGAGCCTTGGCAGCACTGATTGTTGGAAAGTTTGACATTGTTGACCTTAACCTACTTCGGATATTTTGTCAATAGAGTGTTATTTGTGTTATTTACAGTAACTTCAAAATTGTGTTTAAAATTGAGTTTAATCGTGGCCGCCATTTGCTCACCGACAAAATTTGTGAAAGTTGTTAAAAATCAGTTGTTGATGCTGTGCAAAAACTGATAGTGCAAGATCGTTATGCCACATACTGTGAGATAGAGGCAATCCTAGACATTAGTTCTACCAGCGTATATAAAATATTGAATGATCATTTAGCCCTGAAAAGGGTTTGCTCTCATTGGATCCCATATAATTTGAGACAATCTCAAAAGGATGCTTGTGTTGATTAGTGTGCACAAATGCTCAAGAAATACAATGGTGGGGCTTCAAAAGATGCATATAAGATTTAACAGGTGACAAATCATGGATTTGTGTATATGAGCTGGAACATAAACAGTAGTTGACTATATGGGTGTTTCAAGATGAACCAAATCCAACAAAAGTTGTTCGCACTAAAAGCACTTCGAAGCAAATGGGTGCCTGTTTTTTCAGAAAAATTGGTCATTGGCAGCAGTGCCTTTAGAGGAACATAAAATGGTCAATTCTGAATGGTACACAACCATTTGATAGCCAGAAGTCTTTAGAGTAATAAGGAAAACAAACAAGTGCTGTCAGATCATTCTTCATCAAGACAATGCAAGTGCTCACACATCTCATCTAACAACCAACTATTTGAACACTTGAAAAATCAAATTGCTAACTCATCCCCATACAGTCCTGATTTAGCACCCAGTGACTTCTTTTTGTTCCCGAATATCAAGAATAAAATGTGTGGACAGCTATTTTCGTCAGTAAAAGAAGCCATTGATGCATTCAAAAACCCTATTTTGAGGTGTCTCAAGCAGTTTGGAAAAATTACAATGATAGATGGTTTGAATGTATGCTGATCATAGAGGAGAATATTTTCAATAACAAAAAACTGTTTCTTTATTATTAGGCTCAAAATACAAAATAGTGGCCCTTATATTTCTCTCTGTATAATTAAAACACAGTGAATTGTTTTACCTTTGGATCATAAAGTTCTAAGACAGATATGATATCTCCTTTTGTGGTTAAATATTCCATTGGAATCCAGAAGTTCAGTTCTACCAGAGATACAGGACTGGGCCCAAGATTCCATGCCTGTGAAACACATATAGAACTATAAGAAGGAAGAAAGAAACTAAGGAAGAAAATATGTGTTCATTTTTCTTTCAAGGAAAGCAACAAAAATTGTTATTATGATTATAGGTTAAAGCAGGATAGTTATATAAATATTCTTAAAATTTAATATAAATCAACATACTTAATGCATATAAATTTGCATAGTAAATTAAAATTTATATTTTTTTATACTTATGCAGTTTCAGCCAATGCACAGTTTCATTCATGCTTTATTCCCCAATCAGAATCAAACTTAATCAACAGTTTTAAAAAGAATGGTATTCAAAAATTAATATCTGATATAGTTTCTTTTTCTTAATTCTTTTTTTTTATTATTATTATTATTCCTATAAGCTCTGCTTCAATTTGACTAATTATCTAGGAAGTTTTTTCTCATACAGTTCCCTATCATCATTACTGATGGGTACAAACTGTAAAAATGATGACATTGGTGATCTGTAAATTCTATATATAAAAGAAGCAATATGAGATTAACTCTAATAATACAAAATGAAACAGTTAAGCCATCTTAGTGATTATACTAAAAATACAAAAAAAAATTGTGTCATTCTACCATTGTAATTATCTAATAAGTTAATCTTAAAGTATTTAATCTACCCAATAAAACTCTTGGTTTATGTAACTGTTCAGGTTATCTTTGTTAGCCTTTCCATTTCATTTCAAAGATATAATTTACATTGCTCTTTTTAAAAATATATTCTGTTTTGCAAACATACTCTAGAGTGTTTAAATTAGAAATGATGTTAGCATATCGTGCATTTATTTTTTATTGTGTTTAATGCCTGCTTTTACTATAAATGGCACTACAGACAATGACACTGTTGACATGGAATGAATATGGACTATGAGTGGTCTAAGCAGAGAGTTATCTTTCCAATTTCATATGTTAATGTAACATACTAGCAACTAGCCACCATAAACTCAGAATTTCAGATATTACAGAGATAATTTAGTAACTTGATTGTTTTTGTTATTATATAATCTTTCATCCTCACTAATGACATGCATCAACTTATTGTTAGTTTAACTTCCCTTTAGCATTTTAAAACAGTAATTTTAGGTGCCTAAGGCAGAGTTTCACAGTTTAAGCTTAAGCTTTGAATTGAGCTTACAAGGGAGCTTAAACTACAATCAAGTTTTACAGTATGTAATTCAAGTGATAAGCTTAGTTTATCCGTGGCATGACAAATCACTGAACTGCAGTTTAAGTTAAGGATTCACCATGATGTGAAATGTGCTGTAAACACTTGTATTACTTTGGTCCCACCTTTCCCACGATATTCTGTCTCATGTGCTTTATTCTTTTGTGTTATTCCATAACACAGAGGAAAAAGATTAAAATAACATGAACAGGTGTTTTGCATTTTGAAAGAAAGCCACAATCCAGGACAACTCAGAATTATTTTAACAGGAAACAATGTTAAACTAACACTGCCATTAACAAAGTGAATATCTTTGAATTGAATTACTGCTCAGTTAGGTTGTTTGGTATCTAATGTTGAGCAGTTGGCAGCGAAGCCATTCACTCTTTTGCATTCCAGTATTTTGATGTCATATTATCATGTTGACTAAAGGTTGGGCAGTGGAGTAGATGGTTTCCATCCATATCTTCTTTAAGTGTACAGAAAGGACACAGAGGAGATCTCACTATACCAATCCTGAATAAATGTTTATTGAGACAGTCATGGCCTGTTAGGAGTCTAAAAGTTACTATAGAGGATTTTCTTACTGCTCAATTATAGAGAAGCCTTACAACACAGTTTAAGAAACAGTGTTTTAATATAAGTTAACAAATGTAGCAATGAAATCAAATATATTTAAAACGCATCAGCTTTGAGCTACTAAAAAGTAACAAAAGAAATTATGTACTGAGTCCAGGCAATAGATATAAATTTTGCCAAGTTACATGATGAAAGTGTAATTTAGTAATCCAAAACTTGCCCTGTCAACTCAGTTCTATGACGTTAGTTCTACTCAAGCGAGGCCCTCACTTTGATCAATTCCTGGAGACTGGCGAGCCAAAGAAGCTGCTTCTTTGTCCCCAGGAGGATTTTTTTGCATAACCCCTCCCCCTCCTTCCCCTCTCCCATATTCAGTTTGTGAAGCATGCCTTGGGGACGCTGAATGGAGAAAAGAAAAAATTAGTGGAGTTGCCACGCATCATAAATCTCACTTTCGGCTCTTAACTGGTGAAAATGTGACAGTCATAGTTGTTATTTGAAGAAGACAATATTAGTGATAAATAAATGAATTATTTTAACCCAAATGTACAACAGAAATCTAAAATCTAGAATATGAACATTCTGATGAATGGAATGACTGAGAATTTTACGAGCAATTTCAATCCAGTAAACAGTTGACAAAGATAGTACCAGAAATTACTCATAAAAATAAAAATATAACCAAATAAATATAAAACCAACTGGTAAATAATACTTAATTTTGTACCTCAGACCATTATTGTATACTTTGTTGCACTCATATTGTCACATCTATTATTGCTTTAAAGTTCAGTAACAAAGCATTTCGTTAGAAACAATGCTTCTCTAAGCGTTGAGATTATAAAATACAAGCAAAAGAATGTTAATTGCAGAACATATTTCCACTATCTCAAAATCTGCAGCATGCACAGCTGTATAAACTGTTTCACCCTATTCCAATCCACTTTTCACTCACAATCCTCCCTGCCCCCCTGCCCACATTTTGTTTTTCTTACTTCACAGTAATATGCTTGCACTTTATTAGATGCTTAGGTACATCACAATTTGTAAAGTTTATGGTATTTTGACCTGATTTTTTTTTTTTCATTTTAACTGTATGTTCCTGGTTAACCTATAAAAGCTTATTTGAGGAATATTGTCACCATAAACAATGGAAATTCACTCAATGTACATGTGCAAGGATTACTAACTTCACCATTCTGCAGAGTTGTTCAACTCAATAAATCCAAACTTGGCTACCCTACTCTGAAACTCCCAAAGCTGAAAGCAAAGCATAAGCTTGGCTTACACGGCATTCGTACCTTATTAAAACTTTGGCTTAAGCTTAAACTGTGAAACTGGCCCTAAAACTGTATCCTTAGTGTCCATTTTTATACTTTGAATTCTATTTTAGGTGCCTAAGAATCTGAGTTTAGTCATATAACTTTGCTTTATACCATATTTTATCTATATTTTGCAGTGGTACATTGGCTTTCTTTAGCAGAATAAGAATAATTTTTAATACATTACCTCATAAGTGTGTGTAAAGGTAAGGTCTTGAATAAAGCTCTTGTTGGGATACAAGTAATCAACTTGTTCCTTTCCAAATGACCTGAAAAATAAATAATATTTGTATAATGATTTTTAGTAAACCTTCTGCAGCCATATTCAAGTGCACTACCTGCAAAATTAAGTCCTATCATTCCTAAAAGGCCTAGTGAAATTTAATTTCATTTATTAATTTGATAGTTGTCAAAACTTCAGACCTTAAGAAGAGAAATGTATCTTTTATATACCTGTATTGTATGTTCTTCTCCAACACAGTATTTAAAATTAAATATAAAGCATGTTAATTCAGTTCTTATTATAAAGCATGTTATTAATATCCTGTATTTATCATAATCATCAATGCATTGCCACTGTTGTGGAGAATAATTATTATTGTGAGGAGGAGGAGGAGGGGGAGGCGGGGAGGGGGAGGGGGAGGTGGGGGAGGAGGGGGATGAGCAGGTGGGGAGGGGGAGGAGAAGGAGGAGGAAGGGGAGGAGGAGGAGGAAGGGGAGGAGGTGGGGGAGGAGGGAGGAGGAAACGGGGGAGGAGGGGGGAGGGAGGAGGAGGAGGAGGAAAATTCAGTTTTAGGAAATGCAATCATTAAATTCTGGGACATGTCTGCTGTGATAACGGGTCATGTGATTGTCATGTACTCACAGCACAGACAAGTAACAATTTGAAGACAAGCTACACAAAATTTCAGAGTGATATCATCATTAATACCTGTTTAAAGGTTTGTAAGCACATGCAGCTCACCTTGGCAAAATTATGATGAACTCAAAACTGGAACATCAAATCCTCTGTGAAAGTCAGAAAATCGGCAACTGAAACCCTTGAAATGTGTTATGAGAAAGAAGTAATGAGTTGGACGAGATGTTTTGAGTGACATTCATGTTTCTAAAATGGTAGAACATCGCTGAAGTAGGTGAGACAAGTCAAGAGCACAACCAAAAGCATAATGATTGGTTTTTCTTGATATTCACAGAATTGTACACCGTAGATTTGTTCCTGTGGGTCAAACGGTAACTACTGTGACATTTTGAGATGGCTCAGGAAGGATGTTTGTCCAAAATGACCATAACTGTGGGCAGAGGAAAATTGGATACTCCAAGAAGACAGCTCACAGTTGTTGTGCTCGTAACAACATGCAACATGGTTGGCCTTCCTTGCTCATTCCCCATATTCACCAGATTTGGCCCTTGCAACTTCTTTTTGATTCCCAAGATGAAATTGAAGCTGGCATAATCTGCACTTCCTCAAGAAAGGACCATTTATTTCCTTATTTACCAGTGATGTGATAATCACGGTGTTCACTTTAAAATTATTTATTTATTTACATAGAATGTCCCAATGAGCATCTGTCCTTTAATGAGGATGTAAGCAAAATACAAAGAATAAACACACATAAAATGGAGTATATAGGTATAAATTTTATGCCTATATATAATTTTTTAACCTAACTTGTGTGGGTGTGTGATTAAACTTAATGCAATATTTCAAAAAACACCATAGGGATTTTCTATTGTCAAATTTTTAGGAATTACAGAATTGCTCAAGTAGGTATTTAAAGGGTTTGTTTTTAAATTGGAACAAGTTAAGTGATTCTTTGATGTTAAATGAGAGACTTGTATGTTTTGGTGGCACTATATAATATACTTTTTATTCCATATTTGGTAGAGATAGCTGACTCAATACATATGTGATTGGCTGATCTAGTTTTGTAGGAGTGAATATCTCTTTTGTGCTTGATTACAGAGTTGGTACATGGGAGGATATTTTCAGCTTTGTACGTGAATAAAGATTCAAATCAAATCACTATATTTACAGAGATAGGAAAATGACAGTATATTTGTTTCCTTAAATACTTCTACACAAGGCTTTAAAATATTAAATACATAGTCATAAACATCAACATTTAGCATAGCTATCAATTTTAAACATTAACACAAACATTCATGGATCCTCAGGTACTTACCCGAATATTGTTACATCAGCGCTTTGAAGAATTTTAATATGAACAAGATGTTCATTATCAGCTTCATTTATTTCCTTGCTTAAACTGGAGATGGTTACATTAATTAAAAGTGTATCTGTTTCGGGTGGTACATCTTGCAAACTGAACCTCAGATCCAAAGTTCGCTCAGCCTGAAAATATTAAAGGTTTTCCAATTATATAAAAATCAAAAGTGGAAGGAAAAATGATGAAGCAAAATGATAAGTTTTCCATTTAACATTTGAATTGATTAAACATTTATTTTACTGGGTTACATTCATTGCTTTCATATATCATGTCTCATAGATATATTGCATACATTTTTGGCTATTTTTAATTACCAGAAGTTTTACCAACGTTCTTGAGAAATGTTAAAGTTCTTTTGGAGTATTCTAACAAATATGATCAGTAAATAAAATTAAATTCACTGGGAAATTCAAAATTCATTAGAGCTACCTCACATTTTGACTATCTCTACTATGCACCTAGTACATATAAGCCAACATATAGTGATCTAGTTTTTAAACATCTGAATATTGATTCAGTTTTCAGTTTCATTTATCCACTGTGTACTTAAATGAAAGTGTAGTGAAACTGTTTCTTCAAATGCTTATCTCAATTATAATGAATTAGACATATATATAAATGTTTGTAAAAACATTTGTAAACACTATATGAAAACATGTGATATTCTGTAAAAACTTATTGTTAAAAAACTTATTCTTCTACCTACTTCATGCTAATTGAGGTAAGCATTAGCAGAAATTATCTTTTACTTGCTTCCTTGTAAGCAGAAGAGAAATAAGGGAGTACACTAGGCTAAAGCAATAATCAAATATTTTAAAAGCCAGTTGCTATGTGACTGAAATGTATTTCTTTGCATGGCCAGGAGTCGCCAAATTCCCATATGAGAATAAATGAAGAATTTTAAAACTTAAACCAATATCAAGGTATATCTCAGAAATGGTCAACTCCATGAATAAAAAATGTATGACATAAATTGTATGATTTAATGAGATCTAATTTTTTGTGTAGTAAGTTTTTGTCTATTTCTTATGGTTTACCAGTTATTCAAAAGCCATCCAGAATGAAGAGGTCTTCAGAGGCTATTTTTAGAAACTTCACATCTGTAGTAGCACCCTTCAAACTACTAATAGGACATGACTGTTTACAAAAATACTTATTTAGCATTGCAGAGACTCCTATATGTATTTTCTGTAACTTAAATGAAGAAATGGATTGTGATGAACTTCTACATTGTCCAACTACAGAAGATTTAACCTCCCAGCTAAATATTGGAGTGCAAAAAAATGAATGATTTCATCATCAAATGGTTAACATTAAACATTAAACACTAACATATGCATTTTAATTGTCATGTAAATATCTGTAATGTAGGTACAGTATTTAATCAAAATCGTTAGAGCCATTTTTAAAAAAATAAACATTTTTTGAAATTTTTTACATGTAAAAAAGGTAGTTTGAGGTGGGGGGATTTTCCTTAAAATCTTTGTGTCACATCCTTGGAAGATACTTAAGCGCCAAGTTTGGTTTTTACCGACTTTTCATTTTTGAGTTTTTGTGTTCTCTCTCTCTCCTGCTCTCCCTCTCCTGCTCTCCCTCTCCCTCCACCCTAACTTCATGTACACAAGTTCAAACCCAGCAGAGGACAATGATTTTTTTTCGGGCATAAAAATCCTTAGTATTGGCTTCCTTTGGATGTTAAGTAAAGCCGTTGGTCCCTTGTCATAGATTTATGGCACATAAAAGAACCTCAAGCCTGATTAAAAGGATTCTGAGTAGAATTAAGTGTTTTTTCATGCCCTCTATAGAATGGGATCATGAGAACCACAGCAGTTAAAGAGCGTTCATAAATGAAACTCCATTTCCATTTTCTCTCTCTCTCACTTGCATGCACACACACACACACACACACACACACACATGCAGACCTTTTTCCTGTAACAGGAGGTCCTAAAACATATATTTTTTTATTGTTATGTAAAACTCACATTTGCCTTGAAAGGATTGCCTAGATCACAGACGAGTCTCGTTGTGTTGCCAGCTGGATCATCATTTGCTGCTGGTTCACATGTAGGTGGCGTGCGAATCCTTTCAATTGTTCGAGGGTAGACTATTGACAACTGTGTCACAAATGCATGTTCACCAAGATTCTTGGCTGTGACTTGTACACTTAGCTTTGACATATTACCTAGCACCAAGTAACCTCTGTCTCTGAAATTAAACGGAAAACAATGCTCAGTTAATAAAAATATTGTAACAGTCACATGGGATATTAGGAGCAAAACCCACATAAAAGTGCAAAAGAAATCTATAAAAATACTTTATATGAGATCGGTGCAATAACTACCTGTGTTTACAAATACAAATTATTTATTTTCTGTCAATGTTCCTGCCATTTTAAATCCTCTCCAATATATATTTCTGTCTCAATAATCTTCATAATTTGATCTAAATTATGTACCTCTGTTTTATATATGTTTGGGAACAAGAAAAAATTGCAGGGTTGGTGTCGGATGACTCACATTTAAATTATGGAATCACCTTATGGGGGGCAGCGAGAAAGAAGCACAAATTAAATATATAGCAAAGAAAAAAAATTTAAAGAAGAAATTCATGGAAAAGTACTTTTAAAAAGCATAGAATCCTCAAAGCACCCTGCTTATTTACATGTAGGGTCATTAAATTATAAAGTAAACCCTGTTGCGGCCTCTCTCCACTGCAGGAAAGATCCGAGAGTCGCCAGGAAAGTGGTGCCAGCAAAGGTACACTAAAATATGTATCTTAAGATAAATTACAGAAATGTTGACCTTCTACTCACATACTGACAGCACAATTTACGAAAATATTCTTGCTCACTTGTCTAAGCTTAGCAGCAGGAATCCTTGTGATTTCTTGCATAAGTTTCTGCAGACCACAGGCATTTCTGCTGCTGAGTTTAGGTAAATGAGCAAGAACATCTTTAACTTGTTATACTGCCTGTTTGGGAGCAGATGGTCAATATTTTCAGTATTTATTTAAGGTAAGAACTCCAGTGCACCTTTGCCAACACCATTTTCCCGGAAATTCTCAGTAGAGAGAGGTTGCTAGAGGGGTTACCTAATAATTTAATGACCATATAACAGCAATAATAATAATAATAATAAACTTATTTATGCACTCATCAGGATGTATCTTTAATTTAAAAGATGACCTTCTACCTTATAGACAATTCAGATTCTGGACATAGAATACTTACCCTATTTCAGGAACTACAACATCAACTTTGAGATCTGTTTCACAAACATCATTACGACAACCTGTAGCAAAACGAACTTGCTTCCGTACAGATTTAGGTTCGTTGGGATTCAGAACAGGGCAGTCTGAACACATCTGGTCATCTGCAAGGGGGGGAAAAAAAAAAGCTGTGGAATCACTTATGCATTACCAATAGATTTCTGTGCATCTGTGTTACTGGAAATTTTTAAAAACATTTTCTCATGCCATCTCCAGTGCCAGCTGTTATATAAGAGCACAAGAGCACGTAAAACCCTAACTTTTTACCCCTTGTGGTTTAATTGAATACTTTTTCTTTGCTAGCACATCATGAGTTGTGCACATTTTAAGCAGATTTTGAGCATATGCAACTGGAATAATGCAATTTGCCTTATGGGCCAAATACATACCTATACGATGTGCACACTGGAAACCATGTATGAATAATTAAGCTTTATTTCTGCACTCTATCAGTACAATTTAACATTAATGACACCAGGTGGTAGCTCACTATGGTAGAAATAAATACCACTAGAGGGCAGTAATGTAAATACTTCTCAGCATTGCACTTCTTAACACAGTGGCTGTAATAGTGTGTTAATCCAGCTATCTTTCAACTTTGGCAGAAGTACTAAAGGTGCATGCGCACATAACCTCACATTTCTGATTATTCATATTCTCAACTGCAATTTAATTTCTACATTCATTCTTGCCTTAGAAGGCTGTACTTAATGATGTATGGAACAAAGAGCCACAAAACTATCCTTTCTTTTGTAAGACAACTTGATCCATAGTATCATGATCATCTTCACCATCTTCTTTGTTGTTGTGAGCAGTTGCAGTTGTATAAAGTTGTTCATAATTATAACTATTATATTATAATAGTAACATGTAACCCTGCTTTTACTACTTATGACACAGGCGATGATGCTGACGATACATGAAATGAAGATTAAGCACTGGTGGAATGGGGTGGCTGGGGAAACCGGAGAACCCAGAGAAAGCCCACCCCTGCGCTGCTTTGTCCACCACAAATCTCACATGCGGTCGCTTGGGACTGAACCCAGGCCATCTAGGTGAGAGGTGAGTGGCCTAACCACTTAGCCACATCACAGCCATATTTTGGATGACATTTTAAAGTGCTGAGCTAGTTAAATAATTCTCTAGGCAAACTTTAGAGCCATTTTTCTCAAGTTCAGGTTTTTTATTATTTTCCCATATTGAAAATCTATCTTCTCCCGCAAAAATGCTGCTACAAACCTGATAATTTTCCCCAATATACTTCAGAATGTGTGCAATAAAATGATGTATTGGAATTTTGTTACTAGTCATAGTTTAGTTTTAAAAAATAATTAACATAATCATACTCTGCTTTTTTTCAATTTTTTCACTTATTGATATTACACACACGCAGGCACGTACGCATGCACATGCGCACAGGGTGTTAATGAACTACACCAAAATAATTTGCAAGATTGTGTACGTGACTGATATAAGTAATTTGAGATCAGAGATGCATGATCCCCAGATAAACATAAGGCAACTACATAGCATTAAATGTGTGGGTATCAGGTGCTGGTAAGTCGGTGTTAAAGCAAAGCAGGTTGAAAAAATGGCTTATAATGTCTTTAAAACTGCTGCCCGAGCATAGAAATATAAATTTTTAGCAACTCGTTTAGCGTTCTCAAGATTTAATGTCGCTAAAATCTCGAACTAATCACTTGACAGTGCGATACTGACCATTCATTAACTACATTCTTGAGTTATGTAGCCTACTTTGGAGGCATTTTTTCAACTGCTCTGTTGGCTTAATGCGTAAAACAGGAAGCTGCTATCTCAAAGGCCATGAGTTTGATTCCTGTCATGGAGTAAATTTTTTTATTATTATTTTTTTCATTCCAGACGAAGTGCCGCGATTCGTGGCGTACTGGCACTTCAGAAACTTATAGTGTTACTTTGAAATTTTGAATAAACAGGCCTAAGTCTCCTATCTCAAATTACTTATTTAAGGAATCTACATATTCTGTGAAAATATTTTGGTATAGTTCATTAACACACACACACACACACACACACATATATATATATATAATGCCAATTGTAATCTATTGTTGAGAAAATATTTTGTTTTGTACAAAAATGTTTATACAGCATGTAAAATATTATCTAATTATTACATCTTTATTTATTTGTCGTTCTATGCGCTTGTGACAAGCAAAAATTTGTGTGTAATTGATGGGCATGTAGTCAGTACTCAGGGCTCTATATTTGATGCACTGTAAACTCATTAAAATATTTAGTTATATTTTTCTCCTTAAAATGATATTTTAAAAAATAGTGCACTTTATTAAGTCACCAAATAATACACTATGTATATTTGCAACAAAGAAATTTTGTATTCAGTGAGAAATCACACATTATTCTGAATCAGTACCAACATACCAGTGGATTCCAGTGGGTTATATGCAAGACCATACATCATCTCCAACTGAATGGGACGCTGGATGTCTTTGATACCACTCTAAAAAAATAAGAAAAGGAAAATTAGAATATTAAAGTTTTTAAAAACCAGAGCTCTCTACTAATAACTCATTTTAAAGCACTGAAGGAATCATACAAATTCAGATCCTGAAAACCACTAACCATCATAAGTGATTTGCATAGTCCATATAATATTAATTTCTATATATGAATATTTACAAAATTAATAAAAAGAATTATTATGAGGGTCACTCCAAAAGTTTTGAGAATGGGTGTGATAAAATATTAAAAATTTAGATCTGATCATTGCATCATTTCAAAATATTCTTCATTGCATTCATACATTGTTTCATCCTTTCAAACTATTTTTCAAATGCTAAATGCCATTATTTGGAGAGTGCAAATACATTCTTTGTAAGGTGACTCAAATCAATGATCTCAAATTTTTCGTTCATTTTGGAGAATAGAAAAAAGTTGCATGGGGCCAGATAGGAAGGATGGGACAAATATCTGACTCCTGCAGAAATTGGATTGTTTTTTGTGCAGTGTGGGCAGATGCATTGTCATGGTGTAACAAAATTCCATGCAGATCAGTCTTAGGACACTATTTCTCAGTTCAATGAACACTTTCTGGCAGTAACAGGTTTTTGTGCCTCAAAAAAATCATGTGGTCACTTGCTGAGAAAAAGGAACAGATATCATCTTTTTACCAACACTTCTCGTTTGATTCACTTTTGTTGGGGAGGATCTTCTCCTGAGTAGGCCTAGACTGGTGACTGTCATTTAGTACTGATAAATTCAGTTTTCCTCACATGTTACAATGTTAAATATACTTTTGGATCTTCCTCCTGATTATATACATCTATTTGGAAGGGAGCAAGATTAAATTTCTCTCTGTGAACAATTTCTCATTGAAATCTATAACATTTTTATTTATTAATCAGCTTTAATTCTATGTAAGGAATTTTGGTGCTAATCATCTGGTCTGTGTTGAATGTTTTTAACATTTTTTTAAATCAGTTACATCCCCTAACCAACAGACTAGGAGTTGCCACTGTGAGTATGGATAAATTAGGGGCTCTCAGACCCAGAATTTATACACAATTTTATGCAGCTTACTAATTTGGGCATTAGAAGTTACCAAAATTAGTATTTAAACAAAAGGTTACGTAAAAATTTAATACATGATTAGTAATAAAGAAAGGGTAATTATACGATAAAGCACACATATAATCATAGGATACTGTGTAATTAATTAACTGGAGCACTTTCACTAAATCTAGAGTTTCCTATATTCTTTTCAGAACTAGAAAATCTTTTAGTATAATATAGTAACACTTTTTTTGTGTATTGTGAACTTTTAAACAAACACCTACCTGAATGGCCATGTTGAATGACTTGCAAGAAATGACATTATGTTGAAGTTCCATTTGGAAGTTGTGGACTGTATCATTAAATTCAGTTAAAATGGCTCTTCTCTGTCTGTCATCAATTTTCATGGTTAGGTTCACTTCTGTTAAAAAAATATGAAAAACAGAAAATGATTAATAAAATGCAGCAATTACAAAATGTTGAGTGCAGGTTATGAGGGGTTTTTGATAAAGTAATAAAAAGAGACTGAACATAAACAATGGATTATTTTTATAGTATTCTATATTAATGTATATTTTAATTCTGGATTAAATATCATTTTATTAATTGCATTACAAATATGTGTTTTAGGAACCTACCTACATTTTATTACTTAAAATACATTCAACATAAAATATATGATGTGTTACATTCATTTGTCGTTGTTTCTCTACCCCTTCATTGTTTATTACTGGGCATACAAACTATTCTTATAAAAGTTGAGACAGGGCTGAATGCCTAGTTATATCCATAATTGTAATTACTTAGCACTAATAAATATTAAATAAAAACAAAATACAAAAGTTGATATTTCTACCTACTTCACTTTTATTCAGATAAACCTGTGCAGTAGTGTTGCTATGCAAATTTCATTATAGATACAAACTGAATAGTGATAGTTAAATGTTTAGCAATTAGACAGTATTATTACTGGCCTTAAAATTCCATACTCTTTCCATGCAATTGCAAGAAATAACTGAACATCAAAAGGACTTTGAAAGACTGACTAATTATTGAATAAGTTGACACATTAGCAATGAAATCTCAGAAATGGCTTATGGCACAAAAAATGTATTTAAAATAAACTGTGTCTTAAAGAAATTAATATTTTTTAATTTACTTATTTCTTTATTACATTTTTGTTGAATGCTTAATATTAATCAGTTATACAAGGTTACAGAAATTTTTTTTCAAATGACAAGGATTTCACAGGCTATATAAAGAAAATTCAAGATACTACCATTTTATTTGTAATGTAAACATTTTTATAAATGGTATATTGCACCATTAGTGATGTGTTTTTGAAAATCAAAAATGTTGTACAGATTTCCATGTAAACAGTATTTGGGGTTGCAAGATTTTGTTGAAAATCTTCATGTCATATCTTTGAAACACTTATGTATGGTATTAATCCAACTTTTCATTTTGAGTTATCCTGTTCACACACACATGCTAACTCAGGATTGTTTGGCAGAATAGTTAGAGAAAGTCATATGAATGGAAAAGATCAGATCTTTTTCAGTCTGATTCTACTTTTCCAATTACTGGAAAAAACTATTTGTTGATTATTTTCTTTCATTATGAATCAGAAAGTGTGTGACAGAATAGCACACAAATATGATATTTTACGTTTTTATTATATAGTTGAGAAATTTTAAGAATGCCTGAAGAAGCTTAACTTAAAGTAACAAAAAAAAAAAAAAAAAAAAAAAAAAAAAATCATAAAAAGTTTCCTAGTTTATTGCATTTTTCATCCAAAGTACAAAGCTCACTCCAAACATTTTGAGAATGAATGCAATAAAATGTTAAAAATTTAGATCTTATGACTGCATCTTTACAAAATATTCTCCATTGCATTTTCTAACTGTGTCTCATCCTTTTAAACCACTTTTCAAATGCCTAACACCATTCTTCTTTGGAGAGAGTGCAAATACTTCCTGTGTAGGCTGCTACTGCATCTTCAGGTGAATCAAATCATTAATCTCAAATGTTTCTTTTATTTTGGGGAATAGAAATAAGTTACTTGGGACCAGATTTTGTACTTTAGGGAGGAAGGGATAAAATTCCTGACTCCTGCAGCTGTGGCAGATATTTTGTGGTTTTCCATCTGGCAATGACTGTCTTTTGTTTCTCAAGTGGAATTGTCACTACAGCTGAGAAGAATAAGCAGTTCAACTTCTTGCCAACACTTCTTGCTTCCTCTACTTTTGTTGGAGGATTCGCTCCAGGGAAGACCCAGAATGATGACTGTCTCTTAGTTTCTGGATCAAACTGGTATTCTAGCTTCTATCACTGTTGGGAAGTTAAACATATTTTTGAAACTTCTCTCATAAAATTGTTCTATAATTTCCTGGCAAATCGTGCATGTGCCTGCTTCTGCTCAATTATGAGATGGTGGGGGATTCAGTAACTGCAGAGCTTCCTAACATGAATTTTTCTTTAAGGATAAGATTCACTGTTGCCAATCTAATATTCAGGGCTTATAGAATCTAATCATATGTGCAACAATGATCTTGCTTAATATATGCCCTACTTTCATCATATTTTAATTCATTGTTGTTTTAGCTTGCAATCTAGCATGGTCTTCATCTTGGAGAATATTCCTTCCTTTTCTAAACTCTGTAAACCATTGATAAATTGTGGATTGTGACAGATAAAGATCTCCAAATGCCCAATGCAGTCTTTCAAGAGATTCCTTCTATGCTATAAAGACTTTAAAAATCATGAAGTCATTGGATAGAAATGCTCTCACTTGAGATCCATTCTAGCATATGTCACAGCAATATCTGTATGCGCATGCACAGCAGTGCTGATGCTGCACATTGTCAGAACACACCCAGACTTGCACATGTAACTATCTGAAATTCAATCTAAAGCCAAGAATACCTACTTTGACTTATCACAGTATATTGTTACCAATTCTCAAAACTTTCTGTCATATATTGCTCAGAAAATTGAGCTAAGTTCATATTTTTACTTTCTCTACACATACTATGTATATAATGTATAGAGAAGGTGTTGCACCCAAAAATTCAATACCGAGATTTCACTAGAAATACATGTTTTGGAACCCCTTGAATCCAACAAAATGTGTGTATGTGGGGGGGGGGGGGAGGGAGCATAGCTCAATTACAAAAAGCCTGTTAAATACCAAACTTGATATTTAAGTTTAGTATCTCCCCACCCCAACTACTCTTTACATGTAAAAAAATTCGAAAACTTTTATTTTCTCAAAAATGGCTCTAACAATTTTGATTAAAATCTCTATATTTAAGATATTTACATGTCAAATAAAATATATATCTTGAATTTTCTGGGAATAGCCTCTTTATTCTGGATGAATTTTTTTTTGAATTTTGCATAACTAGTAAACCGTAAGAGATAGGCAAAAACTTAATACATAAAATGCAGAGCTCCTTAAAACACATAATTTGTCATCTACATTTTTTCCCTGAAGTTGACCGTTTTTCAATATTCCTTGTTATTGTTTTAGTGTTAAAATACCTAAACTATTCTCATACAGGAACTTGTTATCTACTGGGCATGCAAAAAAATGGATTTCAATCCCATAGCAACCATATTTTAAAACATGTGACTGTTGGTTTAGCCTATTAATAAGACCGTTTCTACTGATGTTTATCTCGATTAACATGAAGTAGATAGAAGAATAAGCTTACTAACAAAAATTTGTTACAGAGATGCAGATAAAGCCATGTGAATGGAACACATCAGATTTTTATTCAATATAAGCCCCTGTTCTTTGGACACTCATTCTAAAGACTATATACGAGGTACGTCCAGAAAGTAATTTCCGTTTGGTAATAAAATTAAATTGTGTACAGATACAGAATAATTATTTATTGCACAAAATTCTACAACTCTTAAACTACTTTTCCACATAACTGCCGAAATTTTGCAGGTATTTGTCATAGCGTGGCACAAGTTTTTGTATACCTTCTTCATAGAAGTTTGCCGCCTGTTGCTCATTAAGAATCTTTGGTACCCAACATAAGCAAAGTTTACGAAATTTCAGTTTTTCGGTAACAATTTCATGAATTAGTGATCGTGAGCTTTGGGGAAATTCCATAGCAAGAGCACTAATTGTAAACTTGCAGTTTTCCTGGATCTTGTCATCAATCGTGTGAACCAGTTCTTCTGTAACCAAAGATGGACGCCCACTTCGTTCTTCATCGTGCACTTCACTACGTCCTTCATTGAACTGTCGGGCCCAACTTCTCACCATTGAATCACTCGTCGCATTTTGTCCGTAAACTTCGCAAATTTGCCGATAAATTTCAATTGGTTTCACTTTCCTAGCATTCAGAAAACGAATCACAGATCTGATCACAAGCGGCGGGATTTTCAATCAACGCCGACATTGTGAACAAGCACAAGCGATCGCAGCGCTGCAGCGGAGATAAATTGAAACGGAATTTACTTTCTGGACGTACCTCGTAAGTATGAGGTAAAGTACTTAAGACACTTACTTAATCTCTCTGTTACTTTGTAGCCATGGTAAGCAATACAGCCAGTGACTGTGATGGCATTACTGTCAATGTGTGAGATCAGTCCTGAACTGGTGTTTAGACTCGCTGTAAACTTAACCACTGGATGAGTTCGTAGAACAACAGCCGTACCGGAATTATATGCTCCCACTGCTACATCTGAAATATCATACAACAATTGTATTAAAATGTATTTACACAGAATCACATTTACATTCAAATAAAACAGTAAACTTCCCTCTTGAAAGCTCTTATGCAAAACTTTAATTTCTTTTCCCCATACCACTAACAAAAAAAAATCAATTCATGAAATTAAAATAACAATTTAATCTCTATTTAAACATAACTCTTCCTAGAAATATACTATATTTAATATGAGGCACAATAATTGTTTTCTGTCTTGGTATTGCAGCTGGAATGTTGCAATTTCACACAGATATAGTTTGAAGTTTTCACTACAGAGGGTATTTTTTGTTTCATGTGCAACTCTAGGGAGAGAAAAGAGAACTACTCAACAAAGATGGTGCTCATGCTACTGTCATCCATCTGTGAAAAGCAGAGAGATGTGGTTTGATATTTGTGGACCAAAGAGCATAAACTGAGTGAAATCCACAGGGCGTTTTTGGGGATGATTGTATGAACCATAGCAATGCCTCCAAGTGGTGTGTATTCTTCCAAGAAGACCATGTGAACGAAAAATACTGGAAGTACACAGTGAAGCATAATTACACATTGGAAAAACGAGTCGAATTTACACTTGAATTGTTTCACTAAGTAATTAATTACCTGGACATGTTTCGAAGGCATATGTTGCCTACATCATCAACAGATTTCGACATCTGTTGATGATGTAGGCAACATACGCCTTCGAAACATGTCCAGGTAATTAATTACTTAGTGAAGCAATTCAGTAGTAAATTCGACTCATTTTTCCAATGTGACCATGTGAACCTTAGTGATTCACCAACTCTGGGAGGCTGGTAACAGCTGCAGCTCTGCAAAATGTCAGAGGCATTGAGGCGGCAATTTTGAACGATGGGTGTGTGCAACTGCGAAGCTTATCGCAACAGTTCAACATTTCCTAAGATGCAGTGTAGAATATTTTTCATGACATGTTGAACTTTTGTAAAGTTAGTGCTCGCTGGGTGCCTAAGAACCTGACAGATAACTACAAGGGCCAACAAATGATAAGCTTGGATCACTTTATGCAGTACACCGCAGAAGGGCATGTCTTTCTGAAAGGAATCACCACTGGTGATGAGTCATGGACACACCACTACACGCCTGAAACAAAGCAGGCAAGTATGGAGTGGAAACATGCAGCTTCCCCAGTAAAGAAAAAATTCAAAGCAACTCAATCTGCTAAGATTGACAGTGTTCTGGGATATGCTTGGTTTCTTATTGGTGTACTTTGCTGACATGGGACCACTGTGAATGCTGCAGCCCACAGTAAAATTTTGGTGAAGTTGTGTCATGTACTTTGTGACAAACACCACGACATTAATGCTGAGGATGTCAAATTTGGTTTTTAGGTGCTCCCACATCCACCATACAGTCTGGACCATACAACATCAGATTTTCATCTGTTTGGTCCCATGAGGAAATTCCTGGCCAGCCAACGATTTGCAACAGATGAGGAAGTGAAGTCAGCAGTCCACAAATGGCTACACTCCAGGTAAAGATTTCTACGGAAATAGTATATTGAAACTGGTATCACCATGGGACAAATGTGTTGAGAAGGTTGGTGACTATCTCAAAAAGTAGGTAAATGGTGTAAGTTCATTTGTGATTGCTTTTTGTTTATTTTAACTATTAAACTTTTTTATTCAAAATTTATTGTGCATTACTTTTTGATCCACCCATTGTTTCCTTAGAGACTTTAGCTTCAGTCATTTTATGGTTTATGTTAAACTCAAATATCTTGGTTTATGTTAAACTCAAATATCTTGAAAAACAAAATGTAGTAGTACCACTGCTGTTCTGATATTTTGTGTGACCGAGAGAGGCAGTATTGCCAGCTCTTGCCGCTACTTTGTATACCAATGCTATCTCTTCGTAAAATTCAAAGATTGAAAGCCATAATGTTAACTACAAAATTGCTACACCATATAACAATATCTATTAGAATAACTACAACAAGAATAATGCAATAAATTACACATGCACAAAAAAAACAAAAAAACTTTCCACTATAAAGAAAGGTTTAGCTTATATTTCAGTTAAATGTTTTTTAGATCAAATTCAAGAGCAATATCTCATTTAAAAAGTCCAAATAGGCGACATTGCAAACTAAATATATGCATTCTGGTGATCAATAAAATTGTTTCCAGTTCAACCGCTGTCCATGCCACATATCTTAGTCATTTTCATATATAAATGCTCTTGAAACTTCAAGCTTGCTAGTGAAATGTTTTATTGTTTAAAATTTAGGCATTTTACAATGTACCATACTTAATTAACACAAGCATAGATATTTTGTGATCATGATCCATATGAAGCACTTACCATTGTAATAATTCTGATCCACATCAAATCCACGAGCTATGCTTATTCCAAAACTTTGAATTGGTACATCAGATTGAAAGCTTTTACCAAAGAGAGTCTGTGAAGGTTTTGGATCAAGCCCAGTAGCAGAACCAAGAAATATATATACAGCTCCTCCACCATATTCATAAGGTGCACCAACAGCAAGATCTGTGAAAATAAAATGTTTACTGTCATTAATTTAACTACTGATTAGAGATGGGACCTTGAAACTGTTAACACCTAAATACTTCCAATACTCAGCAGTATGTCTAATACTTTGAGATAAGCCTCCGATACTTTTTGAAAGTTTTACATTTTTAAATTTTGTATTATTGAAAGTTGTTGCTTTAACTTTTATTTATTTATTTATTTATTTATTCATCACATACATTTACAGTACTTTGCAATCCTCAAAAACAGGTGATGCATCAAAGATCTTACAACTAAAGTACAAACTAAAATTAAATATGAAATAAAATTAAATAGAAAATTTAAATAAAAATTAAATAAAATTAAAAAAGATAAAAGTACTTAAATCATCATAAATTCACGTATTGGGTACAACTGGTGATCCAACAGGTATGACATTACTTCTGATTTAAATGCTTTCAGTTTTGTCTTTTTTATTTTTATTTTTTTGATAATTTACTGAGAAATTTAACTGTCATGTAGTTAAAATTGCTCTGATAGGTTTTTGTGTTTGTACTTTGTACATGTATGTCTGTTTTTTGTCTTGATTTGTAATTATGTATATTATTGTTGGTAATGAAGAGTTAATTTTCACTGCTATTTTTAGATGCATTATACATTTATAAATATGCATACATGGTAATGTCAGAATTTGTAGTTGTTTATTTTAAATATGGCTCACAGGAGGCTCATTGATTAGCAAATTTAATGTTGGCATGATAGTCTCCCCTTAACTGACCTTGGTATATTCATCACACTGTCAGATGTCTAAAAACAGATACAGGAAATGGCTAATTTTCTAGCTAACTGATATGCAGAGTATTCCCAAATAAATATAAGGGTTTTAATGTTTTGTAGTACCTATAGTTTGTAACGTACAATTATGCATGATATATCAAATTATTTTGATAACACATGCATTGGTGGTTTCATTTGTTTTGACTGTCTGCTGTTACAGTAATGCTGTTACAAGGCGCTAGTGTTAAAATGGCGACTATGGAGCAAAAGATACTCTTGTCTTTTAGAGTTTCACACTAAAATCTGCTATTACAGTGCAAAGAGCTTTCCGTAGGGAATTCAATTGCGATCCTCCATCTGTAGATGGTATGCTCAGTTTAAAACTACAGGCAGTGTGTGTAAAGGGGAGAGTATGGGATGACCAAGATTGACTACTAAACGTGTTGAAGGGGTGAGAGAATCTTTCATGCACAGCCCCAAGAAACCTGTTCGACAGGCTAGTTGTGAATTAAGAATTGCACCTATGTCTATATGGAAATTTTTAAGGAAACGCTTACAACTACATCCTTATCGTTTGCAGTTACTACAAGCTATAAAGGTTACAGACTACGCTTTATGTTCCAACTTTGCAACTTTAATGTTGCTGCATGATAATAACACATTTTTAGATCATATCGTCTTCAGTGATGAATCAACATTCCACCTTAAGTGGTTATGTGAAAGCTCATAATATTCGGATCTGGGGGTCATAAAAACCCAAGGAGTTTGTACAGTTGCAACGTGACTCTTCTAAATTGAGCAACACTGTACCCAACTGCTGGATTAGCTGCGGTTTCTATCTTTGGGGGATTCGTAAAGGATCAAATGTATGTCCCTCTGCTACCAGCTGACCTCCAAGACTTATAGAGTATTGTAAGTGCTGTTGCAACAATTAGTCAAGACACACTTCAAGGTTTGGGAAGAACTTGCTTATAGACTCAATGTCTATTGTGTGGTGAATGGTACACATTGAGCATCTGTAAAATAAAAAACTGTTTGATTTGCTCTTTCATTTGATATATCATTCATGACTGTATGTTAAAAACTGTAAGAACTACAATTTGGGAGCACTCTGTATATTTGCAGCCATGATTACCTGTTTATTGAAAAATGTGTATTTGTTTGTATGACATTCTTTGAGCCTAATCAGCAGATGCTTTATAACATAAAGCTACAAAAACAACCCCAGTGTTCTTATTATTTAAAACAATTTACAACATATTGTGACTCAGGCACTCTTACGATGAAAATATTCAGTTAACATTTGTTCTGTATTATATCTACCTCAACCTAAATTAGTTCTAATAAACAAGCTTTTACTGCAGTTTTCTAAAGCATACTAACCTTCATATCCATCTCTGTTAATATCACCTAAATTAGCTAATGCAGAACCAAAACGAGATCCTGGCTTTTGAGATTCCTTTAGTAGTAATGGAGTGGACCATTCTCCCTGCAACATCATATAATATAAACACATATTCATTGGAAGTCATATTATCTATATAATCACTATTTAATAATTTGTATTTTCAAATTAACAGGTAAAGTTAGAATGTTTCCAAATAGTCATTTCCAGTGTAACATACTAAGTAAAAGGAAATAAAAATTAATTAATAGGATTTTGTTTAAACTGTTTTTAATAGTTGAACGGTGAACCTTACAAAGGGGATGAGTGCCAAATTTTAATAAAATTATATTTTACTGTACAATAGTGTTACACAGCACCCTGCATTAACCTACAAACATACTAGGTACAATACAGAAGGATGTGGTAGCAAAGTTGCTCAAAAGGCATGCAATAGTATGCAAGAAAGCTATTTCTTTACAATAGTGTCAAGTGCAAATCCATTTTGCATGTACATTGGCTTGCTTGAATAATAATCTTTATTGACACTCTGCTTCTTTTTTTTTTTTTTTTTAAGAGATTTGATTATTGCATTAGTGCATGCAATCCAATTAGATTGAACACAATGATAGAGGGTGCTGCCAACACTAAATAAAAAAGACACTGTAGGAAACCAAAAGCATCGGCACATTTTTTGCCTCCAGTTGTACAAAGACATCTTTATTGTATTATACAGAAATTTGGTGCAGTAAGAAAGCACATACACTGAATTTTGTGTATCAATAGTCATAATATGGTTTGGAATATACCTCCCCCATCTTTAACTATCTCATACTGCAGTTTTTTCTTTTATAATACTACTAATGTTGGCTACAAGTACCTTATCTTTGTTGATGAAAGCATACACCTGACCTAAATCATAAAAATGGTCATCAACATCGAAAAAAGAATGCAGTGGGGCTCCAACAGCAATGTCATCGAGGCCATCTCCATTCATGTCAAGAACAGCCAGACTTGCTCCAAAATATTCCCCCATTTGCTGTCCCACCAGTTTGGACAAGAATGTAACACCTTTGTCTTCATTAAAACCACCCTGTTCATTGAATTTGAAAACCAAAACAGTTCCTTTATAGAGCTCAGATCGTGGTGCAGCTCCTACATATTGATGTCCTGACTCATTACTGTAAAAATGTCCTGATGATACGGAATATCCTGCAAAACACAACCACAGAATTTATGGGAACAACAAACTAATTTGAGCTAAGTTCTTAGAGCACTGTTTATTGTAATTAAAGTCTGGTATTAAAAATAATGTCTTGCATTCATATGACTTTCTCCAATCACACTTCTACAAACTCTCTTACAAAAGCTTATGCTTGTATTTGAGTCTTGTTAATCAAGATAAATTTTATTACACATTTCAATGTGGGTATAAGAAGATTGCTCTAGGTTAAAGCAACAGTCAGATTTTTAAAAAAGTAGATTACTAGGTCATGGCTTTGAAATTTTGTGCTTTTTGTATGGCCAAGAGAAAAAATAAATAGCAACATACCACAAGTATTTGAAAATTAAAAGCAGTAACAAAGAATATCTTAGAAGTGTTTAATGGCACAAAAATTTGAGATAACATCCTTTATCAACAATAATTTAGTTATAAACTTAATGAATAAGCTTATGTCTTGAAATCATACTGAAAGGGTTAAATTCACTTATTTACTTAACTAAATCTATAAAAGAACATTTTTAAACCCAATAAAAAATATAAAGATAAAGGTAAACATCTCCTTGTTTCACATAAATTGTGTGCTTTAGCAAGTTCTAGGATATATTGCAGTAAGACTTTGTCTCTCTTTTATGGTTTAGCAATTTATGCAAAAGTCATTCAAAATCAAGAACATAGTTATTCATAGAACATTCATGATAAAAATTTATTTGTTAAAATGGAAATGGAGTTTTACATATGGATGCTCTTTAACTGATGTGATGCTCAGCATACCATTCCATACTGGGTGTGAAAGACCGCTCAATTTTGCTCAAAGGCCCCTTTTATCATACTTGAGGTTCTTTCATGTGCTGTAACTCTACTACACGGGACCAACAGCTTTACTTCCCTTCCAAAGGAAACCATGCTAAGAATTTTTATGCCAGAAAAATTCCATCATCCTCCACCGGGTGTGAACCCCCATCTTGGGTATATGAAGTTATCATGGCAGCCATTACATCATGGGAAGGCAGCCATTTACTTTCAGGAAAATATCTTAATCTTATGCTATTTTAACCAATATCATTAGAGCCCTTTTTGAGAGAGTCAAAAATAAAGAAAGTGTTCCAGGTAAAGGATAGTTTGATGTGCAGAATTTTCTTGAAATCTTTCATGTTGTATCTTTGGAAGATGCTGAACTTATTTGCTTTTTAGTAATATTCTTCATAGACAGATACAATAAACACCACCACATGCAGATATTTTTTCGAAGCTTTTTAATTTAGGTAGCCTTGAAATGTTTATTTCTGGTGAAATCTCATTTAGCATGATATAGGTAGAAAAATAATCTTTTGTAAGAATAGTTTGTTTGCAGAACAGGTAGAGATAGTCATCAGATTTGTCCTAAACTCTTTCAGTAATGCTTTCTTGCCAATGCTTTGATTCCACACTTACCAAAGTAGCCATCATATTCAATTTGTTGCATTTTGAAAGGATTTGGAACTTGTGCATCATCACTTCTCCAAGAATCTTTGTATCGTATCACCGTACCTGAAAAACAAGCAAAAATATTTAATTCTGTATTGGAATATTAATCTTATACTCTGATTCTACAGTCTTTGGAATGGAGATATTCTGATTCAGCTGTTGTAAATCAATTATGAATCCTATATCTATATTACAAAATATATTTTTAAATTTTTCTTATAACATTTTACTTGCATTCTTGTTTGTGGAACCTAGATCTTTACACAACTTTTTATTAACAAAATTCAAAGCGTGAAAGGAAAGAAAAGTTTGGTATTATATAGACAATTAAAGCTAGTCTGGGGAATAGAGAAGTATGTGAATGTAATAGGTTAGGGAGAGAAGGGTGGGCTGGATTATGTGCATACAGGCTAATGGGAGATATGAAGGGAGGTTGGATAGACGTCCTCTATGTGGAGAGGCAGACATTGACTTCCATTATATAATTGAATGTGAAGAAACAAAGTTGTGGAGAGATCAATTTATTCCTAAATATGGGAGAATGTTAACAAAGAAGTGCTAAAAGTTAGGGTAAAGAAAATACAAAAGGAGAGGGATATAAAAAGGATAGGGGAATATATAGGTAGAGTAAGAGAAAAATGGTTTAGAAAAATATAGAAATATGAATCTGTTATGGCCCACCAATCGTAAATACACACAGTGTTAAAATACATTGTGGACTAAAGAATAAAACAACAACTAAAGTAATGTATGAAAATTTGTAAGATTTCTGAATTGCATTATGAAGAGATAAAGTTACAAATTAACAAAATTATAGTAAGATGCTTTATGGCTTATTATAGCACAATTTAGGGCCAGTTTATTGTTATTTACCTTTCCATTCAAGGACTCCTGGCGCACCAATAATAAGTTCATTACTATCCTAGAAAAAAAGAAATATTCTTACTCATTGTTGGTAATTGTTGTCATTTCACAAAATTGCCGTATTTATAAAAACAAATAAGAATATTAAAATAGAGATAAATAAAACACCCTAGTTGTAAAAGAGCGGAAAAGTGTATTATACCTTTGGAATGTGGACTGACATGCCTGCTTCACCATAAACATAGTAGTTTATTGTTATGCCTTCATCCTTTAAGGGCATACCCTGGTTTTCTGCAAGAGAAATTCAGTATTAATTAAAATGTTTGAATCAGAACCTCAACATTATTTACTGATATATACAAGAGTCATATTAAAAGCATGAACAACACATTGTTAAAACTCAATTCCAATAATGTAACAAAAACGACTGCAAAAATGTTGGTTAATTGGTTGGTTTCTAATGTTTAGCACTAGGCAATTAAACCATTCGCTCTCTTGCACTCCAGTATTTTTGTGAAAGAATAGTATTAAGTTTGAAGGCTGGGCAGAGAAGTAAGTGGTCTCATTCCATTTCCTCTCTGAGTTCACAGAATGGACATATAGGAGGCTGTAAAAATGGATTGGTCGTTGTTATTACAGGGAGGAGACCTTTTAACCTCTTCTAAAACTATAAGGCTTAAAGGAACCGACCTGGACAAAAGGTTATTTCCTGAGCTCTACTAATAATCTCGTGGTCAGGAGAGGTATTTCCTGACCTTTCTAGTCCCACTTTTTTTTTTTTTCTTTCTTATTTTTCCTTCAGTTTCCTACGTTTCGAAATGCAATACCAGACGCAATGTAAGCGAAAGAGTTTGGACTCATATTATTTAATGTAAGCATTCACATAGAAAGATACAACGCAATGCAACGCAAGAGTTTGCAAACTCCAAACTTTATCCTTCCAAAGAGGAAGAATTCTGCTTCTTTTCTCTATGCATTGCCTATGAATTCAATAACAAACGATCGCACCGCAAGATTTTGCAGGGCCTGCTGTACATGCAAGGTCTTCTATTTGGCCGTGCCGCGCCATCTCTAATTTCCTTCAAGAGGTTATGACGGTCTCCTTGCGAATCTTTCTTTGATTTAATGGACGTAACTATCATCTGCGTATAGATTTATTAGTTCTCACAAATCGAAGATAATTCTTAGGTCATTAAATGTTCAGCTTTATCACTTTCTGCAGTCTCTATGCTTGTATTATTTTCAATAATTTTGAATGAGCAATTATTGTGACGTCACTGCCGCGAGCGTCAGTTGTTAGTATGTACTGTATTTATTTTGTAAAAGATTGAGTGAATTTTCTTATGTGGTATTGTTGGTTATGTTATTCAGTTTGTAACTTGCGGAGCGCTTGGAAGATATTCGCATTTAACTTGTGGATCTAGAAATCCATGACAACTTCTTGCGTTGCGTTTGCGTTTATGCTATGTTACGTTTGCGCTTGCATCTCATTGTGAATATAGCATATGAACCTATTTACCTTTTTCTTTTTATTGACAAATACACATTGACAAACATACAAACACCCATGCACAAGGTGCAAGAAAGCGAGACACTTTAGCGAGGGTGGCCACGGGGACCGGCTGCAGGTTCCGAGCGTACGGGCATGAGGCCCAGTCTGTGTCGCATTGTCACAGCTGCCCCAGGAAGCTTAGTGCATAAATGAACACTGCAATACCAAAACATAAATAAAATATTCAGGTAATAGAAACTAAAGTAAATGCTGATCTGCCTTCAAACACACCACCAGACAGGGAAAACACATTTTGTAAAGAATTGTGTAACAAATGATGGTGTCCACTGACATACCTTTACACAAGCTGCAAAATCATGCATTTGTTGTATTTATGGAGAAATATACAGGACATAAACTGCCTTCCGAAAAACACTCCTTAGATATGTACATGCATACTATGAGGACGAGTTTGCTGATGTATGGGAAACTGTGAAAGATAATTAGGAAACTAGAACTGCTGAATGCCATTCTTCATGTACAGGAATTTCTGACAAATATTTCTCAAGTTACTGATAGAATAGCTCTAACAGTGAGGAACAAACTCGAGAATGTGCTTCAGAAAAACCAGGATAATCAGAATTGTGTGATAACAGCAAAGTGAAAAAGTCAGCGTACAAAATGCAATGAACAGTGAATTACAACAAGTGATCTGAAGTTTAGGTTTACTCCTGAAACACGCTTTCAATTGTTTTCATTGAAAAATTGGATGTACAAGCTGTTGCTAAGCATCACAGTTATTTTATGTGGTTTTAATTTCAGCAATTTAGTGCCTCTTTGCACAGAGCCATAGGAAATGCCTACCGGGTGTGAAAAACGCCTAAGCTATTTGTGGGGGGGATTCTTCGAATGATGGCCGGTATTGTCTAATGGTGTGCCATATTTTAGATTTCTTAGTCTAAATAAGAAATTTATTTAGGCTGTGGGCTAAAATTTATTGTAAAGTTCATGGATTTCTGTACGGCCTGGAACCTTTATACCTGGAAATCTTTCAGCAAATCGTACTTTCATTTGGTGAGCTGACTGAGTTAACACATATGAATCATAAATAAATACGCGCTGTGCAGTAGAAAACATATACTGAGCCATAGTACACTTTGTGACTAGGTAAAAGACAAAGTAATAAGACATTCGTAATAACTGAACTACCCATATCACTGTCAACACAATACTGCACTTCCAGAATAGAGGAAAACTGCATCAGAGATGACCTTGTTTACAGCAGCAGCGTGTAATCACATGTCCACACGCCCAGTGGAAAAACTCCATGCAGCCGGTTCGGAAGTATTTGACTCACTCAGTATGTCAAAATGTAACAATGGTATTCTCTAAAAACTGAAAACATCTTAAAGCATGCATCAGTTATCAATTTATTATATATGTCTGTTTATAGATTTAGTGATACTCACTTATTTTAGACAGAGGAATCAACTGTTGCTCTATTCGTGCATTATTCGTATCTGTCCAATAACAGATTCCATTCATTAAGTAATCATCTTTAAAAAACTGATTCTTCCACCTGGGACCACATGCCTGAAAAAGGATTCCAGAAACAAGTTTCAGAGTTGCTTTTTTCCTCAAAGCTGTTTGAGAAATGATGGTAATGAGGTTGAGGTTATATGGATGGCACTACCAAATTCATGGGTATTAAGTAAGGAGACTTGTAAGGCATTAAAAGGAATAATTCTTATAGGATCTTATAATGATCCAATATCAATGGCAGGAGCAAGTCTTCGTATGGATTGATGAACATTTGAAATGAAGTGTGTATGTTGAAAAACTGGCATCTAAGTTAAGTCAGCTTTTTTTTATGCTTAGATCTATAGATCAAAAAGATTTTAGGCTTCCAAAAGACAATTAGGCGTAAAAACATAGGTTAGTCACATTATTTTTAGCTTATACTAGTTTAAATTCATGGGATGTTAGAAAGAGATTAGAAAACCTGTTATACTACAGACAAAACGATCATTTGTATAAAATTAAGGGCAGAAGGTACAGAACCGACGTAGGAAATTTTTCTTTTGTTAATAGGACCATTGAAGAATGGAATGAATTGCCTATAGCAGCCTTTCAGGGCTGCCCTCTAACCTTAAAGAAGTTTACAAATAATAGCTATATAAAAGAAGTTGTCATATTTGTTAGAAAACATTGGTATACTTCCGGAAAAACTGCGGAAAACATAGCTATCACACAAAAATAGATATGAATCAAGCATAATTACAAATGATGTGTCATTATTTGGCTAAACCATAAGACATTGAGGAGTCTTATTAAAATTAGCATTTAATGTTTTCAATATTAAAAATTGTCCACATAGATTCATAAGAGGCTGCACATTTATGATCTTCCTTGTGTAGGGTCATTAAATTATAAGGTAACCTCGCTCGCGGTCTCTCTCCACTGCGCGAGAGATCCGAGAGTCGCCGGGAGTCTTTACCTTAAATAAATGCTGAAAATATTGACCGTCTGCTCCCAAACAAACAGTATATTACATTAAAGATGTTCTCGCTCATTCATCTAAGCTCAGCAGCAGAAATCCCTGTGTAATCTATAACATCTTAGTGATAACATCATGCAAGAAATCAAAAGGATTCCTGCTGCTAAGCTTAGAGGAGTGAGCGAGAATATTTTCGCAAATGATACTGCCTGTATGTGAACAGGTCAACATGTCCGTAATTTATCTTAAGATACGTATTTTAGTGCGTCTTTACCGGCACCACTATCCCGGCTACTCTCGGATCTGTCGCGCAGTGGAGAAAAGCCGTGACATCGGTTACCTTAAAGTTTAACCACCCTATATAAGGGCACCTATCCTTTGTGGATTTTCTCTCTAAGAAAAGTTTGTTTCTTGAGTATATGTAAGAAGCCAAAAAATGGCAAATTATAATAAAGATATACTTACCACAAGCCTACTTCCATTGTTTTGCACATCTATGGCAGCTCCAACCCAACCATGATCTTTCTTGTGATGGATCTGCTTCTTATCATATTTTGTATCCTCTGAAAAATGACAGAAACACAAGCATATACAATAAACAGCATTAATCGTTTCTCTAAAGCTCCTATTTTATGCATATTTAATGTACAGTACATGTGTCCAGAAGTGGGTCCAGGATACTCTTAGGGAGGTACTAGCACATTTTAAAACATACCTTACCGATAACCAAATGTAGCCAGTGATACAGTATGCTGTTAGCTTTTTATAATTTCAAATATTATACGAGAGGTGTTCAATAAGTCTTTAGAAAATCCAATAAATTACACTCTAGCATAGAAAAACATTTGTATTTAGTACCATCGTCTCTTACTATATGGCAGTTAACGTTTCAGCTATGTGGTTTCGTTGCCATAGGCGATTGAATCAACAATCTTGTGCTTCCTTAGTTTTGTGCGGTGATTAAACACTTCTATTTAAAAGGCTTAACACCGAAAAGGATAAAAGAAGAGTGAAGTTCAGGACACATCTGCTCCTGCGATGCAACAATTTACAATTGGACAAGGAATTTAAACGTGGCCATACATCCACAAATGACGAACATTGTTCCGGACGTCCAGTAGAAGTGGCTTCCTCAGAAATGACTACTCAAAATCCAGGATATTGTTTTGAGTGATCGACTAATCAAAGTTCACCAAATAGTTGAGACCACAGGCATATCACAAAGTACAGTGTTCTCAATTTCGCACCAAAAATTAGGTCTGACAAAGATCTCGGCAATATGGATGCCGCGTTTACTCTCAGTGGAGAATAAACGCAATCGTGTGATCGATTCGGAAGCTGGTTTGGCACTTATCCATCGTAATCCTGACAAATTTCTGCGTCGATACATAACTGAGGATGAAACATGAATACACTACTACACTCCAGAGACAAAAGTACAGCCGGAACAAGGAACAGGCTCCGAAGAAGGCAAGGGTGGTGAAATTTGCAGTCAAGGTGATGGCCTCGGTTTTCTGTGATGCATGCGGAATCAATTACATTGATTACTTGCAGAAAGGAAGAACGATAAATGGAGAGTATTATGCATCGTTATTGCACCGGCTGAACGGAGAAATCAGAAAAGAAAAAAAAAAAAGCAGAAGATTCTCTTCCATCAAGGCAATGCAAGAGTGCATATTTGCGCAGTTTCAATGGCAAAAATTGTAGAATTAAGGTTCGAATCACATCAACCGTATTCACTACATTTGGATCCCAATGTTGTTTTTTGTTTTTGTTTTTTGTTTTTTGTTTTTTTTTTTACTTCCAAACCTGAAAAAGTGAGTACCTTCCAAAATCCTACTTTTTCTAAGGCTTAAAACAGTGAACAAACGCTGGGGAAAATATATCGCGATAAAAGGAGATTACGTTGAAAAATAAAAATAAATCTACAAAAAATAATTTGTTTTTCTTTCTTTTTCTAAAGATTTATTGAACACCCCTCGTATACTGATCCGTGTATTATCCTTTGGATGTAAATATTAATTTAAATTTTGAGAAAACTTGAAAAAATATTAAATAAACGCGTCTTTTAAACACGATATTTAAATCCGGTTCGATCTCCGGCGACCGCCTACTCTGAGACATGAGTTTTTCTGGTTACCCCTAGTCGACAGGCGAATGCTGGAATGGCTCATATTCATCACGCCTACCTATAATTTCCTGTCTCCACCATTTCCTTGTCATCTGTCTCAGGGTTGAAGGACTAGGCGATGATGTTTTTTTTTTTTTACTTATTTATATATACAGGGTGACTCAAACATACTTTTACAACGTTTGGGAATGGGATTCTGTACATCGAAACAAGAATATAGGCTCATATAAACATATGCTCTAAAACCCTTCGTTTTCGTGTTATCAATTTATTAATGAAAGCTGCTGCAACTGCTTGCCGAGTCCAACCCAACAATTTCATTTATCTGTGCACTCATTCATAGGAGTCTTTGGCCCATTTTACAAGCGGAGTTAGCCTTGTGTTGCCATGGCTGCTTATTTACACGTGTCATTTTGTCAGTTTGTGTAATATATTCTCCCAGCATGCCTTACAGGTGCTGTCTACAGGCACTTCTTTCAGAACGCTCTTCCAGACTTGCTGCATGATGTGCCCTGAAATAAGAAGATGGGTTTATGCATGATGGGGCTCCAGCACATTTTAGTCGCATTGTTCGAGATGTACTGACTGCTATCTACCAAAAGAATGGATAGGTAAAGGAGCACAAGTCCCGTGGCCTACACAATCCTCCGATCTCAATCGTTTAAATATTTGTCTTTGGGGTCACCTTAAACAATTGGTTTATGCAGCATTAATCCCGGATGAAGAAACGTTAACGCCTGTCATGGAAGCCTGTTGAACCATGAGACACCGACACGGAGCATTTGACATTCCGTGCTTCGACAATTGCATGCGTGTCGAGACACAAGAGAACATTCTGAGCATTTGCCACGAGTCTTTGTAACAAGATGACGTCAAACATAGAATAATGTGCCACTTTTAAAATGTTTTGATTAATAACATTTTGAATCCCAATAAATCGAAAACGAAGGGATTTTGGACATCTGGTTATATGAACATTTTTTCTTATTTCGATGTAGGGAATCAGTCCCAATCTTTATAAAAGTATTTTTGAATGAGCTTGCATATACAATACAGTTCCGCAGGCTTGTTGAGAATACGGCGCTGTATTCCTTTTTCCTTTTCCTCTTTTTTCCTTTTTTTTTCATTTTCCCTGCATTTCCCTTTGTTCCTTTTGTTGTTCTATTTGTTTACGTTTGCTTAATACTCACACGTCGGCCAAGGCGAGTAAAGTTCTGTACCAGGGAGCGCCACTTGTACATGTAATGGCTTCCCCGCCCGCTTATACAGTCCAATTGGGAAAGCACGAGCGATAGATTGTTCAAGGTAACATATCGCTTGTGTGTGTTAAAATCGTATATATATCAATCAAATATACTCTCAAATCCATTATAATACAATCAATTTGTAAATCTGTTTCACTTACTCGCGTGCTTGGCATTATTCCGTGAAATCTCCCTCACTTGCCGTTTCGGTCTCTGATCCAGTCGCCATTTCTTCTCCCGATTCACGTTGCTGTCGAATCCTGGATTGACTATTATCCCTTACATTTCTTCTTCCATTAGCACATCTCTATTTCAATATGTTTATTGTATATTTTTACTTTTTCCATACGCACTATGTACATAGTGTATAAAGTATTGCAATCCACCAAAAATTCGATACCGAGATTTCACCGGAAAAATATGTTTTAGGGTCCCCAATGTCCAAAAAAAGCATTTTCACAAAAATGTCCCTGTGTGTGTGTCTGTGAACACGATAACTCAAAAACGAAAAGTAGGTAAAATACCAAACTTGGTATTTAAGTTTAGTATCTTCCAGGGATGCGACACGAAGATTTTGAGAAAAATCCCCCCACCCCCAACTACCCTTTACAAGGAACTTTTTTCAAAATTTTTGATTTTCTCAAAAATGGCTCTAACGATTTTGATTAAAATTTCGGATATTAAAGATATTTACCCGACAAATAAAATGTATATCTTGAATTTTCTGGGAATAGCCTCTGAAGAGTAGTTTATTCTGGATGAATTTTACTAAATTTTGAATAACTACTAAACCGTAAGAGATGGACAAAAACTTACTACACAAAAAATGCAGAGCACGTTAAAGCACACAATTTATGTTATATACCTTTTTTTCGTGCAGTTGATTGTTTTTGAGATATTCATTTTTCTTGGTTACAGCTTTGAAAAACATACTTTTCTTATACAGGAATTTGTCAACTCCTGTCCATACATACAAACAAAGGAACACCAGTCACATAGCAACCAGCTTTTGGCTTTCACTTTAACCTATGGTACTCCCTTATTTCGGCTCTACTTACAATAAAACAAGAAATAAGACTATTTCTGCTAATTTTTCTCGATTAGCATGAAATAAATAAAAGATAAGCTTATTAACAATAATAATTTACAGAGATGTACAGATTTTTATGAGATACCATTACTGCAGGGTTTATGTTCAGGAATAATAACAGCATTTCGAGATGTGTAGTACTCCTGAGAAGCTTAAATTAAGTAAGAAATATTATTTCTTCTCACATATAACCAAACGTCACCCCCTACTCTTATTAATATCTCAAAAACTCGGGAAGTAATCGCACTCATGTTATAAAACTTGTATAAGCACTCGCTTCGACATTACAAACATGTTAGAAGAAAAACATCACATTTTTATCTGCCCCATGAGAATATTTTCTTGTTAGACATCCCTTTGGGGGGTCTGGAGGCATCCACTGGAGAATAAAGTTCTAGAGGGAATCATTTCCCCTGCTATGTTGCGCAGTTACCCCGCCGACTCTTAAACCCCGAAGTAGACCAACCAAAAAATTAATGGGGGAAATAAAATGAGAAGTGAGGTGAAATGAGGGGTCAAAAAATTCGGAGGGGGTCACCATTTGCCTGCCGACCAGGGAAACCCTGAAAACAACACATGGTTCTGGGAGGCCGGCCGGGAAAGCGAACCCACTACCTCCCAAGTGAGAATCACACATTCCATTTGGCTCGCCATAGTGTTAAGTTTAAGAAATTACTTTGATAATGCTTTCTCTAAAGTACTATGTACATAGTGTATTGACTGTATTGCACTAAAAAATTCGATACCGAGATTTCACCGAAAATATATGTTTTGAGACCGCCTGAATCCAAAAAAAAAAAAAAAAAAAGCAATTTTGGAAACATCTCCGTTTGTGTCTGTGGGCAGCATAGCTCAAAAACGAAAAGTCCGTTCAATACCAAATAGTATCTTCCAAGGAAGCCACACGAAGATTTTCAAGAAAATTCCCCGCCCCAACTACCCTTGACAAGGAAAAATTTTCGAACATTTTGTATTTCTCAAAAATAGCTCTAACAGTTTTGATTAAAATGTCGTATATTACAGATATTTACATAACAAATTAAATATATGTCTTGAATTTTCTAGGAATAACCTCTGAAGAATGAATTTTTCTGAATTTTGCATAACCGGCGAACCGTTAGAGACAGACAAAAACTTACTACGTAAAATTGTAGACCTCCATAAAACACACAATTTATGTTATATACATTTTTTCGTGGAGTTGACCGTTTTTTGAGATATTCCTTGTTATTGGTTTCAGTTTTAAAATACTTATACTTTTCTCATATGAGAATTAGCCAACTCCTGGCCATACAAAGAAACTTCAATCAAATGGCAACCAGCTTTTAAAACATTTGACTGTTGCTTTACTTTATGGCACTCCCTTATTTCCTTTCTATTTTCAAGGAATCACAGAGCTAATAAGACCATTTCTGCTTTTTTTTTTCTCGATTAGCATGAAGTAAATAAAAAAACAAGCTTTTAACAATAATTTATTACAGAGATATAGAGAAAGTCATGTGAATGGAACACATCAGATTTTTTCTTTTAATTAAAGAGGTCAATTTCCTCTCTCAGCCCCTATTTGGGCCCTCTATGCACATATTATCAGTTAACAAATATGTAAGATGATTGATTCCATACCATAAATGTCTAGACCAAGTCTGGAGCACCCCTCTGCTGGATTCCTGAATAAACCACATTGAAACACATTTCCTGGTTCATACACCCTCCGGGTATCATTTTTCCTGGGTGCACCAACAATAAGCCTGCAAAGACAAAGAGAACATTTAGCACAATACCAAAGAAGAAAATTAGCTAAATATATATTAGACTATAACAATACTAGTATTGACATTAAGAGGTCCAATCAGGATACGTAATTTGCTATTACGAGATGCGTCCAGAAAGTAAGTGCTATTTCATTCCACCGCCACCATAACGCTAGTGTTGCAGTTCTACGCGCAGAGTTGCTAGGTGGGGAATGTATCCTCTGTGGGGGAAGTTTTGGGGCAAGAATAGTAATGGGGTAATTGCTGGGGGGAAATCTAGTGAAACAACGAGGTGTTTTGGGGGCAATATTTGCTTCGCAAAAATAAATAAGCATCGTGGCAAAAGAATTGCATGGTTATCAAGAATTTTGACTTTTATCACCACGCCGACAATGTGAATCGCCGACTCTGTTCTGAATAGACACGGGGCGATTCATGAACAAATCGTTCATATGAACGACTACAAGGAAAGAATCGCATGCATCGTGTCAACCTTGGCATGAATCGTCGCTCAAAAAGAATCGCATGAATCGAAAAGGATAACATGAATCGTGTTAACCGTAGCATCGTCTTTCTAAAAGAATCGCGAGAATCGTGCTAGTCTCAACATGGAACGTCGTTCAAAAAGAATCGCGAGAATCGTGCTAGTCTCAACATGAATCGTCGTTCAAAAAGAATTGCCAGAATAGTGCTAGTCTCAACATGAATCGTCGTTCAAAAAGAATCGCGAGAATCGAAAAGAATAGCATAAATTG
This sequence comes from Hymenopus coronatus, assembly GCA_030762935.1. NCBI lineage: Eukaryota > Metazoa > Arthropoda > Insecta > Mantodea > Hymenopodidae > Hymenopus > Hymenopus coronatus. The sequence goes on from CM060891.1 coordinate 22,686,088, forward strand.
TGTCAACTATAGCAGGTATCGTCGTTCAAAAAGAATCGCGAGAATCGTATTAGTCTCAACATGAATCGTCGTTCAAAAAGAATCGCGAGAATCGAAAAGAATAGCATAAATTGTGTCAACTATAGCAGGTATCGTCGTTCAAAAAGAATCGCAGACTTGAAGAATCATGATTAGGTATTGGGGTTTCATTTTTCTTTTGCTTCCACCTTTCGAAGTACCAAGCCGAGCTTCGACGGAAACTGCCGAGTGCGCACGAGTATATGTACAGAGATTTTATTGTGAGAAAATAAATAGTGCTGAGGCCATGAGGCTAAATAAAGAACATATAAAATAAGTAACATATATAAAATAAAAGCAAGGGTTAGAATTTACAACTGTTTATATATATTTATTTATAAACAAAATTTAACGACAAATAAAGCAATTATGCTCCAACATAATAGCTATAGAAACATACTGTTCTAATGCATTAAAATTATCTCGAATATTAGAAAACAATAGTTATTCTGGGTACTACCGTTGCCTTATAATGACGTATTTATAAAAGTTACATAACTTAGTGGCGCGCAACCGCGGCAGTGATGAATAATAATTACCCTGCGTATTAACACTACACAAATACCGTCATGCAATCGAAGTTTAGGTGTCAATTTTAGACTTAAACAAACTTTTTTTTTTTTTGAGTAATGGAGGAAATTTTACCAAATATGTTTGCAATAGATGGAAAAGAGTAGAACGTTTTTTATATAAATTACTGTTTTTATGCTAAAGGAACTACCATATGACTATCATCCCCGTGTATAATATAAGTCAAACATAGAGAAATCATGGCGACGATTAATGAATCGTGAACGAATCGCATGAATCAATTTATATTGGATGAACGAATCGTATGAATCGATTACTGAAAATAATCGCTCGACCCAACTATCAACAAACAATAACTGCTACCAAGGTAACGCGCACCTCTGCTGCGTGATTTAAACTGTTTTTATGTTGACTTTAACTCAACAATGTGGTCGTTGATGCTTAGTAGTATATATTGTAACTATAAGCAGAGAGGCATCTGGTAATAGCAGTGCGTACTGCTTAGTGCTGAGTAAATGCCAAAAATATATGAAAGCAAATATAGGAAAGGATGGGAGACAGATGCTAAAGTTTCAGGTAGCTGTATCAAACTGAACGATTCCGTCTGTTGCAAACTTAAGGATTTACAATTTAAAATACACAAAGTACCTAACTTTAAAAAAACAAGAAGAAGGTCCAGTATTTGTATAGATATCCATTGGTGCCTATTTCAGCGTGTAATAATATAGCCGTCATTTTAGTATCAAGAAGTAGTAGCAGCAGTGGTGGTGGTGGTGGTGGTGGTTGTAGTTGTATAGTAGTAGTAGCAGGAGCAATTCTTGGGAGGAATTGGTGAAAAAATATGGACAATTTGGGGACTTTTGTACTCCATTTGGTGACATTTATATTCTTGGCCTGGCAACCCCGTGTACACATGTGCACTGTATCTCTGGTCCATTATCTGTCCACTGATGCCATTACAGCCGGATCCTGCTGTGTTTACAGTTGTTAGTGTTCGTTCAAAACGTTTAAGACAATTTCTGATCCCGCCGACTGTGAAGCAATATGGTTTCGAACGCAAGGAATGTTAATCTAGCTGAAATTCATCGTCAACTTGCAGAAATTTACGGTGAAAATATGCATGGAATGATAAGAAAGTGCGTTAGAAAATTCAATGTTGTTTAATCCAATGTTCACGATGAAGCACAAAGTGGGCGGTCTTCTGTTATCACTGGTAGTATTGTTGAACAAAAGAGTGAGGCAATTCTGAAATACAATGAAAATGCTTTGTGATGTGTTTCCACAAAACACGGTGTTCAGCAGTGGCTGACGTCATTGGCGGCAACTTTCTTTGAAGAGGGCATACAAAAGTTGATTCCCCGCTATGACAAATGCCTGAACAATGGTGGTACCCATGTCGAAAAATAGGTTAAGGACTTTTCTTTTTTGTATAATAAATGTTGTGAAAACAAATATTTTATTTTTTTTTTCCAAGCCGGTACTTACTTTTCGGACACAACTCGTAAGTAAATGGCAAGTCTGCAAGTGTGTTACCTCTACTACTTGTCAAGATTTGACTTTGTAATCTGGTGAATAGAGAACTTCTTATTATCTTGGTCCTACTGTTATAAAGAATCACGTGATCACTTAAATTAGGCATAATAAGGTTTTAATATAAGAAAAGCTTTAAATTTCAAGTGCGTTCATTTTAAGATTTAAGTAACTTTGAACTTTATTATTATTATTATTATTATTATTATTATTATTATTATTTGAATCTTGCTGTATTAATTCTAGATGTACACCATAAAATGCCACTAGTTTCAATTAAACTCTAAACTGTGGGCAAATGCTAAACACTTACTTATACGCATCTACATAACATTTCAACTTTCAAAAACCTTAAGTTTTTTCTTTTTGAAACCCCATTTAATATAAGTATGACGTATTGTTCACTTCTTACACTGGATGTGGAAAAACAGTACGCAAAAAAGAAATTGTAGAGTGGCAAAGAAGCACCAAAATAAAAATTTTGAGGTTAGGAGCAAGTCACTGAAGCATTCTTACTGAGGAATATGCGCCAACATTTAATCCGTCATATTAGAGTCTGTGAAACGTCTTTGTTCCCACCTTGTTTAATATACCATGTTGGTTTCTCATTGTTTTCCAGTACCCACTCATTAGTTGAGACATTTGCCACATCTCCATGGGAAATTGAAATCGATTTGAGTCCAATTCCATCTCAATACGATCCGCGTTTCACTTGTTACATTCAATACGAATTGAGACCGTTTCAGAATAAATGCATTCAATGTTTTATTTCGTCAACCTGGAATTGCCTTGGGAACCTTTTAAATATATTATTTGTTACTCCGTTATTGAAAGTAGATTTTGAAGTTAAAGAAGTATATTTGACAACACATTGCAAATTATAGAAATCGTAAAAGTGCTTTCATTATAGACTACCACAGAGCAGTAAATAAAAAGCATTAACATATGACTACCGTGTGCAGCGAGAATAGCTGAAGAAGAGTTTCTTTACCGTATTCAAAACGATTTGAATACGGAGGTGTTTCCATGCAACATATTTCGATCCGCTTTCATTCCGATCCAACTTTCTAAGAGGGTTGGATCCAAGAGTTAATACGATTTGAATCCGCGTTTCCATGCAGTAAGCGTACTCAAATCGACTTCAATTCTCCTGTTGATGCACTGCATCTGCGACACCATCCTTAACCTCAACATATGCATATTATTTTTCTACATCTTATAGGTATTTAAAACTTCAGTTCACAACTGTCAAAATCGTATGAGGCTTTCCAGAGATTGTGATTAATTTTGTTTCGTTCAACAAAGTTCGAAATGCTTTTGGGATAGCAATGTCAAACTAACGTGATGGAACGTAACGTAAAAATAAGAAACGGTGCTTAACTAAATGTACGATGAGGTAGCACTTAATGCCCTTAACAGGAATGACTCTGATATTTATTTTTATAATTCCAAGATATTTGTTTGAATTACTATACGAGTTAAACTTAACATAACAAAAACAACTCAAGTTGCGTCGCGCTAAGTGGCATCGAATCAGCTCTAAATAGCTCCATTTAATACTTTGTGTTATAGTTTTACGTTGCGTTAAAACAAGTAACGTAACGTTAAGGTTTTTAGGTATGAGTCTACTCAATTAGTTTTGATTTATTTAAACCACGTCTTTCATTTCAAACAATTTGTTATGTATTCAGCCATTTTCAAGATATGTTATTATTGGTTTGAATTAGTCATGTCATTTTTAATGCCGTCACTATTCAGTTATTTCTCGCAATGTCATGTTTCAAGGCTGGCGTGTAATGACTCGCTTTTAACAGTACGACTGACTCAATCTGTCTACCTATAAGGACTGACGAGTCAGTTTGACACGCATCACCTTTTATGGATATACAGGCGAATTTAATTGTTTTGCGCTAACTGGCAGGTTTGGAACTAGAAATAAGGCGACTTTTAAAAGGAAGTTGAAACATTAAACCTCCATAAATATTATGGCATTTAAAATAGGAGAAAAGACAAACAAATGAATTAACAAAAATTGGGAAGATGTCTAATTGTGTATGTGTCGGAAGAAACAATTAGCACGTTTCCATGGGGAACTGAAATCGATTTGAGTACGCTTGAATACTACATGGAAACAGGGATTCAAATCGTAGTGAGTTTTAGATCCGATCCTCTTAAAAAGTGGGATCGGAATGTGATCGGATCGAAATATGTTGTATGTTCGCATTCAAATCGTTTTGATGTGGTAAACAAACTCTTCTACTATACTCGTTGCACGCGGTAATCATATGTTATTTTGTTTTGTTTATTTCTGTGTTAGATTATAACAGAACCATTTTTATGGTTTCTACAGTTTGCAAGATAATCTCAAATATAATTATTTGACTTCAAAACTTACTTATAATACACAAATAATAAATATATATATTTAGCAGGTTCGCCATTGCAATTCCAAGTAGACCTTCACAAATGGATGATTAAATTATTTTCGAAGCTCTCAATTCATATTGAATTTAACATGTGAAACGCGGATCGTATTGGGATGGAAGAAAACTCAAATCGATTTTAATTCCCCATGGAAGCGTAGTAAATGAGGTTTACAAAATATTGGGAAGATGTCCGCTGTTTTCTTGTTCAACATATAGTATTGTCCGTGACACATTATGAATCTTTTGCAACTTTTGTCTTGGTATATTGGCAAGTTCTTGGTAGATAGCATTTTCCAGTATCAGTGGGGACCCAGAAAACTCGTCCTTTAAGCTAACGCCATAACCAAAAGTTAAGATCTGGAGATCGCGGAGGCCAAATTGTTGGGAAGTGCTTACTAAAATATCGGCAAACATCTGCGTAATTGTTTTACAGGAGTGTAGATGTGGGAGTGGAGCGGGACCTTGCATTAAGATTGTTTTCCATATCGTTACCACGCGTAATTGCAGACTTTGGTGAGAAAATGGCCCTTAGATTATTACCTAATAATGTCTTCATAATGAAAAGGTTACTGTAAGGTTTGACTTCCCTTCATAATTCATCATTGGCTCGTATTTTTTCCAAGAACACAACAATGGTCCGTAAACTAGGAGCGCTACTACAGCAGATTATAGAACTTTCGCATCTTAACAATGTGATATTTTCTTTTACTTTCTCTAGCTTCATATGTGTAATGTACATCTTGGATAGAGAATACACACACTCTCTCTATATACACTACGTATAATTTGTTACATCTCTGTAACAAATTATTCTTAATAAGCTTATTCTTCTATCCGCTTCGTGTTAATCGAGATAAAACACTAGCAGAAACGGTTTTATTACTTACTTCTTTATAAGTAGAAGAAAAATAAGAGAATACATGGGCTAAACCAACAGTCACATGTTTTAACATATGAAAGTCATGTGAATGGAACACATCAATTTATTTTTATCCTATTTCAAATATTATAACATTTATAGCGGTTTAAAATTCGAAGTGACTTTTGAAAGACACTATATATCAGTGAGTTTAGAAGTACATCTACATCCTGTAAAAACTGCAGTCTGCTATCTTAAATAGCTTTTTAGATAATGACTAATGAATTTAGCAAGTTTAATATTGGTGGGAAAGAGGTTTTAATCTCTTCTTACATGTGTTTAGTTAAAAACGTGCTTGCATAACCGGCTTAACAAAACCGGAGACTTCTAACCTAAAAAACATTTTGTAAACAGTTTAAAATTATGACAGTGATTGGGCATTATTAAAACAATTTTAATTAAATTTGAAGTAAAGCTTTGCCTCGAGCAATATGCCGTAGATCTTTAGGAACCAGTTCGGATAATTTTGGGAGTGGTCGTTACCATTCTTGTCTACTAAGAGCTGCTAGTAAATCAGATCAAATGACTTGACTCGGTTACCGCGACATATTCGCTTCCAGCTGCGAAGCCGGTGGGTATTTAGCTTTCGGTACCACCTAACGGGAACTCCAGAAAGACTTGATAAGGTCTACCAATAATCTTTTTCTGGAAGAAGGGAGGGATTTCCAATCTTATAATGTTTACTAGTGGTCTTATGATCTCATGAACTACGTAATACAATTTCTTCCTCAAGTTTTAGCAATTTCTACTTAAGGTGATACATCTGTAAATTTGACCCCCCCCCCCAAAATGTGTTCCAATCACATCTCTATAACAGCACCCGAAGGCACGCGTTACCGAGACGCCATCTCGTTCTGTTTGTAGATGGTGTTTCTGATGAATTATATGTGGGAATGGACGGGAATGATTCTTGAATGTGGTGAGCTGGATGAAAGATATGAACTTGTTCTATCGCCCCTTGAATGTTTCCTGATCCCCCCCCCCCCCCCGCCTCACTCTAATGCTTTTTTTTTTTTAACATACTTTTTTCTTTCTTTATTTTTTGTTTGTTTTGTTTTCCATATATTTTTCTGTTTATTTTCCAATTAGTTTTTCCGTTTTACAGATATGCACACATTTACAAGGACACGAACAACCATGCCCAAGGCGGGACTTAAACCCATGATCTCCTGCGTCACGGAGTACCAAAGCTTGGGAAGAGAAATTCCGGCCATTACTGCCTCTAATTACCTTTTGTTTCTTTCCTTGTCCCACAATTGGTATACGTGCCACGTTTAACGTTGGACTGGACAGTTTTTTTCTCCAGCGACTTCCTTTACTGTTAATTGCATTTTCCAGTTTATGTGTCTCATTATATATGACTTTTATTGTATTACATATAATCTTCCAAAAATCACTTCAAATTTTAAACCGCCCGTCAGATAGAATAAAAACAAAAGAAGCACATACTAGGCAAGCAATGGGGTTTGGTTTTCTTTTGTTTTCTTCAGTTAACCGTTACAATGGGTACATTTTTGTTGAATAAAACATGAGTCATTTTATTCTTAGCAATTTAATAACAGGTCCATGTTCCATTCGTAGTTATGGGGGTTTAATCAGGAAGTTAAAGGAAATTGGTTCTGTTGCTGATAAGAAGACATCTGGAAGGCCACAGACGAACTAAACTGTTCAGTAAATAAGGACGAACTGTCTTAGAACCCCCTCAAGCTCAATGACATTCTTTTATACATTTCACCCCAGCTCCCTCGCTATTGTCCTCAGAAACCTGGCGAAAGATTTCTCTTTTAAGATTAGTTGCACTACGTTTTTGGACAGACAAAGCACATGCTCTTAATGATGGTGTAATTGTAGAATTTGGCCGGAACATTTAGGGTTAGCTTAAAGAACAACAATTCCTGACACATCCAGCAATACGACAGCAACCGAAAGATGCTATCTCGCAAGAAATTGCTAAGCCAGGTATCATCTGCAATGCTGTGCATGGAGTCGCAGAAAGAATGGTTTACGTTGAACAAGATAACGAGAAAATCTTCTTAATGCTCTATAAAACCCAATTACTTGCCCACTATATGATTCTTTTGTTTTTGTATTTTTTTCCATCGCAAATATTGTAATAGTTACAATGGTTTAAAGCTCGAAGTCAGTTTTGAAACTCTATGTAATTCAATGTCAGTACCTTCCAAATAAGGAACAAAAAGATTTGCATGAAAATTGCCCCACCATATAGTATCATTTACAGTAAGTGCCTTATGCCACTATTGTCTTCTTGGAAGAAATAAGGGCCAATGATAAATTTGAATTAAAGCCACACCAAACAGTGATTTTTAAATCAAGAAGACCTTCGTATTTAGTGATAGAGTCAAATTATTATAGCAGTATAAATAAAATGTTTTATTTTGAATTTCGGGAAAGAACATGTTTTGTAAAATGACCATTAATACTTTCTTGCCATATTGAGTTCTAACTGTTACGTATATTTTTTCTTAAAGTGTTCTTTACTAAACATATTGGGCATTTTGTATATTCACAATCTGTATGGCTGCTTTTGCAAGTTCATTTCCTACGTTTCCAGTATGACCATGTACCCAGCATAAATATAAATGTTTTTGTTTTTTGTAATGGTACACTGGAACTGATTGGAAATAAAAATCAGACACTTGATCAACGTAAAGTATTTGATAAAAGAGGAAAATACATGAAGTTGCTATGTTCTGGAAGCTATGGTTCTCAAGTATTTAAATAATAAGTTGGTGATGGTGTCCAGCCGGGCGCCATATGCATTCTAGGGTGAATACGAAATGACCAATGAGAAATATTCTCCCACGAACTGGATACATATTTAAAGAAGCGTGTTATGACGCAAGACTTTACTATCTTGTGCTGCAGGACGTTTCTCACCTCATCTGACAAAACCTTCCGACAATCGCATACTTAGAATATGAAGGAAGGAAGTCAGATATGACGCTATTTCCTTTGAGCAATTCCAGTAACTAACTTGGGTGTGTTAGAATGTACGGATTTCGTTGTCACTTGCCGCAATAACCACACACACGCCGTGTTTGAAATATCTGTGGTCGTATTTATGGCATCAGAAAAGTGCTACTTTAAAGGCCTGAACATTTTAAGGCACAGGTACGCGGTTCGTGTTTTGTGGTTACGACAGGGGAAGAAAGATGTTTCTTTTACGTGACTTTTTCTGTGTATTCTACAAAAATAGCTATTTATATTATGAGCGGTTTAATTAGGTTATTATTTGTAAGTGGGATGTTCTAATTTTTCATGAGCAAATAACGTGTAATATACAACGTTTTATTTTATCATATATTAACTGAAATATTCTTATATTTGTTAATATTAATGTTATTAGAGTCGTCATTATGATGAATTAAATTTTAGTCGTGACGTAGGTAGTGTTTTGTTTGTTGGTTGCTGTGTAGCCCCGCCGGAATAAACAGTTTCAATTCTAGTTGTTTAAACTGTATCAAATAAATTAATAAATGAATGAAAATGGATATTCCCGAAGAAGATTTAGATATGCTAAAAAATTGCATTTGGTTTGCTACCCGGCAAGGAATTAAATAACAAGAAATTTTCATTATTTAAAGAATGGGAAGCTGCCAAAGTAGTTAAAATAATTTACATTGAAATTAAGTATTCTCTATTTCACGATGAAATAAAGAACCATTTTTGTTGTTTCCTAGGATACATGAAATGTATTTGAAGTCTATAGGATAGTATAAAGTATTTTTATAAAAGTTTATTTTTCTATATACGCTAATATATATATATATATATATATATATATATAAACCCATTTAAGCTTCAGCTCTGTAGTTTTAATAGATTTATCTTTCTCTAGTCCGTATGTACAATATACATAGTTATTGTATTGTATTCCACCCAAAAATTCCATATCGAAAATATCCATATCACCAAAATACATGTTAACAGTCCCCCTGAAATCCACGGAATTCCCTCCGTGGTGTAATGGTTACCATGCTAACTTCATATACCCGGCGGAGGACGATGGATTGTTTCGGGTGTAAAAATCATTAACATGGCTTCCTTCGGAAGGGAAGTAAAGCCGTTGGTCCCGTGTCGTAGATTTACGGCACGTAAAAGAACCTCAAGTCTGATAGAGAGACCTCTGAGCAAAATTAAGCGGTCTTTCACACCCAATTTAGAATGGGACGCTGAGAACCACAGCAGTTAAAGAGCGTCCATAAATAACACGCCATTTTTTCAGAAAAAAAAAAAACATTTTAGAAGCATATCCGTGTGTGTATGTGGGTAGCATAACTCAAAAACGAAAAGTCGGTTAAATACCAAACTTGGTACTTTAGTTCAGTATCTTCTAAGGAGTTGCGAAATCTTTTCCACCCAAAAAGGTCATGTATGGTGAAATTCCGTTTTTTCTGAATTCCTTCATCAACTTTTGCTTTCAATTTCTTCATAATGAAGGATCAACTTCCACTCTAATCTTTATGGGCACATTGGTTCTTACTTCATTACTCGTATATTATGCGCCATTTCCTCGCTGAAGAGTCGTTCATTGCATTATCAAATACACTTGCGTTATTTGCCTACAACATTCGATTGGCCCAACATTTTATGCATTCATAAAAATCTGATGTGTTACACTCACATGACTTTCTCTAGCTGTTCTACAAACTTCTTATATAAGAGTCTTCTTCTTTCTACACCTTGTTAATCGTGGTACTCATTAGCACAATGTTTTATTATTTAGTTCCGTATAAGTAAGAAGAAAATAAGGGAATATCCTAGGCTAAACCAATAGTCAAATGTTTTAAAAGCTGTCGTTATGCGATTGTCATTACAAACCGCTTCTTTTCTTGGCCAGGAGTAGAACAAAAGAAAAACGGACTCTCCTGTCTGAGAAAAGTACAAGTACTTCACAACTGAAACCAATAACAATGAATACCCCGAAAACGGTAAGCACCACGAGAAAAATGTATATGGCATAACTTGTTTATTTTAACAAGACCTAAATTTCGTGTATAGTAAGTTTTTGTCTATCTCTTACGGTTTACTAGTTATGCAAAATTAAGCAAAATTCATCCAGAATAAACCGGTCTTCAGAAGCTATTCCCAGAAAATTCAAGATATACATTTTATTTGTTAGGTAAATATATTTAATACATGATATTTTAATCAAAATCGTTAGAGCCATTTTTAAGAAAATCAAAATTTTCGAAAAATGTTCCATGTAAAGGGTAGTTTTGGGTGGGGGGGATTTTTGTCAAAATCTTCGTGTCGCATCCCTGGAAGATACTAAACTTAAATACCAAGTTTGGTATTTTAGCTACTTTTCGTTTTTGAGTTATCGTGTTCACAGACACACGGACACACACACACACACACACACACACAGGCGGACCTTTTTCTGGAAATGCTTTTTTTTGGATACAGGGGGTCCTAAAACATGTATTTCCGGTGAAATCTCGGTATCGAATTTTTGAGTGGAATACAATACTTCTCTATCCCTATGTACGTTGTACGAGTAAGTTCTTCGGCGGTAAAAAAGTATAACATCGGCATTAAAAGTCACATGACAATAAAAGTCTTGATAAAATGGAGACTGTTGAGAAGTAGAGTAACGTACTGTAATTTTGTAAATAAATTTTGTGTTGATATGTTTCGATATTTTTACTTTCTCTATAGGCACCATGTACATAGTGTATAGAGAATGTATTGCACTCCACAAAAAAATTCGATACCGAGATTTCACCGGAAATATATGTTTTAGGGTCCCCTTTATCTAAAAAAAGCATTTTCACAAAAATGTGTGTGTGTATGTGTGTGTGTGTGTGTGTGTGTGTGTCCGTGAACACGATAACTCCAAAACAAAAAGTAGGTAAAATACCAAACTTGGTATTTAAGTTTAGTATCTTCCAGGGATGCGGCACGAAGATTTTGAGAAAAATCCCCCCACCCCAACTACCCTTTACATGGAACTTTTTTCGAAAAATTTGATTTTCTCAAAAATGGCTCTAACGATTTTGATTAAAATTTCGTATATTAAACATATTTACCTGACATATAAAATGTATATCTTGAATTTTCTGAGAATAGCCTCTGAAGAGTAGTTTATTCTGGATGATTTTACTAAATTTTGAATAACTGCTAAACCGTAAGAGATGAACAAAAAATTACTGCACAAAAAATGTAGAGCACGTTAAAACACACAATTTATGTTATATTCATTTTTTTCGTGGAGTTCGTCGTTTTTGTGACATTCCTTATTTTTGGTTTCTGCTATGAAAAACGTATACATTTCTCATACAGGAATTTGTCAACTGCTGTCCATACAAATAAAGGAACTTGAGTGACATAGCAACCAGCTTTTGATTATCACTTTAACCTATGGTACTCCCTTATTTCACCTCTACTTCAAGGAAGCAAGTAATATGGCTATTGCTGCTAATGTTTTACTGATTAGCATGAAGTTAATAGAAGTATAAGCTTTTTAAGAATTATTTGTTACAGGGATATAGGGAAAGACATGTGAATGGTACACATCAGATTTTTTAGTTTTGCCAGATGGTTCGTTACTTTCTGGATGGCGCTCGTAAAAAGAGAAAGAAAGAAATGTGAGATCGGTGGTCCAGACTTTAAGTGACCTTAAAATTACGGCAGTTTAGTCAGTATCATGAAAGACTGCTTTCAGTCTATGAAGTAGCTCCCCAGACTATAATGTGGACTATTCAGAGAGATGCATATATATCAGGAAATAGTCCATTAATGATTACTTGAAACGGAAAGAGACCGGTAAGATAACGGTCCTCTACTTGAGTGCTACACTCATTAGCATCAACATTATAAACGCATTTACGTTTTACACTTGTTTGGAGGCCAAAACTATCACCAAGACTCAAATAGATTGTCTTGGGCATGTACAGTGCGATCCATATAAACTTGAACCATTTTAACAGACCATAATTTCTCTCTGAAAGCTTGTAGAAATGTGAAATTGTTTTAATGATCTCAGTGGCTCAGGGAGAATCGATAACACTCATGGCAACAAACTACCAATGCCATCTGCTGACTATATTGATGATTTCGATGGAAATTACGAGCTCTTTGACACGTGCCATATGAATAGCATGATTCCTGGCTCAATCGACGCAACGATTATTTTGGAGAGTTCACTAGCCTTCTTCGAACATTTGTAACAGTCCCTGCACTTAATGGTGGTCTATGTTTTCCACTCTCACTAATGAGTATGCCAGTTGTCTCCAGCTTTCTTGCTAGCGATAAAATTGTTGCCTTTGTCGGAACATCCCGTACATTAAATTCTCTTCGAAATTCCCGTTGTGTTGTTACCAAGGAATTTGTCTTCCAATATGTTTTCACAATGAAAACACGCTCTCGAAGTGAGTACTGCACATTGCTGTTCTAACTGCAAACTAAAGACTGCCTACAATGCAATGAAAATGCTCGTAATTTCCATCGAAATCATCAGTACAGTCAACAGATGGTATTGATCGATTGTTGCCATGATTGTTGTCGATTCTCTCTGAGCCACTGAGATCATTAAAACAAATTTCAAATTTCTACGAGCTTTCAGAGAGAACTTGACCTATTAAAATGGTCCAGGTTTATATGAATCGTATTGTAGTTTGAGTTCAGGCTTTTTCTATGAGAATTTAGTACATGCTCTCCAACCAAAAATTCGATACCGAGATTTCACCGGAAATGCACTTTTTATGGCCCCCTGTAAAAGGAGGATGTTGTCCGTTTATCTGTGAACGCGAAAACTCAAAAGCGAAAAGTTGGTAAAATACCAAACTTGTTATTTAAGTTTAATATCTTCCAAGGATGCAACACGAAGATTTTGAGAAAAATCCTGCCCCTAAATAATGAATCTCACTTCACTAGCTAATACAAGAACCTTCATAGCATAGAATGATCAGCTAGATTGTAGTCAAGATTCCGCCAAAGACAAATCGATAAATATCAGATATGCTCCATTCACATGGCTTTCTCTACATCTCTGTAAGAAATAATTGTTGAAAAGATTACTCTTCTCTCTACTTCAAGCTAATCAAGATAAACATTAGCAGAAATGGTCTTATTATTTGCTATCTTGTAAGTAGAAGGGGAATAAGGAGTAAACTAGCTTAAAATGATAGTCAAATCTTTTAAAATCTGGTTCTACGTGGTTGAAATTCGTTTATTTGCATGGCCAGGAATTGACAAATTCCCATATGAGAAAGTTTTAAGTATTTTGAAAGTGAAACCAACAACAAGGAATACCTCGGAAATGTTCAACTCCACGAAAAAGCTGTAGGTACTGACATAAAGTATGTGTTTTAACGAGCTCTACATTTTTTTGTGTGTTAAGTTTTTGTTATCTCTTACGGTTTACCAGTTAACGAAAAGTCACACAGAATAAAGTGGACTTCAGAGGCTATTCCCAAACAATTCAAGATATACATTTTGTCATGCAAATATCTTTAATATACGGAATTTTAATAAAAACATTGACCTTATTGTTCAGAAAAGCAATTTTTTTAAAAAATGTTACATGTAAGGTGTAGTTTGAGGCGTGGGGGTCCTCAAAATCCTTGGAAGATGCTAAACATAAATACCAAGTTTGGTATTTTACCTATTTTTTGCTTACGCACACACACACACACACACACACACGAACATATATACACACGGACTTTTTTTTTTGAAAATGCTTATTTTTTTATTTCAGGAGAGCCTAAAACTTGTATTTCCGGTGAAATATCCGTATCGATTTTTTTGGTGTACTATGTACTAAGCAGAGACCAAAAATGACTATTTTCCAGCACGCTTTTGTTTGTTGATAAGTTTTTGTTTTGTTTTTGTAAAATATTTTAATTGGGTTTCAAAGCTTACCTTCCCCTAAATTTACGTTTTAACCTCTGTTTATACATAGATAATTATCATAGACTTTTTAGACGTATTAAGAGACTTGTGTTTCGAAAGTGCAAATCGTATTATCATAGCTAAGAAAAGCGGTTAATTTTTTTTTTGTAAAATATTTTAATTAGATTTCATAGCTTACCTTCCCCCAAATTTACGTTTTAACCTCTGTATATATACATAGATAATTATCAAAGATTTTTTAAACGTATTAAGAGACATGTTTCGAAAGTGCAAATCGTATTATCATAGCTAAGAAAAGCGGTTATTTTTTTCAAAAATGAATTTAAAATTCAGTCATAGATATGAAGGGACAGTTTTAACCTGTTTACAAGCTTGTTTGTCCTTTCACGCAGAAAACAATTGCGTTTAACATTCTAATGTTTTAAATATTGCATTCTTACTCATTTTTAAAAGTCACATAACATTAAAAACCCTAGGGAAGTATATAACAAACTTTCCTTTTCGATCGTTTTGAATATTCTTTGTTCACGAAAATAATGTTGCTAAATACATAACATCCACTCTTCTGTGATGTGTTTTACTGAAATAGCCTTCAGCTCGACCTTTTCTCACTAGCTATGCTAACAGGACATTGGCCTATTTGTACATCTAACAAAGACATCGCTATTCTAACGGTCGGAGCTCGTGACCCGCTGTCAGGGATCTATTTTCAGTATTGAGAAAATTATTTTTCCCTTTGAAGGTTATTCATCAATATCAGGTTGCTTCATGTACCTCTTCCTTCTATACGTGATCCGGATTTGGTACGTTTGTTATTTTGCCATTAGATCCGCTTTGTAGTCACTGGTCTGTTATAAACTTTTGTGGACCTAAGGCGCAAAGCGTAGCTGTGTTCCATTCACATGCCTTTATCTACTTCTCGGTAACAGACTACTGTTAAAAAGCATATTTTTTTATCCATGCTAATCTAGATAAACATTAGCAGAAATGATCTTATTACTTGTTCCCTTGTAAGTAGAAGGGAAATAATGGAATACACTGGTCTAAAGCGATAGTCAAATCTTCTAAGAGCTGGTTGCCATATGGATGAAACCAATTTTTTTTTTTTTTTTTTGCATTGCCAGGAGTTGATATTCCGTATAAGAATAGTTTTAAGCATTTTAAAACTGAAATCATTATAAAAAAATATCCCACAAGCTATAAAGTTCAAGAAAAAAATGCATATGACATAAATTTTGTATTTTAACAATATCTACAGTTTTGTGCAGTAAGGTTTTGTCCATCTCTTACGGTTTACCAGTTATGCAAAATTCATTCAGAATAAAGAGGTCTTTAGAGGTCATTTCCAGAATATCTAAGATATATATTTTATTCGTGATGTAAGTATCTTATATACGTTATTTTAGTCAAAATCGTTCGAGCTATTTTTGAGAAAAAAAAATTCAAAAATTTTCCCATGTATAGAGCAGTGTGGGGTGGGGGAATTTTCCTCAAAATCTTCATCCTTGGAGGAGACTAAACTTAAATATCAAATGTGGTATTTTATCGACTTTTTACTTTCTCTATAGGCACTATGTACATAGTATATAGAGAATGTATTGCACTCCACCAAAAAAACCGATACCGAGATTTCACCGGAAATATATGTTTTAGGGTGTCTAAAAAAAGCATTTTCGGAAAAAGGTCGTGTGTATGTAAGTGTTTGTGTGTGTGTGTGTGTGTGTGTGTCCGTGTGTCTGTGAACACGATAACTCAAAAACGAAAAGTAGGTAAAATACCAAACTTGGTATTTAAGTTTAGTATCTTCCAGGGATGCGACACGAAGATTTTGAGAAAAATCCCCTCACCCCCAACTACCCTTTACATGGAACTTTTTTCGAAAAGTTTGATTTTCTTAAAAATGGCTCTAACGATTTTGATTAAAATTTCGTATACTAAAGATATTTATCTGACAAATAAAATGAATATCTTGAATTTTCTGGGAATAGACTCTGAAGAGTAGTTTATTCTGGATGAATTTTACTAAAGTTTGAATAACTGCTAAACCGTAAGAGATGGACAAAAATTTACTACACAAAAAATGTAGAGCACGTTAAAACACACAATTTATGTTAGGTACATTTTTTTCGTGGAGTTCGTCGTTTTTGCGACATTCCTTATTTTTGGTTTCTGCTATGAAAAACATACATTTCTCATACAGGAGTTTGTCAACTGCTGTCCATACAAACAAAGGAACTTCAGTGACAAAGCAACCAGCTTTTGATTATCACTTTAACTTACTTTAATAGTATATGCTTTTTAAGAATAACTGGTTGCAGGGATATAGAGAAAGTCTTGTGAATGGTACACATCAGATGTTTAGTTAACTTGTTCAGACACATACACAGACCTTTTTCTATTATTTTAAACAGGTTCCCTAAACCGCGTATTTCCGGTGAAAGCTGGGCATCAAATTTCTGGATGGATTGCAATATCTTCTCTAACGATGTATCATGTTCTAAGTAGAGGAAATAAAAATATAGGAGTGCCATTTGAAAGTTCATAGTGGAGAGGAGTGAAAGCTAAAATGCAATTAAGACCAGTTTTAAGCTTCTCTAAGTTTGACGTGTTTTTGTATACATTATATTAAATTTAAATTGTTATTTGGACTGGAAAGTTTTGAAATGAAAAGGAATTACAAGAGTCACTCAGAAAGCAACGGCCGATTTGGCATAATAAATAGCAATAATGACTTTATTTACAAAGTTCTCAACGCAATCTTCATTCTGTGAATGCATTTATTGGCACGTGGCACCAGTTTTTCAACCCCGGTGTTATAATTTTCTTATTTTTGTCTTCTCTACACGTACTATGTATATAGTGTGTACAGAAGGTATTGTATTCCACCCAAAAATTCGATACCGAAATTTCAAAGGAAATAGATGTTTTGGGTCCCCCTGAATCCAAAAAAGGCATTTTTTGAAAAAGGTCCGTGTGTGAGTGCGTGTGTGTGTCTGTGTGTGTATGTGTATGTGGACAGCATAACTTTAATACAAAAACACCGTTAAATACCAAACTTGGTATTTAAGTTTGGTGTCTTCCAAGGATGCGATACATTTCAAGAAAATCCCCCCAACCTAAACTACTCTTTACACGGAAAAATTTTCAAATATTTTGATTTTCTCAAAAATGTCTGTAACGATTTTGATTAAAATCCCTTATATTTAAGATATTTACATGAAAAATAAAATGTATATCTTGAATTTTCAGGAAATAGCCTCTAAAGACCTCTTTATTCTGGGTGATTTTTATTGAATTTTGCATAATGGAAAACCGTTAGAGATAGGCCAATACTTAATACACAAAAGATGTACATCACAATAAAACACATACTTTTTGTCACATACATTTTTTCGTGGAGTTAATCGTTTTTGAGATATTCTTTGTTATTGGTTTCAGTTTTAAAAACGTATATTTTTCTCATACAGGAATTTGTCAAGTCCTGTCCATACAAACAAAGGAACTTCAGTCACATAGCAACCAGCTTTTGACTGTCACTTTAACCTATGGTACTCCCTTATTTCGCTTCTACTTACAAGGAGGCAGGTAATAAGACTGTTTCTACTATTTTTTCTCAATTAGGATGAAGTAAATAGAAGCATAAACTTTTTAACAATAATTTGTTGCACATATGTAGAGAAAGTCATGTGAATAGAACACATCAGATTTTTTATTTTATTTATTTATTTTGAATCCCCAAAATGTTCAGTCAGTCGAATTTTATAGACAAATAACACAAGTGAATGTTGATAGTGCAATGAACGAGTCTTCAGGTAATTGAGTATAATTTACGAGTAATCAAGGAAGAATCATATGACCGAAGTGGAAGTTCATCTATCGTTATGGAGAAGTTGGAAGCCAGTGTTTTTAAAAGAATTCCATTCACATGACTTTCTTTAGCTGTTCCGCAAACAAACCTTTTATTCAAAAGATTAACCTGTTATCTACATCATGTTAATCAAGATAAACATTGGCAGCATTAGTCTTATTACTAGCTTCCTTGTAAGTAGAAGAGAAATAAGGGAGTGAACAAACTAAAGCGATAATCAAGTCGCTATGTGAAACAATTGAAATTACATTTCTTTGCTCGCCAGGAGTAAACAAACGAGAGAAAAAAGAAGTCTCCCCTTTGAGAAACGTTTAAGTGACTTAAAATTGAATGCAATAATCCGAAATACCTTGACTACGGTTAACTCCACAAACACACACTCTCCTTCTCTCTCTGTATCTCTCTATCTCTCTCTGTCTCTCTCTCTGTATCTCTCTGTCTCTGAATCTCTCTCTGTATCTCTCTGTCTCTCTCTGTATCTCTCTGTCTCTCTCTGTCTCTCTCTGTATCTCTCTGTCTCTCTCTGTCTCTTTTTCTCTCCCTCTCGCTCTATCTCTCTCTGTATCTCTCTGTCTCTCTCTCTCTGTATCTCTCTGTCTCTTTCTCTCTCTCGCTCTCTCTTTCTCTGTATCTCTCTGTCTCTCTCTGTCTCTCTCTCTGTATCTCTCTGTCTCTCTCTGTCTCCTTGTCTCTCGCTCTCTCTCTGTATCTCTCACTGTCTCTCTCTGTATCTCTCTGTCTCTCGCTGTATCTCTCTCTGTCTCCTTCTCTCTCGCTCTCTCTCTCTGTATCTCTCTATCTCTCTCTGTCTCTCTATGTATCTCTCTGTATCTCGCTCTCTCTCTTTATCTCTCTGTCTCTCTCTCTGTATCTCTCTGTCTCTCTCTGTCTCCTTCTCTCTCGCTCTCTCTCGCTCTCTCTCTGTATCTCTCTGTCTCCTTCTCTCTCTCTGTATCTCTCTATCTCTCTCTGTCTCTCTCTCTGTATCTCTCTGTCTCTTTCTCTCTCTCGCTCTCTCCTTTATCTCTCTGTCTCTCTCTCTGTCTCTCTCTGTCTCCTTCTCTCTCTCGCTCTCTCTCTTTATCGCTCTGTCTCTCTCTGTCTCTCTGTCTCCTTCTCTCTCGCTCTTTCTCTGTATCTCTCTGTGTATCTCTTTGTATCTCTCTGTATCTCTCTGTCTCTTTCTCTCTCTCACTCTCTCTCTGTATCTCTCTATCTCTCTCTCGCTCTCTCTCTGTATCTCTCTGTCTCTCTCTGTCTCCTTGTCTCTCGCTCTCTCTCTGTATCTCTCACTGTCTCTCTCTGTATCTCTCTATCTCTCTCTGTCTCTCTCTGTATCTCTCTCTGTATCTCGCTCTCTCTCTTTATCTCTCTGTCTCTCTCTCTGTATCTCTCTCTGTATCTCTCTGTCTCTCTCTGTCTCCTTCTCTCTCGCTCTCTCTCTGCATCTCTCTATCTCTCTCTCGCCCTCTCTCGCTCTCTCTCTGTATCTCTCTGTCTCCTTCTCTCTCTCTCTGTATCTCTCTATCTCTCTCTCTCTCTCGCTCTCTCCTTTATCTGTCTGTCTCTCTCTCTGTCTCTCTCTGTCTCCTTCTCTCTCTCGCTCTCTCTCTTTATCGCTCTGTCTCTCTCTGTCTCTCTGTCTCCTTCTCTCTCGCTCTTTCTCTGTATCTCTCTCTGTATCTCTTTGTATCTCTCTGTATCTCTCTGTCTCTTTCTCTCTCTCTCACTCTCTCTGTATCTCTCTATCT
The DNA here is from genome assembly GCA_030762935.1 of Hymenopus coronatus. Classification (NCBI taxonomy): domain Eukaryota; kingdom Metazoa; phylum Arthropoda; class Insecta; order Mantodea; family Hymenopodidae; genus Hymenopus; species Hymenopus coronatus. The sequence goes on from CM060891.1 coordinate 22,706,050, forward strand.
CTCTCTCTCGCTCTCTCTCTGTATCTCTCTGTCTCTCTCTGTCTCCTCTCTCTCTCTGTATCTCTCTATCTCTCTCTCTCTCGCTCTCTCTCTGTATCTCTCTGTCTCTCTCTGTCTCCTCTCTCTCTGTATCTCTCTCTCTGTCTCTCTCTGTATCTCTCTGTCTCTTTCTCTCTCTCGCTCTCTCTCTCTGTATCTCTCTGTATCTCTCTGTTTCTTTCTCTCTCTTTCTGTCTCTCTCAGTCACTCTCTCTCTCAGTCTCTCTCTGTATCTCTCTGTATCTCTCTCTCTCTCTGAAGATGTCTTCAGAGGCTATTCCCAGAATACTCAAGATATACATTTCGTTTATCATAAAATATTTTAAAGCTAAGATAATTTAATCAAAATCGTTAGCCATTTTTGAGAAAATAAAAATTTTCGAAAAATATTCCATGTAAAGGTTAGTTGTGTGTGGGGGGATTTTCTTGAAAATCATCATGTCGCATACTTGGAAGATACTGAAGTTAAGTACCAAGAGTGGTACTGCTTTTTTTTTGGAATTAGGGGATCTCAAAACACACATTTCCGGTGAAATCTCGGCATAGAATTTTTGGATGCAATACAATACCTTCTCTATACACTATGTGCATAGTACGTGTAGAGAAAGTAAAAACCAGTGCTTCACTTGGGCACCTTACATGACTTTTTGGAAGGAAACGATTTCCCAGACAATGAAGATCTTAAAGTGGCAGTGACATCTTGGCTCATACCTTTAGCGGTGGAAGAGTATAACATGAAACACCGGTGCCACGTAACAATAAATATATTGTTAGTAATTATAATTACGGTGATAAATAGAGTAAGGTACTTTAACTTTGTAAATAAAGCTTTGTGGTAATATTTTTCGTTATTATTTAGCTATGCCAAATCGTTCGTTACTTTCTGGATGGCCTTCGTGTGTGAGTATGTCAGGCTGGGGAGAAGTGGGTTCACAAAAATATTAATGAACGTGATAGTTAAGTCATGTCTTCTGTAGAAATAAGTTTCCTGATTCCGGTAGCTGCGGTCAAAATATTTTTCTTGTCTTTCGTTTAGAAAGGAAGCAAAACCTTTAATACTGTACTGGTTATGTAACTAAGAAAAGCTAAAAGTGTATACATTGCTAGTCAGATACATATTACTATGCCCCTTTACTCCAGTGACATCTGTTGTCAACAACGGAATGCAAATAGTTACATAGAGAGAAGGAATGATCCACGATCGTCCGCTTGCTGAAATCTGTGTTTCATTTTCTCTATAGTAAACAAAAGAAGGTTTGTATACCACTCAAAATCTGATGTGTTCCATTCACATGACTTTCTTTACATCTCTGTATCGTTAATAAGCTTATTGTTCCATCTACTTCATGCTAATCGAGATAAACATTAGCATAAATGCTCCTATCACTTAGTTACTTATAAGTAGGAGGGAAATAATGGAATACATTAGGCTAAACCGACCGTCAAATGTTTGAAAATGTAGTTGCTATGGGATTAAAATCCGTTTCTTTGCGTGGCCAGGAATTTACAAGTCCCCTCATGAGAAAAGTTTTAAGTATTTTAAAATTGAAACCAGTAACACGGAATATCTCGCAAACGGTCAACTCTGCGAAGAAAAATGTATATGAAAAAATATAAATTGTGTGTTTTTGGGAGATCTACATTTTTTGTATAGTAAGCTTTGGTCTATCTCTTAAGGTTTACCACCTAGGCAATATTCAGAAAAATTCACACAGAATAAAGAGGTCTTCAGAGGATATACCCAGAAAATTCAAGATATACATTTTATTTGTCATGTGAATTCTTGTAAGAGATTTTAATCAAAATCGTTAAATTGTTGCCATCCCTAGAAGATACTGAACTTAAATATCAAATGGTATTTAACGGACTTTTCGCTTTTGAGCTATGCTGCCCATAGACACAAACGAACATGTTTGTAAAAAAGTTTTTGGGGGGAATTCAAGGTGTGTCAAAACATGCATTTTCGGTGAAATCTTGGTATCGAATTTTTGGGTGCAATACAATACCTTCTTTACACACTATGTACATAGTACGTGTAGAGAAAGTAAAAATTCGATATCGAGATAATAAGAAAATTACGAGTTTTGAGTTCCACAGAACTCTTCTCAAAAAAAAAAAACACTTTTAGAGAAAGCTAAGTCCCAGCCTACATGTGTCTCTTAGTGTGTGTGGTATGTGCATAACCCAAAAACATTGGATAATTATATAACCTATACTTAATTAAGATTTTCACAAAATTCCCGAAACTGTACCATCCTTAAAATTAAACCTCAGTTACCATTGAGAACTTTTGTTTTGCCTTTTTAAACTCTAAGAAAGTGTTAAACTGATTCTTACTGAAATAAGTATGTTTCAGTTATTTAAATAGAGAAAAATATCGCGGTGGGTATGTAAGTAATTCACAAGCACACAAATAGTCTGTCTATATACCTAAAAGTATTCTAGATTACACTAAATTCAATAATAACAAAGTGAACTTCACAGCTATTTACGGAAAATACAAGACGTAACTTTATTATTCATTTCAATAACTGAAACATCTTATTTTAATAAAAATCGGATGAACACCTTCTGAGAATAAAAATATAATAAAAATTTCTCAATGGCATTGAGGTCTTTTTGCGTAGTTCCTTATAAGAAGAAGAGAAATAAGGGAAAACACTAACTAAAGCGACAATCTTTTAAAATGTGGTTTCTATGTGATTGAAAATCGGTTATGTTTGCATGGTCAGTAGTAAAACAAAATGGCAAATGAAGGAAAACGTCATATGATACTTTGATTACTTCTACAGAAAATGTGTCGTAACCTAATAAATTTAACATTGGAGAGTTGATTTAATTTCCTATGACAATCAGTAACCAGTCACTGAAATGTCTGCTACCGTGAACAGTTGAGAATGGAAGGTAAGGTTTTGGAAACCATTGAAATAGGACACATATGGAGGCGGGGCAGGCAAACAGACGGAGTATCTGGAAAAAAATTAAGAACTGCATCTGTAATATTGACAGCAAATAATTGCGTAATGCACGGAGAAGGTTTCAGTGGAAGTACAGTCTAGGCTAAAATCGGAGTGGAGTATGGAACAATACGTTAAAACAGGAACCAAACTCATTAGAGAGGGGCTCGCGGGGATTAAACTATGATGGTAAAAATCACTGACGAGAATGGTATGAGAATCTGCCCCATTTGCGAGGAGGAAGAGTCGTGGACCCATATCTTGGTAAGATGTAGGGGTACGGAGGAATGGAGGGAAAGGTATTTACCGCGATCCTTTACCACCGCGAATGTAGAGTTAGAAGCATGTTGGACGCTACTGGCAGGCACTGAAAACGCAGACGGGCTAGGTAAACTTCTACTTAAGGCAATATAGTGAAATCTCAGAAGGCTGATAACAGGGAAGAGATAAACAAAAGTTATTTTACATATATTTTGTCTTTTTTTCGGTAGTTGATTTGTAGTTGTTTCCTCTTAAGTGTATTTGTTTAATATAATAGGGTACATTACTACATTTCAATACAGTTTATTCTGCGTTGTAACTTGCTGTATTTGAATATCTTTGTCCTTTTATTTTCGTGTTTACTCTTTTAATTTTTTGTTTTTTAATATTGCTTAATTTTTTGTGTATTGCAAGAGCAGGTGCGATTGATGAAATATTTATATTGTTATTTCAATACCATCTATCGATTCATGGCCTTTCCGGGGGGCTTCCAAAGGAGCTGGAGTACTCAACTGTTTTGTCATTTTATGGACTAGAGAAGACTTGGAAATTGTTCCCAAAGTGACACAAAGATCTAAACGGAATGAGGAAAAGAGATAAGAAAATATTGGACCCCGGAAGAGGGGAAGCTAGTACTGTTAGATAAGAGACCACAAAAAGATTAGTAGTAACAGTTATGGGTAGTTAAAGTGGCATGGAAGAAGTGTCGTTTATATATGGCATTTAGAACCATTTATTAGAAAACCGAAAATTCCAACAAATGTTCCATGTTAAGGGTAGTTTGGGAATGGGTAAATATTTTTACGACGAAGATAATAAACTTAAACACCAAGTTTGGTACTTAACGGTATTATCCGTTTTGAGTCATGCTGTCCACACACACACACACACATGCACACACTTACTACTAGGCGACCCGATGGACGAGTTTTCTCCAGGTTATCTGCTTTCCACCGCCATCACATTCCACCGGTGCTCCATCCTCATTCCATGTATTATCAGTGTAATCGCCTGCGGTGCCATAATAGTAGAAGCGGGGTTAAACACTGTACAAAACCCACACACATGCTCGTGCTCGAATATTTCTCTACAAATGCTCTTTTTTAATTCAGGGGGTCTCAAAACATGTATTTCCGGTGAAATCCCAGTTTCTATTTTTTGTGTGAAATGTAATACCTTTTCTACCTACCACGTGCATTGTACTAGAGAAAGTAAAAAAATGTGCTGTGTTCTATTCACATGTCTTTCTCTACCTATTCCGTAAACTATTCCTACAAATGCGTACTCTTCTATTTACTTTTTTTCTATCAATACATACATTAGCAGATATGGTTTTAACACTTAAAATTATTTTCCAATTGCCAGGATCATATCAGTGCACCCGGTGTGCCGAAATTTCATCCCGTAGGAGTTCTTTTGCATGCCAGTAAATCTACTGACAGTTTTACCACTTAGTTCCTTATAAGCAGAAGGAAATAAGGGAATGCACAACGCTAAGGCGATAGTCAAATGTTTTAAAACCGTTCGCAATGTAGGTAATTGAAATTCAGGAGTAAAACAAAAGAAAACATGAATGACAAATTTCCGTTCGAGAAAGGAATAAGTACTTATTTTAAAATGTAACATACAACAAGGAATATCTCGGAAGTGGTATCTCCACAGGAAAACCTGAGCAGGGCATAGATTGCGAATTTTAACGAGATCTACATTTTCTTGTGCAGTAAGTTCTTGTCTATTTCTTATGGTTTAGCAATTATGCATCATCTAGAATGGAAAGATCTTCAGAGTATATTCCTAGAAAAATCAATTTATGCAATTTGTTTGTCATGGTTTTTAATATATATACTTTAGTCAAAACGCTACAATTTTGGGAAAATCAAATGTTTCAAAATTTTTTCCACGTAAAGAGTAGTTTGGGGAGGGGAGAATTTCCCCAAAATGTTCGTGTCGCATCCTTGGAAGATACTAAACTTAAATACTAAATTTGGTATTTTACTGATTTTTGTTTTTGAGTTATCGTTTACAGACACACAGACATACACATACACACACGCACACACACACGCACCTTTTTCTACAAATCATATGTGTTCCATTCCCATGATTATCTCTAGTTGTTCCAAAAACAGTTTTCTTATTCTTTTTCTACATTACAATAATCAAGATAAATATTACCAAAAATGGTTTTATTACTTACTCTGTAAGTTGAAGGCAAATAAGCGAATGCACGGGCTAAAGTGATAATAAAATTCTTTAAAAGTCAGTCGCTATGTGAAACAATTGAAATACGCTTCTCTTTGCTTGACGAGATAAATAAATGAGTGACGAAAAGGAAGATCGACTTCCCGTTTGAGAAAGGTCTAAGCAGCCTAAAACTGAAACGAACTACTCGGAATATCTCTAAAACGGTTCACTCTACAAAAGAAAAAGTATATGACTTAAATTGTGTGTTTTAACGAGATTTTCATTTTTTGTGAAGAAAGTTTTTGTCGATCTCTTACAGTTAACCAGTTATACAAACGTTATACAAAGGACATCCAGAATGAAGCGATCTTCAAAGAATTCCCAGAAAATTCAATTGTCATAAAAATTCGTTTTTCACGAAAATAGTTTAAACATATTAAAAAGTTTAATCAAAATCGTTATAGCCAGTTTTGAGAAAATAAAACTTATCGAAAAATGTTTCATGTAAGGGTAGTTGGGGTGAGGTGATTTTCTTGAAAATCTTCGTGGTATCTTTGGAAGATACTTAAGTTAAATACCACAGTTTGACTGCCCACAAACACACACACACACACACACACACATATTTACACAAACACACACAAGCAGACACACAGGAACATGTTTCTAAAAAAAATTTTTTTTTTTAATTCAGGGAGTCTCAAAATATGTGTTTCCGGTGATATCTCGGTATCGAATTTTGGGTGGAATACAATACCTTCTCTATGTACATTGCACATAGTATTAGAGAAAATAAAAACGTGTTTTTTTTTGTTTTTTTATACTATACCCTAAAAAGTAAATTTTCGGTGAAATCTCGGTATTGAATTTTTAGGTGGAATGCAATACTTTCTCCACCTATTGTCTATGAAAGTGGAGAAGAAAAAGTTAAAGAGAAAATAAATATACACACTGATTCACTAGCCCTATAGAATAACTTTCACACTAGGTATTTTAATGTTTTCTGTCTGGGCTCTATTTTTGTGTCCATCTATTTCCTTCTCCCTTTCTGCTTCATTCCCCTTTCCAATTTCTCCTCCTCATACCCCTTTCACTGTCTACTCTTCTCCTTTATATCTCATTCCTTTCTCATTCCTTTTTTACTTTCTCTACACGTACTTTGTACATATACAGTGTATAGAGAAAGTATTACATTCCACCCAAAATTTTGATACCGAGATTTCACCATAAATACGCGTTTTTGGGTCCCCTGTGTCCAAAAAGAAACATTTTTAGAAAAAATTCCGTGCGTGTGTCTGTGTGTGTGTGTGTCCGTGTGACTGTGAACACGATAACTCAAAAACAAAAATTCGGTAAAATACCAAACTTTGTATTAAGTTTAATATTTTCCAAGGATGTGACACGAAGATTTTCAAGAAAATCCCCCACCCACAACTACCCTTTACACGGAACATTTTTCGAAAATTTTTATTTTCTCAAAAACGGCTCTAACGATTTTGATTAAAATGCCTTATGTTTAAGATATTTTTATGACAAACAAAATGTGTACTTGGATTTTTTGGGAATAACCTCTGAAGACCTCTTCATTTTGGATGTCTTTTGTATAATTGGCAAACCGTAAGAGATATACATTAACTAACTTCACAAAAAATGTAAATCTCATTAAAACACACAATTTATGTTTTATATATATATATATATATATATATATATATATATATTTATTTCAAGATATTCGGGATTATTGGTTTCAATAACCTTTCTCAAACGGTAAAACATATTTCTTCTCGCTTCTCGTTTGTTTATTCCTGGCAAGCAAAGATATCGGAATTTCAATTGTTTCACATAATGGCCAGCTTTTAAAGGGCGACACTGTCGCTCTAGCCTGTGCATTTTCTTACTCTCCTTCTACTTACAAGGAACCAAGTAATAAGGATATTTCTGCTAATATTTGTTGGGATTATCATAGAGTAGATGGAAGAATAAACTTTTTAACAACAATTTGTTGCAGAGATATAGAGAAAGTCGTGTAAATGGAACACATCAGATTTTTTCTCCAGCTTTCTCTTCTATTTAATCTCATCTTATCTTGGTCTTTCTTCCTTTGAAACTCTGTCCTCTTCAATGTTCCTAATGCTTCCGCTCCGTCTCTCCGTGTAATTTGCATGTCATGTAATGTTTTTAAACAGTTAATGGCGGCAGTGTAATAAAACGCAAAGAAAAAAAAAAGGGGGTTTAACAGTACGCTAACCTGTGTTTCTTCCTTATGCTTGGAATGCCTTTGAAACTGTTTTCGTGGCAACCAGTTTACGTACATGATTTATGCTAACGAAAAAGAAATCTTATGTGTTACAATCACATGACTTTCTCTACACATGTGTAATAAATTATTGTTAAAAAGCTGATTCTTCTATCTACATCATGCTAATCGAGATAAACATCAGCAGAAGCCGTCTTTGTTAGTTGGTTCCTTGTAATTAAAAGGGAAAAAAATCTAATGTGTTCCATTCACGTAATGTCCTCTTCCGCAAACAACCTTTTATCCAAAGATTAATCTGATATCTCATCTTATTACTAGCACCTTGTAAGTAGAAGAGAAATAAGAAAATACACAGGCTAACGCGATAGTCTCCTTTAAAAGCCGGTCGCTGTGAAACAATTTAATCTCTTTGACTGCCAGGAGTAAACAAACGAGAAACGAGAAGAAAAATCTGATATATTATACTCACATGAATTTCTCTAGCTATTCTACAAACTTCATACATAAAATTCTTCTTCTTTCTGCACCTTGCTAATCGTGGTACTCATTAGCACAATGTTCTTATTATTTAGTTGCGTATAAGTAGGAAGAAAATAAGGGAATACACTAGGCTAAACCAATAGTCAAATGTTATAATCGCTATGCGATTGTCATTACAAATCGCTTCTTTTCTTGGCCAGGAGTAGAACAAAAGAAAAACGGACACCCCCGTCTGAGAAAAGTAGAAGTACTTTACAACTGAAACTAATAACAATGAAAACGCTAAGCTCCACGAGAAAAATGTATATGACATAACTTGTGTATTTTAACAAGACCTACACTTTATATATAGTAAGTTTTTGTCTATCTCTTACGGTTTACTAGTTATGCCAAATTAAGCAAAATTCATCCAGAATAAACAGGCCTTCAGAAGCTATTCCCAGAAAATTCAAGATATACATTTTATTTGTTAGGTAAATATCTTTAATATATGATATTTTAATCAAAATCGTTAAAGCCATTTTTAAAAAAATCAAAATTTTCGAAAAATGTTCCATGTAAAGGGTAGTTTGGGGTGGGGGGATTTTTCTCAAAATCTTCGTGTCGCATCCCTGGAAGATACTAAACTTAAATACCAAGTTTGGTATTTTAGCTACTTTTCGTTTTTGAGTTATCGTGTTCACAGACACAGACACACGGACCTTTTTCTGAAAATGCTTTTTTTGGATACAGGTGGTCCTAAAACATGTATTTCCGGTGAAATCTCGGTATCGACTTTTTGGGTGGAATGCAATACATTGTACATATGGGGCTAGAGAAAGTAAAAATGGCTAACTCCACAAAAAAGAAATTATATAACATAAATTGTGTGTTTTACTGAGACTATGAGCAGACTATGATTCATGTAACAATTTTCCACTTGTGTCTTTGAATAATAAGAAAAGAAATTAATGCTGTATTGCGAAGAATTCGGAATAACAAACTTATGTTTGAATGTGATTCAGTTATATCTCTTACCGTTTGCCAGTTGTAGAAAAGTTTTCCAGAAAGAAGAAGACTTCATAGGCTATTCCCAGAAAATTCAAGATAAACATTTCATTTGTCATAAAAGTATCTTATACATAAGCCATTTAAAGGGTAGTTGGGTGGGGGGGGGGTTTTCTTGAAAATCTTCCTGTCGCATTCTTGGAAGATAAACCTAAATACCAAGTTTGGTATTTAACGGACTTTTCGTTTTTGAGCTATGCTGTCCACAGACACACACAGGCACACATACACATGGATGTTTCTGTGTTTGTAAATGTGTATATGTCTGCGTATGTACAAGGAAAACGTTAAAAAATAAATGTAGGAAACTGGAAAAACAGATGAAAAAGGAATACAGCGCCGGAGTCCTGACACGTCTCCGGAACTGTATTTCTTTTTCTTTACAAAAAAAAAAGCATATATTTCCGGTGAAATCTCGGTATCAAACTTTGGGTGCAATACAATACATTGTCTATACACTACAAACATAGTATGTGTAGAGAAAGTAAACATGTTTAATAGTGCGCTAACCTGTGCTTCTTCCTTATATTTGGAATGCGACTGAACTGTTTTCGTGGCAACCGGTTTACGTACATGATTAATGGTAACGACAAATTAAGAATTCATCCTATACAAGTATTGTAAATAATGTATTCTGTCAAGGATATGCTTACAGGCTTTTACGCAACATTAAAAGGATAATAAGCGAGATGTTGAGCTTTTTGGGAGGTCCAATTACAGCACCGTATCTTTGGAGATGGTAATTAACCTGCCAAATAGCATTTTCTAATTGGATTACCAAGCGCCATGACAGTGGATTACGTACTTGAGCCCTATGCAATCATTCTATCATATTTACTTTCTCTACATGTACTATGTACATAGAATATAGAGAAGGTATTGTATTGCACCCAAAAATTCGATACCGAGATTTCACCGGAAATGAAATACCTACACATTTTGGGACCCCCTGAATAAAAAAATGAATTTTTAGAATAATGACCTGTGTCTGTCTGTCTGTCTATTGTGTGTGTATATGTGTGTGTCTGTAGATAGCACAGCTCAAAAACGAAAAGTCCATTAAATACCAAACTTCCAAGGATGCGACACGAAGATTTTTAAGAAATTCCCCCAGCCCAACTACCTTTATATGGAAAAAATTTTCGAACATTTTGATTTTCTCAAAAATGGCTCAAACGATTTGACCATAATCTCTTATATTTAAGATATTTACATGACAAATAAAAAATATATCTTGAATTTTCTGGAAATAGCCTGTGAAGATACCTTTATACTGGATGAATTTTGCGAAATTTTGCATTACTGGTAAACTGTAAGAGATAGATAAAAACTTACTACACAGAAAATGTATGTCTCTTTAAAACACAGAATTTATGTCATGTACATGTTTTTCGTGACATTCATTGTTATTGTTTTTGATTTTAAACTGTTCTCATACAGGAACTTGTTAACTCCTGGCCACGCAAAAAACCGGATTTCAATCCCATAGCAACCACATTTTAGAACTGTCGGTTTAGCTTAGTGTACTCCCTTATTTCCCATCTACATACAAGGAAGCAAGTAATAAGACCAGTTCTGCTAATGTTTATCTAGATTAGCAGGACGTAGGTAAAGAATAATCTTTTGTAAAGAGAAAAGGTTTGTAAATGGGACACATCAGATTTTTTACTTTGTCTATACGCACTATCTACATAGTGTATAGAGAAGGTATTGCACCCCAACCAAAAATTCGATACCGAGGTTTCACTGGAAATATATGTTTTAGGGTCCCCAATACCCAAAAAAAGCATTTTCACAAAAAGGTCCGTGTCTGTGTGTGTGTGTCTGTGAACACGATAACTCAAAAACGAAAAGTAGCTAAAATACCAAACTTGGTATTTAAGTTTAGTATCTTCCAGGGATGCGACACGAAGATTTTGAGAAAAATTCTCCAACCCCAAACTACCCTTTACATAACTTTTTTCGAAAATTTTGATTTTCTCAAAAATGGCTCTAACGATTTTGATTAAATTGTTGTATATTAAAGATATTTACCTGGCAAATAAAATGTATATCTTGAATTTTCTGGGAATAGCCTCTGAAGAGTAGTTTATTCTGGATGAATTTTACTGAATTTTGAATAACTGCTATACCGTAAGAGATGGACAAAAACTTACTACACAAAAAATGTAGAGCACATTAAAACACACAATTTATGTTATATACATTTTTTCGTAGAGTTCGTCGTTTTTGAGACATTCCTTATTTTTGATTACTGCTATGAATCACATACATTTCTCATACAGGAATTATTCAACTGCTGTCCATACAAACCAAGGAACTTCAGTGACGTAGGAACTCGCTTTTGACTATCACTTTAACCTATGGTAGTCCCTTATTTCACCTCTACTTATAAGGAAGCAAGTAATAAGACTATTTCTGCTAATTTTTTTCTGATTAGCATAAAGTAAATAGACGTATAAGCTTTTTAAGAATAATTTGTTGCAGGGATATAGAGAAAGTCGTGTGAATGGTACACATCAGATTTTTTCAGAGGGTCTCGAAACATGTTTCAGGTAAAATATCCGTTCTTTTCTCTACTACCTACTGGATACGTGGTAGAGAGTGTAATAAAAGCCGCGATCCCAAACCATTGCGACTGCTCCTGAGTAAGGTTAATTTAGACTGCTTTACTCTGTCACTAACAAACATAATTAAATGAATGAACCGAGCCTTTGCTTGTCTCAAATGATAGGGCCCCCACTGATATAAAGAGATATGAGTAGCTTGGCCAGCATCGTCAGAAGCAATTCTACCGCTCAAGAGAAGCTACATCTTCAGATGTTAAAATACATGATAAAACAACCAGAAATTAACACGATTTTGTATAAATAAATAATAACGAAAGCTATCAACACAAAACTGTATTTACAAAGTAACAGTACCTTAATTTATTTGTCAACGCAATCACCATTCTGTCAATATATTTATTGTTACGTGGTACCAGTTTTTCAACGTCGCTGTTATTCTTTTCTATCGCCAAATAACTTATTCGTTGTTGCTTTCTTTACACGTCCTATGTGCAGAGTATATAGAGAAGGTATTGCATTTCAGTCAAAAATTCGATACCAAAATTTCACCTGAAATACACGTTTTAACATCCCTTGTATCCAAAAATATTATTTTCAGAAACCCGTGTGAATGTGTGTCCGTGTGTCTGTGAACACGATAAGTCAAAAACGAAAAGTCGGTGAAAACTAAACTTGGTATTTAGGTTTAGTTAGGGATGCGACATGAAGATACATAGAAAAAATTTCGAAAATTTTGATTTTCTCAAAAATGGCTCTAACGATTTTGATTAAAATACCGCGTAGGTATTTTTATGGAAAATACAATGTATATCTTAAGATAAGAGATAGAAAAACACTTATTTCACAAAAAATGTAGATTACTAACACACAATTTACGTCATATACGTTTTTTTTCGTTGAATTGACCATTTCTGAGATATTCCTTGCTATTTGTTTCAGATGTAAAATACTTGAACTTTCCTCACACGGAAAGTTGTAAATTCTCGACCCTGCATAGAAATGGATTTCATCCACATGGCAACCGGCTTTTAAAATATTTGACTATCATTTTGGCCTAGTGTGTTCTCTTATTTTCCTTCTACTTACAAGGAAGCAAGTAATTAAGACAGTTCCTGCTAATGTTTATCTCGATTATCATAAAGTAGATAGAAGTGTATACTTTTTAACAATAATTTGTTACAGCGATGTAGAGAAAGTCATGTGAATGGAATATCAGATTTTCTTGAATGAACAAAATGTTTGCCAATCGAATTTTATAGGCAAATAACGCAAGTGTATAGAGATAATACAATGAACGAGTCTTCAGTGAGGAAATGGCGCATAATTTACGAGTAATCAAAGATGAACAAGTGTGAACGAAAAAGGCCGGATTGGAAAAGATCGATTGTAATGGAGGGGTTAAAAGCCAATGTTGATAAAGTCATTCAGAAAAACCGTTGTTTCACTTGGACACCGTACATGACTTTTTGGACGGAAAACATTTATCAGCCATGAAGACCTCAAAGTGGCAATGATAGACTGGCTCAGATCTTTAGCGGTGAAAGAGCAAAACATCTGCGTTGAAAAATAGATCAAGATATTTGTAAATAAAGTTTTGTGTTGATAACTTTCGTTATTATTTACTTATGCCAAATCGTCTGTTACTTTCTGAATGGCCTTTATAAAGAGATTTGTGCCACTCAAAGTTATTAAAAAAAAGTTATGTGTACAATTCACATGACTTTCTCTACATCTGTGAAACAATATATTGTTGAAGAGATTATCCTTCTATTTCATGCAAATCCAGATGAAATTAGCAAAATTGGTCTTATTACTTGCTTCTTTGTAAGCAGAAAGGAAATAAGGGAGTACACTAGGCTAAAGCGATAGTCAAATCTTTTAAATTCTCATCGCTACGTGATGAAATGCCTTTGTTTTTATGGCCAGGAGACGACAAATTCCCATATGAGAGTATTAAGTATTTTAAAGCTGAAACCAATAACAAGGATTATTTCTGAAACGGTTCAGTTCTTAAATAATAATAATAATAATAATAACAATAAAAAGTATACGATATAAATTATGTGTTATAACAGAATCTACAGATTTGTTTGATCTGTCATGTAAATATATTTCATATATCGTTTTAGCTGTTTTTGAGAAAATCAAAATTTTCGATTTTTTTTCCGATATAAAGGGTAGTTTAGGGTGTGGAAATTTTCTTGAAAATCTTCGTGTCGCATCTTTGGGAGATACTAAACTTAAATCCAAGTTTGGTATTTAATGGGCTTCTCGCTTTTGAGCAGACACACACACGCACACACACTGACCTTTTTCTAATAATGCTTTTTTTTTTGATTCAGTGGGTCTCAATATATACGTGTACGGAAAGTATAAGTTTGTGTTCCATTCACAAGGCTTTCTCTACATGTTCTGCAATCAAACTATTTTTACAAAACACTTTTTTATTTACTTCATACTAATCGAGACAAACATTAGCATAAATTGTCTTATTACTTGCTTCTTTGTAAATAGAAGGGAAATAATGGAATATACCAGGCTAAAAAGACAGTAAAATCTTTTAAAAGCTGGTTGCCTGGTGGTTGAAATAAGGTTTTTTCTGCAGTAAGTTTTTGTCTAGCAGGCGACGCCGTGGCTGAGTGATTCGACCGCTCGCCACCTATCTAGGCGCCCCGGGTTCGATCCCATGCGCCCGCAAGTGGAATTTGTGGTGAACGAAACGGCATCTGGGCGGGTTTTCTCCGGGTCCTCCAGGTTTCCCCGCCACTCATTCCACCAATTGCTCTATCATCACTTTTCTTATCATCCACTTCCTCACGCTCATGCTTGGCTCGGCCCGACCACTCGTTGCTGGTTCTCCATTCTGTGGTTTCGTACCGTTGACTCTCACTTGTCAGTCCTAAATATGGGGAAGGTAAGCCGAGTACGAAAAATCGTTTTTGTCTATCTCTTACGTTTATCAGTTAGGTAGAATTCAGCAAAATTCATCCAGAACGAAGAGCTCTTCGAAAGCTATTCCCAGCAAATTCAAACTATACATTTTATTTGTTATGTAAATATATTTAATATTAGGTATTTTAATCAAAATCGTTTGAGCCTTTTTTGAGAAAACCAATATTTTCGATGTAAAGGGTAGTTTAGGGTGGGTGAATTTTTACAAAATCACCGTGTCGCATGCTTGAAAGATACTAAACTTAAATACTAAGTTTGGTATTTTACTGACTTTACGTTTGTGAGTTATCGTGTTCACTCACACACACACACACACACACATTGACCTTTTTTCTAAAAATGCTGTGTTTGGATTCAGGGGCACTAAAACCTGTGTTTCCGGTTAAATCTCTCCTGAACTTCGCATTCCATTTACCCCAAACACATAGATCGGGAACAGGGCCCAAACATATCGGCGGATCCAAAACATGCATTTTAGGAGCTTAGAGCAGAGAAACGTTTAGTACAAATTCTTAATATAATCACGCATAGCTTAAAGATAGAACAGATATTAACTTTCATAATGGTCTATAAACCGATATTTAACGTCTGAAAATGAAGATTAGATAAGCAGTAATAATTACACACCAGGGTATGAGGTGATATAATATGAACAAAAGCAGTGAGATAAAACGGTCAAAGCGATAAAATAAAATACTCAAGAATGGTGAAACAAATCTCATGTGTTCAATTCCCATGAATTTCTCAAGCTATCCTGCAAACAAATTATCCTTAAAAAATCTTCTACTTCTACCGACTGCATGTTAATCAAGACAAACATTAACAAAAAGAATCTTGTTACTTATTCCCTTGCAGAGATTACACTAATCTAAAGCGATAGTCAAATATTTTAAAAACTGAAGAAAACATTCAAATTCCGTTCTCTTTACATGCTGAGAAGTAAAAAATTCAAACGACTTCCCATTTGAGAAAAGTATAAGTATTGGCAAATTTAAACTAATAACTAGGAATATGTCGAAAACGGGGGAAAAGCTCTCAGATATAAAAAAACTATGTGTTTTAACAAGATGTACATTTCTTTGTGTAGTAAGTTTTTGTCTATCTCTTACGATTTGCCAGTTTTACAAAAGTTTCAGAAAATTTAAGCTATATATTTCATTTTTCATGAAAATATATTTAACTTATGGTATTCTAATAAAAATCGTTAGAGCCATTTTTGACAAAATGAAAATTTTCAAAAAAATGTTTCATGGTTTAGGGCGCCGGGTCCTGAAAATCTTCTGTCGCATCCTTGGAAGAAACTGAACTTAAATGCTAAACATTGTATTAACCCGAATTTTCGTTTTTGAGTTATGCTGTACACAGACACTTACACACTGACCTTTTTCTAAAAATGCTTTTTGGGGGTTGGGGTCCTCAAAACATGCATGTACGGTGACGGTTCCGTATTGAATTTTGGGTGGAATACAATATGTTCTCTACCTATTATGTACGTTGAACATGCGTGATCGAGAAAGTAAAAATTAAGAAAATAGAAGTATACGCTTTTGTAAGAATAGCTTGTGTAATCGAAACTTTAATTCGAATCTACTCTTTAAGTAAGCGTAAAGAAATTAAAAAGTTTAAAAGGCTTTTCCTCTGCAGAGCTTTCTCGCCAGGGTTCAAAACATGAGATGCGCCTTCAGCGGCCTTCCATTACAAGACATGAGTCATAAGCACTCCACAAAGCACTAAAGTCAAGCTACAAAAGAATTAATTAATGCCTTACAAATTGTGCAAGGAATGCATTACCGTCATATTTTCTGCGTGTTTCACGACACGTTGCTCATTGCTAACTCTCCGAACACATCGAAGCTTTCATCAGATTTTTCGTTATTACTATTTAGTTATGCCAAACATGCCTTTCTTTCTGGATCGCTCTCGTACTTCTTGTTATTTCTAAGAAAGGGACAATGGTGTCCCATAACTTAGAAGCGAGTTTCAAATCATTACGTAACTCAGTAAGTATGATGAAACCTACAGAAGCTATGTTTTTGTCACACACTTAATTTTTTTTCAGCAATACATAACCTTGAATATTATCAAAGACCCATCTTAAGAATGTTACAGTGTCTTGTTTTTAGGCTTAACAGATATCAAGAGTGTTTCATAAAATTGTACACATCCTTCCTACGTAGACTTAAAAGTTTAAAATCTTCAGATAAAACCTGAAAAGGTATATATTTCAAAGGGAGCCCTCAAATCTTTATAAGCGAGAAGTTATGTCAAGATAATGCGTGTATCCGCAGTTTTTCCCCCCAACTTTAAATGGGTTTCCGCAGCGTAAACATCCGAAAGAGGACATGGCCAACCTCGGCTGTCGACATAAAAGTCACCTAAATAGGAAATTCCTAAATTCCTTAATGTTTTAAGGCGCCTATGTCACAATATATTATTAATCACGCTATAAACGAAACATATAGAAAATTTAAGAACAACATTAATCAAACTATAGGATAATGTGTTCATGGTAGGCATTATTTTCGTGCTAAATAACTTGTCTGCACAACATATGGCCCGCGGGCCACTTTTGGTCCGTCCGCCTGTTTAAATTGCTTAATACAAGGAATAATTAAATTAGTAAAATGTAATATAGAGAGAATTTAAGAGAGGAAAAGTGTAATATAGAATACAGAAGATACAATTGGAAGGAAGAGTATTGCAATAAGTTTAGGCAGACATTAAATTCTAATTATGGCCAGCTATGTCAGTGTGGAATAAGTTATATAACAAAAGAACAAGAAACTGAAAGTGGCGTGAATATTCTAAATAAATGTTAAGAGCTGGGGAGGAAATGAAAATGAAAAAGAGGTTCTATAAAAGAGACGAGGGCTGTTTGATGGAATGTAGAGTAACTAAAAGACAAGTCCAATAGTTGCTGAAAAATTGGAGGGAATTTGAGATATTTATAATTAAAGTAAGAGTATATGCAAGGGAGGGATTTATATAATTCATTACTAGAACAAAAGAAAATAAGCGGTAGAAAAAAACATGAAAGTAATTTGATTCGGGTCCTAAATGAAAATATTGTAAATTAGGTGTGAAAGGCTATTAAAATCAATGTAAGACATGAATCATATATTATTTAAATGTAACGGGACTGAAGTTTGGAGAAAGCAGTACATTAATTTACAAATGGTTTAAGATAAAAATGTAACGGTAGTTGAAATGTTTCAAAAAGAAGATTGGACAATTCTTATATAAAGTGAAAAATAAATGCGTATGGACAGTAAACAGACAAAATGGTGTAACAAACTAGAATTAAGAAACTATTGTAAAATATGAGTATGACCGGTAAAGAGCCAGGGATGAACAGCGGTTATATTCACCTGTATACAGCCTAGCATAAATAAGTAAAAAGAAAAAAGATATATACATATAGAGAGATAGAGAAAGAGTGAGAGAGAGGTCGTCTCCTTAGCGCGGCTGCTTCCCAAGCGAGAGACCTGGGTTCGATTCTCGGTACCGGTGTGGGGAGACCTGGTCCGGGTGCACTCAGCCTCGTGAGGTCCGTGGGGGCTCAATTGAGGAGCTCTTCATTGAGAAGTAGCGGCTCCGACCGCTGGCCGGGAGGGACTCGAGGCGCTGATCACGTCTCACCCTCCAGCACTGCTCCCCATTAATGACGCCTTCGGGCCGAGATGGGGAATGCAGCGGCCGGGCGGTAGGCCTTGGTCCCTTGTGATCTGTTGAGCCATGGAGTTTTTAATATAGAGAGGAGGCGGCGTCTGGGGGGATTATTATTGGTCCTCCAGTTTCCCCCGCCACTCATTCTACCAATTGATCCATTATCACCTTTCCTATTATTCATTTCGATTGTATTTCATTTCACCCACTTCCTCAAGCTTATGCCTCGCTACAGACCGACCACTCGTTCCAGGTTTTCCACTCTGTGGTTTCGTGCCGTTGGCTCCCCGACAGGCTTCTGACCCCTAGGCATCCACTTGTCAGTCCTACATTACGGGGAGGGTAAGCCGACTAAGAAAAAACCCTTATATAGATAGTAATTTACAAGAGTTTTATTCTATTCTGGATTAGGATAAACATATGTTTTTTGGATGCTGATTACCAAGTATTCTGTATGTTGGGAGCATTATACTTGTGTCACGAGCATGAACAAAAGAAAGCAGCGTTCAACTTGAAGCATATAAATTCAGAGGTGGTATTAAGAATGACCATTTCAAACATAATACCTAACTTTGATCAAATACGAAGTCAAAACAAAGAAATGCAATATATCACCTTGAACTGTTAAGAAGTGTATTTGTATATTTAAACTATTTCGGCACAATATTTAGTAAACTTTAAATTTATATTTAAATATTTTTGTTATATATTTAATGTAATTTTAATTAAAACGCTAAAAAAGTGTAATATGAATGTTAATTTGTATTTACCGGAGCGTGTAGTAGATCTACAACGAAATTTAAAGTTTAGCTACAATGTACTTATGTAAGACTCAAGTAATATGACCCTTGTTCGGGTACTAACAGTAAAGTTTGGCCCTCAGGGATAATCAAGCTGTGCAGGTCTGCTATATGAGCTGGTAAGCTAATTACCTTCTCTATTATCTAACTGGAATAAACAGAACAAGTATTGCATTCCACCTAATAAATCGATATTGAGTTTATACCGAAAAAATCTAATGTGTTCCATTAACATAACTTTCATTATATCGCTGTAAAAAATATTTTTAAAACGCTTATTCTTCTATTTAACTCATGTTAATCGAGATAAACATTAGCAGAAATAATAGAAGGGAATACAATAGGCAAAAGAGAAAGTCAAATTTCTCTATGTAAAAAGTATTTTAAAACTGAAACAAGTAACAAAGGATATCTCAAAAATGGTCAGCTCTACCAAAAAGATGTATACGACATAAATTGTGTGTTTTAACAATGAAATAACTTTTTATCCTCTCTTATTCCTCCAGAATAAAGAGGTCTTCAGAAGCTATTTCCAGAAAATTCTAGGTAAATATTTTATGTATCATGTAAATATATTTAACATACAGTGTTTTAATCAAAATCGTTAGAGCCATTTTTAAGAAAATCAAAATTTTCGAAGGGTAGTTTGGGGTGAGGAGATGTTCTTGAAATTCGTGTCGCATCTTTGGAAGATACTGAACTTAAATATCAAGTTTGATATTTTCCATTTTAGCTATGCTGTCCACAGACACACACAAACACACACATACACTCACACACACTGATACACATGGACCTTTTTCTAAAATTCCTTTCTTTCGGACTTAGGTGTCCAAACATATATCGAATTTTTGAGTGGAATACAATAACTTCTCTATCCACTATATAAATTGTACATACTGGCTGCAGAATGTAAAAATATAGGTTTTCAGACTTCCTAAATAAAAAAGATGTGTTACGTCTATTGCACTTCTCTACCTAATCTGCAAAAAATATTCTTCCAAAAATGTATTCTTCTATCTACTTTATGCAAATCTATTTAAACATTAACAGAAATGCCCTTAATACTTTTCCTTGTAGGTACAACAGAAGTATCTGAATACACTAGGTTAAAGCCTAGTTAAATGTTTTAAGAGCTGGTCGCTGTGTGATGATGTTGAGCTCTTTGCAGGCCTGGAGTGAAAACAGAAAAAAGAATGACGAATTCAATTTGAGAATTATGTAACTATTGAAAAATTGAAGCCAGTAATAAGAATACTTCGGAGATCGATAACTTTACAGAAAATGTATAATATAAATAATGCATTTTAACGAGAACTACATTTTTGTATAGTATGTTTTGGGGTAGCTCTTATGCTCTACAACTTATGTACAAGTCATTCCGAATAGAAAACTTTGGAGGCTATTCCCAGAAAATTCAAATTAAACATTTTATTTATCATATATTGTATTTAATTATGATATTTTAGTTAATATCGTTTGAGAAAAAAATCTGATGTGTTACATTCACATGACTTTCTCTAGCTGCTCTACAAAACTCCTACAAAAGATTATTCTTCTTTGTACACAATGCTAATCAAGATAAATGTTAGCAGAATGTTATTACTTAGTTTCTTATAAGTAGAAGGGAATAAGGGAATGCACTATGCTAAACTGATTGTCAAATGTTTTAAAAGCTATCGTTATGTGATTGTCATTGCAAATCACTTCTTTGCGTGGCCAGGAGTAGAACAAAAGAAAATCAGACACTTCCTGTACTTCACAATTGAAACCAATAACAAGGAATATCTCGAAAACGGTTACCTCCACAACAAAAACGTAAAGGACAAATAATATGTGTTTTTTCTGAGGTACGTTTTTTATAGTACATTTTTTTCTATCTCATATGGTTTAGCAGTTAAGCAAAATTCAGCAAAATTCATCCAGAATAAAGAGGTCTTCAGAGACTATTCCCAAAAAATTCTAGATATACATTTTATTTCGGACATAAATAGCTTTAATATACAGGATTTTAATCAAAATCGTTAGAGCTATTTTTGAGAAAATCAAAATTTTCGAAATTTTTTCCATGTAAAGGGTAGTTTGCGGTGGGGGGGTGTTTTTTAAAAAATCTTCGTGTCGCATCCTTGGAAGATACTAAACTTAATACCAACTTTGGTATTTAACGGTCTTTTTGTTTTGGGGCTATGCTGTCTACAGACACACACACACAGACAGGCAGACACACACACACACGGACCTTTTTTTAAAATTGCTTTTTTCGGACTCTAGGGACCCCAAAACCTATATTTCCGGTGAAATCTCGGTATGGAATTTTTGGGTGCATTACAATACCTTCTCTATCCCTATGTACATTGTACATATGGGGCTAGAGAAAGTAAAAAATCGGATGTGTACCATTCACATGACTTTCTCCATATCCCTGCAACAAATAATTGTTAAAATGCTTATACTTCTATTTACCTTATGCTAATCAGAAAAAAATAGCAGAAACAGTCTTATTACTCGATTCCTTGTAAGTAGAAGCGAAATAAGGGACAACCGTAGGTTAAAGTGATAGACAAAAGCTGGTTGCTATGTCAATGAAGTTCCTTTATTTATATGGATAGGAGTTGACAAGTTCCTGTATGAGAAAAGTATACGTTTTTCATAGCAGAAACCAAAAATAAGGAATGTCACAAATACGACGAACTCCACGAAAAAAATGTATGTAACATAAATTGTGTGTTTTAATGTGCTCTACATTTTTTGTGTAGTAAGTTTTTGTCCATCTGTTACGGTTTAGCAGTTATTCAAAATTTAGTAAAATTCATCCAGAATAAACTACTCTTCAGAGGCTATTCCCAGAAAATTCAAGATATACATTTTATTTGTCAGGTAAATATGTTTAATATACGAAATTTTAATCAAAATCGTTAGAGCCATTTTTGAGAAAATCAAAATTTTCGAATAGTAAACTTAAATACCAAGTTTGGTATTTTACCTACTTTTCGTTTTTGAGTTATTGTGTTCACAGACACACGGACACACACACGGGCCTTTTTGTGAAAATGCTTTTTTGGATATTGGGGACCCTAAAACATATATTTCCGGTGAAATCTCGGTATCGAATTTTTGGTGGAGTGCAATACTTTCTCTATACACTATGTACATAGTGCGTATGAAGAAAGTAAAAATGGAAACTTTTTCTATGTAAAGGGTAGTTTGAGGTGGAGGATTTTCTTGAAAATCTTTGTCTCGCATCCTTGGAAGATGCTGAACCTAAATATCAAGTTTGGTATTTAATCCTCTTCACTCACACACACACAAAATGTTTTTCATTCTGTTTACAGGGGAACCAAAACGTGTATTTCCAGTGTAATCTCGGCATCGAATTTTTGGGAGGAATGCAGCACCTTCTCTACCTGTGTGCTAAATAATAAGAAATAAATTCTTAAAACTGCTGGCGTGGGCATCAAACAACTTGATGATATTTGTGTAAAAAGTTAAAAGGATTCGGTAACAATATTAAATAACCATTTATTTTCGTAATTTTAAATGTGACAATACATAACCATTTTTAAGGGATTTGTATTTTTGCTATTACTAGATTTTATTATTATCATTATTATTGCTACTATTATTATCATCATAATCATTTTTGCTTGATTTAAGTATAATTACTTAGATTAACGTCTTTGTTTCTGCAAGTTATTCTGTTTTATTCAATTTATATATTCTGGATCTTTATTGTCACTTGTACTGTCAGGCAGATATTTAAGTGAAAAAATATCTATAGTATAATTAAAGTTTATCTCGATTAACAAAATAAATAAAAGAATAAACTTTTACAAGAATTGCACATAAAATACAAAATTAGTTGGTAAAATTTATTTTTTCAAGCTACTCTAAAGCTCTACTTAAAAATATAATACTAGCGATTATGTTTTGCCCTAATCAAACTTCTTTTTTCGGTTGCGTTCTAATGACTAGAAAAAAATAATTGGATGGTTTTCCAGAATTTGCATACAATTTGCCCTGAAAGCATAAAACCGTTTAAGATCTGTTGCTTAGGGCAATACTTTCTTTCAGGTTTGTGTAATAATTTATATTTATTATACTTGTTCCCGTTTAGATTCTGTAGCGCAATTTACAAATCAGAGTATGCCCTAGATTCCTAAACCATTTTATGCTACAGCCATGTTGAAATAAGTTACACCTGTATTTTTTCCAAAACATTTGTTATTATATAACTTTCAAAATATTATGTATCAGGTGAGTAGGAAAAGTGTTTATGTGCAGAAAAATTATTATTTTATTAAATGATTAAATATTCAAATCTGTATTTATTTTGTAGCATCATCATTACTATTTCGACCTATTTTATCATTTGGTGTATAGAGAAGTTATTGCATTACATTCAAAAATTCTATGCCAAGACTTCACAGGAAATACACGTTTCAGCGTCCCCTGAATTAACAAAAACATTTTTAGAAAAAGGTCCGTGTGTGTATATGTGTATCCGTGTGTTTGTGAACACAATAATTGATATTATTGTTATTGGTTTCAATTTTAAACCACTTAAACTTTTTTGAAACGGGAAACCATTTTTCCTTTTATCTCTTTTGTTTTACTGCTGGTCTTGCAAAGAGAATCGAGTTTCAATTGTTTCACAGAGCGGCCAGTTTTTAAAATATTTGACTATCGCTTTAGCCTAGTAAATTCCCTTATTTCCCTTCTACTTACAAGGAAGCAAGTAATAAGAACCATTGCTACTAATGCATATCTCGATTAGCATGATGTAGATGAAGTAAATCTTTTGTAAGAGTAGTTTGTGGAACAGCTAGAGAAAGTGACCAGAATGCAAAAAATTAGATTTGTTATTAAACGTGCATAATGATAAAATAGATCTGATGTGTTCCATTCACATCTCTGCCACAAATTATTGTTTAAAAGCTTATTGTTCTATTTACTTCATGCTAATCCAGAACATTTTAGCAGAAATAGTCTTATTTCTTGCTTTTTTGTAAGTATAAGGAAAACAAGTATAAGGAAATAATGATAGCCAAAAGCTGGTTGCTATGTGACTGAAGTTCCTTTGTATTGGATATGAGTTGAAAAATTTCTGTATGAGAAAAGTATGTTTTTCACAGCTGAAACCAAAAACAAGGAATGTTAAAAACGATCAAGTCCACGAAAAAAATGTATATAACATAAATTGTGCGCTTTAATGTACTCTACATTTTCTATGCGGTAAGTTTTTGTCCATCTCATTCGGTTTAGCAATTATCCAAAAATCCGTAAAACTCATCCAGAATAAAGTAGTCTTCAGAGGCTATTCCCAGAAAATTCAAGATATACACCTTATCTGTCAAGTAAATATCTTAAATATATGAGATTTTAATCAAAATGTTAGAACCATTTTTAAGAAAATCAAAATTTTCGAAATTTTTTCCATGTAAAGACTAGTTTGGGGTGGGGGATTTTCTTGAAAATCTTCGTGTCGCATCCTTGGAAGATACCAAACTTAAATATTAAGTTTGGTTTTTAACGGTCTTTTCATTTTTGAGCTATGCTGCCTACAGACACACACGGACATTTTTCTAAAAATGTTTTTTTTTTGTATTCAGGGGGTCTCAAAACATATATTTCCGGTGAAATCTCGGTATCGAATTTTTGGGTACAATATACTATGTAAATAGTACGTATAGAGAAAGTAAAAACATCATAGAATGTTTATTTTCTGTACACGTACTTTTAAATAGTATATAGAGAAGGTATTGTAATGCCCACAAAAAATTCGATATCTATATTTCAACGGAAATACAAGTTATGGATTCCCTGTATCCAAAAAGAGCATTTTTAGAAAAAGGCCTGTGTATGTGTCTGAGGACAGCATAGCTCAAAAACGAAAAGACCGTTAAACACCAAACTTGGTATTTAAGTTCGTTATCTTCCAAACATACGACAGAAAGATTTTCAAGAAAATCACCCCACCCCAAACTACCCTTTACAGGGAACATATTTCAAAATGTTTGGTTTTATCATAAATGGCTGTTATCGAATTTGGTTAAAATACCTTATGTTTAAGAAATTTTATGATAAACAAAAAGTATATCTTGAATTTTCAGAGAATAGTCTCTGAAGGCCTCTTCATTCTGAATGACTTTTATGTAACTGGAAAACCGTAAAAGAGAAAACTTACTACTACAAAAAAATGAAGATCTCATTGAAACACAGACTGTATGTCTTTTTTTTTTTTTTGTTTTGTTGTTTTTTTTTTGTTAGAATTAGTCGTTTTTGAGATATTCCGGATTATTTGTTTCAATTTTAACCAGTTAAACTTTTCTCCTTTCTCGTTTGTTTATTTCTGGCTACCAAAGAGATTGGAATTTCAATTGTTCCACAAAGCGACCGACCTTTATAGGATGTAGATAACAGATTAATGTTTTGAATAGAAGGTTTACTTACCGAATAGCTAGAGAACATCATGTGAATGGGGCACATTAGATTTTTTCCCTTCTACTTACAAGGAACCAAGTAATAACGACAATTTCTGCTAATGCTTATCATGAAATAGATAGAAGAATAAGCTTTTTAACAATAATTTGTTACAGAAATATAGAGAAAGTCATATGAATGGAACACATCATAATTTTTATTGTTTTTATTTTATTGTTTCAATCTTCTATGGTCATAGCAGCCGGGATTCGAAACCGGGACCTCCGGGTAAGAAGTCAGCTCGCTGGCCACTCGACCATGGAGTAAATTGTTAATAAAGAATATTTTAACATAAAAGTAGATTGGTGAAATTATCTTAACATCCCCAATAGTTTTGAGAAAACTGAATTTGATATCAAGAATTTTAACCTTTGTGAAATATGGCTTTTAATCTTCCCTTAAATTATAAGTGCAATAATATTAGTTGTTAATATTGTGAATTATCAGTTACAGTCAATAAAACTCCGAGGAGCAAAGGTTTAATAAATCTTGTTTCGTGAATATACTCTATAAATAAATACCATGGGCTTCTTGTTTGTTCTTTAATAACAGTTCACTCCATGGTCGAGTGGCCAGCGAGCTGACTTCTCACCCTGAGGTCCCGGTTTCGATTCCCGGCTGCTATGACCATAGAAGAATGGAACAATAACATAAAAACAATAAAAAAGATGTGATGTGTTCCATTCATATGACTTTCTCTATATTTCTGTAACAAATTATTGTTAAAAAGCTTATTCGTCTATCTATTTCATGATAATCGAGAAAAGCATTATCAGAAATTGCCCTTAATACTTAGTTCCTTGGGGAAAAAATCTAATGTGTCCCTTTCACATGATGTTCTCTCGTTATTCGGTAAGTAAACCTTTTATTCAAAACATTAATCTGTTATCTACATCCTGATAATCAAGATAAACATAGCAGAATTAATCTTATTACTAGCTACCTTATAAGTAGCAGAGAAATAAGAAAATACACGGGCTAAAGCGATAGTCTCATCCTATAAAGGCCAGTCGCTTTGTGAAACACTAGCGAGAGTAAATAAAGGGAAAATAAACAAGAAACGTTCGATGGCTTTCTCTAATTACAGTTTTACATTCCTGTTCTTTTGTCTACCTCTTGTTAATCGAGATAAGGTAACTTACATATTTGCACGTTTTCATTGTAGATGTAAAAGAAGGATGGAGAGTGTTAAAGCGATAGTCATAATATGAAAAAGCGGATCGTTATGTGATGGCTGTGAAATTTCATACTCGTTGCATAACCATGAGAAAAATAAATCATAACTTTCTGAACGAACTATTGTTACAAAAGGTTATTTCTTTATCTACCTCGTGGTAATGGAGATAAGCATTAACAGAAATGGTTGCATTAGTTTCTTCTTAGTATAGCGAAATAAGGTAATACACTAGGCTAAAGCGATAGTCAAATCTGTTTGAAAACCGGTCGTAAGAGTTGAAATTTGGTTCCCTTTACACAGCCAGGAATAAAGAAAAGAGAGAAGAAACAAAGGGTGACCTCTCGTTTGAGAAACGTTTAAGTAGCTTAAAATTGAAACCAATAACAACGAATACCTCTGAAATGTTAAGTCTACAAAAAGGATTGTGTGATATAAATTGTGTGTTTTAACGAGCTGTACATTTTTGTGCAGTAATTTCTCTCTCTCTCTCTCTCTCTCTCTCTCTCTCTCTCTCTCTGTCTCTCTCTCTCTCTTACGGTTTATCAATTATACAAAAGTCATCCAAAATGAAGTATACCTCGTATTTTAAACAAAAATGTTAGGATTGTTTTTAAAAAAAATCTGATGTGTACCATTCACATGACTTTCTCTATATCCCTGCAACAAATAATTCTTAAAAAGCTTATACTCCCATTTACTTTATGCTAATCAGAAAAAAAATAGCAGAAATAGTCTAATTACTCGCTTCCTTGTAAGTAGAAGCGAAATAAGTGACAACCGTAGGTTAAAGTGATAGTCAAAAGCTGGTTGCTATGTCAATGAAGTTCCTTTGTTTATATGGATAGGAGTTGACAAGTTCCTGTATAAGAAAAGTATACGTTTTTCATAGCAGAAACCAAAAATAAGGAATGTCACAAAAACGACGAACTCCACGAAAAAAATGTATATAACATAAATTGTGTGTTTTAATGTGCTCTACATTTGCTGTGTAGTAAGTTTTTGTCCATCTCTTACGGTTTAGCAGTTATTCAACATTTCGTAAAATTCATCCAGAATAAACTACTCTTCAGAGGCTATTCCCAGAAAATTCAAGATATACATTTTATTTGTCAGGTAAATATGTTTAATATACGAAATTTTAATCAAAATTGTTAGTCATTTTTGAGAAAATCAAAATTTTCGAAAAAAGTTCCATGTAAAGGGTAGTTGGGGGTGGGGGGATTTCTCTCAAAATCTTCGTGTCGCATCCCTGGAAGATACTAAACTTAAATACCAAGTCTGGTATTTTACCGACTTTTCGTTTTTGAGTTATCGTGTTCACAGACACACGGACACACACACACACACGGACCTTTTTGTGAAAATGCTTTTTTTGGATATTGCGGACCCTAAAACATATATTTCCGGTGAAATCTCGGTATCGAATTTTTGGGTGGAGTGCAATACTTTCTCTATACACTATATACATAGTGCGTATGGAGAAAGTAAAAATTAATATTTTCGAAACTTTTTCCATGTAAATGGTAGATTGGGGTGGGGGGATTTCCTTGTGTCGCATCCTTGGAAGGAGCTGAACTTAAATATTAAGTTTGGTATTTAACCAACTCTCGAACACACACGCACGCACACACACACACACAAAATCTTTTTTTCTAATAATGCTTCTCTGGGATCAGTGTATTTCCAATCAAATTTCAGTATCGAATTTTTTGGTGGAGTGCAACGCCTTCTCTACTTATGTACTTGTACGAAGTAGAGAAAATAAAAAAAAAAAACAGAAAATGTAGCTTATAACTACTTGAAAAAAGTATCCTATTCGATATTTTAAAAATTCAAACCGACAGCAAAAAATGTCAGAAATGGTTAACGTCACAAAAGTATAATTTTATACAAGGTATGTGCTTTAACAAGAAGCAGATTTTCTGTAAAGTGAGATTTTGTCTATCTCCTACGATTTACCACATATACAACATTCATTCAGAATGGAGAGGACTTATATGCTATACGCAGAAAATTAAAAATATGCATCCCATTTGTCATGTAAACATGTCATATCTTAAAAAAATCTGATGTGCTCCATTCACATGACTTTCTCTATATACCTGCACCAAATTATTCTTAAAAAGCTTATACTTCTATTAAATTCATTATAATCAGTAAAACATTAGCAGAAATAGCCATATTACTTGCTTCCTTGTAAGTAGAGGTGAAATAAGGGAGTACCATAGGTTAAAGTGATAATCAAAAGGTGGTTGCTATGTCACTGAAGTTCCTTTGTTTGTATGGACAGCAGTTGACAAATTCCTGTATGAGAAATGTGTAAGTTTTACATAGCAGAAACCAAAAATAAGGAATGTCACAAAAACGACGAACTCCACGAAAAAAATGTATATAACATAAATTGTGTGTTTTAACGTTCTCTACATTTTTTGTACAGTAAGTTTTTGTCCATCTCGTACGGTTTAGCAGTTATTCAAAATTTAGTCAAATTCATCCAGAATAAACTACTCTTCAGAGGCTATTCCCAGAAAATTCAAGATATGCATTTTATTTGCCAGGTAAATATCCTTAATATACGAAATGTTAATCAAAATCGTTAGAGTCATTTTTGAGAAAATCAAAATTTTCGAAAAAAGTTCCATGTAAAGGGTAGTTTGGGGTTGGGGGATTTTTCTCAAAATCTTCGTGTCGCATCCCTGGAAGATACTAAACTTAAATACCAAGTTTGGTATTTTACCTACTTTTCGTTTTTGAGTTATTGTGTTCACAGACAACGGACACACACAAACACACGCACACACACACTGACCTTTTTCCGAAAATGGTTTTTTTAGATAAATGGGACTCTAAAACATATATTTCCGGTGAAATCTCGGAATCGAATTTTTTGGTGGAGTGCAATACATTCTCTATACACTATGTACATAGTGCCTATAGAGAAAGTAAAAATGGTATTTTAATCAAAATCGGTAGAGATTACTAGAAAACAAAAAATAATTTAAAATGTTCCTTGTAAAGCGTAGCTTGGGGTGGGCACCTCTGTGTCGTAACCTTAGAAGATGCCCAATTTAAATACATAGTTTCTTATTTAACCGGCTTTTCGTTTTTGAGCTAAGCTCCTCACACACACGGGTCTTTTTCTATTTTTTTTAATTTTCTTTACATGTACTATATGCATATTAGGTAGAGAAGATATTGGTTTCCACCACCCAAAAATTCGATGTCGAGATTTCACCGGAACTATATGTTTTGAGGTTTCCTGCTAAAAAGGAAGGATAAAAAAAAGAAAAAAGAGCTTTATCAGAAAAAGGTCATCATGTGTGTGTGTGTGTTTCTGTGTGTGTGTGTGTACATGAACTAACTCAAAAACCAAAAGTAGGTTAAATACCACACATGATACAGACTCAACTACTCTTTACATGGAAAAGTTTTAGAAAACGTTGATTTTCTCAAAAATGGCTAACGATTTTAATTAAAATAAAGTATATTAAATATATTTAATGTCAAATAAAATGTATATTTTGAATTTCCTGGGAATATCCTCTGTAGTTTTCTTCAGTCTGAATGACTTCTATAACTGAAAAATTGTAAAAGATAGATAAAATCTTGCTAAACAAAAAATGTACATAACATCAGTACACAACATGTATATCCTATACATTTTTGTTGTAGAGGTAAGCATTTCCGACATATTATTTGTTATTGGTTTAACATTTAAAATACTTATTCTTTCCTCAAACAGGAAGTCGTCCATGTTTCTTTTGTTTTACTGCTGGTCATGCAAATACAAATTAAACTCGCATAGTATAGTTTTAGCCTGGTGTATTACCTTAGTTATTTTCTACTTGTAAGAAACTAAGTAATAAGACTAATATTTATCTCGTTTAGCATGAAGTAGGTAGAAGAATAATCTTTTGTAAGAAATTCATTTGCAGAGCAGGTAATGAAAGGCATATGAATGGAACACATAAGTGTTTTTATGTATTTATACAGAAAGCTTCAAAACATGTTTTGCCGTTAAATCTTGTATCGAGCTTTAAGGTGGAATTCAATCCTTGCTATAGGTTAGAGTTGAGAAAGTAAAACATAAAATCCCAGTCGTAAAGACACAGGAAAATATTGTTCAGTTAGCACTTCAAGAATAGCTAACTGCGCATGCGGTTTTGGCGAATAGCCGCAGGTGATTCTTGCGAACTCTTCACTAACCGGTTTCCATCTGCCTATTATCAAATTCCTATTCAGCTGTTTATTTTCCATAAAAAGAAAACAGCCATTAAAATTGCAGATAGCAGTGGCGTAAATTCGCGTTAACGCCAGCAACAGGATTTACTTTTAACTTCAAAGGATAAGCCACGTTCTGATCTTAAGGAAAATAGCTGTTCGTCGCGGCCCACGTCATGTTCTTCCTAAGAATCACGCATTTCCTAACAGGAAAACAGACGACTGTCTACACAACGACCATGGCCGTTGCCAATGTTCAAGAGGGGGCGTGGTCGTAGTTTTAATGGACCTTCCTCTGCATAAATTTCAACTAACTTTTCTTGCTCTATCATCCAACAACGTAAGGGATCCACAATACAGTTTTTAAATATCTAAAGTTGTTTCTTTTTACCAAAAGACAGTTAAGATTTTATCAAAAAAATTCAGAAGAAACATTGTTTTCACCGACTTAATATTAAATACGACACATATCTTCAAAGATAGGTTAGCTCTTCAACACGCAATTAATTTTAACCAGGAGACTGCGACTAAAGAAAAGAAATATCTGATATGTTACTCATATGACTTTCTCTAGCTGCTCTACAAACAAACTTCTTAAAAACTATTCTTATTCTTTCTAAACCATGCTAATCAAGCTGCATTAGCAGAATGTGCTTTTTATTTAGTTCCTTTTAAGTAGAAAGGAGCTAAAGGAATGCACAAGGCTAAAAGCGATAGGCAAATGTTTTAAAAGCTGTCGTTATGCGATTGTCATTGAAATTCACTTCTTTGCTTGATCAGGAGTGAAATAAAAGAACGGACACTTCCTGCCTGAAAAAAGTACAAGTATTTTAAAGTTGAAACCGAAAAGAAGGAATATCTTGGAAACGGTTAACTCTACAGCAAAAATGCATTTGACATAAATCGTGTGTTTTAATGAAATCTAGAGTTTTTGTGTAGTAGGTTTTTGTCTATCTCTTATCGTTACCAAGTTTGGTATTTACAAACTTCTCGTTTTTAGTTATGCTGTCCACATACACACACACGCGCGGAACTTTTTCTGAAACTGTTTTTTGTTTTGTTTATTTTTAGATTCAGGAGGCCTCAAAACTATATTTCCGGTGAAATCTCGATATCGACATTTCTGGTGGAATGCAACACCTTCTATATACACTATACATATGATACGTTTAACAAAATTTCAAAGTAATGGATTTAAAATTGGAAAACTTAAAAGTACAGCGAGCTCTTTAAAAATGGTTTACGACGAAAGCATTATTTGACATATATAGAATATTTCCGGTGAAATCTCGGTATCAACTTTTGGGTGGAATACAATATATTTTCTACCAAGTATGTACATTCTAATGCCTGCTAGAGAAAGTAAAAAAGATATTCAGAGTGAATAAAAAAATTTGAAAATCATTTGACAGCCATGGAAGATATTTGACTTGTATATAAATATTAAATTCTGCTGTTGTCACAGACGATGACAAATCGTGAGAGTAGGGGAAATATTTTCTGTAATCTCCCTGCAATTTTGAACGTTTTGGAATCTTTCCAGATCCCAAGAACCGCTACATGTATATTTCAGACTTTGTTGAAATCGGTATAAAAGTATGGTAATATTTATTGTTGCTAACATTGCTGGCACAAAATATTGTATACACACGACGTTTAAAATGTTTACTTTCTCTACACGTACTATGTACATAGTATATAGAGAAGGTACTGTATTGCACATCCTGAATAAAAATATAGAAAAAGGTCCGTGCGTGTGTATCAGTAGACAGCATAGCTCAAAAACGAAAATACTTTGTATTTAAGTTTGGCATCTTCCAAGAATGCGACACGAAAATTATTATTAAGAAACCCCAAACTATCCTTTACGTGGAAAAATTACGAACATTTTGTTTTTCTGAAAATAGCTCTAACGATATTGATTAAGTAGTACATCTTAAATTTTCTGGGAATAAGTTGTGAAGACCTGTTCATTCTGGATGAATTTTACTGAATTTTGCAGAACTGGTAAACCATATAAGATAGTAAAAACTTACTATAAAAAATGTAGATCTCATTAAAACACATTATGTGATGTACATTTTTTCTTGGATTTGACCGTTTTCGAAACATTCCTTGTTCTTTTCTCATGCTGGAACTTGTCAACTTTTAGCCACAAAAAAAAAAAGAAGAAAGAAACGGATTTCAATCCTATAGAAACCACGTTTTAAAACATTTAACTGTCGGCTTAGCCTAGTGTATTCACTTAATGCTGTTCTATTTATAAGGAACTAAGTAATAAGACTGTTTCTGTAAATGTTTATCCTGATTAGCATGAAGTAGACAGAAGAATAAGATTATTAACAATAATTTATGTAGAGACATCATGTGAATGGAACACATCAAATTTTTACTTTCCCTATAGGCACTATAGAGGTCCATGTGTGTGTGTGTGTGTGTGTGTGTGTGTGTGTGTGTGTGTGTGTGCGCGCGCGTGTGTGTGTCCGTGTGTCTGTGAACACGATAACTCAAAAACGAAAAGTAGCTAAAATACCAAACTTGGTATTTAAGTTTACTATCGTCCAGGTATGCGACACGAAGATTTTAAGAAAAATCCCCCCACCCCCAACTACCCTTTACATGGAACTTTTTTCGAAAATTTTGATTTTCTCAAAAGTGGCTCTAACGATTTTGATTAAAATTTCGTATATTAAACATATTTACCTGACAAATAAAATGTATATCTTGAATTTTCTGGGAATAGCCTCTGAAGAGTAGTTTATTCTGGATGAATTTTACTACATTTTGAATAACTGCTAAACCGTAAGAGATGGACAAAAACTTACTGTACAAAAAATGTAGAGAACATTAAAACACACAATTTATGTTATATACATTTTTTTCGTGGAGTTCGTCGTTTTTGTGACATTCCTTATTTTTGGTTTCTGCTATGAAAAACATATTTTTCTCATACAGGAATTTGTCAACTGCTGTACATACAACCAAAGGAACTTCAGTGACAACCAGCTTTTGATTATCACTTTAACCTATGGTACTCCCTTATTTCACCTCTACTTACAAGGAAGCAAGTAATATGGCTATTTCTGCTAATGTTTTACTGATTATAATGAAGTTAATAGAAGTATAAGCTTTTTAAGAATAATTTGTTGCAGGGATATAGAGAAAGTCATGTGAATTGTACACATAAGATTTTTTTCTATTTGTTTCACGTTATTTACTTCTTCTGCTTGTTTTTCCACGTCACCTCCTCTTTACTCTTCTGGTGTATGTTTTTTCTGTTCATTAGTTTGCCCCTTCCCTATACTTTCTGCCCCTTGTAAGTTTTCCTGCACGCATGCACGTAATTGCAGTTTTCGAAGTTACTAGCACAATTTTCACTTGACAGAAGAGCAATAACTCACCATGATTGGCCGTTATATTTCCTTAGGGCGACACTAAATCCAAAGTAGCTGTCAACATCTGTATCAGGATCCCAGAAAACGGAAGCATGACGTGTGTTGAGGTTGAAGGCGGAGAGATAGGCTGGCACTAGGAGGACTACACAAACGAACACGCGCCGACACATCCTGGCTGTTCGCTAGACGAGCACTGACTGAACCTCTTGGAGGCTATGTGTCATGCAGTCCAGTTGCAGGCCATACCGGCGGCCTTCTCGGAACACTTGGGTGAAACATAGGTATACCCTGAAACTTGCTCGGTTCTTCCGCGTCATCCTCGACTTCAAAAGGTTCATCTGCATTTCCCTTCTATACACATTACCATTAATTTTTCTTTTTAAAATACAGCTCCGGAGTCTTTTTATTTACCTAATTTGTTCACTTTGATTACTGTATGATTACTGAATTTCTGTTTTACTTTTTACACACACAGACATAAACATATGCCCATGCCCAAGGCGGGACTCGAACCCACGATCCCCTGCGCTGCGAAACACCAAAGCGAGACGCTTTGGCGAGCGCGGCCATGAAGACCGACATTGGTCACGGCTGAAGTGCGTTATGCAGTTATTACGCTACACATATAGAGAAGGGTCGCCTCCTTAGCGTGGTGGTAGCGCAGCTGCTTACCAAGCGGGAGACCTGGGTTCGATTTTCCCCGCTGGGAGACCTGGCCCGGGGTGCACTCAGCCTCGTAAGGTCCCTGGGGGGGCCAATTGAGGAGCTACTTGATGGAGAAATAGCGGCTCCAGGTCATGAGACACCGGCCGGGTGCACCCCATCCATGACGTCTGTAATGGACCGAGATGGGGGACGCAGCGGCCGGGCGGTAGGCCAAGGTTCCCCGTGAGCTGTCGTGCCATGGAGTTATTACATATACAGAAAGATAGATGGAATCAGACTGAAAACTTCAATGTCATAGCCGGGAATTGAACCACGGATCTCCCGGTCTCTAGCAGGTTGCTCTACTACTGAGTTACCATGGCAACATGCCGACATAGCATTGAATTTCTCAACTGACTCACATTGTTTCCCGGTACACCACAAGGGGATCTAAAATTATTTTGAGATGACAACCCCAATGGCAACTTACAATGTTGCAAGTACTTTAAGTCCCAGGATTCATAGTATACTCAACTATTATGGTAGCCGAGACGGCCCAGGTTCGATCCCAAGTGACCGCATCTGAGATTTGTGGTGGACAAAGCGGCTTAGAGGCGGGTTTTCTCCGGTTTCCCCCGCCATCGCATTCCACCAGTGCTCCATCTGCATTACATGTATCACCAGTGTCATCGCCTGCGGTGCCACAAGTAGTAAAAGCGGGCGTTAAACAAAACCCATGATCAATTGGTATTGATTTAATTGTTTTTTTTTTCTTCACACAAGCCTATTTAGGACAGGAGTTGAATAGAGAAGGGATTGAATTCCACCCAAAAATTCGATGTCGAGTTTCACCGGAAATATTTAAGGGTCAGTGTGTGTGTTTATATATGTGTGTGTGTGTGTGAGAGAGAGAGAGAGAGAGAGAGAGAGAGAGAGAGAGAGAGAACGCGATAGCTCAAAAACAAAAAGTTAGTTAAACCAGGAAGAATTAATAGATAATCCTCCACCCCAAACTACTCTTTAAAGAAAATTTGTCAAAAATGTTTATTTTCCCAAAAATTATTCTAACGATTTTGAATATACAACCTATATTAAAGATATTTACATAACAAATAAAATATATATCTTGACCATTTAGGGAATAGCTTCTGAATGACTTCTACGTAGCTGATAAACCTTAACAGATAGTCAAAAACGTACTGCATAAAAAATGTAGGCCTCGTTAAATCAAATAAACAGATTGAAAAGAAAATTCCCCCACGATCTGCTCAGTGATTCCGAAGACAGTGATTTCACATAACCTTTAACATCATACTTAAACCATAAATGTTTCTTACCCATCGATTCAGTACATTAACCATTACCATTGTAAATAATTGTATATTTTTGTGTTATATATGTATGTCACCCTAACTTACGTTAGAGAAGCCAAACCTCAGCTTGTTCGTATTATGTTAACTTATCAATAGCCTGTAAAGCAATATTTGTATGCTAATCGGTTAGTCATAAATTTAAAACATCTCCTTAAAACACGCACTGCCACTCATATAGATGTTTTTAAGTTAATAATTTTCAAGATATTCTTTGTGAAGGTTTTCAATTTTAAACTACTTAAACTTTACTCTCTCCTTTCAGCCTCTTTTGTTTTACTCCTGACCTTTGCAAAGAGGACCGAATTTCACTTGTTTCACACAGCGATAACTAACTATGAGTTTAGCTTAATGTTTTCCCTCATTTCCATTACTTATAAGGAACTAATAGTAGATATGACCATTTCTGCTAACATTTATCTTGATTAGCATAAAGTAAATAGAAGAGTAAGCTTCTGTGAAAATAGTTTGTTATAGAATAGGTAGAGAAAATCATGTGAAGTAACTCATTAGATTTTTAGAAAAAGGTATGCGCTCGTGTGTTTGTGCGCGTGCCTGTGGAGACAACTCAGAAACGAAATGTTGATTAATCACCAAACTTGATAATTAAGTTCAGTATCTTTCAAGGATGCGATATCTCAAAAATAGTTCTAATAAATTTTATTAAACTAACGTGTATTATAGGTATATATATATATTGCATTTTCTGGGAACAGTCTCTGAAGTTTTTATTCGGAATTGATTTTTCATTTCATGGTAAACCGTAAGAAACAGACAAAAACTTACTATAAAAAAATGTAGATGTTTAAAAACACAATTTATGTCATATACTTCTTTTTTGTTTGTTTGTTTATTTTTAATTTAGAATTAATCATTTCCAAGATAGGATAAACTACTTAAGCGTCTCTCAAACAGGATGTTCTCATTCTTTTCGTGTATAATTTGTTTTATTCGTGGAAAAAGAACCTATTTCAATGACAATCACATAGTGACAACTTTTAAAAGACTTTAGCCTAGTGTATTACCTAATTTCCTTTCTACTCATGAGGAACTATGTGATAAAACCATTTCTGCTACTGTTTATTATGATTAGCATGAATGAGATAGAAGAATATCCGTTTTTTGTTTGCAGACAGTCATGTGAATGGAACACATCAGATTTTTTAAGCTCTCCTCTCAGTTAACGGAATCAAATCGATCCGAAACGAAACTCCACCTGCCATCTAATCGAACCGAATAATCACATATATTCTTATGGAGTAAGAAAATGAGTCGCATTACAGCATTATCACATTTGTGTAAAGAGACATAAAGAAAAATCTGACGTGCTCCATTCACATGACTTTCTCTAGCTATTCTGCTGCAGGTTATTCTTACAAAAGCTGGCCCTTCTCTCTTTTCGTACTAATCCAGATAAACAGAAATGGTCGTATTAATTACTTTCTTATAAGTAGAAGGGAAAATATTAGCGAATACACTAGGCGATAGTCAAATCTTTTAAAAACAGCTGCTATGTGATTGAAAATTGTTTCTTTGCATGGCCAGGAGTTGACAAATTCTCGAATGAGAAAAGTTTAAGCATTTTTAAATTGAAACAAATAACAAGGAATATTTCAGAAATTGTCAACTTCACGAAAAAATGTATATGAATAATTTGTGTGTTTTAACGAGACCTACATTTTTGTGTAGCAATGTATCCCTTACTAGTTATGTAAAAGTCATCCAGAACAAAGCGGTCTTTGGAGAATTCCCAGAAAATTCAAGATATACATTTTATTTGGCATGTAAATATCTATTATATACGGTATAATCAAAATCATTAGAGCCATTTTTGAGAAAATAAAAATTTTAATTGTTTTTCCATGTAAAGGGCTGTTGTGGAGGGGTGGGGAGATTTTCCTCAAAATTTTCGTGTCGCACTCTTGTAAGGTACTGAAGTTAAATACCTAGTTTGTATTTAGCGGACTTTTCGCACGCATGAACTTTTTTTTTTTTTTATTCAGGGGGTCTGAAAACATATCCGGTGTAGAGAGGATAAAAAATAAATTTTGTTGATCACAGTAATTTATCAAATAATTTATTTAACAGATTTAACGTTCACAGGATAAGGCTTTTTGCTTCTTTTATGTTTCAAAATGTTCAAGGTATGAGATACGCCTGCTCATTTATAAAACCCGCACAGGAAAAGGTTATTAAAGTTAAGATCTGGAAGTGCGTGGGCCAAGACCAACGTCTGAGGGACTACTCATTCAAAATCCTCCCATCTGAACCACTAAGTGGTATCCAAGGTTAAATTAGTGCCGAAATTGTGTATACAGACACTTCACAGGTTCGTTTGTCAACTCTGAACCTTAATGCACTTTCTGTTGTGCCGATCATATCACCATTGTATGTATATTTTCCTCGTATTGCATAGTGGTGCAGTAAACACAAACAATACAGATATTATGCAGAAAATCTGTTTCTGGCACTAGCTATTTCCGAGATATTCTTTGTCATTGCTTTGAATTTTTCAGTATTTCTTTCTCAACACGTACTATGTACATAGTGTATAGAGAAGATATTGTAACGCACCCAAAATTCGATACCGAGATTTCACCGGAAATAAATGTTTTGAGGCCCCTGAATAAAAAAAAACATTTTTAGAAAAATATCCGTGTATCTGTCTGTCTCTTTTATGTGTGTGTGTGCGTGTGTGTGTGTATGTGTGCGTGCGCCTGTGGGCAGTATAGCTCAAAATCCAAAAGACCGCTAAATATCAACTTGGTATTTTAGTTCGATATCCTCCAAGGATGCGACACGAAAATTTTCAAGAAAATATCCCCACCACAAACTACCCCTTACATGGAAAAAATTTCGAAAATTTTCATTTTCTTAAAAATGGCTCTAACAATTTTGATTAACATCCCTTATATTTAAGATATTTACTTGCCAAATAAAATGTATTTCTTGAATATTCTGGGAACGGCCTCTAAAGACCTCTATTCTGGATGATTTTTACTGAATTTTGTATAATTGCTAAACCGTAAGAGAAAGACAAAAACTCACTACACAAAACAATGTAGATCAGGATAAAACACACAATTTACGTAATTTAATTTTTTTTCGTGGAGCTGATCGTTTTTGAGATATTCCTGTTTTTTGGTTTCAGCTTTGAAAAACTTATACTTTTCTCATACAGGAATTTGTCAACTCCTGTCCATACAAACAGAGGAACATCAATCACATAGCAACCAGCAACTGTTAATCGAGAAAACATTAGCAGAAAAAGTCTTATTACTTGCTTCCTTGTAAGTAGAAGCGAAATAAGGGAGTACCACAGGTTAAAGTGATAGTCAAAAGCTGGTTGCTATGTGACTGAAGTTCCTTTGTTTGTGTGGACACGAGTTGACAAATTCCTGTATGAGAAAAGTATAAGTTTTTTAAAATTGAAACAAAAAACAAAGGAATATTTAAAAAACGATCAACTGTACAAAAAAACATTATATAACATAAATTGTGTGTTTTAATGTGCTCTACATTTTTCTGTGACAAGTTATTGTACGTCTCTTACAGTTTAGCAGTTATGCAAATTCCGTAAAATTCATCCAGAATAAAGCAGTCTTCAGAGGCTATTCCCAGAAAATTTAAGATATACATTTTATTTGTGAGGTAAATATCTTTAATATACGATATTTTATAATCAAAATTGTTAGAGCCATTTTTGAGAAAACCAAAATGTTCGAAAAAAGTTTCATGTAAAGGGTAGTTGGAGGTGGGGGTGATTTTTTTGAAATCTTCGTCGCATCCTTGGAAGATATCAAACTTAAATACCAAGTTTTTTAGTTAACGGTCTTTTGGTTTTTGAGCTATACTGTCCACAGACATAGACACACACACGCACACACACGGACCTTTTTCCAAAAATGTTTTTTTTTTATTCAGGGGGACCCAGTGAAATCTCGGTATCGAATTTTTGGGTGCTATACAATACCTTCTCTATACACTATGTACATAGTACGTGTAGAGAAAGTAATAAAGTTTTGTAAGAATAGTAGACAGAAGCTATATAAAATAAACGAAGTGGGTAGTGAAAGTAATATGCAATATAGAACAAGATATATATTTACAGCAGCATATTCTTTTGTACGCTTTCTCATATGAACTTATGACTTTCAATATACTCGTATTTAGCAACAAATACAAATTAACTATGCGTTTAGCATAATTTAGAACACTTTTCTGCCTTTCAACTTTCAACAAGTTGATCATTTATTCATGCCTCTAGCAGCGGTACTATAATAGTTCAAAACCAGGACAGCAGCTCTTTATTGCTTTGATGGCAATAGCCTCCAGTGCAAGCATTCCAAAAGCATTTTTGGAAAAATGTCCGTGTCTGTGTGCTTGTGTGTATGTGTCTGTATGACTGTGGACCACATAGCTCAAAACGAAAAGACCGTTAAATACCAAACCTGGTATTTATGTTTGGTATCTTCCAAGGATGCGACACGAAGATTTTCAAGAAAATCGCCCCACCCCCAACTACCCTTTACATGAAACTTTTTTCGAAAATTTTGATTTTCTTAAAAATGGCTCCAACGATTTTGATTAAGATGTCAAATATTAAAGATATTTACCTGACAAATAAAATGTATATCTTAACTTTTCTGGGAATAGCCTCTGAAGACTACTTTATTCTGAGTGAATTTTACGGAATTTTGCATAACTGCTAAACCGTAAGAGATGGACAAAAACTTAACACAAAAAAAATGTAGAGCACATTAAAACACAATTTATGTCATGTATATTTTTTCGTGAAGTTGATCGTTTTTGACGTATTCCTTGTTTTTGGTTTCAGCTTTGAAAAAATTATACTTTTCTCATACAAATTCCTGTCCATACAAATAAAGGAACTTCAGTCTCATAACAACTACCTTATGCTTATCAGTTTAGCCTATGGTACTCCCTTGTTTCCCTTCTGCTTACAAGGAAGCAAGTAATAAGACTATTCCTGCTATATTTTTCTCGATTAAAATGAAGTAAATAGAAGCATAAGCTTTTTAACAATAATCTGTTGCAGAGATGTAGAGAAAGTCATGTGAATGGAACACATCAGATTTTTTCTTTTATTTGTTTATTTATTGTCGATTAACTGTAAATGGTTTTTTGTGACATAAAAAACCGAACTGTACAACAGTTAATTACAATATGCCATTAGAGCATATCACATAACTAGTCATTACATTATAAAAACTTGAGAAACATGTATTTTTTATGCACTAAAATATTAAAAAATATGTGCCAAAATAAATAAAATACGTTTTAAAAGAACTTCCCAACACAACTAGAAGGTTGTTTAAACTTTTGCAGATTCACAAATCGACTACACACTTTAGCAAGTAGCAGTGTATATATTAGCCGGGATGTGAAGCGATAACAGATATTTATTTATTTATTTATTTTAAGCTTATAGTAGTGGACGAATGATGAGGTTGATGAGGTTTTTGAAAACTGTGAATGAAAAAAATTAAACATTTTAAGTTATGTGCATTTCAAAAAATCTGATGTGTTCCATTCACATGACTTTCTCTATATCCCTGTAACAAATTATTCTCAAAAAGCTTATACTTCTATTAACTTCATGCTAATCAGTAAAACATTAGCAGAAATAGCCATATTACTTGCTTCCTTGTAAGTAGAGGTGAAATAAGGGAGTACCATAGCTTAAAGTGATAATCAAAAGCTGGTTGCTATGTCACTGAAGTTCCTTTGTTTGTATGGACAGCAGTTGACAAATTCCTGTATGAGAAATGTGTAAGTTTTACATAGCAGAAACCAAAAATAAGGAATGTCACAAAAACGACGAACTCCACGAAAAAAATGTATATAACATAAATTGTGTGTTTTAACGTGCTCTATATTTGTTGTGTAGTAAGTTTTTGTCCATCTCTTACGGTTTAGCAGTTATTAAAAATTTAGTAAAATTCATCCAGAATAAACTACTCTTCAGAGGCTATTCCCAGAAAATTCAAGATATACATTTTATTTGTCGGGTAAATATCTTTAATATACGAAATTTTAATCAAAATCTTTAGAGCCATTTTAGAGAAAATAAAAATTTTTGAAAAAAGTTCCATGTAAAGGGTAGTTGGGAGTGGGGGGATTTTTCTCAAAATCTTCGTGTCGCATTCCTGGAAGATACTAAACTTAAATACCAAGTTTGGTATTTTACCTACTTTTCGTTTTTGAGTTATTGTGTTCGCAGGCACACGGACACACACACGGGCCTTTTTGTGAAAATGCTTTTTTGGATATTGGGGACCCTAAAACATATATTTCCGGTGAAATCTCGGTATCGAATTTTTGGGTGGAGTGCAATACTTTCTCTATACACTATGTACATAGTGCGTATGGAGAAAGTAAAAATGGAAAACTCTATTAAGTTTTGTCGTATTTTTTCCAAATAAATAAAATAACAAATGTAGTTGTACTGCATATCGATAAATGCATCTCAAAAAGAGAAACACTAAACATTTTTTTTTTTTCGAGTTACTGTATCAAAAGTCACAGATTGAAAAACAAAAACATTGCTGTAAAATTTTTAAAATGGCGTTTGTTGAGTTTTGTTAAAACGGTCCTCAATTGCAAAAATATCCTTCGTTCTCTCGTTCACTGTATATCACTCTGTCTGCGA
This sequence comes from Hymenopus coronatus, assembly GCA_030762935.1. Taxonomy (NCBI): domain Eukaryota; kingdom Metazoa; phylum Arthropoda; class Insecta; order Mantodea; family Hymenopodidae; genus Hymenopus; species Hymenopus coronatus. Next base: position 22,749,227 of record CM060891.1, read on the forward strand.
TTCCATGAGTAGATGATATCTTGAAATATTATAGCAATTTCTTGCGAGATAAACCTCTCAATGATGTGTGTTCCATTCACATGAATTTCTCTACATCTCTGCAACAAATTATTGTTAAAAAGCTTATGCATCTGTTTACTTCATACTAATCGAGAAAAAATAAGCAGAAATAGTCTTATTACTTGCTTCCTTGTAAGTAGAAGCGAAATAAGGGAGTACCATAGGTTAAAGTGATAGTCGAAAGCTGGTTGCTATGTGACTGATGTTCCTTTGTTTGTATGAACAGGAGTTGACAAATTCCTGTATGAGAAAAGTGTAAGTTTTTTAAAGGTGAAATTAAAAACAAGGAATATCTCAAAAACGATCAACTCCACGAAAAAATGTATACAACATAGATTGTGTGTTCTAACGTACTCTGCATTTTTTGTGTGATAAGTTTTTGTTCATCTCTTACGGTTTAGCAGTTATGCAAAATTCCGTAAAATTTATCCAGAATAAAGTAGTCTTCAGAGGCTATTCCCAGAAAATTCAAAATATACATTTTATATGTCAGGTAAATATCTTTAATGTATGATATTTTAATAAAAATAGAGTAATTTTTGAGAAAATCAATTGTTATTTGTTTTATATTTAAAATACTTAAATTGTTCTCACACGGATGTGTAAAATCCTGGCGGATTTGAACCACATGGCAACCAGGTTTAAAAAAAAATTGACTATCGTTTTAGCCTAGTGCATTCCCTTATTTTCCCTCTACCTTATAAGGAAGCAAGGAAGCAAGATAATTTTTGCTAATATTTATATCGATTATCATAAAATAGATAGAAGAATAAGCTGTTTAACAATAATTTTTACAGCAATGTAGAGAAATTTATGCAAATGTAACGCGTCTGATTTTATTTATTTATTTATTTATTTATTTTGTATGCAGTTTACTTTTTCGACCTTAAGTTTCCACACTCGAATGCTAACTTCGTGCGTTTAATTATTAAATTAATTGAATATTAAGTGAGGCACAGAAATCGACTTTGTACAGTCACCGGATAATGAAGTATTCTACATTTTTGAAAATACATTATGATGAGTGAATCTATGTTGATGTTTATTAACACATTTGATCTTTTTTTTTTTTTAAATTGATATTTCTTTGCTTCTTATTGTATAGTGTTGATTATATAATATGTATTTTGAAATATTTGATTAAAAATCTGATGTGTTCCATTCACATGACTTTCTCTACATCTCAGTAAATGATTGTTAAAAAGCTTATTCTACTAACTACTTCATGCTAATCCACATGAACTTTCTTGTAAGTAAAAATAAAATAAAAAAATATACCAGGCTTAAACGATAGTCAAATCTAAAAGTCGGTTCCATGTTGATGAAATCCGTCTCTTTGCATTGCCGGGAGTTGACAAATTCCCGTATGTGAAAAATGTATATGACATAAATTGTGCGTTTCAACGAGATCTATATATTTTGTGTAGTAAGTTTTAAACTGTCTCTTACGGTTTACTAGTTATGCAAAATCCAGCAAAATTCATTCAGAATAAAGAGGTGTTCAGAGGCTATTCCCAGAAAATTCAAGATATACATTTTATTTGTAATGTAAATATTTTAATATACGGTATTGTAATCAAAATATTTATTACCATTTTTAAGAAAATCAAAATGTTAGAAAATGTTTCCATATAAAGGGTAGTTTGGTGTGGGGGGATATTCCTCAAAATCTTCGTGTCGCATCCTTGAAAGATACCAAACTTATATACCAAGTTTGGTATTTTACCGACTCTTCGTTTTTGAGTTATCGTGTTCTCAGACTCACGGACTCACACACACACGAAACTTTTTCTAAATATGCTTTTTTGGACCCTAAAACGTCTATTTCTGGTGAAATCTCGATATCGAATACCTTCTCTAAACACTATGTACATAGTACGCGTAGAGAAAGTAACATTTGGCAATGTACGGTTTTCAGTTCAGAAAAGCGATTCAGTTTTATATGCCGGTCAGGTTTTCTGTTTGTCGAAGGTTGGCAACACTGGTTCTGCTGGTCAAGTGTCGAACTGCAGGTCGAATTGCAACCAACCAAGCTGTTAAAGGAAGAAACCGTTCACTGCTATAGGTGTCGCCAAATGGTTATCGAGCTTAGTCAAAACGATGATATCATCTCTCCTTGTGTACCCAGGTGGAATAGTCAAAGACAAAACAATGTCATGGTGATTGATAAGCACTTGTTCGTGGCGGAAGTGACCTTGAGTGACGTAGTAGCCCGACGGGATCTCCCCGTGACGTAGCGCGACTCGCTTTCCCTCGTTTTCTCTCACAACATGATACATACTCCTATTCTTGGAGCATTTGTCTCTAGTTGATGCTTTTGTACTGTGCTACAATTGTGAAACAGCAGCGCATTCTGGTGTAACTCTTTTCACGTGAAGTCCGTTTCCGATGTTGGCGCATAAATAGTATTGTTTTATTGCACTACTGGCAACACCAGGGTCTTGGAGAGTCTCATGATTACAACTCACGAGATGGTTACGCGGTGACGTGCTAGGCTCGCATTCGAAAGACCCGGGTTCGTTCTTCTGCTGACCATGGAGTTTTTTGTGATTTTCTCCTTGCCGCCAAGACGAATGCCGGGTTCGTGTATTCTACTCCATTTCATTTCCTATTATTTCATTTCCATTACATGTTTACGGTGTGCTTACAGGTCCTACAGTATCGGCGGTGCCGGGTAGATGGCGCAGATGCCTTATACAGCGTGTAGGTGAATAGTGCAAATAATTTGACAATGCATACAACATATAAGTGGAGTTCGTTTTGTCCGCTTATTAATACGAGGGCGGATCGAAAGTAACACACAATACTTTTTTTACTAAAAAATTTAATAGTTAAAAAAAACAAAAAGAAACCAAATCACAAATGAACTTACACTTTTGCCTACATAGTCACCAACTTTCTCAACATATTTGGCTCATCGTATGCCAGTTTCAATGTACCGTACTCGTAGACTCCGTTTCCCCGGAATATAGCCATCTGTATATTGCCGATTTCACTTCCGCATCTGTCGCAAAGCGTTGGCCGGCCAGGAATTTATTCATGGGACCAAACAGATGAAAGTCCGACGGTGCAAGGTCCGGACTGTATGGTGGATACTGGAGCACCTCCAAATTTGGTGATTTTCTGACGAACAGCAGCACTCACAGTGGTCCCGTGTTCAGCAAAGTCCACCAATAAAACACCATGCATATCACAGAACACTGTCGCAAACATTTTTCTAGCAGATCGATTCACTTTGATTTTTTTTTATACTCGTGTAGTGGTATGCCCGCGAATAATCACCAGTGACGGTTCGTCTTAGAAAGTCGTATCCTTCTGCGGTGTACTGCATTAGTTGATCCAAGTTCAGGTTTTTTTGATACAGGGATCCCTAAAATATGTATTTCTGGTGAAATCTCGATATTGAACTTTTGGGTGGAATGCAATAGCTTCTCTTCTTATGTACTATGTACTAAGTAGAGAAAGTAAAAACAATAAAGATAATAATACCTATTATTGTTTGTTTCCAGTTCTCTTTTTTCTCTTTCCTTTTTACTTTCTCTACCACGTACGTAACAGGAAGAGCAGGCGTTGCATTCTACCCAAGAATTTGATTCACCGATTTCACCAAAAATATATGTGTTGAGAACCTTTGAACCCAAAAAATCCTTTAGAAAAAGGTCCCTGTGGCTGTTAAATACCAAACTTGGTATTTAAGTTTAGTATCTCCCAAGGATGTAACACGAATATTTTCAAGAAAATCTTCCTATCCCGAACTACCTTTTACATGGGGGAAAAAAAAAATTGAAAGTTTGATTTTGTCAAAAGTGGCTCTAACGATTTTGTTAAAATACCGTATATTTAGTATTTAGTATTTATTTGTTTAGTCATTAAGTACATTAGTACAATAGACATGGTCAAAATAATATATACAAGTAAGAGTCAGTCATATAACAATTCTAGTATTAAAAAATTCATCCAAATTGTAAAATACATTGTCCATCAACCATTTTTTTTACTTTAGCCTTAAACTGTAGTACATTTAGAACTTTCATGTGGTCAGGAAGCTTATTATAGGCTATAATGCTGGTTATCAAATAAATATCTTTAACTTTCTTTAGTCTAGTGTATGGAACATGCAATTTATCAATATTTCTGGTATTTAATGTGTGTACATGTCTGTTCAGTTTAAATTGATTTAAATTCTTGTGTACATATAATAATAATAATTGTAGTATATAGCAATTGTACACTGTTAAAATCTTCTGTTGCTTAAAAAGTGGTCTACATGGAGCATTGTAAGAAGTATGAACATAAAATTCTCATGGCTTTGTTTTGTAGAAGTAGAATATCATTCAATTTAGAACAGCTCCCATATGCTAATAGACCAATATTAAAGATATGTATAAGAAAAATAACATGTATATCTTGAATTTCCTGGGAATAGTCTCTGAAATCGTCATCATTCTGAATTAGTGTTACATAACCGGTAAGAGATAGAAGAAAAACTAACTACACAAAAAAATGTAGGTCTCATCAAAACATACAATTTATGCCGTTTACATTTTTGTCTTGGAGCTAACCATTTCCGAGATATTCCTAGAAGTCGTCCGTGTTTCTTTTGTTTTACTCCTGGTCATAAAAAGGGAAGCAAATCACAGTGTCAGTTGCATAGCGACAGATTTTAAAATATTTGACAATCGCTTTAGTCTAGTGTATTCCCTTAATTCTCTTCTACCTACTCACAAGGAACTAAGTAGTTAGACCATTTTGCTAATGTTTATCTCGATTACTATGAAATAGAAAGAAGATTAATCTTTTGTAAAAAGTTTGTTTGCAGAACATGCAGAGAAATGTGAATGGATACATTAGATTTGTTGTTTTGAAACCTGAAGCAGTTGGTGGTTGCGCCTAGTTTGGGCTTCATGTGTGAAGAAGCAATTGGATGGGTTCCTATGCGTTGAATTGCTATTTTTATTTAGGAAGCTGTCGGAATGGTTAGGCAGCTGCTAATTGTGGAGGAGCTGAGAAGCCTCACAACTGACTGCGTTGTAATTAAATGGGTTTCAGTGATACGAGAGGCGAACTGTAAGTCCTAAGCAAAGGATAGAAAAACACATTATATTTGGTAGATTTTTATGTCAATATATCTCCTTTTAGCTCGATTCACTTTTCCCAGCGTTTGTCCAACTGGGAGCAGGATTTCGGAAGGTCCTCAAAATAGGCATCTGTTTGGGAATGACCTCTTCCGTTAGACGTGAACCGTTTGGAATTAAAAAAATCATTGAGGACGATACTAGTGAATATGATGGATGCTGCAGTAATTCGCACCTTAATTGAAACTCTTCAGATGTGGAAGAAAATCTTTTTTCTTTATCAGATGAGGGCGGTTTTTTTTATTTCCTCATTTAGCCGGTGCAATAACGATGCATAATACTCTCCATTTATCGTTATTCCTTTCTGCAAGTAATCAATGTAGCAGATTCCGCGTGCATCCCAAAAACCGAGGCCATCATCTTGTCTGCGGATTTCTTAAAAACCCACTGTTTGTACTTTTGTCTCTGGAGTGTAGTAGTGTATCCATGTTTCATCCGCGGTCACATATCGAAGCGTAAACTCGTCAGGGTTGCGACAGAAAAATGCCAAACCAGCTTCCGAATTGCGTTTATTCTCTATTGAGAGCAAGTGCGGCACCCGTCTTGCCGAGACCTAATTTTTTGTGCAAAATTGAGGACACTGTACTTTGTGACATGTCTGTGGCCTCTGCTATTTCGCGAACTTTGATTCGTCCATCACTCAAAACCACGATTTTATCAACCATTTTGGAAGAAGTCACTCCTACTGTATGTCCGAAACAATGTTCATCATTTGTGGATGTACGACCACGTTTAAATTCATTTATTCAATTTAAATTGTTGCAAACGCAGGACCAGATGTACCATGAACTTCATTCAAATGGCTTTATCTTTTTCGGTGTTAGGCCTTTTAAATAGAAGTGTTTAATCAATGCAAGAAACTCGTTTTATTCCATCTTTCTAAAGAAGCACAAGGTTATTGATTCAATCGCCTATGGCAACAAAACCACGTGATGGATATAGCTGAAAATTTTAACTGCCATCTAGTAAGAGACTAAATACCACATTTTTCCATGCTACAAATGTAATTTCTTGGATTATATAAGGAATTATTGAACACCCCTAATATGATGGTCTATCTATATCCATCCTATGAAATTTCACAATGATTCTTCGATTATCCACGTATTTGATAAGTCTGTTGTGGTGCATACAGTCAATAATACGTAAATTAAATAATAGTATTTAGATATTCTAAATGATTACTTTTATTGGTTATTTTCTGTTAAAAAAATCTGATATGTTACAATTACATGTCTTTCTCTACGTCTCCGTAACAAATTATTGTTAAAAAGCGTATTCTTGTATCTACATCATGCTAATCGAGATAAACATTAGCAGAAATTGTCCTTATTACTTAGTCCCTTGTAAGTAGAAGGGGAAAAATCTAATGTGTTCCATGCACAGCTATTCGGCAAATAAAACTTTTATTCAAAAGATTAATCCGTTATCTACATCATGCTAATCAAGATACTCATAAGCAGAACAGGATAATAATCTTATTACTAGCTCCGTTTAGAAGCGAAATAAGAAAATGCACTGACTAAAGCGATAGTCTACTCTAGTCCTTTAAAAGCCGGTCGCTATGTGAAACAATTGAAATTCCAATCTCTTTGCTTTTCAGGAGTAAACAAACGAGAAACGAGAAGAAACATGTCTTCCTGTTTGAGAAAAGTTCCAAGTGGCTAAAATTGAAACTAATTAGAATATCTCGAAAACGGTTAACTCTACAAAACAAAACAAAAAAAAAACAAAAAAGTATATGTTATAAATTGTGTGTTTTAATGAGATCTATGTTTTTTGTGTAGTAGGTTTTTGTTTATCTCTCACGGTTTACCAGTTATGGAAAAGACATGAATGGAGGTCTTCAGAGACTATTTCCAGAAAATCCAGAGATACATTTCGTTTGTCATAAAACTATCTTAAACATATGGCATTTTAGTCAAGATCTTTAGAGCCGTTTTTGAGAAAATCATAATTTCCAAAAATGCTCTTCGATACGCATCCTTGAAAGATACCAAACTTAAATACCAAGTTTTTTTTTGTATTTAACAATCTTTTTGTTTTTGAGCTATGCTTCCAACAGTCACACGCACACACACATACTCACACTGACACACATAGACAGACAAGACAATAACACTTTTCTAAAAATGCTTATGGATTCAGGGGGTCTCAAAGCATGTATTTCCGGTGAAATCTCGGTATCGAATTTTTGGGTGCAATACAATACCTTCTCTATATACTATGTACATAGTACATGTAGAGAAAGTAAAATTGTAGATCTCGTTAAAACACATAACTTATGCCATATACATTTTTTTTTTTTTTTTTTTGTAGAGCTCTAGTTTCTGAGGTATTCCTTAGTATTGATTTCAGCATTAAAATACTTACACTTTACTAACACGGGAATTTATCATCTCCTACAAACAATGAATTTCAATCACATAGCAATCAGCTGATAAAAGACTTGATTATCGCTTTAGCCTATGATGGTACTTTATTTTCTTTCCACTTACAAGGAAGCAAATAATAAGATCAGTTCTGCTATTTCTATCTCGATTAGTATAAAGAAAAGACAGGAATAAGCTTTTTAACTATAATTTGTTAGAGAGATGTAGAAAAAGTTAGGTGAGTGGAACACAAAGATTTTGTTTTATGTGAAATAGAAAAATATTACATTTAATTAACATCTAGCAGATGCTGATGACAGGCCAGAGAGTATTAAAAGAAAAGCGTAGATTTTGCAGATTTTGTACGCTGAAAGAGTGGAAGTTTAAAGAGCCAACTTCGATTTTCCAGCCATGTGTGCTTTTTGCCTGAGAAGCAAAGTGGGAAATTCCTTAGATCTGCGCCCACAAAGGAATATATCTGCGGAGGGATTCTCCGTTACCACCTCCAAATTATGTTGACCATTGTTGTTGTGTTTGACCATTGGGGAATACCATCTAATAACAAACTGTTCACACATCCAAAATAAAACACAGAAAAAAAATCTGATGTGTTCCATTCACATGACTTTCTCTACGTCCCTGTAACTGTGAATAAGCTTGTTCTTCTATTTCATGCTAATCGAGATAAACATAAGCAGAAACGTTGGGTAGGTAGAGTCAGACTGAAAAATTCAGTGCCATAGCCGGGATTTGAACCACGGACCTACCAGTCTCTAGCCGGTTGCTCTACCACTGAACATCATAGTAACGTGCCGGCATAGCATTGAATTTCTCAACTGGCTCGTTCAGTCCGACTCTACCTATCCAACTCCTGTCCTACACACGGCTTGTGTGAAAAACCAATTAAATTAATACCAATTGACTATAATAGTTGGCTATGCTATGAATCCTGGGACTTAAAGTACTTACAACATTGTAAGTCACCATTGGGGTTGTCATCTCAAAATAATTTTAGATCACCTTTTAATTTACCGGGAAACATGCGAGGAATTCAATGCTATGCCGGCATGTTGCTATGGTAGCTCAGTGGTAGAGCAACCGGCTAGAGATCCGTCGTTCAAATCCCAGCTATGTCATTAAATGTTTCAGTCTGACTCTACCTATCCAGCTCTTGTCCTACACACCTTTTGTGTGAAAGAACAATTAAACCATTAGCAGAAACGGTCTTATTACTTAGTTCCTTATAAGTAGAAGGGAAATAAGCGTATATAATACTAAACCGATTGTCAAATGTTTTAAAATGAGGTTGCTCTGGGATTGAAATCGATTAATTACGTGGCCAGGAGTTGACAAGTTCCGTTATGAGAAAAGTATAAGCATTTTAAAACTGAAACCAATAACAAGGAATATCTCAAATACGCTCTACTCCATGAAAAAAATGTATATAACATAAATTGTTTGTTTTAACCAGGTATACATTTCTGTTTAGTAAGTTTTTGTGTACCTCTTACGGTTTGCCAGTTATGCAAAATTCCGCAAAATTCATTCAGAATAAAGAGGTCTATATAAGCTATTCCCAGAAAATTTAAGATATACATTTTATTTTCCACGTAAATATCTTTAATATACGACACTTTAATCAGAATCGTTAGTGCCATTTTTGAGAATATCAACATTTTCAAACATTTGTGCATGTAAAAGGAGGTTGGGGAGAGGGGATTTTCATGAAAATCTTCGTGTCGTATCCTTGAAAGATAGTGAACTTAAATATCAAGTTTGGTATGTAACGGACTTTTCGTTTTTGAGATATGCTGTCCTAAAACATGATTTCCGGTGAAATCTCGGCATCGAATTTTTGGGTGCAATACAATACCTTCTCTATGTACTATGTACATAGTACGTGTAGTGGAAGTAAAAATGATTTTTAAGCTGTCTTTTGTATATTTACCTACGCTACCTATATTCTCGCTTTGTTGTTGTTTATAACATTATTGTTTTTACTTTCCCTAGGTCGTATGTGCAATGTATAAAGTGGTTAGAGAAGGTGTTGTATTCCGCCCAAAAATTCGATCCCGAGATTTCACCGAAAATATATATTTTGAGGTCCCGTGAGTTCGAAATAGCAATTTTAGAAAATTATTGGACATTTCAAAACCAATAACAGGGAATTTCTCGGAAATGGTTAACTCCACAGTAAAATGTACTCTATGGGATAAATTTGGTATTTTAACGAGATCCACATTGTTGTATGGTAAGTTTTGTCTCAGTTATGCAAAAGTCTCCAGAATGAAGAGGTTTTCAAAAGCTATTCCCAAAAAAATACTAAACTTGGTATTTAGGTTCCTACGGGTGTGGCACTAGATTTTCAAGAATATCCCTCCACCCTGAGCTACCTTTAGAACATATTTCAAAAACGTTGATTAAAAATGGCTCTAACGACTTTGATTACAATATATTTTTAGATATTTCCATATCAAATGTAATGTAGATCTTGATTTTTTTATTCTGAATGTCTTTATAATTTATAAACTGTGACGTAGGCAAAATCATATCCAAACAGACGCAAAATATAGATAAGCCATCGGCTAATATCAATTGTATTTTTATTCTGGAATTAGGTAATTACTTCCGAGATGTTAGTTATTATTGGTTTGAATTTTCAAATGTTTAAGTTTTCGCAAATGGGGCGGTTAACGACGCGCTCTTAGGGGCACCTGGGATGGATTTTTGACAGTGGGTTTTATAAACATTTTAAATTACACCATAAATATTCTTAGGACACCCGTAAACCATTTTGGCCGAACATGTTTCAAGAGATGGCATTTTCAAAGTTCAGCAACATGTTTAAATCACCCTTGCATGTCTTTTAGACCTGCTTTTTCTTCCCGATTTTTTTTCTTCTAATTTTAACGTTTTGAGACAAGTAACTTATTTTTTGGCGTTTCAGTTTTGCTCTGATTAGTATGCAAATTTACATACATATCTCAAGTCTGGTATCTAAAAGTTTAAGTATAGGTTTTTCATTTCTTTAAAACTATTTTATTATGCTGAAAAAATAAGGGCAGTTTAAATACCAACTACTTTATATAAACAAAAATATATTTCTCCATGGCTAATAACTTCAACTTAAATAAAATGCATCCATTTGTACTTAAGTTTCTGAAAATGTCTCTTTCATACTTCTGTGAATAATGTCAATGTGGAAGGCAAATCTTGAAAACTTGCATTTTTTCACTAATTAAAACTATTCAATTCTGGTACCTGAGTAACTATTTGAGTCAGAGCTTTCAGTTTTTGCATAGTCATTTTTGTTTGCTAATATTTAGTTTGTTCTTAATGAGTGTGCCGATTTTGAAATGAAGATTTAAAATTAAAAAGTTAGAAGCCCCTTAAGAGATTTGACTAATGCGTTAGCCGGGTGTATTATCTTATTTCCATTGTACGAGGGCCGTTTTTTTCTTCAACCTCCGATAGACTATAAATAAAAGACAAGTTCATAGAAAACAATTATTTTATTACTTAAAGTTTTGTACACTTTTCAACATAATCACTGAAAAGATTGGGGAATTTATCTACTGTACACAAGCTTCAAAAAATGATTTCAAATGAGTATTGACGTTGTTTTGAAGATCTTCGTTGGTTTGAAAGTCTGCCCTCCTAGCCACGTCTTCAGTTCAGGGAAAAGGTGAATGTCGCTGGGTGCCAGTCAGGACTGTACGGCGGATGATCGAAAATGTCCCATTGAAATTTTTCAAGGAGCTGATGGGTTGCGCCAGCAGTGTGTGGACGAGCGCTGTCATGGATCAACACAATTCCTGAAGTCAGCATTCCTCTTCGTTTGTTCTCAATGGCTCTCCGCAAACGTCGTAAAGTACGAAGATCTTCAAAACAACGTCAATGCTTATTTGAAATCATTGACGGCAACATTTTTTGAAGCGGGTATTACAAAGCTTGTGCACAGGTACGATAAATGTCTCGATCTTTTCGGTGATTATGTTGAAAAGTAACACAACTTTTAGTAATAAAAGAATTGTTTTCTATGAACTTGTTTATTATTTATAGCCTATCGGAGGTTGAAAAAAAATGGCCCTCGTACTTATAAGGAAATATGTAATAAAACCATTTCGAGAAAGACGAATAAGCGCTTGTAAAATTAGTTAATTGAAGATTGGGAAGAGCAAGTCGTGTGAACGTAATATATCAGATATCATTTTAACATGATTTTAACGTACACAATGCAAAATGAGAGGAAGAGAGGAATATCTCAGAAGATAGGTTAACGTATGCACTGCTGTATGCTTTGCTTGTTGATAAGCATCCTACATGCTTGATTTTGTCCAAGTATAAAAGTTGAAAACACTACAGCATTTTGTGTGCCAGCAGAGAGTAATTTAATTTCTTAAAACTATAAAATATTTCGGAGAACACCACACTCAGTCGTACAACTGCCAGGAACCGAGGTCATTCCTAGGAATTCACCGTCTCATTCCAATGACTCGTTTAAACCTGTTGTAATACGTGTCTTTATAAAGAGAAGCTACAAGGCCAGCCTTACTCACTTCAGTATCTCAGCTAATAGTTATTTACTATACAAGTGGATACACAGAGAGTTTATCCATGATTAGAGCAATTTAAAACGCGACCCTAAGGGGAGCGTTTTATGTTCTTCGAGCGGATAATATAGGTTTGTCCACTTGTATAGTACATTATTTTATCCTACAGATTCGATAAATTAATATATTCAGTTAATGATTTTACAACAGATAGTAATAAATTAAATAAGTTATAAGGCAATGAATTGCGCCGTTCTTGTAGTTATAAAATATGGTAGGCTATGTATGAATACTAATTTTGTTTTTATTGCTGCTAGTTTCAAATTGATTAGGTTTGCGATGGACGTTGAGAACGTTAATATATCGCTTCCAAATGATATATTAAATGAAGCAAAAGAAGCAGTTGAGGTATTAACTTCTATGGAATGTGCAATAAGTTCACTTTCATGTAGTTAAAGAATAAAATTGTTTGATGCTGCTGTTGAAAGGTTATAGAAAATTTGTAATTGGCAGCCATTTGTTTATTTACTTCTCCCACTCGTTACTGGGGCAACGAGTGAATTTTGTTTACTTTATCCCACCCGTAGGGCTAATAACTATCACTTTGATTTAAAGTATAAGTTTGCTTATGTCGTTTCTGTCTATTACAAGTATCTGTAGTATACGGAATTAACAATATCATGAAAAGAAGCTACATTAAAAAATCTGATGTGTTCCATTCATATGACTTTCTCTACATCATTGTAACAAATTATTGTTAAAAAGCTTATGCTTCTATTTACTTCATGCTAATCGAGAAAAACTTAGCAGAAATAGTCTTATTACTTGCTTCCTTGTAAGTAGAAGCGAAATAAGGGAGTAGGTTAAAGTGATAGTCAAAAGTTGGTTGCTATATGACTGAAGTTCCTTTGTTTGTATGGACACGAGTTGACAAATTCCTGTATTAAGTTTTTCAAAGCTGAAACCAAAACAAGGAATATCTAAAAATACGATCAACTCCACAAAATAAACGTATACAATATAAATTGTGTGTTTTAACGTGCTCTACATTTTTGTGTGGTAATTTTTGACCATCTCTTGCGGTTTAGCAGTTATGCAAAATTCCGTAAAATTCATAAAGTAGTCTTCAGAGGCTATTCCCAGAAAATTCAAGATATATTTTATTTGTTAGCTAAATATCTTTAATATAAGATATTCTAAATCGTTAGAGCCATTTTTAAGAAAATCAAAATTTTCGAAAAAAGTTCCATGTAAAGGGTAGCTGGTGATGGGGAAGTTAGAAATTAGCAGTCTTTTTGTTTTTTAGCTACGCTGTCCACAAACAGACACACACACACACACACACACACACACACACACACACACACACACACACACACACGGATCTTTTTACAGAAATACTTTTTTTTGGATACAGGGGGACCCAAAACATATATTTCCGGTGAAATCTCAGTGTCGAATTTTTGGGTGCATTACAATACCTTCTCTATACACTATGTATATAGTACATGTAGAGAAAGTAATACATTTCTTATTTATCTAAACACTATCTTCGAAAATATGAAAATCTTATAAATTCGTGAAAAATGAACCTATGCATAATTTCAAAATTATGGAAAATACATACAAAACATTTTGTTTTTTATTTCAACAGCTTTCTCGTTTATCATTAAGAACGAAAACTATTGCCTATATGCACAATACATCCAGCATTATTATTAGACACTCTATTTAACTTATAATTTTCTTTTCTTTTTACTTTCTCGGCCACGCGTACCTAGTAAGTAGATGTGTTGAATTCCATCCAAAACTTTGATGCCGAAATTTCACAAAAGATATGCTTTTGAGACCCCTTTTATAAAAAAAAATTGGAGAAAGGTCCTTGTATACGTTTGTATGTGTGTGTGTGTGTGTGTGTGTGTGTGTACGTTTGTGAACAGCACAACTCAAAAGCTAAAAGTCCGTTAAATATCAACTTGGTATTTAAGTTTAGCATCTTCCAAGAATGCGACACGAAGATTTTCAGGAAAATTTCCACATTTCCAACTAACTTAAATAGAACATTTTTCGATTTTTTTATTCTGAATTGATTTTGATTAAAACACCTTATGTTGAAGATATTTTCATCACAAATAAAATGAATACCTTAAATTTTCTGGGGAGAACCTCTGCAACCCTCTTCATTCTGGATGGCTTTTGTACAACTAGTAAACCTTCATAGATATACAAAATGTTACTACACAAAAAATGTAGGTAGATCTAGTTAAAATACACAATTGATGTCCAACACATTTTTTTGGTCGAGTTTAAGATCTTTACTTTTCCTAGCCTATATCTACAATGTGTATAGTGGATAGAGATGGTAAATTCGATATTGAGATTTCACCGTGTATATCACATGTCCGTGTACATCCGTGTGTGTATGTGTGTGGGCAGCATAGCTCAAAAAACAAAAACTCAGTTAAATATCAAACTTGGTATTTAAGTTCAATATCTTCTAGGATACGACACGAAGATTTTCATTAAATCCCCCCACCCACAACTATCCTTTGCATAGAATTTTTTTCGAAAATTTTGATTTTCTCAAAAATAACTAAGGATTTTTATTAAAATGTCATATGTTTAAGATATGTTCATGGCAAACGAAATGTATCCTCTCTTTTTTTTTTGTTTTTTTTTGTTTGTTTTTGAGAATAGCCTCTGAAGACCACTCCTTTCTGGATGAATTTTGTATAACTTTTATATAACTGATAAATCGTAAGAGATAGACAAATAGACTTACTATAGAGAAAATTTAGATCTTGTTAAAACTCACAATTTCTGTACTATACATTTTTTTTGTACAGCTTTTTAAAAGCTGCCCTTTCGAGATATTCTGAGTTATTGATTTCAGTTTTAAAGTACTTAAAATTTTCTAAAACGGGAGACATCTTTCTTATCATCTCTCTTTTGTTCACTCAGTAAGCAAAGAGAACCGAATTTCAATTTCTTCAGTTAGCGACCAGCTTTTAAAGGATCTGACTATCCCTTTAGCCTAGTGTACTCCCTATTTCCCTTACACTTACAAAGAAGCGAGTAACAATACCAATTTTGGCAACTATTATCTTGATTACCATAATGTAGATAAAAGAATAATCTTTTGTAAGGAAAGTTGTTTGTGAAAAAGCTAGAGAAGGTCGTGGAATGGAACACGTCAGATTTTTGACACTGTCTCGTTATTGGTTTACGTTTCCGAATACTTATATTTTTCTCAAATGGAAGGTATCATTCGTTTTCCTTGATACAGATGATACAGATGAGATTGGCATTATGTACACAAGCATTCCATTACGTCGCACAGCAGAATGCGCCAATGCTTCACACAGAGTGGAAAGAGTTACTGCGTCTCTGCTCCTTCAATTTGTGTAAGCATGCTCTACTGCAATACGCAGAAAACATTAAGTAAGCCATATTCATGTTGTGTTCCACCTGCCCATCAAAAGGCTAGAGCAAAATGTAGACAGTAATCAAAAGTCAATAAAGGGAGAAAGCACGTTGTTTTCTTTCTGAACATTAATGCCCATCTCGTGTTACACAATACATCATAAAGGTTGTTTATGTATGTAGAGTGGAGCTGAATTTCTGTTTTGTAACGGTTATGGCCTCCCATAAGCTCTTTCAGAAAGGCCGCTACACCGCGACCAGAATTAGTAATTAGCTAATTCCAGATTACCGTCATGTATGGTCATCGTTAAAACCCCGGTTTATGTCATTAGGCCTGTCACGTGGGCATACAAACAAGGGAATTCTGACTTCAGGTGTTCTTATGTGGGTTATACTTGCTGCTAATAATTCGCATGATCCATAATATGAGGACCATTTTTACTTTCTCTACACACAATGTACATAGTAATGCATCCAAAAATTCAATTTCACCAGAAATACATGTTTTGGGTCCCCCTGAATCCAAAAAAAGTGTGTGTCTGTGGATAGCATAGCTCAAAAACGAAAATACCGTTTGAATACCAAACTTGATATTTAGATTTGGTATCTTTCAAGAATGCAACACGAAGATTTTCAAGAAAATCCTCCCACTCCAACTACCCTTTACATGGAACTTTTTTAGAAAATTTTGATTTTCTCTAAAATGATTCTAACGCTTAAATATCACATATTTAAGACAAATAAATGTATATCTTGAATTTTCTGGGTATAGCCTCTGAAGGCTACTTTATTCTGGATGAATTTTACGGAAGTTTGCATAACTACTAAACCGTAAGAGATGGACAAGGACTTACCAAGCAAAAACTGTAGAGCACGTTAAAACACACAATTTATGTTATAGACATTTTTTTCGTGGAAGTGATCGTCTTTGAGATATTCCTTGCTTTTGGTTTCAGCTTTGAAAAACATACTTTTCTCATACAGGAATTTGCCAACTCGTGCCCATACAAACAAAGAAACTACAGTCACATAACAAGCAGTTTTTGACTATTACTTTAACCCGTGGTACTCCCTTATTTCGCTTCTACTTACAAGGAAGCAAATAATAAGATTATTTCTGCTAATTTTTTTCGATTACCATGAAGTAAACAGAAGCATAAGCTTTTTAACAATAATTTGTTGCACAGATGTAGAGAAAGTCTTGTGAATGGAAGACATCAGATTTTTTATTTAAAAGTCCGGTAGAAAACCGAACAGTTGGCAAACCTTCACTTACTGTAATTTACTAACATCATACCCAGTGTATGTTCATTTTCTTATTCCCCTCATGAGAGTGAAGTTAGTTGAAATCATTTTAGTCGTTCATAAATGAAATGCCTTAATCTGATTCCAGGCCAATGCTCAGAATAACAGTGACGGTGTTTGATATACGTCATTTCACTTCCAAAGAAAGCTGTGCAGATCTTTAGGAAGTAACTCATTGTGGCCTTTGCAGGAAGGCTGCGATTGCGGTTCTCGTTGACCCTGCGTGAGTTAACTGCCACCTACAGAGGTCGCCTTTCATTGAACTTGACCTCAATTTTGGTAAGTTGAATCCTTATCCCATTTTCAGTGACTGTGGTATTGTCTACCGGTTCCTCTATGGCCAGGTACAAAAGCCCTACTTCTACCGCCATTATATTCGAAGAAATCTTTATTTGCTCCATTCACATAATCTTTACATTTCTGTAACAAATGATTGTTAATAAGGTTATTCTTCTATCTACTTCAAGCGGTTTTATTACTTAGTTTCTTACAAGTAGAAGGGAAATAAGGAAATTCATTATAGTCAAATGTTTTAAAATGTGGTTGCTATGGGATTGAAATCCGTTTCTTTGCGTGGCTTGGAGTTGACAGGTTCCTGTATAAGAATAGTGTAAGTATTTTAAAACTTAAATCTAGCAAGGAATATCTCAAAAAAGGTCAACTCCACGAAAAAAATGTATATAACATAAATTGTGCATTTTAACGCTCTCTACATTTTTTGTTAAGTAAGTTTTTGTCTATCTCTTACTATTTACCAGTTAAGCAAAATTCCACAAAATTAATCCAGAATAAAGATGTCTTCAGATGCTATTCCTAGAAAATTCAAGATATACATTTTATTTGTTATGTAAATATCTTTAATATATGATATTTTAATAATAAACTTTAGAGCCATTTTTGAAACTTTTTCCATGTTGGGAGTGGGGGGATTTTCTTGAAAATCTGCGTGTTGCATCCTTGGATGATATTGAACTTAAATACCAAGTTTGGTATTTAACGGACTTTTCGTTTTTAAGTTATGCTGCCCACCGACACACTAACAGACAGACAGACACACGGAAATTTTTCGTCAGTGAGGTCAAAACCCCAAGAGCAAACCAAAACATCGAAAATCTAGCGCATTGCAGATTTGGACATGTTAATATTTCCAACACATTCAAATCCGGTTCGCCTCTAGAAGTTTTACCATATTACTTTCTCTACACATGCTATGTAGGTACATAGTGCATAAAGAAAGTTTTGTATTGCACCCAAAAATTCGATACCGAGATTTCACCGGAAATACGTGTTTTGAGGCCCTCTGAATATATAAAAAACGAAAAGTCCGTTAAATACGAAATTTGATTTTTAAGTTCAGTATTTTGAGGATGCGACACGAAGATTTTCAATAAAATCCCCCACCCCAAACTACCCTTTACGTGGAGCATTTTTCGAACATTTTTATTTTCTCAAAATGGTCTCTACAATTTTGATTAAAATACCTTATGTTTAAGATATTTTTATGGCAAACAAAATGTATATCTTGAATTTTTTGGGAATAGCCTCTGAAGACCCCTTTATTCTGGATGACCTTTGTATAACTGGCAAACCGTAAGAGATATACAAAAACTTACAGCACAAAACACGTAGATCTCATTAAAACGCATTCTGTCATATACATTTTTTGAAGAGTTAACCGTTTTCGAGATATTCGGGATCATTGGTTTCAATTTTAAGGCACTTAAGTTTTCTCAAAAGAGAACACATCTTTTTTCTCGTGTTTGTTTACTCCTGGAAAGCAAGGATACTGAATTTCAAATGTTTCATATAGCGTTGGGCTTTTAAAGGACGAGACTATCGCTTTAGCCTGTGCATTTTTTCATTTCCCTTCTACTTACAAGGAAGCCTAGTAATAAGGCTAATTCTGCTTATGTTTATCTTGTTTAGCATGTAGATAACAGATTAATGTTTTGAATAAAAGGTTTGTTCGCCGAACAGCTAGAGGACATCATATGAATGGAACACATTGGATTTTTTCCCCTTTCTACTTACACGGAACCAGGACAAGCAAATGTTTATTTCGATTAGAATGATCTAGATAGAAGTAAAACTTTTTAACAATAATTTGTTACAGAGATATAGTGTAAGTCATATGATTGTAACACATCAGATTTTTTGAATAGAGGGGTACTTAAAACTTGTATTTCCACTGAAATCCCGATATCGAATTTTGGGTGGTATACAATACCTTCTCTACTTACTATGGATATAATACGTGCTAGAGAAAGAAAAAAGATCTGCATGTATGTCTGGACAGCAGAACTCAAAAATGAAAAGTTCAATTAAATACCAAAGGTAATATTATTTAAGTTTAAAGTCTTCAAGGACACGACACGAAGATTTTCAATAAAATCTCCAACCTCCTTTCAAATTGCACTTTATATGGAACATTTTTAGAAACATTTATTTTTCTCAAAAATCGCTCTAACGGTTTTAATTAACATACCGTATATTAAAGATATTTTTCATGACAAATAAAATTTATATCCCGAATTTATGGGAATATCCTCTAAAGACCTCTTCATAACCGTAAGTTTCATTTCGTAATCTGCTTATCCTCCCCGTATTTGTAGGACTGACAAACCAATGCCTAGGGGTCAAAAGCCTGTTGGGGAGCCTACGGCACGAAACCACAGAATGAAGAACATGTTACGAGGGGTGGGCCCGTAGACAGGGGTGAACATGAGAAAGTGGATGATATGAAATGTAAGCGAAATTGATGATTGGAAAGGTGATGATGGAGCAATTAGTGGAATGAGTGGCGGGGGAAACCGGAGAACCCGGAGAAAACCTGCCCAAACGTCTCTTCGTCCACTACGAATCCCATAAGCGGGCGCTTGGGATCGAACCCGAGCCGCCTAGATGGGAGGCATGCGGTCTAACCACTTACCCATGGCGTCGCCTAAACTGTAAGTGATAGACAAAATTTACTGCAGAAAATGTAGATCTCGATGAAAGATATAAATTGTGCAGATACATTTTTTGTGGAATTAACCTTTAAGATTTATTATTATTATTATTATTATTATTGTTATTGATTTTAATTTCAAAATATCTATGTTTTCCTTAATTGAAATATCTTTATTCGTTTTTCTTGTTCCTGGCCAAGCTAAGAGAAAAACCAATAACATGGCAACCAGGTTTGAATAAATTGACTATAGCTTTGGCCTAGTATATTCATTTTTATTACTAGGTAATACAGGGTTACTACAAAAGAAATAGACAACTTCAACTACCTGTAAAAAAAACTATTAGAGATAGCAACCTAATTATTTTGGAGGTATGTTGAGAAACTCTCAAAGTTTCGTTTGTTACTATTGGTAACGCTGTAGTGTTTTGTTTGTTGTTGCAGAAGCTGAAATGGCCGAAAATCCTGTGGAAAAGGCATATTGCGTATTTGAATTTGCTAGAACGCAATCAGCAACTGTTGTCCAACGACATTTTAGAACACGTTACCACAAAAATGAAATGATGCGCTCACAAAAACCAGCATCGTCTTCATCATGTCGCAACATGTCGACGCAAAAGTCACGCCGTATGACCTTATCTTCTTCACTCAGAAACTGCAACATCTGTAATCTGTAAGGCATCATGTGCAGTCGCTTCCGCAAGATTTTCCATACAGTTTGCTGTGGAATTTGTAATTGCATGCTTGCCCTAGATGTCCATTTCTGTGGGCTTCTTATGTAGGCAGCACGAACACGTTCAACGTTTTCTTCCGAAACTCTTGGTCTTCCCGAGCTCTTCCCTTTGCACAAACATCCCGTTGTCTCGAATTTTCTATACCACACGTAGATTGACTGTCTAGTCGGTGGCGTTTTGTGGTAACGTGTTCTAAAATGTCGTTGGACAACAGTTGCTGATTGCGTTCTAGCAAATTCCAACACGCAATATGCCTTTTCCACAGGATTTTCCGCCATTTCAGCTTCTGCAACAACAAACAAAACACTACAGCGTTACCAATAGTAACAAACGAAACTTTGAGAGTTTCTCAACATACCTCCAAAATAATTAGGTTGCTATCTCTAATAGTTTTTGTTTTACAGGCAGTTGAAGTTATCTATTTCTTTTGTAGTAACCCTGTATATCATAAAAGCATGTGTGCAAACGTTTATCTTTATTGACGTGAAGTAGAAGTATAAGCCTTTGTAAACATTATTTGTTGCAGAATAGGTAGAGAAAGTCATGTAAGTGTAACACATAAGATTTTTTTTAGATTTAGAAGGTCTCAAAACATGTATTTCCGTTGAAATCTCAGAAGCGAACTTTCGGGTGAAATAAATAATTTTTCTACTCACTATAAACAAAATAAGATAGAATAGGATACTAACGCAGTGTTTTCGGCACCGAGGGTGAGAGACAGGGATGCAGTGCGTGGAGACACTGGGTGGCCGGATCTAGGAGCGGCGGCACAGCAATGACGGGGTCCCTACAGTTATTAGTTTGAAACTCCCTGATAGACATTCACCCATACCGGGGACACCTCTCGGCATAGAGCCCAACATTCTCAAGGCAACAAGTCGAAGTTGAGGGTGAGAGTTTAGTTTCCCGTGCCACCCCGTACCGAGACACCATCGCGGATACTTCCAACCCTGAAAGAGATCAAGGGAAGGATGAATGACATGGCAATAGAACGACATGGAGAAACAGAAATTTCGGGAATGGGACAACATTCACTACCGCCCCGGGGTAAACCCCCCTCAAAAAAACCCATGCGTCATTTCCTCTCACTTCATTTCCCTTTTGGACCACGGAAATCGAATTCACGATATCCCGAATGCGGCACTCGGGTAGAGTAAGTAAAAAAGCGATAGTGAACACAGAAAATCATATGAGTTTAACACATAATCATTTTTAAAGTAGGCATAAAGAAGACATTCTAAGATATAGTTTAACATCTGTACCCTATTTATAGCATATGATGCAACACTGTAACACGTGTATAGTTATATTAGTGCTAAGAAATGATGGACTTAAACGTGAGGAAAGGTTGAGCATGTTTTAGATCGTGAACAACAACTTTTAACTTCAGAGATACCAACTACAACATTTACGTGCTCGCAGGTACCCGCAAAACAGTCTGCCTAGGGGCGAAGTTCGTACTTTGTTCCAGAGCTGCGAACTGTATCGGAAATGCTTTGCTGGCAGCAGACAGCACGAACGTGCCAGAAGCCTTTGACACGTTTGGATTAATGGTTGTTCCCTAGAGAGTTAGGCCAAAGTACTCATTGGAAACGAACTTTTTGTATAGTTCTGTCAGTTATATGTTCCGCCAAAAAATTGAGGATTTGACGATCTCCTCTTCTTCTTCTTTTTTTTTTTTTGTAGTGTTGAACGCCCGCTTTTACTGCAATGGCACCGCAGGCGATGACACTGATGATACACGAAGATGGAGCCCTGGTGGAATGTGATGGCGGGGGACACCGGAGAATATCCGCTCCGGCGCCGCTTTGTCCACTACAAATCTCACATGCGGTCGCTTGGGATCGAACTCGGGCCGTCTACGTGAGAGGCGAGTGATCTGGCCATTCGGCCACGGCGCGGCCTCTTCTTTGTATTATATATGTATATATGAGGTACGTCCAGAAAGTAAGTTCCGTTTGGTAATAAAATTAAATTGTGTACAGATACAGAATAATTATTTATTGCACAAAATTCTACAACTCTTAAACTACTTTTCCACATCACTGCCGAAATTTTGCAGGCATTTGTCATAGCGTGGCACAAGTTTTTGTATACCTTCTTCATAGAAGTTTGCCGCCTGTGTCTTCAAAAGGTTGGAAATATTTTCTTTCAGCTCTTCGTCATTGTTGAAGTGTTGACCGCCAAGGGAAGACTTGAGATGTAAGAACAGATGAAAGTCGCTAGGAGCGAGGTCAGGGCTGTACGGAGGATGGTCAAACACGTCCCAGCCAAATCCCTGTAGGAGGTTTTTCGTCACATTTGCAGTGTGTGGTCGTGCGTTGTCGTGAAGAAAAACAACACCTTTTGACAGCAATCCTCGGCGCTTATTCTGTATTGCATGGCGCAATTTCCTAAGTGTCTCGCAATAAACATCTGCTTTGATTGTTTGACCACGTGGTAAGAAATCAATGAATAAGATGCCTTTCCAGTCCCAGAACACTGGGGGTGTCAAGATTTGTTTCGGCTTAACCTTTGCTGGGGATGAAGTGTGCCTCCATTCCATTGATTGCCGCTTGCTTTCAGGGGTGTCGTAAGAAACCCAAGTCTCATCTCCTGTGACTATCTGTGTCGGAAATTCTTCGCCGTCTTCATCATAACGGGTTAAAAACTGAAGTGCACCACCCATCAGTTTTGTTTTGTGTTGCTCAGTAAGAATCTTTGGTACCCAATGTGAGCAAAGTTTACGAAATTTCAGTTTTTCGGTAACAATTTCATGAATTAGTGATCGTGAGCTTTGGGGGAATTCCATAGCGAGGGCACTAATTGTAAACTTGCGGTTTTTCTGGATCTTGTCATCAATCGCGTGAACCAGTTCTTCTGTAACCAAAGATGGACGCCCACTTCGTTCTTCATTGTGCACTTCACTACGTCCTTCATTGAACTGTCGGGCTCACCTTCTCACCATTGAATCACTCATTGCATTTTGTCCGTAAACTTCGCAAATTTGCCGATAAATTTCAATTGGTTTCACTTTCCTAGCATTCAGAAAACAAATTACAGATCTGATTTCACAAGCGACGGGATTTGCAATCAACACCGACATTGTAAACAAGTACAACAAAGCGTATGTGGCTGACAGCGATCTCAAAATGGCGCACGTTTCTTCTCCTTGATACAGAGCGTCTACCGCGCATGTGCGGAACTGCGATCGCAGCGCTGCAGCTGAGATAAATTGAAACGGAACTTACTTTCTCGACGTACCTCGTTTATATACCCACAGAGTTATTCTAAATTAGTTACCTGATAATAAAGCTAAATTATACATAGTTATCTTACGTAGTTTATTTCCATTTTCCATTACATACACTGACATAGCATTAAGTTTTATTTGCAATGTTTACAAATGTTCAATGTGACTCCCTTTTGTCACTCGTCAGATATCCCACCTGTACGAAAGTTCATCCCAGATACGCGTGATCTACCAGAGCTACCGCTACGTTAATTCGTTGGCGAAGCTCATCCGGCAGTGGAGGGTTGTACACGTTATCTTTAACGTAACCCCACAGACAAAAATCCAGCTGTGTTAAATCAGGAGATCGTTAAGGCCAAGCTATATTCCCGCCACGTCCAATCTAAGCGGGAATAGTGTGGGATAGGTATGTAGATACCTCATGGTGGTAATGAGGAGGTGATCCATCTTGTTGGAAAATGAAATTCTCTCTCATATCTTCTTGCAGCTGTGGCATCAGGTAGTTTTGTAACATATCTAGGTATGTGATGCCAGTCCAGTCCTCTCATAAAAAAAAAGAATGGTCCATACACTTTCACGGAGCTTAGCGCACTAAATACGTTCAGTTTTGGTGAGTCACGTATTTTCACCTGTGGGGGAGCTTTTTGATTCACTGTAAAAAACGTCTTTATACGATAATTTGCGATTTAGTTTCATGAAACCACAGACAATACTGCGCTGTAAGACTCCATGGCGACTGCTTACTAGGCTCCGCTCCAGGCGTTGCGAGTGCTTAACATTTTCCCCGCCAGAGCGAGTGCATGTGGCGAAGTCTGCCGGCCAGGTTTAAAACTTGATGATATGACATAAGGTTTGATGAACATCTGAATAAATTTCCCTTAAAAGTTTCGAAATAATTCATTCATACTTTCAGGTAACTAATTTAGAATAACACGGATTGAAACCCCCTTAAAAAGAGAGAGCATTTGTATGTACGTTTGCATGTATGTGTGTAGGTATGTGCCTAGGTATATGAACGGTAATAAATGTATTTTGATATATGGTAATATATATTGATGAATGGTAATGTATGTTAATTGATTTTTATTTATGGTACTGTATGTTAATGTATGCTCTCATAAGGTATTGGCGGTTAATGCATGTTAATATAAAGTAATCTATGTTAATATATGTTCATGTATGATAATGTATGTTACGTACAGAAATGTAAAGTATGTATGTTAATGTATGGTAATGTATAATGATGTATGTTAATGTATGGTAATGTATATTAATGTAAGATGATGAATGTTATGTATGTTATGTTGATATATGTTAATGTATGTTGATGTATGGTAATGTATGTTGATGTACGATAATATATATTGATGCATATTGATGTATGGTAATGAATGTTATGTAAGGTAATGCGTGTTAATGTATGGTAATGTATGTTGATGCATGTTAATTTATGTTGATATATGGCAATGTATTTAGATGTATGGTAAGCTATGTTGATGTATGGTAATGTTTGTTAATGTAAGCTAATGTAGGTATATTAATGTAAGTTGATGTATATTATGTATGTTGATGTATGTTGATGCATGTTAATGTATGTTGATATGTGGCAATGTATTTAGATGTATGGTAATGCTTGTTAATGTAAGCTAATGTATATTAATGTAAGTTGATGTATGGTAATGTAAGTTGATGTATGATTAAGTATGGTAATGTATGTTTATGTATGGTGATGTATATTGATGTATGAGATGTATGTTAATGTATGGTAACGATCTTATGTGTGGTAAGGTATGTTAATGTATGTTGATATATGGTAACGCATACCGATGTATGGCAATGTATGTTGATGTGTGTAATGTACAATAAATTATGTTATGGATGATAATATAGGTTATGTATGGTAATATATGTTAATGTGTGTTGATGTGTAGTAATGCATGTTAATGTTAGGTTATGTATATTAATTAAGTTTATGTATTTATGTGAGGTAATGTATGTTGATGTATGGTAATATGTGATAAAATATGTTATGTATGTTAATGTATGTTGATGTATGGAAATTTATTTGGTGCATGGTAATGTGTGTGTATGTATGGTAATATTGCATATTGATGTATCTTGATATAAGGTTATGTATAAAATAAGAACTGAAACTTTCCTGGCGACGTGTTAATTCAAAATCTTCTCGGGCTTCTAGCCAGGTAAAAACTTGGCTTGACACCAACGTTTCGAAGAAGTGCATCTTCCTCGTCTTCAGGGTGAACTGATCAGTTTTTACCTGGCTAGAAGCCCGAGAAGATTTTGAATTAAGGTTATGTATGTTAATGTATCTTGATGTAAGTTAATGTATGACAATATATTTAGGTGTATGGTTATGTATGTTGATGTATTTTAATGAATGGTAATGTATGTTAATGTTAGGTTATGTATATTAATTAAGTTGATGTATGTATGTGTGGTAATGTATGGTAACGTATCTTATGTGTGGTAACGTATGTTAATGTATATTGATATATGGCAACTAGGAAAATGGAAGTCATATTCAAACAAAAACGAGTCGAACCTTCTTATGTCGTTACGACCATAGAATATCAATATCGATGGCATTTTTTTTTTTTTTTTTTTTGAGTTTTTAATGCCCGCCTTTACTACGTATGGCACCGCAGGCGATGAAACTGGTAATGCATGGAATGAAGAAAGGTCACTGGAGGAATGCAATGGTGGGGGAAACCGGAGAACCCAGAAAAAACCCGCACCAGCGCCACTTTGTTCATCACAAATCTCACATAAGGTCAATGACAATGCCTTCTAAAAACCCTTAGTAAAAAACTTGAGATTGTTCCATTCACATGACTTTCTTTACATCTCTGTAACAAATTATTGTTATAATTTCTTCTATATACTTCATGCTAATCGAGGTAAACATTAACAGCAATGGTCAATTCATTTCAGAGCCGGTCACTAAGTAAAACAATTGAAATTCCGTTCTTTTTGCTTGCCAGGAGTAAACAAAAGACAGACGAAAGAGAGATGATTTATCGTTTGAGAAAAGTTTAAGAATCTTAAAGTTGAAACCAATAAATCGGATTATCTCGGTAATGGTGAGCTCTACAACAAAAATGTATATTACTTAAATTGTGTTTTTTAACGAGATATACATTTTTTGTGTTGAAAGTTTTCTATTTCTTACGGTTAACAAGTCAATAAATTTCTGCAAACGTCATTCAGAATGAATTGGTCTTCAAAGCTATTCCCAGAATATTCAAGATCTGTATTTTATTTTAGATGTAAATATCTTTAATATACGATATTTTAATCAAATTCGTTACCGCCATTTTTGAGAAAAACAAAATTTACAAAAATGTTTCCATGTAAAGGGTAGTCTGGGGAGGGGGAATTTTCTTGGAAATCTTGTTGTCGCAAACTTGGAAGATACTAAACTTAAATACTAATTTTGGTATTTTATGGTCTTTCAGTTTTTGAGCTATGTTGGCCACACACACAAATAAACCCGCATACATTTCCGGCGAAATTTAGACAAATATTTGGGTGGAATGCAATAGCTTATTTTGGTCTGCCGGGGTAGCGCAGGGAGAGCGTGGTTGCCTCACATTCGACAGGCCGTGAGTTCGAATCTCGCTTAGGTTATGTTACCCGGACAAGGTTTTTACCGGGGTTTTCACTAAACCTGAGTTGACGAATGTCGAATAACTTTAAGCTTAATGGACCTCGAGATCACTTGAGCATCATTTCACAAATTTCATTCACATCCGATCTCTCTAACGTCCTTTAACCTGGTTAACCTAGCTTAACAGCAACATAAAAGAAAAATCTGATGCGTTCCATTCACATGACTTTCTCTATATCTCTGTAAAAAATTATTGTTAATAAGCTTATCTTTTATTTACTTCATGCTAATCGAGAAAAGTATTTCTTGCTTTATGTAAGAAGAAGCGAAATAAGGGAGTACCATAGGTTAAAGTGAAAGCCAAAAGCTGGTTGCTATGTGACCTAAGTTCCTTTGTTTGTATGGACAGGAGTTGACAAATTCCTGTATGAGAAAAGTATAAGCTTTTCAAAGCTGAAACCAAGAACAAGGAATATCTAAAAAACGATCAACTCCACGAAAAAAATGTATATAACATAAATTGTGTGTTTTAACGTACTCTACATTTTTTGTCTGTTAAGTTTCTGTCCATCGCTTACGGTTTAGCAGTTATGCAAAATTCCGTAAAATTCGTCCAGAATACAGTAGTCTTCATAGGCTATTCCTAGAAAATTCAAGATATACATTTTATTTGAGGTAAATATCTTTAATATTTGACATTTTAATCAAAATCGTTAGAGCCATTTTTAAGAAAATCAAAATTTTCGAAAAAAAGTCCCATATAAAGGGTAGGTAAATGGGGGTGGGGGATTTCCTTGAAACTCTTCGTATCGCATCCTTGGAAGATGAAAAACTTAAATACCAAATTTGGTATTTAACGGTCTTTTCATTTTTGAGCTATGCTGTCCACAGACACATACACACACGCGCACACACGGACCTTTTTCCAAACATTTTTTTTTGATTCAGGGGGATCCAAAACATGTATTTCCGGTGAAAGCTCGGTATCGAATTTTTGGTTGGAATACAATACCTTCTCTATACACTATGTGCATCGTAAAAATACTGCACAAGAATCTAAAATGTTAATATTTTGACATTTTCGTTATTTAATCTCCCTTTAAGTAGATATATTTTACTTTCTCTACACGTACTACTACGTACATAAGAGTATAGAGAAGGTATTGAACTGCACCCAGAAATTCGATTCCGAGATTTCACCGGAAATATTTGTTTTGAGACCACCTGAATCCAAAAAAAAACATTTTTATAAAACTGTCCGAGTGTGTACGTATGTGTGTGGATATGGTGTATGCGTGGTGTGTGTGTGTGAGTGAATGTATACGTGTGTGTACATGCGTGTGTGTGGTCCGCGCAACATAGCTCAAAAACGAAAAGTCCATTAAACACCAAACTTGGTAATTAAGTTCATTACTTCCATGGATGCGACATGAAGATTTTATAGAAAATCCCCCACCCCAACTATCCTTTACATGGAAGAATTTTCGAAAATTTTTATTTTCTCAAAAACGGCTCTTAAAATTTTGTTTAAAATATTGTATATTAAAAATATTTACATGTCATATACAATGTATATCTTGAATTTTCTGGGAATAGCCTCTTTATTCTGAATGAATTTTACATGACATGTAAACTGTAAGCGATAGACAAAAACTTATCTACTTAATAAAGAGCTCGTTAAAACACAATTTATGTTACATACATTTTTTTCGCGGAGTTGGACGTTTTCGAGATATTCCCTGTTATTGGTAGTTTTAAAATACTTTATACAGGAATTTGTCAAATCCTGGCCATACAAACAAAGGAATTTCAATCACATAGCTACCAGCTTTTAAAAGATTTGACAATCGCTTTAGCCTAGTGTATTCCCTTATTTCTCTTCTTACAAAGAAGCAAGTAGTAAGACCATTTCTATTAATTTTTTCTCGATTAGCATGAAGTAAATAGAAGCATAATTTTTTTAACAATAATTTGTTGCAGAGATGTAGAGAAAGTCATGTGAATGGAACACATCATATTTTTTTAATTAAGTAGGTGAGGTTATAGCCGCTCTCAGTCGTTCCCTGACACCGTTTATGTCAATATGCCCGTGTTCCAAACATGTTTTCCAGAAATGTCCCACTGAGGTATCGATTATGTATGCGTGCGTATCGATGCGTGTCGATTATAATGAATTCTACACATTCCAGCCCAGCGCTTGTAATTTGCCGCCATATAGGGCAGTAATGTTGTAAGTGTACTTTCACTTTGCTTTGCTTTATTTGAGAGGCCGTTGCCAGACGACATTCCTCTGCCGCACGGAGAGGAAGTGCCACCATGTGAACTCAATGCACTGTGATGCGAGTTGATTCACACCGTTCAGTGAGTCATAGAGTACACTCATCGTTACCCAAGTTCGAGTGATTCCATCAAAACATTCAGACTGGCGCCGTGGATCCCATAATGGCTCCCTTCAGCTGCATTGGTCCAGCACATTCAAAAATTGCCTTTACTTCAATATGACACAGATTACTAGACCTCGGATTTTAGGTTATATGCCTATTTTACTCTCTCTACACGTACTATGTTCGAGTGCAGTTTTTTTTTCAACCTCCGATAGGCTATAAATAAAAGACAAGTTCATAGAAAACAATTATTTTATTACTAAACATGTTGTACACTTATAATTACTTTTCAACATAATTACCGAAAAGATTGAGACATTTATCGTACCTGTACACAAGCTTTGCAATACCCGCTTCAAAAAATGTTGCCGCCAATGATTTCACATGAGCATTGACGTTGTTTTGAAGATCCTAGCCACGTCTTCAGTTCAGGGAAAAGGTGAAGTCGCTGGGTGCTAAGTCAGGACTGTACGGCGGATGATCGAACATGTCCCATTGAAATTGTTCAAGGAGCCGATATCAATGCAGTTGTTTATTGTGAAACTTTACACATTTGCTGAGAGCCATTCAAAACAAACGAAGAGGAATGCTGACTTCAGGAATTGTGCTGATCCATGATAACGCTCGTCCACACACTACTGGTACAACCTCTAGCTTTGGTGCTTCTTGGCGCAAGGGATCGTGGATTCGAGTCCCGCCTTGTGCATGAGTGTTTGTGTGTATGTATATGTATTTTGAAGCACAGAGCAAACGGTAAACCTAATAGGTCAACAAACGAAATGTAGGGAAACTGGAAAAAAGAGGGAAAATGAATACAGCGCCGGAGTCCAGACAAGCCTGAAAAAAAAAAATCTAATGTGTACCATTCACATGACTTTCTTCATATCCCTGCATCAAATAATTCTTACAAAGCTTATACTTCTATTTACCTTATGCTAATCAGAAAAAATTAGCAGAAATAGTCTTTATTACTCGCATCCTTGTAAGTAGGAGCGAAATAAGGGACAACCGTAGGTTAAAGTGATAGTCAAAAGCTGGTTGCTATGTCAATGAAGTTGCTTCGTTTATATGGATAGGAGTTGACAAGTTCCAGTATGAGAAAAGTATACGTTTTTCATACCAGAAACCAAAAATAAGGAATGTCATAAAAACGACGAACTCCACGAAAAAAATGTATATAGCATAAATTGTGTGTTTTAATGTGCTCTACACTTTTTGTGTAGTAAGTTTTTGTCCATACGGTTTAGCAGTTATTCAAAATTTAGTAAAATTCATCCAGAATAAACTACTCTTCAGAGGCTATTCCTAGAAAATTCAAGATATACATTTCATTTGTCAGGTAAATATGTTTAATATCCGAAATTTTAATCAAAATCGTTAGAGCCATTTTTGAGAAAATCAAAATTTTCGAAAAAAGTTCCATGTAAAGGGTAGTTGGGGGTGGGGGGATTTTTCTCAAAATCTTCGTGTCGCATCCCTGGAAGATATTAAACTTAAATACCAAGTTTGGTATTTTACCGACTTTTCGTTTTTGAGTTATCGTGTTCACAGACACACGGACGGACACACACACACACACACACACAAACACGGACCTTTTTGTGAAAATGCTTTTTTTGGATATTGGCGACCCTAAAACATATTTCCGGTGAAATCTCGGTATCGAATTTTTGGTGGAGTGCAATTCTTTCTCTATACACTATGTACATAGTGCGTATGGAGAAAGTAAAAAATCCAAGGCGTCAGTTTTATATAATTGCGATTGAACCAAGAGCTCATGACCAACTATACTGGGTTGATGCTTTTAAATATACCTTTCTCCTAAGAAATTAACAGTACATCGTGAATAACATGAAATAAGCTCTTTTTATCGGTACAATAATATATACTAGTGCTGTACTTTGAGCTCAGCTCGTGCAGTTGGAGAAAATGAAGTCATTGCCATTCCTGCATTTAAAAGAGCCTCAAGCCTGATAAAGAGGTCTCTGAGTAAAATTAAGCAGTCTTTCATGCCCAATATAGAATGGGATGCTGAGAACCACAGTAGTTAAAGAGCGTCCGTAAATAAAACTCCATTTAATTTTGTAAGTAGAAGGTAAATAAGGAAATAATTTAGGCTAAAGCGGTAGTAATATCTTTTAAAAGCTGGTCGCTATGTGAAACAATTGAGGTTCGGTTCGCTTTGCATCGTCCCGTTTGAGAAAAGTAAGGTAGTTTGAAACTGAAACAATAACAAGGAATATCTAAAAAAAACTGTCAGCTCTACAATAATAACATATGATATAAATTATGTGTTTTAATGATGTCCACATTTTTGTGCATCAAATTCTCTTTCTGGAAAATTCATCCAGAATAAAGTCTTTAGAGTCTATTACCAGAAAATTCAAAATATACAATTTATTTGTGATGTGAATCTTTAATATTTGGTATTTTGATCAAAATCGTTAAGAGCCATTTTTGAGAAAACCAAAATCTTCGATTTGTTTTCTATGTAAGGGGTAGTTTCTGGTGGGGGA
Source organism: Hymenopus coronatus (assembly GCA_030762935.1). Lineage (NCBI taxonomy): Eukaryota > Metazoa > Arthropoda > Insecta > Mantodea > Hymenopodidae > Hymenopus > Hymenopus coronatus. Next base: position 22,781,516 of record CM060891.1, read on the forward strand.
CAAGTTGAAAATTTGTGTGTCACACCCTTGGAAGGTACTAAAAATAAATACCAAATTTGGTTTTTAACGGTCTTTTCGTTTTGTGTTATGCTGTTCACAGACACATACACTCACACACATAAATCTTTTTTTCTAATTTTTTTTTTACTCAGGGGGTCTCAAAACATATTTGCAGTGAAATATTGACATCGAATTTTTGGGTAGAATACAATAGATACTTTTTTGACTACTGTGTACATTGTATGCACATATGTACTATAGAAAGTAAACATTGGACATATTAATACATCAGAAAACAAAATTAGACCTGCATTACATAATCTACATCAAATGAATTTCAGAAATGTTCATGTGACTATATCAACAACAGCAGAAGTGCAAAAGTTTAAACGGAGGAGCACAAATGGCGTGCAAAAACAAAGTTTGCTTGAGATAGTTTCTTGAAAACCCTCCACATCTAGATTTATATCAGTGAAACAACAGCAGAGAGGCCGACAAACACTTCTTTAGCAAATTCTACAATTACAGACTCAGCAATGCACTTGAGTTTCAAGGACAAAGAATTGGCTACAAGGCTCTTGATTGTTGTGGGACGTTTTATCTGTGTTCATCAACTTCTGACAGAGTCGCAGAAAGACAAGGTTGGCACTGACGCTGCTTACAACGAATACTAATTGGTTAAGAGAAACGACATCTCAATAAGCACCCGTATTTCAAAATAAATGGTTTTTATAAGGCAAGTTGGTGTTACCATCGTATACTGTCATTCAATATACCTCGCCAAAACAAAGTCGGGACTGATCATAGGTTAGTTTGGATTTAACAGCCAATTTCAGTTAGTTGTCAGACCACTCGCCTCTCACCTCGATCCCAAGCGACCGCTTGTGAGATTTGTGGTGGACAAAGCGGCGCAGGGGCGGGTTTTCTCCGGGTTCTCCAGTTTACCCCGCCATCACATTCCACCGGGGCCCCATCTTCATGTATCATCAGTGTCATCGCCTGCGGTGCCAGAGCAAAAAAAAAAAAAAATACCAAAAGTGCATCATAGTTCAGTAATTCGCATTTACTTTTGCCATGTTTTTGAACCCAAGGTCGCGGGTTCAAACCCGACGGAGGGCGATGAGTTTTTTCGGACGTAAAAATTCTTAGCATAATGTAGATTTACGGCACGTAAAAAAACCTCAAGTCTGATAAAGGGGCATCTGATGAAAATTGAACGGCCTTTCACGTCCAATGTAGAATGGGACGCTGAGAATCACAGTAGTTAAAGAGCGTCCATAAACAAAACTTTGGATGGGAAAACTTGTGAGGGGATAAAAGCGAAATTGGATGATGTTTATGGAACCTTGCGCCATCCATGACAACAGATATTGGTTCAAACGTGATCATTTGCCCAGAGCACCCGGCAAATGAAATTACCGAGGAAATTGGAGAACTTCACGATATGATTCTTGACTGATATCATACGAAAGTTCGCGAAGTGGCAGAGGCCATAGGCGTGCCGACGGAAACATAGGTTCATATTTTGCATTATGTTGGAGAATTTTTCGGCCCGATGTTACTGTGATTGCTAATAGTTTACAACAAGCAGTTTTGACTTGCAGCTTCGAAGCCGTGTTTGGAACTATTTAAGCGAAATCCAAAAGCTTTTTTTTTTTTTTTTTTACGTCGAGTTGTCACCGATGAGATCTCGATTCATCATTATACTCAGAAACAACAATTAAAACAATGGGTCTTAAAATGGATTTGTTCCAAAAAAGATGGCTCCATCGGCTGGAAAAGTAATAGCGATAAGTTTTTGGGATACGAAGGGTGTTATACCCATTGGCTTCTTAGTAAAAGGAATACTGAACAATATTACAGTGTGTTGTTGGCCCAATTTGACAAGAACTTGGACACATGCATCCCCCCCCCCCCGCCCATTTGGCGAAGAAAAGGTACTGTTTCACTACGACAGGGCAGCGTAACATTCATCCGGAGTTATCACCGCCAAACTGAATTTACTGCGTATGAATTGCTGCCGCGCCCTATATTCGCCCGACTTGGCTCCTTGAGATTGCTTCTGATTCCAAAACATAAATAAATGGCTTGCGGATACAGAATTTAGTTCAAATGAAAGGTTGTCATCCAGTCAGATTTGCAGTGCTTAACAATTTCTATTTTTAGAAGGCTAAAAATGGTAGACACGTTGTGTGAAGTGCATATCCCCAAAAAGGGGAGTATGTTGAGAAATAGATCATTTGTGTATTATGTGTTCCATTCAAATAACATTTTCTAGCTGTTCCAAATAAAAACTATTCTTACAAAAGTTATTCTTTTATCTACTTCATGTTAATCAAGATAAAGATTAGCAGAATTTGTCTATTTCCTTATAAGCAGAAGGGGAAAAAAGGACTACATTACGCTAAAGCGATAATTAAATATTTTAAAAGCTAGTTGCTACGTGAAACAATTGATGTTCGGTTTGGTTTGCCTAGCGTGGTCCCGTTTGAGAAAAGTTGGATGGCTTAAAAATTAACCATTAACAATGAATATCTCAAAAACGGCCAAATCTACAAAAACAGCATATATGACATAAATTATGTATTTTAACGAGATCTACATTTATTTGTGTAAGTTCTTACGGCTTAACCGTTGTATAAAATTCTGCAAAACTCATCCAGAATAAAGAGGTCTTCAGAGGCTATATACGGTATGTTAATCAAACTCATTAGAGCCATTTTTAGGGGAAAACATTTCAAATGATTTTCCTTGTAGCTTGTGGTGGGGGGATTTTCTTGAAAATCTCCTGATCAAGTTTGGTATTTATTTTCGTTTTTGAACTATGTCGTCCACACACACACGGATCTTTTTCTACATTTTTTTTTCGAACTCAGGGTACCTCAAAACATATATTTCCAATGAAATCTCGACATAGAATCTAGCTACTATGTACATTGTATGTGCATACGTGCTAGAGAAAGTAAAAATGACGCCTTCATTGGTAACATGGGTAGTTTATTGAACCGCCTTCGTATGGTATTTATCAAAAAATTCGATGTCGAGATTTCACTGGAAACGTGTGTTTTAAGGCCCCTTTACTTACTATAAGCTTCTCCAAAACAGAAGAGAAATGTGTTTGTTTAAAGATTATACCTGAACATTGGAAAGTTCTCCCATGGTCCTCAGAAATAAACAAACCAAAAATAGCTATTGGTAGACACACTCCATTCCATTGCTGGTTCAACAGCAGTAATTTAAAAACAAAAACAGAGCAACTATCCGGCAGCATTCAAATTGGAGAATTTTGAGTATGAATGAATAAGTGAATTTATTGACATAACAATATTACAATCGCACGGGTCCATAGACCGTACGTGCTTTTGTAATACACACTAAAAAGTAATATAAAACAACAAAAAATTAAAAGAATAATCACGAAAATAAAACGACAAAGGTAATGCACAATAAAAGTAATATTAATACAACAACAGAGAATAAAAGAGTAATCACGAAAATAAAAAGACAAAGGTAATACAGAATAAAAATCAATATTAAAATTCTCCTACACCAAAAGTCAGATAAAAAAATTCAACTCATCAATTTACTAATACTGTGTTCATCAGTATAACTGAAAAGTATTTTATTTCTCCAACTGAAATTGCATCGTGTGGAATGATTTAGTTAAATAAGAATAAAATACTATAAATCTATTAATATCACAGGAACTATTTTGAACAAAAGTCTGAAAATTAGCATGTAAACCCTTCTTAATACTGCAATTGCTGTGTTAAAGTTTCAAATCAATTCAAGCAAAATTGTAGATTTTATGTTTTTCACAGATGGGTATCCTTAAGCCCTAACTTCAATATGTTAACAAATGACTTTACAGTCCCGAAATAGCTATTACTTTCTCTATACGTACTATGTACATAGTGTATAGGTATTGTATTGCACCCAAAAATTCGATACCAAGATTTCATCGGAAATACATGTTTTGGGACCCCCTGAATTTTTAGAAAAATTTCCGTGTGTGTGTGTGTCCAGAATAGCTCAAAAGCGAAGAGTCTGTTAAATATCAAACTGGTATTTAAGTGCAGTATCTTCCAAGGATGCGACACGAAGATTTTCAAGAAAATCCCCACACCCCCAACTAGCCTTTACATGGAAAAATGTCGAAAATTGTGTTTTTTTCAAAACTGGCTCCAACGATTTTGATTAATGCCTCTTTATATGTAAGATATTTACGCGACAAATAGAATGTATATCTTGAATTTTCTGGGAATAGCCATGAAGATCTCTTTATCTTAGATGAATTTTTCTAAAGTTTGAGTAACTGTTAAACCGTAAGACGCAGATCTCCTTAAAACACACAATTTACGTCATATACATTTTTTCGTGGAGTAGTTTTCGAGATATTCCTAGTTATTGGTTTCAGTTTATACTTTTCACATACGGAAACTTGTCAACTGGCCGCGTAAAGGAACTGAATGCAATCCCATAGCAACCACATTTGAAAACATTTGACTGTCGGTTTCGCCTAGTATATTCCCTTAGGAATTACTAAGTATAACACCGTTTCTGCTAGTGTTTATCTTGATTAGCATGAAGCTTATTAACAATAATTTGTTACAGAGATGTAGAGAGAGTCGTGTGAATGGAACACATCAATTTTTTTTAAAGTGAAGACGTGTTAATCTGATGTTTTGTACATTTCCTTGATGACAATCGCGTGCATGTTGAGTCCAGCCAAGTGTGGTTTCCGCCAACTCCATATAAGGCTGATAGTGCAGATACAAGGAAAAGCAAGTTTTACATCCTCAGTTACTACTCGTCTTTGTTACTACCTAAAGAAACAGAATTACTCAGATCTTATCCTTTGGAGGCCAAGTTCAGGTATTATGTGACCATCCTTACTTTACCGGCGATGTAAATAAATCAAAATGTATTCCTCCGCGAACTTACACACACCACGTGGTTCGTCTGCCCTACAATTGTAAAACCGCGCACTACGTTTGGCAGGAAAAGATATAGCTACCTACTTTTACTGCTCACATATAATGATTAACTCTATTACATATATAATAAATAAACAACAAAACAGGTAGGCATGTTTTGAGGCAATTGTTTCTTCAGGCAGTAAATCCCTAATAAACCAAATAAGAGTATGGACTTACATTTTTTGAGTTTCAGAAAAACTCAACTCCTATGTTGCCAGGAAAAAACAAGGTGGTTCTGGTTCTTTCCACAATGCATCATGATAATGCAATTGATGCAACATCTGGCAATAAGAAAAAGCCAGAAATTATAACCTTCTATAATGCAACCAAATTGGGCAGTGGATCAATCGTGCAGCATGATGAACATTGCAGCTATAAATGCGCAAATAATATATCATGCAAACAATTTTGATGTTAGTAGTAGGCATAGTGAAGTTTTGAAACTCTGGGACGTAAACTAATAGATGATTGCTTGCATTTATGTTTTCAGTGTTCATCATTGCCAAGAAACCTCAAATGAGACATCAGAATCTTTTTCCAGATGAACATGCAGTTAGAAAGCATTCTGTAGGTTCATTTAGGCCAGGAAGCCACTGAACGTAGAACTTGTCCAAGGCACAAAAAGACAAGAGGTGCTGTGATAGTGGCATTCAAAGAACCAATATACCAAGAGCAAATGTCATAGCTGTAAGAAACTTCTGTGTTTAGAACATGGCCAGCAAGTATGCGCTAATTGTACTGATCAATGTATAAACTGCGTTATATATATTATGTTAAGAGTACATCCATATGAACTTTTTTTTTTAACTGTGTGATAAGGGATTTTAACCCATAGTTTGTATTCAATGAGAAGAAGCTGTTAAGGCAGCAAACTCCTTTGTGGATTATATATAACTAAAAATTACAATAAAATATACATACTAGTGAAAATGTTCTTTCCTCTTTAATTTTATGTAAAGTAGTATGCTTACACTCATAAATTTGAACTGACTGAGCTAAATACACATAGACAATGCAAACACGTATTGGTGTCTTGCTTTATGTAGCTGTTGGTATAGGTAGGTTTCATGAAGACACCAAATGTCCATCAAATATTTGATGAAACCTACCACACCATCAGCTAGATAAAACAAAAGAGTTACAATCCTGTTTCCCACCAGCATGCAGAGTTTAACAGTCTTACCATCCAACAGTTTTCTACAATTTCTGAGTCTTTAAATGACATAAAATCATTTTGGCCCCAAACAACATATTGAATTCAAAATTAAAAGATGATATTCCGCAGGAATATACCAGTTCAGATACACTGGCTGAAAAAAATCTACACTGGCAAAACTAAAAGAAACATAAAAACAAGAGGAAAAGCACACCTTGCATAAAAAAAACAAGACAAATCAACATAGCATGGAATTTTTGGAAAGACCAACACACTAAAAACAGAAATCCAAAAATTCTCGAAAGCATTGCAGGCCAAACAAGAGCTAACTTTTGGGAAAATATCCACATACGGAAAAACAGGAACTGTTTTTTTCAATTTTGAAATCCTGCCAGACGACCTTCTGATGCAGAGGTTCAACCAATCACCACAATGAATTGACAATAGAAGCACATAGCCTCAGAAACTCTCTTCCTTATAAAGAATAGGGAGTAGTGTTACAAACTTGACTCACTAATTAAATTCAATGATGGCAGTTTATTAAAATACATTCTTTTCTTTTTGTTCGAACCAGTGTTTGAACAAAACAAAATATACATTTTTAGTCCTTTCTAATTTGTTCAATTTTGGCCATAAAAGTCATTTCTGCAACTCAATTCTTTTTTCTGATTGGTTCAATGTCCAATATTTTTACAGGCATATGTTAATACAGATCACTTTATAAAACTGAAGCATTGTATCTTTAGTTTTTTATCTTTTAATTCAGATTATTGTTCCACACATTCTATTAAATTTATCTATTTTAATATTTATGTCATCTTCTGCCTTTAAAACACATCATATCCCAAATAACTAAAAATATTTGCCTGTTCTATTGTTTATTAATGGCCATTTTGCATCTGTGGTTCTTCCCTCAAATACCATCACTTTCATTTTTGTTTCTGATACTTTCAAATTATACTTTGTAGTGATTTTAATTTGTAGACGCTATTTGTAAATTATTTCCCGAGTATTTTAATATATGCATATATTTAAAATAGTACTATATTTCCATTTATCTTAAAGTTGGTTATTTTAGTCTGCCATTTCTTGATGGCTTGGTCAAGATATACACTAAATATGGAGGAGATATAGGACATCCTTGTTTAGTTCTTAATTTACGTCTGTTAACTGTGTCTCCGTTGTTAACAACTTCCAAAGGAACTTCAGTCACATAGCAACTAGCTTTTGACTATCACCTTATCCTATGGTACTCCCTTATTTCGCTTCTACTTACAAGGAAGCAAGTAATAAGACTATTTCTGCTAATATTTTCTCGATTAGCATGAAGTAAATAGAAGCGTTAAGCTTTCTAACAATAATTTGCTGCAGAGATGTAGAGGAAGTCATGTGAATGGAACACATAAGATTTTTTTAAACAACAGTAAACACCAATGAGTATATGCGAATCTTTCAACAGGATAGGGTGACCTGTCACACTTCATACAAGTCAATCTCACGAATTCATTAACTATTCACAAAAGAAAAGACTGACAGCATATAACTGTGAGATTTGCCAAACTTAACCTTCTGTGGGCAGTCTAAAGTGTACTTATTTTTAATTATAATTTTAATATTGTTAAATATATTATATTTTACTTTTTGTAGATTAAACTTAATTTATTTATTTTTCTTTTTGAATGGAGTTAAGCTCATATTGATGTGGGTCTAAAAATAATTTTTGAACCATATATTGCTGCGAGTAAATAATCTAAAAATGTTACAAGACTTAGACAATATTCATAATGAAATTTTGAGAATTGATGCGCCAGAGTTGTGAAAGTGTATATTAACATGTAAGAGCATATGCAAAAGTGCATTGAAGCTCTAGGTCATTTTCAGCACCTAAAAAGTAAGATCAGATCAATTCAGCAAATATAAACCTTTGTATTAGATTATTTGTTATTTATTAATTATTACTATTTATCTATTTGCTGTTGTATCTCCTTGTGGCAAAAACCTGCAGTCGAGCAGTCTGTACTTGGGGCCTGTTTTTCGTCTGCCACTGTACATAAAGATAGCATCTATTGTTTATATTATGACAGAGCTAGGAAGTTCACCGTTCTTGACATAGTTTGCAACTGACAAAACAAGTCATTGATAATGCTGGGGGGAGAGGTAAACAAACCTGTTGTCAAGTAAACAGTGCTTTTTCTAGAAAAAAAAAATGACATGAGACATTCATATAAGCACACTTATTTATATAATTATGTACAACATACAAATTATACATATAAAAGGATGATTAACCGATTTCTATATATGTACATTATGAAAACACCCAAGCAATTATAACATGGATTGAAATATTTACTGATCAAATGTTAAATAACATCCAAATAATAAAATTAATTTCTTAAATATCTTCAGATTCTTACTAGGTAAAAATGAAAGCAGGAATTAAACTAAATCTTTACTCGTCTGCAGCTGTTTTACTGAAAACTATATGTTCTTCTGAAGCCTTTCGAATGAAAACCTCATTCGACATTCTGACAAACAAAATTTATAAGTTTATACCACTTCACATGATGTGATCAGGGCATATTTGAAATACTTTTATCAGTTCCATTTTAGTATCACCAAGCAAATAGCATTTGTTGGGATCTAAAAGTGCAGCTTGATACATCACACTGAACCCTGCATTTTTTTCAATTACACTTTTCTTTTTCATCTTTATTTCAGGTAAGATGCCTGTGGATAGGTAGATCTGTCTTGGCAGTTCTTCTACATGCTGCACAGATTCAGCTCAGCTCCAAACAGTGTGATAGTTGTGGATAACTTTTTGAACAAATTTGCAATCAATGTTTCTGTGAAGCTTTACTGTTACTAGATGTTTGACTGTTTGTATACTAGAACTACCATCGGTTTCTAAATAAATACATGAATAAGTACACTGCTAAAAAGATTACTATGATTGTAAAAGAAATTAATTTTGCTTGCATTTGAGCAGAACAAGATATTATTCGAATGCCTTCCTACCAATGTGGTTCTGTGTTATGCAGTGATAGCTGTTTTGCAGTAATGGGTTGCACTCTATGTTGACCTTTGCTCGCACAAGTAGCACCTCATGGTATTGCCAAACCTGGCTGCTCTTACTCTGCATAAGGAAATTGGTACAAACTTCCTAGTTCTGTTTATGATATACAAAAAACAAACCAGAATTGATCAAGAAACATTTATTTACTGTCATACTTTACAACTTACAGTCAGATAAATATTCATTTACTCTCATTTGGCCCATCACTTCAAACCATTCAGCCATCGCCTAGTACAATCAACTCTCCACTGTTCTTGGAACAAAAGAGAAGAGTCCTTATAAGAAGCAGTCTTTGATGTGCAAGAGTGTCTTTGCTGCCCCTTATGTAGGCTATTACCGTGCATGATGAATTCAATTAAGTGCATAATACAATGAGTATATTTGAGTATAATTATAGGACACTACACCTTAAATGCAAAATGATGTCAGCAACCTTGCATGACAATATTCTCAAATATTTCCCAGCACAAGGAATTCACTGCCCTACTGTGCCCTTCAAAAGCATGGGTCAAACCTTATGGATCACCGGTACACTACATTCTGACTGTACATTTTACTCATCGTTTGCATTTAAAAAATATGTTACAAATGCCTAACTTAACAAGAATCTCCAATAACTGCCCTTAGGCTGTATAACATGTCCAAGCAGGTTTTCCTTATAAATGCCAATTAATGTTATTACTCTTTATAGATGCAAACCTTATAAACCAAAAGTAGACTTCACTCCCGATTCTGGGGTACCAATGTTTTATTTGTAAATCCTTTGGATTTGGTAAATTTTCTTAATCCTGAAGGAGTAACAATTATATAAACCAAGACAAAGTATTTCTTCCCCCCCTTCCCTTAAATACAGCCAAAAAAATGCCATTTTGAACAAGGTATTAAGACACTAAAAAAGCTGTAAAACCAATGTTGCCAAACTATGAAAAGTCCCTAAAGTGAAAATATGCTACATGTGATTGTTTAAGTGGGTTTAGGCCTTATCTACCTCATCTATGCTGCGATTCAGTGGGGTTAGCTCTTCACAGATCCCTTGGCTATGCCCTGTTGTTGCTCTTCAGCTGCAGCCTTTGGACACAGCTGCTGACTTCTTTCTGTAATCCTTTTAGTGCCAATCCTGATCTAATCATGATCCGAAAATTCTGCGAGAATTGCCAATTATGATATAATCGTGATGCTATTTTAATGTTTTAGCTCCTGCCAGCAGGAAAATTAGTGTACTTTCTATGTAATGACTATAGAGAAAGGTTTTCTGGAGTGTCTCAGGTCCTTATCTTTACACTCCAAAAGTGCTAAATTAGCTCCAAATTTCTCTAGCCGGTGTTTATTTATGTTGGTTGAAAAATGGAGTTGGCGAAAGGTTATGAACTGAAGAGCTGTAGTTCGCTATGTATTAATAGAAAGTGAGAGCAATTTTGAATTTTCAGGATACTTATCAAAATGGATTTCCAAAGGTGTAACTAGATGACACAGACAATGTGAATCAATCATTCAGCTATGCAACAACACAACGGCTAAATTGTACAGTAATCTATCTTACATCTGTACCCTATTGCTTTAGGCCATTTTCATTATTAGTTGTATTATGCTTATGTGTGTGTATTTTGTGATATTTTTCGGCTTTCAGACTTATGGTTATATGAATTAATTTTTTTCTGTATTTTAAAAAATAAAACACTTCACCAAAACATATTGCTGTTTTAATTAAAAAAAAAAAAAAAAAAAAAAAAAAAAAAAAAAAAAAAAAAAAAAAAAGTATTTTCTTTTATTTTTAATTTTTAAAAATATTGAAGAGATTTCTCATCCATTTTTACAGTAGACTAAAGGATTTCCAATAAACAAAAAAAATATTCAGCTCCCTACATCAATGACACTAATTTTTTATTAATAATTTAAAACCCTGAATTCTACTCTAAAATTGCTTCGTAGTTTTCAGTCAGCATTTTATTATTCGGGCTGGCACTAAAAGGGTTAAATATCCCCTTTCTGCACTTTGCTGCCTAGAGCCCCTCAATCTCTCGGTTATGCTTTGTAGCTTAGGGTCTTCAACTTCTTGGCTATGCTTATTAGGCTCTCAACTCTTGACTAAGTTCTGCAGACTCTGCTGCTTTGTCTGTATTGTCAATATAAGCAACACGGAGAGATAAGGAAGAAGTAACATTCCCATGATACCTCAGATGGGATGTGCGCCATTCTCGTGTGTTATGTATGAGGAACAAAAGTCAAAAGTTTAGGTTATAGATGCATTAAAACATGCAATGCATAAGTGAATGAGTATTACTAGTATGTACTCCCCACATTTTGAAAATAAAATACTACCACAGATGCATTATAGGTGACAGATATAGTGATTTTAGTGGTACCCTACATCGGGAGTTTGTCCCAGAAGTCGAACATTAGATAATGAATAACACTTTTTTTTTTCTTTTGGAATCGGCTTGACAGTTAAATATTACAAAATTCTAAATTACTGGTCAGATAATAAAATATTTATCTTAATTTTAAAAAGTAACATCATTATTAATAGCAGCCCATGCTTAAAACCAGCATTCACTCTTATAATCTAATAGATGGCTCTAACAAAACATCAAAATATTTTCTTGCATAAAATTTGAGCCTAAAAATGCACAATTGGTTAGTTATTTAACACAATTACATGAAAATATGTGGCTATATAGTATTTGTTTTGTATATTTAAAACATCAAGGAAGACAAACCTTCAACATGTTGCAGTATGAGAAAACACTGTAAAGCTAATAGTATTAAATACACCAAATGTTCATGAGAAAAAATTAATAATAATATTAATTTGCAATGTGCAGTAATTAATTTAAAAGGTAAGTTTAGGGAAATGATGCTCAGATTTAGTTAAACAATCATTATTACTGCCAGCAGCTTATTTTCATGTATATCAAAAATCCATCAAGATCTAAAAATTCTTTTTGAGAACTAGAATGCTCTAGATCTGATGTTTGAAAGCAACATTCTTAACCAAAGGATTCCTTTATTTTACCATAGAGTCAAATCGATACAAAATGCCTTGTACTTTCACTATTTTTAATTAACTGTAATTTTCAGCTACTTAGGAGAACATAAGATAAATGCATACACTATGTGTTTTATGGCAGTCAACTAGTGTGATCTATTACATAATGCTTTATTAACACGAGGTGAAAAGAATATGAAAAGAAAACAGCTTCTACAACTAATTTTAGATCTAAAGCTTCCCAAAAGTATCTCAGATTTTGCATTCTTGCTCTGTTTGCTGGCATTTCAAATTTTCAGCCCTGAATTCTGTTTAAAAGAAATAATCAAGCAATTAACTTCAAATTTAATGCAGGATTTGTGAAAATGTATTAAAAAGAGTTAACATCTTTTTTTTAAATGCTCTTTGCATATGTTTCATAATCATCTTTTGAATTTTTGATCTACATTACTAGTTGCAAAAACTTCTATGAGTGTTTTTTTCTTAATAACAGCTTTTAATGAACATTGAATTAATTAAATATACTTTTAATAAGACAGAAAGCACAAAAATAATATAGTAATTAATTAAACACTGATATTTTAGATTAAAACTTTAGAAGATAGAAATTTTAGTGATCCCTTGCATTAATGTTGGGAAGAGGCTCCACAATAAATCCTAATCACTGCCTAATTCAGGAACAGTGATAAACAATTTATTATAGATTTATTAAAATCAATATATCTGATACTACTTATGATTTTTCTATAATGATTTACAAGGAGGACAGCAAAAATATGATTCTGAATACGCTCCTTAAAGTGCTTAGAAATACAAATAAATTATTTAAAGCAGAATGATGTCCTAATACATATATATATACAAAATATACCTGTGGCACTAATATTTCCTGTTCAAAATGTGAATTACAGAAGTTCAGGAACATACTTCAGCATTAAATAGAAGTAAAAATATTTTTAAACAAATGTCTAACAAAATTATGATTTATTGAAATAATTCTATTTTGTTTAGAGGACTTGATAAATTGACACATCATATGCTATTACAGCATAAACTTAATACAATGTAGATGTACGCATTATGTTCCCAAAACAATGATCTTGTGTTTAAACATTATGGAATTGAATCTTTGAAAAGTTTTGATATCTGTACACACCGAAAACTGAGGTTATCTATGATTCTCATATACACAGATAATGACAGTGAAACAATAACTAAGAAACAACGCACTGCAAAGGATGCTATTGGAGCACAAAACCAAACCACTTTTCATAATAATTTAATTTACAAAAATGAAAACTTTCAATTAACACAATCATATTCCAGTTGTGTTGTTAATAACAGTAATTGTAAATAAATATAAAATATTTGATACAACAAACATTTTTTTTAGGTCTATGAATTATGTACCAAATTCTTTTATTTTCTTAAAAGTTTCATTTTTGGTAATTACCATTATATTACTCCAAGCAACTCAATACATAGATGTTATATTTCATGTTAGGTTCCTTTAAAAATTGTAGATTCTCCTATAAGTAATGTTTACATTTCAGTAAATATTTGTTAACTTTCTGAATAACTACAAAGGAAAAAATCTAAATATCTAAATACCAATTATATAACTTTATATTTTATTAATTTCCATCAACTCCATTACTGACCTTTAGAACAATATAGTTAAAAAATAAAATCTGCAAAGTGACAGGTTAAATTAATACACAGTAAACTAAATCTGAAACAGTTACAATTAACACCCACTTCTGCAAATCAAACACACATCGAGGAATGCTGCTTTTAAGCGACTGGTATTTCACTGCTGTACATAAAACATGTAATAATCTACCAAACAAACCATATGCTATGAGCATAAGCAATTAGACTCAATGAAAGAGGCAAAAATGGCACTAACTGAAACAACATTACACATTTATGAAGCTAAGTGTATAAATTAATGAACTAAAGTTCTGTGAGTTCTTCATTCTGTTGCATAAAAAAATACAAGTTGAAGCACATCTTAATGTTCAAAACTTGACAAAAACCACTAACAGAAAATCTAAAGAAAACTAAAGTTATTAATTTAAACTTTAGTTTGTGTCTGTTGAACAATTTATTACAATAGCTGCGAAAGCCACATGCACACACGTAACACTAGATACAAAGAATAGAGGAAAAAAGAAAATACAATCACCATCCAATAAACGAAGTTCAAATGCTCAAGATTAATGAATTTTGAAATGATTATTAATGCGCATAATTTAAATGAAATATCTGAAGAGAAGTTGAGACGTTCCTGCACGCTTGCACATATTTACATGTTGATGAACACTTAGGGATTTACAAAGGGTTTTAAGGAGAGCTCCCTGCAGCATTTGGATCCAGACGAAGTCTTTTCCTTGAGCCTGACTCTTCTGGGTTTTCCAAGTTCATGTGATCTCTTTTCTTTTGAGAATTCTGGAAACAGAACAGACTGCCCTAACAAAGAATAGACAATTATTGTCATCTGCCATCTAAATTATTTCATTTCAATACATTAATACTTTGTACTAAAATATGTCCAATACTTATAAAGTTTTACTTTCTCTAGCACGTATATACAAAAATAAAATAAACATCTGTACAATAACCCTGGTATCTCATTAAGCCAGTGCTAATATGTCAGATTAATATGAAGTTTAACACATTAATGCTTATTACATCATTTACAGATAAATTTAAACTAACATAATTATAAATATAAATTATTAATATAAAAGTAAAAATATAAAAAGTAATAATACAACTTTAAACAAATAAAAATAGAAATAGTAATAAAATTTCTATAATATAAGAATAATACACATCATACTTCATTCTTAGTTAATTAACTCCAATAATTACTACTTCTAAATAACAATAACAAATATATAAAATTTATTTATCTTTAAATTTCATTTTTACTAAAACATAATAATTGTTAACTGATATCTACTGTTTATAATCAAAATGGCCACAAATAATGGATTCAGTAAACAATAAACAAAAAAATTTGGAAATTCAAAAGACAAAAACACACAAAAGAGACACAAAGCTGATACAACAAAAAGATAAAACACAGTTTAAAAAATTTACATAACATCCTACATCTCCCAAAAATGTGCCATCTTAAAGAAGTTTTAACATTACCTTAGCCCCAAAAAACAGTTTTAGCATCCAAAACGTACTGTTCAACAATTTGAAAGACTTCATTTTGGTACATACTCAATCAGGTGTATACAAAATTGATTCTTCCGATTGCAATAAGTTTTACATCAGAAAAAGAAAAAGTATACAAACAAGACTACAAGGGTACATGAAATGTGTGAAATACAAACAACAGAACAATCAGCAACAGCCCATCATGAAATCACACCAAATATAAAATTGATAAAACCAACCAGATATCATACGAACTCGGCACATGGGAAAAGATACTCAACATAAAAAACAAATTACATACAGTGGTGGCCGGCCTTTAGGGGCAAAGGGGCACGTGCCCTCCCTACAACAATTTCAGACAATAATTTCTCCATTATATTATTAGGTAAAATGTTATAATCTATAATGCAACTTGTATAAATTTAAACCGTGGACAGTTGTAGTGAAGATGGCTGTCGGAAATAGTAACCGGCCGAGTTTTTCGGACACGAGCGATTTTGTGGTCATCCTAACCATGCACAGAAGGATTCAATGCTTTCAGATGTAGTTAATTTGTTGGTGCGGGGGTCAAGGGAAGGTTCTCTTAGGATACGAAAGCCTCTGTGGTCATTTGCTGCGCATGTGCAATGAGAAAATATGAACCGACAATAAGCAAAAGTTAAAGTTTGGGTCAAATCCCCGACAAAAATATTTAGCCAAAGGTCTCTTCACGTGTAAGAGTAAATAATAAGAAACATATCTTAAGTATGAATGTCTTCTTATTTGAAAACAAAGTTGATCTATAAACCCCCCGAACGAAATATACAAAAAGAAGCTTATGTGTAAAAATGTACAAGTTGGTACTTGGTATTCTCTCCTCCGACTAGTTACACGCCAACGCTCAAGGCATACAAGAAGTGTGTTGATTAATTACTCTAAGTTTACTAGGAAATAGATTTGCGATACATTTGAAACTTTATTTGAAAACAGGAAAAGGCAAAATAGTCAATAGCTATTGAAATTATGGACGTGAACAAACAGTAAAATGGACCTTACTTGCGAGAGGTGATTAGTGGTTAGTGTTGTGAAAATGAGTGCTAAGTTACAATATCCACTTCAAGAGTGATGAAGTGGCGAAGCAGTGCCTTGAATGTATTTCACGTGTTAATGAAACATAGTCCAAATGCACTGGAATAATTTGGTGAAATTAAATGCAGAATAATATGTCCATTTATCAGTTGCTAGCGTTCAAAGAAATGGCAGTGTTAAAACTTGCCTTAAGAGGGAAAATCATAAACACTGTTACGAAAGATAGGCATGGTTTGTAAAGTATACAATTGCTTATAAAGAAAATGCTTAAGACATTAATATCATGATCGCGATCTACTTTACTTTAAGGGTAGTTTCCACAATTTTCTAAGAGAAAAGCGAGCTTTGTTTCTGAAAAGAAACATCGTGACATACATAAGGTATTAAAGTTGTGTAAGGTAGTATTGAAGACTGGAAACTTAAACTAAGTGCATCAGCTGTTAACACGAGCTATGCATTAATTTGCAGCAGCATCACATCTCTGATAATGTTGCTGACATATGGTAAACAACAGTGAAGGAGACGGTTCGTGTTCAAACTTCTCGGAACATGTCGCGTTCAGTTTCTGACTTAAATCAAAGAGTTATGGAAGTATTTTTTCAAACATAGGATCAAAGAATGGACTTCATCTATAAACAGAAAGGTTAGTGCTAATACACAAATTAGCATATGCAATGGTATATTTAGGCAAATTCAGACAGAAGGATATCAGAAAATTAACATACATTCCAGAGGCATCCAAAAATTCCAAACAAGAGAGAAAATAAAAAAGTCATTTTGGTGGAAGTCACTTCCAGGGTATCCTGTCGACCTCCATGGTGTAATGGTTACCATGCTGACTTCACATACCCAAGGTCGTAGATTTACGGCATGTAAAAGAACCTCAAGCATGATAGAGAGGTCTCTGAGCAAAATTAAGCTGCCTTTCACGCCCAGTATAGAATGGGACGCTGAGAACCACAGCAGTTAAAGAGCGTCCATAAATAACACACCATTTTTATTTCCAGGGTATCCTGAACGATGTTCATTATTTGTGGATGTATGACCACATTTAAATTCATTTATCCAATTGTAAACTGTTGCAAATGCAGGAGCAGATGTGCCACGAACTTCATCCAAATGGGCTTTGATCTCTTTCAGCGTTAAGCTTCTATATAGAAGTGCTTAATCACCTCGCGAAACTCATTTTTTTCCATCTTTCTAAATAAACACGAGTTCGTTGAGTTTACAGCTTATGACAACAACAGCACCACGAGATGGATGTAGATGAAACTTTTACTGCCATCTGGTAAGAAATGATGCAAACTTTTAATGCTGCGAGTGCCATTTCTTGGATTTTATTGAATGTCCCTAGTATACAGGGTCTTCAGTATAAAACCTGACACTCAGACAGTGTTCAACATTAGAGCCAACGTCGGCTCATTTCCCCATTCCCCACAAGTTTTGTCTATAGTTACATGTAGTCATTAGCATGAGTAGTCCATTTTCATTTGGTTACATGAGAAGGCAAGTTATCTTTAGAACAATGTACCTATATTTGTAAATGTTCTTTAAGATATGAATAAACCTATCATGTTTCATGAAATATTCATCCTGAAGTTTCCTGCACAACTGCCTCCTTCCAGAACTTCAATATGAACTTGTGAATAATTTGAGACCACAAGAAGAAATGCATGCAAAAAAGTACAGTAATGGCAGAAGAAAAATTACACTAAATTAGCAAAAATCCTGAAAAATCTCAAAAATCACTCATACATTGGAGGAACTTATGAAAAACATACGCACTGAATTATGAAGCATTAAAGTGGCCAAATTAAATCTGTTTATTCCGTCCAATGCTTGTTTAGCTGTGGAGGGACATTTCGAGGATTTAGTATGAATTAGAATTAGCCTGTAGAATCCCTGTAGGGCAAAGGCCTCTTGACTGGTAACGTGGCTGTTCTGGCAATCCTGCATAGCCAGTTCGGTAAAGATCCTCATTCTCTGCCTCTAGTAGTAGTCTCCACTCTGCAATCCTTGGCCGCTGTCATCCAGTTGTGTCCAAGGTGAAATTTCAGATTGTCTGCTCATCTTTTTTTCTGCCTGCCTACGCTCCTTTGGCTGGTTTTTGGATCCCAGGCTGTCGTCTTGTGTACCCATCCATCCTCGTGTGGTCCATCCACATGACATGACCCACCCACTTCCATTCGAGTAGGCAGCTGATGATGTTTGTTTGATGCCTGTCATCATCTTCAGTTCCTCTTTGTGGATTCTGTCATGGAGTCCGATGCCTAGAATCTTTCTCTCCATTTCCTTTTGGCATGTTCCTAAAATTTTCTTTCTCTGTTTGTTAGGGCCCAGGTCTGGGCTCCATATAGTACAAGACAAAGAATGGAGCTGTCCATTATATCTTTTTTCATTTGTATATTGTATTCTTTGCTTGCAAGGATAAATTTCAGAATTTTTACCATGCTGCTGAGATGCATCGCTGGACATTTTTGTGGGTAGCATTGTTGAATGTCACTATTTGTCCTAAGAAGGCGTATTCAGTGACATATTCTAGTTCTCCGTTGTTTATTTGGATAATTTCTTTGATGCTATTGAATGAGGTAGGATTAGTTTTATTACACTTTATGCACAGGTTTACAGATTTAAGAAGTGAAGATAGGACTGCTGGCATGGCTGTTTATAGCATGTTGTGCTACTCAGACACAAAACTCTAAGTTAGGTTTTATACCAAAGACCCTGTACCACTTACAAGTGTTATGAAAATTTTTTGAAGCTCAATCGTCTCCATTTTTTTTACATTTTTTACAATAAGTTCCTGGAACCATGAGAGGCCTACCACTCATTAACATCAAGAATGAATTAGCATTAACTTGGACACTTAACTCTCCTCCAGTATCCTATTTCACAGACAAAATGAATATGAAAATGTCCTGACCATATGTGTGTCATTCCGGAGGAGATTTCACACTGCAGCCAACACGGACTTATTGTGAGTCATACATCAGGAGGATAGGATGAAAGGAAAGTATTATTGACAATCTGCCAAAACCAGACCACAGCGATAGAGCCACCATAGAGGGTCCCTAACATAGTCCAAGCAGTTCATCTTGACGTGGGGAGCACTAGGAACCCGCACCTCAGCTGTGACCAAATTCTTTGGATTGCTATGGCATGACAGTTCGCATAAAATAAATGGTGATAAGACAGGAATGTTGAAGTTATACTAACAACATTAAATTTAAACAGATGCCAAGTAGGTACAGTAGAGATAAAGAATTGTGTTAAGTTATGGTTTATTTTGGTACAAACTATAGATAAACTAATACCTATTATATTATTGAAAGCATTAGTATTGTGACTTAACATTCAACATAAAGGCTTGCTATATTTATTTGTTTATAAACTAACCTTTTTGTCCCATTGCTGGTGAAGATACCTCAGGAGTATATTTGTTTTTTCTGTGACTATAACTGCAAACAAAACGAGGAAAATTAATTAAACATTCAATGTGCGCAATGCAATTTTTAAAGCAAATCTTGATTAATACTTACTTTGTTCCGAGGGATATTCCTTGGTTGGAAGATAAACTGATGGCCTTTTGACACACGTTCTGGTTCCACTATCTGTGTGAAAGCGTGCGAAGTTATTCTCATCATAGGATGGTAGGCCCTTCAAAAACTCTGCTATCGACTGGAAAAGTTTAATTTAATGTTAAAAATTTATTGGAATGGGTGAAAATACCAGGAGGATCAGCCAGCCCTCCTATGTTGCATCTAAGTATACAAATTCTAAACATTACTCCTCTTGACAAACAGCTATGACTTTTTTAAAACTTATTAATTTTTGTTCCTGTGCTAAACAAGTACTAATGAAACATGTTACACAAATCAAAAGAAGCTCAGAAGGTTTTTAAAATATTCACAGTGTAATACAATGATTATAAAAAAAGAAAGAAAGAGAAAAAAATAGTGCTGGCTCCACTGTGCCTTCCCACTGGGCATGTGGACATATGATTCTATACTATTCTGGAAGTGATATAGTGTGGTACAGTTATTACAAATTATTTTGTCCTGTACTTCATCACGGAGTATATCATGGCTCAGTATATCTTTTCTACTGCACAGCATGTATTTAATGTATTTATTTATTTGTATATGGCATTTAAGTCCTCAATTGATCGCTTGCTTCCTGGTGATCTCAAATTATGAGGTGACATACACCAATGGTGACTTTGAATGTTACAAGTACTTTAAGTTCCAGGCTCCATAGTTTTTTTTTTTACTTGTGGCACCACAGGCGATGACACTGGTGATACATGAAATGAAGATGGAGCACTGGTGGAATGCAATGGCGGAGGAAACTGGAGAACCCGGTGAAAACCCATCCCTGCGCCGCTTTGTCCATCACAAATCTCACATGCAGTCCCTTGGGATTGAACCGGGGCCATCTAGGTGAGAGGCAATTGAAAGAAACATTTCCCGCCCCAGCAGGGAATCAAACCCGGGAATGCTGGGTGAGAAGTCAGCTTGCTGACCACTTGACCAAGAAGGCAATTGCTCCATAGTTTAACCAATTATTAGGTTAATTAACTGTTTTTCCACACAAGGACAGGAGTTGGATAGGTAGAGTCAGATTGAAAAATTCAATGCCATAGCTAGGATTTGAATCATGGATCTCTCTGGCTGGTTGATCTAGCCACTAAACTACCATGATAACATGAGAGCCAGTTGAGAAATTTAAAGCTGTATCTAAATCTTCAAACACAAGGCTAACAAATGGTATTATGTATGCGTGTGTGTGTATATATATGTAACAGAACATCCTTAATCTGGTCTAATTGTCTGAATAAATAAAAGTCTGGATTAAACAAAATAAACTATGAAATGAGCCAACATACATATTTAAACACACTGTTCAGTAAAAGAAGGTGTATTTTAAATTTAAGAAATACAAAGACTATTTAATATACAAGATATTGTCGTCAGATTTAGAACATGGCATTCAAAGCACACCATAGTTTGAAGAAACTGCTGGTCTCTTGTTGTTTTCCTTTGACATTAATTTCTTTAATAACTCTAGCAGATGCCTCAAATGTTTGTAATACGCAGATATGTTTTCATTGTTGTTATCTTCAACCTGGGGAAGATCAACAACCTGCCACTAGCTGCACAAACAGATGAAAAACCAAGACTGATGGGAGGCAGTGCGAGTGAAGGTTGTCACATATTAAATGCCTGTCTGGATTAAGAGAAGTCCAGACTAATGGGGTCCGCATTAATGAGGTTCTATTATATATAAAAGAAAGAACCACTGTGCAGCAGTCAGAGCCATAAACAAAATAAATCACATCAATAGATTATCCTTGAAAACAGTACAATTATTCACAGCAGAGATCATCTCAATACTTTTATGCATACATTCAAAAACGAAGACCTTACTCCTACAAAATATGACAGTTACATACCTAAAAATAGCTCTTGGAGTATTGAAATAAAATGGCCTGTTATTTATGGATGCTCTTTAACTGCTTTGGTTCTCAGCGTCCTACTCTATATTGGGCATGAAAGATCGCTTAATTTTGCTCAGAGGCCTCTCTTATCAGGCTTGAGGTTCTTTTACGTGCCGTAAATCTATGACACGGGACCCACAGCTTTACTTCCCTTCTAAAGGAAGCCATGCTAAGGATTTTTACGCCCGAAAAAATCCATCGTCCTCCGCCGGGTTTGAACCCGCGACCTTGGGTATATGAAGTTAGCATGGTAACCATTACACCATGGAGGGCGACTGTTGGAGTATTGAAAGTGACTATTTAATATACAGAGTGATTCAAAAATACTTTTACAAAGTTTGGGGACAAGCTCTTTACATCAAAACAAGAAACAATGTTCATATAAACACATGTCCCAAAATCCATCATTGAGGTTCAAAATGCTATTGATCAAAAGATTTTAAAGTGGCACTTTATTCTATTTTTAACACTGTCAGCTTGTTAGATGTTCCACACAAACACCCTTTTAGAAAATGATCCAAATGTCCTCCTACATCAGACACTATGCACTTGTTGAAGCATGGAATATCAAATAATCCCAGTCTGTGTCGTAGAATTTTGCAGGCTTACATGACATATAGATAAGTTTCTTCATCTAGCATGTCTGCTGCATAAACCAATGGTTTAAGATGCTCCCCAAAAATATAAAACTCCAAAGGGTTGAGGTCAGGGGAATGTACAGACCATGGAACTGGTCCTCTTCTACATATCAATTTGTCATGCTAGACACCAGCCAGTGCATCTTGAATAATGAGACAAATGTATTTGAGCATCATGCATAAACCACTTGCTTCTTCTTAGTTGCAGAGGCACATTTTTCTAATAAGTCTGGGAGAGAGTGCTGAATGAAGTTCCTGTATACAGTGCTTGTAAGGTGTGCTAGGGGAATGTATTACACATCTGATAAATGACAAGTGTTAACAAGCAGCTATGGCAACACAAGGCCAACTCTGCAGGGTAAAATGGGTCAAAGTCTTCTATAAATAAGAAATTTGTTTGCTTGAATTCTTGCCTTTCTTTTGCTATATCAACAGCACGGGTTTAGGTTAAATGTTAGATTGGCTTTTTGGGCCACTGCAGAGATGTAGCTTCCAGCCTAAGAGTGTGCCAGAATCGGGCACTGTCCACAGTTTAATACAGTGGTATCGATCTGTTTGCAAATTGTTGTCTATTGCATGTGTTATTGTATCAATATTTCTCTGCCTGTTATAATAACATCTGCACTGAGGCGGCATTGCTGCAAGAATGGCAAGTTTGAACGTATTAATTCAAAACAGCGGAATTATTAGTTTGGACCTAGAAAGCTGTTGAAGGCGACTTTCATTAATAAATTGATGACATGAAAATGAAGTGTTTTAGAACATTTGTTTATATGTAACTATTTTCTTGTTTCAATGTCAGGAATCCATCCCCAAACATTGTAAAAATATTTTTGAATCACCCTGTATAAGCTAATATGAAAACTTTATCTCATAGAGGAAGACTCTTGTTTCTGGTGCCGTCAACCAACAGCTATATGGCTCTTTTAATAGGAAAAAGGTAGAGAGATAAACCAAGTTTTCTATGCCACAGAGATGGGGATAAATTGCCAAAGTCAACAAATCCTTACATGCTTTTCAGTACATAGCTTTCATCACAAAACTTGAATGTAGCCAGAATTATACTGTGTAATGGATGATTGCCATTACTCTTTGTACCGGCAAACAGTACCACTTAAAAGTCTGTATAAAAAGAACAAAAAGCCTCTCAGAGTACAATATGAAAATTCTTAATCTGTATGCACACTCTGAGTGATTTCTACTTTATTATTAATGTAACAAAAATCTGAATTTATATTTGGAAGAAAAATGACCATGATAAATAATTAACCAGTAACCAAGACCTTCTGTTTGCAATTTAAAATTTACGTTCAACTTTACTGAAAGAATTGATCTTTGTTTTACTAATCCACTACATGGATTACAAATACTTAACTTCCAATAAAATATATAAAATGTGACTATCGTCCCTCATCCCCTTTTACAGTGAATTTTCCACCAGAGACTCTTATTCCAAGTGATTTCATGCAATGGATTCTCCGAGCAACAATGAATCACAATACACATGCAACTTTCAGTTCACACCAGATTACTCTAATATATGTAGCAAATACCTTGTCTGACACAGTAGCTTATATTTTGGAACTAAAAATAAATCATAACTCAACTTGTGACAAAAAGTATGTTTTTAAGAAAATTCAAAGGATACACAGCTGAATCTCGCAATACTTTTTATAATTATTTTTGTATTAAAATTAATTAGTCATCTCGTATCAGCTCAATACAGTCTGTAGGGCAAGTGGTGAGTAATTCTGTAATCCAAGTGCTATATATGCTTCTTGACATTATTACTGCTGAAAAGCTTGACACATTTTCATTTACATAAATTTGACAAAACTAGGAGCTATATCTGTTTTTAGCATGCCTTATAATGGATTAGGCATATTGTATGGAAGACAGCTCATTTGCTGAGAAATAGTACACAAAAAATACTTTAAAATTTAGGAAACATCTTTGCACCTCATGCATGTCACAACTGAAATTATTTTCAATCAATGCTTGCATCTATTAATGCTATGAAAATAGAGTTATATTCAGCTGTTATGTTTTTGAATCCTGTTTAAAATATTTTCTAGTTAACCAATTTAGATTGTGTTGATAAAAATATAGCTAAGCATTTTTTGTTTATAGGAGCAAAATTCTCCCACCCTCATTTGAACTGATTGTGCCTATTGCTGTGGAGCTAAAGGTTTTAAACAAATAGGCCTATATGCCTAAAATGTCCTTATTTTTTAGTTTTTGGTTATATCTATATCCAATATTATGCAATTTTAATAACCAGGCACTACTGTTACTTTGATATGGTGTAATACTAACAGAATTTATAAATTCTATTGCTGTTGTGGTAAGTATATTCAGTTTACTCAATAGAAATGTTTAATTTCATTTCTATTTAAATGTCACTATATATTTTGTGCATACTTCACAGCCATACATTATCTCAGTGATTGCACAATCGTTTCAAAATTTGTTTCTATAAACTCGATTACGAAGGTATAAAATGCACGCATTCCGACTGTAAATATACTCAACTTTTTACCTGGTTTAATAACACCCTCATTTACCGATAAAAGAAAAATATAGCGTACATTAAGTTATCGCTACTTTTTTATCAGTAGATTTGCGAAATAGGAGTTCTCTTTACTATACAATGTTATGTACGAATTTTAATTAAATTTTCCATTCTATCCAAAAGTAATTCTACTTACTGACACCTCCATATTAAATTAAAAGGGCAAGATAAGTTTTGAAAACAACACAATACACGAATTGCACTCTATATCACAGGGAATGATTAAGTTCCTCCTTCATAGAGTTCAGTAAGTAACAAAATCGCGATGATGGTCGAAAGATCTACTTCTGGAAAGAATAAACAAATGTTGGGATGGGTAGTTTTTACCAATTTACAACCAAATTATTGATAAATTATACCATAAGCGGCAGTTTTGTTAATACTTTGATGTATGCATTTAAATGTAAAGTAATTTAAGTAATGTAAAAGGAATTTCGTACCATTTTCAACCACTAAATGCGAAACGTCACTCACGCAATAACATACAGATTGCAGAATACGAAAAACGAATAGAGAGCAGCACGTGCCCTTTAACACATGGCTATTTAAATTAGCTTCTCGGTTAAAAAAAAAACCGATTTGCAAATAATTCACTCTTTGGGTGTGATATAACTTTACATCCACAAATTTCGAACTGTGCAATTTACGTATACCTCTAATACAGCGTGTTATGTCATTCACGTCTACTTTAGTGTCAACAAAGGGCGTGACAATCGAGATCGAATATTTGGATAATACACGTTGCCAACATATGATTAAATTAATGCATGTTGTAGCACAAAGATTTAATGCTGCAAACCTTTTAAGTTTTGAACACTAATCGAGATAAATATTCTTTATCTGCCAGCATAAAAATTAATATCACAAACAAGCTAAATACTAATGTGATATCATCGGAGAGCAGTGCAACACTTGGTAAGCTTGAAAATATAGTAAAGCCCGAATGTATGATAGTAACATGCGTATTGCTTATGACTATGGTGAATAGTAGGTGGCGTTGCTACTGGTTAATTGGGATTTGGGTTACCCCTGCTGCCCCTCCCCCTTAAACGGAGACAGCATCGAGGATTAACAACAAGGTGTTGTGAAGGTTAAGAATCTTGGAACATTTCTAAGTTAAGTAAAAAATGGTAAAAATTATGCTTCATGCAATGAATTTGAGGCTGTTCAGAAATCCGTTCCGGATTAAGGTAAGCTTAGGGCGATCTAACTTTGCTAATATGTTTAGACAATGCAGCTAACCTTTTAAGGCTGCTACTAAATGTTAGTCCTTTGAAATAAACGTGATGATGATTGCTGCAGAGCTTAATAACACAAAATACATTAGTCCTGGTCATTTGTTTCTGATTGTAATCCCCACCTTTGGAACCGTGCAAAATATAAGGTAGGGTACAAGATTCCCTACCATTTACGGTAGAGCACCCTGATGATGATGATACTAATAATGACATTCACCCATACTTCTCGCCCCCCCCTTTCAGGATGCAATTTAAGCATAATCCTTGAGGGCTATAAGCTGCAAAGCATAGCCAAGGGATTTTTAGAAAGAGGAATGGAGTCATTGGGGAAAGACAACAAAGCATAGCCCAGGGATCTGGGCAACTAAAACCCCAATAATTGAGGTCATAAAGGTTCATAGTATGGAAGAAACTTCAATACTAATAATAGCTTGGCTAAATATGCACGTTTCATAATAAGGATGACCTTATCTACGTTGACAATGCTTTAGACAGAAAATGCTTGTTGTCCGTACCTAGTTGCTGGATAGTTGAACTGAAAGCACCAAAAACTACACTCTGATTCCAGAGAAAGCTTATATCTAATAAATTAATGGAGAACTTTGTAAACTTCTGTCTGAAGGAAGAAATGAAATATGGTCCTTAGATATTTGAATGTTGATTGTGCTTTTACCAGTTTTAAATGAATAGCACTTTTTCCAAACAAATAATTTTAGAATGAGAATCTGTATACTCAGGAAAGAATGACAACTTTTATAACTTCTTTCAAGTTGAATGTTGTTTTAACCTTTTCTTAATTTTGAAGCAACTATAGTCATATGATGTATACAATATAAGAATGCAGCTGAATTTAATCTGGATTTTAGGGTATTTTTTCTGCAAGAAGAAAATTCCACACATATTTACACTCACCACAGATTTATATGCCTTGGTGTTATGTTTCAGGATGTTCTTGTAGAGTGGAAAGGCACTATGTATGTAATGTGTTATTTTTGGCCTAAAGGTAACTTTCCATTTCCTCATAGGTCTCGATGACAGGGGAATAGTGATGTATTTCATATTTCAAGTCTAGTGACCCCTAGTGGTGCTAGCTTAATTTACCAAGGCATAGCATCACTAGGACATTGTTCTTTTTACGAACACTAAACTCAGTTGCTTGTTGAATGTAAATTTAAATGCTATGCAATCCACAGTAAGATTCCAGCTAGCTTACTTCTCCTTTGCCTTTTTACTTTCTCTACATGTACTATGTACATAGTGTATAGAGAAGGTATTGTACTGCTGCACCCAAAATTTCAATACCAAGATTTCACTGGAAATATACATGTTTTGGGTCCACCAAAAAAGCATTTTTAGAAAAATGTCTGTGTGTGTCTATGGATAGCACAGCTCAAAAATGAAAAGTCTGCTAAATACCAAACTTGATATTTAAGTTCAGTATCTTCCAAGGATGCGACACAAAGATTTTCAAAAACATCCCCCCACCTCCAACTATCGTTTACATGGAAAAAAACCCAAACATTTTGGTTTTCTCAAAAATGGCTGTAATGATTTTGATTAAAATCTCTTATATTTAAGATATATACGTGACAAATAAAGTGTATATTTTGAATTTTCTGGGAATATCCTCTGATGACCCCTTTATTCTGAATTTTGCATAACTGGTAAACCGTAAGAGGTAGAGTTGGCCATTTCCAAGATATTCTTTGCCATTGGTTTCTACTTTAAAATAGTGAATACTTTTCTCATATGGAATTTGTCAACTTTTGGCCATACAAACAAAGGAATTTCAATCACATAGCAACCAGTTTTTAATAGACTTGACTATTGCTTTAGCTAAGTGAATTCCCTTATTTCTCTTCTACTTACAAGGAAGCAAGTAATGAGACCTTTTCTGCTAATTTCATCTCAACTAGCATGAAGAGAAAAACAAGCTTTTTAACAATAATTTGTTGCAGAGATGTAGAAAAAGTCATGCGAATGGAACATCAGTTTTTATTTTTTTATTTTTTTTCCCCTCTATTTCTAAGCACCACATAAGTTAACACTAATTGCATGTTATGTGCAATGCACCTATAGGGTTGTTAAATTATAAGGTAACCCCTCTGGTGGCCTCTCTTCAATGTGCAAGAGAGCCGAGAGTCGCCGGAAAATTGGTGATGGCAAGCTGTACTAAAAACCCTTTCCTCGAAGTAAAAGCTGGAAATATTGACTTTCTGCTCTCAAACAGGCATTATGTCTTATAAAAATGTGCTCACTCAATCACCTAAACTCGGCAACTGGAATCTTTGTGATTTCTTGCACAATATTATCACAAGTTCCTGTAATGTTCAAGCAATTTTGTTGCAGAATCATGTTGGAACCAAACAAAACAGCACACGGTTATGGAATCTTAAATTAAAGAAGAGAGCTATTTCACGAAAGAAGTGTTGATTTGTGGCATCGTTTCCCCTGTCTTACTAGTTGTGATTTTCATAGTGCATCTCTGGCGGCACCATTTTCCTGGCAACTCATGGCGCTCTCGCGTACAGTGGAGAGAGGGTACAAGAGGGGTTACCTTATAATTTAACGACCTTAAATTATTATATGCTGAATATTGATAAGCGTTTGCCTTTGATTAAGTAAGGTAGTTTACACACATGATTATATATGACACTTAAAACAATGAGTTAACTTTGTTTACTGGAAAAATTTTCATTTCAAACTTTAAGAAGCATTATTTTCGAAGGTATTTTTCAGTCTTTATATCCCTAAAATCTATTATTTTCATTATAACTTTATAAAAGTAATGGGTAATCTTAATTATTATATTTAATATAAAAGTGTAAAATTACAGTGTTCTGTTTGTGAATAGTTTCTGAGAAAACAGTTTGAAAATTCATTTCAATGTTTTAAAATTACTAAGACCAACCTATCATATTCCAGTATGGTAATTGATCTTCATTCCTGGACTCGTGAATCTGTGCAATTCTCTAATCTATTAGATTTCTGCATAATCTGGTAAGGAGGAAGAAGGATGCTGTGGAAGTGCCCCATGCTTAAAACTCTGTTTAAATGCGTGAAAATGGTATAAGTTTTTGAAATAATTGTTTCAATGATTAACCTAATAATTGGTTTAAAATAACAAAGCCCGGGACTTATAGACTTGTGACCTGTAAGTCGCCATTGGATATGTCATTTCAAAATAATTTGAGATGTGTGGTTTGCCGAGAAAAATGTGAGTCAGTTGGGAAGTTTAACATGTATTAGCATGTTGTCATGGTAGCTCAGTGATTAGTGTAACTGGATAGAGACAGAAAATCCATAGTTAAATCCCAGCTATAGTAGTGAATTTTTCAGTCGGACTATCTTTACAAATGCTGTCCTACACATTGATTAGTGTAACTGGATAGAGACAGAAAATCCATAGTTAAATCCCAGCTATAGTAGTGAATTTTTCAGTCGGACTATCTTTACAAATGCTGTCCTACACATGGCTGGTGTGAGAGAAACAATTGGGTCATGAATATGATTTATTAGCCCAAAAACTATTTCTATATCGGGAACTGAGATAGGAGCTACCAAATTACTCCTGAAATATATTTTCCATTTCTAATAGTAAGTGATGTACAAATGACCCAGTAATTAATCCAAACCTTTAACTATGTTGAGCAATACACAGCCGACTTAGTCACAACTAAAGTTATCAGTGTTTCTGTTTGCACTACTAATGAGATATTTACACAATTTTAAATGAAAAGGTGACATGGAATTACAAACTTGTTTAAATTTTTAATTTCTCTACACGTACTATGTATAGAGAAGATATTGCATTCCACCCAAAAATTTAATACCGAGATTTCACAGAAATAGATATTTTAGGGTCCCCTGTATCCAAAAAAAAAAGTATTTTCAGAAAAAGGTGCATATATGTGTGTTCACCTCTTTATTATGGATGAATTTTGCATAACTACTAAACCATAAGAGAGAGACAAAAAACTTACTGTACAAAAAATGTAGATCATGTTAAAACTCACAATTTAGTCATATACATTTTTTTTCATTGAATTGACCATTTCTGAGATATTCCTTGTTATTTGTTTCAGATTTAAAATACTTTTTTTTTTTTTTTTTCACACGGAAAGTTGTAAAATCTTGGCAATGCAAAGAAACGACTTTTAAAAGACTTGACTCATTTTAGCGTAGTGTATTCCCTTATTTCCCTTCTACTTACAAGGAAGCAAGAAATTAAGACAATTTCTCTTATTTCAAAATCTTCTCGGGCTTCTAGCCAGGTAAAAACCTGGCTAGAAGCCCGAGAAGATTTTGAATTAACACGTCGCCAGGAAAGCTTCAGTTCTTATTTTAATTTCTCTTATGTTTACCTTGATTATCATAAAGTAGATAGAAGAATATGTATACTTTTTAAAAATAATTTGTTACAACAATGTAGAAGTAGTCATGTGAATGAAACACACAAGATTTTTAGGTTAAAATACAAGTATGTTATTCTAAAATACTTTTAGGTTTGGGGATGCATTCCTGACATTGAAGCATGAAAATATGTTCTTATAAACATTTGCTCTAAAACGCTTCATTTTCGTGCTATCAATTTATTAATGAAAGTCACCTTCATTGGGCTTTCCAGGTCCAACCTAATAACTTCATTTATTTATGCACTCATTCATAGAAAGCTTTGACCAATTTTACCCTGCAGAGTTGGCCATGTGTTGCCATGGCTGCTTGTTAACACTTGTCATTTATCAGATGTGTAATACATTCCTCCAGCTGCCTTACAAGTGTTGTCTACAGGGACTTCATTCAGAACACTCTCCCAGACTTATTAGAAAATGTGCCTCTGCAAATAAGAAGAAACATGTGGTTATGCATGATGCTCTAGTTTATTTTAGTCTCATGTTGGAGATGCACTGGCTGGTATCTAGCATGACAGAAGGATAGGTAGAGGGGGACCAGTAACATGGCCTGCATATTCTCCTGACCTCAGTCCTTGGATTTTTATCTTTTGGGGACACCTTAAGCCATTGGTTTATGCAGCAGATATCCTAGATGAAGAAACTCTTAATTTACGCTCATGTAAACCTGCAAAATCTGATGAGTTCCATTCACATGACTTTCGCTACATCGCTGTAACAAATTATTATTAAAAAGCATACAAGGTATGTGTATCTAGATGCAATAGGAGGATCATTTTGCTATAAGTGGTGTTTGTGTGGAACACCTCCTAACAAGCTGACATTAAAGATGGAATCAAGTGTCACTTTAAAATGTTTTGATCCATAGCATTTTTGAACCTCAATAAATCAAGAACGAAAGGTTTTGGAACATGTGTTTATGTGAACATTTGTTCTTGCTTTGATGTAAGGAACCTGTACTCAAACTTTGTAAAAATATTTTTGAATCACTCTGTATGCATGTTCATTTATATATTTATTTTTTCGTCTTTCCAGCTAATGCAAAGATGTGTAAGCCAAGATACACATAGCACACCATCTTCAAGTGGCACTGCTCCTTCAGTTAATGCAAATGTTCCAGGTTTAAGTGGTGCTGTACTGAAGATACCTGATGGTGGTTAGTCATTTATGGCTATGTTCTGTAAACATCACAAAGGGATTATGTATTTGAGGGCAACACTGAACATTTTTAGAATGTCATGTTTCCAAAAACAAAAAAATTTGTTTACATCTGACAGCTACTTTCTAATGTTTTGCCATGTAGTTCAAATTTGCTGTCTTATCACAACATAAGTGTATAAAGTAATTTAAACAGTGAAACTTTTAAATTATTATGTAAGTACCTAATTTGAGCGACACTATAAAAAAAATTGAATTAATTAATGTATTAACACACACTTCACTTCACTTCACTTTTATTGTGCAGGATAGTTGTTTCGCGGAAAATTTTTAATTTTCTGAAAAATTGCTAACAATTTTGGTTAAAATACTGTATGATAATGAATATTTACAAGGCAAATAAAACGCATATCTTTGAATTTTTTCGAGAATAGCTTCTGAAGTCCTGTTCAATTTGGATGAATTTTGCTTAACTGGTAAACCATAAGAACTGCACAAAAAAGTGTAGATTTCCTTAAAACATGCAATTTATGTCACATTCTTTTAGTTTTAGAGTTGACCATTTTCATGTTATTGGTTTAAATTTTTAGCTACTTAAACTTTTCTCAAATAGTAGGTCATCTTTCTTTCATCTGTTTTTGGTTTACCTATTCCTGGCAAGTAAAGAGTATGAATTTCAACTGTTTCACACAGCGACCAGCTTTTAAAGGATTGACTATCACTTTTATTTCTTTACTTCCCTCTGCTTACAAAGAATCAAGTAATAACACCAATGCTGCTGCTAATATTTATCTTGATTAACATGATGTAGATAAAAGAATAATTTTTTGTAATAAAAGTTTGTTCATCTAGAGCAAGTCATGTGAATGGAACGCATCAGATTTTCTTTTTTCTAAATAGGCCATATTGCTACTATAGCATTAGAAGATAACCAAATCAATCCTGTTGATTGGTAAACAAATGTCTGTTTACCGCAAATTTTAAAACAATGTATGTGAATTGCCTAAAAGGAAAAATAATTTTAAATTATGACAACACATCATGGTATACAGCAAAACTAAAAACTGATTAGCACCATGGACCCTCCACCATACAGCCCTGATCCAGCACCTTGTGACTTTTTGTTTTGTTTCCAAAAATTAGGGATATACAGAATCACTTTTTGATCATCAGATGAAACAGTGGAACATTATAAACACACAATTTCTGAAGTGCCTCAGCAAAGGTGACATCATTGCTTTACTGGTTTCAACGAATGCCAATATACGAGGTCCAGAAAGTAAGTTCCGTTTCAATTTATCTCCGCTGCAGCGCTGCGATCGCAGTTCCACACATGCGCAGTAGACGCTCTGTATCAAGGAGAAGAAACTTGCGCCATTTTGAGATCGCTGTCAGCCATATACGCTTTGTCGTGCTTGTTTACAATGACAGTGTTGATTCAAAATCCTGCTGCTTGTGAAATCAGATCTGTGATTCGTTTTCTGGATGCTAGGAAAGTGAAACCAATTGAAATTTATCGGCAAATTTGCGAAGTTTACGGACAAAATGCTATGAGTGATTCAATGGTGAGAAGATGGGTCCGACAGTTCAATGAAGGACGTAGTGAAGTGCACGATGAAGAACGAAGTGGGCGTCCATCTTTGGTTACAGAAGGACTGGTTCACGCGATTGATGACAAGATCCAGGAAAACGCAAGTTTACAATTAGTGCTCTCGCTATGGAATTTCCCCAAAACTCACGATCACTAATTCATGAAATTGTTACCGAAAAACTGAAATTTCGTAAACTTTGCTCACGTTGGGTACAGGCGGCAAACTTCTATGAAGAAGGTATACAAAAACTTGTGCTACGCTATGACAAATGCCTGCAAAATTTCGGCAGTTATTGGTAAAGTAGTTTAAGAGTTGTAGAATTTTGTGCAATAAATAATTCTTCTGTATCTGTACACAATTTAATTTTATGACCAAACGAAACTTACTTTCTGGACGTACCTCGTATATTGATGTTTAAGGACTATATTTTAAAACTAATCCTTATTTGTGGTATTAATTTGTATGACCGTCACTGTTACTAAATTCCTCCAAACATCAATAATCCTTGTTTGATTTATTAAAAATGTTCAGTGTTCCCTCATTGCTGGTAGAAAGGGTATAGATGACATCTTAGGTGATGATTCAATGACAAAGGCAAATAAAAATTAGTAGTAATCATTGAATGCTTCTTTTAGTGGGAAAAAATTTAAATACACTTTTTTTTTGCATTATTCTAAGATATAGTAATTAAGAGAGGTCTTATTTGAGTTAATGACATAATACCAACTACTAATTTTTAGAATTTTTTAGTAATGGCAAATGCTGTGTATTCTTGTATGTAAACTAGATAACAGCTACTCTAATCTAGTGATAAATGTCAGGAGTAATAATTTACATTTTTTGTTATTTTCACTTTCTTCACCACAGTTCAGATCTTTCTTTTGTAGGGGCACAAATCGTTAATTATACTGAAGTGATTTACTTATAGTAGAAATTAGTGATCAAATATTGAATTTAAATAAAAATACCCATTTTACTTCATTAAACCATTTTCACTGAAAGTTTTGATAATTACCTAAAATTTATACTTTGACCATGTATGTATAAAGGAAGAGAAGGTGTGGTATTTCACCAGAAATACATGTTTTGAACACTCCTGAATAAAAAAAACAAAAGTATTTAGGGCTGCCTCCATGGTCGAGTGGTCAGCGAGCTGACTTCTCACCCGGGGGTCCCAGGTTTGATTCCCAGCTGGGGCAGGTAAATTTTCTTTAGCCAGAATTATTCCCCATTCTCCACAGTCTGGAAATATGTATGTGATGTGAAAGTGAATGTGTGTGTGTTTGAGGAAAATAAAATAATTTAAACCAAACGTAAAAGACCTACAGACAAGTTGTTTCAATTGCAAAAGCCCCCAATATGACCTTAGATGTTAAAGGGGGGCTATATGTATATAAAAAAAGCATTTAGAACAAAGGTCTGTATGTGTGTGGGCATATATGTGGACAGCAAAGCTCAAAAATGAAAAGTTGGTAAAATACCAAACTTGATATTTAAGTTAAGTATTTTCCAAGGATTCAACGTGAAGTTTTCAGAAATATTTCCCTATCCAAACTAACTTTACATGGAAAATTCTTCAAAATGTTTGTGTTTCTCAAAAATGGTTATAATAATTTTGATTAAAATACTGTATATACATAGGCAGAGAAGGTATTGCATTACACCAAAAATTGTGATACCAAAATTTGACTGAAAATGCACATTTTAGGATGACCTGAATTAAAAATAAAAAAGCATTTTTTAAAAAAAGGTTTGTCTGTGAATAGCATAACTCGAAAACAAAATTAGTTAAATACCCTATTTGACATTTAAGTTCAGCCTCTTACAAGGATGCAGCATAAAGATTTTCAAGAAAGCCCCCTCCCTCCAACCCCCATTATATGGAAAAACTTTTCAAAAATGGCTCTTAATGATTTTGATTATAACACCATATATTAAGATATTGGCATGACAAAATATATATCCAGAATTTCCTGAAAATAACATCTGAAATTCTCTTCTTTCTGAATAACTTTTGCAAAACTGGTAAACTGTAACAGAGAAAAACTTACCACACAAAAAATGTAGATCTCATGAAAACACACCATTATGTTGTGGAGCTAACCATTTCTGAGATATTGCTTAATACATAGCACATGTATAGAGAAGGTATTGCTTTCTACTAAACAATTTGATACTGAGATTTTACCAGAAATGCTTGTTTTAGGCTCCTCTGAATCAAAAAAAAAAAAAAGAATTTTCAGAAAAAGGTCTGTATGTGAACACAAAATCAGAAAATACCAAACTTGGTATTTAAGTTTAGTATGTTCCAAGGAAGCAACACAAAGATTTTGAGGAAAATCCCTCCACCCCTAACTACCCTTTACGCAGAAACTGTTATTATTACTGTTTACATTGAAAACAGGCTGTGCCATGGCCAAGTGATTGGACCATTTGCCTCTCACCCAAATGGCATGTGGGGTATGTGGTGGACAAAGTGGTGCAGGGGTGGGTTTTCTCCAGGTTCTCCAGTTTCCCCTGCCATCGTATTCCACAATGCTCCATTTTCATTCCATGTAGCATCAATGCCATTGCCTGCGCTGTCATGTAGTAAAAGTGGGCATTAAACACTGTCAAAGAAAGAAAGAAAAAAGCCTCTCATTGAAAGCAGATTGGAATTTTGATTAGAATACTGTATATTAAAGATATTTACATAACAAAGTGTATATCTCTGGGAATAGCCTCAGAAGACCTCTTCATTCTGGATGACTTATACATAACTGGTAAACCATAAGAGTAGGCAAAAACTTATTCCACAAAAAAATGTAGATCTTATTAAAACACCAATTATATACATTTTTTGTGGAGCTAATTATTTCTGAGATACTCATTAGATTGGTTTCATTCTTAATATACTTAAACTTTTCTCATATGGGAATTTATCAACATGGACATGCAAAGAAATAAATTTCAACCACAGAACGATCAGCTTTTAAAAGATTTGACTCGCTTTAGCCTAACGTGTTCCCTTATTTCCCTTCTGTTTACAACGAAGCAAGAAAATTTTAGTGTTTAGATAGATTAGCATGAAGTAGATAGAAGAATAAGCTTTAACAATAATTTGTTACAGAGATGTAGAGAAAGTCATGTGAATGGAACACATCAGATTTTTATAGGCTTAAGTGTTCCAATATATATATATTTTTCTCAATTAGGAAGTGTTAAATTTTTTATTCTGATCAAGAGAGCAGAATTTCAATACAATCACATAGCAACTTAGTTTTAAAACGGTTTACTGTCGCTTTAGCTTATTGTATTTCTATATTCCCTTTGAACAAAGAAATATCATAAAACCATTTTTACTAATTTTATCTTGATATACATGAAGTAGGTAGAAGAATAAGCTATTATAAAAATAGCTAATTGCAACATTGGTAAGGAAAAATATGTGAATGTAGCACATAAGAATTTTTATACCAGTCTCCAATATCCCCACAGCTGTTCAACTCTCTCCTTTTAACTCCTGGTTTCATTTTTTAAAAAAAAATAATGTAGGTATACAAATAACCTAATCAAGCAATTCAAAGTTGTATACACATCTTTGAAGATTGTTTTTAGTAGTATAGATATTTCAAATTATATAAAGCAACTAGAAGTTGACATACACAATGAACTAATCCAAAATGTAATGCTTGTTGAATTTCTTTTTCAGTATCTGAATGACTCTTGATACTTTACAGAGCATTACAAATCAAAATCCCTGACTTTTGTGCCAACCAGTATTAATTTTGTTGGTCTCTGTGAACTTTGTTTAAAATGATAGCTAATTTAATGCAATTAAGATATATTTTATTTTTCCTTGCCACTAGCTTTGTTTCTTTATTATTATTATTATTTATTTATTTATTTTTAAATTTATGATGGTTGTTGTTTCAGAGGTTGGTCCAGGAGCTGCCAAAACTTCAGAATATAAGAATCCAGAATACTTCTCATATAATCCAATGTCCTACTTTGAAGCAGAAATTGAAATGTTAAAATTTAGATGTCCACAGCCTTCTAGTAAAGTCAAGAAATAAGGACACAGTTGTTATATCAGTCAAATTAGATATTACAAATTTCATTTCTACAAACAGTTATTTATTTTTATCAAAGTTGTATATAGATCAGGATTTTGTCACTATGTTTTAGACTTTTACATGTTAAGAGTTCAAAATAAAATATAAATAATCTTTTCACTTCATGCTCACAGTGTAAAATCAAATTTCTGAAATTGTGATCTGAACTTTTTTGCCATTTCCAGTTCATCCTCTTTGGTTGTTTTACAATCTTTCCAGTCCGCCCGATCGCTCATGTTCAGAATGTCCTCACTTGCAAGTACCTCCCTGTAACAAACAATTTTCTTCATGTATTGAATATCAATTTTTTTTTTTTGAAACTGTTGTTTTTCATTGTACAATATGAATTTAAACTTTAAGGAAATACATTATTTTTCCCACTTAGTGCAGATCAATTGAAGGTTTAAATGTACAGGCACAGGCTTATTAACAGGGAGTCCCAACTTTAAACCTTGTATAGTGCCCAGGCCACCCATGCAGAAGCCTTTCCCAGAGTATTTGTGTGTCCCATCACCTGATATTTTCCTAAAACTATATAATTTTAAAGAACATACTCCTATATATTTATAAGGTTTTACAGAAATATTCTAGTTTATAATATTCATTTTCATGTGAGAATGTTACTGGATGCTTACCCACATATATCATCCTGCTTGCAACCTGCTGCAGTTGGGTAAAGTCCTAACCACATGGTCTATGTAACACGATGTATTATCTTTTCTTCACAGAATGTGAGATTTTATTATGACACTTGGGCATTATCTTACAGAGACTATATAAGCTTCTGAGAGATGGCTTGCTTGCTCTTTTTTTTGTGTGTGTGTGTGTGTGTGTGTGTATTAGAGGACTCCAAGTCATTAGACGCAAGATGCAGGTCATCCTTTTCTCCATCAGCTTAATGGGTGCATAAAAGGGTTTATTTCTGCCTAGTTATATTTTTGTGTTAGAATTTTAACAAAAGGGCATATCGTTTTTGAAGTTAAGTCAAGTAGGTTTTAAAGTTCAATTTAATTACCTAGAAATATTCCATGTTCCTTTTTTCTTTTTGTAAATTCAGAATAGAAAATAAATTTAGTTTTAGGATTAACAGTGATTATTTCTCAACTACCTAGTTCCCTCCAAGTGCACCTTAATTCTTGTTTTCTCGTAAACTTTTTTCCAACACTTTTCCTACTCAAAATGCTCCACATAATGCAACTTTTCACTAATTTGTTTCAAATGTTTATATAGCTTCTCAAAAGTACATGAAGAAAATGGTCATATAGTTTTCCCAAATAATGCTCCAATTTTGAGAAATAAATTATTACATTGGAGAGTATAGAAGTAAACATTTTCTACAATAATTGGGTTAATATTTAAAAATATATGGCATAAATTCATGTTTAAAGTGGGAGATACAAAAAGGAGAGTGCGGAATGTGCGTGATAGTAGAACATGACGACAGCGGTGGAGGCAACAATTAAGAATGCTATTTTCTATTAAGACAACATACTTAATATATATTATAAAACGTTTTATCAAATTTAGTGTAAATTCACATTGCGGACAGCACAGAGAGGCAGAGGAAAATATAGGTATATCAGTGTGAGGAAGGGAAGTGCGCAGCTAACCTCTATCTTTTTTCTTAATCTTTGGCTTCCAATACAACATTACATCCAACCATCAATGTGGAAGGAAGTCCTTTAATTTTATTTTAGTCTCGGAGAGTAATCCATTCTCCAATGAGAATGCTCATAGACTCATTAACAGATAATTTTTGACACAAAATCTGCCGCATATGTTGCCACCTTGCTACTGTCATACCCATGAAGTTTGAAACTTCATTTTTCCCTGCATGGTGTTCGGAAAACATATATCGCGAATGCAAGACTACCCTTGATTCTGAACATTAATATTTGGGAAAGAACATTTGGATAAATCAGTAATTTGTTTACTGATGTATGATATTTTTAGCTCCTTCCAATTCAGCCAATATAATGTGGGTTAGCCAAGGTTAAAAACATGAAGAGTTGTGACTAGAGTGAGCTCTAGGGGCTGTTTCATGTCACAGCTGCCTACAATAACCTCTAAAGTCAAGAGTGCAATATGCACCTAATATGCTGTGCCTGAGAAAGAGACTTTGCCAAATTTCTTTCATCATTGTGAACACTCCCTTTATAATACCTGCATTTCAACTTTATTGTTCTCATACTGGTTACCATTCTTGGTTGTTGTGAACTAACCTTGAAGTGATGATATCTAAAATCACATAGTTTGATTTATTATAGCATTTTCAAAACAAAGACTTATTTACCTTCCAAACTGAAGAGGAAAGCTTTTCCTTACTCGATGATACAATCTCTCTCCAGAAGGAAGTTCAACATAAAAGTATGGAGTTCTTGGTGGTGCAATTTGTGAAAGCTCCGCATGGGGAGGCAATTCATCTAGTTGCACCTCATCTTGCTCTGCAAATTCCTACAAAAAAAAAATATATATATAAATACATACATATTTTGCTTTTAATAAGATTTATATAGCTATACACACACCTTTCCATAAAAAAGATGCATCAAATAAGTATTTTTATGGCTAATTTTGAAGTAATTGCAATGTACTTTATTTAAGCAAAAAGACATGCCAAACAAGCTTACTGAAGGCTAAATATGAATTAAAATCAATTTACCACCAGGTGGGTTAAGTAATTCACAAAACCCACTCCAGCAAAAAAAAAAAAAAAATCCACTAATCTATGGTGTTATGATTTCACTAGAAACATGTTTTGGGACCCCTGAATGCAAAACAGTGTATTTACTAGGGACCCATGATGTGCACGAGAGAGAGAGAACAGGATTAACTCAAAAATGAAATGTCAAATACTTAAGTTAGAAAGGTAGTTAGACTAAAAAAATTCAATGCCATAGCTGGGATTTAAACCATGGATTTTCCAATCTCTAACCGGTTGCTCTACCACTGAGCTACCATGGCAACATACCGACATGGCATTACATTTCTCAACTGACTCACATGTTTCTTGGTAAACCACAAGGTGATCTAAAATTATTTTTGAGACGATATAACCCAATGGCGACTTACAATATCAGGTATTCTAAGTTCCGGGCTTCATAATTCAGCCAACTATTAAATTTAGAAATTTAATGCCATGTTAGCTCAGTGGTAGAGCAACTGGCTAGAGATTGGAAGATCCGTGGTTCAAATCCCAGCTATGGCACTAAATTTTTCAGTCTGACTCTACCTACCCAACTCCTGTCCTACACAAGGCTTGTGTGAAAAAAAAAAATTAAATACTTAGTTTAGAAATTGTTCTGAGTTGGAATTAGTAACATTAGAACATCACTAAAAGGTAATTTTCCCTGGATATGTTTTGAAGCATGTACACTTTCTTTAGCAGTCTCCAACTGACATGGCATTTTCCTAAGTGGTTTTTAAAGTGGTCTTTGATGTGATTGGTGCTCTTGTTATGTACTTCCAAAGTGTTTATTATATTGTATTAGTTCTTTATGATGTAGACTTTCTCCCAAATGTCTAATTTTGCTGCATATCTTGCAGGTTTTGTTTAGTATGTTTTGGTTTGTTTCATGGTTGGATGGCCAGAAGTGGTTGTTAATGGCAGATTTGTCAGTATGTATTTAATTGCTCTAAGCTTTTCTTTCAGTTTTGTTTCAAAATTTCTCTTATGTAGAGTTTGTTGTCTGGACATTCTATTTTATGAATGCCAGACTTTTGGTGTTCTGGGATGGTTCTGTGGTTCTCAGCATCCAATTTTATACTGGGCGTGAAAGACCACTTTATTTTGTTCAGAGGCCTCTCTAACAGGCCTGAGGTTCTTTTACGTGCCATAAATCTACAATACGGGACTAACGGCTTTACTTCCCTTCCAAAAGAAGCCATGCTAAGGATTTTTATGCCCGAAAAAATCCATCACGCCCGAAAAAATCCATCGTCCTCCGCCAGGTTTGAACCTGTGACTTGGGTATATGAAGTTAGCATGGTAACCATTACACCACAGAGGGCGACATTCTGGGATGAGTCCTTTGGGTTGATGCATAATATTTTTGTAGGCTAAGGTTATTTTGTGGAGTTAATGTGATATTAAATTTAAAGATTTTTTGGAATGTGTGGTGTGGGCATGGATGGTACGTACTTTTCTCTCACATTTAACTTTGTCATTCTCATTCTGGTTACCATTCTCAGTTACCACTAATAATTATCTCAACATCAGGGACTTTTGCTTTTAAGCAGTTTATGAGGTGTCTTAAGCATAATTTCTTAGGCATATGCCTCTAGCATGCACCACCTCATCAGGCTTACATTCCTTCACTTTGAATGTTTCAAGCTTGACTCTGCCATCGTATCCTTGCTTTTTGCAAATTTGTTGCTACTACTAAGATGTTTGATTTTATTTTTCTTATAATGGGTTAAACTTTGGACTGACACATGGAATTGACAATGGAAGCACATGGCTTCTGAAACATGTTTTCCGAAATAAAAAAGTAAGTGATGTAGTGTTACAAAATCGACTCAACTAAATTTTAATTGACACATGGTGTTACATATTCAATTCTCTTTCCTTCTATCATGTAGCACATCAAATCTATTTTGCATTTCTAATGCAAAGCTGCCATTTATTCACGAGTTGCAATTGATTGTTTTGTATTGCATTTGAATATCTATTTTCACTTTAATCTACTGGGCTTCACATATGCTATTTTGTATTGAAAGTCCAGTTTATCTTAGTTCTGTATTTTCTTTTTCCAGATCTTGATGTTTTTGCTAACCTTTCTTGACCTTTGTTGGATTTTTCTCCATATTCAGGACATTTTTCTCTAGTGTCTTGTTAATTCCCATTAAGTGTCTCATAGGTCCCTGTTTAGAATGTTGATTGTTGTGAGTAGTGACACCACCATTTCTTTTCCTTCTTGGATGCATTTCTCTATGCTAGTTTGGCTATGCACAGAAAACACATAGCATATAGTGACCTGCTTTTAAACATTTGATTGGTGATTTGGTCTCCTGTACCTACAACAAAATATGTAGAAAAACTACTTCTACAAACCGTATCCTAATTAACATCAAGTACATAGAATAATAAATGTTTGTAGAAGCTAGGTGTATAAAATGAATGATAATGCTTAGGCAGTCATTTGATAATAACATTAAATGGCTTACGAGGATTGTGTTAGGTTAAGCTCACCTCAAACACCATTTTAAGCTTTGGAGATAATTCACTTGGAACAGGTACTACTTGGATCTGTAGATGTGAAGTCTTGTAGTTCCTTTCAAAAAATACAGGTACCTTATTCCGTGTCTTGAAAAATTTCTTCAGAGCAGATTTAAATCTGTATTTTGTTAAGGATGTTTACACTGTAAGAAAGTCATGAACTCATTCACATCCACCTATATTTTGGACAATGCAAGACCAAGATACATAAGCAAAGTTTAATTTAGTTTTAATTTTAAAATATTAATGACTCAACGTTCACATTTAAACTTCACTTACGTCAAATTGTAAAATCTTGGAATACTTTTGGAGACATTTGTCTTGTCATCAGTATGACAGCAATTGAAGGTTGTTATCCATTCCTCCTCTTTCCTCAGCATTGTGAACTTATCAATATTTTATAGTTAAAACTAAATTAAAATGACAAAAAAATTCACAGTTAAACTGTTATTAATAAATTATAAGTTCAGTACTGTAACTGTTTTACAAGCATTTTACAATTTATCTATGGTACAACATCCCAATTTCAAGCTTAATGACTTTGTGATTAAAAGATTTTGATATGACAAAATATTAAATTTTATTGCATTCTATTGCAACATAAAATTAGACTGAATGTACTAATTGGTATACAGTGCTACAGGAAATGTAAGCTATTAGAATTCACCAAAAGTCAACAGCGACATATCTGCTTGATTATAGTACTCTCTAATTACTTTCAGTACATGCCACTGGTTAAAGCTAAGGGGACTGCAATGTCATCTGTGTGCAGCGAGTCACGACCCAGAGACCAGAGCCGGGGTTGCATGTAGCAGTATAATGAGGAAGCACCCTTTGAAAGCATAGCCATTGATGTAGCTGGGCCATTCCCCTGTCAGACAGGGGCAACAAATATCTGTTGGTTGCCATGGATTACTTCACCAAGTGGCCAGAGGTGTATGCCATCCCTATCCAGGAGACCAGGATCACTGCAAACCCCCTCATAGAAGAACTGTTTTGTCACTATAGAGTACCATTGGAGCTATACAGTGATCATGGCACCAACTTTGAGTCCAACCTGATCAGGAAAATGAGACACTTGGAGCACATATGACGCATACCTCTCCACCCGCAGTCAGGTTGGCCAATCATTTGAGAGACTGGGATGTCAGGGTGCCACTTTTCTTGCTGGCCTATCACTCTTCAACTCTTGACACCAGCCAGTTTGGTGGTCTTTGGCAGGGATTCCTCATGGGGCAGAACAGCCAGAAGTCAATTATGAGGGAGCATCTCGTAGACCGACTTCATGACATGCATGAGATGGCTCATCAACACCTCCAAGTAGCTAGTGATTAATGAAACAGCCATTAACCCTACAGTCAAGGTTTTCAGCAGGGTAATCTGCTGTGGCTATATCACCCTACCCGGATGAAGGGACACTACCCCAAGCTTCAACAGCCATGGCAAGTGCTACCTTGTGGCAAAGAGAATTAATGATGTTGTCTACCATATCCAGAGGCTGCCCTGAGGGAACAGGCTGGTAGTACACTTG
Source organism: Hymenopus coronatus (assembly GCA_030762935.1). Taxonomy (NCBI): domain Eukaryota; kingdom Metazoa; phylum Arthropoda; class Insecta; order Mantodea; family Hymenopodidae; genus Hymenopus; species Hymenopus coronatus. The sequence goes on from CM060891.1 coordinate 22,825,905, forward strand.
GATTGTCTAGACTGCTATGTTGGTGCTGGTCAGAGCGACCAGTCCTGAGGAGGAAGCAGTGTGACTGTGCCTTCCCAGCCTGTAATTGTCACTGTGTGTGAGTGGCTTGCTTTCAATCAAATACCAATTGCTGTACCTGCATGGTCAATTTCTTTTCATAGATCCACTGCCAAGGTCGCAGCACATATTTGAGAAATTAACACATGAAGAGTGGTGACACTACCTCAAAACTTGTAATGTAAAACCTAGGCGCAATGGACTAAGGCTAGAATGTATGCTTTTTCTAGAAATATTTGTCATCATTGACAGCTATAAAAGAAAAGCTGGCAAGTCAGTTTCGACTATGAGATCACAGCATGCAGCAGCAGCATCGAGAGCAGTCAACTGTCTATGTGTGGAGCAATGACAGAAAAATTGTATTGCAGAATTGTTATGAAAGCAATGGAATAAAGACTGTGTAATAATTTTTAGCAATAAAGATACTTTTGTTATAATATCTTTCTTAATATCTTTAAGGACATAGAGGAGATTCAGCTATGGCAACTCTGTGTAAATGTTTATTGAGGCAGTCATAACCTGTTGGTATTCTAAAAACTGCTAAGAAGTTTTCTTAGTAGTGTAGTAATTCTAGTCATGTTATGTATTTTTACAATTTTCCTTTTGTATGTGATACATATTCATTTTTAATTTTTGCATTATATGTCAATATATTTAATCTTTTAATAGAGTTATAAGACAGTGGATCAAATGATTTTAATGTCATTTTAGTACCTTTCTTGTGCCATAAAATCAGCTGTCTCATTACCTCCACAGTGGTTGCTATTTACTGAAGTACTTACTCTTTTATTTAAATTAACAATTTTATAACTTTGCTACATTCTTGACATTTAGGTTTTTGGCGGTTGTATCAGATGTTTTGCCTCTCACCTAGGTGACTCAGGTTTGATCCCAGGAGACTGCATATGAGATTTGTGGTGGACAAAGCGGCATCTGGGCGGCTTTTCTCCAGATTCTCTGGTTTCCCCACCATTTATTCCACCAATTGCTCCATAATAAACTTTCCTTTCATTCATTTCATGTTTTCTTCATTCTCATTCTGGGAGTTGGGTTTATCACCCTGCTAGGTTTCTATCTCATCCTCAACAGGCATCTTACCCTAGGTGCTGATGTGTAAGTCCTTAGGAAGGGGGGGGGGGTTGTAAGACCTACATAAAAGGAGGGTAAATACAGGTAGAGTGTCAGATGTTATTAGATATTATAACTCTCATAAGCATATTTATTGATAAGAGATTTTGTAAGCTGTGATCACTAAACACCATCAAAGTTTTTAGAATTCAAACTTAAAAGGAAATTGGCTTATAATTTTTCCTGCACAAACAGAATTCATTCCGTAAAGCAAGTGGGATTTATGTTCCAGACCAAGGAATAAAAATATACACTATCATTCTGAAATGACTGTAGATTCTTATACAGATTGGTTCATAAACAAATTTCTGTTATAGAAAACATATATTTTAAAAGGATACTTTTTTATTTCAGATGTTACCGAGTCTGGTACTTCTGAGAGTGACTGATGATGACCAACAGGCAATATCAGCACATGGTCTGGTACCATCCCACCTTTAGCTAATGCCAAATAAACCTGAAAATGAAACAAAATACTTAAAATTAACTGCTCATAAATTCACACTCAAATTACTGTATTTATCCAAGCACAAGATGATGATTTTTTCCAAAATATTAATGCTGAGAACTGGGTCCCCATATTGAATTTGTGATATACGTTCTTAAATAGCATGTGGGAAAAATCTGATGTGTTACACTCACATGACTTTCTCTAGCTGTTCTGCAAATTTCATACATAGGATTCTTCTTCTTTCTGCACCTTCTAATCGTGGCACTCATTAGCACAATGTTCTTATTATTTAGTTCCGTATACTTAGGAAGAAGATAAGGGAATACACTAGACTAAACCAATAGTCAAATGTTTTAAAAGCTGTTGTTGTGCGATTGTCATTACAAATCGTTTCTTTTCTTGGCCAGGAATACAACAAAAGAAAAACGGACACTCCCGTCTGAGAAAAGTACAAGTACTTCACAACTGAAACCAATAACAATGAATACCCCGAAAACGGTAAGCACCACGAGAAAAATGAATATGACATAACTTGTGTATTTTAACAAGACCTAAATTTTTTGTATAATAAGTTTTTGTCTATCTCTTATGGTTTACTAGTTATGCCAAATTAAGTAAAATTCATCCAGAATAAACAGGTCTTCAAAGCTATTCCCAGAAAATTCAAGATTTACATTTTATTTTTTAGGTAAATATCTTTAATATATGATATTTTAATCAAAATCGTTAGAGCCATTTTTAAGAAAATCAAAATTTTTGAAAAAAGTTCCATGTAAAGGGTAGTTTGGGGTGGGAGGATTTTTCTCAAAATCTTCGTGTCACATCCCTGGAAGATACTAAACTTAAATACCAAGTTTGGTATTTTAGCTACTTTTCGTTTTTGAGTTATCGTGTTCACAGACACACGGACACACACAGACCTTTTCCTGAAAATGTTTTTTTTTTTATACAGGGGGTCCTAAAACATGTATTTCCGGTGAAATCTCGGTATTGAATTTTTTGGTGGAATACAATACGTCTCTATCCCTATGTACATTGTACATATGGGGCTAGAGAAAGTAAAAAGCAGGTTACAGATTTCCCAAGTGCAAAGCCTGGGGGAAGTGGTAAAGAATAAGATTACTGCCAAGATCGTGATGTATACATCAGTTTTTAGGCATTTTATTTTGTGCTATAAAGTTAGCTGTTAACAATCTGAGGATTGTAATCATTCTCATAGAAAAAAATATTTATCTCCGAGACTAATCGAGGATATATATCTATGATTGCACCTAAACTTGGGAAGATCCATAGTGATTCCCTGACAGTCAGTGTGCTGTCTCAGCTGATAAGAGGCATGTCTGCCCCTCTGTCAAAGATTCATGCTATGTAAGTAATGATGCCTTCCTTGTTGCAAAGATATAACAAAGTTCTCAGTGCAGTTTCAGTTGGTGCTGAGTAATCCTAGTGTAATTGTAAATACGAGGGTGGTCTGAAAAGTTTTGACCTCAACATGAAGATGGCAGCACTCGTAAATCAAGGCTAGTCAATTTCGTTGTTCATCTGTTGACAGTTACTCACCAAAGTTTCAGTCATTTTGGACGCTCAGTTGTTATGTAACAGTCGTTTGAGTGAAGTGATGTGAGTGTTTTTATGAAAATGGACAAAATCGAGTATCGAGCTGTCATTAAATATTTGTTTTTGAAAGGCAATACACCTACGCAAATCAAAGACGAGTTGGATTCTGTGTATGGGGACTCTGCACCATCATTTACCACAGTGAAATTTTGGGTAGTTGAATTTAAACGTGGCCGTAAGAGCTTGGGAGACAAGAAACGTTCAGGACGTCCAAAAACTGCAACTACAAATGGTGCTAGACGACTGCTGAATTAAAGTGAGAGAGATAGCAGAGGCTATGAACATGTCAAAAGAATGTGTTTGTCACATATTAAATCAACATTTAGACATGAGAAAGCTGTCTGCATGTTGGATGCCGCTTTTGCTCATGTTTGACCAAAAACGTGTTCGAATGAACATTTCCAGTTGCAGTTTAGGTGCAATAAATCCAAGTTTTGGCGCCAATTAATTACTGTAGATGAAACTTGGATACACCATTATATGCCCGAAACAAAAATACAGTCCAAACAGTGCATAGGGGGAACCAGCTACAAAAAAAGCAAAAACTGTTTTTTCGGCTGGGAAAGTGATGGCGATTTGTTTTTGGGATAGTCATGGAGTTATTTTAATTGATTATCTTCAAAAAGGAAAAACCATTTCAGGAGCATACTACACATCATTATGTGACAAGCTGAAGGCAGATCTTGCGGAAAAACGGCCACATTTGCAGAAAAAGAAAATCCTATTTCACATCTCAACGGTTGTAATGGTGAAAATCCAAGAATTATGGTTTGAACTGCTTGACCGTCCGCCTTACTCACCAGATCTAGCCTCAAGCGACTTCTTTTTGTTCCCTCATCTGAAAATTGCACTCGGAGGACAGATATTTTCATCAAATGAAGAGGCAATCACCTTCGTGAACAATATTTTGCAGAGAAAAACGCCGAGTACTATTTGGACGGGTTACAGAGATGGGAGCATCGCTGGGAGAAATGTGTAGAGTTACAAGGAGACTATGTTGAAAAATAAAAAAAAAAAAATTCTCAAAAAATGTCTTGTATCTTTATTAGGTCGGAAACTTTTCAGACCACCCTCGTATAAGCAATGATAATGACAGAGACTTTAGAAGCAACAATGAAGATGAAGTTGATGAAGATTATTTAGAAGAGGAGCCACTGCCAAGCGACTGAGAGGTTTGGTGCCATAGCTATGGACAGGACGAAGTGGCAACAGAGTGACAAAGTAAAGCAACTGTCAGGGATCACTATGGATCTCTCTGACTTTAATGTTGTATTGGCAGCCAATGGTCAAACAGAAAGACTGTGTGTTTCACAGCAGACATCCTGGTTTTATTTCCATTTCCATTCATCCCTCTCTCATACATCAATTACGTGAATTTTGCACACAATGTAGCACATTTCTGCTATTCCCTTTACCCACCCATTATAAGAATTTCGGTGCAAATTTGAATTTGGTAACATTGTTTATAGCAATGTGTTATATAAGGTATTCTGTCTAAATAGAAAATCTTATTCAATCATTGTTGAGCTCCGCTGCCATTCACAAAAAAAAAAAACAACAACAACAAAAAACAAACAAACAAACAAACAGCAACAGCTTAAATGCCCCTTAGTTTGGTTAAAATATTAGTTTTTAAAAATTAAATTATCATGTCTATTTTTAAAGAAATGATATTCTAAATTCCAAAATTAAATTCTGAAAATAGGTTGTCTTGCATCTCTCTTGTATGAGGATGAACATGGTAACTATCAATCAACTGTGTTGTCACCTAAAACAGGACAGGACCATACTTTCATGGTCCCACAAGGCAACCAAGACATTTAAAACCTGACTAAGATACAATTGGTAATTCATTCACATCACCATTGTCTTCTACCACTACTGTTGGGTTGATTGCGGGACATCTGGTGGATTGGTAATGAGGTTAGATATGCAATCCATCTGAGGGAGTTCAAAATTCATGGCTGTGTGGCAGTATTTAAGGATGAACTTTTTTTCCCGTGCTATTAATTCAAATAAATTTGATAGTTTAGATTGTTTATTCAATCTCTCGTCTGTCCATCAGATGTCACCACAATCAACGATGATACCTGATATTGACAGTTGTGGTTCAACAGCTGACGTCCTGGCAAGGGCCTGAGAAACAATTGTCCTACTGCATAAAAATAAGTGAAATGTGAGTAAAAGTTAACCATGTTAATCAATTTGATTAGCCTTCAATGTAAGTAGCTTCACAATATTATACATCTTGTAATTTTAAGTTTGTTAGATTTGCTCATTTAATTCCACACTGGAGAGGTTAAGCAGTAGCATAGCATTTTAGCTTGGCAGCAAAAGGCTTAAGTGAAGTGAAGACTACAAAATCTGGAATGGAGAAGGTGAAGCTGATAATGGAATCCAAGACTGAGAAATGGTGATACAAATTAAATCTGAAATGGAGAAAATGGGGAGTGAAATTAAGAATGTAAATTCCAAAATTGATAAGATGGGAAGTGAAATATGGACAGTGAATTCTGGAATGAAAAAGATGCAGACGGAAGTGGAAAGTGTAAAGAAAGAAGGTTCCAGAACAAGGTTATCTTCTGATAAGGCTTTATAGTGTTTACGCTGGATGAGAACACTTTATCTTTCCAACTGGGCTGTCTATCGGTTAGCACCTATTGTGCAATTTTACTGAGGCCCACAATATACAACACTATTTATTTTATTAACACCTAACATTTTGTGAAAATCATCATGTTAGAGAACACATCTATTTGAAATAGGAAAGCTACGAGATACTTTTAGGTACTTACCTCTGAACCAATGCTAATAACAAGGTGTTTTTCAACTTGTGGGCTGGACAAACAAAACCAACAAGTTTCTGAAAAAATAGAATAAGTATTAATATTTTGGGCAAAACTTAAATTACTCAAATTTTATTCACATCCCCTTCATTGAAGTATGTTCTGTTAATGACATTTAGTATTTAAACCTTAAACACATATACAGTGCCATCAGATTAAGCTACCATATTCTTATCGGCACTTGAGTCTTGGGTGTGCACCACTCGCCTGCTGAGATTGCAGTTCCTGCTATTGCATCACATATGATATAACCTGACTTATGCCACAAATATTATAAACAAAGGCAGTAGAGAATGTCTTTGGTAGTTTTCAGTTGTTTGTTAGAGCAGTCATGGTCCAATATACTACAGAACAAAGAGTTTTTATTTGTTGCAACTTTACAAAACATGAATCTTGTCTCTGAACTCTTTCCTTATATTGATCCCTGAACAGAAGTGCAGTTCATAAAATAGTCAAGATATTTCAAAGTATGGAATCAGTGTCAGACTGGAAAAAAATTGAAAATGTAGAGTTTTAACAGAGGAAAAGATTGATGATATTGGTGCTTGGATAGAATGTTCACCAACAAAGCTTCTCTTGAAGTTAGCACAGCAAGCAGGAATGAGCTATGGGTTTAGAAAGTGTATAAATCTAATCTCCAAACATTACAGGAACTACAAATTAATATATGGGAAGAAATAACCAAAATATCCCAAGAAGAAAATGTTCAACATCTTTGAAAAGGAAAACAATATAAGGGATTCAATATTGTAATTTGTGAAATAATAATGGTACTAGTCAACGTCTACCATTCTCCTATTTGTTTTTATACATATGACAGTACGCACAGGTAAAAAGTGTCAGGGGGGAAGTAGCATGCAACTGCAACCCAGGTGGCGTTAAAAGTGTGGCCACTTAATCTGATGACTCTGTGTTTATGAACATAATAACATTTCTTTTTAAGATATTAAGGGAATTAATTTAATATAATTAAATTGTGCCCTTTATATATAATTTATAGTAATAACTAAAACACATTTAAGACATAGACCCTCTTATTTTTAGCCTATGCTTGATTGTTAATTTACTATTGGCATTGAATTTTTCAGTTTGACATGGCATGATGGGACTTGAATACATGTTTAAAACATTCAGTGTCACCTTCAGGTTCTAATCTTGACCAACCTTGATCAAAGACTGGCCTGCTCCTTTCTTCATTATGCTCATGTTTTGCCTTTTTCCTCTGATTGCTTGTGTTTGGTTCAGGTGAGTCCATATCATAGAAATATTGAGATGGTCTTTGCTGCAATAAAAATATCATATGTACCTGATTATACAAAGAAACTTCCACTATAAAAGTTACCAAAAAGATTAAAGCATATTCGTATATTTCAAATGAAAAAGGACTTGATCCCACAACTTCAACAGTGAAGTACCTGTGGGTTCAAGTCCTTCTTACGCTTTCTATTATACAGGGTTACTACCAAAAAAATAGACAACTTCAACTGCCTGTAAAACAAAAACTATTAGAGATAGCAACCTAATTATTTTGGAGGTATGTTGAGAAACTCTCAAAGTTTCCTTTGTTACTATTGGTAACGCTGTAGTGTTTTGTTTGTTGTTGCAGAAGCTGAAATGGCAGAAAATCATGTGGAAAAGGCATATTGCGTGTTGGAATTTGCTAGAACGCAATCAGCAACTGTTGTCCAACGACATTTTAGAACACGTTACCACAAAATGCCACCGACTAGACAGACAATCTACGACTGGTATAGAAAATTCGAGACCACGGGATGTTTGTGCAAAGGGAAGAGCTCGGGAAGACCAAGAGTTTCGGAAGAAAACGTTGAACGTGTTCGTTCTGCCTACATAAGAAGCCCACAGAAATCGACATCTAGGGCAAGCATGCAATTACAAATTCCACAGCAAACTGTATGGAAAATCTTGCGGAATCGACTGCACATGATGCCTTACAGATTACATATGTTGCAGTTTCTGAGTGAAGAAGATAAGGTCATACATGCATCGACATGTTGCGACATGATGAAGACGATGCTGGTTTTTGTGAGCGCATCATTTCAGTTTTGTGGTAACGTGTTCTAAAATGTCGTTGGACAACAGTTGCTGATTGGGTTCTAGCAAATTCCAACACGCAATATGCCTTTTCCACAGATTTTCCGCCATTTCAGCTTCTGCAACAACAAACAAAACACTGCAACGTTACGAATAGTAACAAATGAAACTTTGAGAGTTTCTCAACATACCTTCAAAATAATTAGGTTGCTATCTCTAATAGTTTTTGTTTTACAGGCAGTTGAAGTTGCCTATTTCTTTTGTAGTAACCCTGTATATACAGTCAAATAATGTCTTAAAGTATGCCATTTTAACAATTATTTCAGTTCAATGAATGAACTCGCCCCTCTGTATCTCTATAAGCATCTAGGTTAGATTGTTCCAATTGTATGAACATCAGTACAGTGAAAGTAAGAATTTTTTTCTTAATGCATATATGAGAGGTGCAGTTGCAAACTCATTTTTTTTTCCAAATCTGCTTTTTAGTGTAATGTTTTTCTACAGTTTGAAACACACAAGGATTGTAGCATTTCATACTCCACTTTCTCCCATGTGAAACAAGCTGAGAATACCTGGGATTACAACAGAGCTAGTTATTTCAAGGAGTGGAATGTAGCAAAATTCATTATGTACTTCTTGCAAAACTGCAGCAAAAGTTATGTCCATTTATAATATGCATTTAATCTTAGGAACTGCTGCAAAATAATTATGTCCATTTTTAGTGCCGATTTTAGATTTCAATACTTCTAGTTATTTTAGTTCAATTACATCAGATAAAACTTAAAACAAGTTGATTTCACGCACTAAGGATGGATATCCAGTAACATCTTTCTGCTTAATTTTTTTCCAAATGAAATACAAAAATCTGATGTGTTCCATTCACATGTCTTTCTCTCCATCTCTGTACCAAATTATGATTAAAAAGCTTATTCTTCTTTCTACTTAATGCTAAACCGTTAGTAGAAATGCTTTCTTGAAAGTAGAACTCAGTCAAATCCTTTAAAAGCTGGTTACCATGTGCATGGAAACCATTTCTTTGCATTGCTTGAGTTAATAAATTCCCGTATGTGAAAAGTATAAGTATTTTAAAACTGAAACCAATAATAAGGAATATCTCAAAAATGATCAACCCCACGACAAAAATGTACAAGACATAAATTGCGTGTGCAAGCGAGATCTACATTTTTTGTGTAATAAGTTTTTATCTATCTCTTAAAGTTGACCAGTTATGCAAAATCCAGAAAAATTCCTTCAGAATAAAGAGTACTTCAGAGGCTATTCCCAGAAAATTGATGATATACATTTTATTTGGCATGTAAATATCTTTAATATACAGTATTTTAATCAAAATCTTAATAGCCATTTTTGAGAAAACCAAAATTTTTGAAAAATTTTCCATGTAAAGGGTAGTTTAGGGTGGGGGGGATTTTTCTCAGAATCTTCGTGTCGCATCCCTGGAAGATACTAATCCAAAATACCAAGTTTTGTATTTTACCAACTTTTTATTTTTGAGTTATCGTGTTTACAGTCACTTGGGCAGACACACACATGGACCTTTTTCTAAAAATGCATTATTGGATTCAAGGGACATATAACATATATTTCCAGTGAAATTTCAGTATCAAATTTTTGGATGGAATGCAATACCCTCTCTACACACTGTGTACATAGCATGTGTAGAGAACCTAAAAAGGGATAACATTAAAGAAAGAAAAATTTTAAAATTTCAAAAATCTCTTGAAAAATTTGATATTCTATTCACATTTCTTTCTCTATCTATGCAAACAAAACAATTCTTAAAAAAGATTACTGTTTTATCTACAGCATGCTAATTGAAATAAATAGTAGCAGAAGTGGTCTAATTACTTAGTTCCTTATAAGCAAAAGGGAAATAAGGGAATTCACTAGACTAAAGCAAGTCAAATCTTTTAAAAGCTGTCGCTATGGGTTTATCATGGGTCATTCTTTCGAAGGCCAGGAATAAAACAAAAGAGATATGAAACGAAAGATAACTTCGTATCTGAGAAAATGTCAAGTAGTTTAAAATTGAAAAAAAGTAACAATGAATATATCAGAAGCAGTTAACTTTACAAAAAAATGCATATCACATAAATTGAGCATTTTAATGAGAAGTATTCTTTTTGTAGTAAGTTTTTGTCTTTCTCTTAATGTTTACCAATTGTACAAAAGTTATTTAGAATGAGGATTTATTCAAAGATTATTCACAGAAAATTCAAGTTACACATTTTGTTTGTAGTGAAAATGTCTTAAACATATGGTATTTTAATCAAAATAGAGGCATTTTTGAGAAATTCAAAAGTTTCAAAAAATGTGCCAAGTATAGGGTAATGGGGGGGGGGGGATAGTTCTGAAAATCTTGGTGTTGTATCCTTGGAAAATACTAAACTTAAATTTTGGTATTCGACTGACTTTTTGCACGTGGATGCACACACACACACACACCTTTTTCTAAGAATGTTTTTTTTTTTATTTAAACACTGATTATACAGCATAAAAGCCACAATTTTGAGAATTAAATTGTCAAATTTCAATGTAATCCCCATCCTTTTCCATAGTTTTAGTCTACCTTTTAATGAGGGCTAGTATTTCTGTGTGGTAAAATGCACAGCCTTAATTCCGAAGCCGCTGAACAGATTTTTTCACGGTCTTGCATCTAAAAAAATTAATCATGCGATGAGCTTCCTTCAGCGGTCCAAACAGATGGAAGTTTGATGATGCTATTATCAGGGCTGTATGGGGGATAATGCAAGATTTTCCATTCAGTTTTCACAGTCTGTGCAGTGGTGTGATGACTGGTGTGTGGTTTTGCATCGTATATTTATTTTTCTGGCTCTATTTTCAATGCATCATATACTATTTTCAACTTAGCAAAAAGGAAAAACCATATCCCTTGTGATCAACTTTATACAGTGCAGAAAGTGCATTATATCCTGCTCCTTGTGCGAAAACTGATTATGTCAAAAATATTGTTTAAAATAGCATTGTTATTTTAAGCTAAATTTTCTTGTCTTTTGGTATTACAATTTGGATAATTTTTTGCAACTGGATGACTCATATTAACAATTAAACAAATTTTTAAAACTTTTTTCTTGAATTACTGAATGATTAAATAAAAAGATGGTGCACTAGGAAACATGCAAGTCAATTGAGGAATTTAATGCCATGTCAGCATGTTACAATTGTAGGTTCATTAAAATTCGAAGGCTTTCACGGCCGGTGTTAGAATCACTTATAGAAAACAAAACCGGGCTTGTAGGCCTTGGTCCACTGGGCTTCTCCCCTCGTTCCCCAGACGTTTCGTCTGCGTCTGTGGCAGGCATCATCAGTGGCATGTACATCTCCGTGGTCTCTCAGTAGAGAGAGAACGAGGGGAGCAGCCCAGTGGACCATGGCCTACAAGCCCGGTTTTGTTTTCTATAAGTAATTACAATGGTAGCTTAGTGGTTAGAGAAATTGGCTGGAAACCGGGAGATCCATGGTTAAAATTCATTGAATTTTCAGTCTGACTATACCTATCCAACCTTTGTGAGGATATTTGTACCCATAATAAATTATAGAGGGCAGAGAAAGTTATGCAAATGTAACAAGTCACATTTTTCAATTTGAATTGTTTCATTATTTCACTGTGCAGTTTCCAAGAGTGTTTAATGAATATTCTTACCTGTTTACCAGATGGTATTTCTGGTGCCAGCATAGAACCTGAATAAGGAGTTGCTGTTTCATCTGTAGTTTGGCTATATAGCTCTGATGGTTTCATTGAATCAATTGGTGCCACATTTAATGCTAGAAGCCATTTGTGCTTGGCTGAATTTCCCACCTTTGCTAGAGCAACAAAATATGTGAGATGCTCAGCTGTGTCTCCACTAGTGCTGTGGTTTCTGTACAAAACATCATGATTTAGTTTTCAAGCTCAAAAGAACCATTAGAATTTATAATAAAAATAATAGGGTATCTAATCCTAGTTTATATTTTTAATTTCATAACAATCATATCATTAATGTTTATATAATACCTCAAAATAATATAAATTTCACCCTAAATTATTCCAATTATTCAAACACAAGCCTTTTTTTTCTCCCAAAAAAGATTAATTTTCAAAAATACAGGTTCTATTGCAATTGTAATATACAGTTTTGTATTAGATTTCATTAAAACATATGTTTTTAATTTGTGGGTATGGGATGGGTGTCAGCAGTGGAGAACCATGTAATAAATGTGAAAGCTTACTCTGAAGGTTGTCGCCCTCCGTGGTGTAATGGTTACCATGCTAACTTCATATACCCAAGGTCACGGGTGTATGAAGTTCGCAGAGGATAATGGATTTTTTCGGGTGTAAAAATCCTTAGCATTGCTTCCTTCGGAAGGGAAGTAAAGCTGTTGGTCCCGTGTCATAGATTTATGGCACGTAAAAGAACCTCGAGCCCGAAAGAGAGGCCTCTGAGCAAAATTAAGCGGTCTTTCAATTCAGAATAGGACGCTGGGAACCACAGCAGTTAAAGAGCATCCATAAGCAACATGTCATTTACATATTATTATTATTATTATTTTTTTTTTTTTTTTATTTTTTTTATACTCTGAAGGTTATGGTGGAAAAATTATGACAGTGTTCACCAGGAACTTTTATATCCATTTCCCTGAATTTTTATATTAATTTTTCTCACTTACCCTGAATTTTATACAGTTTCCTGGACTTTTCCTGAACTTTTATATCCTTCCTCTGGCTTTCTCTGAATTATATATCCATTTCCCTGACTTCCCTGAATATTTATTTTAATCTATCATGATGTCCAAGTTTAAACTTGTTTCAGTAGGAAAGTCTGAGTACTTGCAAAGGTTTTCTAGAGCAATTTAGGGACACTTTGTTACATTCCAAAACAGAAAATTAATTCCAAATTTAGTTTCTATAGCTTATATAAGTTGAAAATCGGTATTGTCAAGCAAAAGGTTATAGCCAAAGGTGAAATAAGAGATGCAGTTCAGAACAAGTTAGAGGAAAATAACAGTGCATTTGAATTTTCAGACCCGAATAACAATGCTTCTGACATCGAAATAAGAGAGGAGCATATCTTCTACCTCCAGTGATGTAAAGAAGAGAGAAGTGGTATCATAGTATCTGCTCTCAAAAAGAAATAAGAATAATATATGTTGGCTATAAAAAAAAGGTAAATCTGTGTAAAAACACAAGTGCTGAATTGTGTAATAGCATAATTTAAGTGTGCTCTTTAATTTATACATATTTTTATTATTACTTGTAAACTGCATATGTGTGACCTTTACAGGTAAAAACTTAATTAATTTTCTGTATTTTAAAAATATTAAATTTAATTTCGATGATCTGAATTTCCTGTCTTGTAAGGTTTGCTTAAGCATTCATTCTTTTCAGGATTTTTTAAACAGACTGAAATAACTTCTCAACCATGTAATGTATACAGGGTTACTACAAAAGAAATAGACAACTTCAACTGCCTGTAAAACAAAAACTATTAGAGATAGCAACCTAATTATTTTGAGGGTATGTTGAGAAACTCTCAAAGTTTCGTTTGTTACTATTGGTAATGCTGTAGTGTTTTGTTTTGTTGCAGAAGCTGAAATGGTGGAAAATTCTGTGGAAAAGGCAATCAGCAACTGTTGTCCAACGACATTTTAGAACACATTACCACAAAAATTAAATGATGCACTCACAAAAACCAGCATCGTCTTCATCATGTCGCAACATATCGATGCAAAAGTCACGCCGTATGACCCTTATCTTCTTCACTCAGAAACTGCAACATCTGTAATCTGTAAGGCATCATGTGCAGTCGCTTCCGCAAGATTTTCCATAAAGTTTGCTGTGGAATTTGTAATTGCATGCTTGCCCTAGATGTCGATTTCTGTGGGCTTCTTATGTAGGCAGAACAAACACGTTCAACGTTTTCTTCCGAAACTCTTGGTCTTCCCGAGCTCTTCCCTTTGCACAAACATCCCGTTGTCTCGAATTTTCTATACCAGTCGTAGATTGACTGTCTAGTCAGTGGCGTTTTGTGGTATCGTGTTCTAAAATGTCGTTGGACAACAGTTGCTGATTGCGTTCTAGCAAATTCCAACACGCAATATGCCTTTTCCACAGGATTTTCTGCCATTTCAGCTTCTGCAACAACAAACAAAACACTACAGCGTTACCAATAGTAACAAACGAAACTTTGAGAGTTTCTCAACATACCTCCAAAATAATTAGGTTGCTATCTCTAATAGTTTTTGTTTTACAGGCAGTTGAAGTTGTCTATTTCTTTTGTAGTAGCCCTGTATTATGCAATGAAGATATTATTTATTGAGAATAAAAATAATAATAATTCACCTCTCTAGGTCACTTGGTTCTCATTGTATCACTAATGTTTTATAATCCTGCATTTTGCTCCAAAATTACTTGGCACTTCTCATACAGTAATTTGCTCATTGGGCTGGCACTAAAAGGGTTGACAAGCTTCAACAAGCTTGTCAGTCACTCCGAGTACTGTATGTACAGTATGTTTGTTACAAAACTTGGCCGCCAGGAAATGGCCCATGACCTTCACTGCATTTCCCTGCATGTGTATCTTAACCCATTCTGTCATCACACGTCTGTAGATCTGAGGCATCACAGACAGGATTAGCTACGGCATCAGAACATGCTACTACTCTACAAGAAAGCTCAGATCGTTCCTATGACCAGCCAAAGATACCAGCAACCTGCTCCTAAACCCAGGCATATATAGAATTAGATGCGACTGTGGGAGTGCCTACATTGGCCAAACAGGACGGTCCATAATAACGCGCAGAAAAGAACACATATGCAGTGTAAAACTCAACCAATCTGAAAAAACTGTACTAGCTGAACATGTAATTACAATCGATTTTGACAACACAGAGCTTATAGCCAACTGCAGCAATTTTCACCACAGAATGACCTGTGAAAGCATAGAAATTTTCAAAGAAAAGAACAACATCAACAGGGACATTGGAAAGCAACTCCATAACATCTGGAAGACTCTGCTCACAAGGAGAGCCATTGGCCGGCCTCCAGCCAATGAGGCAAGGGGCGGAGACATGCAGCATTCTTGAAACTGACAGCAAACCACATCAGCATTTAATAAAAGAAGAACCAAATTACAATCTAGAAAAAGAAATAAAACTAAAAGGAAACAAAAACCAGACAAAAGAAAGCATAAACCAACTCCAGCATCACCAGGAACGAGCAGCGCCACCACCCACGCCAATTGGCAGGCAACTGGCCAAAAAGACATGAGGGGCAGGGCAACCTCCACCGCACCGCCACTATATAAGCGAGAGCAAAAAAGCAACCACTGCACAAAAGTCCAGTGATACGTCGGCAATCCCATGCAAGATAAAGCACCTTCTCCGGAAGCTAAGACAACACAGCTTGTAGGGAAGTTATAAGGCAATTTGAAACTAAACATCCTGGTGTGTGTGTTCTGAGCAGAGAGGCTGTTCGTTTGCTTTTAAATAAATTCAGGGAGACGGGATTAATTTGTGATAGAAAAAGAAAGGCAAATAGGCTTGTACTTTACGGAGCAGAAATTAGATAAAATCAGAGATAGGTTAGAACAGTCACCTCGAAAATCTCTTAGATGCCTTGCACAAGAAACTGACATTTTGAAAGCTTCAGCATGGAAAGCAACAAACATTTAAAAACTCAAACTATACAAGGTTTCTGTTGTCCAGGAATTTCCAACATCTGCTGTTTTGTGTTTATTTTGATTTGAGAATTTATTTGACATCCAGGCATGTGTGACTGGTAGGTCGTGCAACTGCCAGCCAAGTGTACAGACATGACCGGGAGACGGACCGTGTGCCTGACAGCCAAGTTTTGTAGCACACTTACTATACATGTTATATGTAATGTATCATAAAGTAAAGATATGACTATCACCTGTAGGGTGGTCTTTGATAGTGAATTCCTTTGAGTCCACTAAAATGATAGCGAGGTTTCACCTTTGCTGCTAACCATGACAGTAGACTGGGGTCACGTGAATTTCCAGTAAGAGCCTGCAAGCATTCAGATAAACAGCAATTATACATTGTTTCATCTGAGCTATAGTTCATACATTTAATACATGGCCTTTTCTGTATTCTCCATTAGTAAAATCCAATATTTCAAATCACAAGAAATAATGAAAAGGACATTCTAGGATGTACTTTCATGAATGTGGTGACTATATTTAATATTCCTCTTTTGGAAAGATTGTTGACACTCGCTTTTGATAAGTAGAGGAAGTATATTATTCCTCCTACAAATTCAATATAAAGATTTCACAGGAAATGCGTGTTGTGAGGTACCTTGAATAAAAATTTGATGTGTTACATTCACACGACTTTCCCTGCAATAAACTATTCTTACAAAATTAAAATTTATTCCAATGAATTAAAAATGTCTTTTATGAAAATACACTGGTACTAAAAAGACGGTTGATTAATTTTAATAAAAACATTATTGTATTATTCTAGTTGCCAACTTAAATATATATCTATACCCACTAAAAATTTTAACATTGGTAGGGCAGGGATTTCAGTCTTCTCAAAAATGTTTGTACTCTCCCAACTTTAAATCCCCCCCCCCCAAATAATCTTTATTGTGCTACTTAAGCCCTGATTTTCCCCCATAGATGGCTCTGCTATTTATGACAAATATGAGGAAAACCCAGAAAATGACCTTGGTGAGAGGCAAAGGTTATGATATGATTTGAACTGCAGATCTTCCACTCAAGAATCTGTGCCTTAACACCTTCAGCTACCCATGTCACTATTCAATACAGTATCTAGGGATTATATTATAGAAGGTTTATCACTTTCTGCCAATGAATATATTCTCTTAACTGATACAACCAACATTAAGAAATCTTAAAGTTTGGCAAGCAATATACCATCAGCTGTTTCAAGTCAAAACTCATGATAAGAGGGCTATACAGTAAAACAATAAAATAAAAAACATTTCCCATATATTGTGCTGTATAGTTTATTATGCACCATGGCTACAGCTGTTTGGAAAAAATATTATTAAGTTTATGTCTACAAAGTTCATGGTAATTACCCTCTCTCTTTCGCCAATCACTACATCCCGTGGCCATGGTGATGTGAGCAGAATATCGATTCCACGATAGTTAGGTTTCCCTCGGGTGCACACATTGCTTAAAGCATCTACATCTTCTGTTGTAAAGCAATGGTCAGCTGGTTGATTATTGCCTGCCTGCACTCCACTGAGATATGCAAGCTTTAATCCTGAACTCAAAGTTAACACTCCTCGTTTACCTATTGAAAAAGATCAGAAGAGAAAAAGCACAATACTTGGTCACTATTGATATTAAAAGAACTACGGACAAATTTAACATTTTCTGTGTTGTGATCAACAGACCTCCAATTTCAGATAAAAACCTATTCTATTCCTCATGAAATACATTAAAATAAATTAGTATACATGCAAAATTCATGTAATTATCGTAGTTGGCATATCCTCCCCCTAATTAGGACTTACAAGCGAATGTCTAGGGGTCAGAAGTCTGTCGGGAAGCCAATGGCACGAAACCACAGAATGGAGAACCCGGAACAAGTGGTCAGCCGGTAAGGAAGTGGATGATATGAAGTGCAAGCGAAATGGATGATAGGAAAGGTGATGATGGAACAATTGGTGGAATGAGTGGTGGGGGAAACAGGAGAACCTGGAGAAAACCCATCCAGATGCTGCTTCGTCCACCACAAATCCTACTTAGGATCGAACCTGGGTTGCTTAGATGGGAGGCAAGCGGTCTAACCACTCGACCACAGCACCACCTCATTGAATTATATAGCCAAAATGAATAAACTCCTAAAAAGTCCTAAAATGATGTTAATCTGTTTTAAATATTTTGAACAAAAATTCATTTTAAACTCACAAAAAGTAACACTTATCAACTTATTAGCAAGGGAAATTATTGATATTATTTTCTCAAAGTATGTTTTGAGTTCCAATGCCAAGCTACAATAAACGATTCAGATATTTCTTGCACAAGGGAGAGTCCAATGGCAATGGAAATGTAGTTTTATTTATGGACACACTTTAACTACTGTGGTTCTCAGCATCCCATTTTATGTAAGGCGTGAAAGACAGCTTAATTTTGCTCAGAGGCCTCTTGAGGTTCTTTTATGTGCTGTAAATCCATGACCCTTCCGAAGGAAGCCATGCTAAGGATTTTTATGACTGAAAAAATTCATTGTCCTCCGCTGGGTATGAACCCACGACCTTGGGTATATGAGGCAGGCAGAGTCCAAAGCCATGTGAATGGAACACATCAGATTTTTACTTTCTCTAACCCTCATGTACAATGTACACAGTGGATAGAGAAAATATTGTATTCCACCCAAAAATTTAATGCCAAGATTTCACCAGAAATGTTGGGATCCCCTGAATCCAAAAAAGGTATTTTTAGAAAAAGGTCCAAGTGTGTGTGTCTATGGACAGAATAGCTCAAAAACAAAAAGTCCATAAATACCAAACTTGGTCTTTATTTTGGTATCTTCCAAGGATGCGAAACATATATTTTCAAGAAAATCCCTCCACCCCCATGAACCCCTTACATGGAAAAAATTTAGAAAACTTTGATTTTCTCAAAAATGACTCTAATAATTTTGATTAAAATACTACTATTAAAGCTATTTCCATTACAAATAAAATGTGTATTTTGAATTTTCTGGGAATAGCTTCTGAAGACCTGTTCATTCAAATAAATTTTGCTGGATTTTGCGTTAACTGGTAAACTGTAAGACATACATAAAAAAAATATAGATCTTGTTAAAACACACAATTTATGTCATATACATTTTTTTTTTTGAGTTGACTGTTTAGATATTCCTTATTATTAGTTTCAGTTTTAAAATACTTAAAACATTTCTCATGCAGGAACTTGCCAACTCTAAAGAAATGGATTTCAATTCCATAGCAACCACATTTTAAGCCATTTGACTGTCTGTTTAGCCTTATTTCCCTTCTACTTACAAGGAACTAAGAAATACAACCATTTCAGCTAATGTTTATCTCAATTAGCATGAAGTAGATAGAAGAATAAGCTTATCAACAATAACTTGTTATAAAGATGTGGATAAAGTCATATGAATGGAACACATCAGATTTTTTGTACAAGGGGCATACTGAAAGTCACGAGCAACCCATTGTAAAAATTTAAATTTCAACAATGTAACGAAACGAATTGCAGGATCGTAATTTACAGACTTTAAGCTACATGTTGGCATATTGTGATGTCATTAGCTTCTATCAGGTGACCACAGACAGTGTTTGAAAAATGGCTGACACTGATGTTTCGTTTCGACAGCGTGCTGTCATTGAATTCCTTGTGAAAGAAGGAAAATCTGCTCCTGAAATTCATCTCAGACTTCAATGTGCATATGGAGGTGTCTGCATGGGTGCCAGCAGTGTTAGAAGATGGGTGAAACATTTCAAAGATGGAAACACGAGTCTGCAAAATGCGCCTCGTAGCGGGCGTCCTCGAACTGCCTCCACAGAATGCAACAAGGAAAGAGTTGATGAGCTCATTACAGGAGATAGGCGTTTCACTGTGAATGAAATTGCTGCGAAACTTGGAATAGAACATAGTGCAGTGCAAGAAATGATCCACAGCTTGGGTTATCGAAAGGTCTGTGCCCGTTGGGCCCCCCGTTTATTGGCTGAAGACCACAAACTTCAGAGAAGAACCATTGCACAAAACCTTCTTCAGAGATTTCATAATGAAGGTGATGAATTTTTGACGTGTATTGTGACTGGAGATGAGAGCTGGTTCCATCACTATGAGCCAGAAACGAAACGTCAGAGTATGGAATGGCACCACTTGAACTCACCATCGAAGAAGAAAGCGAAGACAGTGCAGTCTGTAGGAAAAGTTATGGGAAGTGTCTTTTGGGATGCACAAGGTTGCATTCTGGTTGACTTTCTTGAACCTGGACAAACCATAAATTCTGCCCGCTACATCAAGACACTTCTGAAGCTCCGTCGGGCTTTGCGTGATAAACGCCCTGGAAAGAGGATCATCCTTCAACAGGATAATGCGCGTCCGCATACTGCCCGTGCCACTATGGAGAAGATCAGGGCATTAGGGTGGGAAACTCTTCCACATCCTCCCTACAGTCCCGACTTGGCACCCTCCGACTACCATCTTTTCGGTTCTGTGAAGGAGCAGATGCGTGGCCAACGCTACGAGGCGCTGGAGGATATTCGGAAAACAGTGCGTCAGGGTCTGCGGGCAGCTGGAACGGAGTTCTATCACAAGGGCATTTTCAAACTTGTAGAATGATGGGAAACATGTGTGCAAAACAATGGAGACTATGTCGAAAAGTGAAAGAAAGTCTGTAGATTATAATGATGTATTTGGTTTGGCTTAAAAATAAATATTAAGATTGTAAAACAGTGTTACTCATTACTTTCAGTATGCCCCTCGTAATTAAAGGAAGTCACTTACAAGTTAAATTACTTAACTTTAAAGTGCTAAGAACATGCACTCCATTTCAAATTTTAGTTATAGAAGCATAAACATTATCATATCTAACAGCAAATCTGTCAACTTGTTTCAGAATATGGGTTTTCATTTTACAAGCTAGCAGAAGATTACAAAAATTAGAAAAGAGGAGTCACAGTCAAAATACTTGAAAGATCTTGAATCATGGTATGAAGAAGCATGGATTGCCAACAGTGGGGAACGGTCATGCTACGCTGGCATTGCTATGGATGGAATAGGTGCAAGCAGAGAATATCAATGCATTTGGTCGAAGATTAGAATTTGTCTTGACTTAAATCCTGACCCTTTCCATTGATTCGGATTTTTGGTCAAGATTTTGCCACAGCTTCAGCCTCCTTAAAAATTATTCTCTTCCACATGTTTTTTGGTCTCACTCCCCATCCACCTTGTGGGTTCAAATCCAGTGCTTTCTTTTCATAGCTCCCTCAGGTTTCTGAAGTGTGATCAATCCAATTCCATTTATGAATTAGAATTTGCTCCCTATTTGGTCACTAATTTGTTCTCGTCCACAAAAATCCAATGATTTGTAATTCAAATCCTGGATATAGCATTGAATTTTCCAACTTTAGCCCTCACACACCTTATGTGGAAGAATAGTTATCATGTATTATAATAAATAAATTTATTAGTTAATTCAAAATCTTCTCGGGCTTCTAACCAGGTAAAAATTTGGCTTGATACCAACGTTTCGAAGAAGTGCATCTTCCTCGTCTTCAGGGTGAACTGATGGATTGAGCTTGCAGAGACTGGTATTTATAAGAGCTGGAATGAAGATGCACTTCTTCGAAACGTTGGTATCAAGTCAAATTTTTACCTGGTTAGAAGTCCAAGAAGATTTTGAATTAATACGTTGCCAGGAAAGCTTCAGTTCTTATTTTAAATTTATTAGTTGTTTATAAATAATTACTGTATTGGCCCAAAAATCATTTTAAATGTCTTTCCTGTTAAAAATCTACGCTCATTTCCAACAATACAGCTAGCATCTAAAAACACATCTGGCAACATTTTATTATACAACAGTGCAAATTTTTAGGTCATTTTGGAATTAACATTGTACATTGGTTAGGTAAAATCAGACTGAAAAATTCAATGCCATAGCCAGTATTTGAAGCATGGATTTCTGGTTTCCATCTAATTGCTCTATCCACTGAGCTACCATGGGAATGTGCCAACATAACATTAAATTCCTCATTTGCACATTATTCCTGGTAAGCCACAAGGTGATCTTAAAGTATATTGAAATGACATAACCCTATATCGACTTACAATGTAAGTACTAAGTCCTGGGCTTCATAGTTTAACCAACTATTTGATTAGTGTTCCACACAAGCTGTGTGTAGGAGAGGATTTGGATAGGTACAGCCAGGATTTGAACCCAGATTTTGCATTCAGTTGCCATAACCACTGAACTACCATGACAACACTAGAATCTGGAGCACCATGCTCCAACCCACTAGGCCATGACACAAGATGATATTTTTAATATATATATATATATATATATATACATACATAAATTTATTGTATTTTCTTACCAAGATAATTTACATTAGGGCAGAGTTCACAGCCAGTTATGTCTGGATACAGTTCTACATGTTCAGGTATGTTGGGCCCCAGCACATAAGTCTGTACAGGAACTGGAAATAAAGTAATGTTTACAATTATACAGTGCCTCAAATTTTTACATGATATGCAGAACTTGAGGTATTCATGATCCTTTAACTGTAAAATTTTCAATTACTGAGTAATCTTTACCAAACTTTTACTGATTCCTATGGGAACCAATACTATTTTGTGGGTAAAAAGTGAAAAAAAAAAAAAATGTTTTAATGATAAGCATATATACATATAAATACAGACTTTTTTAAAAAACTACTAAATTTTAATGAATTTTTATAAACTTGTTTTCTTTGGTTCAAGACATTCTTAAATATGTGTAGAATGTTCTGAATCTCAAAATGTAATGTATTGATATACAGTCTGAAGTTTAATTTTTTTTTCCTCCTCAATGTGTTTCTAGTTATTGTCAACATTTTTGCAATTTGCGATTTTCCAAACTTGTTTTTGCTTCAGAACATAGAGTATTTAATTTTCTTTAATTAGATACAAGAGATAGCCATTATGAGATGGGTCTGTTATTTTTGGAAACTAAAGAAATGCATAAAATCAATAAATGAGAAGACGAGGAACAAATTTTTGGATTCTGGTGTATGACCCCATTGTTTTCAGTTAGAAAAATGCAAATCATGACCAATTAAAGCAAGATAACATATATAAACTATACATTGTTGGACAGCAGAAAGAACAAGGAACCAGAAAATACCAATATTTTAACACCTAACATTTTTACCAAATCAGTAATTTTAAGGGTCATGATTACTTAAACTTAATACTTAACTGATGCTACACATTTTTATGCTCTACAGTGTTTCTTGCAAAATCCATGCTCTAATGTAATTTTCAGTACAAGAAAAAGCAACTAATTAAATAATATTGGGTGGCGCATGAAAAATCGGCCCTGAATGCTTACTGCTTGCCTACCAATTATACTTGAATTCCTGCCCACCAGAAGTAGATACAACATATTGATAAACACGTAATAATTATAAAATAAAAAAATATTTTAAAGAAACACACATTAAACATACAGAAAGTGCAACAACAGATAACAATTGGCAGTCTACCTGAATGATCCTAGTGTTTGAAAGAAGAACTACAAATGTTTTTGAGTAAAAAAAAATTCTGATGTGTTACACTCACATGACTTTCTCTTGCTACTCTACAAACAAACTTCTTACAAAAGATAACTCTTCTTCCAACACCATGCTAATCGAGATAAACATTAGCAGAATTTTATTACTTAGTTCCTTATAATTAGACTGGAACTAAGGAAATGCACAAGGCAAAGTGATAGTCAAATGTTTTAAAAGCTTTGATATGCAATTGTCATTGCAAATCGCTTCTTTGCTTGACCAGGAGTAGAACAAATGAAACACACACACACTTCCGTCTGAGAAAAGTAGAAGTACCTCACAATAAAACTAATAATAAGGAATACCTCGAAAATGGTAAGCTCCACGAAAAAAATGCATATGACATAACTTGTGTATTTAAACAAGATCTACATTTTTTGTATAGCAAGCTTTTGTCTATCTCTTATGGTTTGCTAGTTATGCCAAGTTAAGCAAACTTCATTCAGAATAACAGGTCTTTAGAAGCTATTCCCAGAAAATGCAATATATACATTTTATTTGTAATAGAAATGGCTTTAATATGTGGTATTTTAATCAAAATCATTACAGCCATTTTTAAGAAAAACAAAATTTTCGAAAATGTTTCCATGTAAAGGGTAGTTAGGGGTGGGGGGATTTTCTTGAAAATCTTTGTGTCGCATCCTTAGAAGACACCAAACTTAAATACCAAGTTTGGTATTTAACCGCCTTTTCATTTTTGGGATATGCTGTCCACAGACACACACACACACACACACGGACCTGTTTCTAAAAAATGTTTTTTTTTTTATTCAAGGGGTCCTAAAACATGTATTTTCGGTGAAATCTTGACATCAAATTTTTAGGTGGAATACAATACTTGTCTATTCCTATGTACATTGTACATACGGGGCTAGAGAAAGTAAAAAGAAAAATCTCTGAAAACGGTTCTAAAGTAAATAATTACCCAGCAAGCTTGGACTCTTTCTGGTGATATTTCATCTACACAGAAGGAACTGAAGGGCAATGGGAGAGTAGTATGAAGGATAATATGCTATACCAATGAGTGTGGGGGGGGCATTTCAGTCCAAAACGAGGAAAATTGCTGAGAAGAGTGGTAGAACAAAGTGTGCACCCTAAGATTAAAGGAAGTCTGTCATCCAAAAGTTAACAAGCTGTACATATAGATTTTACAATTCATCAACTTTCTTATAGGAGCTAAATACTCATAAATACTCATCAAAGAATGAAAAATATAAACTGACCTTTAAGAGTGCCATTTTTATAAGGTTCTAAACTTTCATTTGTAGAACCAAAGAAGTCTCCAACACACAGCACAAATTCAAATGGGCCATGCTTTTTGTTTACATTTTCTATTCTAGTAAAGAATTGTTTGAAATTTCCTCCTACATCACCACAAGCGATTCTGAAAGAAGAATATGTTATTGAATTTGTATATATATTAACCCCTAACAAAACTTCAATGTATGCATACATGCAATCAGGTCTAAATCTAAATGCAATGATGATTTAACAAATGATTAAAAAACAGAGCATTTCAATAGAACAGCATACATTTTCAAGATGCTTAATGCTGAAATAAGTCTAAAGAATGTAACAAAACTTTTATTAACTACAGCAAGCATCATGTATAAAGATCAAAGAGCAACCTTACTAGCTGTTTGACTGAATCGCCTACTGTGCACTGCATGACCAACTTCGTTCAGTGCAGTGGCAGTGTGTACATTTTGCATTTAAAATATATAAGCCACCATTCATATGTTAATAAGTCATGACTGGTAGAATAAATGTGGCATTATGTCTGGTACATTAATATTGACTCATATAATATTTAGATAAGCTAGTAACAGTGATGTGAAATTTAAATTTAAGAAATGTTGAGTCAGAATAGAAACACTTTCATCGCTTACATTGTGTTGTTATCTGACCGTTTTTGAGAACTAAATTTTTTCTCATCAGAGACCAACTGGCTGCAGTTAGAATTGGTTGTTTGTATTTACAGCTTCAAAAAGTTTACCTTCCATCTTAACATTAACTATAATTTCCATATTATCTTCAAAATCTTATCTATCCCATTCACACGACTTTCTCTAGCTGTTTCACAAAGAAATTTTTCTTACAAAGTTACTCTACATCACATTAATCAAATTAACATTAGCAGAATTGTGGTCTTATTACCTACTTCTTTGTATGCAGAAGGCAAATAAGGGAGTAAACTAGGCTAAAGTGATAGTCAAATCCTTTAAAAGCCAAAGCTGTCTGAAACAACTGAAATTCTGTACCTTTTACTACAAGCAAAGGGTTAACAAAAGACAAAATGAAACATGACCTCCCCTCCCATTTGAGAAAAGTTTAGTAGCTAACCAATAACATGGAATATCTCAGCAACAGTTAATTCTAAAAAAGAAAACAAAAAAATGTATACAACATAAAATGTGTGTTTTAATGAGATCTACATTTTTTGTGTAGTAATCTTCTTTATTTTTATGGTTTCACCAGTTATACAAAAGTTATCCATAATGAAAATGTCTTCAGAGTCATAAAAATGTCCAAAACATATGGCATTTTAATCAAAATCATTAGTGGCATTTTTGAAGAAGGGTAGTTACAGGTGGCAGAATTTTCCTGAAAATCTTCTCATGCCATATCCTTGTAAGATACCATGTTTGGTATTTAACCTACTTATCCTTTAATTGCACACGCACATGTACACACACACACATTTTTCTAAAAATTTTTTTGTAATTCAGAGGGCCCTAAAATGCATTTTTGGTGAAATCTCAGTTATTGAATTTTTTGGTGGAATACAATACCTTCTCTATCTACTATGTACATTGTAAAATGTGCTACAGCAAGTAAAAACACAATCTGGTTAGATCCACAAAATAAATACAGCCCTCAAAAAATTACTGTGAAATAATTTGAAATACCCAATACCACAGAACTAAAGAGCAGGAATTTACCAGATCAATTGCTCAAAATCTGACAAAATCTATATAGGAAAAACAAAAAGAAACTTGGAGACCAGAGTAAGGAACACATGAGACATATCAAATACAAACAGATGGAGAAATCTGCAGTTTTGCACCACTTCTGCACGACTAATTATCAAAATATCACAATGAACATTACTCTTAAAGTCTGTAACATATACAGCTGAGCTGGAAAAGATTTTAGCCTTAAACATTAACACAGCTTAATGAATTTTCAATTGCTGTCACCGATCAGTTATGGAAGTACATCTCTCCACCACTAGATGCCAACATAAAAGTGTTTCTATTCTGACTCAAACTTTCTTTTAAATTTAAATTTCACATCATTTTTACTAGCTTAACCAAATATTATATAGAGAATACATTATATGTTCTGACAAAACATGACAAAGAAAAATTAAAAAAAAAATCTATCAGGACAACAGGTTGAGAACCAGTACTGTCCAGTTCATAATGAGTCATCTAGTCACTATCTACACATTACTCTTAATTGTTAAAGTTGGCTACAGATATATTCCAAAACCCAACTCTCAATTTCAGAATAAAATAAGCAACCAGTTTTACAGCTGATATTTATTATAATAGGAGGGCTGAATTCAGAATTGAAACCAATATATTTACAATCACTGGTTTATGCTGATGATATACTACTAATAGTAAAGTTCAAGATTTACAACTAGAGGTAACAGAACAGGCAACCACATTAGAAGAAAAAGGAATGAAGATAAATATAAATAAAAGTAAAGTAATGAAGATTGGGGAAAACAAAGATATAAATATAGAATGGAAATATGAAACGTTATAGCAAGTAGATTCCATAAAATATCTAGGTACAATAATTTCCACTAATAACACAATAGATGAAATAAACAAAGAGTAAATAAGGCAAATAATGTGTATTATTAGATCTGCAGTACTATAATTGGAAAGAAAGGAATTTTACCCATTTTATTGTATGGATCAGAAACATTGGTAATGCTATACAAACCTAAAAGCAGAGTAATATCCTCAGAAATTACATATTTGAGGAAAGTGGAGGGGAAAACCAGGAAAGATAAAGCTAGAAATTACATTATTAGAAAAAAAATAAAAATGGACCTATTTGTGGAAGAGATAGAGAAAAGATATTTAAAATGGTATGGACACCTATTTAGAATGGATGACTAGCAGAAAAGAAAAACAAGTATTTGAGGCAAGATCAGAAGGAAGTAGAAGACAGGGAAGACCAAGAAAGGAATGGGAACACTATATGGAGAAATAGCAAGAAGTGGGATGGAAATGACTGAGTTGAAGAGGAAGGCACAGGACAGAAAACAGTACAGAAAATGGATAGAAACTGAAAGGCAGAAGGAAAAAATGAAGAAGAAGAAGAAGAAGAAGAAGAAGCAGCAAGAGGAGGAAGAGGAATAGTGCTGAATTCATATTTAATTCTGATGCGTGCTTTCAGTTTAAGTGGTATTCTACAGCAGGCCATCATTCATTTTCTGTGTCTACTTAGGACTCTGATATACAAGGGCTGAATAAAAAGTAATGAGAACTTATTTTTCTCTGAAACGACTTTATTGACAGAGGGACTATAGTTACACACTTTTTTATTAATCGCCACCATTATTTATGAGCTTTTGCCAAATGTTAGGAAGCCATTGTATACCATTTGCGCATCTATTTCTGTTGATGTCTCATATTGACTGCTCAGTAGCATGGATAATCTCATCTCTGGTATTGTACCAGATCCCTAGCAGTGGTTCTTTCGCTTTGGCTGAGAGATCATAATCGTCACTCTTGGAGGTATGGCGTGATGCAGTATTACTTCAACGTCACATGCTACAATGAACATCACTTTGTGTAGTGTGCACTTTCTTTGGACGAGGAGACCTGGGAAGCCTCCATTCATTGAGATGCTACCTACTACTACACATTCCTGCAACACCACCTTCGTCCAGCACTCAGATGAAAGTAACAACAATTCATAGAGCAGCACCCCATTATTCTGCATGACAATGCAAGATGCCACATCGTTGCTGCTGTCCAGGACCTCTCCCGGCAGGCAATGAGAGATTCTGGAACATCAACCGTATTCATCCAATATGAGTCCCTGCAATTATGATCTCTTTGCCAAGGTGAGAGAATCACTACAAGAGACCTGGTACAACATCAGAGATGACATCCATCATATTGGATAGACAATATGGGAATCAACAGAAATAGATGCGAAGATGGTATATGACACCTTCTGAGCATTTGGGAAAAGGTCATGAATAACATGGGCGATTATAATGAAGTTGTGTAAATATAAGTACCTCTATCAATAAAATCATTTCAGAGAAAAAAAATAGTTTATATTACTTTTTATCCAGCCCTTGTATTACTGATAAAGATATTATACAAGAACTTGTTGGTATGAATAGTAAACATAAATTCCAAGAAACCCATATAAATGGAATTTTATCCTAAATATTTTGTTTGTTAATAACGCTGTCAATTGACAGGACTATATCAGCACTGTTGATATGGTCCGGAATTTTGTCCTGCAATTCTTTTACATGCCAGTAACTCTACTGACATGGAATTATCGCTTTTTACCACTTAAAAACCATTGAACCTTCAACCTTAGAACCAGAAGGCAACTGAGCCACCCAGTCTGACAGAACAGTGGGGACAGCTAAAGTACCCAGTTAGGCATAGATAGGACTTAATGTCAAGGGAATGCCTGTGGTCCTGAGATATTATTGTAAAACGGCAACAAATTATGGTAATTTATCCTAAAAAACTCGTCCATGACTTATATTTACTGTATTTTTTGTTCTTATATACTTCCTTAGATGATTCAGAACCTGAACGTTTGCTATTTTACCATTAGAGCAACTTTGTAGTTATTTAATAGGTCTGCATAGATACCATAAGCTTTTAGGCCACAACATAGCTGAGAGTTGTCTTTTATAAATAGAAGAATGGAGTAGATGCAGGGATATACGAAGCTAAAAATTCCAATGATCCCAAGAAGTTAAAACCTTGACAATCTAGTGCATTTTAAATCTAAATGGTAAAATTTTCAACACCTTCAAATCTAGATCCCTATGAAAGTTTTGCAGCATGTTAATATTTCAAATTATCATAAGCGTGCTCTTTGGGGGTAAAGCTTTATGATGGTTGCATCACACACGGAGATGGACACAACTGCTACACTCCTCTACTAATAAAAAATATCCTTCGGCTACACTTTACAGTTTAGGGCATTAAGTACCAAATGCAGATCACTTATTGAAGTAGTGCCAAGCGGTGTAACAACGTATAGTAATAATCTTTCGGGCAAACTCCAATACTTGTCGGCTTTTTGGCTCGCACTAAAGTCTAGCTTAATGTTGAGGGCCCTAAGCTGCAAGGCATAGCCGAGGGATGTTTTTTTAGGAGAGACAAAACACAGCCGAGAGATTGGCCCATCTAAAACCCCAAACCATGTGACAAATACTCTTTTTGCCGTAAGCTTTCATAGCGACTTTTCCGAATTATATTACGGAATAGAATATAATTTACCATTTCCATATTAGAGAAACCATTTCATAACATAACCTTACACATCACTGATAGAATACTATCACTGTCAGGTTTAAATTACTGATACTCAAAGAAAACATACATCTTGGGTTTTTCCTCCATGTTCTCTTTACTTTAATATGTAATACTACGAATATTATGGTGCTCCAGCTGCTCACACTTTATATTCAGTACTCTGCTCTCTGAAAATTTGTTTACGGCATTTTCCCCGCGATTGACAAACCTAACCTCCAAAGGGACGGTCTTTCCCGGTTTGTTGTCGCTGCTGTAGTTAAAGCAACGGCCGCTGGTGGCACGTTAATACCGCCTCATTCTGTATGACTTTTATGTTGGATCGTAAAGGTGAACATTGCAACAAAATTCAATATTTGACACTTTGCTTCTTCAGTCCGAGTCTATAGGATTATTTGCTTTTACAAATATTTCCTACCCTAATGAAACTGAATATTGTGTACGGTGATTTAGGGTCGTGTCAGCGCATTGCTACTTTTTCCATAGTAAAGCATACTATGCATATAATTATATCGAGAAGTATCGGAAACATTGCTGCAAAGTTTAATCATTATTTTATGCAAAAATGAGCAATTTAATGTCAGTTAATACGTGCATTTTATATAAAAAAATCCAGTAGTATATGTTTTAGACATTTTACAACATTTAAAATGCATCTTATGTTATTATTGAAGCGAAATTTTGAAAATAGTTTCCGCAATACATACTGGGTATCACTTGCTATGGAGTAAGCCACATATAATATCATCAAGCTAATTAATTTGATAAATATTATTTATTATATTCCTTTCTGACCGAAATGCAATGGCACAGTCGGAGTTTGAACCACTGTTCTCCCGGTTTCGTTCAGTTGCTCAAGTGATTAGGGACGGAAACCGAGAGATACGTGCTTCAAATCCCCGCCATGACACTCAATTTTTCAGTCTGATTCTACAATACAAACCTGTCCTACATTAGGATTATGTTAAAGAACAGTTAATTACTAACCCCATCAATGTTTTATAAAAACTGCTACTTAAATATTATTTTAGAAGTATCCTAAATTTTAAAATTTTCTTTTAGGCAACTTATTTTCTAGCACTATTAATATAAATCTTAAATTCGAAATAAAAATTATGAGTATTGTATCAAAAGAAACATTTATAATAAAATGAGTTCAATGTAACACATGGGTGAACTTTTGGAGGCCGTTTCATTTGGTATTTTCATACAACAAACAAGTTTTAATATAAACAATATGTAGACTAAATTCTATACATATTTTGAAATTAGTTTCAGAGATGTACGTTTATTGTTATTATTATTATTATTATTATTATTATTATTATCATCATCATCATCATCATCATTATTATCATCATACTGATTTTAAAACTTACTCCGCACGATGCGTTTATTATTGAGAAATTATTTGTTTTTCTTTAAAATTTACATCAAAGCATATTACTGTTTAATAAAGTCACAAATAAGCACTTTTTACTTTCCCTAATACGTATGCACAATGTACATAGTAGATAGAGAATATATTGTATTCAACCCAAAAATTCAATCCTGAAATTTCACCAGAAATATATGTTTTGAGGATTCCTGAATAAAATATCTTATGTGTTACAATCACATGGGTTTCTCTAGCTATTTTACAATAATATCAATAATCTTACACAAGATTATCATTCTTCTTACACCACGCTAGTCGAGATAAGCATTATTACTTAGTTCCTTATAAGTAGAACTGAATTAAAGGATTGCACTGTGCTAAAGCGATAATCAAATGTTTTAAAAGCTATCGTTACGCGATTGTCATTGAATTTCGGTTCTTTGCTTGGCCATGAGTAAAACAAATGAAATACGGGCGACTTCCTGTCTGAGAAAAGTATTAAACATTTTAAACTGTAAATCAATAACAAGGAATATCTCGGAAACGGTTAGTTCCACAACAATAATGTAACGGACATACATGTCATTCATAATGAAGAGAACTTCAGAGGCTATTCCCAGGAAATTCGAGATATACAATTTATTTGTGATTTAAAATATCTTCAATATACGGCACATATTTTAATCAAAATAATTAGAGCCATTTTTGAGAGAGTAAAAAATTTCGAAAATGTTTCCATGGTGGAGGATTTTCTTGAAAATCTCTTGAATTTCTGAACTTATGAGTGGAAGCAAAGCCTTCTTAACCTCTATGCCACCGTAATGTTCTGTAATCTGTTTTGTACTCATAGGTTAACCATTGTATAGTTCTTTCGTGTGCAGTGTGAACACAACTTTTACGAAGATACACGAAGTTTTCGATAAATCAATGGAATCTAGGAATGACTAATTTTTTGTGTCCACGACTGTACATTGTACACGCGTGCCAAAAAAAGGACTTCAGAACATATTTCTGGTGAAATCTCGGTATCAAATTTTTGAGTAGAATAAAACACCTTCTCTATCTATTAGATGCATACTACCTACCTAGGGTAAGGAAAGCAAATTTTTTTATACAGGAGTCTCAAAATATTCATATCAGGTGAAATTTCGATTTTAATATTGTGGGTGGAATACAATATATTCTCCGTCTACTATTTACGTTGTATATACCTATGTAATAGAGAAAGTAAAAATCTGATGTGCTACATTCACATGACTTGCTTTATCCTCTGTGTACACTATTCTTACGAAATCTCATTTTTTATCTCTACTTTATTTTAATTGAGATAAAATCGGGGGGGGGGGGGTTAAACAAACATCCATCCTCTCTCCTGCTGTTTTATTTACCCTAATCTGTACATAGAAGGTACATAGAGAAAGTATTGCACTCCGCCCAAATATTTTGTCCCGTGATTGAACTGAAAATATACTACGTTTTAGGGTTCCCCGTATAAAAAAGTATTTTTAGAAAAAAAAGTGTGTGTGTGTGTGTCCGTGTGACTGTCTGTGGATACGATGCCTAAAAAAGGAAAAGTTGATATTTAGGTTCGGCACCTTCAGGATACGACACTCCAACCCAAATTACTCCTTACATAGAAAAATGTCTAGCACTTGGATTTTCTCAAAAATGGCTCTCAAGATTTTGATTAAAATACCGTAGATACCATTCTATATTTTAAATCCAGCATCTTTTATCAATACAATGGAAGCCAAACAAACCTTTACATAGAGAAAGCATTTAATTTCTTTAAAAATTTACAAATTGATAAATGTTGCAATCTACGCAAACATCATTCCGAAACCACAGAGACTAGAAAAATAGTTAGATAAAATGCAGGGCTCATTTATCACAAACATCATACTCCAGAATTTGAATTCCTACTTTCTCTAAGTGTACATAGTAAATAGAGAAAGTATTGTATTCCTCCCGAAAATTCTTTGAAAATACGTGTTTTGAGGACCCCTAAATTAGAAAAAGATACTGCTATGTTTTTGTGTGTGTGGATAGCATAACTCAAAAACGAAAAGGCAGTTAAATAAAAAATCCGAAAACAGAAATGGAGTTTTATTTATGAACGCTCTTTAACGGCTGTGGTTCTCAGCGTCCCATTCTATATTGAGGGTGAAAGACCGCTTAATTTTACTCAGAGGCCTCTTTGTTAAGCTTGAGGTTCTTTTACGTGCTATAAATCTACGACACGGGACCAGCGGCTTTACTTCCCTTCCGAAGGAATCCATGCAAAGGATTTTTACGCCCAAAAAAATCCATCATACTCCATCGGGTTTGAACCCGCGACCTACGATATATGAGGTTAGCAAGATAACTACCAACTACGAGGGGCGACACCGGGTGTTTATAAGTTGAGTACCTTCCAAGATGCAACACGGAGAATTTTACAAAAATCCCCCACCCCAACTACTCTTTGCCTACGTGGGACATTTTCAGAAAATTTTGACTTTCTCAAAAATGACTAACGATTTTGATTATTTTTAAAGTAGCACGTGTTTAATATAATGTTATTACAAACGAAACGTATATATTGAATTTTCGGGAATAGCCTCTGAAGACCTCTTCATTCTGGGAAACTTTTGTATAACTGGTAAACCGTAGTACATATGCAAAAATCTGATGTGTTACACTGACATGACTTTCTCTAGCTGTTCTACAAACAAACTTCTTATAAAATATTATTCTTCTTTCTATTCCATGCTAATCGAGATAAACATTAGCAGAATGTTCTTATTACATAGTTCCTTATAAGTAGAAGGGAACTAAGGGAATGCACTAGACTAAGCTGATAGTCAGATGTTTTAAAGTCATTGCAAATCGCTTCTTTGCTCGGCCAGGAGTAGAACAAAAGAAAAACGGACTCTTCCTGTCTGAGAAAAATAGGTATAAGTATCTACTTCAGAATTGAAACCAATAACAAGGGATAGGTATCTCGAAAACGGTTACCCCCACAACAAAAGACATAAATTAGGTACCTACATAAATTGTGTATTTTGACGAGATCTACATTTTTATGTAGTAAGTTTTTGTCTATATCTTACGGTTTAGCAGTTAAGCAAAATTCATCCAAAATACAGAGGTCTTCAGAGGCTATTCCCAGGAAATTCAAGATATACATTTTATTTGGGATGTAAATAGCTTTAATATACGGGGTTTTAATCAAAATCGTTCGAGCCATTTTTAAGAAAACCAAATTTTCGAAAAATTTTCTATGTAAAGGATAGTTTGTGGTGGGGGGATTTTTTTGAAAATGTTCGTGTCGCATCCTCAGAAGATACTAAACCTAAATATCAAGTTTGGTATTTAACGGTCTTTTCGTTTTTGAGCTCTGTTCAAGCAAGTAATAAGACCCTTTCTGCTAATTTTTTCTCGATTAACATTAAATACATAGAAGAATAAGCTTTTTAACGATCATTTATTGTAGAGATGTAGAGAGAGTCATTTAAATAGAACACATCAGATTTTTTAAATTAACCGTTTCCAAGATATTCCTTGTTTCAAGTATATTAGGTCTTTTACCATCATGAAATTTATTTGCCATTAATATGCTTGAAAATGTGCGTTGTTTTGTTTTATCCGTAAGTACTATTATGATCTCATTAATTGAAAAACTATGACGTACAAACAGATATCTCCTGTTTTCACGTCTTACATGTATGCTCATTTCGTCCTAATGGAAACCTCCTTACCGTTTCTGTTCTCCTAGTCGCTAGCGATATTCTCGAGGCTGTTGCTGCTGGAGGAGGTGTTCCCCACCAAGAGTTCTGCGATCGATGTTCATTTCTTTCGCTTTGGAAATGAAATAATTCAAACATAACTTAAAGATTATATATATATATAAATATATTATGAGTATATTGATTATTGAAGAGATAATACATAGATCAAATATGGTTAACAGTTTTTACTTTCTCTACTTAATGTAATAGTTCCATCCAAAAGTTCAATATCGAGATTTCAAATGCAGGTTTTAGGGACCCCGAATCTAAAAAATGCATTTTGAGAAAAGGTCCGTGTGTGTGTGTGTGTGTGTGTGTGTGTGTGTGTGTGTGTGTGTGTGTGTGTGTATATGAACATAACTCGAAAAGGAAATGTCGCTTAAACACTAAATTAGATATTTAAGTTCAACAACTTCCAAAGGTGCGACACAAAGACTTCCAAGAAATTCATCGTACCCCAAACTGCTCTTTACATAGACAAATTTCGAAAATGTTGAACTTCTCAAAAAATATGGCAAATAAGATGCATACCACGGATTTTCGAATTCTGATGTCGTCTTTATTCTGAATGATTTTTGCATGACTGGTAAACCGTAAGAGATAGACAAGAACTTACTGCACAAAAATGGAGAGCTCGTTAAAACATACAATTTATGCCATATACAATGTTTTTGTAGACTTAACCATTTCCGAGATATTCCTTGTCATTGGGTTCAATTTTAAGCTGGTTAAACTTTTCTAAAACGGGACGTTATCTTTTGTTTCGAGTCTCTTGTGTTGCGGTGCGAAGTGAATCGAATTTCAATTGTTTCACATAGCGACCGACTTTTTAAAAGATTTGACTGCCGCTTTAACTTAGTGTATTATCTCATTTCCCATCTACTAAAAAGAAACTTTTACACTCATTTCTGCTAATGTTTATCTTGAGTATGAGGCAAAGGGAAAAATATACATTGCAAATGAACAGAGAAGAAATGTAGTGAAACACGTCTAAAAGTGCAAAAGACAGAGGCAAGAGATCCAGATAGAAGAGTACCGTTAAGGGCAGAACAATGAACCGAAGGAGTTTGAAGTTCCATTGCCCGAGGAAGGACATAACAAAAGCGAATACATACGGATTTCTTATTGGTCGAGGGACGTGACTTCACTTGCTACGGAAGACTCGTTGTGTTAAGACGTGATATTTGAGTCCGCGGTGGAAACGAACGTGCTACATATGGCCGAGATAGAAATATAGAGCGTAAAGAGTAGCTGGAAAGGGGAAAACTTAGTAGGAATGTGTGTGTGTTCGATGTTAGAAAATGTCGAAGAAAATGAATAAATGAACAATAATCTTGAACTCAAAGGAAACTACTTATCTCTTGCCATACCTGATAAAGATTCCATGCCGATACATCCTGAGCCAGGGCACCCACATCTCCACACCATTCCATAAATATCCTAAACAATCGCGCGGGATACGAACCCGGGACCTCCACCACATATTTAGGAACAGCCGCAAATACCACAATCTAGGTAAAGGAATAACATTTTGTAATAATAGGTAGTTTGCAGAGAAAGTCATGTGAATCATACACATCAGAATTTATTTACTTTCTTTAGCCCTGTAGGTATATACAATGTACATAGTGAATGGAGAAGGTATTGTACCTATTCTACCCAAAAATTCGATATCGAGATATTACTGTAAACACATGTTTTAGGATTCCATGAATCCAAAAAAAGCATTTTCAGAAAAAGGTCCGTGCGTGTATGTGTATGTGTCTGTGGACAGCATAGCTGAAAAACGAAAAGAGGGTTAAATACCATACTTGGTATTTAAGTTTAGTATCTTCCAGGGATGCGACACGAAGGTTTTGAGAAAAATCCCCCCACCCCAAACTACCCTTTACATGGAACTTTTTTTCGAAAATTTTGATTTTCTAAAGAATGGCTCTAACGATTTTGATTAAAATATCATATATTAAAGATTTTTACCTGACAAATAAAATGCATATATTGAATTTTCTGGGAATAGCCTCTGAAGACTACTTTATTCTGGATGAATTTTGCATAACTACTAAACCGTAAGCGATGGACAAAAAATTAACACACAAAAAATGTAGAGCACCTTAAAACACACAACTTATGTTATATACATTTTTTTCGTGGAGTTGATCGTTTTTGAGATATTCCTTTTTCTTGGTTTCAGCTTTGAAAAACATACTTTTCTCATACAGGAATTTGTCAACTCCTGTCCATACAAACAAAGGTACATCAGTCACATAGCAACCAGCTTTTGGCTTTCACTTTAACCTATGGTACTCCCTTATTTCGCTTCTACTTACAATAAAATACAGTACTTCCTTTATATACCATAATAGTACGTGTAAAGTAAGTAATCCTATTTGAAAACTAATTCATGATTGTCGTGAAGTCACGTAAAACCGTTTCTTAATGGAAACCTTCACGAAGGAGACTTGACTAACATTTCAGTTTTATTTCATGTGATTACCGAGTTACCCGTATGTTGATGAGTTCAGTGAATTTTAAACATTACAGCATACAGAAGTATAGATACACTTGGAAACCTCCTTGCAATTTCTGTTCTCCTAATCGCTAGCAACATTCTCATGGGCTTGCTGCTGGAGGAGGAGGTATGCCGTCAGTATCCAAGAGCTCTGCAAATCAAAGATGGCTTACAATGTTTACTTTCTCTACACGTACTATATACATAGTGTATAGAGAAGGTATTCGTGTGTGAGTGCGTGTATGTCTGTGGACAGCATAGGTCAAAAACGAACAGACCATTAAATACCAAGCTTGCTTTTTAAGTTTGGTATCTTCCAAGGACACGAAGATTTTCGAGAAACCTCCCCACCCAAAATATCCTTTACATGGAAACAATTTCGAAAATTTTGATTTTCTCAAAATTGGCTCTAACGATTTTGATTAAAATCTCCTATATTTAAGAAAAATAAACTATATATCTTGAATTTTCTGGGAATAACCTCTAAAGACCTCTGCATAGCTGATAACCCGTAAGAGATACAAAAACTTACTACACAAAATGTAGATGGCTCTAAAACACACAATTTATGTCATATACATTTGTTTCGTGGAGTTGATCGTTTTTTAGATATTCCTTGTTATTGGGTTCAGCTTTAAAAAACTTATACTTTTCTCATACAGGAATTTGTCAACTGCTGTCTATATATAAATAAAGGAACATCAGTCACATAGCAACCAGCTTTTGACTATCACTCCCTATTTCAAGGAAGCAAATAATAAGACTATTTCTACTATTTTTTCTTGATTAGCAATGAAGTAAATAGAATCATAAGCTTTTTAACAATAATTTACTGTAGAGATGTATAGAAAGTCATGTGAATGGATCACATCAGATTTTTAAATAAATTAGGTTTAATTGTCTGCAGAGTTTAGTTATTAGAAAGTTGTGGAGTTGATGAAATGTTTCGGAAGGATATAGGAAGCGTGTTTGCTTTCTCTACATGTGCTATGTGTGGAGGAAGTATTGTATTCCATCTAAAACTTTTGATGTCGAACTTTCACCGAAAATGTATGTTTTTAGGCCTCTTGAGACCAAAATAGTTATGGTGTAAGAGCGTAAAGTTATGGTTTTTGTTTTGAGCGGGAATATTGTCAAACACCTTCACAACCATGCGAGAATGAAAAAGAAACTTTACGCTCGCATATCGTACAACGTTTTTCTACGAGAATGTTCTAATATTAAAAGAAAAGCAACGAAAGATGAAACAAATTTGAGGTTAGGTTTGAGCCATTCGCAAGAGTTAGTTCGTTATTTATTTATTTCGCAACGTTTGGATAGGGTGCGTTCAGTGGGTATAGTTGTGCTTTGTGATTGCTGGACGCGATGACGGTACGATTAAGCAGGCCGTGACAAACCAATATCCTTAGAGCTGGGAAAGAAGCAGAATGAAATTTACCACCTGCTAAATCCCGAAAAGTTCATTGAGCATTATATTATATCGTGCCCGACTAATTTAATTGTTTGTCTGTTGATCAGTGATGTATACACACTAATATCGTGAATTATTTTGGCGAGCGTAAAGTTGGAACAAAATTACTTTACGCTTACATTTTACGCTTGCTACACTTCTTTGCGCGTGGATTCAATAAAAGTCAAGTTTGCGATCTGAAATGAGCTCGTAAACTACTCAATTACGCTCGGTCGTGGAAAAAAATCTGATATGTTCCATTCATATGACTTTCTCTACATCTCTGCAACAAATTATTGTTAAAAAGCTTTTGCTTCTATTTAATTCATGCTAATTGAGTAAAATAAACAGAAATATTGTTACTACTTGCTTCCTTGTAAATAGAAGCGAACTAAGGGAATACCAGCTCGCCTGGTAGTGTGGTGATAGGATGTCTGCTTCACTTTCAACAGGTCGTGAGTTCGAATCTCGCTTAGGGTGAGTTACCTGGATAAGTTTTTTTTTGGGGGGGTTCCCTTATTCTGAGAAGATGAATATCGAGTAGCTTTAAGCTCCATGGACTCCGAGATTATTTGAGCATAATTTCATTCATCATCCGATATGACCAACCAGGTTAAAGGATGTTAAACTTAAAAAAAAGAAAAAAAAAAAAAGGAGTACCATAAGTTAAAGTGATAGTCAAAATCTGATTGCTATGTGACTGAAGTTCCTTTGCTTGTATGGACAGGAGTTGACAAATTCCTGTATAAGAAAAGTATAAGTTTTTTAAAGCTGAAACCAATAACAAGGTATATCTAAAAACGGCCACGAAAAAAAATGCATATGAAATAAATTGTGTGTTTATCGATATCTACATTTTTGTGTAGTAAGT
Source organism: Hymenopus coronatus (assembly GCA_030762935.1). NCBI lineage: Eukaryota > Metazoa > Arthropoda > Insecta > Mantodea > Hymenopodidae > Hymenopus > Hymenopus coronatus. The sequence continues at coordinate 22,865,883 of CM060891.1, forward strand.
TTTCGTCTATCCTTTACGGTTTACCAATTATGCAAAATTCAATAAAAATCAACCACAATAAAGAAGTCTTCAGAGGCTATTCCCAGAAAATTCAAAATATACATTTTATTAATCATGTAAATATCTTAAACAAAAGAAATTTTAATAAAAATCGTTAAAACCATTTTTGAGAAAATAAAATTTTTCGAAAAATGTTCCATGTAAAGGGTAGTTTGGGGCGGGGGGGGATTTTCTTGAAAATGTTCGTGTTGCATCCTTGGTAGATACTGTACTTAAATATCAAGTTTGGCATTTAACGGACTTTTCGTTTTTGAGCTATGCTGCCCACAGACACACACACATCCACACAGACACACATATCTATATTTCCGATGAAATCTCGGTAACGAATTTTTGTGTGCAATATAACACCTTCTCTATATACTATGTGCATAGTAATGTAGAGAAAGTAAAAATAGTGTATAACACACGTGTTAAAATTGTTTTATATTGCTCGTAGGATTCCGTAACTCGGCCACGGCCTCGTTTCGCAAGCTTCCTACTCACAATACAAATCACCATGTTTATCACTTATATAATATATAACCATTGCCGCTGTACTTTCTGTCTACCTTGGAGTCGGTCTGGATTAGCACCAGTGAAATAGTTTATAAACAGGCGTGTACATACCTCTTGAAAGTTCTTTGATGCACCGGCCCTGCTCAACCACAGGTTTGACTCTCACTGAGGGGGAGAAAGAATGACTGGGGTATGTGAAGCGGGGTAGACTCAAAAATAGAATAGTTCACTTTAGATTCCACTGAATTAATGCTTTTATTCACCTTTATTACTTGTTGAGGCACTAACCCTACGAGTGACTCCCGATATAGTAATACTTGAAGACGTAGAAATGTTAATAACTAATGCTATTTACTTCTGCTTACTAAGTTCTTGTTTCGACGGTCATCGGTACTTACTGCGTACTTCATTATTATGCGACAACTCAACACGTGCGATAACTGCAATGTTTCGCGTAATAATATCACGTACTCAGGCACTAACACCGCCGCATTCACGTGCGTACAGCGTACAACCCTTTAGCGTACCGTGTACTGCATCACAAGTGTAACAAACAGCCCAAAAAGAAGAAGCCTAGTTTCTTGTAAGCGCATCGCTTATACACCTAAAATCTCCCATCTTGAAGCTCATTAATTAATTTTGTAAGTTCTTTGTGTTAGACTCATGTGACCGCTCTTTATAATGGAAAAGTCCCGAACTGCTAACTTTTAGGTAAGAGACCTTTCTCTAAAACATATCCTGCTACTTATGTCTATAATGCTCTAAACATCTTGCTCTTACAAAGGCCTTTATGTTGCAATATTAACAAAGAAAGTAACCTTGTCGTACACAATGGCAAAGTTTTGTGTTCTGTTATCTGCTCAGTCTTGGCTACTGAAGCAGATATATTTCTTATATTAAACCTGTGTAAATTATTAACTAAACTAAATGGAATATAAAGCACCATAATTGAATACATGGGACCCTAAAACGTGTATTTCCGGTGAAATCTCGGTATCGAATTTATGGCTGGAGTGCAATATTTTCTCTATGTACCTATGTACACAGAGCACAAATATTAGACATCGAATTTCTGATCGTCTGTAAGGAATTTATAGGGCGTGTCTTGTGATATCCGCTGGCCGCACCGTCACTCTAATTGGGGAAGGAGGAGGGGTTGTAGCTTACTGTTGTAGTGCACGTTACTTAATGTCACTTCCATTTGAGGGAGGTGCTATTTTTATTAGCGAAAGAGTTGAAAAACACAGCACAGGTATGCTCTATTGGTTCGATATAGAACACGCTCCTGCAAGGTGACAGTATCAGTCAATAAAATAAAAACATGACGTAATAAAGTACCCTACAAACGGTAAGGAATGCGGTGTACGGAACAAGACAGTGCCGATTTCTTTCTGTGCCTTGTGTACCATGCATCTACTATGTAGAGAATTAATTTAAATTGTATTATACGAGTATATGAAAGACTCTATTCTTGATACAAGCATTTTATCTTCAGGTATTATATTAACTTGAATGCAAGCCAGAAAGTTGCTTTAGCAAGTCGATGTTGATAAAGAAAAGGGAGTCAGTGCCAAGATACCCGTTTGATTTCCACAAATGTGAAAACTTTTTTTTTTTGCCCCGCTGTCCGGCGCACAATATTTCACGACTCGTCCACGCCAGACCGTGTCAGAAACCCTGATTCAATCATATCGATGTTTGCTAGTCGGCAGACTAAGGATGAAACCTCTATCTCTCTCCCACTTCACGCTGCTTCAATCAACAGGAAAATTTATGGCGACGTATCCCGGGGGAAATTTTTTGGTCGTTGTGATGAAAATTATGTGTTCTACAAATTGATTTTACAATCACTGGACCTAGAGTTAGAGAGGGGGAAAAAAATTCACAACTGTCCCCAGGTTTTAGATGTGGTTAGAACGGCTCGTAAAAAACATATATGTGGAGAGAAATCCTGCAAACGCATGCATATAGGAAAAATAGAAATGTTCATCATTTAAATATATTTGAATAATCGTATTTGTCAGCTAGCCGTTTGGATCTGGCGATGACAGGTCCTTGACCAGTGTCCTCCCACCCCACCCCTCACACACACACATAGAACCGTCCGCTTTCCATGTATGGCTGCAAGAAGAACTGGAAACAAAGCACGATCGCGTTTCTTATGTTACTCCAACTTGTAGCAAGAAAACTGCTGCATTTACAAACAACTGCTTACCTGTCCATCGAGTTCAGAACTATATCGTATGTTTCTCTACCACATACTTACAGAAAATAGAGGAAATATTGTATTCGATATCGAAATTTCACCGGGAATGCTTTTTACTTTTTCTACACGTACCTAGTATGTACATAATATAGAGAAAAATCTTATGTGTACCATTCACATGACTTTCTCTATATAACTGCAACAAATTATTCTTAAAAAGCTTCTATTTACTTTATGCTAATCAGGAAAAATGAGCAGAAATAGTCTTATTACTTGCTTCCTTGTAAGTAGAAGCGAAATAAGGGAGTACCATAGGTTAAAGTGAAGTCAAAAGCTGGTTGCTATATCAATGAAGTTCCTTTGTTTATATGGATAGGAGTTGACAAGTTCCTGTATAAGAAAAGTATAAGTTTTTCATAGCAGAAACCAAAAATAAGGAATGTCTTAAAAACTATGCAATAAGTGTATAACATAAATTGTGTATTTTAACGTCCTCTACATTTTTTGTGTAGTAAGTTTTTGTCCATCTCTTACGGTTTAGCAGTTATTCAAAATTCAGTAAAATTTATCCAGAATAAACTACTCTTCAGAGACTATTCCCAGAAAATTCAAGATATACATTTTATTTGTCAGGTAAATATCTTTAATATACGAAATTTTAATCAAAATCGTTAGAGCCATTTTTGAGAAAATCAAAATTTTCGAAAAATGTTCCGTGTAAAGGGTAGTTGGGGGTGGGGGGATTTTTCTCAAAATCTTCGTGTCGCATCCCTGGAAGATACTAAAGTTAAATACCAAGTTTGGTATTTTACCGACTTTCCGTTTTTGAGTTATCGTGTTCACAGACACACGGACACACACACACACACGGACCTTTTTGTGAAAATACTTTTTTTGGATATTGGGGACCCTAAAACATACATTTCCCGTGAAATCTCGGTATCCAATTTTTGGGTGGAGTGCAATACCTTCTCTATATACTATGTACATAGTGCGTATAGAGAAAATAAAAAGTTGCATTCCACCCAAAAATTCGATAACGCGATTTCACCGGAAATGCTTGTTTCGAGAATTCCTGAAAACAAAATATATATTGGGTCTATTAAAGTGTCTGACTTTCTCATGAACTATATCGTACCCGTGTAGTATTTTTTATTCTCTCTAGCCCCATATGTACAATGTACATAGGGAAAGAGAAGGTATTGTAATGCACCCAAGCATTCGATGTCAAGATTTCAATAAATGTTTCAAAATATATGTTTTGGGGGCCCCCTGAATCCGAAAAAAGCATTTTTAAAAAAAGGTCCGTGTGTTGTGTGTGTATGTGTGTGTGTGTGCGTGTGTGTTTGTGGACAGCATAGCCCCAAAACGAAAATACTGTTAAATACCAAACTTGGTATTTAAGTTTTCGTATCTTCCAAAGATGCGACATGAAGATTTTCAAGTAAATCCCCCCATCCCAAACTATTCTTTACATGGAACTTTTTCGAAAATTTTGATTTTCTCAAAATGGCTCTAACGATTTTGAATAAAATCTCTTATATTTAAGATATTTACATTCCAAATAAAATGTAGATATTGAATTTTCTGGAAATAGCCTCTAAAGACCTCTTTATTCTGGATGAATGTTATGGAATTTTTGCATAACTGCTAAAAAATGAACAAAAACTTCCACACAAAAAATGTAGAGCACTTTAAAACACACAATGTATGTTATATACAGTTTTTTTTATGGAGTTCTTCGTTTTTTAGATATTGCTTATTTTTTGTTTCAGCTTTGAAAAACTTATACTTTTCTCATACAGGAATTTGTCAACTCCTGTCCATACAAACAAAGGAACTTTAACCCAGAAACAAAATGTGAGACCTGCAACACACCACTGACTGCCCTACATATCCTGTTGCAGTGTCCGAGATACGCCAGAGACTTGTGACTTACCAAGTGCTCTACATAACCACCAGACAATCAAAAAGACAATAATATTTATAAGACAGTGTAAACTTTTTGAATTATTGTAAAGTATAAATGTAATCATTTTGTATTTACCAATGTAAAATAAAAACTATTTTATGTACAATTTGTAACCATGGGGTTAAAGCGACCCAAAATAAATTATATTGCAAAAAGAACTTTAGTCACATAGCAACCAGCTTTTAATTATCACTTTAACCAATGGTACTCCCTTATTTCGCTTCTACTCACAAGGAAACAAGTAATAAGACAATTTCTACTAATTTTTTCTTGATTAGCAGGAAGTAAACAGAAGCACAGGCGTTTTAACAATAATTTGTTGCAGAGATGTAGAGAAAGTCATGTGAATGGAACACATCATGTTTTTCTACACGTAACTACTATGTATATAATGTACAGAAACAGTTGCATTCCACCCAAAATATCGATACCGAGATTTCACTGGAAATGTTTGTTTCGAGAACCCTGAACCCAAAAAATATATTGGGTCAATTAAAGTGTCCAAAGGGTTATATTCATATGACATTCTCATGAACTATGTCCTATCGTGTAGCATTTTTTCTGCCATGTATTTTAAATTGAGGAAATATTGCATTTCACTTCGGAAATGTTGTTTTAAGAACCACTAAATCAAAAGATATATTGGAACTTTTGAAGTGTCTAGAGTGTTACATTACTTTCTACTTTCTATTCGTATTGTTTACAGCTTTGTCTACCGCGAATTTATAGAAAACTGATGAAATATTATGTTCGATATCGAGATTCCACCAGAAATTCTTGTTTCGAGAACTCCTGAACCCCAAAAAAATATTGGGTCTATTAAAGTGTCCAAACTATCATATTCACATGATTTCTCATGAACTATGTCGTATCGCATAGTATTTTTTCTACCATGTACTTGAAATTGAAGAAATATATTTAACGTCGGGATTTCACCAGAGATGTTTTGAGAACCACCAAATCAAATGATATATTGGACCTTTTGAAGTGTCACATTACTTTCTAATGAATTTTTCGTATTGTTTACAACTTTATCTACCACGTACTTATAGAAAACGGAGCAAATACTATATTTGATGTCAAGATTTCACGGGAAATGTTTGTTTCGAAAATTCCTGAACCCAAAAGATATATTGGGCCTATTAAAGTGTCCAAAGTGTTATTTTCATGACTTTTTCATTAACTATATCCTATGTGTAGTATTTTTTGTTTTGTTTTTGTTTGTTTACTCTGTATTTAAAATTAAGGAAATATTGTATCCTCTTCGGGATTTCATTGGAAATGTTTTTTTTAAGAACCCCTAAATCAAAATATATATTGTATCTTTTGAAATGTCTGAAGTATCACATTACTTTCTCGTGAACATTCGTATTGTTTACAATGTTATCTTCCACGAACTTATAGAAAACTGAGGGAATATTATATTCGATGTCGAAATTTCACCTGAAATGCTTGTTTCGAGAACTCCTGAACCCAAAAGATAAATTGGGTGTATTAAAGCGTCCAAAGTTTCATATTAACATAATTACTCATGAACTATATCGTATAGTACTTTTCTACCTGTATTTAAAACTGAGAAAATATTGTATTCCTCTACGGAATTTCATCGGAAATTTTTTTTTTAAGAACCCCTAAATCAAAAGACGATTGGATCTTTTGAAGTGGCTGAAGTGTTACATTGCTTTCTCGTGTACTATTCGAATCGTTTACAACTTTCTCTACCACGTACTTTCTCTGGCACCTCTCAGCTTCTGCTCTTAGTTTGAGCCAGTGGAAGCGTTGGCAGAACTTGTCGATGGTTCGATTTGATCCTAAATGTCCTACCAAAGTCCACATATATACTTTCTCCAGGCCTTCCGTGACCTTACTTTGTGGGAGGTTCAGCCGCTCTCTCAGGGCCCTCCCATCAGGTGACTTCCATACCCTGAACAGTACTCCTTCCTTGTTCTTTAATGAATCCCATTGGTAGGACTTGTATGCAATACTCCTGGAAGCAATTTCTTCCTAGTTTCTCTCAGGAGTGGTCCCAAGTCAGCTTATGCCAGCACCTCCTCAGGCCAGCGCTATCCCATCCAGCTCCTGGCATCATCGAAATGACACGGACAGATGCGGCGTGCTCTTTCACCTCAACCTTGGTGAACATTAGCTGCATTCTTCTGGACAGAGTCGTCCGAATTGTTGAGATTCCTTCCTTTCCGATTATTCTGATAAAAAGTTGTACTTTTGGAGCCTTTGGACTCAACGGGCTCTCTGGCCAATCAGGTTCTTGAAGCTCAACAGCCAGGTGAGGGCGGAGTGGTCAGTCCTCGGGTGAAATGACTGACCGTAGAGGCACTTGTGGAAGTGCTCCAGCGCCTTCACCACTGCTACAACTGGGATAGAATATTTCTAATGGCGATGTTGCTGACATCGGTGTCCACAATAAAGTCGCTACCAGGTTGTGGAAATCCCAAAAATAGGGACACTGCAGAGTGCTGACCTAAGCACCTGCAACGCGCTCTCTGATTCTTCTGAACACAGTTAAAGCTGATGCTCTTCGTCGAACGAGTGTGAGGTTTCATGATACTGGAGAGACCCTTAAGGAACCGACGGTAGTAGCTGCACAGGCCCTTCGCAACTCTCAATTGTCATTCGGGTGAAGACAATCGCTCAAACTCGTGCCTTCTCCGGGTCCGTGGCCACCTGCTTGGGGAAAAGTAGGCTCTTCTTTGCGTTCAACTTCAGGTTAGATTATCTTCGAAGTTGTGGCCTACGATCATGATGTCATCCAGATAGAGCAGACAGGCTTCGCAAGTTAACCCTCTCATCACTGTCTCCATGATGCGCTGGAAGTTGGCTGGCGCATTATAGAGGCCAAAGGGCATAACTGTAAAATGCCAAATGTCAGTATTACCTGCAGATCCCCGGATATTCATGGGGGCTCCGGAGCATCATCTCGTCTCGGCCGATTTGCAAGATCTTCTGGCCGACGACGACCATCGCCTTATGGTTCCGGAGGGCATCCAGTCCCAGTATCATATCTTCGGCCACCCTCGCGGCAATACCTATAGGCTCACAGTATTGAGTCCCAGTGTCAACTCTAGTAAGGAGGAAAGATGTCGCCCAACGCTGTCACTAGTTGGTAGGGCCGACTGGGTGTTAGTGTTGGTGTTGGCAAGCCACTATGTCAGGTCTGATTAAAGTCACGGCTGCATCTGTCTCTACAAGAATCCGGCTCATCTTCCCGTGTACTCAGGCGTCTGCGTTAAGATAATCGTCCACTCTTCTGTCCAAGGCACGTAGCGTTACTCGAGAGGGAGGTGAAAGGGTCCCGACGTGTACCTCACCACGCCGATCCTTACTCGTTTTTCGCCTGATGATCGGCTTGTGTGGACAGTCCTTCTCTAGGTGATCCGGCTCGCCACACCCCTAACACATCGTCGTTGCGTCTGGGTTGTCTCTCTGTGTCTATAGTAGCGAACACTCCTCATCTTCGAGGTCAGCGCAACTGTTGTCTAGTCAGCCTCAGCCCTTATTAATGACATAAACGCCTCGTAAATGGTTTTGTAGCCACCGAGCATAAGACGCAGCCGTATTTTGGCGTCAAGCACCTCGTCTACAAATGAGTAGTCTCCCTGAGACATGTAACTAGGTGGTAGATTCATAATGGATTTGTTCACCAGCTGCTCAATCGCAAGGTCGAACTCCTGTATCGCCTCCCCTGGCTGTTACAACCTCGATTTAAGCCAAACGATGGTTCCCGGAGCTGTTCTCGGGACTCCCAAATATCTCCGGATGTTGCCGACGTCGGAATCGTATTCAGTACTTTCCTGAAAACTTGCTATCAGTTGTGCGGCTTCCTCTTCTACTGACCATCGGTTGTCTTTGGCGAACTGCTGGCGGAAGGCTTCGAAGAAGAATGTTCCGTCGAACTTGGGTGGCTTGACTCGTGCAGATGTTTCACGTCTTATCGTCTAGACATTCAAGTCTGTCAGTCTTTCGTCAGGCATCTTTTCTATCAGTGTTCAGATCTTTTGCTCTTTCGTCGACTCTTCCTTGCAGGACATTAAGTCGTTGGTCATGGTCTTTCATCGTTCCACCAATCTCTTCTAAGGCATCCACGCGCCTTTCGACGCGCCCCAGGGCATTAACGTATTGGTAAGGCTCTTTATCCTTCTACTGAGCACTTCTTAACACCGGCCAGTCCGTCGATTTTGCTCGACATCTTCTGCTTCAGGTACTCCATTTATAATTACATTTTGTCACTTCTGTTTTCATTTCGTTCATTCCGAGTAGCATTTTTTCCATTGTTTCTGTCCCGCATTCCGTTTCTTCTTCATTTCCTTGATTTCGGCAAGTATAATTTTCATCATATCCCCCATCGTGGCGTTTAATCCCGCTCCTGACACCAGTGTAATAAAAACTCTGTTTTTCTCCAACAACTCTCTATTTCTTCCACAAAGTGATTAAAATCAGAATCTGCTGACAAACATCTGTCTTTCGTATTGCTTCTTTTCGACATTCGCTGCGGCGAAGATACAGCTCGCTACGATATTTCCTTGAATTCACACAACTGTTGCATGCGATGTATTCCTAATGAAAACTGAACGCTGGGCAGGGCTTCGTTGCCCTTATATACCTGTTGGTCACGTCACTGGAAACTTCTTGGAACCCTCGAACACCGCAGGTTTTCACAAACTTCCTTAGGTTCAACAACGCATACATCAATATCAAGGAACCTTCCGACAGCACATTGTGCACTCGCACAGTTGTAACAATCACAGCAGTGGTGCCAAAAGAACTTGCCAACGGTACAGGTGTCTACAATCAGTTATGACTTACAAAGCAAGCCGCGATTACGGCCTTAGCGTGTAGTCACTTTATTCTTCTTAAAACAAGAGGCAGCTCGTTCCAAACAGATCATTTATAGCCTCTATTATAAATTCACAGTAAATTTAATTCATAGTGCCAATTTTCGCCACACACATGCATACGTTGAGAAACAAAAAATCTGATGTGCTCCATTCACATTCGCATTTCTCTAGCTGAACAAGCTTTTCTTACAAAAGATACTCTCTTTTTTTTAATCTACACCAGGCTACTCGAGATGAACAGTAGCAGAATTTGTGTTATTCCTTCATTCTTTGTGAGCAGAAGGGAAGTAAGGTATTTACATTAGACTAAAGCGATAGTCAATTGCTTTAAAAGCCGGTCACTATGTGAAGCAATTGAGACTCCATTCTCTTTGCTTGAAATGATTAGGTAAACAGAAGACAGACGAAAGAAAGATGACGTACCGTTGAGAATGGTTTCAAGTAGCTTAAAATTGAAACTAAAAATACGGAATATCTCGAACACGGTCAGCTCAACAACATAAATGTGCATGACATACATTGTTTGTTTTAACGAGATCCACATCTCTTGTGCAGTAAGTTTTTGTCTATTTCTTACGGTTTACCAGTTAAGCAAATTTAAGCAAAATTCATCCAGAATTAAAAGGTCTTCAGAGGCTATTCCCAGAAAATTCAAGATACATCTACATTTTATATATCTTTAGTATACGGTATTTTAATCAAAATCGTTGAGTCATTTTTGAGAAAATAAAAAATTTCGAAATTTGTTCCATGTACCTAAAGAGTAGTTGGGGCGGGGAAATTTACTTGAAAATCTTCGTGTCGTAACCTTGGAAGATATCTACTAAACTTAAGCAGCAATTTTGGTATTTGACGGTCTTTTAGTTTTTGAGCTATGCTGTCCATAGTTACTCTCTCTCTCTCTCTCTCTCTCTCTCTCTCTCTCTCTCTCTCTCTCTCTCTCTCTCACCACACAAGGGCGTTATTCTAAAAATCTGATATGTACCATTCACATGACTTTCTCAACATCTCTGCAGCAACTTATTCTTAAAAAACTTATCCTTCTGTTTACTTCATGCTAATCGCAAAAAAAAAAAAAAAAAAATTAGCAGAAATAATCATATTACTTGCTTCCTTGTAAATAAGGGAGTACCATAGGTTAAAGTACCATAGCTGGTTGCTATGTCACTGAAGTTCCTTTGTATGGACAGCAGTTGACAAATTCCAGTTTGAGAAAAGTATAAGTTTTTCAAAGCAGAAACCAAAAACAAGGAATGTCTCAAAAACGACGAACTCCACGAAAAAAATATATGTAACATAAATTGTGTGTTTTAACGTGCTCTATAATTTTCGTCAAGTAAGCTTTTGTCCATCTCTTGCGATTTAGCAGTTATGCAAAATGTCGTAAAATTCATCCAGAATAAAGTAATCTTCAGAGGCTATTCCCAGAAAATTGAAGATTTACATTTCATTTGTCAGGTAAATATCTTTAATATACGATATTTTAATCAAAATTGTTAGAGCCATTTTTAAGAAAATAAAAATGTTGGAAAAAAGTTCCTTGTAAAGGGTAGCTTGGGGCGGGGGGATTTTCCTCAAAATCTTCATGTTGCATCCCTGGAAGATATTTTAATCTTAAATACCAAGTTTGGTACTTTACCCACTTTTCGTTTTTGAGTTATCGTGTTCACAGACACACTGACACAGGGACACATACAGACCTTTTTTTTGAAAATGCTTTTTTAGGATATAGGGGACCCTAAAACTTGTACGTATAGAGAAAGTAAAAATGCTTTTTTCGGACTCAGGGGATCTGAAAACGTATATTTCCGGTGACATCTGGACATTGATTTCTTGAATGGAATACAATACCTTCTATAATTACATTGTAGGTACATATGGCTAGAGAAAGTAAAAATATTCCACAGAATACCACTGGCGCAGGCGCAGCGGCAGCAGAATTTCTACAAAAAGCCAGAAACAGAATGAATTATTGTAGACTAAAAGTCAAATGGTATTCTTTTGGCGCGAGATGAAGCAAAGTCTGAAAATTCTAATGTATTCAATTCATATTAGTTTCTCTACCTGTTCTGCAAACAAACTAATCTTCCAAAATTTATTCTTATAACTACATATGCTAATTGAGATAAATATTCTCAGAAATGATCGAGGTATGGAAAGAATATGGACTTCCTATGTGAGAAAAGTTCAAGTATTTTCAAACTGAAACTAATAACATCGAATATCTCGGAAAATATTAACTCTACAAAAAAAGATGCATATAACATAAATTGTGTGTTTTAACGAGATCTACATGTTTTATATAGTAAGTTTTGCCCATCTCTTACAGTTTACCAGACATACGAAAGTCATCCAAAATGAAGGGGTCTTCAGAGGTTATTCCCAGAAAATTCAAGACATCCGAAATTTCATTTGTCATGAAAATATTTTAAACATATGATATTTTAATCAAAGTCAAAATTTTCGTAAAATAATCCATATAAGGGATAGTTTGGGATGTGACATGCATGTGTGTGTGTGGACAGCATAGCTCAAAAACGAAAATACCATATTGTACATAAAAGATGTTTATTGACAAATGAAATGCACATCGTGAATTTTCTGGAAATGGCTTCTGAAGATATGGTCATACTGGATGGATTTAGCATAACTAATAAATCTAAGAGTTACTCTAAAACTCGTTAAAACACATAAATTATGCCCTCTAAGTTGCTTCATACAGTTGACCGTTTCCGAGAAATTCAATTTATAGGATTTTAATTTAAACCACCCAAAATTTTACTCAATTGGGAAGTTACTTTTCTTTTCGTTTCTCGTTTGTTTTCTTCTAGACCATGTAAAGCGAGCCGATCTTGAATTGTTCACAAAGCGACCAGCTTTTTAAAAATTTGTTTATAGTTTAAGCCTAGTATATTACCTTATTCCCCTTTTCTGCTAATGTTTATCTCGATTCGTATAGGTCAAAAACGAAAAGTCCGTTAAATATCAAACTTGGTATTTAAGTTCAGTATCTTTCAAGGATGCTACACGAAGATTTTCAAGAAAATCCAACCACACCCAACTACCCTTTACATGGAAAAAGTTTCGAAAATTTTGATTTTCTAAAAATTGGCCGTGACGATTTTGATTAAAATATCATATATTACAGATATTTATCTGACAAATAAAATGCATATCTTGAATTTTCTTGGAATAGCTTCCGAAGACTATTCTATTCTGGATGAATTTTACGGAATTTTGCATAACTGGCAAACCGTAAGAGATAGACAAAAACTTACCTATCAGAAAATGTAGAGCTCGTTTAAACAACAATTTATGTTATATACATTTTTTTCGTGGAGTGGGTCGTTTTTTAGATATTCCTTGTTATTGATTTCAGCTTTAAAAAAACGTTTCTCATACAGGAATTTGTCAACTCCTGTCCTTTTAGACTAATACCTACTTTAGTCTATGTTAGTAGTTTATGTAAGTAATACGACTATTTCTGCTAATTTTTTCTCGATTAGCATGAAGTAAAAAGAAGCAAAAGCTTTTTAACAGTAATTTGTTCCACAGATGTAGAGAAAGTCATATGAATGGAACACATCAGATTTTTTAAAATATACCACCAAGCTCATTTTTATTAGAACAAAGAAATTAGAAAACAAAAAATATTATCCATTTGAATAAGCATTTAAGCTGGAATTTTGATACATGTCAAAAATATCACTATTATTGTGAATAACTGTTTTAACCTTCAATATGGGATCTTAAGTACTGTGGATTTTCCAAATTTCAAATTATTAGTTGAATTAAATTACTTAGTTACTGTGTAGGTATTAATGGTGACCAGGAGAAACAAAACAATAAATTAATTAAAGAAAACATAAAGAAAGGGAGAAAAAGACGACTAACGAATTTCAATTAGGGAAAAGCATTAGTGTTGGATAATATAAACCAATAACAACGAATAGAATAGAAATTTAAGCCTCGCAAAAAGAAATCTGAAATGTTCCATGCACCTCTTCTGAAAACAAATTATTCTTACAAAATATTAATCTTATATCTACTTCGTGCTAATCGAGATAAACATTAGCAGAAACGGTCTTGTTACTAGCTTCCTTATAAGTAGGAGGAAAATAAGGGAATACAATAGGCCAAAACGGTAGTCAAATGTTTAAAAGATGTCACTAATAACTGGCTTTGAAATTCGGTTCTCTTTGCTGGCCAGGAGTAAAACAAAAGAAAAACGTATGACTATTTCTTGTTTGACAAAAGTAGGTATATTAAAATTTAAACCAATAACAGGGAATATCTCGGGGGGGGGTGATGTTTATGACATTAATTGTGTATTGTAAGGAAATCTACATTTTTCGTGAAGAAACTTTTTGTCTATCTCTTATTATTCGCCAATTGTGCAAAAGCCATCCAGAATGAAGAGGAGTACAGAGGATATTCTCAAAAAATTCAAGATATACATTATATTCTTCAAGTAAATATTTTATATAGTATTTCAATTCGTTAGAGATATTTTTGAAAAAAAAAATACAAAATTTCGAACATTTGTCCATGTAGAGAGTAGGTGGATTGGGGGAATTTTCTTGATACTCTTCCTATCGTATCCTTGGAAGAAGCTAAACTTAAATATCAAGTTTGGTATTTAACTGACTTTCGTTTTTAAGTTGTTCTAATCAAAGACACAAGGACACTCACATTTTTACTTTCTCCATACGCACTATGTACATAGTGTATAGAGAAAGTATTGCACTCCACCCAAAAATTCGATACCGAGATTTCACCGGAAATATATGTTTTAGGGTCCCCAATATCCAAAAAAAGCATTTTCACAAAAAGGTCCGTGTGTGTGTGTGTCCGTGTGTCTGTGAACACGATAACTCAAAAACGAAAAGTCGGTAAAATACCAAACTTGGTATTTAAGTTTAGTACCTTCCAGGGATGCGACACGAAGATTTTGAGAAAAATCCCCCCACGTCCAACTACCCTTTACATGGAACTTTTTTCGAAAATTTTGATTTTCTCAAAAATGGCTCTAACGATTTTGATGAAAATTTCTTATATTAAAGATATTTACCTGAAAAATAAAATGTAAATCTTGAATTTTCTGGGAATAGCCTCTGAAGAGTAGTTTATTCTGGATGAATTTTACTAAATTTTGAATAACTGCTAAACCGTAAGAGATAGACAAAAACTTACTGCACAAAAAATGTAGAGCACATTAAAACACACAATTTATGTTATATACATTTTTTTCGTGGAGTTCGTCGTTTTTGTGACATTCCTTATTTTTGGTTTCTGCTATGAAAAACGTATACTTTTCTCATACAGGAACTTGTCAACTCCTATCCATATAAACAAAGGAACTTCATTGACATAGCAACCAGCTTTTGACTATCACTTTAACCTACGGTTGTCCCTTATTTCGCTTCTACTCACAAGGAAGCGAGTAATAAGACTATTTCTGCTATTTTTTTCTGATTAGCATAAAGTAAATAGAAGTATAAGCTTTTTAAGAATTATTTGTTGCAGGGATATGGAGAAAGTCATGTGAATGGTACACATCAGATTTTTAGGAGTTCTATTAGGAACGTGTAGAGCATTTCCAGAGAAAGGGCGGAATGCAATACCTTCTCTACTTGTATACTATGTAGGAAGTAGAGAAAGTAAGCATGTATTTGACATCAATTGTATGTTTTAATAAGATCTACATTTCTTGTACAATAAGGTTTTGCTCATCTGTTTACGCTTTAGTGTTCAGATACTATTCTTAAAACATTCAATATAAATATTTCGTTTGTCATGAAAATATCTTAAAAATGTGTTTAAATCAAAATCGTTAGAGCCATTTTTTAAAAAATCAAAATTTCTGAAAATGTTATCTACATGTAAAGGGAGTGGGGGTTGCAGGAAAATATCCTAATCATATGCTAGATAAATTGGTAATTACAAATCCTTACACCATTTTTGAGAAAATCAAAATTAAAAAAAAAAAAAATCTGTGTAAAGCAGGCAGATATATTTTGGTTAGGGAGATTTTCTTTAAAATTCTCGTGTCTCTTCCTTGGAAGATGAACTTAAACACCAGATTTGGTATTTAAGTGATTTTTAGTAAGTGATATAATTTTCCACAACTGCTTTTTGTCCTTTTTTTCAGGGAACGTCAAAATATATAGGTATTTCCAGTGAAATCTCAAGCATCTAATTAATTATCAACTATCCCTTAGTTAGGTATTGATTTGGTTCAATGACTTTGACATAATGCAACCCTATATCGATTTTTACTTTCTCTATACGTAGATACTATGTGCATAGTGTATAGAGAAGGTATTGTAATGCATCCAAAAAATTCGATAATGAGATTTCCCGGGAAATACATGCTTTGAGACCCCTTCAATAAAAAAAGCATTTCTAGAAACATGTCCGTGTGTCTGTGAGCAGCATAGCTCAAAAACGAAAAGACCGTTAAAAATCAAACTTGGTATTTAGGTTTGGTATCTTTCAAGGATGCGACAGGAAGATTTTGAGAAAAATTCTCCCACCCCTAACTACCCTTTACATGGAACTTCTTTCTAAAATTTTGATTTTCTCAAAAAGTGCTCTAAGGATTTTGATTAAAATATCGTATATTAAAGATATTTACCTGACAAAGGATAGATGTGTATGTCTTGAATTTTCTTGGAATAGCCTCTTTATTCTGGATGAATTTTACGGAATTTTACATAACTGCTAAACCGTAAGAGATAGACAAAAACTTACCGGACAAAAAATGTAGAGCACATTAAAACACACAATTTATGTTATATAATTTTTTTCGTGGAATTGATCGTTTTTGAGATATTGCTTATTTTTGGTTTCAGCTTTAAAAAAATTATACGTTTCTCATACAGGAATTTGTCAACTTCTGTCTGTACAAACAAAGGAACATCAGTCACATAGCAACCAACTTTAACTTATGGTACTCCCTTATTTCGCTTCTACTCACAAGGAAGCAAGGTATTTCGGCTATTTTTTTCTAAATTAGCACGAAGTAAATAGAAGATTAAGCTTTTTAACAATAATTTGTTGCAGAGATGTAGAGAAAGTCATGTGAATGGAACACATAAGATTTTTTACATTTCATTTTGTACTTCCATTTATTTTAGCTGCTGCAGTTATAGTTCATTTTCCTACTTTTTCTGTACCAAATTATTAAATATATTTTGTCTTTTAATTTAAATACTGATGAGACATTTATATTACCTTATTAATGATAGGATAACAAATGATAAAATAATTTGTGTTAGATAACATAGCATCTGTAGCCGTGGTATTAATAAAGTGTATCTATTCATAACGTAGTACCTGTCCTAAGTTTTAAGAAAAAAAATGATGTGTTCCATTCATATGACTTTCTCTGCTTCCTACATAGGTAAGGCTAATCGAAATAAACTTTAATATAAATTGACGTAGGTTACTTGCTTCCTTGTAAGCAGAAATGAAATAAGGGAATATATTAGGCCAATGCGATAGGAATTTTTTTTAAAAGCTATCGCTATGTGAAGCAATTGAAATTCAGTTCTCTTTGCGTGGCTAGAAGTAAAACAAAACAGAGACGAAAGATGAATTCCCGTTTGAGAAAAGATTAAGTAGTTTAAAATTGAAACTAATAATAAGGGCTATTTTGGAAACGGAAATTCTGGGGGGGAAAAATGTATAAGACTTAAATTGTGTGTTTAACGAGCTCTAGATATATATATATATTTTTTTTTGTGCAGTAAGTTTTTGTCTGTCCCTTACAGTTTATCAGTTACACAAAAGTCATCCAAAATGAAGAGCTCCTCAGAGGCCATTCTGAGAAAATTCAATATAAATATTTCGATTGTTATGAAAATATCTTAAACATGTGGTATTTTAATTAAAATAATTAGATACATTTTTGAGAAAATAACATTTTTAGAAAAATATGCCATGTAAAAGGAGTGGGGTTTTGAAAATCTTCGTGCCATATCCTTGCAAGATACTAAACTTATGTAAATACCACATTTGGCATTTAACTGTCTTTTCGTTTTATGCTATACCTACTTACCTATTGTCCATAGACACAGGCATCTCAAAATATATATATTTCCACTGTAATCTCGACATTGAATTTTAGGAGTACAATACCTACCTACTCTACTTACCACGGGCATAGAACGTGTAGAGAAAGTAAATATTATACCACTTTTATTCAGAATAGAACATACGATAGAATTGTTTAACACATCAAAATCTCGGATTTTCAGTTGACTATTCAAGTGATGTAAATAGAAATATAAACGTTCATACCATTCAGGATAAAGAGTAGTGCGAAATTAATGTGAATGTAGCAGATCAGAGTTCTATGTAAATTTCCTAAAGGAAATAAACGCCGCCGACAATGGTGAAGTTCGTTATTTATTCGCAAACAAAATCTATCTCATAGTTCTCCCTCCATATTGCCTTCTCACGTTTGCCATTCAAAGACGACCAGCTTTTGTTTTTACCTATTGCCACTTTATAGGGGAGCTCCATTTTACATAATATGTTAGCGAACTTGAAATAGAGGGTTTCGTTACTTCATAAATTTCTTTGCAACAAATGTATTCATGAAAGGGATATTTAAACCGGTTATTGTGCCATTAACAATAATCCCCCTCCACTTTCAATAGTTGTAGTTCCCTCAGCAACCCCTTCCTTTCTAAGAAACAAAAGCTGGTCGCATCCCACTCGAGGTAAATATGCAGGTCTGGCAACTGATGGACAGATTCTTTCTGGTTTCAATTCAAGTACTCCTCCCCTGTGTTTAGTGTTATCAAAGTTACCTGGGCCGTTGTTGAGCTGAACGGCGTCTCAGCCAACTGTGTAACAGTGCGGCGTGACGAGGGGCGGGGCCAAGCAACATGCGCACTCTCCTACGGCTTCGTCTATTGGCAAGAGTAAAACTTCCCACCACGCCATCCCCTCTCCCGCCGCGGCGATCATCATCGTCATCGCCATGCAAAGAATGTAACACAAGGAGTGGATAATTTAGACTGGCAACATGTGACCGTTTCCTCCTATTCGTCAAGTATCACCGAATAACGACGTGGAAAGGGATCGGGGGAGCCAACCCGATACAGTGTATCTTTCCCCTCTTTTCGCCCCTCCAAAACGGGGCCGGCGCAACCACGGATGCGCCACGATTCTGCTACAGCTGCCAGTTTTTGCCTTGTAGCCACATCAACTCCCACGCAGCTGCATCATCTTCGTTCTTGGTTGCCGAACAGAAGACTGTGTTACAGCGTGTGCCACATTACGTCACTTCTTAGCGAACACGTTCAACGTAAACAACTTACGGACATTAACAGTGCGAATTTAAAAACACGTGAATAAACTTTGGAGGTTAGTAACCAGACAGTTGATGGTTGTCACAGAAGTGAAACGTTGTTCATTTGTTGAGCACCGGCGACATGTAATGGCTATAAGGAAACAAAAGCGAAACGAGTGATAGGCAATGCTAATAGTGACAGAGCATTAAGGAACAGTTAGGAACGAGTGGGAGGTATTAAGACTATAATGGAGCAATTATGAGCCTTCCCAGCGGAATGGATGTGTCAGCGTTGATGTCCCAGCACCCCGTTTTGGGGGCTATACCGCCAGCATTCTTCCTGCGGGCCACGGAGAGGTACCAGCGGACACCCAAGTGTGCCCGATGTAGGAACCACGGGGTCGTCTCGGCGCTCAAGGGTCACAAGCGGTATTGCCGATGGAGAGACTGCGTCTGCGCCAAATGCACGCTCATCGCCGAACGTCAGCGGGTCATGGCTGCTCAGGTGAATCCCGATTATTCATTATCATTATACAGTTATCTAACTCTTTAATCTATCATTTTCTTCTATGTTCTAAGAAATACTATATCGCTTTAGTAATATAAATTACAATGTTATTTATTATACTTCTCACTATTAAAAATTCACGAGGATTACAATAGTATTGGTCTGTATTTATTACTTAAATAACGTCTTAGCATCAGAGAATTGTAAGGAATAATTCAGGTGTTCGCTGCAATAATGGACAGTAATAAAATTATCTATAAGATATCTATATTCTCTTTAAAACGTTAATAAATAAGATTGATATATTTAAGGATTCTTGCAAATGTGCTTCAAGAAAACATTCGAGACAAATATTATGTAATGTTCTAGATGTAAATGAACTAAAAGTGTTAAATAGTTAATTTTAGATTTTTAATGAACGTAAATTCTACTAGAGTAAAACTTATACATACAATGAACTTAAAAGTGTTGTTAAGTAGGTACGTAATTCATTTTAACACTTTAAATGAACGTAAAGTCTACTAGCGTAAAAGTTATACATACCTTCAGTGAACTAATTCATTTAACATTTTAACACGCTTAAAATATTTTCAGTTCAAAGTGTAAAAGTTACTTATACACGCCATCTAGATTTTAAAAGTGTTTTGCTTTACACTAGAGTGTTATGAACTATATAAATAAATTAAACTATTTACGTTAGTACCTACACTAAACTATTCCAGACCATTTTGAATCAATAAAGTATTGGTACCTAGGTAAATAAGATATTTGCCAACTATTTGTGTTAAATATTTAAAATTAGTTTAAAATTGCAGCATATTGTAGGTATGATATTTGTTAAGAAGTATTATTATTATTATTCGTCAAATTCCTTCATAGATTTATTGTTATCCTGAATGAAAAATCGGCTTTAGATTGGTTTATAAATATCGTACTAACCGTTGGAAGGCAACTAACAATAAACTATAAAATAGGTACAATATCATTTCACGGATGCCACGTCAGCCTATTTGGACTTCAACTGTCTTCAAGCATTCTCTAAGAAGTTTCGTATTCTTACAAATTGAATTTTTAAATAGTTCTTTTGTTATGTTAATACTTACTGGTTTTATTGACCCTAAATAATGACAATTAATTTTTCTTTACCTCATTCGTCTATTGAAATTCAAGGAACAGCTATGACATATAGGCAGATGTAATTTCTGCATGAGGCAGAAGTATTTTAAAAATTAATATCATAAATGCTTGTGTTTTCATATTCTTAATTAAGAAATCCCTCTTTTCATTAGAGATTCAACAAAACAGGAGCGAAATTTATGAAGATTTTCATACCCTCAGGTCATAAATTTAAACACATTATCTGTTCGTCTACACTAATATTATAAAGAGAGAAAATTTGTTTATAGTGTGTTTGTGTATGTAGGGTAATCTCAAACATCAGCCATGCGACTTTTATAATTATTTCCCATTGAAAAGACCTATTCTTTCATATTGTCAATTTGAAAACTGAGCATTGAGAATATTTTTTGCATATTTAAATCCTGTTTATTTAAAATGAATATCGTGGCTAATTTTGCAACCTTATTGTAAATATGAAATAATTGTAATACTCCCTAATCCAAAAGGTAAATGGAAATACTTAAAATATTTTAAAATTGAGTTATTTTATAGACGTCTATGTCGTTCATATCATCACATATTTCAAGTAATACTTTTGGTATGATTTTGACAAAACTGAAAATATTTAGATTATTCTGTGTAGAAATCTACACTGTTTGAAACATATGATGAAAGTATTGATTTACTTTCTCTACTATACTATGTACCTACGTAGTAGGTAGAGAAAGCATTACATTTCATAAAAAATTCGACGTCCAGATTTCACTGGAAATATCTGTTTTAGGTCCCCTGAAAATTTAATATTCAAGTTCAAATTTTTCAAGGATGCAATACGGTTTTCAAGAAAACCTGGCCCTCCCAAATTACCCTTTACATGGAAGATTTTTAGAAAATTATTTTCTCAGGAATTCTCTAACGATTTTGATTAAAATACTATAGGCATGTTTAAGATATTTTCATGATAAATGGAATGTATATCTTGAATTGTGTGGGAATAGGCTCTGTTCAATCTGGTCGACTTTTGTAAAACTGGTAAGCCGTAAAAGATATTAGACAAAAATATGTAGATCTCTTTAAAACACCTAATTTATTACAGGGTACATTGTTTTGTTAATCATTTTCTAGATTATCCTGTTATTGGCTTCCGTTTTAAAACTTTTAAACTTCTCAAACGGGAAGTTGTCTTTCGTTTCATATCTCTTATGTTTTACTCCTGGCCACACAAAGAGAACCGAATTTCAACTGTTTCACATTGCGAACATCTTTTAAAATATTTGAATATTGCTTTAGACTATGCATTCCCTTATTTCCCTTCTACCTACATGGAAACAAGTAAAAAGGTAATTTTTGTTAATGTTTATCTTGATTAGCATAAAGTAGATAAAAGAATAATCTTCTGTAAGAATAGTTTGTTTGGAGAACAGGTAGAGAAGGTCATGTGAATGGAACACATCAGGAGTTGGCAAAAAGTATATGTTACATTAAAACCCCCCAAAACTACTTAACCATTATTTTGAATTAACTATTTTAAAGCCTTGATTTAATTTTCAATCCCTTATAGATAAATCTACACTGCTTGATTAACAAGACACAAATTTATGCACTTTTTTAGGATTTGGGGAAAAATTATAGAATATCATACAGCTTCGTTATGTGAAACAATGAAACTCAATTTTCTTTTGCACTCCCGGGAGTAAAACAACGTATATATGAAACGAAAGTTGACTCTCCGCTTGAGAAAGATTTAAGTAATTTAAAATTGAAACCAATAACAAGGAATATTTTGGAAACGGCTCGAAAAAAGTGTGTCATAAATTTTAATGAGATCTATAATTTTTGTGTCGCAAGTTTTTATCTATAGGTATTTCTTACGGGAATACAAGTTATACCTATGGCTATTCTCAGAAAATTCAAGATATATGTACATTTC
Source organism: Hymenopus coronatus (assembly GCA_030762935.1). Taxonomy (NCBI): domain Eukaryota; kingdom Metazoa; phylum Arthropoda; class Insecta; order Mantodea; family Hymenopodidae; genus Hymenopus; species Hymenopus coronatus. The sequence goes on from CM060891.1 coordinate 22,888,333, forward strand.
GTTTGTTCACTTTTGAGAAAACCGACATTTTCGAAAAATGTTCCATGTAAAGGGTAGTTCGGGGTGGGAAAGTTTTCTTAAAAATCTTGCGTGGCATCCTTGGAAAAAACTAAACTTAAGTATCAAGTGTGGTATTTAAACGAATTTTCATTTTTGAGTTACATTTTACACTCACACATATTTCTAAAATTATTCTGTTTGATTCGCTTTAAAGTGCTCTGTATGACTTTTGTATAACTGGTAAACCGTAAGAGAGACAAAAGCATAGCATACAAAAAATGTAGATCTCATTAAAACATACAATTTATGCCTTACCTATACGTTTTTTTCTTGACGTTGACCATTTACGAGATATTCCTTGTTATTGATTTCAGTTTTAAAATACTTAAACTTTTTTCATTCGGCAATTTGTCAACTCCTGGCCATGCTGAGAAACATAGTTCAAACTCATTGCAACCAGCTTTTAAAGGATTTGTCAATTGCTTTAGATTAGTATATATACCTACGCTTATACTTACAGGAAACTAAGCAATAATGCCATTTCTACTAATGTAGAAAGTAGATAAAAGAATAAGTTGTTTAACAATACTTTTTTAAATATGAAAGGGTAGTATCAAGTACTTGTTCATCTCATTCGTATCGCAAGTTGACAAGAAACACAAGTTTTTGTTCTAAATCAAATGATCAAAACGTGCTTCATTGTTGGCTATGCAGTAATACGAACTTTCTGCTGTTTTGCATTACTAATCCGATTAAATTCTTGGTTTATTCGATACCTCAGTTCTTGAATATTCTCAAGCGAAGTAGAACAATTGATTTCAAGTTACCCCATAAGAAGAAGTGAAGCGCCGTCAAGTCCGGAGATCTCGTCGGCCATTCTACAGCACCTCTCTTACTATACCATTTTCCTGAAAATCTATCCAGCAATAATTTCCACACGAGTACTTCATGGTATTGGGAGCTCCGGCCTTTTGAAAATACAAATTTTGTTCATTCGACACCACGTTTCCTTTACTCACTTGGTTTTCTAGCGACAGTGTGATTATTGCATGAATTATATTTTTACTTTCTCTAGCCCCATATGTACAAAGTACATAGGGATAAAGGAGATATTGTAATGCACCCAAAATTCGATACCGAGATTTCATCGGAAATATATGTTTTGGGGTCCCCTGAGTCCGAAAAAGCATTTTTAAAAACAGGTCCGTGTGTGTGTGTGTGTCTGTGGACAGCATAGCCCCAAAACGAAAAGACCGTTAAATACCAAACACGAAGATTTAAAAAAAAATCCGCCTACTAAAAACTACCCTTTACATGGAAAAAAATTCGAAAATTTTGATTTTCTTAAAAATGGCTCTAACGATTTTGATTAAAATCCCGTATATTAAAGCTATTTATGTCCGAAATAAAATGTATATCTCGAGTTTTTGGGGAATAGCGTCTTAAGACCTCTTTATTCTGGATGAATTTTGCTTAACTGCTAAACCGTAAGAGATAGAAAAAAACCCACTACACAAAAAATGTACATCACGACAAAACACACAATTTATGTCCTTTACGTTTTTGTTGCGGAGGTAACCGTTTCTGAGATATTCCTTGTTACTGGTTTCAATTGTGAAGTACTTAAAACTTTTCTCAGACAGGAAGTGTCCGCTTTTCTTTTGTTCTACTCTTGGCCAAGCAAAGAAGTGATTTGCAATGACAATCGCATAACGATAGCTTTTAAAACATTTGACAATCATTTTAGCATAGCGCATTCCCTTATTCTCTTCTACTTATTAGGAACTAAGTAATAACATTCTGCTAATATTTATCTCGATTAGCATTGTGCACAAAGAAGAATAATCTTTTGTAGGAGGTTTGTAGAGCAGCTAGAGAAAGTCATGTGAGTGTAACACATCAGATTTTTAACATGTATTCAGGTACAATTCTTCAGTCAGGTTTTCGTCAACGAAAATCGGTATAATATTGTCCCACATAATTCCAGCCCACACATTGATCTTCTGGAGAAACGGAGTATTATCTTCACGATACCACGAGGGTTTTCATTTTACCAGTATCTACAAACTGTGTTTCTTGACAACCCATTCAAGAAAAAGGTCGCTTCATCACTAAAGCAATTACTTGTGTGAAATTAAGATCTTGTTCGATTCTCTGAGGAATTTATTCACAAAATTCTACTCTTCTATCAAACTCGTTTTCGTGAGCTGTATTTGAATTTGTATTTTGTGGAGATAACATTTGTAGCACTTTATATTATATGGATTCAATTGAAGGCTTCGTCACAACATATATCTACTTCTGGAATGAACATGGCGTGTTCAACACTGAAATAAGCTAATATTTTAATCCGCGAAATTTCATCAAGCTTTTCTAGTTGTTTACCTATTTACTTTATTGTACACATTACTAGTTTTTTTCTCAAATTTACTCACTAGAATATGGCATATCGGTGGTTTACGTTTTCCCCAGAATGTCTCTCGTTAAAGGCAGTACCAGAGCTGAAGGCACAACGGTTTCTGTTGAATGGAATACCTACACCATTTTACAAACATTTAATAGACAACTATTTAAAACAAAAGATGTAAAATAAATGAATGAACAATCAAATCTTCTTCTCCTCTTCTGGCTCTACAGCCCTTGGTGAGCTTTGGCCTCCTGCACAATCCTCCTCCACATATCTCTATCTTCTGCTTTACTTTTCCACCCTCTGATTCCAATTTTTCTTAGGTCTTCCATCACATCATCTAACCATCTTGTTTTTGGTCTTCCTTTTTTTCTTCTAGCGTACAGTCTTCCTTTCAATATTCTTTTTGGCATTCTATCTTCTGTCATTCTCTCTATGTGTTCTAGCCATCTTATTCTTTGTGCCTTTATAAATTTCACAATATTTTGCTGCTTAATTAGTTCTTCTATCTCATAATTATATCTTATTCTCCATTGGTCTTTATCCTTTACAGGTCCAAAGATTCGTCTAAGTATTTTCCGTTCAAATCTTCGTAGTATTTCTTCATCTACATTGTTTAGGGTCCAGGTTTCTGCAGAATACGTTACTATTGGTCTTATTAGCGTTTTATAGATCTTGTATTTTGTCCCTGTGCTAATAAGCCTATTTTTTAGTAGATTTAAATTTGCATAATAGGCTGCATTTCCACCTTGAATTCTTTCTTTTATGCACTCGTTTAGATTGTTATCATTATTTACAAGCGCTCCTAAATATCTAAATTTGGATACCCCTTCAAATGTTTTGTCTCCAACTACTAGATTTTCAATTATTCTTTTGCTTTTGTCTGCTGTCATTTTCAGGTATTTAGTTTTTTTTTTCATTTACTTCTAATCCTATTTCTTTAGACCTTCTTTCTAACTCTTCATAAACTTCAACTAACATTTTTCTATCTCTTGCCACAATCAATATGTCATCTGCATATGCACATATCTGACTAGACTTAAAAAATATTGTTCCTTTAGTATTTATTTTTTCTACTGCTCTGTGCAGGGCTAGGTTGAATAGAGTCGTCGATAGTCCATCACCTTGTCTTACTCCTGTGTTATAATCAAAATCCGGACTTAATTTATTCATTACTTTCACTTTGGCTTTTGTATTTTCCATTGTCATTTTTATTAGTCTTATTATTTTCGGTTGCACTTTAAAACATTGTAAGGTGTTATAGAGAACTTCTCTGTCAATTGAGTCAAATGCGAACTTAAAGTCAATAAACAGAAAGCATAAATCTATGCCATGCTCATAGAATTTTTCCATTATTTGTCGTATTACAGATATCTGGTCTATCGTACTCTTGTCACTTCTAAATCCACATTGATACTCGCCTAATACATTTTCCGCATATTTTTTCACTCTATTATTTAAAATACTTGAAAATATTTTATATGCTACATTTAGCAATGTAATTCCCCTATAATTATGGCATTGATATTTATTACCCTTTTTATATATTGGGCATATTATGCCTGTCTTCCAGCTTTCAGGCATCTGTTCCTTCCTCCATATTTCTAATATTAACTTATGTATTGCTTTCATAATTTCATTTCCACCATATTTAATTAGCTCAGCGATTATGTCATCTTCTCCTGGTGCTTTATTATTCTTTAGGCTCTGTATTGCTATTTTAACAATCCAAATATCCGGTTCTTCTTCTTCTTCTTCCATTTTTTGTTGATTTCCATTTTCATTCTCTCCTTGTTCCTGATTATTTATTGATTGTCGTTTATTTAACAATTCCTTGTAGTACTCAGCCCATCTTTCCAGTATATCTTTATCTTCTCCAAGAACATTACCTTCCTTGCTTAGACATTCTTTCATTTTATTCTGTTTCCCTTGTTTCATTTGCTTTAATGCCATATAGAATTTCTTTATCTCACTCTGTTGAATCAGCGTTTCTATTTCTTGGGTTTGCATTTTCCAATATTCTCTTTTCTTTTTCTTACATATGTTATTAGCGTCTCTTCTTCTTTGAACAATCAAATACTCTTTCATAAAAAAAAGCTAATTCTTCTATTTACTTCATGCTAATCGAGAAAAAATAGTCTTAATACTTGCTTCCTTGTTAGTAGAAGCGAAATAAGGGAGTACCATAGGTTCAAGTGACAGTCAAAGGCTGGTTGCTATGTGACTGAAGTTCCTTTGTTTGTATGGACACGAGTTCACAAAGTCCTGTATGAGAAAAGTATGTCTTTATAGCTGAAAAAAAAAAAACAAGGAATATCTCAAAAACAATCACCTCCACGAAAAGAATGTATATAACATAAATTGTGTATTTTAAAGTGCTCTACATTTGTTGTGTGGTAAGTTTTTGTCCATCTCTTACGGTTTAGCAGTTATTCAAAATTCCGTAAAATTGACCGAGAATAAAGTAGTCTATAGAGGCTATTCCCAGAAAATTCAAGATATACATTTTATTTGTCATGTAAATATCACTTATATATCTACGATCGTTTAATCAAAATCGTTAGAGCCATTTTTTAGAAAATCAAAATTTTCGAAAAAAGTTCCATGTAAAGGGTAGTTTGGGGTGGGGGGATTTTTCTCAAAATCTTCGTGTCGCATCCCTGGAAGATACTAAACTTAAATACCAAGTTTGGTATTTTATTTCGTTTTTGAGTTGTTGTGTTCACAGTCACACACGGACACACACACGGACCTTTTTCTGAAAATACTTTTTGTGGATACAGGGGACCCTAAAACATATATTTTCGTTGAAATCTCGGTATCGAATTTTTTTGGTGGAGTGCAATACCTTCTCTATACACTATGCACATAGCACGTATTGAGAAAGTAATAACAAATGAATGAACAATCGAATACTCTTTCATATTAAGTAATTGTGAAAATCTAATGTGTTGCATTCATTTTCTGTACCTGTTCTGCAAACAAACTATTCTAACAATAGATTCTTCTTTTATCTACATCGTGTTAGTCGAGATAAACATTAGCAGAAATTTGTTATTACTTGTTTCCTTGTAAGTAGAAATAGGGAATACAATAGATTAACGCGATAGTCAAATGTTTTAAAAGCTGGTCGCTCTGTGAAACAATAGAAATTCCGTTACCTTTGCTTGCCAGGAGCAAACAAAAGACAGAACGAAAGATCACCTACCATTTAAGAAAATTTTAAGTAGCTTAAAATTGAAACCAACAACACGGAATATTTCGGAAACGGTTAATTCTATTACATAAAAATATATGACGAGATTTAAATGTTTTGTGAAGAGGTCTCCAGAGTCTATTCGCAGAAAATTCAGGATATACACATCGTTTGTTCATAAACATATCGCACTTTTAGCAAAATCATTGGAGGCACTTTTAAGAAAATCAAAATTTTCGAAAAATGCTCCATGTAAAGGGTAGTTGAGGGTGGGGAATTTTTTTGAGAATCTTTATCTTACAATGGAAGATATTGGTATTTAACATTGTTTTCGTTTTTGAACTAAGCTGTCCAGATACACACACATACACACAAACCTTTTTCTAAAATTAATTTTTTGGGATTAAGGAGTCCTCAAAATATATATTTCCGGTGAAATATTGGTATCGTATTTTTGGGTGGAACCTTCTCAATCTATGTACCTACATATTACATACGTGCTCGAGAAAGTAATACCTATAGGAGTGCAAATTAAAATTTCAAGTGGGGATGGCTGGGGTAAGACGATGAACTGCAAATAAGACAAGTTTTAAGCTTCCTTCTGAATATCTAAGCTGACGTGCTCTTTGTTTAAATTAAATTAAATTTAAATACATTGTTAGTATTTTGACTGGGAAATTTAAAAATCTGATGTGTTCCACTCACATGACTTTCTCTACATCACTGCAACAAAAAAAGCTAATTCTTCTATTTACTTCATGCTAATCGAGAAAAAATACGCAAAATAGTCTTATTATTTGCTTCCTTGTAAGTAGAAGCAAAATAAGGGAGTACTATAGATAAAGTGATAGTCAAAAGCTGGTTTCTATGTGACTGATGTTCCTTTGTTTGTATGGACACGAGTTCACACATTCCTGTATGAGAAAAGTATGTTTTTAAATCTGAAACCAAAAACAAGGAATATTGAAAAAACGATCAACTCCACGAAAAAAAAAAATTATATAAGATAAATTGTGGGTTTTAATGTGCTCTACATTTTTTGCGTGACAAGTTTTTGTCTATATCGTACGGTTTGGTAGTTATGCAAAATTTCGTAAAATTCATCCAGAATAAAGTAGTCTTCAGAAGCTATTCCCAGATAATTCAAAATATACATTTTATTTGTCAGGTAAATATGTTTAATATACGATATTTTAATCAAAATTGTTAGAGCCATTTTTGAGAAAATCAACATTTTCGAAAAAAGTTCCATGTAAAGGGTAATTGGTGGTGGGGGGATTTTTCTCAAAATCTTCGTTTCGCATCCCTGGAAGATAACAAACTTAAATACCAACTTTGGTATTTTTTGGATACAAGGGACCCTAAAACATATATTTCCTGTGAAATCTCGGTATCGAATTTTTGGGTGAAGTGCAATACCTTCTCTATACACTATGTACATAGTACGTATAGAGAAAGTAAAAATGAAAGTTTTGTACGTACCTATACCAGAGCTTGGTCTCGAATTAGGAGCATCTCTGTTGCCAGGATATGTACCAGTTCTGATTTCGTCATTTTTGACCATCCCAGAGCTCTTTTAGATACTTTTCTAGCGCTTTGTGAGTTGGTTCCATATAGCTCTATCCCGTATGATAGATTGGTATCGAATTGGCTTTGAATTATTTCACGGTTAGGCATTTCTAGTCAGAATGTTTTTGTCTTGCCTTGCCATTATTGTCTGCGCTGTTTGATCTGTAAACATGTTTTGTGAAACACTTGGTAGTTGGTTGCAATTCACCTTTAGGTATTCATATCTGGCGAGATTCTGAATGTTGAGTTTAGTATTTCTTTGCCCAATTTCTGAAAATCATCATTTTTGTTTTTGGTAGGTTTATGTGTAGTTTGTGTTTATTGCACCATTTGTCTATTTTCTCTTTAGTTTCCTGCAGTTTCTGTATGTTGATCCGATGGGCTACACAGTGTCTTCGTTTTATGTCAAGGCGTGGATCGCGCGAATGCGTGCTGTGCATACAGTCTACTACATTCCGCGGATTTCCGTTCCGTAACTCCCGCTTTACTCACAAGTGTTTGTAACATACCTATATTAAAGTGATGTCCATTTGGTGAAGGAACTCTTGACATCCTCAGCTAAAATTACCTCTACTAGGTAAAATCCTCCGTTAGAACATGTTTTCCAGTCTTTGGTTTAGCGTTTAGCGATCCCGTGGTTTCAATTTATTGATCAAATTTACCACAGTGTCTCTACCGGAACTGGATAACCGGGAAATTGCTGCTGAAATCGCTTACACATATAACATGATTCAGTTTTTATGTATTTACGTATGTTGGCAGGCATTTCCGTGGACTAATAAGAGAATAACATCCTCAAGAAATCACACACAACCTACACTTCACATCACGAAGATAAAGCAACGATTGAGCCAATTCACGGCTGATAAACTTACCCTTGACATATCCTGTGCCGCTTCTGCGCAGTGGCATAATACCGAGGTTACTGCCGTTTCGGCGGATAAGCATATAAGGCGGCTGTGATCCTGGCATAAATCTGCATATGCATAAATGTGTATGTCTTCTTTTTATGGGATTTGTAAAACATCAGTGGCAAAAGCGTACAGCATAGGGCTATTGTAAACTTTGTCCACCATAAAACTATTTTTTTAACTTGGGAAAAAAATGTGCAATATGATGTACAATTCGATAAACAATTGCCGAAGAAACAGCATACTTGTCGCTTAATTACTAGGTCCTACTTACATGGTACTATCCTCCGAACCCAAACCAATGTACAACTTTGGATACATATAACCCTGTTCCACATAATTGGGTTTTGCAGAAACTGACCATAATACACTTGAATCTTGATTTTACTCAAAAGTACCTATGTTCAGAATTCATGATTATACCCTCTTTGTTCATTGTAATCGCACATGAGAAACGTCGCCCTCCCTGGTGTAATGGTTACCATGCTAGCTTCATATACCCAAGGTCGCGGGTTCAAACCCGGCGGAGGACGATGGATTTTTGCGGGCGTAAAAATCCTTGGTATGGCTTCCTTCGGAAGGGAAGTAAAGCTTTGGGTCCCGTGTCGTAGATTTACGGCACGTAAATGAACCTCAAGCCTGATAAGAGAGGCCTCTGAGCAAAATTGTATAGAATGGGACCTGAGAACCAAAGCAGTTAAAGAGCGTCCATAAATAACAGGCCATTCCATTTGCACATTAGAGACAAAAAAATCGGATGTGTTCCATTCACATGACTTTCTCTATATCTCTGTAAAAATTATTATTGTTAATAAGCTTATTTTCTATTTATTTCATGCTAATCGAGAAAAATTAGCATAAATAGCCTTGTTTCTTGCTTTATAGTAAGTAGAAGCGAAATAAGGGAGTATCATGGGTTAAAGTGAAAGCCAAAAGCTGATGTTCCTTTGTTTGTATGGACAGGAGTTGACAAATTCCTGTATGAGAAAAGCATAAGTTTTTCAAAGCTGAAACCAAGAAAAAGGAATATCTCAAAAACGATCAACTCCACGAAAAATATGTATATAATATAAATTGTGTGTTTTAACGTGCTCTACATTTTTTGTGGGTTAAGTTTTTGTCCATCTCTTGCGGTTTACTAGTTATGAAAAATTCATCGAGAATAAAGTAGTCTTCAGAGGCTATTCCCAGAAACTTCAGAATATACATTTTATTTGTCAGGTAAATAACTTTAACATACGATATTTTAATCAAAGTCGTAAAAGCCATTTTTTAGAAAATCAAAAATTTCGAAAAAAGTTCTATGTAAAGGGTAGTTTGGGGTGGGGGATTTTTCTCAAAATCTGCGTGTCGCATCCCTGGAAGATACTAAACTTAAATACCAAGTTTGGTATTTTACCGACTTATCGTTTTAGAGTTATCGTGTTCACAGACACACGGACACACACACACGGACCTTTTTCTGAAAATACTTTTTTGGATACAGGGGACCCTAAAACATATATTTCCGGTGAAATCTCGGTATCGAATTTTTTGGTGGAGTGCAATACATTCTCTATACACTATGTACATAGTGAGTATAGAGAAAGTAAAAATTATTACACAAAATAAATTACTATGGAATGCCTCTTTCGGGTTTTAAAGCTGTTTATTTTCGCAAAATGCGATGTAACCCTCGAGTAATATAAAAAGACTTTTGTGCATAAATACTATTCTGCAATATTAAAATACATAATTATTCTCTAGCAATAATTAATTTCATAAGTATCTGATTGTGAAAGCGTACTGTTTCTCAATCAAGTTAGTACATATAACTCTGAAATGAAACTCTGCATTTTTCAAATAAAGATACATAAAACATACCTTTATCTTCCTCCTGTCCTACACACGGCTGGTGTGAAAATATAATTAAATATATCTTCCTTTTTAAGCTTATTACCTTTCCCAGAATTATGTAATTAAAGTTATGGTTTACTAATTGTAGGTTATGTCATATAGATCATATCGTATTTATTCTTTCGTTTTCATTTGATTGGGTTCCAGAGGCTAGCATGTTATCCCTAGACCTCGGAGGATGAACACCCTTTAAACTACTGTGGTTCTCAGCGTCCTATTCTATATTGGGCGTGAAAAACCGCTTAATTTTACTCAGAGGCCTCTCCTATCAGGCTTGAGGGTCTTTTACGTGCCGTAAATCTACGACACGGGACCCACGGCTTTACTTCCCTTCCGAAGGAAGCCATGCTAAGGATTTTTACACCCGAAAAAAGCCATAACCCTCCGCTGGGTTTGATCCCGCAACCTTGGGTATATGAAGTTAGCATGGTAACCATTACATCATGAAGGGCGACACCCACCGCTTTGTCCACTACAAATCCCAATGTGGTCGCCCGGGGTTTAGTCTAATCACTCGGTTAATACTCGGCCATGAGGTTTTTTACGTGTCGTAAAACGAACGACACGGGACCAATGGCTTTACTTCCCTTCCGAAGGAGCCGGTCCCCATGGCCAGTTCGTTAGAGTGCTTCGCTTTGGTGCTTCGTGGCGTAGGGGATCGTGTGTTCAGTCCCGCCCTGGGCGGGATTCGTGTGTATTAGAAGCAAAAAAGCAAACGGTTATCAAATAGAAATACAAAGCAAATGTGAAAATGGAGAAAAAGGGGGAAAAAGAAGAAAAATAATTACTGCACCGGAGTCCCCACAAGACTCAGGAACTGTATTTTTTGTATTAAAAAAAAAAGAAGAAAAAATCTTATGTGTTCCATTCATATGACTTTCTCTACATCTCTGCAACAAATTATTGTTAAAAAGCTAGTGCATCTATTTACTTCATGCTAATTAAGAAAAAAATAGCAGAAATTGTCTTATTACTTGCTTCCTTGTAAGTAGAAGCGAAATAAGGGAGTACCATAGGTTAAAGTGATAGTCTAAAGCTGGTTGCTATGTCACTGAAGTTCCTTTGTTTGTATTGACAAATACCTGTATGAGAAAAGTATGTTTTTTAAAGGTAAAACCAAAAACAAGGAATATCACAAAAACGACCAACTCCACGAAAAAAATGTATATAACATAAATTGTGTGTTTAACGCTCTCTACATTTTGTGTGTTTTAGCAGTTATGCATAATTCCGTAAAATTCATCCAGAATAAAGTAGTCTTCAGAGGCTATTCCCAGAAAATTCAAGATATGCATTCTATTTCTTAGGTAAATATATTTAATATACGGTGTTTTAATCAAAATCGTTTGAGTCATTTTTAATAAAATCAAAATTTTCGAAAAAAGTTCCATGAAAAGGGTAGTTTGGGATAAGGGGATTTTTCTGAAAATCTTCGTGTCGCATTCCTGGAACATACTAAACTTAAATACCAAGTTTGGTATTTTACCGACTTCTCGTTTTTGAGTTATCGTGTTCACAGACACATGGACACACTGACAAACACGGACCGTTTTCTGAAAATGCTTTTTACTTTCTCTATACGCACTATGTACATAGTCTATAGAGAATGTATTGCACTCCACCAAAAATTCGATACCGAGATTTCACCGGAAATATATGTTTTAGGGTCCCCTTTATCTAAAAAAAACATTTTCGAAAAAAGGTCCGTGTGTATATGTGTCTGTCCGTGTGTCTGTGAACACGATAACTCAAAAACGAAAAGCAGGTAAAATACCACGACACGAAGATTTTGAAAAAAATTCCCCCATCCCCAACTACCCTTTACATGGAACTTTTTTCGAAATTTTTGATTTTCTCAAAAACGGCTGTAAGGATTTTCATTAAAATTTCGTATATTAAACATATTTACCTGACAAATAAAATGTATATCTTGAATTTTATGGGAATAGCCTCTGAAGAGTAGTTTATTCTGGATGGATTTTACTGAATTTTGAATAACTGCTAAACCGTAAGAGATTGACAAAAGCTTACTACACAAAAAATGTAGAGCACATTAAAACACACAATTTATGTTATATACATTTTTTTTCGTGGAGTTCGTCGTCTTTGAGTCATTCCTTATTTTTGGTTTCTGCTATGAAAAACATATACTTTTCTCATACAGGAACTTGTCAACTCCTATCCATATAAACAAAGGAACTTCATTGACATAGCAACCGTCTTTTGACTATCAGTTTAACCTATGGTAGTCCCTTATTTCGCTTCTACTTACAAGGAAGCAAGTAATAAGACTATTTCTGCTAATTGTTTTCTGATTAGCATAAAGTAAATAGAAGTATAAGCTTTTTAAGAATAATTTGTTGCAGCGGTATAGAGAAAATCATGTGAATGGTACACATCAGATTTTTTTGGTTACAGGAGACCCTAAAACACATATTTCCGGTGAAATCTCGGTATCGAATTTTTTAGTGGAGTGCAATACCTTCTCTATACACTATGTACAGAGGCTAGCTGTTTCTCCTAGACCGCGGAGGACGAACACCCCCTTCCCTAAATGCTCATTTACTCTTACAAAGTAAATTTGCTCGACGTTAACTCACTACAACCAAAGACTTAGGAGAGACTCGAGATTTAGGAAATGTTGATAACTCTCCAAGAATAACTTTCCACATAAGAGGAAGTGTAGAAGAGAAAACTTTAAAAAGTTAAAAGGAAATTTAGGACTGCGTGGAAGGGCAATTATCGAGTGAAACACATAAAGCTCGCTGCGCGGAAAAGAACCGCAATAATAACGCTATAATGGAGAGTTGGTATTTAATGAAGCAATTAGATTAATGGCGTAACAAGTTATAACTGCTGGTCATTAATTCAAACTTCTGGAGAAAGCAAAGCAACCAAGAGGGAAAATCCGAAAGGGAAACCAATGAAATAATAATTAATGACATTCGTTTCATTAATGTGCCACTGAGTCTGCTCATTAAAGAAAAAGATGACTTAAAATAATAATAATTTAACCAAATCAAATACCTAAAAGCATTAAAATTATCTTGTTTAGTCTTCGATCCCCTAGGTTGGTTTGCAGAGATACTATATTCTGATCTCTCTGGCTTTCTTTTATTTTCTTTAGCACGCATATATGTACATTATTGGTAGGAGGTATTGCATTCTAGCCAAAAATTCGAAATCGAGATTAATTTAAAAAGAAGCATTTTTAGAAAAAGCTGATGTGTTCCATTCACATGACTTTCTCCACATCTCTGTAACAAATTATTGTTAAAAAGCTTATGCTTCTATTTACTTCTTGGAGTACCATAGGTTAAAGTGACAGTCAAAAGCTAGTTGCTATGTGACTGAAGTTCCTTTGTTTCCATGGACAGATTTGGCAAATTCCTGCTTGAGAAAATTGTTTTTCTTAGCAAAAACCAAAAACAATGACTATCTAAAACACGATCAACTCCATGAAAAAATGTATATAACATAAATTGTGTATTTTAATGCGCTCTACATTTTTTGTGAAGTAAGTTTTTGTCCATCTCTTACGGTTTAGCAGTTATTCAAAATTTAGTAAAATTCATCCAGAATAAAGTAAGCTTCTGAGGCTGTTCCCAGGAAATTGAAGATAAACATTTTATTTATCAGGTAAATATCTTTAATATATGATATTTTAATCAAAACCGTTAGAGCCATTTTTTAGAAAATCAAAAATTTCGAAAAAAGTTCCATGTAAAGGGTAGTTTGTGGTGGGGGGATTTTTTTCAAAATCTTCGTATCGCATCCCTGGAAGATAGTAAACTTAAATACCAAGTTTGGTATTTTACCGACTTTTCGTTTTTGAGTTATCGTGTTCACACACACGGACCTTTTTCTGAAAATACTTTTTTTTGGATACAGGGGACCCTAAAACATGTATTTCCGGTGAAATCTCGGTATCGATTTTTTTGGTGGAGTGCAATACATTCTCTATTCACTATGTACATAGTACGTATAGAGAAAGTAAAAAGAAGTGTGTGTGTGTATGTGTGTGCCTATGGACAACATAACTTAAACAAAAGTCGGTTAAATACCAAACTTGGTATTTAAGTTCAATATCTTCTAAGGATGCGACACGAAGATTTTCAAGAAAATGACTCAGTCCAAAACTACCTTTTACATAGCAAATGTTTCTAAAGTTTTTATTTTCTGAAAAATGGCTCTAACGATTTTGATTAAAATACCGTATATTAAAGATATTTGCATCCCAAATAAAATGTATATCTTGAATTTTCTAGGCATAGCTTTGAATATCTCTTAATTCTCGATGAATTTCGCCAAAATTTACTTAACTAAACCGCAATAGATCAACAAAAACTTACTGCACAAAAATGTAGATCTTGTTAAATCACACAATTTATGCCTTTTACTTTTTTGTTGCGGAGGTAACCGTTTCCGAGATATTTCTTGAAATTATCAATTTTACAGTATCTACTTATACTTTTCCTAGGTAGAAAGTGTTCGCTTTTCTTTTGTTCTACTCCTGGCCAAGCAAAGAAGCGATTTGCAATGACAATTGCATAACAACAGCTTTTAAAACATTTGACTATCAAAATAAGAACTGAAGCTTTCCTGGCGACGTGTTAATTCAAAATCTTCTCGGGCTTCTAGCCAGGTAAAAACTTGGCTTGACACCAACGTTTCGAAGAAGTGCATCTTCCTCGTCTTCAGGGTGCAAGCTCAAACCATCAGTTCACCCTGAAGACGAGGAAGATGCACTTCTTCGAAACGTTGGTGTCAAGCCAAGTTTTTACCTGGCTAGAAGCCCGAGAAGATTTTGAATTTGACAATCAGTTTAACCTGGTGCATTCCTTTAGTTCCCTTTTACTAATAAAATAACTAAGAAATAAGAACATTCAGCTAATGATAATCTCGAATTGCATGGTGTAGAAAGAAGAATAATCTTTTGTAAGAAGTTTTTGTAGAACTAGAGAAAGTCATGTGAGTGTAATATATCAGATATTTAGAAAAAGGACTGTCCGAGTGTGTGTATGTGTGTGCGTGTCTATGGACAACATAAAAACATAAGTCGGTTAAGTACCAAACTTGGTATTTAAGTTCAATATCTTCTAAGGATACGACACGAAGATTTTCAGGATTCCCCCACCCCCAACTACCCTCTACAATGAATATTTTTCAAAAAGCTTTCCTTTCTTAAAAATTGTTCTAACGATTTTTATTAAAATTCCGTGAGTTTAAGATATTTTCATGACAAACAAAATGTATATTTTGAATTATCTGAAAATAACCTCTCAAGAAAGCGGGAGACCTGGGTTCAATTCCCGGTACCGGTGTGGCTTTTTCCCCCGCTGGGAGACCTGGTCTGGGGTGCACTCAGCCTCGTGAGTTCCCCGGGGGTCCTATGAGGAGCTACTTGATGGAGAAGTAGCGGCTCCAAGTCATGAGGACCGCATTAACCGGTCAGGGGGGGTTCGAGGCGCTGGCCACGACTCACCTTCCAATACTGCACCCCATCCATGATGTCTGTCATGGACCGAGATGGGAGACGCAGCGGCTGGGCGGTAGGCCAAGGTTCCTTATGAGCTGTCGTGCCATGGAGTTGTATTAACCTGTCAAAACCTCTTTATTCTGGATGAATTTTGCCTCACTGGTAAACCTTAAGAGATAGACAAAAACTTATAGATATCGTTAAAACACACAATTCAAGATCGTCCAATTCTCCTCTTGCGGGTTTCAACTTGAAAAAAACCCGTTCAGTTCTGCAACTCTTAAAGCACGAAGGAATATCTGCACACGCCAAATACGGGCAGTTAGGTCACCTGAGAGATACATTTTTTATAACCGTTACTTTATCATTTCTCAAACGGGAAGACATCTTTCGTTTTATATCTCTTTTGTTTTACTACAGGACATGCAGAATTTCATTTGTTTCGCTTATCGCCAGCTTTAAAAAGATTTGGCTATATCTTTAGCATAGTGTATTTCTTTATTTCCCTTCTACTTACAAGAAAGCAAGTGATAAAACCAATTCTGCTAATTTTCGATTAGCACTATGTAGGTAAAGGAATAATCTTTCTAAGAACAGTTTGTTTGCAAAACAGGCACACTAAGTCGTGTGAATGGAACACGTCACATTTTTAATTTTTCGTACGTTCTGAAATTCATGTCATCCTTAATTTGTTTCATGTTTTGTATGCGGAATGAGATGAAAATGTAATTGTCAAGTATTTATTAAAGTATGCAATTTTAATATAATAATAATAATAATAATAATAATAATAATAATAATAATAATAAATACTTAAGGTTTTCTTTTTTATTGTATATGCTTTGCTTTAGATAGCTGACTAAAAGTATACTTTTTAAAATCCGTTTTGAAGATTATAGTTTATGGCACCCAGTCAAATAACATTTTTAACAGTTCACTGTTACCATTCTTTTTCTTGCAACGTAAAGTAGGTAAATTAATTTGGTCCTTGCTAAATAAGTTTATAAAAAGATAAAAATGTTAACAATAGAAGTCAGGGTACCGATATTTTATATTAACCTACAGTGATTTTTCTCGATGATCACAAAGTAAGTGTTTTTTCATAGAGGTTAACTTGGGGGCCAGAAATTATTTCGTGTTTCTGCATTGTGGAAAATTATCTAGCTGTTATGTTATTGAATAGCTATGGGAACAAACGGTGGTATGTTATACGCAATTATCTAAATATGTGATGTGTTCCATTCATATAACTTTCTCTACTAATTCGCAACAAATTATGCTTGAAAAAGATTGTTCTTCTATCTACTTCATGCTAATTAAGGTAAATGTTAAGAGAAATATTCTTATTATTCATTTCCTTGTAGATACAAGATAAATTAAGGAAATACACCAGGTTAATCTGATACTGTTCGCTAAGTGATGACATTGAAATTAATTTCCGTTTTTTTTTTTTTTGGCATGAGCTATAAAACAAATGGCGGCCTGTCATTTGAGAAAAGTATAACATTTAACCAATCACAAGAAATATTTGGAAACCGATAATCCACGAAAAAAAAACTGAACTGGTGAGTTTTAACGAAATCTACACTTTTGTGTAATAACATTTTGTATATCCCTTACGGTTTACCAGCAATACAAAGTACATTAAGAAAAAAATTATAAATCTCATCAAAAACACAATTTATCTTATATATATATATATATTTTTACGTTTCCGAGATATCCTTTGTCATTGGTTTCAATTTTAAACTAGTTAAACTTTTCTCAAACGGGAAGTCAAATTCCGTTTCTTTTATTTTACTCCCGAACACATAAAAGAGAACCGAATTTCAATTGTTTCTCATAGCAACCAGCTTTTAAAATATTTGACTATCACTTTAGCTTAGTATACTCCCTTATTTCCCTTCTAGCTTTTATTACAATAGTTTGTAGAAAAAATCATGTATGTAACACATCAGCTTTTTACTCTCTCTACACGTACTATATACATAGTGTATAGAGGAGGTAGATATTGTAATCCACCCCAAAATTAGATACCGAGATTTTACCGGAAATACATGTTTAGAGACTCCCGCAATCTAAAAAAAAAAATATTTTTAGAAAAATGTCGTGTGTGTCTATGGGCAGCACAGCTACAAAAACAAAAAGGCCGTTAAATACCAAACTTGGTATGGAACTTTCATCGAAAATTTTGATTTTCTCAAAAAAGGCTAACGATTTTGATTAAAATATCGTATATTAAAGATATTTACCTGGCAAATAAAATGTATATCTTGAATTTTCTGGGAATAGCCCTTGATTACTTTATTCTGGAAGAATTTTACGGAATTTTATATAAATGCTAAATCATAAGAGATAGACAAAAACTTACCACACAAAAAATGTAGAGTACGTTAAAATACACCATTTATGTTATGTATATTTCATTCGTGGAGTTGATCGTTTTTTAGATATTCCTTGTTATTGGTTTCCGGTTTAAAAACATGTTTTTCTCACTTAGAAGTTTGTCAATTCCTGTCCATACAAACAAAGGAACTTCAATCACATAGCACTCAACTTTTGACTATCACTTTAACCTATGGTATTCCCTTATTTTACTTCTACTTACAAGGAAGCAAGTAATAAGACTATTTCTGCTAATTTTTTCCCGAATAGCATGAAGTAAATAAAGTATAAGCTTTTTAACAATAATTTGTTACACAGATGTAAAGAAATTAATTTTTTTTTAATTATTTTTTTGTTATTTAAGGACGCTCTTTAACCGCTGTGGTTCTCAGCGTCCCATTCTAAATTGGGCATGAAAGACCGCTTAATTTTGCTCAGAGGCCTCTCTATCAGGCTTGAGGTTCTTTTACGTGCCGTAAATCTACGACACGTGACCCACGGCTTTACTTCCCTTCCGAAGGAAGCCATGCTAAGGATTTTTACACCCGAAAAAATCCATCGCTCACCGCGACCTTGGGGTATGAAGTCAGCATGATAACCATTACACCACGGAGGACGACAAATGTAGAGAAAATCATTTAAATGAAACACCTCAGATTTTTAAGATAAAAAATCATGTTTTTAAGTTTTAATTTGAAGTTTTTCTACGCACTGATCTTAGTTCATTCTTAAAGGTTTTGAAAATCAACGAAATAAAACTGTGGCACATTTTCTGGTGCTCTTGTAGCTATCAAGGGAAGAAGAAAAAGAGAATAAGTATGTCGATGGGCTGGAGCTTGCCACTCACTCGCGTGCACGATGGCTTTGGAACAATGCTGCCCTTGTAGCCCTCTCGAAAAGCAAACAATGGCGGACCATTTAATTGTTGAGAGGAAAGTATTGAGGTCGTCAATCAGCGCGTATATACGTGTCTTTTCCGGACTTTGTGTCAGTGATCGCAAACACTGAAGCAGCACAAAAACCCGCATCCATTTCTTTGTATACGGTTGGAGCCACCTCGTGAAACATGGCGAGGAAAGCGTGCCGGTATTAACAAAGGAAAGTCGGGCTCTATACACTTCATTCAGCCTAACAAAAGCCGGCGACTCTTCAATCACTGCATACTACCAGTTGCAGATTTGCGCTATTAACACAAATCTAATTTAATGTCAATGTTTAATGCAAGGAAAATTCGATTAAAATAGAGCTTATTCATTTACGTATCTTGAAAAAGCTATCTATGAGATAAAAGTTATTTTAAATATATGATGTTACATTCATCAGAGTTTTTACTCTGTGAGTGTGTGTGTTCGTGAACACGAAAAGTCGGTAAAGTGCCAAACTTGGTATTTAAGTTTAGTATCTTCCAGGGATGCAACACGAAGATTTCAAGAAAATCCCCTCATGCCCAACTACCCTTTACATGGAACTTTTTTCGAAAATGTTGATTTTCTTAAAAATTGCTCTAACGATGTTGATTAAAATATCGTATATTAAAGATAATTACCTGACAAATAAAATGTATATCTTGAGTTTTCTGGGAATAGCCTCTGAAGACCTGTTTATTCTGGATGAATTTTGCTTAATTTGGCATAACTAGTAAACCGTAAGAGATAGACAAAAACTTACTTTACAAAATATGTAGATCTTGTAAAAATACACAAGTTATGTCATGTACATTTTTTTCGTGGAGCTTACCATTTTCGTGGTATTCATTGTTATTAGTTTTAGTTGTGAAGCGCTTATACTTTTCTCAGACGGGTGTGTCCGGTTTTCTTTTTTTCTACCCCTGGCCAAGAAAAGAAGCGATTTGTAATGACAATCGCATAACGACAGCTTTTAAAATATTTGACTATCGGTTTAGCCTAGTGTATTCCCTTATTTTCTTCCTACTTATAAGGAACGAAGTAATAATAACATTGTGCTAATGAGTACCTCGATTAGTAAGGTGCAGAAAGAAAAATAATCTTATGTAAGAAGTTTGTAGAACAGCTAGAGAAAGTAACGTGAGTGTAACACATCAGATTTATTTTCTTCCAACATGTTGTAATGTCAAAACAAGTTCTTATACAATTTTTACTTTCTCCATAAGCACTATGTTCATAGTGTATAGAGAAAGTATTGCACTCCACCAAAAATTCGATACCGAGATTTCACCGGAAATATATGTTTTAGGGTCCCCAATATCCAAAAAAAGCATTTTCACAAAAAGGTACGTGTGTGTGTGTGTGTGTGTGTGTGTGTGTGTGTGTGTGTGTGTGTGTGTGTGTCTGTGAACACGATAACTCAAAAACGAAAAGTCGGTAAAATACCAAACTTGGTATTTAAGTTTAGTATCTTCCAGGGATGCGACACGAAGCTTTTCAGAAAAATCCCCCCACCCCCAACTACCCTTTACATGGAACTTTTTTCGAAAATTTTGATTTTCTCAAAAATGGCTCTAACGATTTTGATTAAAATTTCGGATATTAAACATATTTACCTGACAAATGAAATGATATCTTGAATTTTCTGGGAATAGCCTCTGAAGAGTGGTTTATTCTGGATGAATTTTACTAAATTTTGAATGACTGGTACACCGTAAGAGATGGACAAAAACTTACTACACAAAAAATGTAGAGCACGTTAAAACACACAATTTATGTTATTAACATTTTTTTTCGTGGGGTTCGTCGTTTTTGTGACATTCCTTATTTTTGTTTCTGCTATGAAAAACGTATACTTTTCTCATACAGGAACTTGTCAACTCCTATCCATACAAACAAAGGAACTTCATTGACATAGCAACCAGCTTTTGACTGTCACTTTAACCTACGGTTGTCTCTTATTTCGCTTCTACTTACAAGGAAGCGAGTAATAAGACTATTTCTGCTATTTTTTCTGATTAGCATAAAGTAAATAGAAGTATAAGCCTTTTAAGAATTATTTGTTACAGGGATGTGGAGAAAGTCATGTGAATGGAGCACATCAGATTTTTTATAAGGCGAGTGTGATTAATTCGCGAGTTATTGACATATAATAAGTGACGTTGGGTTTCAAGTGAGAAGAAATCAAATTTCTCACAAAAAAGTGTTAAAACATAATTTCACTGTACACCATCCACACCTAACAACTGCCACTTTTTCGCATGTATCATATAGTTCTTTCAAAATTTTAAAGCAATAATCCGTTGTGTTTTGGAAATGGTTTTGGTTTTTCTCTGATAGTCCAGCCAGCAGCAAACCGTACTGGAAGGACTATTTTCATGACAAGAAAATGTATTGATTTTGAAGAACTGTTCATCCTGGAAGACTTTTGTATAACTCATAGATCGTAAGATATAGATAATAGAGATAATAGACCCGACCATCTGCTTTGAACTGAATAAAGACCAACCTCAACAAGTTCATCTGGAAAAACAGAAAATATATGAGCCCACCATACCATATTTTAAAGAAAAATACACTCTAATAAAAATAACAATAGTAGGCCTATTTTTTGGATCTCGAGGAACAACTACAAATATGTTTGTGAAATGGAGGGCAAAATATAAAATTAACAGAAGTGTGGAACAAGCAATCACGGAAAACATCATAAAACATTCCATAGCCATTTTCCGAAATCATTTATATGCTTTGAATACAACGTAAAATGTATTTTGTTTATAAATTGCTTTATTTTTGTAGTTTTTTTTTACTTTCTCTACACGTACTCTGTACATAGTGTATAGAGAAGATATTGCAATCCACCAAAAATTTCGATACCCAGATTTCACCGGAAATATATGTTTTAGGGTACCCTGTATCAAAAAAAAATATTTTCAGAAAAAGGTCCGTGTTTGTGTCCGTGTGTCTGTGAACACGATAACTCAAAAACGAAAAGTCAGTAAAATACTAAACTTTGTATTTAAGTTTAGTATCTTCCAGGGATGCGACACGAAGATTTTGAGAAAAATTCCCCCACCCTAAACTACCCTTTACATGAAACTTTTTTCGAAAATTTTCATTTTCTAAAAAATTGTTCTAACGATTTTGATTAAAATACCGTATATTAAAGATATTTACCTGACAAATAAAATGTATATTTTGATTTTTTTTGGGAATAGCCTCTGAAGATTACTTTATTCGGGGACAATTTTACGGAATTTTGCATAACTGCTAAACCGTAAGAGATGGACAAAAACTTACCACGCAACAATTGTAGAGCACTTTAAAACACACAATTTATGTTATATACATTTTTTTCATGGAGTTGATTGTTTTTGAGATATTCCTTGTTTTTGGTTTCAGGTATAAAAAACTTATACTTTTCTGATACAGGACTTTCTGAACTCGTGTCCATACAAACAAAGGAATTTAACGCCCTTTAACCTGGTTTGGTCATATCGGACGATGAATGCAATTGATGATATGATGCTCTAATGATCTCGGGGTCCAGGGAGCTTAAAGTTACTCGACATTCGTCTTCTCAGGATAAGGGAAAACCCCGAAAAAAACCTTACCCGAGTAACTCACCCTAAGCGAGATTCGAACTCACGACCTTTCGAACGTGAGGCAGACATGCTATCACCGCGCTACCCAATAACTTTTATTGTTGCACAACTATTATAATTTGTTACAATTTGTTCTCATAGCTTAATTTTATATAACTTTTATAACGTATGGTAAAATATTCTTTGTAATACTCACTAATAACATTTTTTGTTAAAAACTTCTACAGATATATTGTCCTGTGTTGCTTGGCAAACTCATTTATGAGTCAGACTAATAAATAAATAAAATTTGGGTGTCGGATAATTTTTTTTTTTTTTTTTTTTTTTTTTTTGAGGTAACGATTTTCGAGATACACCATGTTGTTGGTCTCAAGATTAGAATACTTAAACTTTTCTCAAATGGGAGCTTGTATTTTCACTTTCTTTTATTTTACTTCTGGCTATGCAAAGAGAATCGTATTTCAATAACATAGCAACCAACTTTTAAAAGATTTGACTCGTTTCCCTTTTACTTATAAGTAATAAGCCAATGCATGCTGATGTTTGTCTTGTTTATTATGAAGTAGCTAGAAGAATATTCTTTTATAGGAATAATTGCAAGAACAGGTAGAGAAACTGTCAGTATAACATAAAAAAGTGTATTTTCTCTACTTGTAAGTTTGTGTGTTACGGAACCTTTAGTTTTAATTCCTATGCAAAGTAATTTTTCTTTACGCCCAGCTTTCATTGTGAATGATAGCGGTTACACGTTAGAATTATACTTTACAGGTTGCCCTGAGGCGGCAGCAGGCGCAGGAAGAGAGCGAAGCACGAGAGTTGGGGATGCTGTATAACGCGGGAGCTGCAGGAGGCCCACCTCCACCACCGCCGCCCCCAGTAGTGCCGCCCCCGGTAGTATCCGCCGTGACGCCAGGTCAGGAGCTAAGTCTGGCCCTTCTTCAGCAACAGCAGAGGGTCCGCGAACAACCGGCGTTTCCTGGATCAGCTGCGGTTCCAGAACCGGCTGTCACGACGGCTGAGAACCACAGTCCGCCCCCTCCGTCTGCTACCGCCCCCAGTAAGTACGCTCTCTTAATCCTTATTCTCTAGTGTTCTTCGTTAGTCTCCCTGAAGAGGTTTCTTCCACGTTTTCCTCATTCCTCATAAGAGTTAAAATCGCGGAGGTACCCTAAATTTAGGCCTGAACGTGTCCTTCCCAAATTTCCTTTCCAAATTATTTAATTTCTTGTATAATTAGAATTCACCACGTATGGTTCAATATGAAGTAAAAGTGGGCATTAATACATCAATAATAATAATAGTGAATATGATAAGAATAATATTAATGCATAGTGATACTTTAAAAATAATTGCAAACGAAAATAGTCTAGAATGTCAAGTGGAACAAACAGTAGATATAGTTTAGGTTACTCAACCCACCATAATTTTCACAAAACAAAGACCAAAAATCAAGCAGACAAAGTTTCATTTTCAATAAAGTGATAACAACAGCTAATTGCGGAGAACGATGGATTTTTTAAGACGCGAAGTAAAGCCGTTGGTCCGTGTAATTATTATTTGCACGTAAAGAACACCATATCTTGAAAGAAAGGTCCCATATTTCGCGTCCGAAAGTCGTGATTTCGTCCTACAGTGCCATCTAGGGGCATTGAGTTGGTTCCTCACCATCATGTGCACATAGTGGCAAACTCGCGAACTAGATATTCCCTGATCAACAAAACATTGTGGACTGCCTCCGTGGTCGAGTGGCCCGGAGGTCCCGGGTTCGATTCCCGGCTGGGGCGGGGAAGTTTTCTTTAAGCAGAATTATTCCCTATCCCCCACAGAGTCTGGAAGTATGTATGTGAGAGTAAATGTGTGTGTTTGAGGGAAATAAAACAATTTCAACCCAACGTAAAGAACCTACAGACAACGAGTTATTTCTAATTCAAAGCCCCCCCGATATGACCGTAGATGTTAACTGAATCAATTAAAAAAAAAACATTGTGGGCGTGGTCCATATTCGCCGGCATGGCGTGATGGAACTCGAACTTGGAACTCTAAGCTGAAAGTTGTAAAGGTACAATCCGCTAGTATGGTATTTGTGGGCTATGGTAAAAATGAACATATTACCACAAAATCTTACTCCAAGTGGCACTCGTGTGTTCTGGTAAGCCTTCGTGCGTTATAAAAATTGCAGAAAATTTTCCAAGCATACGCTGGGCAGTGTCGCATTATCAGCGTAAACGGTGAAGGAATCGTGCTCATTGAGAGGCTTGTATTAAAGTGTAGAACAGTACAAACACACGGAGAAAATTAATATGCTTTTCACTTCAATTACAGAGTCATTAATTTTAGAGAATAAAGACACCGTTTAGATTCACAAGTAATTAAAAATTATATTTCACCTATCAATATCCGCTAATAGCTAGTTTTGTATTGTGTAATACAAAATACTGTTCTTATTTAATATTACATTCTGGACCCACTGTACGGTCAAATAAAACCATTAAGATGCCGTAGCAAAAAAACAAACAAAAAAAATCTGATGAGTTTCATTAGCATGTCTTTCTCTATATCTCTGTAAATCATTATTATTAATAAGCTTATCTTTTATTTATTTCATGCTAATCGAGAAAAATTAGCAGAAATAATCTTATTTCTTGCTTTATTGTAAGTAGAAGCGAAATAAGGGAGTACCATAGGTTAAAGTGAAAGCCAAAAGCTGGTTGCTATGTGACTGATGTTCCTTTGTTTGTATAGACAGGAGTTGACAAATTCCTGTATGAGAAAAGTATGTTTTTCAAAGCTGAAACCAAGAAAAGGAATATCTCAAAAAGCACCAACTCCACGAAAAAAATGTATATAGCATAAATTGTGTGTTTTAACGTGCTCTACATTTTTGTGTGGTAAGTTTTTGCCTATCTCTTGCGGTTTAGCAGTTATTTAAAATTCAGTAAAATTCATCCAGAATAAACTACTCTTCAGAGGCTATTCCCAGAAAATTCAAAATATACATTTTATTTGGTAGGTAAATATGTTTAATATACGATATTTTAAACAAAATAGTTAGAGCCATTTTTGAGAAAATCAAAATTTTCAAAATTTTTTCCATGTAAAGGGTAGTTTAGGGTAAGGGGTTTTTCTCAAAATCTTCGTGTCGCATCCCTGGAAGATACTAAACCTAAATACCAAGTTTGGTATTTTACCGACTTTTCGTTTTTGAGTTATCGTGTTCACAGACACACGGACACACACACACACACACACACACACACACACACGGACCTTTTTGTGAAAATGCTTTTTTTTAGATATAAGGGACCCTAAAACATATATTTCCGGTGAAATCTCGGTATCGAATTTTTGGGTGGAGTGCAATACCTTCTCTATACACAGTGCGTGTAGAGAAAGTAAAAAATCAGGTTAAGGTACTGCATTCGTTAAGTTTGGAAAGTCCATAGTGTGTAAGGTTTCTTACTGGAATGTACACCAGTCATCACACACAATAATGTTGATAATTTTGCCATGTATCAAAATTCTAGTTTGCATGGTTATTTCTCTATTTAATACATTTTACATAGAGAAGCTATTGAACTCCACCCAAAACTTTGACATTGAGATTTCATCGGAAATGTGTGTATGAGTGTGTGTCTGTGTACACGATAACTAAAAAATAAAAAGTCGGTAAAATACCAAACTTTGTATTTAAGTATATTCCAAGGATGCGAAGATTTTGAGGACCCCCCCGTCCAAAACTACACTTTACATCGAAAAAAAAAAATTCGAAATTTATTTTCTCAAAAATGGCTCCGACGATTTTTATTAAAATACCTATACAAAATATATTTACATGATACATAAAATATATATTTTGAATTTTCAGTTTTAATCTCTGAAGACCTCTTCATTTTGAATGACTTTTGCATAACTGGTAAGCCGTAACAGTTAGATAAAATATAAATCTCGTTAAAAATCACAATTTATGTCATATACATTTTTTCGTAGAATTGGCCATTTCCGAGACATCCCTTATTATTGGTTTCGGTTTTAATATATTTAAACTTCTCTCATATGGGAAGTCTCCTAGTTATGCAAAGAAATGGATTCCAATGACAAAGCAACCAGCTTTTAAAAGAATGAACTATCGCTTTAACTTAGTGTACTCCCTTATTTCCCTTCTACTTACAAAAGAGCAAGTAATAAGACATTCTGGTAATTTTTATCTCGATTAGCATGAAGTAGAAGAAGCTTTTCAACAATAATTTATTAGAGATATGCAGAGAAAGTCATGTGAATGAAAGATATACGTTTCTTTTTAGCTTCTTAATTCATTGTTCTAATTAAAATGAGCCATGCATGCATTTTTAAAATTATTCACATTAAAAATACTGTATGCACTATCTTAAAAGCATTGCAAATAATGTTTTAATAAAATAAATGCGAGGTCGTTATTCGTTTTTCTTTAAGGCCGTGCAGAGAGAATAGAGTTTCAATATTATCACCTAGTTGTTAAAAGATAAGGCATTTTTGTTAATGCTGACCTCGATTGACATGAAGCATATAAAGGAATAAGCTTTTGTAAGCATAACTTGTTGCTATAGATAGAGAAACTCATGTGAATGTTAGTGTCAGATTTTTACCAGCCCCGCTGTAGGCAAAATTAATGTGCCTTTGGAGTGCCGAGCTTGCTCTTCCACCCTCGAGGCAACCAACCCTTCTCAGAGTTCATTTCGTTCCCTCTCTCTATGGTTATGGTGTAGCATTTTTGGAATATTGGAGGAGGCGCGGTTTTGACACCGTTTACCGACCTTATTTGTTCTCAGGGTCCGATGTGTTCCATTCACATGATGTCCTCTAGCTATTCGATCCACAAACTTTTATTCAAAACATTAATCTGTTATCTACATAATGCCAATCAAGATAAACATAAGCAGAATTAAGTCTCATTACTAGCTTCCTTGTAAGAAAGGAAATAAGAAAATGCACAGGCTAAAGCGATAGTCCTCTAAAAGCCGGTCGGTATGTGAACGGAATTGAAATCGCAATCTCTTTGCTTTACAGGAATAAACAACCGAGAAACGAGAAGGAACATGTCTTCCCTTTGAGAAATGTTAAAGTGCCTAAAAGTGAAAGCAATAATCCGGAATATCTAGAGAACGGTTAATTCTACAGAAAAAAAGTATATGACATGTTTTGTGTGTTTTAATGAAATCTACATTATTTGTGTAGTAAGTTTTTGTACATCTCTTACGGTGTGCCATGTAGAATGAAGTGGTCTTCAGAGGCTATTACCGGAAAATTCAAGATAGACATATCTTATACATAAGGTATTTTAATCAAAACCATTAGAGCCATTTTTGAGAAATTCAAACTTTTCGAACATAATTTTAATGGAAAGGGTTGTTTTGGGGGGGGGGGATCTTGAAAGTCTTTGTGTCGCATTCTCTGAAGATGCCAAACTTAAATAACAAGTTAGGTATTTAACGGTCTTTTCGTTGTTTTTTTTTTTTTTTTTTTTTTTTTTGATTCAGAAGGACTTAAAACATGTATTTCAGTTGAAATTTCGGTATAGAATTTTTGGGTACATTACAGTATCTACCTTCTCTATACACTGTGTACATAGTAGGTGTAGAGAAAATAAAATTTGACTTGCTACATGACTAACGATTTCGATTAAAATACCTTATTACTTTCTTTTTACGCACTATGTACATAGTGTATAGAGAAGGTATTGCACTCCACCAAAAAATTCAATACCGAGATTTCACCGGAAATATATGTTTTAGGGTCCCCTTTATCTAAAAAAAGCATTTTCGGAAAAAGGTCCGCGCGCGCGTGTGTGTGTGTCCGTGTGTCTGTGAACACGATAACTCAAAAACGAAAAGTCGGTAACATATCTAACTTGGTATTTAAGTTTAGTATCTTCCAGGGATGTGGCACGAAGCTTTTGAGAAAAATCCCCCCACCTCCAACTACCCTTTACATGGAGCTTTTTTTGAAAATTTTGATTTTCTCAAAAATGGCTCTAACGATTTTGATTAAAATTTCGTATATTAAAGATATTTACATGCCAAATAAAATGTATATTTTGAATTTTCTGGGAATAGTCTCTGAAGACTACTTTATTCTGGAAGAATTTTATGGATTTTTGCATAACTGCTAAACCGTAAGAGATGGAGAAAAACTTACAACACAAAAAAAAAAACACACACTGTAAAATGCACAATTTATCTTATATACTTTTCTCATACAGGAATGCTGTCCATACAAACAAAGGAAATTCAGTCACATAGCAACCAGCTTTTGATTATTAGTTTAGCCTATAGTACTCCCTTATTTCCCGTCTGCTAACATTGAAGTAAGTAATAAGACTGTGCTAATTTTTTTTCTCGATTAGCATGAAGTAAATAGAAGTATAAACTTTTTAACAATAATAATTTGTTGCAGAAAAGTAGAGAAAGCCATGTGAATGGAACACATCAGGTTTTCTTAAGATACTTTTACGACAAACGAAATGTATATCTTGAATTTTCTGGGAATAGTCTCTAAAGACCTCATTCTGGATGACTTTCGTATAACTGGCAAACCGTAAGAGATATATAAAAACTTCACTAAAAATAGATTTCATTAAAACAGAAAATTTATGGCATATACATTTTTTTTTGTAGAGTTAACAGTTTTCGAGATATTTCGGATTATTGGTTTCAATTTTAGCCATTTAAATTTTCTCAAACGGGAAGACATATTTCTTCTCGTTTGTTTATTAATGGCAAGCAAAGAGACTAGAATTTCAATTGTTTCACATAGCGACCGGATTTTAATGGTTTTTAAAGTGCATTTTCTTATTTCTCTTCTACTTAACAGGAAAGCTAGTAATAAGACTAATTCTGCTAAAGTTTATCTTGAGTGGTACGTGTATATAAAAGAATAAATTTTTGAATAAAAGATTTGTTTGCCGAACAGTTAGAGGACATCATGTGAATGGAACATTTTAAATTGTTTTCCCCTCTACTTACAAGGAACCAAGAAATAAGCACAATGTATATCTCGGTTAGCATGATGTAGATAGAAGAATAAGCTTTTTAACAATAATTTGTTACGGAGACGTAGAGAAAGTCATGTGAATGGAACACATCAGAGCTTGTTTAAAATGGATTTGTTTTGATTAGAGGCTAGAGTGTAATTTCATTGAGTAGAAAAAGAAAATTCGCAGTGTCCTTCGTTTTACTGCGGTATATAACATCTGTGTACTGTACAAAGAGAACATATTTTACAGGGGATGGACATTTTTGTTAGGGAACATGCTGTGGAAGGGTGCCCGACCCAGCGAAACAAAAGGAAGCAGGCTAAATGCAATAAAAATTGAATGCCGATTTTTAATTTAAAATCCGCGTTTCATATTACTCTCATGGGCTTCTTTTGTCCTGGCGGGATTCACATCATTCGTATTGTTCATTATGTTTCTAATATTGCGACTAACAGCTTGAATTTTAAAAGGCTTTCTTGGGGCGGAGGTTCTAGACAACGTTTTGAAGAAGAATTCAACATGAATTCCGGATGATATTAGAGAGTAAGTGCTATAATCTCATTGTATCGCGGTTAATTACGACACTTGCCCTCAATGCACTTGCGCCAATGCATCACTTTACCTGCTCACTCACAACTTGAACAGAAAAATATGTGTTCTATCCATATAACTTTCTCTATCTATTCTACAAACAAAATATTCTTACAAAAGATTATTCTTTTATCCACATCATGCTAATCGGGATCAACATTAGCAGAATTGGTCTTATTACTTGCTTTATCTTAAACGAAAAAAAAAACAACAACAACAAGGGAATACACTAGGCTAAAGATATTGTCAAATCTCTTAAAAGCTGTGAAACAATTGAGATTCGGTTCGCTTTACATATTCCCGTTTGAGAAAAGTTAAGCAGTTTAAAATTGAAACAATAAGGAATATCTTGAAAACGGTCAACTCTACAAGAAAAATGCACTGACATAAATTATGTATTTTAATGAGACCTATATTTTTGTGTAATAAGTTTATGCCTAACTCTTACGGTTTAACCGTTATGAAAAATTCTGCAAAACTCATCAGCATTAAAGAGCTCTTCAGATGCTATTCCCAGAAAATTAAAAATATATCTACATTTTATTTGCGATGTAAATATCTTTAACATATACTACTTTAATCAAAATCATTAGAGCCACTTTTGAGAAAAACAAAAATTTCCAAAACTTTTCCAGGTAAAGAGTAGTTCGTGATGGGGGCAATTTCGTGTCGCATCATTGGAAGATACTAAGCATAACTACAAAGTTTGGTATTTAACGGTATTTTTGTTTTTGAGCTATGCTGTCACATGGACCTTTCTCTAAAAATGCTTTTCTCGGACTCAGAGGACCTCAAAACATATATTTCCGGTGAAATCTCGATATAGAATCTTTGGGTGTATCACATACGTGCTAGAGAAAGTAAAATATCGGACATTCCCTTACTATAGATAGCATTTTACTTTCCCTACTTCCTAGAGCATAGAGTGAAAATGGTCATCTAAAGTTATATTTTTCCCCCATTTGTTGTAGATTACGTTTTAAAATTATATGCATAATACTTAAATTGCGATTAGCAATAATCTTAGAATTTTCTGCTTACTCATTTTTATTTTCTCTAACACATATGTACAATGCACATACTTTTTAGAGAAGGTAGATCTGCATTCCACCCAAAAATCCGAAAATTTTAATTTTCTCAAAAATGGCTTTAATGGCTTTTATTAAAATACCGCATATTAAGGATATTTACATGACAAATAAAATTGATATCTTGAATTTTTTAGGAATAGCTTCTGAAGAAGTCATCATTCTGAACGACTTTTGTATTACTGGTAAACCATATAAGATAGATAGAAGCGTACTACAGAAAAAATGTAGATCTTGTTAAAACACACAATTAATTCATGTAGTAACATTTTTTCGTAGGGTTGACCATTTAGGAGATATTGCTTGTTAATAGTTTGTTTTAAAACAAGAACTTAAACTTTTCTCATACGTACACTTATCAGCTTTTAAAAGATTTGACTATCGTTTTACCTTAGTGTACTTATTTCCCTTCTGCTTTCAAGAGAACAAGAAATGACACATTTTTGTAATGTTTCTCTTAATTAGGATGAATTAGATAGAAGAATAAGCTTTGTAGCAATTATTTGTTACAGAGATGTATAGAAAGTCATGTGAAGGGAACACATTAGATTTTTTGGATTCAGGAAGCCTTAAATATGTATTTTCGATAACATTTCGACATCGCGTTTTAGGTGGAATAGAGTACCACGTTTTCATGGGGAATTGAAATTGAATTGATTTGAGTACACTTACCGTATTGAAAACTGATATTGAATCTTGGATCTGATCCGCTTAAAAGTTGGATCGGAATGAAATAAGTTGTTTCTCTTCTAGATACTGTAAAGGAATTCTTCTTCTGCTATGATCGTTGCATATATTAATGTTTTTTGTTTTTTGCTCTGTGGTAGATTATAACAGAACCGTTTTTATGGTTTCTACAGTTTGCAATGTATTCTCAATTATAACTATTTAACCTCAAAACCTGCTTGTAATACACAGGTAACAAATATATGTTTTACAGGTTTGCCAACGTAATTTCAAGTTGACCAACATAAATGAATGAATAAAATTAATCTCAAAGCTTGAATATTCAAAATGATTTCATCGATTTCAATCCCCCAAGGAAACGTGATAATTATATGATATACCTTCTGGTAGAAAAAGTAATTTTGTGCGTTGAAAGTCGAAGGCCACACAGTCGAAAACTGTATCGATTTAAACTTCGCTAATATTTAAATATTTCAACACTTCATGGCTTACCTATGACTCTTTTTGATGTCACAAATCCTTTCTGCTTCTATTTTGAGTGATATAGCGATGACGCAGAGCTAGTTTTCACATGTATATTCGTTTGTTTGTGTGATGTTCATTTGTTTGTTTATTGGGATCTAGCAGGGCGGTTTTCACTGAACAGTTGACTGTCTTTTCTTTCGGCTGGCAGAGAGCACTTCGCTCTGCAGATCCCACGACTCCTGTTCTCTGCATAGCAATGAGCTGTTTACTTTTAGGTTGGCTGTGAAACCGTCAATGACAACAGTACTAAGTTTTCAACAAGTTTAACCTTCTGTCCGTGTGCTTGAGTTGTGGCTTTTTTATTTTGTTCTGCGAGATATTTTCCATTAAGAACTCCTTAAAACAAACTAAAACATCTATTCAGGATTGTAACCTGTCGTGTTTGATCCATTACTCTGCGTTTTGCCATATGGTGCGACATGGTTTGGTAACCACTCAAAGCAGAAAGACAAACACAGCTACCAACCTCTGCCAATTTCTTACGCAGGGACGGGTAACTGTTAAACTTACCACAAAATGGCGACTCATTATTGCTCTTAACATTATTTCCTGCTTTCTACTGAAACAGGAAAAGTACTTTAGGAACTACAAGTACTAAGGAAAGCATTTAATAACACATTCTAGGGAAGAGTTTGAATAAACTTACTTGTGAATAAACACGAATTATACAGATATTATAGCTTAAAAAAACTGATGTGTTTCATTCACATGACTTTCTCTATACCCCTGCAACAAATTATTCTTCAAAAGCTTATACTTCTATTTACTTTATGCTAATCAGAAAAAATGAGCAGAAATAGTCTTATTACTTGCTTCCTTGTAAGTAGAAGCGAAATAGGGACTACCATAGATTAAAATGATAGTCAAAAGCTGGTTGCTATGTCAATGAAGTTCCTTTGTTTATATGGGTAGGAGTTGACAAGTTCCTGTATGAGAAAAGTATAAGTTTTTCAGAGCAGAAACCAAAAATAAGGAATGTCTCAAAAACGACGAACTCACGAAAAAAATGTATATGACATAATTTGTGTGTTTTAACGTGCTCTACATTTTTTTGTGTAGTAAGTTTAGTCCATCTTTTACGGTTTAGCAGTTATTCAAAATTCAGTAAAATTCATCCAGAATAAACTACTCTTCAAAGGCTATACCCAGAAAATTCAAGATATACGTTTTATTTGTGAGGTAAATGTCTTTGATATACGAAATTTTAATCAAAATCGTTAGAACCATTTGTGAGAAAATCAAAATTTTCGAAAAAAGTTCCATGTAAAGGGTAGTTTGGGGTGGGGGGATTTTTCTCAAAATCTTCGTGTCGTATCCCTGGAACATGCTAAACTTGAATACCAAGTTTGGTATTTTACCGACTTTTCGTTTTTGAGTTATCGTGTTCACAGACACACGGACACACACACACACAGACATTTTTGGGTGGAGTGCAATACCTTCTCTATACACTATGTACATAGTGCATATAGAGAAAATAAAAATTACTCTTTTATCTACATCATGCTAACCGAGATAAGCATTAGAAGAAATGGTCCTATTACTTGCTTCATTGTAAGTAGAAAGAAAATAAGGAGATACACTAGGCTAAAGAGATAGTCAAATCTTTTATAAGCTATCGCTATGTGAAACAATTGAAATTCTGTTTTCTTTTCGATTCCCGGGAGTACAACAAAGGAGATGAATGAAAGTTGACTTCCCGTATGAGAAAAAATTAAGCAATTCAAAATCGAAACCAAATAATAAGGAATACCTACCTATATAGGAAACGGCTAATTCTACAAACAAATTATGTGATACAATTTATGTGTTTTAACGAGATGTACATTTTTTGTGTAGTAAGTTGTCTGCTGCTCACGGTTTACGAATTATCCAAAAGCCATCCAGAATAAAGAGGTCTTTAGAGGCTCCAGAAACCTCAAGATACATTTGGTTTGCCAAGAAAATGTCTTAGCCATATTGTTAGAGCCATTTTTGAGAAAATACATTTTTTCGATTAAAGGTTCCGTGCAAAGGGTATTTGGGGGTGGAGGATTTTCTTGAAAATCCTTTAGAAGATACTGAACTTAAATGCCAAGTTTGGTACTTAACCGACTATTCGTTTTTGAGCTATGCTACCCAAGGCACACACACGAATATTTTTCTAAAAATGCCTCTTTTTCGGATTCATGGATTCTCAAAACACATATTTTTCAGGTGAAAACTTGGTGTCGAATTTTTGGGTGGAATACAATAGGTAATTTCCCTATCTACTATGCACATTGTGCTAGATAAAGTAAGTAGTGTTCTTGTTCATGTAACCACAAAATCAAATTGAGATTACCAGAAAAAATTAGAGTAACTTGGGAAATTTAATATCCTGATTGCATCTTCCTGGAGTAACGGTGCGGAAAACGAAGATCCATAGTGAAATCCCGTCTACGGCTTCGAATTTCCCAGTGTAACTCTTTCCAACAAGTGGTTAAAACATTTATTTTCTCTACACGTACTATGCACATAGTGAATTGAGGAGGTATTGTATTCCACTCAAAAATTCGATACCGAGATTTCACCGGAAATTTATGTTTTGAGATCCTCTGAATCGAAAATAAATTTTTTTAAAAAAAAATTCGTGTGCGTATTAAATACCAAACAAGTTATTTACGTTTGATGTTTTCTAAGGATATGACACGAAGATTTTCAGGAACATCTCTCCACCCCAAACTACCCTTTACATGGAAAAATGTTTGAAAATTTTGTTTTACTCCAAAATGGCTCTTGACGATTCTGATTAAAATTCAGGATGATTTTTGTGTAACTGTAAGATACATACAAAATCTTATAGGAACTAATATTTTTTGTAAAGTTAAGGTTTCCGAGATATTCCTTATTATTGGTTTCAATTTTAAACTGCTTGAGCTTTTCTCAAACGGAAATACATCTTTCGTTGCATACCTTTTTTGCTTTACTCATAGCCACGTAAAGAGAATTGAATTTCAATTGTTTCACATAGCGATAACTTTTAAAATATTTGACTATCACTTTAGGCTAATGTATTCCTTTATTTCCCTTCTACATAAAGGAAGTAAGTAATAAGACATTTCTGGTAATATTTATCTCGATTAGCATGATATAGTAAAATATTTTTAAGAATAATTTGCTTGCAGAACAGGTAGAGAAATGATGTGAATGGAACACATATTACTTTCTCTACATGTACTATGCGCAAAGTGTATAGAGAAGGTATTGTATTACACCCAAAATTCGATAACAAAAAAATATATGTTTTGGGGTCTCCTGAGTCCGAAAAAGGCATTTTAAGAAAAAGGTCCGAGTGTGTGTCTGGGGACAACATAGCTCAAAAACGAAAAGACCGATAAATATCAAACTTGGTAAGCAGGTTTGGCGACACGAAGATTTTCAAGAAAATCCCACCACCACAAACTACACTTTACATGGAAAAGTTTAAAAAAAATTTCATTTTCTGAAAAATGGTCCAACGATTTTGATTAAATTCCCGTATATTAAAGATATTTACTTCTCAAGTAAAATTTATATCTTGAATTTTTTGAGAATAGCATCTGAAGACCTTTTTGTTCTGGACGAATTTTGCCGAATTTTACTTAACTGCTAAACCGTAAGAGGTACACAAAAACTTACTGCACAAATACTGTAGATATCGTCAAAACACACAATTTATGTCCTTTACGTTTTTGTTGTGAAGGTAACCGTTTCCGAGATATTCCTTGTTATTGGTTTCAATTGTAAAGTAAGAATCCGTCTTTTGTTCCACTCCTGACCAAGCAAAGAAGCCAATTTCAATGACAATCGTATAACGACAGTTTTTAAAACATTTGACTATCACACTCCTGGCCAAGCAAAGAAGCCAATTTCAATGACAATCGCATAACGACAGTTTTTAAAACATTTGACTACCACTTTAACATCGCAGATTCCTTCTTCTTATAAGGAGCTAAGTAATAATAACATTCTGCTAATGTTTATCTCGATTAGCATGGTGTTGAAAGAAGAATATTCTTTTGAAAGGTTCTATATAGCACCTAAAATCAATGAAAATCGCTTTCTGCAAGGGTACAAGACGACTATGGACACCCCTGGGGATATGCAACAGCACACATACGTGCCTCCGGCATCACCCGCATCTAAAACAGTCGAATTCGAAGGAAAAAAATTGCCAGATGACAAGTTTTTTCAATTTTCTTTCTGTCCTCCTTCTGTTCTTGTACTAAGCTCTCGAGAAAAAGAAAACGGTTTCCCATCCAATTTCCTTTTTGAGCATTTTTTCCCCCCTTCCGTCTCTCGCTCACTCTCTATTTCATATTCCTCTTTCGTTGCTTCGCGTGCCGCTGCTTCAGAATGAAGAACCCACAAATGTACTGCAACAACACGCCTAAGCTTGTATATATGTGTGTACATAAAGCCAACCTTATAAGGTTAAAAAGACCGAGGAGGAAATTGTAAATCCTAACCTCTGTGCGCGTCATGTTACTTTGACTTTTAAAAGCATAATTCTCTCTCATTAAATTTCCACCTTCACTTCTGAGAGAATTTTTAATGCAAGGCTTTCGAAATGTATTTCTTTGGGCGCGGTTTCAAATATCACTTCTGAGTGTAATTTACTGCTACATGTTTTGGAAACTTCTAGAGTACAAAACTCTGCGAATATAATTGTAAAAATTTGCAATTATGCTTGGGAAACCTTGCTTCGCTGAAATTCTAATTTGCACTTCCCGGACTATTGTTTTAGATGCGATGATTTTATGACAAAATTATAAAAATAAAACAGAGCTGGAAAGAAAACTAAATATTTTCTCTGGAACATCTGCTAACATTTTCTTATAATTACGAGGGCAATCCAGAAAGTAATAGATGATTTGGCATAACTAAATAATAACAAAAGAGCCCGTCTAGTTTGTGTGATGGTAGCATATCTGCCTCACATTCAACAGGTCTTGAGTTCGAATCTCGCTTAAGGTGAGTTACCCGGATAAGTTTTTTTTTTTTTTTTTTCCTTATCTTAGAAAACTAGATCATTTCACCAACTTCATCCATCGTCCGACAAGACAACCAGGTTAAAGGACGTTAAAGTAAAAAAAAAATATCAACACAAAACTTTATAAATAAAGTTACAACGCCTTCCTCTATTTCTCAACATAATCGCCATTGCTATCAAGGTATTTATTGACACATGGTACCGGTTGTTTTACCCTTCTACTGCCAAAGATCTGAGCCAAGATAACTGCCACTTTGAGGTTGGGAAATTTGTTCACCCAAAAAGTCATGTATGGTGGCCAAAATGAAACACCAGTTTTTCTGAATTCTTTTATCAATATTTACTTTCTACTCCTTCATAACGATTGATGAACTTCCACTCCGGCCTTTATCGTGCATATTGGTTCTTCCTTAATTACCTACTCTAAATTATGCGCTAGGCATTTCCTAACTGAAGACTCGTTCATTGCATGTTCACCATACACTTGCGCTATAACATTCGATTGACCGAACATTTTGTGCATTCAAACAAAAAAACAAACAAACGAATAAGTCCTTTGGTGGTAGAAGAGTATAACATCGGTACCACGTGACAATAAATGTCTTGACAGAACGGAGGTTACGCTGACAAATAGTAAGATACTGTAACTCTGTAAATAAGTTTTGTGTTCATATCATTCGTTATTATTTAGTTATGCCAAATTGTCTGTCACATTTGAAGGATTAGATATCAAATCGTTTACAACAATCTCATATCAAACGACTTTCTCTACTCCTTATTGTTTATTTTCATTGTAAGTTTAAATATCTATGTCTTATAATGTAGAGAGAGAAATTAAATTAAGATTAAATTGCGTTTTATTCATCGAACGCTCTTCAACTGTTGCGCTTCTTAGAGTACTATTCTATATTGGGCGTGAAATATCGCTTTTAATTTTGATCAGAGGCTTCCCTATCAGACTTGAGGTTCCTTTACGCGCGTAAATCTATGACACGAGCCCAACGGCTTTACTTTCCTTCCGAAGGAAGTCATACTCAGGATTTTTTCGCCCGGAAAAATGATCGCCCTCCGCCGGGTTTGAACCCATGACTTTGACAACAATAGGCTAGCATGTTACCCCAAGACAACGGAGGACAACTTGCACAGAGAGAAATTTTGTTTTTAGAAAATTTTAAATGGTTATTCTCTTCTGTGTCCCACTAAAGGTTTGACTAAAATAGTATTCACTAATATTGTAACATACCCTTGCCAATGCGCATCGTTAGGAGTTAGTAGGTTCAGGATAGAGCTATCTCGTTCACACAAAGAGGGTAAAGGAGAAGGTGCAGGAGGGTGTTTATTCTGGATTAGACCAGGGGAGCTATAAATAAGTACTCCACCTCAGAGGGCAGCACAGTGGAGCAGGGAAGGAGACGCCATCAACCCACATGATTAAGTCGAGCAAAGGAACTGAGGATGCCACGAGGTGCGATTTTCAATTACTTTTTCTAGCACGTTTGTACAATGATCGTAGTAGATAGAGATATGTATTGTATTTCAAGCAAATATGCGATGCTGAGATTTCACCTGAAATACACGTTTTGAGGACCTCTGAATATATATATTTTTTACTTTCTCTATATGTACTATGTACATAGAGTACTATAGAGAAGGTATTGCACTAAACCCAAAAATTCGATACCGAAATTTCACCGGAAATATATGTTTTAGGGTCACCTGCATCGAAAAAAAGCATTTTCAGAAAAAGTGTGTGTCCGTGTGTCTGTGAACACGATAACTCAAAAACGAAAAGTGGGTAAAATACCAAACTGGGTATTTAAGTTTTGCATCTTCCAGGGATGCGACACGAAGATTTTAAGAAAAATCCCCCCACCCCAAATTACCCTTTACATAGAACATTTTTCGAAAATTTTGATTTTCTCAAAAATGGATCTAACGATTTTGATTAAAATTTCGTATATTAAAGATATTTACCTGACAAATAAAATGTATATCTTGAATTTTCTGGGAATAACCTCTGAAGACTACTTTATTCTGGGTGAATTTTCAGGAATTTTGCATAACTGCTAAACCGTAAGAGATGGACAAAAACTTACAATACAAAAAATGTAGAACACCTTAAAACACACAATTTATCTTATATAAATTTTTTTCGTGGAGTTGCTAGTTTTTTAGATACTCATACATACATTTCTCAAACAGGAATTTGTCAACTCCTGTCCACACAAACAAAGGAACTTTAGTCACATAGCAACCAGCTTTTGGCTTTTACTTTAACCTATAGTACTCCTTTATTTCGCTTCTACTTACAAGGAAGTAAGTAATAGGACTATTTCTGCTGATTGTTTCTCGATAAGTATGAAGTAAATAGAAGCATAAGCTTTTTAACAATAATTTGTTGCAGAGATATAGAGAAAGTCATGTGAATGGAACACATCAGATTTTTAGAAAAAGGTGAGTGTGTTCGTGTGTGTGTGTCTGTAGACCCCATAGCTCAAGAACGAAAAGTCGGTTACATACCAAACTTGGTATTTAAGTTTAGTATCTCTCATGGATGCAACAAAAATATTTTCAGAAGAATCCCCAACCAAATGGAACATTTTTCGAAATTTTCAGTTTTCTAAAAAATGGCTCTAACGCTTTTGATTAAAATGCACTAAACTAAATATATTTACATGAAAAATAAAATGTATATCCTAAATTTCTTAGGAATGTCCCCCTGAAGTTCTCTTAATTTTGAATGTCTTTTGCACAGCTTGTAAACCGTAAAAGAGAGACAAAAACTTACTACGCTAAAATGTAGATCTCGTTAAAACGCATAATTAATGTCATTTACATTTTTTGTAGAGCTAAATATTTCAGAGATATTCACTGTTACTGGTTTCAATTTTAAAATATTTACACTTTTCTCACCTCGTCCGTTTCATATCTCTTTTGTTTTACTCCTGGTAAAACATGTCAAGCGAATAGCGACAGATTTTAAAAGTGTTGACTGTCGCTGTAGCCTACTAGTATTCACTTGTTTCCTTTATTCTTATAAAGAACTAAACAATGAGATTTATTTATGGTAATTTTATCTGGATTAGCGTTATGTGGATAAAAGAATAATATTTTGTAAGAATATATTGTTTGCAGAACAGATAGAAATATTAGAAAATATTAGATTCATTTTTATTAACTATTAAACTGCTTTACTTGGACTTAAACCATTGTGTATATACAAAAGATGAGGCAAGTTTATGTTACGGAAAATAATAAACATTTTTCTAAAATCCGCAGGCTACTGATAACTTCTTGCATAGTCTGTGGCCTCCCAGAGGGTGCTCCTTGACCTTAAGTTAAGGCCTAGATACCACAGTAGCAATGGAAAGTAAGATATCTGACAATTAGTGACCTCATAAACCTATTTCCAGCTGTTGTACCTCCTGAAGTAAAACATATTTACATCAACACACTAATGGACAGAAAATATTTACATACTCCTGATGGCGTTTGCGGATATTAAAATTAGCTGAAGTGAAGAGACCCTCCACTGCTGCTTAACCTAACATTTATTGCATATTATCTCACTTTCAACAAGTCGCCAACCTCTTGAAATATCCATTGCAAATATTCGTCTTTCCATGCAGTGCTACTACCCATCTGTT
This sequence comes from Hymenopus coronatus, assembly GCA_030762935.1. Lineage (NCBI taxonomy): Eukaryota > Metazoa > Arthropoda > Insecta > Mantodea > Hymenopodidae > Hymenopus > Hymenopus coronatus. The sequence goes on from CM060891.1 coordinate 22,929,226, forward strand.
TGTTTGAAAATATTTACCTTTTGTGGTATACAGTTATGCATAATGGCTTTTGCAGGAAGAGTGACGCAAACAGGATGTCTGGAGCCATCTAGTTTTGGTAAAAACCTTACTATCGTAATGTAACATTCTATATTTGATCCGAAAAAGTAAAAGTAACGAGCATTTCAATTTTAAAGACTATTTTTTTGGCTATTTATAAAAATGTTATTTGGTTTTATTACTTTCTCTACTCCTACTGTGTACATAGCGTATAGAGAATGTATTGCACTCCACCCAAAAATGCGATACCGAGATTACACCAGAAATACATGTTTTGGATCCCCCAGAATCCAAAACAAAACCTTTTTAGAAAAAGGTCTGTGTGTCTGTGGACAGCATTGCTCAAAAGACCGTTGAATACAAACTTGGTATTTAAGTTTGGTATCTTCCAAGGATGCGGCACGAAGATTTTCAAGAAAATCCTCCAACCCCCAACTACCCTTTACATGGAACTTTTTTCGAAAATTTTGATTTTCTCAAAAATGGCTCTAACGATTTTGATTAAAATATTGTGTACTAAAGACATTTACCTGACAAATAATATGTATATCTTGAATTTTCTGGAAATAGCCTCTGAAGATTACTTTATTCTGGATGAATTTTGCATAGCTACTAAACCGTAAGAAATGGACAAAAAACTTACCACACAAAAAATGTAGAGCACATTAAAACACACAATTTATGCTATATAATTTTTTTTTCGAGGAGTTGAGCGTTTTTGAGATATTCCTTGTTTTTGGCTTCAGCTTTGAAAAACTTAACTTTTCTCATACAGGAATTTGTCAACTCATGTCCATGCAAACAAAGGAACTTCAATCACCTAGTAATCAGCGTTGGACTTCACTTTAACCTATGATAATCCCATATTTCGCTTCTACTTACAAAAAAGCAAGTAATAAGACTATTTCTGCTAATTTTTTCTCGATTAGCATGAAGTAAATAGAAGAATAAGCTTTTTAACATTAATTTGTTACACAGAAGTAGAGAAAGTTATGGGAATGGAACACATCATATTTTTAATACAGTATCTAGAGAGATTAAAATCAGCGTGTAGAATCGGTATCAAAAATTTGTTGGGTTGGGGTAAGAGGGGTTGTATTTTATTTTAAACGAGAAAAATAAACTTACGTTAACACGTGTTTATCTGTTATTGTTATAAATTTTATTGTTGTTGCACATCTTTTATAATCTTTGTTACAAATTGTTCTCATAACTTCATTTTTACTTTCTCTATACGAACTATATACATATTGTATAAAGAAGGTACTATATTCCATCCAAAAATTCGATAGTGAGAATTCAGCGGAAATATATGTTTTGGATTCAGGTGTGTGCGTGTGTGTGTGTGTGTGTGTGTGTGTGTGTGTGTGTGAGTCTGTGGACAGCATAGCTCAAAAACGAAAAGTCCGTTAAAAACCAAATTTGGTATTTAGGTTTGGTATCTTTCAAGGAAGCGGCACCAAGATTTCAAGAAAATTCCACCACCCCCAACTACCCTTTACATGGAAATTTTTTTCGAAAATTTTGATTTTCTCAAAAATTTCTCTAACGATTTTGATTAAAATACGGTATATTAAAGATATTTACCTGACATATAAAATGTATATCTTGAATTTTCTGGGAATAACCTCTGAAGACTACTTTATTCTGGATGAATTTTACGGAATTTTACATATCTACTAAACCGTAAGAGATTGGATAAAAACTTACTGCACAGAAAATGTAGAACACATTAAAACACACAAGTTATGTTATATGTATTTTTTTCGTGGAGGTGATCTTTTTTAAGGTATTCGTTGTTTTTGGTTTCAGCTTTGAAAAACATACTTTTCTCATACAGGAATTTGTCAACTCCTATCCATCCAATCAAAGGAACTTCAGTCGCATAGCAACCAGCTATTGACTATCTGTTTAACCTATGGTTTCCCTTATTTTGCTTCTACTTACAAGGTAGTAAGTAATAAAACTATTGCTGCTAATTTTTACTTGATTAGCACGAAGTAAATAGAAGCATAAGCTTTTTAACAATTTGCTACACAGATGTGGGGTCGTCTCCTTAGCGCGGTGGTAGCGCAGCTGCCTACCAAGCGGGAGACCTGGGTTCGATCCCCAGTACCGGCGTGGGGATTTTTCCCCCGCTGGGAGACCTGGACCGGGGTGCGCTCAGCCTCGTGAGGTCCCTGAGGGGCCAATTGAGGAGCTACTTGATGGAGAAGTAGCGGCTCCAGGTCGTGAGGACCGCATTAACCGGCCGGGAGGGGCTCGAGGCGCTGACCACGTCTCACCCTCCAATACTGCACCTCATCCATGACGTCTGTAGTGGACCGAGATGGGGGACGCAGCGGCCGGGCGGTAGGCCAAGGCTCCCCGTGAGCTGTCGTGCCATGGAGTTATGTTACACAGATATGGAGAAAGTCATGTGAATGGAACACATCAGATTTTTACTTTCTCTATACGTACTATGTACATGGTGTATAGAGAAGGTATTGTAATGCACCCAAAAATTCGATACCGAGATTTCACCGGAAATATATGTTTTGAGACCCTCTGAATCCAAAAAAAAAACATTTTTAGAAAAATGTCAGTGTGTGTCTGTATGTCTTTCTGTGTGTGTCTGTGGGCAGCATAGCTCAACAATCAAAAGACCGTTAAAAACCAAATTTGGTATTTCAGGTTGGTATCTTCCAAGGATGCGACACGAAGATTTTCAAGAAAATCCCCCACCCCTACTACCCTTTACATGGAAAAATTTCGAAAACTTTGATTTTCTTAAAAATGGCTGTAACGATTTTGATTAAAATCTCGTAAATTTAAGATATTAGCTGACAAATAAAATGTATATCTTAAATTTTCTGGGAATAGCTTCTGAAGACTACTTTATTCTGGTTGAATTTTACGGAACTTTGCATAAATGCTAAACCGTAAGAGATGGACAAAAAATTACCACACAAAAAATGTACAGCACGTTAAAACGCACAATTTGTGCTATATACATTTTTTTCGTGGAGTGAATCGTTTTTGAGATAGTCCTTGTTTTTGGTTTCAGCTTCGAAAAACTTACTTTTCTCATACAGGAATTTGTCAACCCCTGTCCATACAAACAAGGGAGCTTCAGTCATATAGCAACCAGCTTTTGGCTATCACTTTAACCTATGGTGTTCCTTTATTTCGCTTCTACTTACTAGGAAGAAAGTAATAATACTGTTTCTGCTTATTTTAAGAATAATTTGTTGCAGAGATGTAGAGAAAGTTATGTGAATGGAACACATCAGATTTTGTTATAACTATTATAACGTATGGTAAGATATTTTGTGTAATACTCATTTATAACATTTTTTGTTAAAAACCTCTAAATGTATATTTTATTCACAAAAAATCGACTTTTTAATTTTAATTCCATAAAATAATTTAAACATTTCTGAATATAAAAAAGTGTAATTGGCCACCATGCACCAGTTTTAAAATTCTTAAGTCACTGGAGCTATAGCAAAGCCTTACTGAAAATGCACTGAATTGGACAAGAAAAACTTCAGTTCAAGATAGTATCACGAAAGTGCAGAAGAAAAGCAGCAATGCAAAAAAGAAAAGGCAGCATTAGAGAAGAGGTAAAGGAAAGCTGAGGGTCCAACCTGATGGATTTTTATGTGAGCCAAGTATCCAAATCTTTCCTTGTTTTCTCGCTATTGATATTTTCAGCATTTACCTTCCTGTAAAATGCTCCTTTGTTATACATGTTCACAGAAGTACAATGAATAAGAATTGTCCTAGGTTTTACTGTCAGATGTGTTTAAGCATACGTTTTAAATGTTTTAACACAACAATTATAATTTTAAGACAAAAAAGCACATTCATAACTTTAAAAAAAACTTGGCCTAAACCAAAGGAGACACAGAGAGACCTAGGGTAGTTTAAAAAATTAGATGTATTGTGAACCTAGTAAATTGTGTGTTTTGAAGGTATCTACATTTTTTGTTTAGTCGATTTCTTAACATTCAATAATTATACAAGATAATACAAAATTCCTTCAAAATGAAGAGAACTTCAGAGATTATATCCAGAAAATACAAGATAAGCATTTTACTTTCTCGAACGTATGTACAATGTACATAGTGGGTACAGAAAGTATTGTATTCCATCCAAAAAAAAAAAACTCGTTCCCGAGATTTCGGCAGAAATATTTTTTTAAGGTCTCCTGAGTCCGAAAACGAACGCATGTGAGATTTGTGGTGGCCAAAGCAGCGCTTGGGCGGTTTTCTCCAGTTTCCCCAGCCATCGCATTCCACCGATGCTCCATCTTCATTCATGTATCATCAGTGTCACCGCCTGCGGTGCCATAAGTAGTTAAAGTGGGCGTTAAACACTACAAAAAAAATGAGTCCGAAAAAAACTTTTTGGATAAACAATGTGTGTGTGCCTGTGGAGAGCATAGCTAAATAACTAAAAGACTGTTAAATACCAGACGTAGTATTTAAGCTTAGTATCTTCCAAGGGTGAGACACGAAGATTCCAAGAACATAGAACATTTTTTGAAATTGCTGATTTTCTCAAAAATAGTTCTAACGATTTGAATTAAAATAGTGTACCTTAAATTTTCTGGGAATAACTTCTGAAGACCTGTTCATTCTGGATAAATTCTACTGACTTTTGCATTACTGGTAAACCTACTACACAGAAAATTTAGATTTCGTTAAAACACACAATTTATGTCATACTTTTTATAGCAGAGCCGATTGTTTCCTAGATATTCCTCGTTACTAGTTTCAATTTTAAACGGCGACACGTTTCTCAAACAGGGTCCCTTTTCGTCTTATCTCTCTTTTGTTTTACTGGCAATGCAAAGCGAACCGAACTTCAGTTGTTCGCATGTCGGACAGCTTTTAAAAGATTTGACTGTCGGTTTAGCCTAGTGTATTCCCTTATTTCCTTTCTACTTAGAAGGAAGCAAGTAATAAAACAATTTCTGCTAATGTTTATCTCGATTAGCATGATATAAACAGAAGAATAATCGGAATCTCTAGCCAGTTGAACTACCACTGAGCTACTATGACAACATGCCGGCACAGCTTTAAGCTCAGTGGTAGAGCAACCGGCTAGAGACGAGAGATGCGTGGCTCAAATCCCGACCATGGCATTGAATTTTTCAGTCTGACTCTCCTATCCAACTCCTGGCCTACACAATGCTTGTGCCCAAAAAAAACACCTGATTTGTTCCATTCACATGACTTTCTCTATATCTGTGCAACAAATTATAGTTACAAAGCTTATGCTTCGATTTACTTCATACTAATCGAGAAAAAATCAGCAGAAATAGTCTTATTACTTGCTTCCTTGTAAGTAGAAGCGAAATAAGGGACTACTATTGGTTAAAGTGATACTCAAAAGTTGGTTGCTATGTGACTGAAGTTCCTTTGTTTGTATGGACAGGAATTGTTAAATGCCTCTATGAGAAAAGTATGTTTTTTTAAAGCAGAAACCAAAAAACAAGGATTATTTCAAAAACTACCAACTCCACGAAAAAAAGTATATAAGATAAATTGTGTGTTTTAAGGTGCTCTACATGTTTTGTGTTGTAAGTTTTTGTCCATCTCTTACGGTTTAGCAGTTATGCAAAATTCCATAAAATTCATCCTGAATAAAGTAGGTTCAGAGACTATTCCCAGAAAATTCAAGATGTACATTTTATTTGTCAGGTAAATATCTTTAATATACGAAATTTTAATCAAAATCGTTAGAGCCATTTTAGAGAAAATCAAAATTTTCGAAAAAAGGTCCATCTAAAGGGTAGTTTGGGGTGTGGGGCATTTTCTCAAAATCTTCGTGTCGCATCCATAGAAGATACTAACTTAAACACCAACTTTAGTATTTTACCGAATTTTCGTTTTTGAGCTGTCGTGTTCACAGACACATGTATTTCTGGTGAAATCTCGGTATCAAAATTTTGAGTGGAATGCAATATTTCCCCTACTTACTCTACGTAGCAGAGAAAGTAAAAAAGGTGTAAAATGTGAATGTTTAATAGGTTCATATTGTCTTTATTGAAAAAGTTCACGCTTCGCAAGACGCAGTGAAATAAAATATCAAATAACTATTTTAATACGTCTTTGGTATAATCAATAAAATTTATTACATCCATGAAGCGATTCCAATACTTTTTAAGCACCCTATACTGCAAAACGCATTAAGGGTTTAAAAGAGAAGGGGATAGAGATCTCGTACAAATTGTGCTTGGAAATTAATTGGACGCTAAATATACAGTTTAATTTGAGAGGGTTGGTGAAAAGAGATTGCTGAAGTGGCTACTAGATGGCTACGTACTTGTGAATAGCTTAGCTACCCCGGCAATTGTTGGGCAACTTCTCGTATTGATGGTCATTCGCTTGTTTCGTCGGCCATTTCAAATATTCGCGTTGAAAAATGCGAACAGCGATATGAATGCAATAGCAGTTTTACAATTAGCACATTCATAGTCTGGAATTTTTAAACGGTACATAATAAACCGATTCTTTTGTTACATTAAAATAGTTCTCAGCATATATCTCTTCTAATCTTGAATAATTTTGCTTTTTAGCTCAATTAGGTACAAATCGTGTATTATAATGCCCATACTGATGTACAAAATCTGATGTATTCCATAGACTTTTTACTTTCTCTAGCCGTATATTCAATGTTGATAGTGGATAGAGAAGGTATCTATTGTATTCCACCCAAATATTCGATAATCGAGATCTCACCAGAAAACATGTTTTGAGGTGCCCTGAGTCAGAAAAAAATTAGAAAGCATAGCTCAAAAACGAAAATACTGTTAAAACTCAAAATTGATATTTAGGTATGTTTAGTATCTTCTAAGGATGTGACACGAAGATTTTCAAAACATCTCCCCACCAGAAACACTGCCCTTTACATGGAAAGTGTTTATAAAATTTTGATTTTCTCAAAAATGAGTCTAACAATTTTGATTAAAATACTACATATTAAAGATACGCACATCACAAAATGGGAATAGCTTCTGAAGACCCTTTTTTCTGGATAATGAAATGGCGTTTTGTTTATGGACGCTCTAACTTCTGTGGCTCTCAGCGTCCCCATTCTATACTGGGCGTGAAAGACCGCTTAATTTTGCTCAGAGGCCTATCAGGCTTGAGGTTCTTTTACGTGCCGTAAATCTACGACACGGGACCCACGGCTTTACTTCCCTTCCGAAGGAAGCCATGCTAAGGATCTTTACGCCCGAAAAAAATCCATCGTCCTCCGCGGGGTTTGAGCCCTCTTTTTCTGGATGGAGTTTGTTGAATTTTGCATACCGGTTAAACCGTAAAAGATAAACAAAAACTTACAACACAAAAATATAGAATTCGTTAAAACACACAATTTATGATATATAATTTTTGTCGTAGAGTTGACCGTTTTCGGGATATTCCTTGTTTATTAGTTTCAATTTTCAAATACTCTCATTCGGGTTCCTGTCTATTTCTGGCCACGTAAAGAAATGGATTTCAATCCCATAGCAACCACATTTTAAAACATTTGACTCAGTTTAGCCTAGTACATACACTTATTTCCCTTCTATTTACAAGGAAACAGTAATAAGACCGTTTCTGCTAATGTTTATCTCGATTAGCATGAAGAGATAGAAGAATAAGCTTATTAACAAGAATTTCTTAAAAACATTTAGAGAAAGTCATGTGAATGGAATACATCAATTTTTTGAAAAAGCTCCGTGTGTGCGACAGCATAGCTCAAAAACTAAAATACCGTTAAAATCAAAATTAGTATTTATGTTTAGTAACTTTCAAGGATGCGACACGAAGATTTTCAAAAAAAATCTTTCCACCACAAACACTACCCTTTACATGGAAAAAGTTAAAACATTTTATTTTTCTCAAAAATTTCTCTAACGATTTTGATTCAAATACCACACATTAAAGCCATTTCCATCACAAAATGTATATTTTGAATTTTCTGGGAATAGCTTCTGAAGGCCTCTTTTTCTTCATGAATTTTGTAGAATTTTGCATAACGGTTAAACTGTAGGAGATATACAAAACTTACTAAACAAAAATGTAGATCTCGTTAAAACACATAATTTATGTCATATACATTTTTTCTGCAGAGTTTACCGTTTCTGTGATATTCTTTGTATTAGTTTCAATTTTAAACTAGTTAACTTTTCTCAAACAGGAAGTAACGTTTCGTTTCATCTCTCTTGTTTTACTGCAGGTCATGTAAAACAAATCGAACTTCAGTTGTTTCACATAGGATCAGCTTTTAAAATATTTGACTACAGATTTAGCACTCCCTTATTTCCCTTCTACTTACAAGGAAGCAAGTAATAAGAACATTTCTGTTTTGTAAGGAAAGTTGTTTGTGTAACAGCTAGAGAACGTCGTGTGAATGGAATAATCAGATTTTTGTATCTGTTCTGCAAACAAACGATTCTTAAACAAATATTCTTTTATCTACACAATGCTAATAAATATAAACATTACCAGAAATTTTCTAATTACTTAGTTCCTTACAAGTAGAAGCGAAATAAAGGTCCTTAAGCGACAGTCAAATATTTTAAAAACAGTCGCAATGCGATTCTCATTGCAGTTCTGTCCTCTTTCCATGGTCAAGAGTAAAACAAAAGAGAGTTAAACGGATGAGGGTTCCCGTTTGAGAAAAGTTCTACGTATTTTAAAACTGAAATCAATATCAGGGAATATCTCGAAAATTGTAAATTCTACAAAAAGTTTTATAGGGTTGTGTGGTTAACAAGATATACACTTTTGTGTAGTAAGTCTTTTTTTGTCTCTCTTATGGTGTTCCAGTTATACAAAAGTCATCCATTGAAGAGGCCTGCAGAAAACTCAAGATAAACATATGATATTTTAATAAAAGTAGTTAGAGCCATTTTTGATAAGAATAAAAATAAATGTCCGATGTTAAGGTAGTTTGGGGGTAAAGGGATTTTCTTAAAAATCTTCGTGTCGTAACCTTGTAAGACTTGAATATCAAGGTTGGCATTTAACCGACTTTTCGTTTTCGAGTTATCGTGTTCACGGACAACACACAGACTCCCCCCCCCCAAAAAAAAGCAAGCATTTCTGTTGAAACATCGGTTTAGAATATTTGGGTGGAATACAATATCTTCTCTACCTATTATATACATAGTAAGTGTATAAAGTAGAGCAGCCTATTCTTTAATCTACTTTTTTTCAGATAAATATTTGCATAAATACTTTTTCTAAATATGTACCTATAGATACAATAGAGAAAAACACTAAGCTAAAGGATAATAAAATCTTTTAAGAGCTATTTTCACTATAGAATTTTTTTTTTTTTTTTTTTTTTTCTGCTAACCAGGTGCTAAATAAGTCAGTAACGATTTCCTATTTGAGAAAAGTATAAATAGCTTTACAACAATATTGTACATAAATCGTATTTTAATGATAACTACATTTGTGTGTAGGAAGTTGTATGTCGGTTTACCGGTACGAAAAATGAATGATGCTATTCCCAGAAGCTTCAAGATAGCTCACGAGGGACCTTGGCCTACGTCCATGTTAGACGTCATGGGTGGAGTGCATTATTGGAGGATGAGACGTGTTCAGGCCGGTTAATGCGGTCCTCCTGACCTGGAGCCGCTATTTCCCCATCAAGTAGCTCCTCAATTGACCCCCAGGGACCTCACGAGGCTGAGTGCACCCCGGTCCAGGTCTCCCAGCGGGGGAAAAATCCCCACGCCGGTACTGGGAATCGAACCCAGGTCTCCCGCTTGGTAAGCAGCCGCGCAACCACCTAACTTCAAGATATAGATGTCATAAAAATGTATTTAATTTAACTCTGTTTTTAAAGACATTTTTAATTATTTTTTTTAAATTTCAACACGTATAAAGGTAGTGCAGATATGCAGGCATGTCCTTAAACTTTTGACAGACACTGTACAGAGAGAGATTTCCGTTCATCTTTCGCCAGGTACATTAGTATTTTACATAGGATTATTTTAAACTATTTTAGTAGTCATAGGGCATAAACCCGTAGAGTAGTTTTTCCTCTCACTTCTCCTTCTGCAGGCAACTGTTAAATGCTCAATTCGAAAGCAAGGAGAATTTATGTGCTAGAAGTTTTTGGCGTTATTTGCTGGAGCAGAATGATTTTTTTTGTATAAAAAATAGCTGCACTTGTTTTTCAAACATTAGAGAACGAGCTTGAAACGTTTTTGAGTAGAACAGTTGTGGTTACATCGCGGGAGATTATGCGGGATTGACGCTACTTGATATTCTGGCTCGCTTACTATTTAAAATGTAATTATTATTATTATTATTATTAATAATAATAATACTTCCATCTGAATACATTTCTATTCGTCTCCAACAGTCACATATCCCAAGACCCTTGCAAGGTCCATTTCTACTTCTAGAGTAGGTACACAGTGAAAAAATCTGCTGTGTACCATTCACATGACTTTCTCTATACCTCTGCAACAAATTATTCTTAAAAATCTTATACTTCTATTTACTTTATGCTAATCAAAAAAAAAAAAAATTAGCAGAAATAGTCTTATTACTTGCTTCCTTATAAGTAGAAGCGATATAAGGAACTATCATAGGTTAAAGTGATAGTCAAAAGCTGGTTGCTATGTCAATGAAGTTCCTTTGTTTATATGGATCGGAGTTGACAAGTTCCTGTATAAGTTTTTCATAGCAGAAACCAAAAATAAGGAATGTCACAAAAACGACGAAATCCACGAAAAAAATGTATATAACATAAATTGTGTGTTTTATTGTGCTCTATATTTTTTGTGTAGTAAGTTTTTGTCCATCTCTTACGGTTTAGCAGTTATTCAAAATTCCGTAAAATTCATCCAGAATAAACTATTCTTCAGAGGCTATTCCTAGATAATTCAAGATATACATTTTATTTGTCAGGTAAATATGTTTAATATACGACATTTTAATCAAAATCGTTAGAGCCATTTTTGAGAAAATCAAAATTTTCGAAAAACGTTCCATGTAAAGGGTAGTTGCAGGTGGGGGGATTTTTCTCAAAATTTTCGTGTCGCATCCCTGGAAGATACTAAACTTAAATACCAAGTTTGGTATTTTAGCGACTTTTCGTTTTTGAGTTATCGTGTTCACAGACACACGGACACGAAATCTTGGTATCGAATTTTTGGGTGGAGTGCAATACCTTCTCTATATACTATGTACATAGTGCGTATAGAGAAAGTAAAAACAAAAAAATTCTTCTTCAAGCTTCCAATTACATCTGACGTAATTGTCATTGTTGTTGCATGATCCAACCCACAGTAGTGCCAACCTGTGCAGAATGGTTTCGGTTTGCAACTACTTAAACTTTTCTCTTATCTTTCGTTTTATATCTCTTTTGTTTTACTCCTAGCCTTCGGAAGAGAACCGAATTTCAATGACAAACCCATATTCTCAGCTTTTAGCGGATTTAACTATCACTTTATCTTATTGTATTCCCTTCTCCCTGTAAGGAAATAGGCAATAAAACCATCTCTGGAAATGTTTTTCTTATTTAGATAAAAGAATAATCCTTTGTAAAATAGTTTGTTTACAGAACAGTTAGAGAAAATCATGTGAACGGAACACATTATCATTTTTATGAAGTTTTCTTCACAGAAAAATCTGATGTGTAACATTCACATGACTTTCTCTATATCCCTGCAACAAATTATTCTTAAAAGGCTTATACTTCTATTTACTTTATGCTAATCAGAAAAAAATTAGGAGAAATAGGCTTATTTATTGCTTCCTTATAAGTTAAAGTGATAGTCAAAAGCTGGTTGCTATGTGACTGAAGTTCCTTTGTTTGTATGGACACGAGTTCACAAAGTCCTGTATGAGAAAAATATAAGTTTTTATAGCTTAAACCAAAAACAAGGAATATCTCAAAAACAATCATCTCCTCGAAAAAAATATATACAACATAAATTGTGTTTTAATGTGCTCTACATTTTTTGTATGGTAAGTTTTTGTCTCTCTCTTACGGTTTAGCACGTATGCAAAGAGGCTATTCACAAAAAATTCAAAATACATTTTATTTGTCAGGTAAATATCTTTAATATACGATATTTTAATCAAAATCGTTAGAGCCATTTTTTAGGAAATCCAAAATTTCGAAAAAAGCTTCATGTAAAATGTAGTTTGAGGTGGGGAATATTTCTCAAAATCTTCGTGTCGCATCCCTGGAAGATACTAAACTTAAATACCAAGTTTGGTATTTTACCAACTTTTCGTTTTTGAGTTATCGTGTTCACAGACACACGGACACAAACACACAGACTTTTTTCTGAAAATGCTTTTTTAGGATATTGGGGACCCTAAAACATATATTTCTGGTGAAATCTTGGTATCGAATTTTTTGGTGGAGTGCAATACCTTCTCTATACACTATGTACATAGTGCGTATAGAGAAAGTAAAAATTATTAAATCGTCCATAGTTCTAAACATGAATAGTTCTAGTTAGAATTAAAAAACTTTAACAGACATTTGATACACTATAATTATTGAACTTCCAAATATGTTTAAGGACAGGAATGAAAATTCTGATATGTAGAACTGTCCTTAAACTTTTGACAGACACTGTATAGATAGGGAGATTTTCTGTTCATCCTTCGCTAAACTAGATTTAAACTATTTTAGTAGTCATAGGGCATAAACCCGCAGAGTGGTTTTTCCTCTCTTCTCTTCTCCATCCGCAGGCAACTGTTAAATGCTGAATTCGAAAGCAAGGAGAATTTATGTGCTAGGAGTTTTTGGCGTTATTCGCTGGAGCAGAATGACTTTTTTTGTATAAAAAATAGCTGCACTTGTTTTTCAAACTCCCTTCTAACATTAGAGAACGAGCTTGAAACGTTTTTGAGTTGAACAGTTGTGGTTACATCGCAGACTACTACGGGAGATTATGTGGAATTAATGCTACTTGATATTCTGGCGGACTGGCTCGCTTGCTATTCAATGCAATGGCCACCCTCCTCTACTGGAAATTAATAATAATAATACTTCCATCTGAATAGACTTCTATCTCTTTCTTTTTTTTTTTTCTGCATGGAGAGAGAAAGAAAGAGCGAGCGAGCGAGAGAGACAGAGAGGGAGTTGTTGAAGAGTTTATTTGCATGGAACATTTCAATATTTCTTTTCAGCTGATTCTATATATCTGTATTAAGCGTGGTTTTTGTAAGGGTTGCGAAGTGGTTGTGGGGTCAGTTGAGGCTAATGTTGACCAAGCAATTACCTCCACAGGGTGTATATAAAAGCTGTTTTTGAATTTGTTGAAAATGTTCAGTGCTGCCATTCGCTTTTATTCTCTAATAGCGTATTATCATCGTCACTAACCACGTCCTCATCTTGTCTTCTTTAATACACTTTTTCATTTGTTTTCATTTCAACGAATAATATAAATTTATTATTTTTATTTTCTCTACACGTACTATTTCATAGTGTACAGAAAAGGTATTGTATTCCAACAAAAAATTCACTGTGGAATTTACGCCGGAAATATCCGTTTTGAGGTCCATGAGTCCAAAAAAAATCATTTTTAGAAATAATCATATATGTGTGTGTGTTTAAGTTTAGTATCTTCCAAGAATACGACACGAAGATTTTGAGGGAAATCGCCCAACTCCCCCCCCCAAATTAGAAAATTTTGATTTTCTGAAGAGTGAAAAAAAAAGCTCTAACGATTTTGATTAAAATACCGTATATTAAAGATATTTAAATGTCAAATAAAATGATTTTAAATTTTCCTACTCATCTTGTAGTCTTTAATACAGTTTTTCCTTTGTTATTTCTTCCGAATCTTATAAATTTCTTATTTTTACTTTCTCTACATGTAGATACTGATTGTCTCCTTAGCGCGGTGGTAGCGCACCTGCGTAGCGCCTGGGTTCAATCACCGGCGTGGAGATTTTTCCCGCGCTGGGAGACCTGGCCCGGGGTGCACTCAGCCTCAGTAGCGGCTCCAGGTCATGAGAACCGCATTAACCGGCCGAGCGGTAGGCCAAGGTTCCCCGTGAGCTGTCGTGCCATGGAGTTATTACATATAGATACTATTGTACATTGTGTGCAAAGAAGGTATTGTACTGCACCCAAAAATTCGATGCCAAGATTTCACCGCAAATGTATGCTTTGGGACTCCTTGAATAATAAAAAAAAAAAAAAAAATTAGAAACAGAACCGCGCACGCGTGCTCTTGTGTGTGTGTGTGTCTGTGAACAAAAACTAAAGTTTATTGTCTTCCAAAGATGTGAAACGAAGATTGTCAATAAAATCCCCCCACCCCAAACTACACTCTACATGGAAAAAGTTTTGAAAATTTTGTTTTGCACAAAAATGGCTCTAAGGATTTTGATTAAAATACCGTATATTAAAGATATTCACAATACAAAAGGTGTACTATCTTGTATGTTCTGGGAATAGCTTCTGAAGACCTGTTCATTCCGAATGAATTTTGCAACCGTTGACCGTTTCCGAGGTATTCCTTCTTATGGTTTCAATTTTGAGCTAGGTAGCTTCTCAGACGGGGTCACCTTTCGTTTCATCTCTCTTTTGTTTTGCTGGAAATGCAAACCGAACAGATATCCATTTGTTCACATAGAGACAGCTTTTACTACCTCTGTTGCTTAGCGTATTCCCTTATTTTCCTCCTACTTACAAGGAACTACATAATAAGACCATTTCTGCTAATAAATATTTCGATTAGTATTATGTAGATGAAGGAATAATCATTTGTAATAACGGTTTATTTGCAGAACAGGTAAAGTTAAGTGAATGGGAACACATCAGATTTTCTATACTTTCTCTACATGTGCTGTGTACATAGTATACAGAGAAGGTATTGAATTCCAACCAAAAATTTGCTGTCGAGATTTTGCCGAAAATATCTATTTTAAGGTCTCGTGAGTCCAAAAACAGCATTTTTACGAAAGGTTGGTGTTTAAGTTTAGTATCTTCCAAGGATGCGACACGAAGATTTTTAGGAAAATCCCCTAATCCCCCCAAAGCTCCAACAATTATGATCAAAATACCGTATATTGAAAATATTTACATGCCAAGTAAAATGTATATCTGATTTTCCTACTCATCTTGTCCTATTTCATTTTTTTCCTTCCTTTGTTTTCCTTTCAACGAATGATATAACTTTCTTATATTTACTTTCTCTACACTTGCTATGTACATAGTGTCCCTGAGTATAACAAAAGCATTTTGGAAAAAAAAATGGTCAATGTCCGTCTGTCTTCTGTCGTGTGTCTGTGGACAGCATAATTCAAAAACGAAAAGTCTGTTAAATACCAAACTTGATATTTAATTCAGTATCTCTCAAGAATACGACACAAATATTTTCAAGAAAATCTCCTCACTCCAACTAACCTTTATAGGGGGAAAAAATTCGAAAATTTTGATTTACTCAAAAAAAAAAAAAAAAAGTCTGATTAAAATACGTATGTTAAAGATATTTAAATGTCAAATAAAATGAATATGGCCTGCGTGTGTAGTGTGGAGGGAGGGTAGCGGTCTGCCTCAGATTCCACAGGTCATGAGTTCGAATTCCGCTTAGAGTAAGTTATCCAGATCAGACCTTTTTTTCGGGGGTTTACCTTATCCAGGGAAGACGAATGTCGAGTAACTTTAAGCTCTATGGAGCCCGAGATCATTTGAGCATCATTTCATCAATTTCATTCATCGTCCGATTTGACCAACCAGGTTAAAGAGTATTAAACTATATATATAATCTGCATATTCAATTTTTCGGGAAGAGCCTCTGTATGACTTTTGCACAACTGGTAAAAAACTTACTTCATAAAAATAATGTAGATCTTGGTAAAACACACAATTTGTGTCATATACAATTTTTTGTAGAGTTAACTGTTTCCGCGGTATTCCTTGATATTGGTTTCAATTATAAGCTACTCTTTTATTACGGTACTCTTTCGTTTCATCTCTCTTCTGTTTTACTCCTGGCTGAGCAAATCAAACCGAATTTCATTTGTTTCACATAGCGACCAGTTTTTTAAAAGATTTGATTATCCCTTAGTTTCCTTGTACTTACAAGGAACTAAGTAATAAGACCATTTCACTAATGCTCATCTCGATTAGTATGAAGTAGAATATACTTCTTTTGTAGGAAGTTTACTTGCAGGGCAAGTAGACAAAGTCATGGAACACATCTGCTTTTTATTTGGTTACAGAGAAACCTTAATCATTATGACTTCACGGGATAGCAACCGAGTTTTGCCAGTTCTCTAACGAAGACCACAGAGTCAAGATGGTCAAAAGCTTGGACTTCTTTGATTCCAATCTAACTCGGTTGCTATTCCGTGAAGTTATCTGTATTAATCAACACAGAGAAAGCTTCAAATCTTCAATAACCCTAAAACGTATTTCCAGTGAAAATTTGGTATCAAATTATTGGATGAAATGGAATATTTTCTCTACCTACTATGTACGACAGTCGGCTGATATGGCACCACTAGGCCAGTTAGACGGTAGCATCGTATAATTTAACTCTAGACTAGCTTGCATCCATAGTTACAGTCACTAGCAAGACAAATTTATATTTTCACGAACATTGAGGTTTGGAAAAACGAGCAGTGATTAAATACTTCCAATTGAAAGGCTTAACACCTAAAGAAATAGGGGATGAAATGGACAGTACACTGCAAGACTCTGCCCTATCATATTCGATGATTAAAAGGTGGGTTGTAAAGTTTAAAATGGGACGTATGAGCACTAGGGATGAGCCTCGCTCTGGACACCCTGTAGAAGTGACAACTCCAGAGCTCATTGAAAAAAGTTATCGTTTAGTACTGGAAGACCGCAGATTAAAGTTGTTTGAGATAACAGAGAACGTGCAGGTAATATTTTAAGTAATGTTTTGGGCTTTCACAATGCCTGTGCAAGATGGGTGCAGCGTTTGCTGACACCTGATCAAAAGTTGCAAAGAAAAACTGTTTCTGTTAAGAATGTGGAGCTCTACAGTAAATATCCAAGTGAATTTTTGAGACGGATTATTACATGGATGGAACTTTGATACATCACTACACTCCAGAAATTAAATCACAGTCAAAGCAGTGAATTGCGCCAGGTGAACCAACTCCAAAAAAGGCAAAGTCAATTTTGTCAGCTAACAAGGTTATGGCGAGTGTTTTCTAGGATGCACAGAGAATTATTTGTATTGATTATTTGGAAAAGGGTAAAAGTATCACTGGCGACTATTACGCAAGCTTACTGCAACGTTTTAGTTATGAGGTGGAAAGAAAAAGAACCTCATTTGGCAAAAAAAGTTTTGTTTCGTCACGACAATGCACCGCTCCTCCAGTCATTGTAACGGGAAAAATGTGCGAATTAAAGTTGGAATTGCTTGAACATCCACCATATCGCCAGATCTAGCACCCAGTGACTATCACTTGTTCTCAAACCTCAAAAAATGTCTTGGAGGACGAAGATTTCACAGCAACGAGAAGCTCATTGATGCGGTAAACAGCTGTTTTGTGGACCTTGATAAATCGCACTACAGAGATGGTTTAATTAAATTGGAACACCGATATGACAAATGCATTAGCCATGTGTAGAAGCTGTGCAGAAATAAACGGCAATAATACATGAGGGCTTTTTTTTTACCTGGCCTGTGTATCAGTCGTAAGGAAAGAAAATTGACTGTGAATATTCAGGAGTCTGGCTCGGATGGTTGTGTTGTACAACATTATCTCTCAAGTTAAAAGCTTCGGGGTTCTCCTACACGACTGTGTACACACAAGGCACTGCTGGATGTTGACTTGAGACCAACCCCTCAATTATACTGTCTACAGTGTCGGCGTGCTGTTTGGGAAAGGCAGGACAGCCGCCATCCTGCATATCATTACACATGGCTTTCTGGTCCAACCTGCTCACTAAATGTTGCTAAAACTCAACACTTATGATCATTGTTATAACTAGAGTTCGCGTCAAATCTCCAGCATATCATTACACATGGCTTTCTGGTCCAACCTGCTCACTAAATGTTGCTAAAACTCAACACTTATGCTCATTGTTATAACTAGAGTTCGCGTCAAATCTCCAGCATATCATTACACATGGCTTTCTGGTCCAACCTGCTCACTAAATGTTGCTAAAACTCAACACTTATGATCATTGTTATAACTAGAGTTCGCGTCAAATCTCCAGCATATCATTACACATGGCTTTCTGGTCCAACCTGCTCAGTAAATGTTGCTAAAACTCAACACTTATGCTCATTGTTATAACTAGAGTTCGCGTCAAATCTCCAGCATATCATTACACATGGCTTTCTGGTCCAACCTGCTCACTAAATGTTGCTAAAACTCCACACTTATGCTCATTGTTATAACTAGAGTTCGCGTCAAATCTCCAGCATATAATTACACATGGCTTTCTGGTCCAACCTGCTCAGTAAATGTTGCTAAAACTCAACACTTATGATCATTGTTATAACTAGAGTTCGCGTCAAATCTCCAGCATATCATTATACATGGCTTTCTGGTCCAACCTGCTCAGTAAATGTTGCTAAAACTCAACACTTATGATCATTGTTATAACTAGAGTTCGCGTCAAATCTCCAGCATATCATTACACATGGCTTTCTGGTCCAACCTGCTCAGTAAATGTTGCTAAAACTCAACACTTATGATTATTGTTATAACTAGAGTTCGCGTCAAATCTCCAGCATATCATCACACATGGCTTTCTGGTCCAACCTGCTCAGTAAATGTTGCTAAAACTCAACACTTATGATCATTGTTATAACTAGAGTTCGCGTCAAATCTCCAGCATGGCTTTCTGGTCCAACCTGCTCAGTAAATGTTGCTAAAACTCAACACTTATGCTCATTGTTATAACTAGAGTTCGCGTCAAATCTCCAGCATATCATTACACATGGCTTTCTGGTCCAACCTGCTCAGTAAATGTTGCTAAAACTCAACACTTATGCTCATTGTTATAACTAGAGTTCGCGTCAAATCTCCAGCATATCATTACACATGGCTTTCTGGTCCAACCTGCTCAGTAAATGTTGCTAAAACTCAACACTTATGCTCATTGTTATTTATGCAGCTAGTGGGGCGTGAACTTCATGTGTTTGCAAATAAATACATCTGTAATCACATGAAGTAATAATATGAGTAATGTGTTGCTTATGCCTTCGAGTTATCTTAACTCTTAATTGCATTGTTGCACACATATATCAAAGATAATTAATCAAAATTTGTAGTATTTTTAGCGGATTTTTTTCTGATTTCGTATTATACTAACTTTTAGCAATACAATTAGACGAGTTATAGCTGTTTTATATTGGAAAATTATTAATATTTTTGCAATAAAACTTGTGGTTTTACTTTCTCTACACGTACTATGTATATAGTGTACAGAGAAGATACTGTATTGTACCCAAAAATTCGATACCGAGATTTCACTGGAAATACAAGTTTTGGGACCCCCTGAATCGAAGAAAAAGAGAATTTTTAGAAAAATGCCGGTGTGTGTGTGTCTGTGAGCAGCATAGCTCAAAAACGAGAAAACCGTTAAATAGCAAACTTAGTATTTAAGTTTAGTATCTTCCAAGGATACGACAAGAGGATTTACAAGAAAATCTCCCGCCCACTCCCAACTACCCTTTACGTGAAAAAAACTTCGAAAGTTTTAATTTTCTCAAAACTGGCTCAAACGATTTTCATTAAAATCCCTTATATTTAAGATTTTGACATGACAAATAAAATGTATATCTTGAATTTTCTGGAATTTTGCATACATTTTCTTGAATTTTGATATTTAAAGGATATTTCGTTTTTGAGCCATGTTGCCCACAAACACACACACGGACAGTTCTTCTAAAGATGAAATCTCGATATCGAATTTTTGGCTACAATACCTTCTGTATACACTATGTACACAGTATGTGTAGAGAAAGTAAAGGGGAGAATTTTATTCTGAGCAGGAATGTTTGTGGAACAAGTTTAGCGAGTGGAACAAACCTGTGAACAGAATAACATTTCTCTGAACATTGGGTGATATATGTAACTTTTAGCCCTTGATATTTATACATATATTATAGGTTATAAATAGTTTGTTTTACCTCTTTCATGATTTGATGCTAAACTGCTGCGATGCTCAGTTGTTACATTGGTTAGCATCTTGATGAGTCACATAACCTCAAAAGCCTGTATCGATGAAAATGAAATAACATTTAAATTGATTAACAGGTTACAACTTCCACTGACAACGTTTTAAACTATTAAAAGGTCACCCTCCAACTGGAGACCAATTACAATCACCTCAGTAGTCAGAAGAGTTATTGAAAGATCACTTGACCGTAGACTACGCAGTTATATAACCTTAAGTCCATACCAACGAGGTTTTACATCATCTCCAGGATGTCACAACACTACTATCCTTAATGCAGCTCTGAAAACCGCTAAAAAACTGTGGTATTTCTGGATATAAGAAAAGCGTTTGATAATATAGGTCATTTACATCTCCAAAAAACAATAGAGTCCATAGGAATCCCCAGCAAATTATCACGCTTAGTAATGAAACTGCAAAAACATAACACTACAGTATTTGAAACCAACTGCAGTAAAACAAACCAAATTGAAATAAAAAGAGGTGTGTTACAGGGTTCACCTATATCACCCATTCTTTACAATTTAGCAACGGATTTCATTTTGGAGGAACTTAGTGAACAAGCTTTGTCTGATGAATATGGTTATTCACTGGCTTCAAATTGTCAAAATTTAACAGTGATGAGTTTCGCAGATGATACTGTGATCATTGGAAAACATTTAGAATCTGCAAAAGAATTGACTAAACTGGCTATACAGCGTTTTCAAGAAATAGGTCTTACTATCAATACATCAAAATCTGTTTGTTTATCCATGAAGAATGGAAAATATTCACCACAGAATCTGATAATTTCTCAAAACGATGCAATTCAAAATCCCGAAGAAAAAATACGTTATTTTGGCATTAATTTAAAAGATGAAATAGTTTTCGACAGCCATCAAACGTTAGAAAATTTACGTAAGAAAGCTGAGACTTTAGAAAGTTCACCCCTTTTACAAGCAGACCAGAAATTTGTTATTTTAAACTCATCTGTCTCTGCGACCTTAAGTTATCCATTTCAAATTATCCCAATGGATAAAATTCCACAAAATGTTTTGGTTGACGCTGACAAAATATTAAAATGCACTCTAAAAAATATTCTTCAATTACCAACAGACGTTCCAGACCATATGGTATATACTGAGAGAAAATATAAAGGCCTTGGTCTATTCCGCGCCTCATGGGAAGTTCGACTACAACATTTGAACATCTGTAAAGTTTTAAAATTTTGAGCAGGAGACTCAAAGCTGTTTACAACATCTTAACATCACTCAGAGTAACATCAGAGACCCAGTAAGTCTTCTCCCAGATGCGAGAAAAGTAAGAAAATATTTAAGAGAACGAGAATTTCAGCTTTGGAGTGAGTTACCACAAAAAGGAAAAGGTGTTAAAATGTTCAGCGACTATACACCTGCCAATAAGTGGATCCGAGATCATCGCGGACTTTCCTGCTCCGAATGGAGACACGCCATCAAAATGACTGCTGGCATTATTGCTGTACGTTCCTTACCGGGTAGGTCCTAGAACAATACCCTCTGCCGCCGCTGTGGAAGGGAGCGCGAAACACTTGCACATGTTCTGGGTGTCTGCCCTCATGGAGAGGTACTGCGAAACAGCAGACATCATAAAATTAGGAGCTTGATTGCAACAAGCATGAAACAAAAAAGTTTTGAGGTCCGTGAGGAAGTGCATGGTTTGTCCAACAATGGTAGCAGCAGGCGCATCGACATCATTGCTTATAAGATATCTGATGGTAGCGGAGTGATCCTTGATCTTACTGTTCGCTTTGAGTCCCACTGTGAACAACCTGAAGAAGTGGACACAGAAAAAAAAAAGCAATTTATGAATCTACCATTCCCTTTTACAAAGACAAATATAATCTTAAAAATATATCAGTTACCGGATTAATGATAGGAGCCAGAGGGACAATCCCCAAAAAATTACACCAATTTTGGAAAGATTGTGGTCTGGATAAACGCCTACTGCATACAATAGCGATCATGGCAATCAGAGGATCTATTCTCATCCTCAGAAATCATTTGTATTCCTTTTAATGCTGGTGCTATAACGATTCATTAAGTTTTGTTCTGTAATTTTGAACTTAAGTGTTTTTCGAGAAGATTGTATGTGCTATTTGTATTACATTTGAAGTTTGTCATTTCTAATTTTATATGTTATTTGTACTTAGTTATACGATTTATTTTTAGCATTGTTAATTTATTTTTAAAAAAGTTTAATTGTACTTTGTCTACATGGCAGCCCTCAATTGAGGAAAGTAATAAAACAAAAACAAAAGAAATACGGACATTTCTGTCTGAGAAAAGTATAACTATTTTAACATTCAAATGAATAAAAAGGAGTATTTTGGAAAGAGTCAGCTCCACAGCTAAAACATATGACATAAATTGTGTGTTTTAACGAGATATACGATTCTGTTAAGTAACTATTTACCTCCTATCCATATGCCTAATGCTAAATACCTATTGGAAGTTTTGGTACCTCAACTCCTGAACAATTCAGGAGAAGTTTGGTCGCAAAAGTAAATATACTACCTATTAAGTACCTATAATGAGTTTCTATTAATTATTAGAGTTTTTCTTTTCCAGATGTAAAAAAAATGCATACATTTTCAAAGTTAATATTTTTTGAAGCCAAGGTTTTCAGTAATCATAAATTCCTTGTATTTAATTGGAAGAACAGCTTAATATTACTCTGAAAAATGAAGTTTCTATGTAGAGCCGTTTTCACACCGAGTTTATCTGAATTTCCGAAGAAGCCAGAGAAAAAAATTGAAGATTTTACACCATATTGAGATATCTGGTCTCCTTAAAAGAATTGACTATCGCTTTAGTGTAGTGTATTCTTTTATTTTCTTTCTACTTATAAGCAACTGAATACTTAAGGTGATGCATCTATGAAATTTGAAAACCCCACAGTATGTAGGAAACCTTATTGAAATTTATACCCTCTATTACACACAACAATAGCCATATTTTTGTCACAATCAACATTGTAGCTTGCATGGTTATTTAAATAATAATTTTTGTTGTCTAAATTCATTATTCTAATAAAAATTAGCCACGTGATGCATTTTTAAACAAGTGCCCCATGTGCACTATGTACTTAAGAATAGAGAAGGTATTGTAATGCACCCAAAAATTCGATGTCGGGATTTCACCGAAAATATATATTTTGGGGTCCCCTGAGTCCGAAAAAAGCATTTTTAAAAAAAGGGTCTGTGTGTGTATGTGTGTGTGCCTCTGTCTGTCTGTCTGTGTGACTGTGGACAGTAGAGCCCCAAAACGAAAAGACCGTTAAATACCAAACTTGGTATTTAGATTTAGTATCTTCCAAGGATGCGACACAAACATTTTCAAAAAAAATCCCCCCACCACAAACTACGCTTTACATGGAAACATTTTCGAAAATTTTGATTTTCTTAAAAATAGCTCTAACGATTTTGATATATATATATCTCGAATTTTCTGGGAATAGCCTCTGAAGATCTCTTTATTCTGGATGAATTTCGCTGAATTTTGCTTAACTGCTAGACCGTAAGAGATAGACAAAAACTCACTGCACAAAAATGTAGATCTCGTCAAAACACACAATTTATGTCCTTTATGTTTTTGTTGTGGAGGTAACCGTTTCTGAAATATTACTTGTTATTGGTTTGAATTGTGAAGTACTTAAACTTTTCTCAGACAGGAAGCGTCCGTTTTTCTTTTGTTCTACACCTGGCCAAGCAAAGAAGCGATTTGCAATGACAATCGCATAACGATAGCTTTTAAAACATTTGACTATCATTTAGCCTAGTGCATTTCCTTAGTTCTCTTCTACTTATAAGGAACTAAATAAGAAAATTCTGTTAGTGTTTATTTCGATTAGTTATTAGTAGAAAGAGGAATAATGTTTTGTAGGAAGTTTGTAGAGAAGCTAGAGAAAGTCATGTGAGTGTAACACATTACATTTTTTTATATTAATTCTAATTAGTGTAGAAACACAATTACTATTAGCACTCTTCAAAACTCTCGATTTTTCGAAATGTAATAATTGGAGTGTGTTTCGAAAAAGAAATATGAGTATTTTCTTCTATGTGCCTTGAAGAGACAGTATAACATTTTGAAACATACCTATTAGTCAGAAATTATATAGTGTGGAACATTTTGAGTATGGAAAAGTATTGGAAAAAAAGTTTTGAAGTTGGAAGTGCCTATTAATACCGGCCGGTCCCCATGGCCGCGTTAGCTAAAGCGCCTCGCTTTGTTGTTTCGTGGCGCGGGGGATCGTGGGTTCGAGTCCCGTCTTGAGCATGGGTGTTTGTGTGTTTTGCCACTGTGTATGTGTAAAACAGAAAACGGTAAACAAAGAAAATTTAGGGAAAAAGAAAGAAAAAAGAGGAATAAGAAGAAAAAAAGAAAAAAAAAGGTTGCGCGGTGTTTTGAAAAAGAAAAGAAAACCTAAGCATGCACCTATCCATTTATAGCTTCAGTTAATTGGTAAAGTCCGCGAAGAGTGAAGAGCTTTATGTTTCTTCAAGTTCAGAAGTCATATTATATTACGCAACAATGTTTTAAAAATCTGATGTGTTCCATTCACATGTCTTTCTCTATATCTCTGTAAATTATTATTGTTAATAAGCTTATCATTTATTTGTTTCATGCTAATCGAGAAAAATTAGCACAAATAGTCTTATTTCTTGCTTTATTGTAAGTAGAAGCGAAATAAGGGAGTATCATAGGTTAAAGTGAAAGTCAAAAGCTGGTTGCTATGTGACTGATGTTCCTTTGTTTGTATGGACAGGAGTTGAGAAATTCCTGTATGAGAAAAGTATGTTTTTCAAAGCTGAAACCAAGAAACAGGAATATCTAAAAAACAATCAACTCCACGAAAATAATGTATATAACATAAATTGTGTGTTTTAACGTGCTCTACATTTTTTGTGGGTTAAGCTTTTGTCCATCTCTTACGGCTTAGTAGTTATGAAAAATTCATCCAGAATAAAGTAGTCTTTAGAGGCTATTCCCAGAAAATTCAAAATATACATTTTATTTGTCAAGTAAATAACTTTAATATACGATTTTTTAATCAAAATCGTTAGAGCTATTTTTTAGAAAATCAAAATTTTCGAAAAAAATTCCATATAAAGGGTAGTTGGGGGTGGGGGTATTTTTCTCAAAATCTTCGTGTCGCATCCCTGGAAGATACTAAACTTAAATACCAAGTTTGGTATTTTACCGACCTTTCGTTTTTGAGTTATTGTGTTCACAGACACACGGACACACTGACACACGGACACACACACACACACACGCGCGCGCGCGCGCGCGCGGACCTTTTTATGAAAATACTTTTTTTGGATACAGGGGACCCTAAAACATATATTTCCGGTGAAATTTCGGTATCGAATTTTTTGGTGGAGTGCAATACATTCTCTATACACTATGTACATAGTACGTATAGAGAAAGCAAAAATTGTTGACGTTTTTTAGTCAAGTTCCACGGATGCATCACCTTAAGACCATTTCTACTATGTATATCTCGATTGTCATAATGTAGATAAAAGAATAATCTTTTGTAAGAATAATTTGTGTGCAGAACAGGTAGAGAAAGTCATGTGAATGGAAAACATAAGATATTTAAGTTTAGTCTACCCTTAAATGATATAAAAATAGACAATTGAAGCTACCAAAAGAAATATTTGTATGCGGACCATTCCTTGACTTCCATTTTGTCGTAAGATGCTCGTGTAACGTGAAACAAAACACTAACTAGAATATCCACGCGCCACTGTTGCTCTGAGAGGAGCCTAGCGCAGGATGTGATAAACTGGCAAATTAATTATACGCTCGTTAAAAACCTGGTGACAGCCTGCAGTAGCCACTTCACTTGCTGGTGACACTCTCTTGATTTACATGGCTACCCGCAGAGAGCGGTAGTTCGGCTTCCCCTTCTCACTGTATCACAAGCACTTGACTCCCTTCTTATAGGGTGTCGCAAATATGTATTTAATGTGCGAGTCTCGGCCCTATTATTGCCTAGCCTGGGGTCAACTAAACGCTGAAAACTTATCCCTCCTTATAGATCTTTGATATTTTTGTACGCAGCTGATAGTCTCTGTATATCACTTCCTCAGAAATTACATAAAAAAATCTGAAATGTTCCATTCACATGACTTTCTCTATATCACTGCAACAAATTATTCTATTTACTTCATCTAATGATGCAAAAATTAGCAGAAATAGTCTTATTACTTGCTTCCTTGTTAATAGAAGCGAAATAAGGGGGTACCAAAGGTTAAAGTGATAGTCAAAAGCTGGTTGCTCTGCGACTGAAGTTCCATATAGTCAAAAGCTGGTTGCTCTGCGACTGAAGCTCCTTTGTTTGTATAGACACGAGTTTACAAAGTCCTGTATGAGAAACGTATAAGTTTTTATAGCCGAAACTAAAAACAAGGAATGTCTCAAAAACGACGAACTCCACGAAAAAAATGTATATAGCATAAATTGTGTTTTTAACGCGCTCTACATTTTTTGTGTAGTAAGTTTTTGTCCACCTCTTACGATTTAGCAGTTATTCAAAATTCCGTAAAATTCATCCAGAATAAACTACTCTTCAGAGGCTATTCCTAGAAAATTAAAGATATACATTTTATTTGCCAGGTAAATATGTTTAATATACGAAATTTTAATCAAAATCGTTAGAGCCATTTTTGAGAAAATCAAAATTTTCGAAAAAAATTCCATGTAAAGGGTAGTTGGCGGTGGGGGGATTTTTCTCAAAATCTTCGTGTCGCATCCCTGAAAGATACTAAACTTAAATACCAAGTATGGTTTTTTACCGACTTTTCGTTTTTG
Organism: Hymenopus coronatus; assembly: GCA_030762935.1. Lineage (NCBI taxonomy): Eukaryota > Metazoa > Arthropoda > Insecta > Mantodea > Hymenopodidae > Hymenopus > Hymenopus coronatus. Next base: position 22,956,243 of record CM060891.1, read on the forward strand.
AGTTATCGTGTTCACAGACACACGGACACACACACACACACACACACACACACACACACACACACACGGACCTTTTTGTGAAAACGCTTTTTTTGGATATTGGGGACCGTAAAACATATATTTCCGGTGAAATCTCGGTATCGAATTTTTGGATTGAGTGCAATACCTTCTCTATACACTATGTACATAGTGCGTATAGAGAAAGTAAAAAAAAACCTGGTATTACACTCACGTGACTCTCTCTAGCTGTGCTATAAACTTCTTGCATAAGATTCTTCTTCTTTCTACACCTTGTTAAGCGAAAAATCATTAGCAGAATGTTCTTATTACTCAATTCCTTATAAGTGGGAAGAATAAGGGAATAACACTAGGCTAAACCGATAGTCAAATGTTTTAAAAACTGTCGTTATGCGATTGTCATTGCAAATCGCTTTTGCTTGGCCAGGAGTAGAACAAAATAAAAACAGACTGCCTCCGTGGTCGAGTGGTCAGCGGGCTGACGCGGAGGTCCCGCGTTCGATTCCCGGCTGTGGCTGGGAATTTTTCTTTAGCCAGAATTATTTCATATCCCCCACCGTGAGCATGTGATAGTGAAAGTGTGTGAGGAAAGTAAAATGATTTAAACCCAACGTAAAGACAACGAGTTGTTTCAAGTGCAAAGCCCCCGATATGACCTTAGATGTTAAAGGGGGCTATACAAAAGTCACTTCCTGTCTGAGAACAGTAAAAGTACTTCGCATTGAAACCAATAACAAGGAATATTTCGGAAACGGTTAAATCCACAACCAAAACGAGAGGACACACATTGTGTGTTTTAACGAGATCTACATGTTTTGTGTAGTAAGTTTTTGTCTATCTCTTACGGTTTAGCAGTTAAGCAAAATTCAGCAAAATTCCTGAATAAAGTGGTCTTGAGAGGCTATTCCTAGAAAATTCAAGATATACATTTTATTTGTCAGGTAAATATCTTTAATATACAGAATTGTAATCAAAATCGTTAGAGCCATATTTTAGGTAATCAAATTTTTCCATTAAAAGGGTAGTTGGGGTTGAGGTGATTTTCTTAAAAATCTTCGTGTCGCACCCTTGGAAGACACTGAACTTAAATACCAAGCTATGCTGCACATACACACGCAAACACACACACACACACTGACAGACAGACAGGCACACATTCAGACATTTTTCTAAAAATATTTTTTCTGAATTCAGAGGTCTCAATTTATCAAATTTTCGGTGCAATACAATACAATACTTTCTCTATACACTCCATATGTATATAGTACGTGTAGAGAACGTAAAAAGATTATTCCTTTATCTACTTCAAGCTAATTGGGATAAACATCAACAGAAATTGTCTTATTACTTGTTTCCTTGTAAGTAGGAAGAAAATAAGGGAACACACTAGGTTAAAGCGATAGTAAAATATTTTAAAAACTGTTACCACTATGTGGAATATTTCGGAAAACGGTTAACTCTACAAAATTGTGTACGACATAAATTGTATGTTTTAATAAGATCTAAATTTTCTATGTAGTACATTTTTGTCTATCTCTCATGACTTACAAGTTCTGCAAAATTCAAAATGTTCAGGATTTTCTTGAAAATCTTCGTTTCACATCCCTGGAAGATACTAAACTTAAATACCAAGTTTGGTATTTTACAGAGTTCTCGACTTTGAGATATCGTGTTCACAGACACACAGATATACATACACGAGTCTTTTTCTAAACATTTTTTTGATACAGGGACCCTAAAAAGTGTATTTTCGGTGAAATCTCGGTATGGAATTTTTGGGTTGGTTGCAATGCCTTCTCGAGACACAGTAGGTACGTGTAACGAAAGTACAAATTTGTTGTTTTCCATTCAGATGATTTTCTTTAACTGTTCTGCAAATAAACTATTCTTAAAAAGGATTATTCTTCTATCTTCATGATACTAAACATTAGCAGAAATGCCCTTACTATTGGCTCCCTGGTAAGCAGAAGGGAAACAAGGAAATACACTACGCAAAACCGAAAGTCAAATCTTTTAAAAGCGTCGCTATGCGATAGACATTGAAATTTGGTTCTCTTTTCATTATCAGGAGTAAAACAAAAGAGAAATTAAAGACTGATAAGTGTTTAAGTATTTTAAAATTTAAACCAATAACAGCGATCATATCGGAATTTGTCAACTCGTGTCCATACAAACAAAAGAACTTCAGTCGCATAGCAACCAGCTTTATACTATCACGTTAACCTATGGTACTCCCTTATTTCGCTTCTACTTACAAGGAAGCAAGTAATAAGACTATTTCTGCTAATGTTTTCTCGATTAGCATAAAGTAAATAGAATCATAAGCTTTTTAACAATAATTTGTTGTAGAGATGTAGAGAAAGTCATGTGACACATCATATTTTGTATATTTATTTGTTAACGACGCTGTCAAATGCCAGGATCATGTCAGCGCCGCCGGTGTGCAGGAATTTCTACCCGCAGGAGTTCTTTAGTAATCCAGAAAATCTACTGGCGTGAGGATGTCGCTTTAAACACACTTATAAACCTCGACCGGACTTGAACCCGCAATCTTGGGATTAGAGAAGAAGAATAGCCTTTTAAAAGAATACATTTGTGGAAGAGTGAGTAGAGAAAGCCACGTGAAAACAACACATTAGATGTGTTTTTATCTAATAACAAGAGAAAGGCACAGAAGTGTAATACGACTGTTGTGCAGGTGATTCACGTTAGCTATAATGCACTCCCTAGACTACTGAATGGTACTTTTTTATTTTTATATTACTTTCTCTACACGTACTATATACATAGTATATAGAAAAGGTATTGTATTGCACCCAAAAATTCGATACCGAGATTTCACTGGAAATACATGTTTTCGGACCCACTGAATCTAAAAACAGCATTTTTAGAAAAAGGTTCATGTGTGGTGGAATACGATGATGGTAATACCGAAGAACCCGGAGAAAATCACCCTAGCGCTGCTTTGTTCACCACAATCTCAAATGTGGTCGCTTGGGGTTGAACCCTGTCTCGCCGTTTTGCAAAGGCCTTATATTATTATTATTATTATTATTATTATTATTATTATTATTATTATTATTATTATTATTATTATTATTATTATTATTATTATTATTATTATTATTATTATTATTATTATTATTATTGTGTCTGTGGGTAATTCAAAAACGAAAAGTCCGTTAAATACCAAACTTGATATTTAAGTTCAGTATCTCCCAAGAATGCGATACGAGGATTTTCAAGAAAATACCCCACCCCCCAAATTCCTTTTACGTGGAAAAAATTTCGAAGATTTTCTCAAAAATGCCTCGCGTGATTTTGATTAAAATCTCTTATATTTAAGATATTCACATGACAAATAAAGTGCATATCTTGAGCTTTCTGGGAGTAGCTGCTAAAGACCTCTTTGTTCTGGATGAGTTTTGCAAAATTTTGCTTAACGGTTAAACTGCAATAGGAACACAAAAAAATTAGCATACAAAAATATAGATCTCGTTATGTTATATGCATTTTTGTCGTAGAGTTGACCGTTTCTAAGTTATTCCTTGTTATTGGTTTCAGTTTTAAAATACTTTATGTTTTCTCATACAGGAACTTGTCAACTCCTGGTCACACAAAGAAACAGATTTCAATCCCATAGCAACCGCATTTTAAAACACGTGACTGTCGGTTTAGTCTAGTGTAGTCCCTTATTTCTCTTCTACTTATAAGCAAATAAGTAATAAGGTCCTTTCTCCTTGTGTTTTTCTCGATTACCATAAAGTGGATAGAAGAATAAGATTATTAACATTAATCTGTTACAGCGATGTAGAGAAAGTCATGTGAATAAGGCACATCAGATTTTTACTTTCTCTACACGTACTATGTACATAGTGTATAGAGAAGGTATTGCACTCCACCCAAAAAATTGATATCGAGATTTCACCGGAAATATATGTTTTAGAGTGCCAAGTATCCAAAAAAAAAAAAAAAGAAGTATTTTCAAAAAAAGGTCCGTGTGTGTGTGTTCGTGTGTCTGTGAACACGATAACTCAAAAACGAAAAGTCGGTAAAATACCAAACTTGGTATTTAAGTTTAGTATCTTCCAGGAATGCGACACGAAGATTTTGAGAAAAATCCCCCCACACCAAACTACCCTTTACATGGAACTTTTTTCGAAAATTTTGATTTTCTCAAAAATGACTAACGATTTTGATTAAAATATCGCATATTAAAGATTTTCACCTGACAAATAAAATGTATGTCTTGAATTTTCTGGGAACAGCCTCTGAGGAATACTTTATTCTGAATGAATTTTACGGAATTTTGCATAACTGCTAAACCGTAAGAGATGGACAAAGACTTACCACACAAAAAATGTGGAGCACATTAAAACACTCAATTAATGCTATATACATTTTTTCGTGAAGCCTATCGTTTATGAGATATTCCTTATTTTTGGTTTCACCTTTAAAAACCTTACTTCTCTCATACAGGCATGAATTTGTCAATTCCTATAAATACAAACAAAGGAATTTCAGTTACCTAACAACCAGCTATTGACTATCACTTTACCCTATGGTACTCCCCTATTTCGCTTCCAATTACAAGGAAACAAGTAATAAGACTATTTCTGCTAATTTTTTCTCGATTAGCATGGAGTAAATAGAAGCATAAGCTTTGTAACAATAATTCGTTACAGCGATGTAGAGAAAGTCATGTGAATGGTACACATTAAGATTTTTATGATAGTGTTTAACGCTCGCTTTAAGCCCATAGACACCGTAGGCGAAAAGTTCATAAACATGGAATTATTAAAACTTTGTAGTCAAATTTTAGAGGAATTTTATTTAAACTCATGCTTCACCCATCACTTGAGTGTCTAAACTGACTACACATAGCAATCTCTGGCCCTCTTCTGATATTAGTTGAGAAAATCTTCTTTTCCATATACGCTCATTTGACCAACATTTAGAGAACGGACTGCGGTCGCTTAGATTACTGTTGCGCTGAGAGGTACTGGGAAGATCGCGCTGAACGTCGTCCGGTGGTGGGTCGGACGGTCGGTCGGGACAAAAGGCGAGCGATATACAATACCGCCGCCGCTGCCACACAGTATTTTACTCGGGCGCTCTGTCAGCGGCGTGCACACTCAACTTTCGTTGCCCTGTCTCGTCAGCTGCGAGATTGTGCAAAATTAGCTTTTATTCTCACTTCTCCATCCAACATTTGCTACTTATTTTAATCGAAAATGCGTCTTTTAGAAAAAAAATCTGATGTGTTCCATTCACATGACTTTCTCTATATCTCTGTAAATTATTATTGTTAATAAGCCTATCTTTTATTTATTTCATGCTAATCGAGAAAAATTAGCAGAAATAGTCTTATTTCTTGCTTTATTGTAAGTAGAAGCGAAATAAGGGAGTACCATAGGTTAAAGTGAAAGCCAAAAGCTGGTTGCTATGTGACTGATGTTCCTTTGTTTGTATGGACAGGAGTTGACAAATTGCTGTATGAGAAAAGTATAAGTTTTTCAAAGCTGAAACCTAGAAAAAGGAATATCTCAAAAACGATCAACTCCACGAAAAAATGTAAATAACATAAATTGTGTGTTTTAACGTGCTTTACATTTTTTTGTGGTTTAAGTTTTTGTCCCTCTCTTACGGTTTAGTAGTTATGAAAAATTCATCCAGAATAAAGTAGTCTTCAGAAGCTATTCCCAGAAAATTCAAAATATACATTTTATTTATCAGGTAAATATCTTTAATATACGACATTTTAATCAAAGTCGTTAAAGCCATTTTTTATAAAATCAAAATTTTCGAAAAAAGTTCCATGTAAAGGGTAGTTTGTATGGGGGGCATTTTTCTCAAAATCTTCGTGTCGCATCCCTAGAAGATACTAAACTTAAATACCAAGTTTGATATTTTGCCGACTTTTCGTTTTTGAGTTATCGTGTTCACAGACACACGGACACACACACACACGGACGTTTTTCTGAAATTTTCCGGTGAAATCTCGGTATCGAATTTTTGGGTGGAGTGCAACACGTTTTCTGTACACTATGTAGGTACATAGTACGTGTAGAGAAAGTAAATTTGTGCATGTCTGGTTTATTCTTAAGAGAGTACCACATAGATCCGTTATGTAGATTTACATGACTTGCTTCACCTGTAGCACTTATTACCACCACATACTTAATAGGTAGATGAAGCATTGTAATCCACCCACAAAATCGACATAGAAATTTCACGAGGAGCCGTGAAGCTAAAAGAAGCATTTTAGAAAAGAGTCCGTGTTTAAGCCTAACTCAATACAAAACGTTTCTTAAATACCATTTAGGTTCAGTATATTCCAAGCACGCGACATGAAGATATCGTTATTTGTATTGTTTTAAAAATATTTATTAAAAAATCTGATGTGTACCATTCACATGACTTTCTCCATATCCCTGCACCAAATAATTCTTAAAAAGCTTATACTTCTATTTACCTTTATGCCTAATCAGAAAAAATTAGCAGAAATAGTCTTATTACTCGCTTCCTTGTGAGTAGAAGCGAAATAACGGACAACCGTAGGTTAAAGTGATAGTCAAAAGCTGGTTGCTATGTCAATGAAGTTCCTTTGTTTATATGGATATGAGTTGACAAGTTCCTGTATGAGAAAAGTATACGTTTTTCATAGCAGAAACCAAAAATAAGGAATGTCACAAAAACGACGAACTCCACGAAAAAAAATGTATATAACATAACTTGTGTGTTTTAAAGTGCTCTACATTTTTTGTGAAGTAAGTTTTTGTCCATCTCTTACGGTTTAGCGGTCATTCAAAATTTAGTAAAATTCATCCAGAATAAACTACTCTTCAGATGCTATTCCCAGAAAATTTAAGATATACATTTCATTTGTCAGGTAAATATGTTTAATATCCGAAATTTTAATCAAAATCGTTGCAGCCATTTTTGAGAAAATCAAAATTTTCGAAAAAAGTTCCATGTAAAGGGTAGTCGGGGGTGAGGGGATTTTTCTCAAAATCTTCGTGTCGCATCCCTGGAAGATACTAAACTTAAATACCAAGTTTGGTATTTTACCGATTTTTCGTTTTTGAGTTATCGTGTTCAGACACACACATACACACACACACACATACACACACACACACACACACACACACACACACACACACACACGGACCTTTTTGTGAAAATGCTTTTTTTGGATATTGGGGACCCTAAAACATATATTTCCGGTGAAATCTCGGTATCGAATTTTTGGTGGAGTGCAATACTTTCTCTATACGCTATGTGCATAGTGCGTAAGGAGAAAGTAAAAAACATATATTTAAACATTTGATACAATGTAAAGGAAATTTGAATTAATATAATCAGTTATATGCGAATTTCAACTAAGTGTTTAAAAAAACATTTTAACCCCAAATAAATAAATAAAGTTAATCGAGATTAAACATTAGCAGAAATTGTCGTTATTACTTGCATCCTAATAAACAGAAAGGATAAAGGACTACATAAGGTTAAAGCGATGTTCAAATATTTTTAAAGCTGGTTGCTATGGGTTTGAAGTTTGTTTCTTTGCATGGTCAGGAGTTGACAAGTTCCCATATGAGAATAGATTTTAAACTGAAACCAATAGCCGGAAATATTAGCAAGATTCTACATTTTTAATTTCTCTATACGCACTATGTACACAGTGTATAGAGAAGGTATTGCACTCCACCCAAAAATTCGATACCGAGATTTCACCGGAAATATATGTTTTAGGGTCCTTTATATCCAAAAGAAGCATTTTCTCAAAAAGGTCCGTGTGTCTGTGAACACGATAACTCAAAAACGAAAAGTCTGTAAAATACCAAACTTGGTATTTAAGTTTAGTATCTTCCAGGGATGCGACACGAAAGTTCCGAGAAATATCCCCCCACCTCAAACTCCCTTTACATGGAACTTTTTTCGAAAATATTGATTTTCGCAAAAATGGCTCTAACGATTTTGATTAAAATATCAGATATTAAAGATATTTACCTGACAAACAAAATGTATATCTTGAATTTTCTGGGAGTAGCCTCTGAAGAGTACTTTAATCTGGACGAATTTAACGGAATTTTGCATAACTGCTAAACCGTAAGACTTAGATAAAAACATACTACACGAGAAATGTAGAGCACGTTAAAACATACAATTTGTTATATACATTTATTTCGTGGAGTTGATCATTTTTGAGATGTTAATTGTTTTTTGTTTCAGCTATGAAAAACTTACTTTTCACATATAGGAATTTATCAACTCCTGTCCATATAAACAAAGGAACTTCAGTCGCATAGCAACTAGCTTTTGTCAATCATTTTAACCTACGGTACTCCCTTATTTCGGTTCTACTTACAAGGAAGCAAGTAATAAGACTATTTCTGCTAATTTGTTCTGGAGTAGCATGAAGTAAATAGAGGCATAAGCTTTATAACAATACTTTGTTACAGAGATGTAGAGAAAGTCCTGTGAATGGTACGCATAAGACTTTTTGTGTAGTAAGCGTTGGTCTATATCTTAGGTTTACCAGTTATGCAAAAGTCATCCAGAATGAAGAGGTCTTCAGAGGCTATTCCTAAAAATTCATTTTTTTTTTTAATTTTTCATGTAAATATTTTAATATACCTACGGCATATTATACAAAATCTTAAGAGCCATTTCTGAGAAAATCAAAATTTTCTAAATTTTTTTCTTGTAAAGGATAGTTGGGGATGGGGGGATTTTCTTGAGAATCTTCGTGTCGCATCCTTGGAAGATAAGCTTAAATATCAATTCTGGCATTTAATGGACTTTTCGTTTTTGAGCTATGCTATCCCCCCCAACACACACACACACACACACACACACACACACACACTCACACATGGAAATGCTTCTAGAAATGCTTTTTTTCGACTCATCAGAGATCTCAAAACATGTATTTCCAGTGAAATATTAGTATCAGTTTTTGGTTGGAATGCAATACTTTCTCTATAGCTACACTATGTACCTACACAGTAGGTGTAGATAAAATAAAAGAATTCCACAGTTTCAATTATATTGTTAATATAAATAAAGAGGAATTAATTGAGATCTCTCGTTATGTCACGCTTACTTAGAGAAGGCATTTTGTATGGCTAGTAAACCATATGTGATAAATAGAAACTAGATATTCAAAAATTGAAATGTATTTTACGTACGTACTTATATAAGAGTTGATTTCCAACCAAAAATGCGATGTTGAGATTTCACTAGAAATATGTTTTGAGACCCCGGAATAATAATATTAACAGTAATTTTACATTTCCTACCACGTATTTAAAAGGTAGAGGAAATATTGCACTCCAACCAAACATTCAATATCGAAACTTCACCGGAAGCACATGTTTTGAGCATGTTTACATTTGTGTTCGTGTCTGTGTCTGTGAACACCGTAAAGTTCATTAAGTATCAAACTTTCTATTTAGATTCTGCATCTTCGTGCGATACGAAATTTTTCAAGAAAATCTCCCCACTTCAAGCTACCTTACATATGGAACGCAAATGATTTTAATTTAAAAACCATATGTTTAAGATATTTTCATGGCAAAAGAAATGTATATCTTGTATTTTCTGAGAATGGTAAACTTTAAGATAATTTAACTACAGAGAAAATGTACACAATTTATATCAAATACATTTCTGTTGTAGAGCTAACCATTTCCGAGATATTCCTTGTTATTGGTTTAAATGTTTCAGTACTTATAATTTTCTCAAATGGAAAATCCTTATTTATATTTTTTAAACCTCGTTAACCAAAGACAACAGTATTTCAATACTCAAATATCGACCGGCTCCTAAAATTATTTGATTATGATTCAGCTTAATGTATTATCTTATTCTTCTTGAACAAGGAAATATATACCTAATAGAATTTATGTTTAATATATTTATTTGTTTACTCTTCTTGTACTAGCTACATTTTGCCATTTAGACAGAGGGTACCAAAAAACATAATGATTTAAAGTAATAATAGAGGATACAAAACTGAAGATAACAATGTAGGTACAAGAGCACTAATTAAAAAAATCTGATGTGTTCCATTCACATGACTTTCTCTACCTCTCTGCAACAAATCATTGTTAAAAAGCTTATGCTTCTATTTACTTCATGCTAATCGAGAAAAAAAAAAAGCAAAAATAGTCTTATTACTTGCTTCCTTGTAAGCAGAAGGGAAATAAGGGAGTACTATAGGCTAAACTAATAATCAAAAGCTGGTTGCTATGTGACTGAAGTTTCTTTGTTTGTATGGACAGGAGTTGTCAAATTCCTGTATGAGAAAAGTTAAGTTTTTGGAACTTAAAACAAAAACAAGGAATATCCTAAAAACTATCATCTCCACGAAAAAAATGTATATAACATAAATTGTGTGTTTTAACGTGTTCTACATTTTTTTTGGAGTAAGTTTTTGTCCATCTCTTACGGTTTAGCAGTTATTCAAAATTCAGCAAAATTCATCCAGAATAAACTACTCTTCAGAAGCTATTCCCAGAAAATTCAAGATATAGATTTTATTTGTCAGGTAAATATCTTTAATATACGACATTTTAATCAAAATCGTTACAGCCATTTTTGAGAAAATCAAAATTTTCGAAAAAAGTTACATGTAAAAGGTAGTTGGAAGTGGTGGGGATTGTTCTTAAAATCTTCGTGTCGCATCCCTAGAAGATAATAAACTTAAATGCCAAGTTTGGTTTTTTACCGACTTTTCGTTTTTGAGTTATCGTGTTCACAGACACACGGACACACTGACACACACACACACGGAACTTTTTGTGAAAATGCTTTTTTTTGGATATTGGGGATCCTAAAACATATATTTCCGGTGAAATCTCGGTATCGAATTTTTTGGTGGAGTGCAATACCTTCTCTATACACTATGTACATAGTGCGTGTAGAGAAAGTAAAAAAAAATCTGATGTATACCATTCACATGACTTTCTCTATATCCCTACAACAAATTATTCTTAACAGCTTATACTTTTATTAACTTCATGCTAATCAGTAAAACATTAGCAGAAATAGCCATATTACTTGCTTCCTTGTAAGTAGAGGTGAAATAAGGCAGTACCATAGGTTAAAGTGATAATCAAAAGCTGGTTGCTATGTCACTGAAGTTCCTCTGTTTGTATGGACAGCAGTTGACAAATTCCTGTATGAGAAATGTATAAGTTTCTCATAGCAGAAACCAAAAATAAGGAATGTCACAAAAACGACGAACTCCACGAAAAAAATGTAAATGACATAAATTGTGTGTTTTAACGTGCTCTACATTTTTTGTGCAGTACGTTTTTTTTCCATCTCTTACGGTTTAGGAACTATTCAAAATTTAGTAAAATTCTTCCAGAATAAACTACTCTTCTGAGGCTATTCCCAGAAAATTCAAGATATACAATTTATTTTTCAGGTAAATGTCTTTAATATACGAAATTTTAATCAAAATCATTAGAGCCATTTTTGAGAAAATCAAAATTTTCGGAAAAAGTTCCATGTAAAGAGTAGTTGGGGGTGGGGGGATTTTTCTCAAAATTTTCGTGTCGCATCCCTGGAAGATACTAAACTTAAATACAAAGTTTGGTATTTTACCTACTTTTCGTTTTTGAGTTATCGTGTTCACAGACACACGGACACACACACACACACGGATCTTTTTGTGAAAATGCTTTTTTTGGATATTGGGGATCCTAAAACATATTTCCGGTGAAATCTCGGTATCGAATTTTTTGGTGGAGTGCAATGCCTTCTCTATACACTATGTACATAGTGCGTGTAGAGAAAGTAAAAATAAGTAATACAATGAGAGAAAGGGTTCAAGTTATACGTTGATTTCTAAAAATTGCAATGAAATGTTTAATAGTGTTAATAGCAAATTCAGAAATACAGGTTTTACTAAACCCAAAGTTCTTACATTTTTATAAACTGTCGGATGGTCCTCGGGCACCGATGATCAATCCCCGAAGTACACATAAGAATATGCCTTTGTAAGCATAGTTTGTGCAGCATAGATGCAGAAAATCATGTGAATGTAACAAACATTATGCTTGGAAAAAGGTTCGTGAGTGTGCCCATGTATCTGTGAACAACATTAACCAAAAACAAAATTTGGTCAAATACCAAACTTGTTTCGTTAAGAAACCCTTCAGCTCAGCCAGAAAAATACAAACAGTTATTTCTAAAGCAAAGCCCCGTATAGATTATAGAAGTTAAAGGGGCCTATATAATGAAAACAATTAAAAAAAAATCCGATGTGTTACACTCACATTACTTTCTCTAGCTGTTCTACAAACTTCTTACATAAGATTCTTCTTCTTTCTGCACCTTCATAAACGTGGTACTCATTAGCACAATGTTCTTATTATTTAGTTCCGTATAAGTAGGAAGAAAATAAGGGAATACACTAGGCTAAATCGATAGTCAAATGTTTTAAAAGCTGTCGTTATGCGATTGTCATTACAAATCGCTTCTTTTCTTGGCCAGGAGTAGAACAAAAGAAAAACGGACACTCCTGTCTGAGAAAAGTATAAGTACTTCACAACTGAAACTAATAACAATGAGTACCTCGAAAACGGTAAGCTCCACAAGAAAAATGTATATGACATAACTTGTGTATTTTAAAAAAAAACTACATTTTTTGTAAGTAAGTTTTTGTCTATCTCTTACGGTTTACTAGTTATGCCAAATTAAGCAAAATTCATCCAGAATAAACAGGTCTTCAGAAGCTATTCCCAGAAAATTCAAGATATAGATTTTGTCAGGTAAATATCTTTAATAAACGATATTTTAATCAAAATCGTTTGAGCCATTTTTAAGAAAATAAAAATTTTTGAAAAAAGTTCCATGTAAAGGGTAGTTTGGGGTGGGGGATTTTTCTCAAAATCTTCGTGTCGCATCCCTGGAAGAACTTAAATACCAAGTTTGGTATTTTAGCTACAATTCGTTTTTGAGCTATCGTGTTCACAGACACACGGACACACACACGGACCTTTTTCTGAAAATGCTGTTTATGGATACAGAGGGTCCTAAAACATGTATTTCCGGTGAAATCTCGGTATCGATTCTTTTGGGTGGAATACATTGTACATACGGGGCTAGAGAAAGTAAAAAAATGAAGTGTTCCATTCACAAGACTCTCTACAAACTATTGTTTTAAAAATGTTCCTTTATGTAAATCGTGGCCGTCGAGATAAACATTAGCACAAATGACTGTATTAGTTCCTTCTAAGTAGAAAAGAAATAAGGTAATATGTACATTAGGCTAAAGCAATAGTCAAATCTTTTAAAATGCCGGTCGCTATGTAAACAATTGTAATTCGGTTCGCTTTGCACGACCAGGAATAAAACAAAACAGAGATGAAACGAAGGATGACCTCCCGAATGAGAAAATTTTAAATAGCTTAAAATTGGAAACCAATTACACGGTATATTTGAACGGCTAACTCTACACAAATAAAATTAAAGTATATGGATAAGTTGTGTGTTTTAATAAGATCTATATTTTGGTGTGAAATGTTTTTGTCTAGGTATCTCTTATGGTTATCATCCGTATCTCTCTCTTACGGTTGTCTTACAAAAGTCATTCAGAATGAAGAGGTCTTAAGCCTATTTCCACAAAATTCAATATCTACATTTAGTTTGTCCTGAAAATATAAATACGAAGACAATCCAGAAAGAAACAGATGATTTGGCGTATTTAAATAATAACGAAAGATATCAAATAAAACTGTATTTGCAAAGTTACAGTACCTTACACTGTTTCTTAACGTAATCTCCATTCTGTCAAGACATTTATTGTCATGTGGTACCAGTTTTTGAATGCCGATGTTATACTTTTCTACCGCCAAAGAACTTATTCGTTTTTACTTTCTCTAGCCCCGTATGTACAATGTACATAGGGATAGAGAAGGTATTGCACTCCACCCAAAAATTTCATACCGAGATTTCACCGGAAACATATTTTTTAAGATCCCCTGTATCCAAAAAAAATCATTTCCAGAAAAAGGTCCGTGTGTGTCCGTGTGTCTGTGAACACGATAACTCAAAAACGAAAAGTTGGTAAAATACCAAACTTGGTATTTAAGTTAGGTATCTTGCAGGGATGCGACACAATGATTTTGAGAAAAATTCCCCCACCCTAAACTACCCTTTACATGGAAAAAATTTCGAAAATTTTGATTTTCTTAAAAATGGCTCTAACGATTTCGATTAAAATATCGTATATTAAAGATATTTTCCTGACAATTAAAATGTATATCTTGAATTTTCTGAGAATGGCCTCTGAAGACTACTTTATTCTGGATGAATTTTACGGAATTGTGCATAACTGCTAAACCGTAAGAGATGAACAAAAACTTACCGCATGGAAAATGTAGAGCACGTTAAAACACACAATTTATGTCATATACGTTTTTTCGTGGAGTTGATCATTTTTAAGATATTCTTAGTTTTTCGTTTCTGCTTTGAAAAACATACTTTTCTCATCAGGAATTTGTTAACTCCTGCCCATACAAACAAAGGAACTTCAGTCACATATCAACCAGCTTTTGGCTATCATTTTAGCCTATGGTAGTCTCTCATTTCGCTTCTACTTACAAGGAAGCAAACAATAAGACTATTTCTACTAATGTTTCTCAATTAGCATGATGTAAATAGAAGCATAAGCTTTTTAACTGCAATTTGTTGCAGATATGTAGAGAAAGCCATGTGAATGGTACACATAAGATTTTTTTCTTAATGCACAAAATGTACGGTCAATCGAATGCTATAGGCAGATAGCGCAAGTGTATGGTGATAATGTAATGAACGAATCTTTAGTTAGGAAATGGCGCATAATTTAGACTAATCAAAGAAGAACCAGTATGCACGACAAAGCCGGCAGTGGAAGTTCATCAATCGTTATGGAGGAGTTGAAAGTAAGTGTTGATAAAAGAATTCAGAAAAACCGGCGTTTCATGTACACCATACATGACTTTTTGGGTGAAAAGGTGTCCTAACCTCAAAGAGGTAGTGCATCTTAGCTCAGATCTTTGTGAGAGTGTAGTAGCATCTGCATTGAAAGGTACTGTAACTTAGTAAATAAAGTTTTATGTTGATATTTTTCGTTATTATTTAGTTATGCCAAATCGTCTGTTACTTTCTGGATTATTCTCGTATATGGCATTTTAATCAAATTCGTTGGAACATTTAGCGAAGATGTTTACTGTCCCAAAAGTTACTCTAACAAATTTGTATGAAATAGTGCATGTTTAAGATATTTTCATGGCAAACCTAATCCCGGCTGTTACAATACAAGGAAGTCCATAGATCGGTTAATCATCTTCTACCACATTATTCTCCCTCCCTTCGTCACGCTCCCTACTATTCATTGTATTGGAGGGTTGAAATGAAACACAGGGGGTTAGATGTGACACACCCGTCTTCTGCCTTAGTTTCTTTTCCTCTGTGCAAATCATCGAGCTCTTTCTTAAATTCATACAATACTCTTTATAAAGTAGGTTTTTCAATTTACTAGCTTTAAGGGAATGATCTATAAATTTTCCATAACCCAAATCTTTTGAACAATGAAACTTATTTTCCGGGCTTGTAGGTCGTGTGGTCCAAAAGTCCAAAGTGGATCAAAAGTCAACCAGAATGAAGAGGTCTTCAGAGACTATTCCCAGAAAATTCAAGATATACATTTTATTTGCCATGTAAATATCTTCAATATCTGGTTTTTAATCAAGATCGTTAGAGCCATTTCTGAGAAAATGTTTTTTTTTTTTAATTTTTTCAATGTAAAGGGTAGTTTGGGGTGTGTTTTTTTCTTCAAAATCTTCGTGTCGCATATCGAAAGATACTAAAATTAAATACCAACTTTTCGTTTTTCAGCTATGCTGTTCACAGACACACGCACACACGGACCTTTTTCTAATTTTTTTATACAGGGCACCGGTGAAATCTCGGTATCGAATTTTTGGTTGGAATGCAATACCTTCTCTATACACTATGTACATAGTATGTGTAGAGAAAGTAAAACGAAAGCCGGTTAAATATCAAAACTGAAATTTAAGCTCAGCGAGGAGTCAAACGAAGCCTCTCGTTATATTTATAGAGAGATGTAAAGTCATTAATTTTGAGTCTATAATATTTGTCTCCTATCTTACATGAACTTCATCATGCATGCAGAATTTGTGTTGGACAAAGCGGCGCAGACCGGGTTTTCTCCGGTTTCCCCGCCATTACATTCCACCGGTGCTCCTTCTTCGTTCCATGTAGCATCAGTGTCATCGCTCCGTGGTGTAATGGTTACCATACTAACTTCATATACCCAAGGTTGCGGGTTCAAACCCGACGGAGGATGATAGATTTTTTTTGGGCGCAAAAATCTTCAGTATGGCTTCCTTCGGAAGGGAAGTAAAGCCGTTGGTTTAGATTTACGGCATGTAAAAGAACCTTAAGCCTGATAGAGAGGTCTCTGAGCATAATTAAGCGATCTTTCAGGACCAGCATAGAATGGGACGCTGAGAACTACAAAAGTTAAAAAGCGTCCATAAATAAAACGCCATGGGGTCCCATGGTAGTTAAAGCGGACGCTAAACACTATTAAATAATTTGAATCACTGAAACTGCCTCCAAATTGCATTTTATGCAGGTTTCAAATATATTGTTCTGTACCTAATTATATACTTTTCGCCGCGTTAGTCTACAAACCTTAAGCAATGTGTAGATACATTTTACAAAGACAAGTTTCCAATGTGTTTGGAATTACTATTTGAATGTGAAATAAAACAATGTATAAAATCTCATTTTTACTTTCTCTTGCCCCGTATGTACAATGTACATAGGGATAGAGAAGTATTGCATTTCGAGAAAAAGGTCCTTGTGTTGTGTGTGTCCGTGTGTCTGTGAACAAGATAACTCAAAAACGAAAAGTAGCTAAAATACCAAACTTGGTATTTAAGTTCAGTATCTTCCAGAGATGCGACACGAAGATTTTGAGAAAAATACCCCCACTCCAAACTACCCTTTACACGGAACTTTTTTCGAAAATTTTGATTTTCTTAAAAATGGCTCTAACGATTTTGATTAAAATTTCGTATATTAAAGATATTTACCTAAGAAATAAAATATATATCTTGAATTTTCTGGAAATATCCTCTGAAGACTACTTTATTCTGGATGAATTTGTCATAACTACTAAACCGTAAGAGATGGACAAAAACTTAACCGACAAAAAATGTAGAGCACGTTAAAACACACAATTTATGTTATATACATATTTTTCGTGGAGTTGATCGTTTTTGAGATATTCCTTTTTCTTGGTTTCAGCTTTGAAAAACTGATACTTTTCTCATACAGGAATTTGTCAACTCCTGTCCATACAAACAAAGGAACATCAGTCACATAGCAACCAGCTTTTGGCTTTCACTTTAACCTATGGCACTCCCTTATTTCGCTTCTACTTACAGTAAAGCAAGAAATGAGACTATTTCTGCTAATTTTTCTCGATTAGCATAAAATAAATAAAAGATAAGCTTATTAACAATAATACTTTGTTGCAGTGCTATAGAGAAAGTCATGTGAGTGTAACACATCAGATTTTTAAATGTTTAAGTTTGTTTGTAAAGTTTCATTTTATAAACAGATTTTTACCACGGAGAATAGAATCGCGGTATATTTAAGTTGGTGTCCCAAAGAGACAGGCACGTTATGACCTCTAGCTCACAGATGTCGCTTTGAAAAATAATTGCCGGAAGAAAGCTACAGATATTAAATTCCAGAGAAAGACAGTGCCAAACGGAGGGAGGAGAGAAGCTGAAGATAAAGATGTTATATACAGTTTAGTGGATAGAGACCCATATTTTATGTGCTGCTGAGAACAATGGTAGCCTCCATGTCATAAAGACGCAGCTTGGGGCAAATTTATAGTAGCACAATATAATAATAATGTAGTCGTAAACGGCTGTTTGAGTGTTAATTGTTCATTATTCATATGCTGGTGGTGACGTTTTTGCCTGAGAATGCGCGGGGGGAGGGCGGAGAAGGGTGCTGGCCGCTTCGGAAAAAAATTCCCTGTAATGCGTAGTAGGGTTTGTAAGATGACCATGTCGCTATGGTGCGTTCGCTGTTCCTTGTTACTAGTGCACTTACACAAAATCTCTCTTTAGCACTCAAATCTGTTAACAAACTGTCGTTTTTACTTTATCTATACCTACTATGTTCATAGTATATAGAGAAAGTATTGTATTCCATCCAAAAATTCGATACCAAGATTTCACCTGATATATATGTTTTGGATTCCCCTGATGTGTTACACTCACATGACTTTCTCTAGCCGTTCTACAAACTTCTTACATAAGATTATTCCTCTTTCTGCACTTTATTAATCGAGGTACACAGACAGCACACTGTTCTTATTACTTAGTTCCTTATAAGTAGGAAGAAATCGATAGTCAAATGTTTTAAAAGCTGTCGTTATGGGATTGTCATTACAAATCGCTTCTTTTCTTGGCCAGGAGTAGAACAAAAGAAAAACGGACAATCCCGTCTGAGAAAAGTATAAGTACTTCACAACTGAAACTAATAACAATGAATACCTTGAAAACGGTAAGCTCCACGAAAAAAATGTAAATGACGTAAATTGTGTATTTTAACAAGGCCTACATTTTTGTATAGTAAGTTTTTGTCTATCTCTTACGGTTTATTAGTTATGCCAAATTAAGCAAAATTCATCCAGAATAAAGTAGTCTTCAGAGGATATTTCCAGAAAATTCAAGATATACATTTTATTTGTCAGGTAAATATCTTTAATATATGATATTTTAATCAAAATCGTTAGAGCCATTTTTACGAAAATCAAAGGTTTCGAAAAAAGTTCCACGTAAAGGGTAGCTTGGAGTGGGGGTATTTTTCTCAAAATCTTCGTGTCGCATCCCTGGAAGATACTGAACTTAAATACCATGTTTGATATTTTAGCTACTTTTCGTTTTTGAGTTATCGTGTTCACAGGCACGCGGACACACACATACGGACCTTTTTCTGAAAATGCTTTTTTTGGATACAAGGGGTCCTAATACATGTATTTCCGGTGAAATCTCGGTATCAAATTTTTGGGTGGAATACAATACTTCTCTATCCCTATGTACTTTGTACATATGGGGCTAGAGAAAGTAAAAAGAAAGAAAAAAAAAGCACTTTTGGAAAAAGGTCCGCGCGCGCGCGCGTGTGTGTGCGCGCGCGCGCGTGTGTGTGTGCGCGCGCACGCGAGTCTGTGGATAGCATAGCTCAAACCCGGCGGAGGACGATGGATTTTTTCAGGTGTAAAAATTCTTAACATGGCTTCCTTCGGAAGGGAAGTAAAGTCGTTGGTCCCTCAAGCCTGATAGAGAGGCCTCTGAGCAAAATTAAGCGGTCTTTCATCCCCAGTAGAGAATAGGCCGCTGAGAACCACAGTGATTAAAAACATCCATATATAAAATTCTTTTTAATTTATTAATGGGCATTACAAACATTCCACTCCATTTAATCGAGTTAAACGTTGCATATTCCTTTATAGAAACAAAGAGTAGCGAATCAAATGTTTAGGAACTGGATTCTATATGCTGGCCTTAAAATTCTATATCGACCTCCGTGGTCTAACTTTAGGTTCCCAAGGCCGCGATCGAAAAAATCCTTAGCATGGCTTCCTTCGGAAAGCAAATAAAGCAGTTGGTCCCGTGTCGTAGATTAGGGCATATAAAAGAACTTCTAGCCTAATAAAGAGGTCTCTAAGGAAAATTAAACGGTCTTTCACGCCCATAATAGAACCACAAGAGTTAAACAGCATCCATAAATAAAACTCAATATAATATATTTAAAGTTCCACATTTTTTCCCTAGCATCACGAGGAACAACTGAATATTGAAAGGACTTTGTCATTCTTTTTACTTCCTCTAGCTCCGTATGTACAATGTACATAATGATAGAGAAGTATTGTACTGATAACAATGAGTACCTCGAAAACGGTAAGCTCCACGAGAAAAATGTATATAACATAACTTCTGTATTTTGAAAAAACCTACATTTTTTGTACAGCAAGCTTTTGTCTATCTTTTACGGTTTACTAATTATACCAAATTAAACAAAATTCATCCAGAATAAACAGGTCTTGAGAAGCTATTCCCAGAAAATTCAAGCTATACATTTTATTTGTCAGGCAAATATCTTTAATATACATATTTTAACCAAAATCGTTAGAGCCATTTTTGAGAAAATCAAAATTTTCGAAAAAAGTTCCATGTAAAGGGTAGTTGGGGTTGGGGGAATTTTTCTCAAAATTTTTGTGTCGCATCCCTGGAAGATACTAAATTTAAATACCAAGTTTGGTATTTTACCGACTTTTCGTTTTTGAGTTATCGTGTTCACAGACACACACACACACACACACACGCGGACCTTTTTGTGAAAATGCTTTTTTTGGATATTGGGGACCCTAAAACATATATTTCCGGTGAAATCTCGATATCGAATTTTTGGGTGGTGTACAATACTTTCTCTATACACACATAGTGCGTATAGAGAAAGTAAAAATGTGTTGAATTTGTTGCAGTTACTTGATTTTCTTCTACTTTTTCTACAAACAATTGAGCAAAAGGTTATTCTTCCATCTACATGCTAAACGAGATAAACATTAACACAATTGTACTTATTACTTAAGTTCTTATAAGCAGAAGAGAAATAAGGGAATACACCAGGCTAAAGCGATAGTCAAATCTTTTAAAAGTCGGTCGATATGTCATCAATTCAAGTTCGGTTCGCTTTGCATTTCCAGAAACACAAAAGAGATATGAAACAAAAGGTGATCACGTTTGAGAAAATGTATAGTTTAATACTGAAACCAATAACAAAGAACATCTAGGAAACGGTAAATTCTGCAACATAAATGTAGATAAATTTTATTTGTCATGCAAATATCTTTAATATACGGTATTTTAATCAAAATTGTTATAGCTATTTTTGAGAACATGAAAATGTTCGAACTTTTTTCCTTATAAAGGGTAGTTTGTGGTGGGAGGGTTTTGCTCAAAATTTTCGTGTCGCATCCTTAGAAAAGACTAAAGATAAATACCAAGTTTGGTATTTAACGGTCTTTTCGTTTTTGAGCTATACTGTCACAGATACACAAGGGAAATTTTTGTAAATATTTTTTACTGAGGGGACCTCAAAACATGTATCTCCGGTGAAATCTCTGTATCGAATTTTTGGTTGGATTGCAATACTTTGTCTACCTACGTATACTATGTATTATGTAGAGAAAGTAAAAATTACGAGAAAATCAAGTTTCAAAATGGCATGCAATGCATACAATCGCGATCGGAACCTAATGTTTGAGCTGTTTTTGTGAAAGCATTAAAAATTATGTTTCTTCGGAATTTTGTTGAAGACAATATCTATTGCTGTTGAGAAAACAAACGCCATGACTTCTAGTATTGCTGGATCAATGAAAACGTTTATACATTTGTAACTGCACCTCTCCCCTTCTCTCCCTCTCTTCTGGATGTGGAGAAGCAAGTTTGGTTATTATGGATATTCTTTACATTGACACGTTGGGAGAACCGGCTTTTGATGTGTTATCCAATCAGTGATCGAGAACCCGCCACTGCAACCTCCTCCCCTTGAAGCCGGGGCAAGGTGTCCCGTATTACAGTTGCGGAAAGTTCTTTGACACCCGAGAACGCTCCTCGATAGTTGGCAATATTGTGCAAGGATTTAGGACAGCATCGAGTGTCAGCGATGGAGGGCAAGTGGCATACGATCGACATACAAACCAGCTTTCCTTATTCGGACACTTAGGAGAGCTTCTGCTGCCACGTTTCAAATAACACAGATACGTGGCCTGCATTCCCTCAATACCAAACGCTAATCCACTGTTGAAGTACCTTCATCAACTCATACCGAAATTAACTTTTGACGAAATGCGTCTATGAAATTTCTACAAAAATTTAGAAACAATAAACAACTCATGTTTTTGTAAGAAGATAATTTGATTTATAATTTGAGCCCATTTTAATTAATACTCAAAGACTACATTTACTCTTTAAAACAGTTCCATTTTGTTTTCGTTAAAGCTTGCTTCAGTTGTTTATCCTGTCGACTTGAAGGCCACACGTATTAGTGAGTTTCTTCTTATTTGTAATTTGAGATCTGAAATTACAAATGAGAAAAAACTTCACTGTTTTAATTCATGTATTTTTACTTTCTCTACACGTAATATCTACATAGTGTATAGAGAAGGTATTGTAATGCACCCAAAAAGTCGATACGCGTGTGCATGAGTCTGTGTACAGCATGGCTCAAAAACGAAAAGACCGTTAAATACCAAACTTGGTATTTAAGTTTGGTATCTTCCAAGGATGCGACACGAAGATTTTCAAGAAAATCCCCCCACCCCCAACTACCCTTTACATGGAACTTTCTTCGAAAATTTTGATTTTCTCAAAAATGGCTCTAACGATTTTGATTAAAATTTCGTATATTAAACATATTTAACTGACAAATAAAATGTATATCTTGAATTTTCTAGGAATAGCCTCTGAAGATTAGTTTATTCTGGATGAATTTTACGGATTTTTGCACAACTGCTAAACCGTAAGAGATGGACAAAAACTTACCACACAGAAAATGTACAGCACATTAAAATACACAATTTATGTTATATATATCTTTTTTTTTTCGTGGAGTTGTCCGTTTTTAAGATATTCCTTGTTTTTATTTTCAGCTTTGTAAAACATACTTTTCTCAACTCCTGTCCATACAAAAAAGGAACTTCAGTCATATAGCAACTAGCTTTTGACTATCACTTTAACCTATGATACTCCCTTATTTCGCTTCTACTTACAAGGAAGCAAGTAATAAGACTATTTCTTATAATGTTTTCTCAATTAGCATGAAGTAAATAGAAACCTAACCTTTTTAACAATAATTTGTTGCAGATATGAAGAGAGAGTCATGTGAATGGAACACATCATATTTTTTTTAAATCAAAACTTATATATTCACTGAAATATGGATATGGAATTTTTGGGTAGAATGCATTTCTATTTCTATACTTTATGTACACAGTACTGTTATTTTGGTAATCAAGGTTTAAATTAAACAATATTCTTACATGCTGGGTTTCCAAATTTCACAGATCTTAGGTAAAGAAAGGGACCCATATAAACTGAAAAGAGCCATAATTTAATTGAAATAATGATGCATTATTTAGAACTTTGGAAATATTTCCTTCGCCCTTGTGCCCTGAACTTTATCCGCAACCTAAAGTCTATATTCTATTCTAATTCTTTTTCTAATGCTTAACTATTGCAAAACAAATATTTTAATCTAGGTTTTCCGAAAATGCAAGTTTTGTGGTTCCTAAATAAAAGTTTTAAATTCAGTGTCGCGACACGAAAATTTCCTTCCTCAAACTATGGTTTATAATTGTAAATTGCTCACCTTTTTATTTTCTCAAAAATGAGGGTGACAATTTTGTTCAAAGGTTCATATTTAAGATAACAGCATGACAATTAATGAAGACGTGTTTATTGACCTGTCTAATCCTCCTTAATGACGTTTTTAATTGTTTTATTTATAACCGTCTTTAACTGCAAAGCTGTATTGTGTTTCCTCTGGAACACATTTCTTAGCGGCTATGGTGTTGAAAAAAATCTGATGTGTTCCACTCACATGACTCTATATCTCTGTAAATTATTATTGTTAATAAGCTTATCTTTTATTTATTTCATGCTAATCGAGAAAAATTAGCAGAAATAGTCTAATTTCTTGCTTTATTGTAAGTAGAAGCGAAATAAGGGAGTACCATAGGTTAAAGTGAAAGCCAAAAGCTGGTTGCTATGTGACTGATGTTCCTTTGTTTGTATGGACACGAGTTCACAAATTCCTGTATGAGAAAAGTATAAGTTTTTCAAAGCTGAAACCAAGAAAAAGGAATATCTCAAAAACGATCAACTCCACGAAAAAAAAAATGTATATAACATAAATTGTGTGTTTTAGCGTGCTCTACATTTTTTGTGGGTTAAGCTTTTGTCCATTAGTAGAATAAAGTAGTCTTCAGAGGCTATTCCCAGAAAATTCAAAATATACATTTTATTTGTCAGGTAAATAGCTTTAATATACGATATTTTAATCAAAATCGTTAGAGCCATTTTTTAGAAAATCAAAATTTTCAAAAAAAAGTTCCATGTAAAGGGTAGTTTGGGGTGGGGGGATTTTTCTCAAAATCTTTGTGTCGCATCCCTGGAAGATACTAAACTTAAATACCAAGTTTGGTATTTTACCGACTTTTCGTTTTTGAGTAATCGTGTTCACAGACACACGGACACACACACGGACCTTTTTCTGAAAATACTTTTTTTTTTGGATACATGGGACCCTAAAACATATATTTCCGGTGAAATCTCGGTATCAAATTTTTTGGTGGAGTGCAATACATTCTCTATACACTATGCACATAGTGCGTATAGAGAAAGTAAAAACTCCCACCCAGCTGAGAATCGAACCTAGAGCCCTCATATAGTTGGCAGGTATTCTTAACAACTGACCTTACTGACATTGACTTCATTATTTTCTGAGTTGAAGGCGTAAATCTTTAATATCAGTAAATTAGCCTAGTTCCCCCATGTGGCTCAAGATGGTGGAATAAAGCCATGTTATTAAAACGTTATTGCGTTAACACATACACAGTTTTAATCTAAATGTCGTGTGAGTGGAATAAAGAGGAGATGGCTCTGTATGCAAAGAACGCAGGGCAGTGACGCTACAGACTCTAACTATCTCATCTCTATCTCGTGGTATTCGCCCCTTTATTGCGAAATTCCAGTAGCGATACTTGGGGAGGGGTATAACTGTATCTCGCACGCAGTTCCCGCTTTATGTCGCCAATTAGAACAAGCGACGCTCGCCTCGCAATATCCCAAGATGCCACTGCGGCCGTCCAGTAAAACACTTGCCAGCATACTTAGACTGTCACATGTTCCAATGCAGATGACGTCATCAATCATGTCCCAAGATGGAAGAGCTTAATGCTAATGTACGCAAATGAGATATGAGATATATGCAATAATGAATTATTATCTGTGTCAAGTTAGTTCAGTCGTGATGTCAACACGAGAGAGAGAGAGAGAGAGAGAGAGAGAGAGAGAGAGAGAGAGAGAGAGATACTGAAACAAAAGAGCGTTAGGCTGTTGATTGGTTCAGGGAAGGTAATGGGTGTTAACTTTTACGTGGATGCATATTGTAACAGCCTCCTAAAAGTACAGTACTGTAATAGTTTTCAGATCACTGCTCTACGCGAGTTAGTTTCGGAGAGAAAAGTATGCAAATGCTTCGATTCTTATAAAAGGTAATAGTCCGACATTTTATCCACATCCGACACATACATACATGGCTCTGGGTTCGTGAATTCTGAAAGGAATATTTACAACAGACGTACACATTCTATAAAAAAACATATAGATTAGACAGAAGACCGGCGAAATTAAATATTGACTTTATTAAATTATTACTGTTAAATAAAATGCAGCTAACTTATATTACTAAAGAATATTGGTATTATATACACAATAAGTTACAAGCCTGTACCAGACAGCTCTCTTAAACAACCGGTAATTCTCGAGGTGAATGCTGATTAAGCTGTTATTGTTTATAATGCAGGTTCGCTTCTGATAATGTGTTATTTAAGACTGTATTTCCTATACATCTCGCATGCCTCACAAGCCCAGGGGACTTGCTATATGCAGTTTAAAAGCAGTAAGCTTTTGATCATGGATGATTAGCCGTAATAAAACACAACCGAGGCAAGCCTTTGGTCGCGCATTGTTTCGCGGTGCTCAAAGAAAGAAATGCGAATCGGCCATAAAGAATATCGAAAAAGAAACGGGTGATCTCCTTGGCGTTTCTGCATTTAGTGTGCATAGTGTTAGAATGGAACAGCAAGCATCCGGAAGCCTAAGAACACCGGGAACATCGCGTAAATATAAAAAACGTTCGGAGAAATACGATGATTTTGCGAAAAGTACTATTCGCGCTAAAGTTTATGATTGTTTTTTCAGAAATGAACCATCGACTCTAAATAAAATGTTGCATGCAGTACATTCTGATACAGAATTGCCACATTTCTCAAAGTACTCTCCACAGGTTGCTGATATATATCGCTAGTGTTGCAAAACTTATGTGCGCCCATGTACCGTTGACACGCGGCGGGTTGAGCCAGCTCCGCCTTGTGGTTGACATCAGGACAGAACTAACTTGACACAGATTATAAAACGGACAGAGATACAGCATAAGAGAATTAAATCACATTCGTTTCTAGTAATAAAGGAAAGACAATCGAATGGGTGTTCGCTAAAACAGGCCAACCACCATTTTGTCAAAACAAATTAAAGTGAACCTCACAAATACCAATGAAACAAATCGTTGATTGAATTGAGCATACATACGAGTAAATTAGCAATACAAACGTCTTACACAGTTACCTCATCTGCACAATCCCCTGTCTAAAGTTCCAAATTACTAGAATAGTGGTTAATAATTCTGTACAAATTCTTTGTTTGCTAAAACTTAACCTTCAAATTTGAATATTACATTCGAATCTCATTCAGTATCATTCCTATCTGATAAATTAAAGTCAGGAAGTACTAATATAATACATTATTGAACCTTTTAACATAAACTGCAGCTAATTTGATCGTTAATGGGTTACTTTGACTCAACTTTAGAAAATATGTAGGTACCTAATTTAATAAATATACACATATATTTTTACTTTCTCTATACGCACTATGTACATAGTGTATAGAGAAGATATTGCGCTCCACCCAAAAATTCGATACCGAGGTTTCACCGGAAATATATGGTTTATGGTCCCCAATATCAAAAAAAGGCATTTTCACAAAAAGGTCCGTGTGTCCGTGTGTTTGTGAACACAATAACTCAAAAACGAAAAGTCGGTAAAATACCAAACTTGGTATTTAAGTTTAGTATCTTCCAGGGATGCGACACGAAGATTTTGAGAAAAATCCCCCCACCCCCAACTACCCTTTACATGTAACTTTTTTCGAAAATTTTGATTTTCTCAAAAATGGCTCTAACGATTTTGATTAAAATATCGTATATTAAAGCTATTTACAAGACAAATAAAATGTATATTTTGAATTTCTGGGAATAGATTCTGAAGACTACTTTATTCTCGGTCAATTTCACGGAATTTTGCATACCTGCTAAACCGTAAGAGATGGACAAAAACTTAACACACAACAAATGAAGAGCACCTTAAAACACATAATTTATGTTATATACACTTCTTTCCTGGAGTTGATTGTTTTTGAGATATTCCTTGTTTGTTTTTTTTCAGGTATAAATACTTACACAGGACTTTGTGAACTTGTGTCCATACAAACAAAGGAACTTCAGTCGCAGAGCAACCAGCTTTTGACTATCACTTTAACCGATGCTACCCCCTTATTTCGCTTCTACTAACAAGGAAGCAAGTAATAAGACTATTTCTGCTAATTTTTGCTCCATTAGATGAAGTAAATAGAATAATTTGTTGCAGAGATATAGAGAAAGTCATGTGAATGGAACACATCAGATTTTTAATTTTATATTGTATCCAATGTAAAAATTGGATTTATTGCTCTCATATGGCATAGAAGAATTCAAAAACTGAAGAAATCTATTAATTTTGGGACTATGACTATTCAGCACCTCGAACACCATAACCTTAAAAATCTGTTCTGTTACACTCACATGAGCCGTTCTACAAACTTCTTACAAAAGATTATTCTTCTTTCTGCACCTTGATAGTCGAGATATTCAGCACAATGTTCTTATTAATTACTTCGTTATAATAGGAAGAAAATAAGGGAATACACTAGGCTAAACCGATAGTCAAATGTTTTAAAAGCTGACGTTATGCGATTGTCATTACAAATTGCTTCTTTTCTTGGCCAGGAGTAGAACAAAAGAAAAACGGACACTCCCGTCTGAGAAAAGTATAAGTACTTCACAACTGAAACTAATAACAATGAATACCTCGAAAACGCTAAGCTCCACGAAAAAAATGTATACGACGTAAGTTGTGTATTTTAACAAGTCCTACATTTTTTGTATAGTAAGCTTTTGTCTATCTCTTATGGTTTACTAGTTATGCCAAATTAAGTAAAATTCATCCAGAATAAACAGGTCTTTAGAAGCTATTCCCAGAAAATTCAAGATATACATTTTATTTGTCAGGTAAATATCTTTAATATATGATATTTTAATCAAAATCGTTGGAGCCATTTTTAAGAAAATGAAAATTTTCGAAAAAAAGTTCCATGTAAAGGGTAGTTTGGGTTTTGGGGATTTTTCTCAAAATCTTCGTGTCGCATCCCTGCAAGATACTAAACCTAAATACCAAGTTTCGTATTTTACTGACTTTTTGTTTTTGAGTTATCGTGTTCACAGACACACGTACACACGTACCTTTTTCTGAAAATACTTTTTTTTGGATATTGGGGACGCTAAAACATATATTTCCGGTGAAATCTCGGTATCGAACTTTTTCGTGGAGTGCAATATCTTCTCTATACACTATGTACATAGTGGTATAGAGAAAGTAAAAACTAATACCTAAATAGCTTTAGTGTAGTTTAAGCGGTGAAACCGAGATACACTTAAAATGCAAGTTTGATTAAAAGTGGAGTTATAATCAAGTTATTTGAGGTTGTACACTCTGTGAAATAAAATACAACTAGAACTTCATTTTGATTCGCAGGTGCAAAGAGGGCCCGGATATCGGTGGACGATATCGACACGGCCGCCGAGGACGACGAGGAGGATGATGAAGACGAGGATGACGGCAGCGCTAGAGGGTCACCAGAAGGAGACGATAGTAAGCCCGTAGTGTCGGCACCTCCACCAGTATCACGTCGTAGCACGTCACTGTCGCCTTCGCCAGCGGCCCTGCCTCTGTCCGTGTCGGCAACGCCCTCGCCAGAGCCACAGCTCGGCGGCACAACTACCTCGGAACAGCCTGAGGACGCGGAGAGCGCCGGGGAGCAACTTCCTGAGAACTTATCGCTACCCAAGAAGTGTCCGGTCCTCAGGCAGCAGCCACCTCCACCAGGGTACCTGCTGTACCATCAGCAGTACCAACAGTTTCAACAGCAACACTTCCAGCAGGTCAGTGACGCCCTTGGTTTCTTTAGTGGCACTTTTTGTTTTCTTTTTACTTTCTCTATACGCACTATGTACATAGTGTATAGAGAATGTATTGCACTCCACCAAAATATTCGATACCGAGATTTCACCGGAAATATATGTTTTAGGGTCCACTGTATCCAAAAAAAATTTTTTCAGAAAAAGGTCCGTGTGTGTGTCCGTGTGTCTGTGAACACGATAACTCAAAAACGAAAAGTCGGTAAAATACCAAACTTGGTATTTAAGTTTAGTATCTTCCAGAGATGCGACACGAAGATTTTGAGAAAAATCCCCCCACCTCCAACTACCCTTTACATGGAACTTTTTTCGAAAATTTTCATTTTCTCAAAAATGCCTATAACAATTTTAATTAAAATTTCGTATATTAAAGATATTTACCTAACAAATTAGATGTATATCTTGAATTTTCTGGGAATAGCCTCTGAAGAGTAGTTTATTCTGGATGAATTTTACTAAATTTTAAATAACAGCTAAACCGTAAGAGATGGACAAAAACTTACTAAACAAAAAATGTAGAGCACGTTAAAACACACAATTTATGTTATATACATTTCTTTCGTGGAGTTCCTCGTTTTTGAGACATTCCTTATTTTTGGTTTCTGCTATGAAAAACGTATACTTTTCTCATACAGGAACTTGTCAACTCCTATTCATATAAACAAAGGAACTTCATTGACATAGCAACCAGCTTTTGACTATCACTTTAACCTACGGTTGTCCCTTATTTCGCTTCTACTTACAAGAAAGCGAGTATATAGACTATTTCTGCTATTTTTTTCTGATTAGCATAAAGTAAATAGAAGTATAAGCTTTTTAAGAATTATTTGTTGCAGGGATATGGAGAAAGTCATGTGAATGGTACACATCAGATTTTTTTTATTAGCTTAACGTTCTTTGGACTGGTTGGCCACATCGGACGATGAATGAAGTCGGTGAAATGATGCTCAAATGATCTCGGTCAATAGAGCTTACAGTTACTTGATATTCGTATTCTCAGGATAAGCGAAAACCCCCCAAAAACCCATGCGGGCTTTAGTGGCAATGTGTTGAAATTATATTTTATAACGACTTCATATCGCAACGCACCCGTGAAATTTGGCAAAAAAACGAAATGTTTTATTATTTAAGAATTTTATTGCACTTGTATTTTATACTTTCACGCTATACAAAATTGGAATTATAATATAACACGTTTTAAAGCCGTTGTCACTATACCCCTTAGATAAAGCACCGCATTGAACTTTAGACAAGCAGTTTAAAATTGAAACTAATAACAAAGAATATCTCGGAAAGATTAACTCTACAAAAAGAATAAGACATACATTATGTATTTCATTTAGATTGTCTTACGGTTTACTTGTTATACAAAAGTCATTCAGAGAGGTCAAAGATGGCTTCAGAGACTATTCACAGAAAATTTAAGTTATATATTTCGTTTGTCTTGAAAATATCCTAAAGTTATGGTATTTTAATCAGAATCGTTAGTAATTTTTAAAAAATCAAAATTTTCGAAAAAAATTCTATGTAAAGGTTAGTTAGGGGTGGAGGGAATTTATTAAAACTGTTCGCGTCGCATCCTTGGAAGAAACTGAGCTTAAATACCAAGTTTGGTATTGAATGGACTTTTCGTTTTTGAGCTATGCTGCCCACAGGCACGCACGTACCCACTCACCAATGCACACACAGGAAGTGTGTGCATTTTCAAAACATGTATTTCCGGTTAAATCTCGGTATCAGTTTTTTGAGTAGAATACAATACTTTATCTAGTATGCACATTGTTCACACGTGCTAGAGAAAGTAAACAAAACAGCAATTAGAAGAAAACTGGATTTTTGGATTATCATAGACACATTGCCTTAAGTTTGAACTTAAAGTTATGACTCTAGATTTAAAATGAAATTAAACCAGACATGTTTTCCCAAGCTAGTTTCTGTTCAAGAAGGTTACTCTAAGATCTGATTTAATCCTTCTTTCTGGTTTAAATTATGGTTGAGTTAACTCTTCTGAAATACACACACAAACTAATGATTTCCATGTAATAAATGATGTAAATATGCAATTGTAGCATCAAAACAGGTTTCTTGAGAAGCGGTTACCCACTGCCCCTGCTCATCACTGCCTTTGCAACACAATTTTATACAACTTACCTGAAAGAAAACATTAAAATATTTTTTCTGACAGGCCTACCAACATTCATATATGAGAATCATAAAATATGCTACAATCAATCAACAACAATGTATTAATTAGCCTGCATTGTAATGGAACATTCACTGTAAATAACATAAGCACAAATAGAAAATCTTATGTTATATTCATATAACTTACCCTACCCTCTATCGTTTATTAGAGGCTATAAAATTAGTTTTACAAAAGTCAATTTTCTATCGAATTCATTTTAAATCTATGCAAACTTATGTAGCACGTTGATGCCTGCATAGGGAATAATAACTGTTTAAGTAAGATCTAGAAGCTGTCAGTCATGTACATTGGCGAAAAGCAAGTGAATGCTTTAAAACAATGACCAAGAATTAAGCAAATCAAATCATTAGTAACAGATATCTCGAAAACGGCTTATTCCATAAAAAAGTTATTTACTTTCTCTAGCCCCGTATGTACAATGTACATAGGGATAGAGAAGTATTGTATTCCACCCAAAAATTCGATGTCGAGATTTCACCTGAAATACATGTTTTAGGACCCCCTGAATCCAAGAAAAGCATTTCCAGAAAAAGGTCCGTGTGTGTGTGTGTCCGTGTGTCTGTGAACACGATAACTCAAAAACGAAAAGTAGCTAAAGTACCAAACTTGGTATTTAAGTTCAGTATCTTCCAGGGATGCGACACGAAGATTTTGAGAAAAATCCCCAAACCCCAAACTACCCTTTACATGGAACTTTTTTCGAAAATTTTGATTTTCTTAAAAATGGCTCTAACGATTTTGATTAAAATATCGTAATTTAAAGATATTTAATTGACAAGTAGGATGTACATCTTGAATTTTCTGGGAATAGATTCTAAAGACCTGTTTATTATTGGGTGAATTTTGGTTAAGAGATAGACAAAAACTTACTATACAAAAAATGTAGGCCTTGTTAAAATACACAACTTACGTCATATAATTTTTTTTTTTTTTCGTGGAGCTTACCGTTTTCGAGGTATTCATTGTTATTAGTTTCAGTTGTGAAGTACTTATACTTTTCTCAGACGGGAGTGTTCGTTTTTCTTTTGTTCTACTCCTGGCCAAGAAAAGAAGCGATTTGTAATGACAATCGCATAACGACAGCTTTTAAAACATTTGACTATCGATTTAGCCTAGTGTATTCCCTTATTTTTTTCCTACTTATAACGAACTAAGTAATAAGAACATTGTGCTAAATACCTCGATTAACAAGGTGCAGAAAGAAGAATAATCTTATGTAAGAAGTTTGCAGAACGGCTAGAGAAAGTCGTGTGAGTGTAACACATCAGATTTTTACTTAAAGGTTTGCGTCTATTGCTCAATATTTACCGGTTATAAAAGGTTATATACCTATACGATTCCTTCTGAAAGAAGAGCAGTTCAAGACTATTCATAGAAAACTCAAAATACACATTTTATTTGTAATGTAGATATTTTTAATGTATGGTATTATAATCATAATCGTCAGAGTTATTTTTGAGAAAATGAAGAAAAAAAAAAGAAAAAAAAAAGGAAAATGTCCCATGTAAGAGTACCTGGGAGAGGGGTGGGGTTCATTAATTTTTTTTTTTTTGATTCAGGGGTCTCCAAGATATGCGTTTCCATTATCGAACTTTTGGCTGTTATACAATACTTTCTGTATTTGTGATGCGATTTTTAAAAAAATACAGATTTTCACGATCTGACACACGATTTCTAAAAGCCATCCATATTCATTTTCAGCATTCAGTCTCTGAGTGGATCTGTGTTAGTGTAAGCAGCAAAACTCTCCACAGAGAAAAAGATTACAAACATGCAAATGACTTTGGAAAGGTCATACCTCCGGCTTTGGCATTGAATTTTTCAGTTTGACTCTACCTTTCAACTCCCAGTGTGGAAGAAACAATTGACAATGATTGACCTAAAGCCCGGGACATAAAGTATTTACAACATTGCGGCGTGTCATCTCAAAATAATTTGAGATCACCTTGTGGTTTACCAGGAAAGTTCGGAAACTTAATGTCTTGTTGGCATGTTATTATAGTAGCTCAGTTAGAGGACCCGGGTGGGGACCAGTTTAAATCCGGGCTATGGCATTCAATTTTTGCTTTCTCTAGCATGCATGTACATACAATATACATAGTAGCTAGAGAAGGTTATACCACTCAAAACTCCATGTCGAGATTTCACCGGAAATACATGTTTTGAGTCCCCCTGAAACAAAAAAATTAGAAAAAGGTCGTGTGTGAGAGTGGGCAGCCGAGCTCATAAACATCGTTAAATACCAAACTTGGTATGCACACGATGCGACACGACGATTTTCAAGAAAAATAATGGCTCTAACAATTTTGATTAAAATCTCTTATATTTAAGATATTTACATGCCAAATAGAATGTATATCTTGAAGTTACTGGGAATAGTCTCTTAAAGGCCTCTTAATTCTGGATGATTTTTATTAATTTTTGCATAACTGGTAAACCGTAAGAGACAGACAAAAAGTTACTACACAAAAAATGTAGATCACGATAAAACACACAATTTATGTTATACATTTTTTCATGTAGTTGGCTGTTTTCGAGATATTCCTTGTTATTGGTTTCAGTTTTAAAATACATACAGGAAGTTGTCAACTCCTGTCCACACAAAGGAACGGATTTCAATCCCATAGCAACCACATTTTAAAACATTTGACTGTCGGTTTAGACTGGTGTATTCCCTTATTTCCCTTCTACTTAAAGGAGCTAAGTAATAAAACCGTATTTTGCTAGTGTTTATCTCGATTAGCATGAAGTAGATAGAAGAATAAGCTTATTAACAATACTTTGTTGCAGGGATGAAGAGTAAGGCATTTGAATGGAGTAATCAGATTTTTCAGTCTAAATCTACCTTTCTCACTCCTGCCTCACACTTTAATTAATTTATTGTACTAGTCAAGTTGTAAAATGAAGTTTTATTTACGGACGCTCTTTAACTGCTGTGGTTCTCAGCGTCCCATTCTATGTTGGGCGTGAAAGACCGCTTAATTTTGCTCAGAGGCCTGTCTATCAGGCTTGAGGTTCTTTTACGTGCCGTAAATCTACGACACGGGACCAACGGCTTTACTTCCCTTCCGAAGGAAGCCATGCTAAGGATTTTTACGCCCGAAAAAAAATCCATCGTCCTCCGCCGGGTTTGAACCCACGACTTTGGGTATATAAAGCATTACACCACGGAAGGCGACATACCCATTGCTAGAAGCCCAGTTAAAACGATAAAATCATTAAGGACAATGGTGCATAAAAATGTTAAAATGAGCTAAAATTAAAACCATAGTAAGCTAAAACACCACCATAAAACATACTACATCCGGAGTGTGATGATGATGATGATGATGATGATGATGTTTCAGGGCGCTCAACTGCATGGATAAAACAAACGGTAGCTGAAGTAAAACGATAAAATCAATAACATAAAATCTGATGTGTTCCATTCACATGACTTTCTCTATATCTCTGTAAATTATTATTGTTATAAGCTTATCTTTTATTTATTTCATGCTAATCGAGAAAAATTAGCATTACTAGTCTCATTTCTTGCTTTATTGTAAGTAGAACCGAAATAAGGGAGTACCATGGGTTAAAGTGAAAGCCAAAAGCTGGTTGCTATGTGACTGATGTTCCTTTGTTTGTATGGACAGGAGTTGACAAATTCCTGTATGAGAAAAGTATGTTTTTCAAAGTTGAAACCAAGAACAAGGAATATCTCAAAAACGATCAACTCCACGAAAAATAGGTATATAACATAAATTGTGTGTTTTAACGTGCTCTACATTTTTTGTGGGTTAAGTTTTTGTCCATCTCTTACAGTTTAGTGGTTATGAAAAATTCATCCAGAATAAAGTAGTCTTCAGAGGCTATTCCCAGAAAATTCAAAATATTAATTTTATTTGAATCAAAATCGTTAGAGCCAGTTTTTTGAAAATCCAAATTTTCGAAAAAAATTCATGTAAACGGTAGTTGGGGGTGGGGGGATTTTTCTCAAAATCTTCGTGTCGCATCCCTGAAAGATACTGAACTCAAAATACCAAGTTTGGTATTTTAGCTACTTTTCGTTTTTGGGTTATCGTGTTTACAGACACACGCACACACACACACGGACCTTTTTCAGGAAATGCTTTTTTTTTTTGCATTCAGGGGGTACTAAAACATGTATTTCCGGTGAAATCTCGACATCGAATTTTTGGGTGGAATACAATACTTCTCTATCCCTATGTGCATTGTACATACGGGGCTAGAGAAAGTAAAAAGAAGTAAAACAGTTAAATTTAGAGATAAATCAGTACAAACCCACTTTATTGCAACAAACCAGAGCGGGATGAATCTAAAAACCAGTACCACAATGGATCAAAATAATTAGAGATCACCTTGTGGTTTACCCGAAAAAATGCGACTCAGTTCGGAAAGTTAATGTATTGTCGGCATATTAACGTGGCAGATCAGTGTTTAGAGGAACCGGAGGTGACCGGTTCAAATCCCGGTTATGTCATTTTATTTTTCAATGTGAATCTACCTTTCTGACTCTTGTCCCACATATGGTTAGTGTGGAAGAAAAAACTTATTTTACTAACAATTCAGTGGCACACAGTAAATAATTGCTTGTGTTTTTGTCCACAGCAGCAGTACCATCACCAACAGCAGCAACAAATGGTCCAGCAACAGCAGCAGCAGCAGCAACAACAACAACAGAGATCGCCAGTAGACATCCTTCTGCGAGTATTCCCAGGCAGACGCAGAAGCGACGTTGAAGCACTCCTACAGCGCTGTAAAGGAGACGTGTTGCACGCCATCGAGTTGTTAGTCTGCACTAACGGCAGCGGGGCAGCCACCGAGGAACAACCGGCGCCACCGCCACCACCCATGGGCTCGCCACCTCTCATGCCAAAGTCCGCCTTCTCGCCCCTGGGGCCACTAGGCCCTCCACCATTCCACCACCACCATCGCTACAGCCCACAATCACATCGTCACCGCTTCCTAGCCGCACCCTATGCAGGCACCGGCTACCTGCCAACAGTGATCCGGCCACCACCGGAGTATGCGCTACCTCTGGTCAGTGGGGGTGGAGGCAGTCACCCTCACGACATCTACAGCAGCTCGGGGAGTGGATGCACCGACAAGGCTACGGCTTCCTCTCCGGGCTCTGGAACGGGATCTGATAAAACGTCGTACTCGGAGTGACCGGAAGTGTTCTCTGTGCTGCGTCCCTCGCCAGAGTATGCCCGAATAGGATACTACGGCGGTGCGACGTGCAATGCTGCTGAAACGGTGTCGCCAAACACTGACAAAGCGACATACTCAGAGTGAGAAGAGTAACTGTGGACGATGAATTCATCGGTCACTTCTGACAGCAACTGTTGGTGCGTCAGGACCTTTGTCACAGTGCAATCTTTTACTGTAGATACGTTACTGAAATGGACCTCTCTGCGATGGAAATAGATGTTCATATCACCCCTAATCACTGGATGTTAGCAGTTTAACTTATCAACGAAAATATTTCTGCTGGATCGAAGCTGAAGGGATCCAACAAATGCTCGAGACAATAAAAGAGAAACTGAACCTATTATATGAGAGTTACTCACTAATCCATTGATATAGCTGAACGATATACAAATTGTCTGACAGGAAAGAATAAAACCAAAAATTAAAAATAAAGTAGAAATTAAACTCCCTGAAAAAAAAAATGAAAATGAATTATAATTAGACAAGAAAGAAATGAACAAATCCGAATCTCTATATCTCTGCAACAAATTATCCTTAAAAAGCTTATTTTTCTATTTACTTCATTCTAATCAAGAAAAAATTAACACAAATAGTCTTATTACTTGCTTTCTTGTAAGTAGAAGCGAAATAAGGGAGTACCACAGCTTAAGGTAATAGTCAAAAGCTGGTTGCTATGTAACAAGTTCCTTTGTTTGTATGGACAGGAGTTGACAAATTCCTACATGAGAAAGTGTAAGTTTTTTTTAAAGCTGAAACCAATAATAAGGAATATCTCGAAAACGATCAACTCCACGAAAAAAATGTATATAACATAAATTGTGAGTTTTAACGTGTTCTATAGTTTTGTATGGTAGGTTTTGTCCACCTCTTACGGTTTAGCTGTTATGCAAAATTCCATAAAATTCATTCAGAATAGAGTAGTCTTCAGAGGCTATTCCCAGAAAATTCAAGTTATTCACTTTATTTTGCATGTAAATATCACAAATATAAGAGATTTTAAGCAAAATTGCTAGAGCCATTTATGACAAAATCAAAATTTTTGAAATTTTTTCCATGTAAAGGGTAGTTTGGGGTGGGGGATTTTCTTGAAAATCTACAGCTAGAAGATACCAAACTTAAATACCAATCCAATCTCGGTATCCAATTTTTGGGTGCAATACAATGCCTTCTCTATACACTATGTACATAGTGCGTGTAGAGAAAGTAATTAATGATATCAGAGATATACTTGTTTTGGTGATATGTCTTAAAATTCTATCTAGTCTTTTGACAAAAGGAAACGTCATGATTTAATGAGTAACTCTTATGTAATATATATTTAGTGAGACCAAATTAGCGTGCTTTTCTTTGAAAGATAATAAAATCATTGTGGTTTTAATGTTTTTCAGGGAAAAATTGAAAGTTCTCAAAGTGTGGAATATGTGAGAAAAAAAATGAGAAACGTCCGGTTGTAATAGGGAGAAAAAACTAAGGTACTCCAAAAGGATGTGTTGAAAGAATTCAGCAAAGAAATGCAGTTGTTTTCTTGTGAGGTTGTGTTTCAAACATGGACATTAAGACATTACGCTGGTGTCCAACATTTATCCTTGTATGCTAAAACAGTGTTATATGTGGGAAAAGAATCGCTTATGAGCACAAAGGAATTGTATAGCTTCAATACCGTCTGAAAAGTGACTGTAAACTTCTGTATCGTGCGCTAGAATGTTACAGAGTCTGTCAAAAGTTTAGGGACACCTCTAAGTATCAGACATTTCATTCCTATCCTTCGGTTTTTATGAAATCTCAAGATGTTTATATATGGATCAAACGCTTGTAAAAAATGAAGTTTTCTGCTGCAAACCAGAACTCGCCATCTTTAAAACTGTGGATAATGTGATGAGTTTTCAATCAAGAAAACAGGTTAAAAATGATGCAGCTTTTATGGAAAAAATGAATTTGCTCTTTAATGGTTGCACTTAGCAAAATGAATTTTGTTATGGAGGGAGATTTACTTAAAGTGGTTCTTGGGCTTCTATCACTTTCTAATTTAAAAATTTATGAAGCCTTTTTATTCACATTTAATGCCAGATCCCTCCTTTCGATTTTCTAAGGTTAAGATAGTCTTTTTTTTTTTTCCATTTGAAGTTTGCGGCAAATAGATGCTTTGCTGTTACGGCCACATAGATCACGATCCCGGAGGTTGGTAGCACTTATAAAACAACAGATTCTCTCTGTTTTAGTGCCAGTTGTGTATTTTACCTTCATACATTTTTACTTTCTTTATACGCACTATGTACATAGTGTATAGAGAAGGTATTGCACTCCACCCAAAAATTCGATACCGAAAAAAGCATTTTCACAAAAAGGTCTCTGTGTGTGTGTGTGTGTGTGAACACGATAACTCAAAAACGACAAGTCGGTAAAATACCAAACTTGGTATTTAAGTTTAGTATGTTCCAGGGATGCGACACGAAGATTTTGAGAAACATTCCCCCACCCCAAACTACCCTTTACATGGAACGTTTTTCGAAAATTTTGATTTTCTCAAAAATGACTAACGATTTTGATTAAAATTTCGTATATTAAAGACACTTACCTGACAAATAAAATGTATATCTTGAATTTTCTGGAAATAGCCTCTGAAGAGTAGTTTATTCTGGATGAATTTTACTGAATTTTGAATAACTGCTAAACCGTAAGAGATGGACAAATGCTTACTACACAAAAAATGTAGAGCATGTTAAAACACACAAGTTATGTTCTATACATTTTTTTCGTGAGTTCGTCGTTTTTGAGACATTCCTTATTTTTGGTTTCTGCTATGAAAAACTTATACTTTTCTCATACTGGAACTTGTCAACTCCCATCCATATAAACAAAGGAACTTCATTGACATAGCAACCATCTTTTGACTATCATTTTAACCTATGATAGTCACTTATTTCGCTTCTACTTACAAGGAAGCAAGTAATAAAGCTATTTCTGCTAATTTTTACTGATTAGCATGAAGTAAATAGAAGTATAAGCTTTTTAAGAATAATTATTTCAAAGATATAGAGAAAGTCATGTGAATGTAACACATCAGATTTTTAAATTAAAAAATGATAGCAGCCCAAGAACCACTTGAAGTAAATCTCCCTCCATGACAAAATTCATTTTGCCAAGGGCAACTATTCAAGAGCAAATTAATTTTTTCCATAAAAAGCTGCATCATTTTAACCAGTTTTCTGGATTCAGAAATTATAATATTATCTACAGTTTTAAAGATAGCGATTGATGATTTGCAGCAGAAAACTTCACTTTTGAGATGCGTTTGATCCATGTATAAACATCTTGAGATATCGCAAAAGTCTAAGGACAGGAATGAAAAGTCTGATATTTATGTGTGTCCTTAAACTTTTAATAGAGACTGTACTTAGAGTATAAATATCACTTGGATATGTTTCCAAACTTGTAAATGATGAAAGTATTAACAGATTAACTTGTAGAATAGAACGCATTAAACGTTTATTATGTAGATCTACATGTGTATGTTTGTTTTATTGAACAAAAAATGTGTAACAAGAATGTAAAGTGTATATATTTCATATTGTGGGCTTGAAATCTGCGACCGACGAGCCCCCCCCCCCCCCCAGCTGAGCAAAGACAGGAAGTATAGTGTGTATGTGTTGTAGCAGCACAAAGAGTCTGGTGTTTGCACATGATTATGCCTGGGCACGAAAAGAAACCTGGTAGCGTGTTTTGCGAATGAAGTAACTGTTTTCATCTCTTTTTCCACTGCAGGATAAAAAGTGAAGGACCTTTCCTTTCTGAAGTGAGAACACTGTTGGAGAAGTCTTTTGTTCTTCAAATACCAAAGTGGCTCGGTTCTTGTAAATGTTTACTCATCTTCTGGCTGAAGTTGTATAGTAGCTGAAAAAGTTCTGCACCTAAATGTATAAGGGTCACATTCATAGTCAACACTTATAGATGAGTGATACCTTTACGAGTGCTTACTTCACAAATCAGTGAATAAATAAGTAAACACTCATTTCATAAAGTTACGCAAGAGTTACGCTCTCCTGATCTTTAAGATATTTGTTGTTGACAAGGTACTCCGAAATTCTCAAAAATATTATTTTTTGTTTGTTTCAGGCACTAATAAAATCTCTATTATTTTTAATTTCAGAAAATATATAGTTAAGTAGATTTTAAGGCACTTAAAATTCATTTTTATACTCATATACTGAAATGTGTTCATTTACTGTTATAAATCTATATGGAAATGAATACCATTTCGATACAGATTTTCACGCTTGCCTACTAATGGATGTTCACTACCTGTTAATCTGCATTTTGCCCGTAAATAACCTCCAAGAATATTTAATTATTTCCCGAATCTAAACTCATAATATTACGCAAGCAAAGCAAAGTAGGTCTTGACATTGGCATCACAGAGACGAGGAAATCAATAATCCAGGAAAGTAAATTGTTAACAACTTTACTCGCCTCCTCTGTTATATCAGAGGTGGCCATCTTGTAAATCAACTATCACCGTGAATCGAAGTTCATTTGTTATTGATACATGCGTACAATACGCGGTCGGTCGGCGGAGTTCATCTTTCGTATGTAGGAAATCTAAATATTAGATATGCATTGTATATTTTCATGTCGTAGAAAAAATTATGTATGCAACTGTCATATAATGACTATTAGAATACTCGTGAGGTTTTTCGACGGGAGCGAAGTGAGCTGTACCTCTCGCTCGTGTCCCAATAACTACCATTATAGGATCGTTGCATAAATAACTATTATACGAGGTACGTCCAGAAAGTAAGTTCCGTTTGGTAATAAAAATAAATTGTGTACAGATACAACATAATTATTTATTGCACAAAAGTCTATAACTCTTAAACTACTTTTCCACATAGCTGCCGAAATTTTGCAGGCATTTGTCATAGCGTGGCACAAGTTTTTGTATACCTTCTTCATAGAAGTTTGCCGCCTGTGTCTTCAAAAAGTTGGAAACATTTTCTTTCAGCTCTTCGTCATTGTTGAAGTGTTGACCGCCAAGGAAAGACTTGAGATGTAAGAACAGATGAAAGTCGCTAGGAGCGAGGTCAGGGCTGTACGGAGGATGGTCAAACACGTCCCAGCCAAATCCATGTAGGAGGTTTTTCGTCACATTTGCAGTGTGTGGTCGTGCGTTGTCGTGAAGAAAAACAACACATTTTGAAAGCAATCCTCGGCGCTTATTCTGTATTGCGCGGCACAATTTCCTAAGTGTCTCGCAATAAACATCTGCTTTGATTGTTTGACCACGTGGTAAGAAATCAATGAGTAAGATGCCTTTCCAGTCCCAGAACACTGTGCACATCATTTTTCGAGGTGTCAAGATTTGTTTCGGCTTAAACTTTGCTGGGGATAAAGTGTGCCTCCATTCCATCGATTGCCGCTTACCTTCAGGGGTGTCGTAAGAAACCCAAGTCTCATCTCCTGTGACTATCTGTGTCAGAAATTCTTCGCCGTCTTCATCATAAAGGGTTAAAACCTGAAGTGCACTACCCATCCGTTTTGTTTTGTGTTGCTCAGAAAGAATCTTTGGTACCCAACGTGAGCAAAGTTTACGAAATTTCAGTTTTTCGGTAACAATTTCATGAATTGGTGATCGTGAGCTTTGGGGAAATTCCATAGCGAGAGCACTGATTGTAAACTTGCGGTTTTCCTGGATCTTGTCATCAATCGCGTGAACCAGTTCTTCTGTAACCAAAGATGGAAGCCCACTTCGTTTTTCATCGTGCACTTCACTACGTCCTTCATTGAACTGTCGGACCCATCTTCTCACTATTGAATCACTCATCGCATTTTGTCCGTAAACTTCGCAAATTTGCCGATAAATTTCAATTGGTTTCACTTTCCTAGCATTCAGAAAACGAATCACACATCTGATTTCACAAGCGGCGGGATTTTCAATCAACACCGACATTGTAAACAAGCACAACAAAGCGTATGTGGCTAACAGCGATCTCAAAATGGCGCACGTTTCTTCTCCTTGATACAGAGCGTCTACCGCG
The DNA here is from genome assembly GCA_030762935.1 of Hymenopus coronatus. NCBI lineage: Eukaryota > Metazoa > Arthropoda > Insecta > Mantodea > Hymenopodidae > Hymenopus > Hymenopus coronatus. The sequence continues at coordinate 22,998,963 of CM060891.1, forward strand.
CATGTGATCGCAGCGCTGCAGCGGAGATAAATTGAAACGGAACTTACTTTTTGGACGTACCTCGTATGCTAGTCTGTAAGCACTCCTTTAAAGCTGTCATGTAAGCTTTAGGAGGATTACTTGTATCTTTAAATTCAGTTTTCCCAAAACGTGCTTTTATGCTTATGCACCTTTTCCTCAAAGTTTGGGAAGTAGAGAGCTGATTATTTCAACACAGTTGAACTTTCTGAATCACAATCATAAGTTTATATATTATATAACAACCACATTGTACATTTTCCACATTTTTACTTTTTTGACTTTGCAAATGATTTATTATTTCAATTTCTAATGAATTAATATACCTACATAACTAAATAATTGATGTTTACAAGATAGCTGATTATACTAAAAGTAAATTTTATTATTTTTCTGCTGAATGAAATACTTTTTACAGACTCAACCACATAAGCTAGCAATGCACACAAACACTTAAAACAATTATCATGGTTTAAGGAATAATTCATTAAAGTTTCAGGAAAAAACATTCAGACCTTTTAGAGCAGTTATACTTCAACTCATTTGAGGTGTACTTTCCATATGTTCAGACTACCTTGTCCCTTTAAATCAGTTTCTGTGTTTCATTTCGTATTGTATTTATCGTTGTAGCTGCAGCAATACTTCACTTGTTATCCTCATCAAACAGCGCGATAGTCCAATGTCAGTAGGTGTACTGGTATGTAAAAGAACTTCTGTGGGACAAAATTACGCCATACCAGCAGTACTAATATGATTAACAAACGTATTATTATTACTATTATTCCATCAAAGAGTATCAAATACTCCTTTAGGATTTCAGGTAATACATCTGTGAAATTTTAAACATTGTGTTAAAATCTATATCAGTTAAAATAAGAACTGAAGCTTTCCTGGCGACGTGTTAATTCAAAATCTTCTCGGGCTTCTAGCCAGGTCTATATCAGTTGTTACACACATTAATGTTTTTCCCATGTTTCAAAATTCTAAACTAAATGGTAATTTAATAATAGATTTTATTGTTGTAATAAAATTGCTCCGCATGATGATTTTTCAAAATATTCTCATTCAAAAATTCAAGTTTTACATAAATGAGTTTGCAAGTATATCCATTATATCACATTTTTATATTAACCTGTAATTATTATAGAAAATTATTACTTTTTGTACTCTCCAAAATTCTTGAATTTTCCAAATGTGATAAATAATGTAGTCATGCTCTTAAATATATTTTTGAGCGGCAGTACAAAAACTTTGAAATCAATTCATACAAGATTACATCGCGTGGAACATTTTCTGTATGAAAAACGTTGCGTGTCTATTGATTCAAGGGGGTCATGTGGAAAAACAATTATTTCTGAAAGCTCAGAATTCTTGAGCATTAACATGAAAACATATTTTTCTTAATTTTTGGTCAAATTTCATAGATGCATCACTATAACTTCAGATATCGTAGTGCAAAATATTTACTGATGAAGTAGTTGGTTCATAGAAGAAAACATGATCATAGAATTGCTTTCTATACCTTTTTCTCTGTTTCTTTTTACCATTATTTCTGTCGAAAGCAGTGTTACTATCGACCCATCTCCAATGGTTATTCAAATTTATGTTGAGTATATTTGTGGGAGTATTTATTAGCATATATGTATGTACAATGCATATTTCAGAAATCCAGAATTCCCAGATTTCAAACTGTATTCCCAGTCTTGCTCATTACTTAAGTCCCGTTTCTACTCAACCTTCTTCTTTCTAAAAGCTGTCTACATTTTTTCCTTTCTTGTATCTGATATTTCAATAGCTACTAGATCGTAGAGACTATATCCAAAGTTCATCCTATACAATATCTATATGTTAATCTTTTTACAGTGGAACATACCATTCAATGTTACTTATACATTATTGGCCAACAGTGGAAGTATTTCATTTCAGAGTTTAGCTTTGTTATTCATTCCATGCAAGTACAAGAAACACAAAAATGTATTCATAAAATAAAAACAGTTAAAAAAAATCCGATGTGTACTATTTTCAAGACTTTCTCTGCCAGTTTCACAAACAAACAAACTATTCTAACAAGATTATTCTTCTACTTCATGCTAAAAGAGATTAAACATTAGCATGAATCATTTACTTCCTTGTAAGTAGAAGAGAAACAAGAGAATACTTTGAGCTAAAGCGATGGTAAAATCCTTTAAAAAGGTCGCCATGTATAATTCAGTATATTACTAAATATACTATTATATTTAGCTTCAGTATATTACTCTAAAAGAATCAAAGTTTAGTACGTAATGTGACATTTTCAATATCTTTCGACAATTTTCACAAGTTGGTCCCATTAATAAGAATTTACTTCGTTTATAAAAGATGTCCGAAATGACATTCTAGATCTGAGTTTTTTATTACCTAGTGAACACATTACTGAACACTCTATAAATTCTGTAACCAAAATATTTGGGAAAAACATGGCTTATATTTTCCCAGCGTACCAACCCTAATACTTATCTGAGCTTCCCGGTAGAATAAACATAGAAAAGAAAACATCTTTGAGTACCGACAACATACACTAACTCAACCCGCAGGAGAGTTTGGATATCCCGGTAATACTCACTGAGTACACACGTAAACTAAAGGTTGCCTTATTCACGGTAAACCAGTACGAGATGAAATTATTTTATGAAACTACATATTGTTAGACTAAAACAAATGAAATAATAGTTTATTTATTGGTAGTATACAATAACGCTCATTTATAAGTGCTGACTATGAATATTACCCTAAGAGTTCACTGTCGTGATTGTTACAAAATACCTCTTAATTTATTTTTGAATATAAAGTGTATCACTGTCAACACTGCTTTTAACATTTTGTATATATTAGAACTAACACGAAAACAGCAGGTTGACGCTGAATGCATCAATTAGTTTGGTAGGAAAACCCAGAAACAACCCATGCCACAATTATCAAAATAGTGCTGTAAAATTGCATTAATGGAAATAAAAGCAATTTCGAGAACAGAAGATTCCGCATTATTCTTTCAAACACACCTGAGCCTATACACTGTTGTATTCTTGCATTCTTGTTCCAACGGAGATCAACAATGACCATTTCGTTGCTCCCAGATGCTGACGCGTCACTCCAAACAGATCTTTTCGTGTATATGGAAATAAAGTCAAGATGTGCACAGCCACTTTTCTGTTTGTTCATCAATATTTAAACAGCCAACTGTTGATTTTCGTCAGTGATATGTTTGTTGGTTATTCGAAGCGCATGAGCCCCTTCTTCGTCACATTGTTGGGGCGTACAAGAATAATTATTGACTTCACAGTTTTAATTTTCTACTCTGTAATGAACCTGAAGCAAATATCACCACTGTGGGAGAAAAAGAGAATTCCAGTGAACGGCTTCTCTGTGTCGCAAAGTCAGTGGAAACGCCAAGCACAATATTTTACCAGTTGTGCAATTATTGACACTTAAAAGGGATGCTATACTCTAAATATCTGATATGTTCCATCCACGTGACTTACTCTACATCTCTGTAATAAATTAGCTAAAGCGATAGTCAAATGTTTTGAAAGGTGGTTGCTATAGGCGAGAATCCTAACATATGCAGCAATAGCACTTCTATGAGACTACCTCCTTGGTTCCAAATAATGAAATCTACGACACAGCAAAAACAGATCCTATCGAAGAAACCATAAAAAAGATGACAACCAAATACCTTGACAATGCAATCGAACGACCGTACCGACAACAAATTATCGAAAAAGCAAATGAATACAAAAGACAACCACTAAATAGAAGAAAACTAAGTGACGTCTCAAACATGACCATAACTCAATCTTACAACAAAGAAAAACATAAAGAAAAACTAGAACTACATTCAGCAATTCCTAATTCAATCATGACTCCTAAAGACACCTAACATAAACACAACCTAAACAACACCACAAGTAATCATACCATCCCCCCCAAAAAAGCTCCCACCCTTGCCATAACTAAACATAAACAAGTGAAGCAACGCACGAAACAAAACACTGCCAAATAAACTCAATTTCTGGCTGAAGAGGGCAAAATTAAGCCCTAAAACAGCCATGAAAGTGAAATAAACTCTCAAAACACCCAAGTTGCTTGCTTGGCTTGCGAGATTGCAGATTCTAGTCCAGTTTTAGATTTCTTCCTGGGCCTTTCCTATTGGTTACGGAGACAATATGACTACGTGACAGATGAACGACAGGAGATTCGTCAAGGTTAGGCTACGTTACGTTACTCTACATCTCTGCAACAAATTATTCTTAAAAAGCTTATACTACTATTTACTTCATGCTAATCAGAAAAAATTAGCAGAAATGGTCTTATTACTTGCTTCCTTGTAAGCAAAACCGAAATAAGGGAGTACCATAGGTTAAACTGATAGTCAAAAACTGGTTGCTATGTGACTGAAGTTCCTTTGTTTGTACGGACAGGTTGACAAATTTCTGAATGAGAAAAGTATAAGTTTTTCATAGCAGAAACCAAAAACAAGGAATGTCTAAAAAACGACGAACTCCATGAAAAAATATGTACATAACATAAATAGTGTGTTTTAACGTGCTCTACATGTTTTGTGTTGTAAGTTTTTATCCATCTCTTACGGTTTGGCAGTTATTCAAAATTCCGTAAAATTCATCCAGAATAAAGCATTCTTCAGAGGCTATTCCCAGAAAATTCAAGATATACATTTTATTTGCCAGGTAAATAGCTTTAATATACGAAATTGTAATCAAAATCCTTAGCGCGATTTTTGAGAAAATCAAAATTTTCGAAAAAAGTTCCATGTAAAGGATAGTTGGGGGTGGGGGATTTTTCTCAAAATCTTCGTGACGCATCCCAGAAAGATACTTAACTTAAATACCAAGTTTGGTATTTTACCGACTTTTCGTTTTTGAGTTATCGTGTTCACAGACACACACTTACGGACCTTTTCCCGAAAATGCTCTTTTTTTAGATAAACGGGACCCTAAAACATATATTTCCAGTGAAATCTCGGTATCGACTTTTTGGGTACATAGTACGTATGGAGAAATAAAAATGCACTTTCTCAAAATCGATTCTGCTTTCTAATGCGAAATTCACAAACTTCCTTTCGTTTTGTCTGCTTGCGCAAGGACAGCCATGTTGGTCAATCTACCAATGGCAGAGTCAAATCTAAAACAACTAGAATCTGCAATGACGCTTGCTATGGAATTGAAATCAGTTTCCTTGCATGGCCAGGAGTTCATAAGTTCCCGTACGAGAAAAGTTTTAAGTATTTTAAAACTGAAACAAATAACAGGGAATATCTAGGTAATGGTCAATTTCACGAGAAAAAAAAATTATGACATAAATTGTGTGTTTTAACGATATCTACATTTTTGTGTAGTAAAGTTTACCAGTTATGCAAAATTCACCCACAATAAAGAGGTCTTCAGAGGCTATTCCTAGAAAATTTAAGACATACATTTTATTTGTCATCTAAATTTCTTAATATACGGTATTTTAATCAAAATTGTTAGCGCCGTTTTTGAGAAAATGAAAAATATCGAAGTAGTTGGGGTTCGGGAGATTTTGCTCAAAATCTTTGTGTATGCATGTTTTGAGACTTCCTGAATCCAAAAAAAAACATTTTTAGAAAAATGTCCGTGTGTGTGTCTGTGTGCCTTGGGCAGCATAGCTCAAAAACGAAAATACAGTTAAATACCAGACTTGGTATTTAAGTTTGGTATCTTCCAAGGATGCGACATGAAGATTTTCAAGAAAATCCCCCCACTCCACCTACCGTTTACATGAAACTTTTTTCGAATTTTTTTATTTTCTAAAAAATTGCTCTAACGATTTTGATTAAAATATCGTATATTAAATGTATTTACCTGACAAATATAATGTATATCTTGAATTTTCTGGAAATAGCCTTTGAAGGCTGCTTTATTCTGGATGAATTTTACGGAATTTTGCATAACTGCTAAACCGTAAGAGATGGACAAAAACTTAACACACACAAAATGTAGAGCACGTTAAAACACACAATTTATATAACATACATATTTTTTTCGAGGAGTTGATTGTTTTTGAAACATTGCATTTCTGCTTCTCAGTTTTTCTCATAGAGGAATTTGTCAACTCCTGTCCATACAAAGAAACTTAGTCACATAGAACCAGCTTTTGACTATCACTTTAACTTATGGTACTTACTCCCTTATTTCGCTTCTACTCACAAGAAAACATAAATAATAACACTATTTCTGCTAATGTTTCTCTGTTAGCATAAAGTAAAGAGAAGCATAAGTTTTTAATAATATGTTTTTGCAGAGATATAGAGAAAATCATGTGAATGGAACACATCAGATTTTTGCTGTTGTGAGGCTAACCATTTCCAAAGTATTGCATTTTCCAATACTTTCTCTTTTCTTAAATGGGAAGTATGCGGGGGTAATGTGTCTCACTGTCAAGAGGTCTCGAGTTCATATCTCGGTTTAGGGGAATAGTCTGGATAGGATTTTATCGCGGTTTTTCCTTATCCTTAGGAGAGGAATGTCGAATAACTTTTAGTTCCATGGATTTTAGTTGCATTTGAGCATCATTTCACCAATTTAATTCATTGCTCAATATGACCAACCAGGTTTAAGGACGTTAAGCTAAAAAATAAAATATATATAAATAAATAAAATAAAATTCCCTACGTAAAACTATAATAATACTCATTTGAGCATTATTTCAACGATCTCATTCGTCCTACGGCGTGACCTACCAGGTTAAAGGTTTTTAAACTAGGAAAAAAAAAAAAAAAAAAAAAAAAGAAGTCGTTATTAATATTTGTGTCCTTGTCAAGCAAAGAGAACGGAGCATTAGTATATCATAACGATCGGGTTTTAAAAGAGTTGACTATCCGCTTTAGGTTATTGTTTTTTCTTATTTTGTACAGGGAAATAATATCGTAAAAACAATTTCTGTTAATGTTTATCTTGATAAGCGTGAAGTAGATAAAAGAATAAGATTTTGTAGGAACAGTTTGTTATAGCATAGGCAGAGTGCACATAGATTTTTTTTTTATTCAGGGGGCCTCAAAACATATATTTCCGTGAAATCTCGGTATCGAGTTTTTGGGTGAAATACAATAGTTCCCTACCGTTTATGCTCAGTAAAGAAAAAAAAATCTGATGTATTGTACTCACATGATTTTCTCTACCTGTTCTGCAAACAAACTGTTTTTACAAAAGATTATTGTTCTATCTAAACGAGATAAACATTAACACAATTTTATTGATCTTACTATGTACTGAGTTCCTTATAACCAGAAGGGAATATACTAGGGCTAAAGTGATATTCAAATCGTTTAAAAGCCGATCGATATGTGAACAATTGCAGTGCCGTTCGCTTTGCATTTCCGAAAAACGAAAGAGAGATGAAACGAAAGATAACCCCGCTTACGAAGATGCGTACTTTAAAATTGAAACTAATAAAAAGACTTATCTCGAGAATAGTTAACTCGGCAGCAAAGATGTATATGACATTAGTTGCATGTTAACGATATCTACATCTTTTGTGTTGTAAGTTTTTGCCTATCTTTTACGGTTTATTTCAGTTATGCAAAATTCAGCAAATTTCGTCCAGAATGAACAGGCCTTCAAAAGCTATTCCCAGAAAATTCAAGATATACATTTTATTTGTGACGAAAAAATCTTTAATGAATGTTGTTTAATAGAAATCTTTAGAGCCATTTTTAAGGAAAACAAAACTTCTTTACTTCCATATAAAGGATAGTTTGGGGTGGGGGGATTTTCTTGAACATTTTCATGTTTCGTTTTATTTGATAACAAGTTTGGTATTTAACGGTATTTTCGAGTGCGAGCTATGCTGTACATAGACATACACAGGGACCCTTTTCTAATTTTTTTTAATCAGGTGACCTCAAAACATATATTTCCGGTGCAATCTCGGTATCAAATTTTTTGTTGGAATACAATACTTCCTCTTTACACTATGTACATTATTTTCAGAACATAGTGGCCCTGCCTCAATGTTCTTCCAAAGACTGACTTTAAAGTTTGGAATTGGGATGTGTGCGGTTGGAAACCAACTCTCGCTGTTGCCAAGTCTTCAATTTCTGATTCCTTAACTGAGGCGCGATTCTCGACTTGCAAGCAGTGTCTCCAGGACACAGAATTTACTACGTTGCCTCTCGACTCTAGTATAGGGTAGTCTTTTGTTGGGCGCAGGACCGAAGCCGCCCGTACCCAGGTCAGCTTAGCAGGTAACAACCACTGTAATTAGCCAGCAGGTGGAGTGGCATGGGTATGCCTAATTTTTTCCTTGATTTCTTTCAATGTACGGCAAATTAGTTCACAGTTAACATGTTTACCGACGAGACTAATTACGGTGAGTAGGACAGGAAGGAAAAGTCTACTTCGGAACCGTTATACTTTCGGATTCCAGAAGTGTTTAAAAAGTGGACTAGCGCGATGGACGTGCAATGTTAAAAGTTGCAAAAGTTTTATAAAAAGTTTTTCCATTGAAGAAATAGATGTCCTGGATATTCAAGAGGACCATAACCTCGCGGTACCACCTAGTGACAAAATTCAGAGACAGCAAGTACCTTGTGATCTGAAGAGAAAAGCTACGGAGCATATATGTGAAAGGCCATCAAAACTAATATACCAGCAACTGAAGAGAGTAAACACGCAAAAAATGTAACATCTTCTTCTAGAACTTTGTAATCCTTCATCAAATATTATGAACACCAAACTGCAACTGTTACCTGTTTCAACCAGGAGACTACGTGCTTGGGGGCTGTGTAATTAGGGACCTTTAAGGGTCAGGGAGACTTGGGGACTTTGTAAATAGGGATCTTTAAGGGTCCGGGAGGCTTCGGGGCTATGTAAATAGGAACCTTTAAGGGTCCGGGAGGCTTCGGGGCTATGTGAATAGGGATTTTTAAGGGTCCGGGAGGCTTCGGGGCTATGTAATTAGGGATCTTTAAGGGTCCGGGAGGCTTGGGGGCTATGTAAATAGGGACCTTTAAGGGTCCGGGAGGCTTGGGGGCTTTGTAAATAGGGACCTTTAAGGGTCCGGGAGGCTTCGGGGCTATGTAAATAGGGACCTTTAAGGGTCCGGGAGGCTTGGGGGCTTTGTAAATAGGGACCTTTAAGGGTCCGGGAGGATTAGGGGCTATGTAAATAGGGACCTTTAAGGGTCCGGGAGGCTTAGGGGCTATGTAAATAGGGACCTTTAAGGGTCCGGGGGTTTGGGGGCTATGTAAATAGGGACCTTTAAGGGTCCGGGGGTTTGGGGGCTATGTAAATAGGGACCTTTAAGGGTCCGGGAGGCTTGGGGGCTATTTTTCTGACCGCGGGAGGCTTCAGTACCGCACTCCATTTGTTTGCTAATGGTTATTGCGCAGTGGAAGGGGCAGCGGTCCCGTTTGAAGGTAGTCGTGTTTTGGAGAAAACTATACATAGCACGAGTGGGGAAAATAATACAAATTGACCCTAAGTGTTTCTTTTAAGAAAATAAACAATCGCCGTGCGTGATTTTTGAGGTTTAAAACTCCCTTTGTGCAAATCTTCCAGTTCGAATCTTCCACAGCATTTCGAGATCTTCCTATAAAGGAGTTGTTTGTGCGAAATTTTCTTGCAGTTTTATTGGAGGCGACTGTACCTCTCAGTAACTGTATACTCCTCCGTGAAACCTTACGTTACTTAAATTGACAGAAAGAATCCAAAGAAGTTCTGTTTATTCTTTTTAACTCCTCTTACGCTTCTATTGGTTGAGGGGGGTGGGGTGGAAACTAAACCTCCCCCAAGGGGGAGAAGCAAGCGGCAAGCTTTTTGATTCAATTGCAACACAACACCAGACAATACCTGATGCTGTAAGATGTCACGGACAGATAAATTGTCCCTCCCAGTAAAGGATATTGCATAGTTTCACCATATCTGTTACATTGGCAACACGTGTCAGATTTAACCTCTCTCCAGCAATACAGTGCTATGACCGAGATTTCACGTGAAATACATGTTTTAAAAATCTGATGTGTTACACTCACATGACTTTCTCTAGCCGTTCTACAAACTTCTTACATAAGATTATTCTTCTTTCTGCACCTTGTTAATCGAGGTATTCACCACAATGTTCTTATTACTTAGTTCCTTATAAGTAGGAGGAAAATAAGGGAATACACTAGGCTAAATCGATAGTCAAATGTTTTAAAAGCTGTTGTTATGCGATTGTCATTACAAATCGCTTCTTTTCTTGGCCAAGAGTAGAACAAAAGAAAAACGGACACTCCCGTCTGAGAAAAGTCTAAGTACTTCACAACTGAAACTAATAACAATAAATACCTCGAAAACGGTAAGCTCCACGAAAAAAATGTATATCACGTAAATTGTGTATTTTAACAAGGCCTACATTTTTTGTATAGTAGGGTTTTGTCTAGCTCTAACGGTTTATTAGTTATGCCAAATTAAGCAAAATCCATTCAGAATAAACAGGTCTTTAGAAGCTATTCCCAGAAAATTCAAGATATACATTTTATTTGTCAGGTAAATATCTTTAATATACGACATTTTAATCTAAATCGTTAGAGCCATTTTTAAGAAAATCAAAATTTTCGAAAAAAGTTCCATGTAAAGGGTAGTTTGGGGTGCGGGGATTTTTCTCAAAATCTTCGTGTCGCATCCCTGGAGGATACTGAACTTAAATACCAAGTTTGGTACTTTAGCTACTTTTCGTTTTTGAGTTATCGTGTTCACAGACACACGGACACACGGACACAACACACACATGGACCTTTTTCTGGAAATGATTTTTTTGGACTCAGGGGGTCCTAAAACATGTATTTCCAGTGAAATCTCGACATCCAATTTTTGGGTGGAATGCAATACTTCTCTATCCCTATGTACATTGTACATACGGGGCAAGAGAAAGCAAAAAATGGGGAGTGATACCTATTGTATTGCACCCAGACATTTGATTCCGAGATCTCACGTGAAATGCATGTTTTGAGACCCCCTGGTTAAAATATTTTTTAGAAATATGTCCGTGTGTGTCTGAGGGCAGATTAGCTCGAAAAGACCGTTAAATACCAAACTTGGCATTTAAGTTTAGTATCTTCCAAGGATGCAACACGAAAATGAACACACATAGACGCGTGCACACACGCACACACACCTACATTTTGATGATGCTCTTTTGGCAGATTTTAAAAATTTCAGTTTTGCCAATTGTTTTAAAACCCACATTTCACTTCTTTTCATTTCTTTAACTGGGCCGTTTCAAAACGACACTAAATGAAAATAGCAGTCGATCAGCTTACACTTTGACTTGTCCGAAACTTGATGTCGCAACTTTCAAACTCTTCTGTTTAAGTTTTCTGTGTGTTTAAAAATCGCACACATTTGGGATTAGGCAGTGAAGGAACAACGGTTGCCATACGCCACGTAAACAACCTCAGAAAGTGTTATACGAAACACATAACAAAACCCACATGCTACGTTTTCCATTACTAAGGTGGCCTGTGCCGCGACGGCGTGTCTATCAAACCGCGTCTACACCACGCGACTGGGACCTTCGCTACCAACCGGCATCTCTCTTGGAGTGGGCCAGGCGCGTGCCATCTGGTTATGACCGACTGCCTAATTCATGGTGATTTTATTGCAGTTTTTGTATGTGCCGAATTTAGAGATGAAATTATATTCACATATCACGTACGGTATGACCAACAAGGCCCACGTCTTCGTTTGGTGTCGTTTTGGAACATCCTGAATATATTACATATACTGGTGCTTATATTCCTTGTTATGTATAAGGCTATTTAAAAGTTATATCATCAAGATTTTTGAAATCTTGAACATTCTGATATATGTATATGTATATATATATATATATATTATTATTATTATTATTATTTTTAAATTGTGTTATTAATTTTGCTTTTATATTGTGTTTTCCTGTAAAAACCAATACTATCGTCTTACATAGTTGCTGGCATTTACAGTTCAAAGTCTGACATGTGTTATTTATGTAACTTGAATCTGTGGATGTTATTCTAATTTCGTATATTATCAAGAGGTTGCCATAGTAGAGCAATTCAGTAAGACTCATCGAGTCTTATTCGATCGAGTTTTATTCCTTCCTAACTTGATAATGTCCACATACATGCCATAGAAATGGATGATAAAATGCATAATTATTTTATATATATGTTTGTGTGTGTGTTCGTCTCCTTAGCGTGGTGGTAGCGCAGCTGCTTACCAAGCGGGAGACCTGGGTTCCATCCCCAGTACCGGTGTGGGGATTTTTCCCCGGGGTGCACTCAGCCTCGTAAGGTCCCTGGGGGGCCAATTGAGGAGCTACTTGATGGAGAAGTAGCGGCTCCAGGTCATGAGAACCGCATTAACCGGCCGGGGGGGGCTCGAGGCGCTGACCACGTCTCACCCTCCAATTCTGCACCCCATCCATGACGTCTGTAATGGACCGAGATGGGGGACGCAGCGGCCGGACGGTAGGCCTAGGTTCCCCGTGAGCTGTCGTGCCATGGAGTTATGTTATGTGTGTGTTTTTATCTTTCTCTTTGTTTTATTATTTGACATAGTTATAAGAAAATATTAAAATTGGTTTGTCTACTAATATTTGGCCCTCGTCACTCGTTTTCAGTAGATCGCTAATACTTATCATTTACCATTATTATTAAATTGTTTTTTTTCTCTTTTCATATTCAATTTCCACTTATTTGTTTTACATTGTATGAACATTAATCCAGATTTATTCTGTTAGAGCTGATATTCTGTTTTACAAACCGCTTGTCATTAATACATTCCTTTGTTAGGATCGGTTTATAAAAGTATTTTATATTGCTTTTGTGAAGCAGCAACTCTTCAGGAAGCTCTCCGACGACAAACCCTGGTTCTTTCCTAGTGAGGGGTTGTGGAATAGGTTTAGTATCCCTTTGAAGTAAAACAAATACACAAACGTTTCATACTGATAGAAAGCTTAAATAAACAGGCATACAAAGAAAATGCACAAAAGAGGAAGTAGGAAAGAGAAAAGAAATTAATGGAAAAGTGAGCAAAAAGACAAGAGGAAGAAACAAAAAGAAATTGCATAGAAGAGAAGATAAAATAAGAGAAAAATATTATAGGAGTAATAAATCACAAATGCATTTTAAGAGAAGAGAATATAAGGTGAAGAGCAAAACAGAAATGGGAAGAAAGAGCAGAAGAAATAAAAAATATTAGAGGAAGAATAAAACATAAAAGAGAAGAGAAATATCAGGGGAAAATAAAACAAAAATGAAAAGGAATGAGAACAAAAAACAAATGGAACGAAAAGCGAAAGCAATAAGAGAAGATAGAAGAAGAAAAACCCAAAGAAAATAATACAGAAGGGAAGAAGAGAAGAAAAAAGAGATAAAAAAGCAAATGGTAACAGGAGAAAATAAAGGAAAGAAATATCAAAGGTTTAACAAAACAGAAAGGATGATAGAAGAGAATAATACAGAGATGCAGGGAAAGAGGAGAAGGGTGCAGAAAACAAATGAAAAGAGAAGAGGGTCATATTAGAGAAAGAATAAGGCAGAACACACATGGAAACAAGAGAAGAGAAAATACATGAAAAGAAATGAGAAGATATGAGAAGGGAAGCGAAGAGAAGAGAAGAAAGGAGAGAAGAGGAGAGGGGAAGAGTGGAGAGAAGGGAGGAGGGAAGAGAGGAGAGAGGAGGGAAGAGAAAGAAATAAAGAAAGAAAGATAAGAGAAGAAGAGAATAACGAAGGAGAAGAGAAGAGAAATCAAAGCAATCCACTTGAACCCCCCTTCTGAGAAGTTTCCAACACCTAGCCTCCCTTTCTAGAACAATAGTTGATTGTGGAGTTTATGACCACAATGCAATCTCCTTGAGAGTTTCAAGAACCAAATACATTCTAAAGATGCAATTTGCAGCAAAGTGTTTGTTTTGTTCCCGATCTGAAGGAGCTCCAAACAATGCACGTCAAGTGGCTGTGGTTAGAACGTCAGCAGCCTAGCAACAAAAGTATACACAGCACCTCTTACATCATTGTTTGTGTCTGCAGAGGCTGTGTATTAGCCAACAGCACATACCAGCTAATGGTTCGAAACAAAATGTCTTCCAAACGCGTGCTAACATTTCTCATGTGCTCCAGCCACAGGGCTTTTTGCAAACAAACTGTTCTTACAACAAAGCATTCATTTATTTATATCTTGCTAACCGAGATAAACTTGTAAAACAACTCAAATTCGGTTCTCTTTGCGTCCCAGAAATAAAACAAAAGAGATATGAAACGAAAGATGCCCTGTCGTTTGAGAAAGGCTTGAGGCAGTAACTCTTCTATATCCACGTAATTATTTAACTAATAATAATAATAATAATAATAATAACAATATGAAGACATCAAAAGGTAGGGAAATGTCACTAGGTTCCACCCCAACCGCACCAACTCACCCACACAATAACGCCGACGCTACTTTGTCATTTAATATTTAAGTTAATATTCAGGACAAAGTCATTAATAGCAGTTGCAAGCTTAAAAGTTTGAATTTGAAACCAAGGACAACAAGGAATATCTTGGAAATGACTAAAACTGTTCAGTATATATTGTTTTTACTTTCTCTATACAAAAAGTTATTCATTTATTGCATCTTGCTAACGGAGATGGACTTGTGAAACAACTGAAATTCGGTTCTCTTTGCGTGGCTAGAAATAAAACAAAAGAGATATGAAATGAAAGATGACCTCCCGTTTGAGAAAAGCTTAAATAGTTTAAATTTGAAACCAGGGATAACAAGGAATATCTTGGAAGCGGTTAACTCTACAAAAAACATAAATTGTATGTTTTAACGATTTATGTAGTTTTTACTTTTCTACACAAAGAGTTATTCATTTATGTACATCCTGGTAACCGATATGAAATTGTGAAGCAACCGAAATTCTGTTCTCTTTGCATGGCTACAAATAAAACAAAAGAGTTTTGAAACGAAAGATGACTTCCCGTTTGACAAAGGTTTAAATAGTTTAAATTTGAAACCAATGGTAACAAGCAATATATTGCAAGCGGTTAACTTTACAAAAATGTATAAGACATATATTATGTCTATATATATATATATATATATATATATATATTTGTAGATAGTTTTTAACTTTCTCTATACAAAAAGTTATTCATTTATCTACATCTTGCTAACCGAGATAAACTTATAAAACAACTGAAATTCGGTTTTTTTAGGGTGGCCAGAAATAAAACAAAAGGGGTATGAAACGAAAGATGACCACCCGTTTGAGAAAAGCTTAAATAGTTTAAATTTGAAACCAAGGATAACAAGGAATGTATATATATATATATATATATATATATATATATATATATACATACATATCGTGTGTGTTTATTTGTAGGTTTTACTTTCTCTAGCCCGTATGTACCCATACAATGTACATAGTGGATAGAGAAGGAACTGTATTCCAACCAAAATTCGATTCCGAGATTTTACTTGTTATACATATTTATAAAAAACATCATTTTTTATAAAAAAAGTACGTGTATGTGTGTGTCTGTGAACAGCACAACTCAAAAATGTCGGTTAAGTACGAAACTGGATATTTAAATTAAGAAGAAGAATGCGACTCGAAGACTTTCAGAAACATTCTCTCCCCCCACAACTATCTTTATAGGAACGTGTTTAGAAAATTTCGATTTTCTCAAAAATTGCTTTAACGGTTTTGATTAAAATACCAAATGCTTAATATATTTTTATGGCAAACAAAATATATATCTTCAACTTTCTGGGAATAGCCTCTGAAGATCTATTGATTTTGAATTACTTTTCTTTTTTTTCTTTTTATAAATTTTGTAGGTATAACAGTAAATCGTAAGGGACAGACAAAACCTTTTTCACCAAAAAAAACGTAGATTTTGTTAAAACACACATTTGGTATATGCATTTTTGGTGTAGAGTTAACCGTTTCTAAGATATTCCTTGTTATTGGTTTTAGTTTTAAGCTACTTATACTTATCTCAAATGAGGTCATCTTTCCTTTCGTCCTACTTTTGTTTATTCCTGACAAGCAAAGACTCATCCAGTTACCGGCTTTTAAACGATTGCCTATCGCTTTAGCTTAGTGCATACCCTTATTTCCCTAATACCTACTTACAGGAAGTAAGTAATAAGACCACTTAAGCCAATGTTTTTACTTTCTCTACACTACTATATACGTAGTGTATAGAGAAGGTATTGCATTCCACCCAAAAATCCGATACCGAGATTTCACCGGAAATACATATTTTGTGTACCCCTGAATCCACAAAAAAAAGGCATTTTTACAATAAGGTCCGCGTGTGTTTGAGTGTGCGCGCGCGCGCGCGTGTGTGTCTATGTGTGTGTCTGTCTGTGAATAGCATAGCTCAAAAACGAATAGACCGTTGTATACCAAACTTGGTATTTAAGTTTGGTTTCTTCCAACGATGTGACACGAAGAGTTTCAAGAAAATCCCCCCACCCCCAACTACCCTTTACATGGAACGTTTTCGCAAATTTTAATTTTCTCAAAAATGGCTCCAACGATTTTGATTAAAATGTCGTATATTAAAGATATCTACCAGACAAATAATATGTATATCTTGAATTTTTGGGGAATAGCCTCTGAAGACTACCTTTTCTGAATGAATTTTACGGAATTTTGCATAACTGCTAAACCGTATGAGAGACACAAAAACTTACCACACAAAACATGTAGAGCACATTAAAACGCACAATTTATCTTATATAATTTTTTTTCGAGGAGTTGATCCCTTTTGAGATATTCCTTGTTTTCGGTTTCAGCTTTAAAAAGCTTACAGGAATTTGTCAGCTCGTGTCCATACAAACAAAGGAACTTAAGTCACATAGTAACCAGCTTTTGACTATTACTTTAACCTATAGTACTCCATTATTTCGCTTCTACTTACAAGGAAGCAAGTAATAAGGTTGTTTCTCGATTAGCATGAAGTAAATAGAAACTTAAGCTTTTTAACGATAATTTGTTGCAGAGATGTAGAGAAAGTCATGTGAATGGAACACCAGGTTTTTCTTTAGCATTATGTAGATAAAAGAATAATGTTTTAGTAAGAAACGTTTACGGAACAGCTAGAGAAAGTCATATGAATATAACACATCAGATTTTGTTCTATCTCTTACGGCTTACCAGTTAGATGAAAGTCATCCAGAATGAAGAGGTCTCCAAGCCTATTCCTAGAAGTTTCAAGACATTTCATTGATCATAAAAATATCATAAACATATGGTATTTTAATCAAGATCGTTAGAGTCATTTTTGAGAAAACCAAAAAGCTCTGAAAAATGTTCCATGTAAAGGGTAGTTTGGCGGTGGCGCATCTCTGGCAGTTTAATATTTAACTGTTAACTTTTGAGCTATGCTGCAAACACACACCACAAAAAAACATGATCAATTGATCTTAAATACGGTATTCATTGTCAAGTTACACTGTTTACGGATCTACAAACGGACCTTTGCTTCAAAAACTGCATTTGAGTGACCTCAAACGGGCTTTTACAGTGGAAACTAACGATTTTTTGATGGAATCTAATGCTTACTCTATCTACTAGGTAGTAGTAGATAAAGTAATAACTACCAACAATATTTCATATGCTTTGATTTAACAATATTTCTATTCAGTAATACATTGACTCTCGAACTCTGATGTTCTATGCTTAAGAGGGGTGTGTGTCCATCTATTCTATCTGCTGCCATTTTCCAGTGAGGGTATCACATGAAGCTTCGACACTTCTATATGTGGAGAATGTGATTAGGCGCCGGGCTCAACATTGCTACGCCAGATTGGCCTAGTTGCTTCAGGCAGTACCGGGTCCCCTTCATGGTTTCTGGGCATTGCCGATAAGGAAGATATTAAATCAGACAACAGCTCTTCCTTATGGGAGTTCAACTTTTAACATAGCCTATTTTTAACAAGAGGTCACCAATATAATAGTCCTGAGAAGACAACCTTTGATGAGCCTATACACATAGCGCTACCTCCTTAACATTCTCAATTTCATACCTGCCAACCCACAACCATTTTTCTTCAGATAAAGCTCTAACAAGGGATTTAATACTTCACAATATATGACGCTTAAAGAACAATAGACATGTCAATATCATATATAACTAACCAAAAATGTGATACTGTAAATTATACACATTAATCTGATGTGTTCAATTCACATGACTTTCTCTATCTGTTCTGCAAACAAACTAATCTTGTAATCTACAAACTAGGCTAAAGCGACAGTAAGATCTTTTAAATGCTGTTGCTCTGCGATGGCCAGAGATAGGAACAAGAGAAATGAAACGGATGAGAACTTCCCATTTGAGAATATCTCAACCACAAAAAGGAATGGATATACAATAAATTGCGGTTATTTTATTTATTTTTTTAGCGTGCTCTACATTTTTGTGTAGTAGCTTTTTGTCTATCTCTTACGGTTCACCAGTTATGCAAAAGCTATTTAGAAAAAAGAGGTCTCTAGAACTTATTCCCAGAAAAGTCAAGATATACATACATTTTATTTGTCGTATAGTATATTTAATATACGGTATTTTAATTTAAATCGCTAATCATTTTGAGAAATTCAAAATTTTCGAAAATGTTTCCATGTACATGGTAGTTCGGGATGGGGGGATATTCTTGAAAATGTTCATGTCGCATCCTTGGAAGATGCTGAACTTAAATATCAAGTTCGATGTTTAACGACTTTTCGTTAAATACCGGTATTGAATTTTTGGGTGGAATGCAAAGCTTTCTCTACATATGTACTACCTATACCAAACAGAGGAAGTAAACTAACCTGACGTGTTCCATTCACATTACTTTCGCTACCTATTCTGCAACAAACTATTCTTATAAGAAGTATACTTTTCTCTCTGCTTCATGATAAATAAATAAACAAGCATTATGAGAAATTGTCTTATTACTCGCTTCCTTGTAAGCGGAAGGGAAATGAGAGAATTCATTAAGCTAAAGAGATATTCAAATCTTGTAAAATCTGTCGCTATGCAACTGACTTTGAACATAATCAACACCGCTGCTATAATTGTGAGAATGGATCAACGATTTACCTTAAGAACACTTTCTCAAATACTAAAAATTTCACTACATGCTACCCACACGTTAGTAACAGAACATTTTCACATTGGGCGTGTTTGTGCTCGATTGGTTCCAAGACTCTTGACTCCCGAACAAAAGGACATTCGCATGCAGGTCTGCATTGATGTTAGAGGAAGATCTGGAGTTTGTTTTGAAGGTAACCACTGCTGATGAAACTTTGCTATATCATTTTGATCCTGAGAGCAGTGTGGAAACCTGCCCGTGTGTGTTCGTGTCACTTGGTAACATAACTCCATGGCACGACAGCTCACGGGGAGCCTTGGCCTACCGTGGCCTACCGCACGGCCGCTGCGTCCCCCATCTCGGTCCACTACAGACGTCATGGATGGGGTGCAGTATTGGAGGGTGAGACGTGGTCAGCGCCTCGAGCCCCTCCCGGCCGGTTAATGCGGTCCTCACGACCTGGAGCCGCTACTTCTCCATCAAGTAGCTCCTCAATTGGCCCCCCAGGGACCTCACGAGGCTGAGTGCACCGCGGTCCAGGTCTCCCAGCGGGGGAAAAATCCCCACGCCGGTACTGGGGATCGAACCCAGGTCTCCCGCTTGGTAGGCAGCTGCGCTACCACCGCGCTAAGGAGACGACCCGTGTCACTTGGTATTTAAGTTTAATGTCTTCCAAGGGTGCGACACGAAGATTTTGAGGACCCCCTCCCCCATGCCCCAAACTAGCCTTTACATGGAAAAAAATTCGAAATGTTTGCTCTTCTCAAGACTGGCTCTAACGATTTTAATTAAAATGCTGTCTATATATTAAAGATATTTACATGACAAATAAAATGTATTACTTGAATTACCTCGGAATAGCCTTTGAACCGCTCTTATTTCGGGCTTAATTTTTCTGGATCTTGCATAACTGGTAAGCCGTAAGACATAGACAAAAAAGTGCTACACAAAAAATGTAGCTCTCGTTAAACGACACAATTTATGATACATCAATTTTTTTCGTAGAGTTGACCATTTTTACTTTCTCTATACGTGCTATGTACATAGTGTATAGAGAAGGTATTGCACTCCACCCAAAAATTCGATACCGAGATTTCACCGGAAATATATGTTTTAGGGTCCCCTTTATCTAAAAAAAAAAGTATTTTCAGAAAAGGTCCGTGTGTGTGTCCGTGAACACGATAACTCAAAAACGAAAAGTCGGTAAAATACCAAACTTGGTATTTAAGTTTAGTATCTTCCAGGGATGCGACACGAAGATTTTGAGAAAAATCCCCCCACCGCCAACTACCCTTTACATGGAACTTTTTTCGAAATTTTTTATTTTCTCAAAAAATGGCTGCCAATTCTGATTAAAATATCGTATATTAATGATATTGACCTGACAAATATAATGTATATTTTGAATTTGCTGGGAACAGCCTCTGAAGACTGCTTTATTCTGGGTCAATTTTACGGAATTTTGCATAACTACTAAACCGTAAGAGATGAACAAAACCTTACCACACAAGAAATGTAGAGCATCTTAAAACACACACTTTATGTTATATACATTTTTTTCGTGGAGTTGATTGTTTTTGAGATATTCCTTGTTATTGATTTCAGTTTTTAAATACAGTAGAACCCCATTAATCCGGTCAAATTGGGGCTCTAGCCTGTCCGAATTAATGAAATTCTGGATTATACAAAATGAGCCATTATTTAAACACTCTGTTCAAGAAAAAAAATGCAACTTGACAAGCATCAAAGTTGGAGATCTTTTGTTTTCATCCTTTGACATTAATTTCTTTGATAAATAACTCGCGCAGATACCTCAATTGTTCGATATATGCAAATATGTTTTCATCGTAGTTAGTGTTGCCCTCCGTGGTGACGATGGATGTAAAAATCCTTAGCATGGCTTCCTTCGGAAGGGAAGTAAAGCCGTTGGTCCCGTGTCGTAGATTTACGGAACCTCAAGCCTCATAGAGAGGCCTCTGAGTTAAATTAATCAGTCTTTCACGCCCAACACAGAATGGGACGCTGAGAACCACAGCAGTTATGCCGTTTCATTTCATCGTTGTTAGTTTCAGCCTTGGGAAGGTCAACAACCTGCCACAAACAGACGACCGACCGACTGAGACTGATGGGAGGCAGTGCGAGTGAAGGTTGTCACGTATTAAACGACTGTCCGGATTAAGATAAGTCCAGACTAATGGGGTCCGGGTTAACGAGGTTCTACTGCACTTTAACTTTTCAAATAGGGGAATTTGTTAACACTTGGTAATGTATAGCAACGGATTTCAACAACTGGCAATCAGTTTTTAAAAGATTTGACTAGCCTTTTAGCCTAGTACATTCCCTTATTTCCCTCCTACTTACAGGAAAGCATTTCCGAATTTTTTCATCTTGATTAGCATGAAGTAGATGGAAGCATATGCTTTTTAACAATAATTTGTTACACTGATATAAAAATCTGATGTGTACCATTCACATGACTTTCTCTATATCCCTGCAACATATTATTCTTAATAAGCTTATATTTCTATTTACTTTATGCTAATCAGAAAAAAATAGCAGAAATAGTCTTATTACTTGCTTCCTTGTAAGTAGAAGCGAAATGAAGGACTACCATAGGTTAAAGTGATAGTCAAAAACTGGTTGCTATGTCAATGAAGTTCCTTTATTTATATGGATCGGAGTTTACAAGTTCCTGTATGAGAAATATATGTTTTTCATAGCAGAAACCAAAAATAAGGATTGTCTCAAAAACGATGAACTCCACGAAAAAAATGTATATAACATAAATTGTGTGTTTTAACGTGCTCTACATTTTTTGTGAAGTAAGTTTTTGTCCATCTCTTACGGTTTAGCAGTTATTAAAAATTCAGTAAAATCCATCTAGAATAAACTACTCTTCAGAGGCTATTTCCAGAAAGTTCAAGATATACATTTTATTTATCAGGTAAATATGTTTAATACACGAAATTTTAATCAAAATCGTTACAGCCATTTTTGAGAATATCAAAATTTTCGAAAAAAGTTCCATGTAAAGGCTAGTTGGGGGTGAGGGGATTTTTCTCAAAATCTTCGTGTCGCATCCCTGGAAGATACTAAACTTAAATACCAAGTTTGGTATTTTAGCTACTTTTCGTTTTTGAGTTATCGTGGTCACAGACACACGAACACACACACACACACACACACACACACTCACACACACACACACGGAGTTTTTTGTGAAAATGTTTTTTTGAATATTGGGGACACTAAAACATATATTTCCGGTGAAATCTCGATATCGAATTTTTTAATGGGGTGCAATACCTTCTCTATACACTATGTACATAGTGCGCATAGAGAAAGTAAAAAAGTCATGCGTATGGTACACATCAGATTTTTGTTACCTGTTTCCGTGTTGTGAATATAATATTAATAAATACTATTATTATTACTGCCATCACCTACAGCTGACTCAGGTATAGCAGCCGAAGAAAGAGAAAATAAATGAAATACTCATCAAAATGTTGCTTGAAGCTGTGACATGGGCGGTTGTTGCACGTGAAAATGAGTAAGAGGCAGGGTTAATTGGAAACAGGATGAATAGTTTGCCCTTAGAGCGAGCGACACGGAGGGTGGAAATTCTATTACATTTTCCTCCCCAAGCCCGATCATCTCTGGAACAATATTACACACAGCTCAGCGGGGCAGTTTGAATATTCAAACCACCACCCGTTAATTTACTTATCAATAGATGGCAGCAACATCGAGTCTACTATATCAGGTAGCAGATCAATTCATAAAATATTTTGTAATTTATATGCTGATTCTATAAGAGAATGTGTGCAGAACAATATTAGCTTCTACCCATGCGTTCAGTTAACATAGTTTGTTAGAAATCTAATTTCGATATTCAAATTAAAAATGAGATGTGTTGTGCAACAGCTTTGCATCAATTAACTCAATAAAAGCTGTGAACATGTTTGGAAATGCGTGACTGCAACAGCAACATAAACCCAACGTGCAACATGTCAGAAATACTTTATTGCTTTCTCTAGCCCGTATGTACAAACAATAAATAAATAAGATAAAATACAAATCTGTAAAATAACCCTGGTACCTTATTTACTTAAACCAAGGCTAATATGCCAGATTTTTATTCATTAAACTTCACATTTATACACACACATCATCATTTAGAGATAAATTTAAACTAACATAATTATAAATATAAGTTATAGATAAAAATATAAAATAAATAAAAATAAAAATACTAATGAAATTTATAAAATATAAAACTTAATAAACTAAAACATCAAACATGAGACAGCACGTGTATCACGGGATTAAAAAATATCCACCACCACATTTTGTCTAATTTACCCACCATTTATTCCAGCGACTGCGCTGTTGTAACCAGTCCCATCATTTTATATTGTGACTTTGTCTTACCGTCCCGAATCAACACACGTATGTGAGCGGCTTGCTTTCAATTCTATAGCAATTGTTGCACGTGTGTGGTATACTTGTTTTCATAGTTCCGCTGTTATTGTTGCACTTCTTTGAGAATTTAACACGTGAAAAGCGGCGGCACTACCTTAAAACATGGTTGCAATGGACACGAGTTACAATGTTCTATAGAAGTTTTTGACCACGTCATCCACTGCTATAAAAGGAAGAGTTTTGAAATGTGTGACTGAAACAGTAGATAATATAAACTCAACGTACAATATCATTTTAGAAATATTGTACACATATTCTGTTTTAAATCACATTTTATTGCTTACTCTGGCAGTTACCGGCCGATGTGGTCCCGTGGTAACAAGTGCAGCTCGAATTCAGAAGGACCCTGCCAGGTTTGATCCCCGGCGATCGCCCACATGACCTATTCATTTATTTATTATAAGCGGGGCCTGGCCGAGAATTTAAACCACTAGTCTCTCATCAAGCCCAGGTTCAATGCTAGGAGACCGTATCTAGGATTTGCACAAAGCGGCATTTTCTCCGGTTTTCCCTCCAATCCCTCCAACAACACCACCATCATCTAGTTCTCTCATTCATTTCATATTCTTGCAGGACCGTAATCACCGCACGAATGTGAGCGGCTTGCTTACAATCGCATATCAATTGTTGCACCTGTGTAGTCGGCTTGTTTTCATAGTTCCATCGCCACTGTCGTACGTGTTCGAGAATTTAGTACCACCTTAAAGCCTTTGAATGCGACACCTGGGCGCAATGAACCCGTGCTGGAATATTAGCTTTCTCTGAAAATGTTTGCCATGTCATCAACAGCTATGAAAGGAAGAGCTGCAAGCCAGGCGAGTAAGTTGTTTATTTTATCTATGTACACAGTGTATAGAAAAGGTATTGTAACGCACCCAAAATTCGAGATTTCACCGGAAATGCATGTTTTGGGACCCCCTGAATCTAAAAAAATTAAGAAAAGGTCCTTGTGTGTCCTCTTTTTTCCTTTTTCTATTTTCCCCAAAAGTCCTTTGTTTAATGACAAATACATATACCCATTTACAAACACACTAATACCCATTCCTAAGGCAAGACTCAAACCCACGATCCTCAACGCCACGAAGCACCAAAGTGAGGTCACTGGGACCAGCTCTTTCATCTCGTTTCTCGATTGTTTACTCCTGGCAAGCAAAGATAGCGACCGGCTTTTAAAGGACGAGACTATCGCTTTGGCCTGTGCATTTTATTTCCCTTCTACTTACAAGGAATCTAGTAATAATACTAATTCTGCTTATGTTTATCTTGATTAGCATGAAGTAGATAACAGATTAATGCTTTGAATAAAAAGTTTGTTTGCCAAGCAGCTAGAGGACATCATATGAATGGAACACATTAGATGTTTACTTTCTCTACACGTACTATGTACATAGTGTATAGAGAAGGTATTGTATTCTACCCAAAAATTCGATACCGAGATTTCATCGGAAATGCATGTTTTAGGACCTCCTGAAAAACAATTCTAGAAAAAGGTCCGTGTGTGTATGTGTGTGTGTCTGTGGACAGCATAATTATAAAACGTGAAGTCCGTTAAATACCAAACTTGGTAATTAAGTTCAGTATCTTCCTAGGATGCGACACAAAAATTTTCAAGAAAATTACCCCACCCCAACTACCTATTACATGGAACAATTTTCGAAAATTTTGATTTTCTCAAAAAATGGCTCTAACATTTTGATTAAAATCTTGTGTATTAAAGATATTTACATGACAAATAAAATGTATATCTTGAATTTTCTGGAAATAGTCTCTGAAGACATCTTTATTCTTAATTAATTTTGCGGAATTTTACATAACTGGTAAACCGAAAGAGATACACAAAAATACAGATCTCGTCAAAACACACAATTTACGAGTAGATATCGTATATCCTTTACATTTCTGTTGCGGAGGTAATCGTTTCCGAGATATTCCTTGTTATTGGTAAGTACCTACTTTTCTCAGACAGGCAGTGTCTTTTGTTTTACTCCTGGCCAAGCAAAAAAGCGATTTGCAAAGCCAATCACATAACGACGGCTTTTAAAACATTTGACTATCACTTTAGCCTTTAATTCCCTTCTACTTACAAGGAACTAAGTAATAAGAACATTCGCTAATGTTTATCTCGATTAGCATTGTGTAAAAAGAATAATCTTTTGTTTGTAGAGCAGGTAGAGAAAGTCATGTGAGTGTAACACATCAGCCTTTTTTTTTCCCTAGGCAATCCCTGGGAGTCTGACCCATTAAGTCTGTTTCAAAGCATTAATTTAACAGTCTCTAAGGCTTAATGTTGACGAAGCACTGGGATCTAACCGCTTACTTGCGGTTGCACCCCTACTGAGCAATTATGTAAAGACGATACATATCGATAGCGTACGAATGCGATGCAATAGAGGCGGCTATGCCTACTACCCGCTTCTTGGGAGGCAGGCGCGGCAAGACATATTGATCTGACAGATCTATTTAGCATCTCCGGGACGCTTGATTTCCAACGGTGATGAATTTGTGCCCCACTCTTCTCCTCTCATGGGGTGCTACATCAGCGGGAACCCTGCCTTACCCCTTTTACTCAATCAGTTCTTCTTTTTCACCTTCTCTACACGTACTATGTACATAGTGTATAGAGAAGGTAGGTATTGTATTGAACACAAAAATTCCATACCGAGATTTCCCAAAAAACAAAAAACAAAAACAAAACATTTTTAGCAAAATGTCCCTGTGTGTGCGTGTGTGTGTGTTTTGTGTGGATAGTGTTAAACGCCTTATGACACCGCGGTGACACTGATGATACATGGAATGAAGATGGAGCACCGGTGGAATGCCATGACGGAGGAAACCGGAGAACCCTGAGAAACCCCACATCTACGCCGCTTTGTCCACAATAAATATCACATGCTTAGGATGGAACCCGGGCCGTCTAGGTGAGAGATGAGTGGGTTCCATAGCTCAAAAACTAAAATCTGTTAAATACCAAACTTAGTATTTCAGTTCAATGCTTTCCAAGGATATGACACGAAGATTTTCAAAAAAATTTACCCACCCCAATCTACCCTTTACATGGAAATTGTTTTGAACATTTGTTTTTCTTAAAAATGGCCTAATGATTTTTAATAATGAGATTTTATATACATTTGAGATATTTAATGAGTGTATCTTCAATTTGCTGGGAATAACCCCTGAAGATCTCTTCATTTTGGATGATTTTGTATAACTGGTAAACTGTAAGGGAGAGAGAAAACTTACTATACAAAAACATTAAAACAAACAATTATTGTTATACACATTTTTACTTTCTCTATACGTACTATGTACATAGTGTATAGAGAAAGTATTGCACTCCACCAAAAATTCGATACCGAGATTTCACCGGAAATATATGTTTTAGGGCCCCCAATAACCAAAAAAAGCATTTTCACAAAAAGGTCCGTGTGTGTGTGTCCGTGTGTCTGTGAACACGATAACTCAAAAACGAAAAGTCGGTAAAATACCAAACTTGGTATTTAAGTTTAGTATCTTCCAGGGATGCGACACGAAGCTTTTGAGAAAAATCCCCCCACTCCCAACTACCCGTTACATGGAACTTTTTTAGAAAATTTTGATTTTCTCAAAAATGGCTCTAACGATTTTGATTAAAGTTTCGGATATTAAACATATTTACCTGACAAATAAAATGTATATCTTGAATTTTCTGGGAATAGCCTCTGAAGAGTGGTTTATTCTGGATGAATTTTACTAAATTTTGAATGACTGCTAAACCGTAAGAGATGGACAAAAACTTACTACACAAAAATGTAGAGCACATTAAAACACACAATTTATGTTATATACATTTTTTTCGTGGAGTTCGTCGTTTTTGTGACATTCCTTATTTTTGGTTTCTGCTATGAAAAACGTATAATTTTCTCATACAGGAACTTGTCAACTCCTATCCATACAAACAAAGAAACTTCATTGACATAGCAACCAGCTTTTGACTATCACTTTAACCCACGGTTGTCCCTTATTTCCCTTCTACTTACAAGGAAGCGAGTAATAAGACTATTTTTGCTAATTTTTTCTGATTAGCATAAAGTAAATAGAAGTAAGCTTTCCAAATCTTCTCGGGCTTCTAGCCAGGTAAAAACTTGGCTTGACACCAACGTTTCGAAGAAGTGCATCTTCCTCGTCTTCAGGGTGAAGTTCAAGCCAAGTTTTTACCTGGCTAGAAGCCCGAGAAGATTTGGAATTAACACGTCGCCAGGAAAGCTTCAGTTCTTATTTTAGAAGTAAGCTTTTTAAGAATTATTTGCTGCAGGAATATAGAGAAAGTCATGTGAATAGTACACATCAGATTTTTACAAAAAGGTCCGTGTGTGTGCGTGGCCGTGTGTCAGTGTGTCCGTGCGTCTGTGAACACGATAACTCAAAAACGAAAACTCGATAAAATATCAAACTTGGTATTTAAGTTTAGTATCTTCCAGGGATGCGACACGAAGATTTTGAGAAAAATCCTCCCACCCCAAACTACCCTTTACATGGAACTTTTTTCGAAAATTTTGATTTTCTAAAAAATGGCTCTAACGATTTTGATTAAAATATAGAATATTAAATATATTTACATGAAAAATAAAATGTATACTTTGAATTTTCTGGGAATAGCCTCTGAAGACTACTTTAGTCTCGGTCAATTTTACGCAATTTTGCATAACTGCTAAACCGTAAAAGATGGACAAAAACTTACCACACAACAAATGTAGAGCACCTTAAAACACACAATTTATGTTATATACATTTTTTTCGTGGAGTTGATTGTTTTTGAGATATTTCTTGTTTGTTTTTTTCAGCTATAAAAACTTATACTTTTCTCATACAGGACTTTGTGAACTCGTGTCCATACAAATAAATGAACTTCAGTCCCAGTGCAACCAGCTTTTGACTGGTACCCCTTTATTTCGCCTCTACTAACAAGGAAGCAAGTAATAAGACTATTTCTGCTAAGTTTTGCTCCATTAGATGAAGTAAATAGAATAATTTTTTGCAGTGATATAGAGGAAGTCATGTGAATGAAACACATCAGATTTTCTTGATTGGCTATGCAAAGAGAACCATATTCCAATCACATAGCAACAGACATCCAATTTAACTACACTTTACATGGAAAATTTTTCGAAATTTAAAAATGTTCTAAAGATTTTGTATAAAATATCATATAGTAAGGGTATTTTACATGAAAAATGTGATATGCTCCATTCGCATGACTTTCTCTAGCTGTCCCACAAATAAACTTTCCTTACAAAAGATTATTCTTTTATCCACATCATGCTAATCGAGATAAACATTAGGAGAATTGGTCTTATTACTTGCTTCCTTGTGAATAGAAGATAAATAAGTGAATACATTAGACTAAAGCAATAGTCAAATCTTAAAAGCACACCGCTATGTGAAACAATTAAATTTCTGTCCTATTTTGCATCCACGAGAGTATTAAAAAAAAGATGAAACAAAACCTGATCTCCAGTTTGAGAAAATTTAAAGTAATTTAAAATTGAAACCAAAAACAAGTACCATCTTGGAAACGTTAACTCTAGGAAAAATATGTATATGGCATAAATTGTGTGTTTTATCGTGATCTACATTTTTTGTGTGGTAAGTTTTTGTCTATCTCTTACGGTTTACTAGTTATGCAAAATTCAATAAAAATCATCCAGAATAAAGAGGTCTTAAGAGGCTATTGCCACATAATTCTAGATGTACATTTTAAATGTGATGGAAATGGATTTAATAGGTGGTATTTTAATCAAAATCGTTAGAGCCCTTTTTAAAGAAAACAAATTTTTCCATGTAAAGGGTAGTTAGGGGCGGGGGGATTTTCTTGAAAATATGTATATGGCATACATTTTTGTGTAGTATGTTTATGTCTATCTCTTGTGGTTTACCAATTATACAAATGTCATCCAGAATGAGGAGGTCTTGAGAGACAATTATCTGAAAATATCTTAAACATATCTATGGAACTTAATCAAAATCGTTAGAGCCATTTTTGAGAAAATCAAAACTTTCTAAAAAATATTATATGCAAGCAGTAGATGTAGGTGGGGGATTTTCTTGAAAATGTTCATGTCGCATTTTTGGAAGACATTGAACTTGAACTTGGTGTTTGACGAACTTTTTTGTTTCTGATCTATGCTGCCCACAGACACACAAAGGTATTTTTCTAATTTTTTTTTTTATGGGGGTGCGTCTCAAAATATATAGTTTCGGTAAAATCTCTCACTCTCCCTCTCTCACGCAAAGATATTACATAAAGATCTGTTCAAAAAATTTTACATTCTCTTAAGGTCACTGTATTCCTCTAATGCCATTTTACCTAAAAAAAAAAAAATCTATACGAAAATTTCTGCACATGCTCATCTTCACTACATGAAGCAGATAGAAGAATAACCATTTATAAGGGCAGTTTGTATAAAACAAATCTGATGTGATCCCTTCATATGACTTTCTCTATATCTCTGCAATAATTTATTTTTAAAAAGCTTATGCTCCTATTTACTTCCTGCTAATCGAGAAAAAATTAGCAGAAAAAATGGTCTTATTTCTTGCTTCCTTGTAAGTAGAAGCGAAATAAGGGAGTACCATAGGTTAAAGGGATAGTCAAAAGCTGGTTGTTATGTGACTGAGGTTCCTATGCTTGTATGGATACGAGTTCACAAAGTTCTGCATGAGAAAAATATAAGTTTTTATAGCTTAAACCAAAAACAAGGAATATCTCAAAAACAATCAACTCCACAACATAAATTATGTGTTTTAATGTGCTCTATATTTTTGTGCGGTAAGTTTTTGTCTCTCTCCTATGGTTTAGCATTTATGCAAAATTCCGCAAAATTCACTCAGAATAAAGTAGTCTTCAGAGACTATTCCCAGAAAATTCAAAATATACATTTTACTTTTCAGGTGAATATATTTAACATACGATATTTTAATCAAAATCGTTAGACCTATTTTTTAGAAAATCAAAAATTTCGAAAAAAGTTCCATGTAAAGGGTAATTTGGAGTAGGGAAATTTTTCTGAATCTTCGTGTCGCATCCCCGGAAGATACTAAACTTAAATAACAAGTTTGGTATTTTACTGACTTTTCGTTTTTGAGTTATCGTGTTCACGGACACATGGACACACGGACCTTTTTCTCAAAATACTTTTTTTGGATACAGGGTATATAAAACATATATTTCCGGTGAAATCTCGGTATCTAATTTTTTGGTGGAGTGCAATACCTTCCCTATACACTATGTACATAGTACGTATAGAGAAAGTAATAGAGAAATCCAACACATCAGATACTCATCTTCAAAAGTGATGTCATCACCCAGTTGTTTATCGCGATGTCATGGCAAGAGTATGAATTTCAAGGTCAGCGTATAGGAACGCGCTTTTAAACACATGACTATCGCCTCGGAGTCCTATATTCCCCTTCTACCTACAACGAAATGTAATGTTATCAATCGACCAAGATCTATCTGAATTAGTATAAGTAGATAGGGAAATAAATATTTTGTGAGAATAATAGAACTTATAAAAGAATAAAGGATCCTGGATAAAGAAAGTTCGTGAATATAATGTGTACTGGAAAGACATGAAGATATTTAGTCCTTGCGAAATCCTACACATTATTACTAGCCACAATGAAGAGCTTAATTTGGATTACAAAATCATACTACGAGGCCGCAAACACGTGAAAAAAGACTGAACTTCATCAAAGGTTATACATTTCGAATATACGTATTCCATCAGTTTTTACTTTCTCTATACGCACTGTGTATACATAGTGTATAGAGAATGTATTGCACTCCACCCAACAATTCGATACCGAGATTTCACTGGAAATATATGTTTTAGGGTCCCCAATATCCAAAAACGATAACTCAAAAACGAAGAGTCGGTAAAATACCAAACTTGGTATTTAAGTTTAGTATCTTCCAGAGATGCGACACGAAGATTTTGAGAAAAATCCCCCCACTCCAAACTATCCTTTATATGGAACTTTTTTCGAAAATTTTGAATTTTCTAGGAATAGCCTCTGAAGACTTATTCTGGGTCAATTTTACGGAAGTTTGCATAACTGCTAAACCGTAAGAGATGGACAAAAACTTACCATACAACAAATGTAGAGCACTTTAAAACACGCAATTTATGTTATATACATTTTTTTCGTGGAGTTGATTGTTTTTGAGATATTCCTTGCTTTTGGTTTCAGCTATAAAAAACATAGTTTTCTCATACAGGACTTTGTGAACTCGTGTCCATACAAACAAAGGAACTTCAGTCGCAAAGCAACCAGCTTTTGACTATCACTTTAACCCTTATTTCTCTTCTGCTAACAAAAAGCAAGTAATAAGACTATTTCTGCTAATGTTTGCTCCATTAGATGAAGTAAATAGAATAATTTGTTTCAGTGATATAGAGAAAGTCATGTGAATGGAACACATCAGATTTTTTTTTTCTTCTGGCGACTAGTAGAAGGCTGACACCCCTTATTGTAACTAAGTATTCTATGTTTGGTTGGATAGTTTTGCTAGCAAGACCCAATAGTAGAGTATTATCTGTAGTAATTGACATATATTATTGACAGGGCTCACGAAATTATGCTAATAAGATACAAACCACGAGTGCAACATATTTTTATGCTTTCTTGCGAACTTAGTTAAAACAGATTCTATGTATTATGTCCTACTGAGTGAAAATCTGACGTGTTCCATTCACATGACTTTCTCTACATATCTGCAACACATTTTTGTTAAAAAGCTTATGCTAATCGAGAAAAAATTAGCTGAAATAGTCTTTCACTTGCTTCCTTGTAAGTAGAAGCGAAATAAGGGAGTACCATAGGTTAAAGTGATAGTCAAAAGCTGGTTGTTATGTGACTGAGTTCCTTTGCTTGTATGGATAGGAGTTGGCAAATTCCTGTATGAGAAAAGTGTAAGTTTTTCAAAGTTGAAACTGACAACAAATTCAGTAAAATCATCCAGAATGAAAAGTTCTGCAGAGGTTATCCACAGAACATTCAAAACATACATCTAATTTGTCATGTAAATATCTTTTATAACTGTATCATACTTTATTCAACATCGTTAGCTATTT
This sequence comes from Hymenopus coronatus, assembly GCA_030762935.1. Lineage (NCBI taxonomy): Eukaryota > Metazoa > Arthropoda > Insecta > Mantodea > Hymenopodidae > Hymenopus > Hymenopus coronatus. The sequence goes on from CM060891.1 coordinate 23,031,697, forward strand.
TTGAGAAAGTCAAAATTTTTGCATTTATTTAATACAAGGGGTAGTTTGGAGTGGAGGAATTTTCCTCAAAATCTTTGTGTAGCATCATTGGAAGCTACTTAATATAAATACCAAGTTTTATCACAGCGGAACCCTAAAACGTGTATTTTCGGTAACGAATCCTTGGGTGGTGTGCAATACCTTCTCTAATTACGTACAATGTACTATGGAAAGAAAATAAAAATCCGAGTTAGATGTTATACATACAAAATCTCAATTTGTTGTCAATTTTTACTTTCTCTTGGCCTGTATGTACAATAAATATACTTAGGGATAGAAAAGTATTGCATTCCACCAAAAAATTCGATGTCGAGATTTCACCGGAAATACATGTTTTAGGATCCCCTGAATCCAAAAAAAGCATTTCCAGAAAAAGGTCCGTGTGTGTGTGTCTGTGTGTGTCCGTGTGTCTGTGAACACGATAACTCAAAAACGAAAAGTAGCTAAAATACCAAACTTGGTATTTAAGTTCAGTATCTTCTAGGGATGCGACACGAATATTTTGAGAAAAATCCCCCACCCCACATGGAACTTTTTTCGAATATTTTTATTTTCTTAAAAATGGCTCTAATAATTGTGATTAAAATATTGTATATTAAAGATATTTACCTGACAAATAAAATGTTTATCTTGAATTTTCTGGGAATAGCTTCCAAAGACCTGTTTATTCTGGATGAATTTTGCTTAATTTGGCATAACTAATAAACCGTAAGAGATAGACAAATACTTACTATACAAAAAATGTAGGCCTTTATAAAATACACAATTTACATCATATACACTTTTTTCGTGAAGCTTACCGTTTTCGAGGTATTCATTGTTATTAGTTTCAGTTGTGAAGTACTTATACTTTTCTCAGATGGGAATGTCCGTTTTTCTTTTGTTCTACTCCTGGCCAAGAAAAGAAGCGATTTGTAATGACAATCGCATAACGACAGCTTTTAACACATTTGACTATCGATTTAGCCTAGTGTATTCCCTTATTTTGTTCCTATTATAAGGAACTAATTAATAAGAACATTATGCTGAATACCTCGATTAACATGGTGCGGAAAGAAGTATAATCTTATGCAAGAAGCTTGTAGAACGGCTAGAGAAAGTCATGTGAGTGTAACACATAAGATTTTTTTTATCTCAAAGGTAAAGCATTTTAACGTCGGTCTCAGTAAAAATCTACTTTCTAAAAACTCTATGTTTGGTATAGAGCAGGTATTTATGAAATAGGGGGCGACCTTTAATCGTAAATACGTGTGGGAACTGTTAAGTAATTGTGCGCTAAGTTTTTCCATTCGGTCAGGTTCTTTGTAAGCTTCCAAAGATGGAACATGACTCACAGAAATCAAGTGGAAGGTGTTGCTTCATCCAAGATATAGTGACAGGAACAAAGAGTATGTTATTATAGCTCGCATCAACAAGCTGTATCGATGATGGAATTCAACAATGACTTACTTCAGCTCAACTCAAAGCTGCAGTTATTCTCTTTGCTGAAGTTTGTTGTGCAACCCGAGGAGTTTTATCGAAACATTCAGAGATGTTGTATTCGTCTACTCAGTCCAGAAACATTACACTTTCTCTATCGCGTAGATACCTAAATGTTTTCCATTAAAAAGTTTGATATCGAGATTTTACCCAAACAATAAAAGAAAGCAAGAAAAACAAAACACTTTTTCAGCCTGCCCCGGTAGCCACTGTAATCGTTGGCGCGTTTGGCAATGATTTTCTGACGCGAAAGTGTCGCGGTTTCATTCTTATTGACCAATGAATTTTTTACTTTCTCTATACGCACTATGTACTCCATCAAAAATTCGATACCGAGATTTCATCGCAAATATATGTTTTAGGGTCCCCTATATCCATAAAAAAGTGTTTTCAGAAAAAGCTCCGTGTGTGTGTGTGTGTGTCCGTGTGCTGTGAACACGATAACTCAAAAACGAAAAGTTGGTAAAATACCAAACTTGGTATTTAAGTATAGATTCTTCCAGGGATGCGACACGAAGATTTTGAGAAAAATCCCTCCACCCCAAACTACCCTTTATATGGTACTTTTTTTTGAAAAATTTTATTTTCTAAAAAATGGCTCTAACGATTTTCATTAAAATATCGTATATTAAAGATATTTACCTGACAAATAAAATGTATATTTTTAATTTTCTGGGACTAGCCTTTGAAGACTACTTTATTCTGGGTAAATTTTACGGAATTTTGCATAACTGCTAAACCGTAAGGGATGGACATAATCTTACCACACCACAAATGCAGAGCACTTTAAAACACACAATTTATTTACATATTTACAGTTTTTTCGTGGAGTTGATTGTTTTTGAGATATTCCTTTTTTTTCACCTATAAAGACCTATGCTTTCCTCCTACATGACTTTGTGAACTCGTGTCCATTCAGACAAAGGAGCTTCAGTCATATAGCAACCAGCTTTTGATCATCACTTTAATCTATGATACTGCATTATTTCGCTTCTACTTACAAGGAGGCAAGTAATAAGACTATTTCTGTTAATTTTTTCTCGATTAGCAGGAAGTAAATAGAAGCATAAGCTTTTTAACAATAATTTATTGCAGAGATGTAGAGAAAGTCATGTGAATGGAACACATCAGATTTTTACTTTCTCCATACGCACTAAGTACATAGTGTATAGAGAAAATATTGCACTCCACCAAAAAATTCGATACCGAGATTTCACCGGAAATATATGTTTTAGGGACCCCAATATCCAAAAAAAGCATTTTCACAAAAAGGTCCGTGTGTGTGTGTGTGTGTGTGTCTGTGAACATGATAACTCAAAAAACGAAAAGTCGGTAAAATACCAAACTTGGTATTTAAGTTTAGTATCTTCCAGGGATGCGACACGAAGATTTTGAGAAAAATCCCCCCACCCCCAACTACCCTTTACATGGAACTTTTTTCGAACTTTTTTATTTTCTCAAAAATGGCTCTAACAATTTTGATTAAAATTTTGTATATTAAACATATTTAACTAACAAATGAAATGTATATCTTGAATTTTCTGGGAATAGCCTCTGAAGAGTACTTTATTCTGGATGAATTTTACTAAATTTTGAATAACTGCTAAACCGTAAGAGATGGACAAAAACTTACTAGACAAAAAATGTAGAGCACATTAAAACAAACAATTTATGTTATTTACATTTTTTTCGTGGAGTTCGTCGTTTTTGTGACATTCCTTATTTTTGGTTTCTGCTATGAAAAACGTATACTTTTCTCATACTGGAACTTGTCAACTCCTATCCATATAAACAAAGGAACTTCATTGACATAGCAACCAGCTTTTGATTATCACTTTAACCTACGGTTGTCCGTTATTTCGCTTCTACTTACAAGGATGCGAGTAATAAGACTATTTCTGCTATTTTTTTCTGATTAGCATAAAGTAAATAGAAGTATAAGCTTTTTAAGAATTATTTGTTGTAGGGATATAGAGAAAGTCATGTGAATGGTACACATCAAATTTTTTCACCTGCTCTCCAGCTTAGCCAGCGTAAATAGTGTAGATTAATGAGCTTCAAATTTCGGAAGCCACTGCTATTCCCGATTCCTTAGAATGTCTTAAGCAGTCAAACTGTACACTTTCGATAAACAACCGACGCTCAAACAATTTGCATTATAAATAAGAGCCCCTAGGCGGCCCGGGTTCAATCCCAAGCGCTCGCAAGTGGGATTTGTGGTGGACGAAGCGATGTCTGCGCGGGTTTTCTCCGGGTCCTTTGCTTTCCTCCGCCACTCATTCCACCAATTGCTTCATCATTTTTCTTATCATCCATTTCCTCATGCTCATGCCTGGCTACGGGCCGACCATTCGTTCCAGGTTCTCCATTCTGTAGTTTCCTGCCTTTGGCTCTCCGACAGGCTTCTGTGTCTCATTTATGACACATGTACAGTTTCAGCCCCCTCGTCTCTCTTATAACTAAGCTTGTGCTAATATATTCTAGTAATATAATCTTATTTATATATTACATATATTTATTTACATTATCTTGCTTATTTACATCTTCATGTATTCATTAGCACTGCCTCAGAGAGGCGGAGCGAAAGTCGCCACCGGCAGTTCCTCACTATTTGTAACTTGAAGTAGTACGTTGAGATCTACAGTTCTTTCAACACACGACAAATGCAGGGCAGTTGGACCACCTGGTAAACTAACCTACAGGCCATTAGGAGGATAGAATTCCTTAGATAGTACACAAACACACAACACTAAAGGCTGGTCCGTAACAAACGGATCGAGAATGTTTAAACACGCGTATTTCAATGAAAGCGTTCATAACTGACGGGAAGCCTTCCCGGGCTCCGGGAACGAGAAGCAAGACTTGCCCAAGTTCAAGTTTCACATTCTCGTTGCCGGGCACGGCTTACATGATTCATCCAGAGCAGATGGCAGCCCGAGGTGTGTTAGACGTGTCCCTGTTCTCGGAGAGAACTTAACCACGTACTGACGGGATTGTGGGGTTTGCAGGATGGCGGGTGAGGTTTGGGGTTGTGGAGTGACAGGAGGAGGCAAGTGTTGCTCCTCGACGGTTGCCTATTATGGTGCAACGGCCTCTGGTGTGAAGTTTATTCAAAATGTTTATTTTGGGTTTTTAATTTTGATATCCAAGCAACTCTTGAAGGATTGTAAGGAGCTTAGCCGTAGCAGCTGTTGGAGGTGCTCCTTCGTTACCGGGGATGCCCGCAAGCCATGCGGGGAAGCCGGTATCGCCTGAAGCGGCGGTTTATGGGATCGTAATCCCCAAGAGACCACATGATCCATATTGTGCATATCAGACTCTTGTACTTCACTTTGCGGGCTTTTCATTATAGCAATTATTCCACGCGGCCGAGACTTAAAACGGCCACTTTTGTACAATGTACATAGTAGGCAGACAAAGTATTGTATTCCACCCAAAATACGAAACAAAGATTTAACCACATATAAAGTTTTGAGGACCCCTGAATTAAAAGCAATTTTTACTTTCTCTACACGTACTATGTACATAGTGTATAAAGAAGGTATTGCACTCCACCCAAAATCGATACCGAGATTTCACTGGAAATATATGTTTTAGGGCCCCCTATATCCAAAAAAAAAAGTGTGTCCGTGTGTCTGTGAACACGATAACTCAAAAACGAAAAGTCGGTAAAATACCGAACTTGGTATTTAAGTTAAGTATCTTCCAGGGATGCAACACAAAGATTTTGAGAAAAGTCCCACCACCCTTAACTACACTTTACATGTAATATTTTCTTTAAAGTTTTGATTTTGCCAAAAATGGCTCTAACAATTTTAATTAAAATATGGTATATTAAAGATATTTACCTGACAAATAAAATGTATATCTTAAATTTTCTGGGAATAGCCTCTGAAGACCAGTTTATTCTGGATGAATTTTACGGAATTTTGCATAACTGCTAAACCATAAGAGATGGACAAAAACTTACCGCACAAAAAATGTTGAGCACGTTAAAACACACCGTATATGTTAAATACATTTTGTTCGTGTAGTTGATCGCTTTTGAGATATTCTTTGTGTTTGGTCTCAGCTTTAATAAACATACTTTTCTCATATAAGAATTTGCCAACTCCTGTCCATACAAACAAAAGAACTTCAGTCTCATAGCAACCAGCTTATGATTATCACCTTAATCTATGTTACTCCCTTATTTGGTTTCTACTTACAAGGAAGCAAGTAATAAGACTATTCCAGCTAATTTTTCTTCGATTAGCATGAAGCAAATACAGACATAGGCTTTTTAGCAATGCTTTGTTGCAGAGAGGTAGAGAATGGAACACATCAGCTTTTTGGAAAAGGTCTGTGGACACATAACTAAACTGTAAAGTCGGTTAGACACCAAATTGGGTATAAGATAGCAACTTCCAAGGTTGCGACACGAAGATTTTCAGGAAAATCCACCCACCCCAAACGATTCTTTACATGGAACATTTTTCAAACTTTCAATTTTCTAAAAAATGACTAAGGATTTTGATTAAAATGCCGTATATTAAAGATTTTTTTTATTGCAAATAAAATGTATATCCTGAGTTTCCTTGGGAATAACACCTGAAGTCCTCTTCATTCTGAGTGACTTTTGCAAAACTGGTGAACCATAAAACAAAGACAAAATTAACTGCATAAGAGCTGTAGATCTCGTTAAAACATACAATTTATGTCAAATACAGTTATTTGTTTCAATTTTAAAATACTTGCAAATACTTTTCTCAAACAAGAAGTCCGCGTCTGTTTCATGTCATTTGTTTTCATCTTTCTAAAACTTTGACTGTCGCTTTAGCTCTTACTTCCCTACTACTTATAAGAAACTAAGTAACAAGTCCCTTTCTGGTAATATTTATCTTTGTTATAGTTGTGTAGATAAAATAATAATACTATTTTGTAAGAATAGTTTATTTGTAGACACATAAAGTCATGTTAATGGAACACATCACAGTTTTTGTAGAGTTAAGCGTTTCCGAGATATTTCCTGTTATTGGCTTCAGTTTTAACTGCTTAAATTTTTTACTTTCTCTAGCCCCGTATGTACAATATACATAGGGATAGAGAAGTATTGTATTCGACCCAAAAATTCGATACCGAGATTTCACCGGAAATACATGTTTTAGGACCCCCTGAATCCAAAAAACGTATTTCCAGAAAAAGGTCCGTATGTGTGTGTGTGTGTGTGTGTGTGTCCGCGTGTCTGTGAACACGATAATTCAAAAACGAAAAGTAGCTAAAATATCAAACTTGGTTTTTAAGTTTAGTATCTTTCAGGGATGTGACACGAAGATTTTTAGAAAAATTCCCCCACCCCAAACTACCCTTTACATGCAGCTTTTTTCGAAAATTTTGATTTTCTTAAAAATGGCTCTAACGAGTTTGATTAAAATATCGGTTATTAAAGATATTTACCTGACAAATAAAATGTATATCTTGAATTTTCTGGGAATAACTTCTAAAGACTTGTTTACTCTGGATGCATTTTTCTTAATTTGGTATAACTAGTAAACCTTAAGAGATAGAGAAAAACTTACTATTAAAAAAATGTAGGCCTTGTTAAAATACACAAATTACGTCATATACATTTTTTTCATGAAGCTTACCGTTTTCGAGGTATTCATTGTTATTAGTTTCAATTGTAAAGTACTTACACTTTTCTCAGACGGGAGTGTCCGTTTTTTTTGTTCTACTCCTGGCCAAGAAAAAAAGCTATTTTTAATGACAATCGCATAACGACAGCTTTTAAAACATTTGACTATCGCTTTAGCCTAGTGTATAAGCTTATTTCTCTACTTCCCTTCTACCTACAAAGAAGCAAGTACTGATTATCTCGATTAGCATGGTGTTGATAAAAGAATAGTTTGTTTGCAAGAAAAGATAAAGTCATTGAATTGAATACATAAGATTTGTTTGTGAATTATTATTACTATTTAATGTTGTTTGACCGTTTCTGAGATATGCCTTGTTAATAGTTTCAATTTTAAACTACTTAAACTTTTCTCAAACGAGAATTCACCTTTCGTTTCTTCTCTTTTGGCCAAGGAAAGAGAACTGAGTTTCAATTTGGATATAAAGACAACTTTTTAAAGATTTGAGTATCGTTTTAGCTTAGTATATTTTCGTATTTCTCTTCTGCTTACAAAGAACAACATAATAAGAACATGTTAATGTTTATCTCGATTATTACGATGTTGATAAAATAATATTTTGTAAGAATGTGAATGGAACATATAAGATTTAGTTTTAATTTAACAATTTTAAAATTTAAACTACTTAAAATTTTCTAAAACAGCCAGACATATTTCATTTCATTTCTGTTTTATTTTACACCTGGCAATGTAAAAGGAGCATAACTTAAATTGATTCACATAGCGACCAGCTTTTAAAGGGTTTGACTATAACTTCAGCTTAGTGTATTCCATTATTTCCCTTCTATTTACTTGCACAAAGAAGCAAGTAATAATACCATTTCTGCTGGGATATCTCGATTTGCATAATGTGGATAACAGGATAATGTTTTGTAACAATAATTTGTTTGCAGAACAGGTAGAGGAGATCAAATGAATGAAATACATCAGAGATAGTCTTTTGCCTGGCGGATCAGAAGGATATTGATCGAGATTTTAGCGGATCAGGAGAACTTCATAGTCTTCTGTTGCTAATAGAAGAAGAAGAAGAAGAAGAAGAAGAAGAAGAAGAAAATTTGATGTGTTCCATCCACATGACTTTCTCTACATCTCTAAAACAAATTATTGTTAAAGCTCTTATGCTTTTACTTATTTCACTTGCTTCCTTGTAAGTAGAAGCGAAATAAGGGAGTACCATAGGTTAAAGTGATAGTCAAAAGTTGGCTTCTATGTGGCTGAAGTTCCTTTGTTTGTGTGGATAGGAGTTGACAAATTCCTGTATGAGAAAAGTACAAGTTTTTTAAACCTGAAACCAAAAACAAGGAATGATTAAAAAACGATCAACTCCTCGAAAACAATTTATGTAATATAAATTGTGTGTTTTAATGTGCTCTACATTTTTGTGTGGTAAGTTTTTGTCCATTTCTTACGGTTTAGTAGTTATGCAAAATTCCGTAAAGTTCTCACAGAATAAAGTAGTCTTCAGAGGCCATTCCCAGAAAATTCAAAATATACATTTTATTGGTCAGATAAATGTCTTTAATATACCATATTTTAATCAAAATCGTTAGCCAATTTTTAGAAAATCAACATTTTCGAAAAAAGTTCCATGTAAAGCGTAGTTTGGGGAGGAGGGATATTTCTCAAAATCGTTGTATCGCATCCATGGAAGATACTAAACTAAATACCAAGTTTGGTATTTTACCGACTTTTCGTTTTTGAGTTATTGACACACGGACACATTTCTGAAAATGCTTTTTTGGATACAGGGGACCCTAAAACATGTTTCCGGTGAAATCTCGGTATCGAATTTTTGGATGGAGTGCAATACATTCTCTATACACTATATACATAGTGCGTGAGAAAGTAAGAAGGAGTATAGTAGTTGCTTCCGGAATATGTATATGATTCGCACATACTTTGATATGCTATCATTAGTAAATTTTTCTGTTTTCAATGGTCTGAATGTTGTTTAATCTGAATGGAAAAGCAAATCCTCAAATAGAACAACCGTAATACCACATGGGTCTTATTAGTGGCAGCTATACAGGGAGTTTAGAAGCGAATCCGAAATAAGATGTAGATGCTGCTAGGACCTATGTTATTGTCTATTTCTCACGTTCCATCAGTTATGCAAATCATTCAGAAAGAAGAGGACATAGAAGTTATTCCTAAGCAAATAAAAATATACATTATATTTGTCACGCAAATATCTTTAATATGTACTGCCGTTATCCTAGGCAAGTAGCTAAGGTATAAATACCCAGAGTGAATCGTTAAAAAAAAAAATCTTAAAACCCTAAGGAGAACGATTCCAGAAAACTGCAAAGAAACACTGTCAGACTTTCACAATCTATTGACTTGAGAACCTTTAACAAGCAGCTATTAAAGGTGTAACCGACTTTACTATTAATGCATTTTGCTTAGAATAGATTTTACATTGTTGCATTTTTAAGTTACAGACCTTTAATTAACAATTTGAAAACAAAATCTTGCGTTCAAAAAATACCTGGCTGTCTCGCCTAGCCAAGTGGGTTTTTCAAAATAATAAAAGTTTAGACTTGCCTAAACTTGCCAACCCCAAAATTTTGCCCAAGCCGAAAGAAATCCCACTTTTGCTTACGTTTAGCGCATGAAACTTCGCTGTGCTCTTAAGGACGATCTGTCCGTCGGCGAATTTTCAGCTAGATTGAAGAGGTGTCTACCACGGTGGCCCGCCGAAGAGCTGAAAGAAGGAATATTTCGAACTTTTCCCACCATTTCGCGGCTGAATCTCGTCACATGCGACACCATTAAAATCAAAATTTTCGAAAAGTTTTTATTGTTAAGCGTAGTTTTGAGGTGGGGAATTTTTCTGAAAATCTTCGTGTCGTATCATTGGAAGATAGTAAGCCTAATTACTAAGGCTTTGAATTTTGAGTTATGTGGTTCATAGATACACAATGACCTTTTTTGTAATTTTTTTGATTCAGGGGTCCTCAAAGTATGTATTTCCGTGAAATCTTGGTATCAAATTTACATACCATGTAAATTATACACACGATATAAATAAAGTAATGAGTAAGTAGTATAGGTAAATACATATAAATAAATTGCATTATTAATATGCAGAATAAACTTATAGTATTCCCGCCTGGGTAGTGTGGTGGTAGCGTGTCTGCTTCACATTCAACAGGTCCTGAGTTCCCGGATAAGGTTTTTTTTTTTCGGGGTTTTCCCTTATCCTGAGAAGAGGAATGTGGAGTAATCATTTGATCAATTTCATTCATCGCCCGATATGACCAACCAGGTTAAAGGACGTTAAACTTATAGTAGTAAATATACAGCTTTGTGATGGGTACCAGCACCTTTCGCGGGATATAGTAAAGTACTTTATAATGTAAAATAGGAAGTAGCTGAATACCAGTAATATTTTTGTTTTAGAATAGTTTGCCTTTATTATAATTTATTTTAATGTATTTACATCTTTTTTATATATTTTAGATCTTAGTCTATTAATTTAAATTTTAAAGTTTAGTTTGTAATTTAGTTAATTATTTAAAAAAAATTAAATAGCAAATAAAATGTATAATTTAAAGCTTTGATATAGCCCCGGTATAGTTGCCTAGGTATCGGGGCAGTATATTCAGATTTTATTTATTCATTTGTTCACGGACATACATACTGACCTTTATTTAAAATATTTTTGATTCATGGATCCTCAAAACATAAATTTTCGGTGAAAGCTCGGGTAAAGCATAGGATGTTGCAGCAACATACATACACAACGGTTTTAGGAAGTACATAGTTTAAGTGACTTCTACTAGAGATCCATATTTGAAAGTGTTGAAAACATTAAGATGTCCAAATAAGAGAGTCGCCAAGTTGCCGAAGTTTTTGACTTCTTCTTGGGACCACTGGGGTTTTAGCTTCACAATTCCTTCAGCCACGCTTTGCGGCTTAGGGCCCTAAAGTTTATAACAGACCAGTAAGACTGAAGTAATGTCAAGTGGTATAACCATCTTATATAACAAATCTCGGGATAGTCCGCCAGGGTAGTATGGTGGCAGCGTGTCTGCTTCACATTCTAAAGGTCACGCGTAGGGTGAGTTACCCCAATAAGGTTTTTTCCCCCCTTATCCTGAATAGACGAATGTCGAGTAACTTTAAGCCCCAAGAATCCCGAGATCATTTGAGCGTCATTTCCCCAATTTCATTCATCGTCCGATATGACTAACCAGGTTAAAGGACGTTAAGCTACAGAAAAATAAAATAAAGAAACATATATAAATCTCGGGATCGAATTTTTGGAGGTACATTGTACATACGTGCTAGAGAAAGTAAAAAACCTGATGCGTACCATTCACATGACTTTCTCTATATCCCTGTAACAAATTATTCTTATAAAGCTTATACTTCTAGTTACTTTATGCTAATCAGAAAAAAATTAGCAGAAATAGTCTTATTACTTGCTTCCTTGTAAGTAGAAGCGAAATAAGGGACTACCATAGGTTAAAGTGATAGTCAAAAGCTGGTTGCTATGTCAGTGAAGTTCCTTTGTTTATATGGATAGGAGTTGACAAGTTCCTGTATGAGAAAAGTATGCGTTTTTCATAGCAGAAACCAAAAATAAGGAATGTCTCAAAAACAACGAACCCCACGAAAAAAATGTATATAACATAAATTGTGTGCTTTAATGTGCTCTACATTTTTGTGTAATAAGTTTCTGTCCATCTCTAACGGCTTAGCAGTTATTCAAAATTCAGTAAAATTCATCCAGAATAAACTACTCTTCAGAGGCTATTCTCAGAAAATTCAAGATATACATTTTATTTGTCAGGTAAATATCTTTAATATACGATATTTTAATAAAAATCGTTAGAGCCATTTTTGAGAAAATCAAAATTTTCGAAAAAAGGTCCATGTATAGGGTAGTTGGGGGTGGGGGGATTTTTCTCAAAATCTTCGTGTCGCATCCCTGTAAGATATTAAACTTAAATACCAAGTTTGGTATTTTAGCTACTTTTCGTTTTTGAGTTATCGTGTTTACAGACACACGGGCACACGGATACACGGACATTTGGATATCGGGGACCCTAAAACATATATTTCCGGTGAAATCTCGGTATCGAATTTTTGGGTGGAGTGCAATACCTTCTCTGTACACTATGTACATAGTGCGTATAGAGAAAGTAATAAATTGCTGTATATGGGTTGTGTAAGTTGGTGAAGAAAGTAGGGAATCTGAGGAAGGTCTGGAGCCACTTGCTGTACCGTATCTATATTCAGCGTCTGGCAGAGTGCGAGAGAGACACAACTAGTCATCCAGATAACCTCGACTAAACAGTAATCAATTGTGTTTGGATGGGAGAGAGGAGAGAGACGCAGGGAGGGCATCAGACTCAATAAGCTGCTCCTGCTGCTGAACTCTGCTGCTTTGTCGTAAAGGAAATGGTCTGTCGGAGAGGGATGTGTATGTAGCCTATTTGATATTATGAAAGAGAGACCCCCAATCTACTCAATATTGTGTACATTTTAATTAGAAAGGCTGGTGTTCCACCCCGGTCGGTGTTCCCCGTAATCCGTTCCAACAAGGGGAGACATTATTAACTTCACACTCGCTTGATGGTGACCTGGTCTTGGCGGCTCTACCCAAACATCTTGATGAAGAGCCACTACACAATGATTAGCCCATAGTCCCTGCCCGCCGTCTTGGCAGAAAAATGTACAAGCACGTCCTATTCTCCAAGTTCCGTCCAATTTCCTCATAGCTTTTTAATCAAATCTCAAATTTTATTCATTCAACCTACTTATGTACTTATTTACTATTCCATCAACAAACAATTAACAAGTTACATTCACATGATTTTCTCCAATTGATATTGTAACTTATGTACAAGCAACAGACAAAAGTCTTTCTGTTCTCCAACATTTCCGTCCAATTTCCTCATAGTTTTTCATCAAATCTCAATTTTATTCCTTCAACTTGCTTATGTACTTACTTATTATTCCATCAACAAACAATTAACGAGTTACATCCACATGATTTTCTCTAATTCATATTGGAACTTATGTACAAGCAACAGACAAAAGTTCTTCTATTCCCCAACAAATTCCATCTAATTTCCTCATAGATTTTTAATCAAATCTCAGGTTTTATTCCTTAAACTTACTTATATACTTACTTTCTATTCTAAAAAAACAATTAATAAGTTACATTCACAGGAGTTTCTTTAATTACTATTGAAGCTAATGACCAAGGCAACCACGTCCACATATTCTCCAACACATTCCGTCTAATTTCCTCACATAGCTTTCCAATAAATCTCAGATTTTATTCCTGCAACTTAACTATGTACTTGCTCTTCATTCCATCAAAAATAATTGACGAATAACATTCACATAATTTTCTCTAATTGCTATTGAAGCTACTGAACAAGCATCAGAGAACCACGAGACTGGCTTCTTCAACAAATTCCTCGTCAGGTTTATTCCTACAACTTACCTATACGCTTATTTACCATTATATCAAAAACAATTAATGAGATACATTCAGAAGAGTTTCTTTAATTACTATTGAAACACCAGACAAAAGACCTCCTATTCTCCAGCAAATTCCGATTAATTTCTTCATAGCTTTTTAATCAAATCCCAGATTTTATTCCTACAACTTAACTATGTACCTACTTACCATTACATAAAAAACAATTAATGAGATACATTCACATGAGTTTCTTTAATTACTATTGCAGCTAATGTACAAGCACCTATTTTCCAGCAAATTCCGTCTACTTTCCTCAGTTCTTTTTACTTTCTCTAGCCCCAACTGTACAATGTACATAGGGATAGAGAAGTATTGTATTCCACCCAAAAATTCGATACCGAGATTTCACCGGAAATGCATGTTTTAGGACCCTCTGTATCCAAAAATAGGCATTTTCAGAAAAAGGTCTGTGTGTGTGTGTGTCCGTGTGTCTGTGAACACGATAACTCAAAAACGAAAAGTAGCTAAAATACCAAACTTGGGATTTAAGTTCAGTATCTTTCAGGAATGCGACACGAAGATTTTGAGAAAAATACCCACACCCCAAACTACCCTTTACATGGAAATTTTTTCGAAAATTTTGATTTTCTTAAAAATGGCTCTAACCATTTTGATTAAAATATCATATATTAAAGATATTTACCTAACAAATAAAACGCGTATCTTGAATTTTTTGGAAATAGCTTCTGAAGACCTGTTTATTCTGGATGAATTTTGCTTAATTTGGCATAACTAGTAAACCGCAAGAGATAGACAAAAACTTACTGCACAAAAATGTAGGTTTTGTTAAAATACACAAGTTATGTCATATTCATTTTTCTCGTGGAACTTACCGTTTTCGAGGTATTCACTGTTATTAGTTTCAGTTGTGAAGTAATTATACTTTTCTCAGACGGGAGTGTCCGTTTTTCTTTTGTTCTACTCCTGGCCAAGAAAAGAAGCGATTTGTAATGACAATCGCGTAACGATAGCTTTTAAAACATTTGACTATGACTTTAGCCTAGTATATTCCTTTATTTTCTTCCTACTTATGCGCAACTAAATAATAAGAACATTGTGCTAATGAGTACCACGATTAGCAAGGTGCAGAAAGAAGAATAATCTTATGTATGAAGTTTGTAGAACAGCTAGAGAAAGTTATGTGAGTGTAACACATCAGATTTTTAATCTAATCTCAGGCTTTATTCCTACAAATTACTTACGTACTTACGTTATCATTCCATCAAAAACGAGATACATTCACATGAGTTTCTTTAATTGTTATTGTAACTAAGGAACAAACACCAGACAGCTATGTCTTTCTATTCTCCAACAAGTTCACAGCTTTTTAATACAATCCAAGATTTTATTCCTACAGCTTACCTAAGTACTTACTCACCATTCCATCAAAAATAATTAATGAGCTACATTCACATGACTTTCTCTAAATCTCTGCTACAAATTATTATTAAAAAGCTCATGCTTCTATTCACTTTAGGCTGAGAAAAATTAGCAGACATAGTCTTATTACTTGCTTCCTTGTAAGTAGAAGCGAAATAAGGGAGTACCATAGGTTAAAGAGATAATCAAAAGCTGGTTGCTAGGTGACTGAATTTCCTTTGTTTGTATGGACAGGAATTGACAAATTCCTGTATAAGAAAAGTATGTTATTTAAAGCTGAAAATAATAACAAGGAATATGACAAAAACGATCAACACCACGAAAAAATGCATATGACATAAATTGTGGGTTTTATTGTGATCTACATTTTTGTGTAGTAAGTTTTCGTCTCTCTTATACGATTTACCAGTTATGCAAAATTGAATAAAAATCATCTAGAATAAAGAGGTCTTTAGAGGCTATTCCTAGAACATTCAAGATATACATATTATTTGGCATGTATCTTAAATATAAAAGATTTTAATCAAAACCGTTAGTCAATTTTTGAGAAAAATCAAAATTTTCGAATTTTTTTTCCATGTAAAGCGTAGTTTGGGGTGGAGGGATTTTCTTGAAAATCTTTGTGTTGCATCCTTGGAAGAAATGAAATCCAAATACGAAGTTTGGTATTTAACGGTCTTTTAGTTTTTCAGCTATGCTGTCCACACACACACACACACACACACACACACACACTCAAACACACACATTATATATACAAATTGTCAGGTAGATATCTTTAATATACGATCTTATAATCGAAATCGTTAAAGTCATTTTTGCAAAAAACAAAATTTTCGAAAAAAGTTCCATGAAATGGGTAGCTGAGGGTGGGGGGATTTTCTTCAAAATATTCGTATCGCATCCTTGGGAGAAACTAAACCTAAATGCCAAGTTTGGAATTTAATGGACTTTTCGTTTTTCAGTTATGCTGGACAGACACATACTAATTTTTTTAACGTATTTTTGGATTTAGTGGAGCTTAAAGCATATATTTCTGTTGAAACTTCGGTAATGAATTTTTGAATGGAATATAACACCTTCTCTACCTATTATGTACATTGTAATACGTGCTAGAGAAAGTAAAATCGTGTTCAATAATTGCGTGCTTTAACGAGATCTATATTGTCTGTGTGTAAGATTTTGTCTATCCCTTACCTAGGGTTTAACAGTTAACAGTCACCCACTGGACTTCAGAGGCTATTCCCAGAAATATTACAGGAATATATCTTAAATACACACTACTTAAATCAAAATCGTTACAGCCAATTTTAAGAAAGTCAAAATTTTCGAAAAAAGTTTTTCACTTAAATGATATCAAGGATAGAGACATTTGTTTGAAAACTATTGTGCAACAACCTTGACCAGTTTGGACATTTTAATCATTTTTGTTTTTGATTTATGCTGTTCACGAACACATAAGCACATAAACATGATGAATGATTTTCTGGGTCAGGGGACCTCAGAACATGTTTGTGGTAAAATCTCAACATTTAAATTTTAGGTGAAATATAATGCTTCTCTTACTTACTCACGTAGTGAATTCGTTCTTCCATATAATGTTGCAGCTGCAGTAAAAGTTTTTCACTTTCTACACACGTTCTATGCATTTAATAGGCAGAGAAGGTTTTGTATTCCACACAAAAATTCGTGGTCGAGATTTCCCTCAATCCCTCCCCAAAACAGTCCCTGGGTGTTTGTGTGTGTGTGTGTGTGTGTGTGTGTGTGTGTGTGTGTGTGGGGACAGCAAAAACGAAAAGAATGTTAAATACCAAATTTGGTACTTAAGATTAGCACAGTCCATCACCCCAACTACCCATTACGTGAAAACGTTTTTGACAATTGTGTTTTTATCAAAAATGGCTCTAACAATTTTGTTTAATATACCTTATATATAAATAAATATATGGCTTCAATTTTCTGAGAATAGTCTCTGAAGACGTCTTTCTTCAGTATAAATTTTGCATAACTGGTACACCGTAATAGATGGAAAAATCGTACTGAACAAAAAATCTCGTCAATCTCGTTAAAACACACAATTTACGATGTATACAATTTTTTGTAGAGTTAACCGTTTCCGAGATATTCCTGATGACTGATTTAATTTCAAGCTACTTAAACTTTTCTCAAATGGGGGTCATCTGTCATTTCAGCTCTCTCTTGTTTTATTCCTGGTCGTTCAAAGTGAGCCGAATTTCAATTGTTTCATATAGCAACCAGGTTTTAAAACATTGGACTGTGCATTACCTTATTCCCCTTCCACTTATAAGGAACTATTAAGACCATTTCCGCTAATGTTTGTCTCGATTACCACGGTATAGATAAAATAATGCTTTTCTACAATAGTTTGTAGAGAACTTCATGTGAGTGGAACACATCAGCTTTTGTTCTTCATCAAACTGGTTCTATTAATAACCCTTATATTTAAGACATCTGATGTGTACCATTCACATGACTTTCTCTATATCCCTGGAACAATTTATTCTTAAAAAGCTTATACTTCTATTTATTTCTTGCTAATCAGTAAAACGTTAGCAGAAATAGCCATATTACTTGCTTCCTTGTAAGTAGAGGTGAAATAAGGGAGTACCAAAGATTAAAGTGATAATCAAAAGCTTGTTGCTATGTCACTGAAGTTCCGTTGTTTGTATGGACAGCAGTTGACAAATTCCTGTATGAAAAATGTAAAAGTTTTTCAAAGCAGAAACCAAAAATAAGGAATGTCACAAAAACCATGAATTCCACGAAAAAAATGTAAATAATATAAATTGTGTATTTTAACGTGGTCTGCGTTTTTTGTGTAGTAAGTTTTTGGCCATCTCTTACGGTTTAGCAGTTATTCAAAATTCAGTAAAATTCATCCAGAATAAACTACTCTTCAGAGACTATTCCCAGAAAATTCAAGATATACATTTTATTTGTCAGGTAAATATCTTTAATATACGAAATTTTAAACAAAATCGTTAGAGACATTTTTGAGAAAATCAAAATGTTCGAAAAAGGTTCCATGTAAAGGGTAGTTGGGGGGGGGGATTTTTCTGAAAATCTTCGTGTCGCATCTCTGGAAGATACTAAACTTAAATATCAAGTTTGGTATTTTACCTTCTTTTCGTTTTTGAGTTATCGTGTTCACAGACACACGGACACACACACGGACCTTTTCCGAAAATGCTTTTTTTAGATAAAGGGGACCCTAAAACATATATTTCCGGTGAAATTTCGGTAACGAATTTTTTGGTGGAGTGCAATACCTTCTCTATACACTATCTACATAGTGCGTATACAGAAAGTAAACATGAAAATCTCGTTAAAACACATAATTTATGTCACATATATATGTTTTCGTGAAGTTGAGCGTTGTCGAGATATTCCTTGTTAATGGTTTCAGTTTTAAAATACTTAAAACTTGTCTCATAGGGGAACTTGTCAGCTCCTGGTCACGCAAAGAAGCGGATTGCAATCCCATAATAATCACATTTTAAAACATTTGACTCAGTTTAGCCTAGTATATTCCATTATTTCCCTTCTACTTATAAGGAAATAAGTAATAAGACCGTTTCTGCTAATGTTTGTCTGCATTAGCATCAAGTGCATATAAGAATAAGCTTATGAACAATAATTTGTTACAGAGATGTAGAGAAAGGCGTGCTAATGAAAAACATCAGATTTTTACTTTCTCTACACGTACTATGTACATAGTGTATAGAGAAGGTATTACACTCCACCAAAAAATTCGATACTGAGATTTCACCGGAAATATATGTTTTAGGGTCCCCTGTATCCAAAAAAAGTATTTTCAGAAAAAGGTCCGTGTGTCTGTGAACACGATAACTCAAAAACGAAAAGTCGGTAAAATACCAAACTTGGTATTTAAGTTTAGTATCTTCCAGTGATGTGACACGAAGATTTTGAGAAAAATCCCCCCACCCCAAACTACCCTTTACATGGAACTTTTTTCTAAAATTTTGATTTTCTCAAAAATGGCTCTAACTATTTTGATTAAAATATCGTATATTAAAGATATTTACATGACAAATAAAATATATATTTTGAATTTTCTGGGAATATCCTCTGAAGGCTACTTTATTCTTGGTCAATTTTACGGAATTTTGCATAACTGCTAAACCGTAAGAGATGGACAAAAACTTACCACACAACAAATGTAGAGCACTTTAAAATACACAATTCATGTTATATACATTTTTTTTGTGGAGTTGATTGTTTTTGAGATATTCCTTGTTTTAAATGTCATCCACATTCATGAAGTTTGGATTCCACCATCTTCAATTTCACCCATGACAACGTAAAGCTTGGTTACGCAAGATTTGTAAGTCTGCATATTCACCTCCCGTCTCGTTCCATCGCACTGGCTTGGGTAAATATCAACTCTGGCTTTGTGCAATAAGGGTATATCTACTCCTCTCGCACCAGGTGAAAATAACTGAGATTATTTCCTATAGATCTTTATCGATTTGTTTTAACATGAGCTATATCGACACAGAGATAGAGAAGCTTCAATGTCAAATACGGTGATTAAACGGTGGATTAGAATGCTGCCTACATATGCAGATATTCATGCCATTGCTAGTTGCCATTTGTAAATGAAATGTTTATTATTTACGTTCATTACTTAGAAAATAGTAAATACATAGGCAGAGAAGATATTGCATTCCATTAAAAAGTTCCGCGTGTGTGCTTTGGGTGCGTGTCTGTGTGTGAGAACACAATAACTTAAAAATCTGATGTGTACCATTCACATGACTTTCTCTATATCACTGCAACAAATTATTGTATTTATTTCATCTAATGGAGCAAAAATTAGCAGAAATAGTCTTATTACTTACTTCCTTGTTAGTAGAAGCGAAATAAGGGGGTAGCATCGGTTAAAGTGATAGTCAAAAGCTGGTTGCTCTGCGACTGAAGATCCTTTGTTGTATGGACACGAATTCACAAAGTCCTGAATGAGAAAAGTATGTCTTTATAGCTGAAAAAAAAGGAACAAAAACAATCAACTCCACGAAAAAAATGTATATAACATAAATTGTGTGTTTTAAGGAGCTCTACATTTGTTGTGTGGCAAGTTTTTGTCCATCTCTTACGGTTTATCAGTTAAGCAAAATTCCGTAAAGTTGACCGAGAATAAAGTAGTCTCAGAGGCTATTCCCAGTAAATTCAAAATATACCTTTTGTTTGTTAGGTAAATATCTTTAATATACGATATTTTAATCAAAATCGTTAGAGCCAGTTTTTAGAATATCAAAATTTTCGAAAGAAGTTCCATGTAGAGGGTAGTTTGGGGTGGGGGGATTTTTCACAAAATCTTCGTGTCGCATCCCTGGAAGATACTAAAACTTAAATACCAAGTTTGGCATTTTACAGACTTTTCGTTTTTGAGTCATCGTGTTCGCAGACACACGGACACACTGACACACGGACACACGCACACACACAGGAATATTTTTCTGAAAATACTTTTTTTGGATACAGGGGAGCCTAAAACATATATTTCCGGTGAAATCTCGGTATCGAATTTTTGGTGGAGTGCAATACCTTCTCTATACACTATATACATAGCACGTAGAAAGTAAAAACGAAAGGTTAGTTAAATACCGAACTTGATGTTTAAGTTCAACATCTTCCAAGGAAGCGACAGAAAGATTTTCAAGATAATACCCGCATTTAAAACTACCCTTTAAGTGGAGCACTTTTTCGAAAATGCTTGATTTTCTCAAAAATGATCCTAATGACAATTCAGCTCCACTATTAAAGCGCCAATGGCAAGGCCGATATTAGGCCATTTCAACTAATCGCGATCATCTGGCTGAAGCGATATTATCGCAGCTGATGTTCATTTTTTAGCAATCCTGCAACACCTGACGTTCGGTGGGAATTTGGGCAGCCAATTCCACAATTATACTTTCAGTTAATTCAGTTGCAATGTTTATTTAAAGTTTTATCCATTTATAATGTATTTACTTCAAAAAATAGTGAAAATAATTATTATTTGTATATATTATGTATGAGATAAGTGCAATAACCTCAAATAATATAACGCTTGCTTCCATTTTATGTATTAGTTATTAAAAGCTGAAATAAAATAATTGTTCCCTAATTTTATTGTTGTTATCGATATTCGTACATAGGTGTAGACACGATCGACAATATCGTAATCCAGAAGGCAGTGAAGAGTGAAGAAAGAAAGAAAAGAAAACATTCGGAAATAAACATGGTCGAAAACGTAATCTACCATTTGAGAACTAATGTAAGTATTACAATCCTAACCTGAAAAAATATATTATAAATTATTAATGATCTATTTCGCTGAGTTGTTTTATCAAATACAACTCGAGTTATTACTTACGATAATTTTGAGAGCCTGCGGGGGTGCATCAACATAGAAAATTTATTGTAATGCACTCAAAAATTCAATACCGGGATTTCTCCGGAAATACATGTTTTAAGACCTCCTGAATAAAAAACACTTTTAGAAAAATGTCCGTGTAAGTCTGTCTCTGTGTGTTTTTGTGTGTAGCATAGCTGTGTGTTCTGTGGGCAGCATAGCTCAAAAACGAAAAGTCCGTTAAAAACCAAAGTTGGTATTTAGGTTTGGTATCTTCCACGAAGATTTTCAAGAAAATCCCATATCTTCAACTATTCTTTACATGGAACGTTTTTTGAAAATGTTGAATTCTCTAAAATGGCTCTAACGATTTTGATTAAAATATCGTATATTAAGCATATTTACCTGACAAATAAAATGTATATTTTGAATTTTCTGGAAATGCCTCTGAAGACTACTTTATACTGAATGAATTTTACAGAAGTTTGCATAACTGCTAAACCATAAGAGAATGACAAAAACTTGCCACACAAAATGTAGAGCACACAATTTATGTTATATACATTTTTTTCGTGGAGTTTTGAGATGTTCCTTGATATTGGTTTCAGCTTTGAAAAACTAATACTTTTCTCATACAGGCATTTGACAACTCGTGTCCATACAAAGGAATTTCAGTCGCATAGCAACCAGCTTTTGACTATCACTTTAACGTATGACACTCCCTTATTTCGCTTCTACTTACAAGCAAGCAAGTAATAAGACTATTGCTGCTAATTTTTTCTCGATTGGCATGAAGTAAATAGAAGCATGGGCTTTTTAACAGAGATATAGAGAAATATATGTGCATGGAACACAACAGATTTTTACATTTCATTTTGTATTTACAGCAGCTGTAAGAATGTAATTATTATAAGAAATAATATTATTATCTATGTTCAACCAAATACTCTATTGAATAAACCAATTTAAAATAAACCAATAAAGATGATTATTATTTGTTTTTCCACAAATCTCGTGTTATGCTAAAAGTAGGAAAAACAGTGACAAAATTTGCCACACTATTTTGATCAGTATATTTGTGGCGAGCTATACGTGATGGAAGCACTATTAGCGGTGGATATAAGACACTGTTGCTCAGAGTGTGGGAGGAAAGACTAATGGTATAGCAAACACTGTGCTACTTGCATGCTACAGTATGCCGCCGACAGTAACTCGATCTCTCCCATCTCAATACACCTGCTCCTTTCCTTTCTGGTGATGCAACAGGGCGCGAGGGCCTCAGGTAGGCACCAACCTGGCTTTATTAATCAGGCCCACCGCCCACTTGCCTGCTACACTAACAGTGAAGGAAATACACGTAATTATTAATGACATAAAGAAGAAATAGATGAAAACAAATCTGGGAAGCTCCAGACGATTTTAATAGTATTCCACCCAAAAATGTCAAGATTTCACCGGAAAAATACCAGGAAGCCCAACTGCCCGTCCGTTTGAGATCTGAGCCTAGTGGTGAGCCTAGGTAGAGTTGCTGAGTACCTACCTTGGTAAGGGCTTAACCACAGGAATGATGCATAGTTTAGATTTGATGATTTTGGTGAAGTTTCGGGTGTTGGTGTTAAGGAGGTAACACTATTGATAGGTTCCTCAATGGTTGCATTTTCAAGAGTGGCGTTATTTTCCTCTGCTCCGCTGGTGTTTAGTTTGTTTGCTTATGTTGGAGTTGAATTTAGACCACTCCTAAGGTTGGGAGCTAATTGCTGTTAGCTGGTTTGAAGCATTCAGGAAATCCGGTACCGCCTGTATCGGCGTTCAGTTGGTAAGTAATCCCCCAGTGATCTGACAAGTGCGTTCTCATGTTCACCCAATCTGCGCAGAATTTTTGAGCCCGGTGCCTAATTACGTTCTCTACGTATAGGAGGGCCGAAGCTACATGTAGTAGCCTCGCTGGGAAACGAAAACATACAGAATAGATTGATCATAGTTCTCTATTTTGCCCGCTGTAACCGGAGAAGCCAGGAGTTTGCTGCCATACCCCACACTTCGCAGGTATAAAGCATCAGAGAGACGGGCCGCACCGTGGCCGAAGGGTCAGACCACTTGTCTCTCACCTAGACGGCCGGGGTTCGATCCCAAGTGACCGCATGTGAGATTTGTGGTGGACAAAGCGGCGCTGGGAGGGTTTTCTCCGGGTACTCCGGCTTCCCCCGCCATTGCATTCCACTGGTGTTCCATCATTCATGTATCATCAGTGTCACCGCCTGCGGTGCCATAAGTAGTTAAAGCGGGTGTTAAACACTATAAAAAAAATCAGAGGGACCCCAACTGCACCGTATTTGACGTGTGCAGATATCCATTCGTGCGTTAAAAGCAGTGTTTCCCAACCTTTTGAAGTTCACGGCACCCTTGGGAATAACATTAAACATCAGGGGCACCCTTCCTTGAATTAAAAGAAAATTAAGCTTAATATGTTAATTTATTGAAATATTATATAATAATAACGTACATCATAACATAATACAGTAAACTTTACTACAATCACTGAGTAAAAATACATCAATAAATTTTGTTCGATTAATGATTAATGTGAAACTTGTGATTGATGCTTAGAGCACAGATATGTGATGTCAGGTCTTACAGTTGACAGTGAAACACGCAAATCATCCTTAAGGTTATTCGGTCTATTTCTTGCTTTGCATTTTATTGTCACCATAGCAGAGAAGGCTTGCTCGCATAGATAGGATGTTGAAAAGGGCAAACGTGCGTTAATTGCTTTCTTCATTAGGTTAGGGTACTCCTCTCTCCGTTGAAGCCAAAAACTAGCCACCGACGCCTCAATCTTGGTGAACTTAACCTTTGAGTGTGGAATCAGCGCAAAGATCAATAAATTCATCTCGTTCGCTAGCAGTGAAATCTATTTCCTCTGCACTATCTACGAAATCAAATGGTGAGACAACCCAGTCGAGATTCGTAGTGGAAATAGTTGGAAAGTACGCATCTATTGCATCTTGCAATACTGATAAGTGATCACAAATGCGGTCTTTCAGCTTACCCAGATCTTTATCTCCTGCCACATTAAGAAGAGATGGAAAGTTCGACAAATCTCCTTTTTGAACTGCAGACTTCCAAGAACTTATGAAAAATATCTGCCAGATACGACAGTTCAAAACACCAAGAATCACTTAGCAAGAGCTCATGAAATGTGTCTTGATTTTCATCCTTAAAAAAAAGGTTTTAGCTGTTCTTTAAGTTCGAGAAACCGGTTCAATACACGACCCCGCGACAACCACCTTACTTCTGTGTGAAGTAACAAAGAGGTATGAGCTGCATCCGTTGCGCGACATAACTGTTCAAAAATTCTGCACTTTAAAGGTCGAGACTTCATATAGTTCACCATTTTCACAACTTGTTTAAACACTAGCAAAATCTTCATTATACGCTTTCACGACTAATGCCTCTCTATGCAGAAAACAGTGAGTTATAATAATGGATGGATTTTCATTGAGAGTTCTGGCAGTAAAACCTTTAATTTTCCCAGACATAGATGGTGCACCATCTGTACATATACCACAACAGTCTTTCCATGACAGATCATGGTCATTGAGATAGGAATTAATAGAAACTAAACACAAACTAAACACACAGGGATAGGGTTTTCCTCGTTGTTATTCCACTTAAATCCATACGCTAAGCAACTGTCCTGGTATGTTCTTTTCTTTCGTTTGTCTTCTTTATGTGGTGAATTCGACGGTCCGGGAGAAACTGTAAGATTTGGCTTCTTAAAGCAAGCAGTAGGAGCCGACTGTTCACTTTCACTGTCCTGGCGTTTACGTTTAATAATTTAGCTAAACACTGTGAATCAACGCGAGGAAGACAACTGAAAGCGCCAAGCGGCGTACACTTTTATATATTCATCTGTCGAAGTCTCGGGAATGTTCGTGAGGAAGCGAGTAGTCTCGGGAATGTTTGGCAGGGTATAGCTGTAATGTCATCTGTGGGATACTAGTGTAACTGAATTATTGAAATGAATCGACCACTATAACCATCTGCCGTGCATAAGAGTAATTGATTTGACTTATTTTATGTCAGGAACCTACAAGACTTAAGGCTTCAGTAGAAGGTATTTTTTTTTGTTTATCTCAATATCTCGCGACACCCCTTAGCCAATCACACCGCACCTTAGGGTGCCGGGGCACACCGGTTGGGAACCGTTGGTTAAAAGAATTGCAGAACACAAAAGGGCTTTTTCGTTATAAAATACGTTAGTTCTGCTCTGGAGGGTTTTAACTCACAGTAATTGGTCTTAGCAGGCAACTTCCACCCTTTGCTGTGCGGGCCACCGAACAGTATAAACCGTGACTGATTTTCATTTCTTCTTTTGAATTGCGTTTTATTTCTTCTGCTTAGAAAAGCCCTAAGCAAAAACAACTACTATATTTATTAAATATGTTACAGAAATAAAATTAAACTGCCGATGGGTGTGTTGAAACGAATCAGAATAACTTGATTTATTGGGGAATTTCACAGCGCTAGTTTTCCTAGCACTTTTGATATATACCTCTCTCCTTCTCTACCCTCAAGATAGGGAATTTCAATACAACAGAATGTTGTATTGATATATATGTATATTACTGTTGATAGCAGAATAAGAATTATATAGTTATTCAAGCAGCATAATGTGTGTGTGTGTGTGTGTGTGTGTGTGTGTGTGTGTGTGTGTGTGTGTGTGTCTGTAGGAAGCATAACTCAAAAACGAAAATACCCTTTAAAAACAAACTTGGTATTTAAGTTAAGTATCTTCCAAGGATGCGACACGAAGATTTTCAATAAAATCTCCCCACCCCTAACTACCCTTTATATGGAAAAAAATTCGAAAAATTTTTATTTTATTAAAAATAGCTAAGCAATTTTGATTAAAATCTCTTTTATTTAAGATATTTACTTGCCGAATAAATTGTATATCTCGAATTTTTAGGGAATAGCCTCAAAAGACTTCATGATTCTGGATGATTTTTACTGCATTTTGCATAACTGGTAAACCGTAAGAGATAGACAAAAATTTACCACACAAAAAATATATAGCACATTAAAACACACAATTTAGGTTATATACATTTTTTTCGTGGAGTTGATCGTTTTTGACATATTCCTTGTTATTGGTTTCAGCTTTAAAAACATACCTTCCACATACAGGAATTTGTCAACTCCTGTCCATACAAACAAAGGAACTTCAGTGACATAGCAACTAGCTTTTGACTATCACTTTAACCTATGGTATTCCCTTATTTCGCTTCTGCTTACAAGGAAGCAAGCAATAAAACTTTCTGCTAATGTTTTCTCGATTAGCATGAAGTAAATAGAAGCATGAGTTTTTTAGTAATATTCTTTTGCAGAGATGTAGAGAAAGTCGTGTGAATGGAACACGTCAGATATTTTTTTATCTTCATTAGCATTAAATAGATAAAAGATGATATGTTTAGTTAGCAAAGAGGATAGAGAAAGTCATGTGAACGAAATATTTTAGAGTTTTAAAGCACTAATCCATCCAGAAACTACGCTTAAGGAAACACTTATATTAAAAATCTGATGTGTTCCATTCATTTGCCTTTCTCTATATCTCTGCAACAAATTATTGTTAAAGAGCTTATGCCTCTATTTACTTTAGGCTAATCGAGAAAAAAGTTAGCAGAACTAGTCTTATTTCTTGCTTCCTTGTAAGTAGAAGCGTAATAAGGAAGTACCATAGGTTAAAGTGATGGTCAAAAGCTGGTTGCTATGTGACTGAAGTTCCTGTGTTTGTATGGACACGAGTTGACAAATTCCTATATGAGAAAAGTAAGTTATCATAGGTGAAACCAATAACAAGGAATATCTCAAAAACGATCGACTCCACGATCAAAATATATAACATAAATTGTGTGTTTTAACGTGCTCTACATTTCTTGTGCAGTACGTTTTTGTCCATCTCTTACGGTTTAGCAGTTATGCAAAATTCCGTAAAATTTGTCCAGAATAGTCTTCAGAGGCTATTCCCAAAAAAATTCAAGATATACTTTTGTTTGTCAGGTAAATATCTTTAATATATGATATTTTTATCAAAATCGTTAAGAGCCATTTTTGCGAAAATCAAAATTTTCGAAAAAATTTCCATGTAAAGGGTAGTTAGGTGTGGGGGGATTTTTCTCAAAGTCTTCGTGTCGCATCCCTGGAAGATATTAAACTTAAATGCCAAGTTTGATATTTTACCGACTTTTAAGTTTTTGAATTATCCTGTTCACAGACACGTGGACACACACACACACACACACACACACATACGAACCTTTTTGTAAAAATACTTTCTTTGGATACAAGGGACCCTAAAACATACATTTCCGGTGATATCTCGGCATCGAATTTTTGGGTGGAGAGAGTATACATAGTACGTCTAGAGAAAGTAAAAGTAGCTTATATTTCTGAATTTAAAGTGTTTCAATTTTGTATTATTTTGAGTACTTTTTTTGCCAATTTTTTCCTTTTTGCCCTCCGTAGTGTAATGGTTACCACGCTAACTTCATACATACAAGGTCACGGGTTTAAACCCGGCGACGATGAATTTTTTCGGGCGTAAAAATCGTTAATGTGGATTCCTTCGGAAGGGAAGTAAAGCCGTTGGTCCCGTGTCGTAGATTTAGGGCACGTGAAAACGCTTCAAAAATTCTAAATTAATCGCTCTTTTATGCCAAATATAGAATGAGACTCTGAGAACCGCAGCAGCTAAATAAAACTACATTTCATTGCCTATTTTTGCCTGTTATCAATCATTGTTTGCTTGTTTTACTTACTTTTTTACAAATCCTGTTTAATTATAA
Source organism: Hymenopus coronatus (assembly GCA_030762935.1). NCBI lineage: Eukaryota > Metazoa > Arthropoda > Insecta > Mantodea > Hymenopodidae > Hymenopus > Hymenopus coronatus. The sequence continues at coordinate 23,059,996 of CM060891.1, forward strand.
CAATTTCTTCTTAGAAGAAGTCCCCTTATATTCTTGAGAGACTAATTAATCAATAATACTCCGCACCTGCGTTCATATTTAGGACCTCAAGAAAGTAGGCCCACTTAGGTTATTTTCCTGAATATTTGTGCAAGCATTCTAACAAATCTGCTTACCAAGCGGGAGTCCTGGGTTCGATCCCGAGTACCGGCGTGTGGATTTTTTCCACCGTTGGGAGACCTGGCCCGGGATACACTCAGCCTCGTAAGGTCCCTGGGGGGCCTATTGAGGAGCTACTTGATGGAGAAGCAGCGGCTCCAGGTCATGAATACCGCATTAACCGGCCGGGGGGGCTCGAGGTGCTGACCACGTCTCACCCTCCAATCCTGCACCCCATCCATGACGTCTGTCATGGACCGAGATGGGGGACGCAGCGGACGGGCGGTAGGCCAAGGTTCCCCGTGAGCTGTCGTGCCATGGAGTTATGTTACTTATTCTAACAAATCTGTCTACTTGCTTTAGTGGCCATGCCACTATACGTTTTACTTTCTCTACACATACTATGTACAGAGTAGGTATTGTATTGCACCCAAAAATTCCATACCGAGATTTCACCGGAAAGGCATATTTTGGGATCCTCTGAATCCAAAAAAGCATTTTTTTTAGAAAAATGTCTATGTTTTTCTTTGAGCTGCATGCTTAAAAACGAAAAGTCCTTTAAATATTTATTGATATTTAAGTTCAGTATCTTCAAAGAATGTGACACGAAGACTTTCAAACCCCCCCCCCCCCCCATCTCCAACTGCACTTTACATGGAAAAAAAATTAAAATATTGTTTTTCTAAAAATGGCTGTAACAATTTCGATAAAAATCTCATATATTTAAGAAATTTATATGGCAAATAAATTGTATATTTTGAATTTTTTGAGAATAGCCTCTGAAAATCTCTTTATTTTGGATGAATTTTTTCTGTATTTTGCATAACTGATAAACCATAAGAGATAGACATAAATTCACTGAAAAAAAATGCAGATCTCCTTAAAACACATAATTTATATCATATATATTTTTTCGTGGATTTGACAGTTTTCAACATATTCCTTCCTTTTTGGTTTGTGTTTTAAAACACCTGAACGTTTGTTTCAATCCTATGGCAACCACATTATAAAAATATGATGTGTTCCATTCACATGACTTTCTCTACTTCTGTGTAACAAACTATTGTTAATAAGCTTATTCTTCTATTTACTTCATGCTAATCGAGAAAAAATTAGCAGAAACAGTCTTATTACTTGCTTCCTTGTAAGTGGAAGTGAAATATGGGAGTATCTTAGGTTAAAGTGAAGTTCAAAAGCTGGTTACTAGGTGACTGAAGTTCCATTGTATGGACACGAATTGACAAATTCCTGTGTGGGAAAAGTATAGGGTTTTCAAAGCTGAAATAAAAAACAATGAATATCTCAAAAACGATCAACTCCTCGAAAAAACAGCATTTAACATAAATTGATGGTTTTAATGTGCTCTACATTTTTTGTGTGGTAAGTTTTCGTCCATTTCTTACGGTTTAGTAGTTATGCAAAATTCCTCCAGAATAAAGTAGTCTTCAGAGGCTATTCCCAGAAAAGTCAATATAAACACATTATTTGTCAGGTAAATATCTTTAATATACGATATTTTAATCAAAATCGTTAGAGCCACTTTTGAGAAAATAAAAATTTTCGAAAAAAGTTCCAAGTAAAGGCTAGTTTGGGGTAGGGGGGATTTTTCTCAAAATCTTCGTGTCACATTCTTGGAAGATACCAAATTTAAATACCAAGTTTGTTATTTAATGGTCTTTTCGTTTTTGACCTATGCTGTCCACAGACATACACACACGAACCTTTTGCCAAAAATGCTTTTTTTGCATTCAGGGGGACCCAAAACCTGTATTTCCGGTGAAATCTCGGTGTCGAATTCTTTGGAGGAATACAATACGTTCTCTATACACTATGTACATAGTTCGTGTAGAGAAAGTAGAAATCTAATGTGTTCCATTCACATGACTTTCTCTACATCTGGGCAACAAATTATTGTTAAAAATTTTATGCTTCAATTTAGTTTATGCTAATTGAGAAAACTTTAGCAGAAATAGACTTATTACTTGCTTCCTTAAGTAGAAGCGAAATAAGGGACTACCATAGGTTAAAGTGATAGTCAAAAGCTGGTTGCTATGTGACTGAAGTTCCTTTGTTTGTATGGACAGGAGCTGACAAATTCATGTATGAGAAAAGTATGTTTTTCGAAGCTGAAACCAAAAACAAGGAATATCTTAAAAACGATCAACTTCACGAAACAAATGTGCACACATAAATTGTGTGTTTTAATGTGCTCTACATTTTTTGTGTAGTAAGTTACGGTTTAGCAGTTATGTAAAATTCCGTAAAATTCATCCAGAATAAAGTAGTCTTCAGAGGCTATTCCCAGAAAATTCAAGATATACATTTTATTTGTCAGGTAAATATCTTTAATATAGGACATTTTAATCAAAATCGTTATAGCCATTTTTTAGAAAATCAAAATTTTCGAAAAAACTTCCATGTAAAGAGTAGTTTGGGGTGGGGGAATTTTCTTGAAAATCTTGTGTCCCATCCTTGGAAGATACCAAACTTAACCACCAAATTTGGTTTTTAACGTTCTTTTCATTTTTGAGCTATGCTGCCCACAGACACACACAGACACATAGACAGACACACACACATAAGGACATTTTTCTAAAAATGCTTTTTTCTTGGATTCAGGAGGTCTCAAAACATATATATCCGGTGAAATCTCGGTATAAAATTTTTGGGTGCAATGCAATACCTTCTCTATACACTACGTACATAGTACGTATAGAGAAAACAAAAATTGACTTTCGTAGGGTCCCCTGTATCCAAAAAAGGTATTTTCATAAAAAGGTATGTGTGTGTGTGTGTGTGTGTGTGGTCCGTGTGTCTATGAACACGATAACTCAAAAACGAAAAGTCGGTAAAATACCAAACTTGATATTTAAGTTTAGTATCTTCCAGGGATGCGACACGAAGATTTTGAGAAGAATCCCCCACCCCCAACTCCCTTTACATGGAACTTTTTTCGAAAATTTTGATTCCTTCAAAAATGGCTCTAACGATTTTGATTAAAATGTCGTATATTAAAGATATTTACCTGACATAAAATGCATATCTTGAATCTTCTGGGAATATCCTCTGAAGGGTAGTTTATTCTGGATGAATGTTACTGAATTTTGAATAACTGCTAAACCGTAAGAGATAGACAAAAACTTACTGCACAAAAAATGCAGAGCACCTTAAAACACACAATTTATGTTATATACATTTTTTTTTCGTGGAGTTAGTCGTTTTTGAGACATTCCTTATTTTTGTTTTCTGCTAAGAAAAACTTATTCTTTTCTCATACAGGAACTTGTCAACTCCTATCCATACAAACAAAGGAACTTCATTGACATAGCAACCAGCTTTTGACTATCACTTTAACCTATGGTAGTCCCTTATTTCGATTCTACTTACAAGGAAGCAAGTAATAAGACTATTTCTGCTAATTTTTTCTGATGAGCATAAAGTAAATAGAAGTATAAGATTTTTAAGGATAATTTGTTGCAGGGATATAGAGAAAGTCATGTGAATGATACACATCAGATTTTTACAGTAAAAAAGCTCTTTCTACAGCAATTTTGACAAATGCAACACAGGCTTATACATACATGGTTAAAACTCAAAGTTACTGCTTGCTAGAAAACAACCATCAAGAATGTCCTTTTGTTTATCATTTCTTGTTCTCCTTTGAGCCTTGCCGATCGTTATCCAGCTGCCTTACTTGATTCCTTGTTCCGCTCTCTGAGCAAGAACATCTGTCCATATTCTTCTAAAACGTCCCACATAGAGCATCCTGCAGATGTGCTTCTTACGATATACGAAATGCAACGGTGTGCCTCACGCTTTTTGTTTCGATTACTTTGCACGCCCAAGTGTCAAGAAAGTTCCGAGAATTGTTCAATAAAGCACACAAAATGAATTATTCATCCAATTTTATTTTATCGAATTCAAATTAGGCCCCTTCTGAAATTATATATTTATGCCAACGAATTTTCCTTTATGTCTTCTATCGACTGAAAACGGATGCCTCGAAGTGGTAACTAAGTTTTGGAAAGAGAAAGAAATCAGCAGGAGCCAGATCAGGTGAATACGGTGCTTCTTCGATGACATTTTTTGAGTTTTTGGCCAGAAATTCGTTCTCAATAATAGCCTTGTGAACTGGTGCGTTATTGTGGTGCAGAATCCATGAGTTGTCAATCCACAAATCTGGCCTTTTTCGCCGTATTTGTTCTCTCAAACATAACACTCAGATAATAGTCTTTATTTACCATCTGACCTTCTGGCAAGAACTCTGAGTGCACGACACCGCGATAATTGAAAAAAAACTGTCAACATGACCTTCAGTTTTGGTCGAGTTTGACGTGCCCTTTTAGGTTTCGGTTCAGTTGGAAGGCGCCATTCGGAAGCTTGTTGACTTTTTTGAGTGTCAAACTCGTAAACCCAGTCTCATCACGAGTTACAATGCGTTTCATGAATGTGGGGTCGGAACTTGACTCGTTCTAGCATGTCTTCAGCAATCCTTACGCGATTGAGTTTTTGTAGAAAATTAAGTCTTTCGGAACTAACCGAGCTGCAACGCGTGTCATGCTTAAAAAATCATTTAAAATGGTACAAATCGATTCGCGGGACACAGAAAGTTCAGCGGCAATCTCTCTCAGACCAAAATGACGATTTTCAAACACCATTTTCTTCACTTTAACGATGTTCAGTTCAGTTGAAATCGTTGATGGCCGACCAGAGCGAGGCAAATCTTCCACCACATCTTGACCACTTTTGAATGCACTGTACCACTCATATACACGGGTTTTTGATAAAGTCGATTAAACGTAAGCCCTCTGTAACATTTTCAGCGATTCGGCACACGAAATACCTTTTGCAATGTAAAATTTGAACCCACGACCTTGAGTAAATGAAGCTAGCATGGCGACAAAGTATGACCGTGCTAACTCCTGAATGATACTACTTACTATGTACATAGTGAATAGAGAATGTATTGCACTCCACCAAAAAATTCGATACCGAGACTTCACCGGATATATATGTTTTATATGTTTTAGGGTCCCCTGTAACCAAAAAAAAAGCATTTTCACAAAAAGGTCCGTGTGTGTGTGTGTGTGTGTGTATGTGTGTGTGTTGTGTGTGTGTGTCCGTGTGTCTGTGAACAGGATAACTCAAAAACGAAAAGTCGGTAAAATACCAAACTCGGTATTTAAGTTTAGTATCTTCCAGGGATGCGACACGAAGATTTTGAGAAATATCCAGCCACCCCCAACTGCCCTTTATATGGAACTTTTTTCGAAAATTTTGATTTTCTCAAAAATGGCTCTAACGATTTTGATTAAAATTTCGTATATTAAAGATGTTTATCTGAAAAATGAAATGTATATCTTGAATTTTCTGGGAATAGCCTCTGAAGACCACTTTATTCTGGATGAATTTTTCATAACTACTAAACCGTAAGAGATGGACAAAAACTTAACCCAGAAAAAATGTAGAGCACGTTAAAACACACAATTTATGTTATATACGTTTTTTTCGTAGAGTTGATCGCTTTTGAGATATTCCTTTTTCTTGGTTTCAGCTTTGAAAAACATACATTCTCATACAGGAATTTGTCAACTCCTGTCCATACAAATAAAGGAACATCAGTTACATAGCAACCAGCTTTTGGCTTTCACTTTAACCTATGGTACTCCCTTATTTCGCTTCTACTTACAAGGAAGCAAGTAATAAAACCATTTCTGCTAATTTTTTCTGATTAGCATAAATTAAATAGAAGTATAAGCTATTTAAGAATAATTTGTTGCAGGGATATAAAGTCATGTGCATGGTACACATCAGATTTTTATGTTTCGTAGTCGGCTTATCCTCCTCGTATTTTAGGACTGACACACCCTAGGACTTACAAGTGGGTATCTAGGGGTCAGAAGCCTGTCAGGGAACCAACGTCACGAAACCACAGAATGGAGAAGCTGGAACGAGTGGTTGGCCAATAACCAGGCATGAGCGTGAGGAAATTGATATGAAATGCAAGCGAAATTGATGGAATGAGTGGCGGGAGAAACCAGAGGTCCCGGAGAAAACCTACTCAAATACCGCTTCGTCCACCACAAATCCCACATGCCAGGATGGAACCCGGGCCGCCTAAATGGAAAACGAACGTTCTAACCACTCGGCCACGGCGCCGCCACCTACTTTTTATATGCATAATATAATATCAACTTTATTCATAGACTATTCTATAACATTCCATTCAAGGCTCTAATGTCATTAGATAAATTCATAACATTTAGTGGAAGTACCTATGATAACATTAGAATTTATTCTAAAATGTTTACTTTCTCTATACGTAGTATGTACATAGTGTATAGAGAAGGTATTGTATTGTACCCAAAAATTCGATACCGAGATTTCACCGGAAATATATGTTTTGAAACCCCCTGAATACAAAAAAAACAATTTTTAGAAAAATGTCCGTGTGTGTGTGTGTGTTTGTAGGCAGCATGGCTCAAAAATGAAAATACCGTTAAAAACCAAACTTGGTATTTAAGTTTGATATCTTCCAAAGATGCGACACGAAGATTTTCAAGAAAATCCCCCCACCCCAAACTACCCTTTACACAGAAAAAATTTCAAAAAGTTTTATTTTCTTAAAAATGGCTCTAACGATTTTGAGCCCCTGAATTCTGGATGAATTTTACGGATTTTTGGATAACTTCTAAGCCGTAAGAGATGGACAAAAACTTACCTCACAGAAAATGTAGAGCACATTAAAACACACAATTTATGTTATATACATTTTTTCGTGGAGTTGATCGTTTTTAACATATTCCTTGTTTTTGGTTTCAGCTGTGAAATACATACTTTTCTCATTCAGGAATTTGTCAACTGTCCATACAAACAAAGGAGCTTTAGTCACATAGCAACCAACTTTTGCTACAAGGAAGCAAGTAATAAGACTATTTTGCTAATGTTTTCTCAATTAGCATAAGTAAATAGAAGCATAAGCTTTATAACAATAATTTTTTGTAGAGACGTAGAGAAAGTCATGTGAATGGAGCACAAGATTTTTTAACGAGGTTCGTAACAAGGTGATGCTCACTTTTTCACGTGCCTACAACACGCGGCGGGAGGTGGGAGTGGGGGAGAGAGAGGCATTTTCTCTACACCGGTTCTGATGTTGATTCAACCCAGAAGAAAACATGACTGGTCATAAACATTTACCTTTATAACCACTGCCTCCCCTCCGCTCTTCATTTTGTTTCTTCTGTCTGTTTGTATTTCATCTGCCGGGTTTACACTGCCTTCTCGAAATGATTTTAAGTAAGAAAACAAAAGACATCCCTAAAAGTACAGGTAGGTCACCACTACTTCCGTAAATGGATACCATTTCTGTCAAAATTTGAACAAGGGAGTACCACTTAAACATACGCCAACGAGGTCGCTCGAATATAAAGCAGCATATCTGCTTTCCATACAAGTTAAGTTACATCTTGCTTAGGGAATTCATCAACCTTGCAAATGAATTGGTGGCCGCGCCTGCTAAAGTGTCTCGCTTTGGCGCTTCGCGGTGCACAGGATCGGTCTACTAAGGAAATATAAGAAACTGAGAAAAAAGGAATACAGCGCCGGAGTCCTGACAAGTCTCCGGAACTGCATTTTTTATATAAAAAAAAAAAATGAAACTGCACAGGCGTAAATCTAGAGTTGCAATTACATGTTTTTCTTCACTTACTCTTTTAAAAATATTCATTCAAAAGCTTATTCTTATACATACACCTTGTTAATCGAAATAAACTGCGCCGCGGTAACTCGTAGGTCCCAGGTTCGACCCCCTCCCCAACCGCCGACAATGAACCATGGGCAGAGGCTATATTTTGTGTTGACAATTATTTTACCTATCCAACTCCTGTCCTACACACGGCTAGTGTGAAAAAAACAATTTATCCAATACCAATTGATCATAATAGTTGGCTATACTATGAATCCTGGGACTTAAGTACTTACAACTTTGTAAGTCGCCATTGGGGTTGCCATCTCAAAATAATTTGAGATCACCTTGAGGTTTATCGGGAAACATGCGAGTCAGTTGAGAAATTCAATGCTATGCCAGCATGTTGCCATGGTACCTCAGTGGCAGAGCAACCGGCTAAAGACCGGGAGATCCGTGGTTCAAATCCCGGCTATGGCATTGAATTTTTGTTAAAAATAATTTATCCAATTATTTTAAAAGTTCTTATTAGTCATCTTAATTAGCGGTGTTTGTCTACTACTACATAAATTAATTTCGAGCTACTTTTTGAAAGAATTAATATGCTATGACAATACTGAAATGAAAATCGATAGGCAATTAAAGTAACATTAGTATTGCAATTTCCAAATTACAAAATGTTTATATTTTATATCAAATGAATATCATAAATATAATCAAATCAGAGACATCACCCAACTGCAACTTGGCCGCGCTGTGATTCTCATCTTCTCGTTTCATATTTACCTAATGTCTGTTACGATTTTGATTCAAATGTAAATGATTTACATCCCAAACAAAATGTATATCTTGAATTTTCTGGGAATAACCTTTGAAGACCTATTTAATCTGGATGAATTTTGTCGAATTCTGTTTAATTGGTAAACCGTAAGAGATAGACAAAAACTTGCTACACAAAACATGTAGATCGTGAAAACACACAATTTATTTCCTTTACGTTTTTGCTGTGGAGGTAGCCGTTCTGGGGACATTTCTTGTTATTGGTTTCAGTCGTGAGGTACTTACACTTTTCTCAGATAGGAAGTGTCCGTTTTTTCAAAATAAATTTATCGTTTTTACTTTCTCCCTACGCACTATATACATAGAGTATAGAGAAAGTATTGCATTCCACCCAAAAATTCGATACCGAGATTTCACCAGAAATACATGTTTTAGGACCCCATGAATCCAAAAAAAGCATTTTCGCAAAAAGGTCCGTGTGTGTGTGTGTGTGTCCGTGTGTCCGTGAACACGATAACACAAAAACGAAAAGTCCGTAAAATACCAAACTTGGTATTTAAGTTCAGTATCTTCCAGAGATGCGGCACGAAGATTTTGAGAAAATTCCCCTCACCCCAAACTACCCTTTACATGGAACTTTTTATCGAACATTTTGATTTTCTTAAAAATGGCTCTAAAGATTTTGATTAAAATATCGTATATTAAAGATATTTACCTGAAAAATAAAATGTATACTTTGATTTTTCTGGGAATAGCTTCTAAAGATCTGTTTATTCTGGATGAATTTTGCTTAATTTGGCATAACTAATAAACTGTAAGAGATAGACAAACACTTACTATACAAAAAATGTAGGCCTTGTTAAATTACACAATTTACGTCATATACATTTTTTTTTTGTGGAACTTACCGTTTTCGAGGTATTTATTGTTATTAGTTTCAGTTTTCTCAGACGGGAGTGTCCGTTTTTCTTTTGTTCTACTCCTGGCCAAGAAAAGAAGCGATTTGTAACGACAATCGCGTAACGACAACTTTTAAAACATTTGACTATTGGTTTAGCCTAGTGTATTCCCTTATTTTCTTCCTACTTATACTGAACTAAATAATAACATTGTGTTAATGAGTACCACGATTAGCAAGGTGCAGAAAGAAGAAGAATCTTGTGTATGAAGTTTGTAGAACAGCTAGAGAAAGTCATGTGAGAGTAACACAAGATTTTTTTTTTTCCATTTTGTTTTACTCCTGGCCATGTAAAGAGTTTAATCACGTAGCAACCAGCTTTTAAAATATTTGACAATCGCTTTAGCCTAGTGTATTCCCTTATTATCCTTCTACTTACAAGGAAGCAAATAATAAGATCAATTCTCCTTAAATTTATCTCAATTAATATAAAAAAATAATCTTTTGTAAGAATTGTTTGTTTATGGAGCAGGTAAATCACACTAAAATAATATAAAAAACACAATTCTTAGCACACATATATTTAACCAAGCATTCAGAAGCTTATCCCAAGTATTTAGAACTTTTAAAAAAGCTAACCCTTGCTTTTAATACAGCATACATTATAAAGCCTAATTAATATATTATTTTATTTAAAACACTTTAAAGTATGAAGACACTTTTGAGGGGCACTGTACTTAGAAATTTATGTAGAATGATCTTCCAGTTGATGTGTGCTTGCTGATGTGGGAACTACCTAATAATTGCTACTCACGACTGAAGTAATGGAAGTGAACCTGCTCTATTCAGTGACGACGAAAGAGTTCACCAGCATGTTCCCATGATGGGTAAATGCAGATATCTTTCACAGTATGACGATTGTCTGGCCACAATACTTCCTTCTAAACAGGGATGTCCAAAACGAGAAAAACCCTTACATAAGAAAATTAATTGTTTTTACTACTCACAATTGAATTATATCATTTTAAACCCATAACTGACTATCTTGTCGTGCACTTTTTCTCACATCATGTGTGTGTGTGTGTGTAACCAGGCAACAGAAATCAGTCATAATTCCCAAGTGAAATAAGGCTTCCCAGCAACTATTATTACATGACTATATAGATTTTTTATAGTACTTAACGCGCGCTTTTACTAAAAATCTGATGTGTTACACTCACATGACTTTCTCTTGCCGTTCTACAAACTTCTTACGTAAGATTATTCTTCTTTCTGCACCTTGTTAATCGAGGTATTCAGCACAATGTTCTTATTACTTAGTTCCTTACAAGTAGGAAGAAAATAAGGGAATACACTAGGCTAAATCGATAGACAAATGTTTTAAAAGCTGTCGTTATGCGATTGTCAATACAAATCGCTTCTTTTCACAACATTTATATGTACATGAAAGAGTAATACTTAAACTATTTTTCGAGATAGTACCATCGTAGGTTCCACAATAATAATAATAATAATAATAATAATAAGAAGAAGAAGAAGAAGAAGAAGAAAGTACCGGTTTAGGAAAAAAAAAAAAAGAAAACATAAAATATTTGTATGCACAACATTTATATGTACATGAAACAGCATTCCTTAAACAATTTTTCGAAATAGTTGCCACTATTGTTTAGGCATTTGTCATAGCGGATAATCGAGTTTTGCATGCCTTCTTCAAAGAAAGCTGCCGCCAGTGAAGTCAGTCTCAGCTGAACCCTGTGTTTTGCATCGTCGTCCCTGTCAAAGCGCCTTTCTCCGAACTCATGCATAAAGTTCAAGAACAAGTGGTAGTCAGAAGGCGCGAGATCGGGGCTGTACGGCGGGTGATAGAATTGATGCCAACCGAATTATTGAATAAGGTGTAACACAATGCCTTCACTGAGAATACCACGTCTTTTGCTTTGTAGATTTCCCAGTGTTTCACAGTATTGATGGTTGCATTTCTGGGAAGCAGAACGTCTGTCCCAGAACATAGTTCACATGCTTTTTCATGTTGACAGCGTTGTTTTGAATTTTTGTTTGTTTGGGGATTCCTGTGTGCCTCCTCCAATCCAGCGACTGTTGCTTTGATGCTGGAGTGCCATGATTCATCACCATCCTGCTTAAAAATTCATCTCCCTCAACACTATAACGAGTAAGAAATGTCAAATAATGTCCAGTCACTTCTTTTTTGTGGATTTCGGAACCCAAAGGGAATACAGTTTGGGATAATTTAAGCATTTTGTGACAATCTCATACAAAACAGTTTTTGGAATTTGTGAAAATATGTCACAAAGAATTCTTATTGTGCACCATTTGTTTTCTCGAATTGCATCATTCACTAGTTCAATCAAAACATCAGTGACAATGTAAGGCCGCCCACTCTGTGCTTCATGAACATTGGATCGTCCATTACTGAATTGCCTGACCATTTCATGTGTCATGAGGTTTTTACGGTAAATCTCTATAAGTTAGCGTTGATTTCAGCTGACTTAATATTCCTTGCGTTCTAAACCCGATTTACGGAACGCACTTCACAGTCAGCAGGATCAAAAATTGTCTCAAACATTCTGAACGATCCGGCTGTAATGGTTTCAGCGGACAGACAATGAACCAGAGAGATGAGTGCGCATGCGTCGAACTGCGACACTAGCGCTGTGGTGGCGGTAAAACGAAATGGTACTTACTTTTCGGGCACGCCAGAAAGTTATATGTATAATAGTTATGAAATGGCAGTGGAGAGGCATTTAATTATTAACAGATCATATTTTGTCTACCAAGTAATATGTACAATATACATAATAGGTATTTAAGGTATTAGATTCCACCGAAAACACATATTTTAGGGTCACCCACAAATAATACTACTAAAAACATTAGAAAATGGTCCATGTATGTATCAGTCTGTTTGTGTGTGCGTGCGTGTGTGAGTGTGTATGTGTGCGCGCACGCCTTGGACAGGATATGTCAAGAACGAAAATTCAGTTAAATATCAAACTTGCTATTTAAGTTTAGTTATGTAGATTCAAGGATGCTTCATGTAGATTTTGAGATTAATTCCCCTTCTTCAAACTACCCTTTATATGGAAAAAATTCGAAAAATTTTTATCTTCTGAAAAATTGCATTAAAATTTTGATTAAAATTATTAAAATATTAAAGAAATTTATGTGACAATTAAAATATATATATTGAATTTTCTGGAAATACATCCTTAAGACCTCTTTATTCTGGATGACTTTTGTATAACTTGTAAACCGTAAGAGATAGACAAAAACTTACTTTCAAAAAATAGATTACGTTAAAACTCACAATTTTGGTCAAACACATTTTTTCGTAGAGTTGAACGATTCTGGGATATTCCTTGTTATTCCTAGTTTTAAAATACATAAACTTTTCTCATATGACAATTTATCAACTCCTGGCAATGCAGACGAACGAATTTCAATCAAATAGCACTCAGCTTTTAAAGTATTTGACTATCGCTTTATCCTAGTGTACTGCCTTATTTCCCCTCTAATTACTAACGTTTATCTCGATTAGCATGAAGCACTAGATAGAGCAATAAGCTTTTGAACCATAAGTTGTTGCAGAGATGTAGAGAGAGTCATATGAATGGAACACATCGGACTTTTACTTTCTCTAACAGGTATGTATAATAAGTACTAGTAGATACAGAAGGTATTGTATCCCCAACAAAAAGTCGATACCAAAATTTATTCGGAAATACCTTTTGAGACCCCCTGAATCCAAAAAGTACATTTTTAGAAAAAGGTCCGTCTGTGTGTGTGTGTGTGTGTGAGGTCAGCATCAACTCCAAAACGAAACGTCCGTTAAACACTAAAATTGGTAATTAATTTAAGAGTCTTCTAAGGAAGCGACATGAAGATTTTCCCACACCGAACTACCTTTTACATGGAACATTTTTCAAAAGTTTTGATTTTCTCAAATATGACCAACGATTTTGATTAAAACAACATATTCTTAAGACAGTTTTATGACAAATGAAATGTATAACGTGAATTTTCTGTAAATGACCTCAGAAGACCTCTTCGTTGTGCATGACTTTTGCATAACTGGCAAACTGTAAGAAATTGAAAAACTTAGGAATACAAACAATGTAGATCTTATTAAATCTCACAAATTGTCATATGCATTTTTACTTTCTCTATACGTGCTATGTACATAGTGTATAGAGAAGGTATTGTACTCCACCAAAAAATTCGATACGAGTTTTCACCGGAAATATATGTTTTAGGGTCCCCTGTATCCAAAAAAACGTATTTCCAGAAAAAGGTTCGCGCGCGCGTGTGTGTGTATCCGTGTTATCAGTGTGTCCGTGTGCCTGTGAACACGATAACTCAAAAACAAAAAGTCGGTAAAATACCAAACTTGGTATTTAAGTTTAGTATCTTCCAGGGATGCGACACGAAGATTTTGAGAAAAATCCTCCCACCCTCAACTACCCTTTACATGGAACTTTATTCGAAAATTTCGATTTTCTAAAATTTGGCTCTAACGATTTTGTTAAAATATCGTATATTAAAGATATTTACCTGAGAAATAATATGTATATCTTAAATTTTCTGGGAATAGCCTCTGAAGACTAGTTTATTCTGGGTCAATTTTACATAACTTTGCATAACTACTAAACCGTAAGAGATGGACAAAAACTTACCACACAACAAATGTAGATCACCTTAAAACACACAATTTATGTTATATACATCTTTTTCGTGGAGTTGATTGTTTTTGAGATATTCCTTGTTTTTGGTTTCAGCTATAAAAACTTATACTTTTCTCATACAGGACTTTGAGAACTCGTTTCAATACAAACAAAGGAACTTCAGTCGCGAGCAACCAGCTTTTACTATCACTTTAGCCTATAGTACCCTCTTATTTCGCTTCTACTAACAACGAAGCAAGTAATAAGACTATTTCTGTTAATTTTTGCTCCATTAGATGAAGTAAATAGAATAATTTGTTGCAGTGATATAGAGAAAGTCATGTGAATGGAACATATCAGATTTTTTAGAGAGAACCATTTAGAAGATATTCCTTCTTATTGGTTAAATTTTAAAACAATTATCTCAAACAGTAATTCGCCTATGTTTCTTTTGTTTTTCCCCTGGCCATGCAAAGAAGCGAATTACAATGATAGTCGCATATAGGCAGGTTTTAGAACATTTGACTATCGCTTTAACCTAGAGTATTGAGTATTCCCTTACCTCCCTTCTACTTATAAAGAAGTCATTGTATGATTCTGCTAATATTGATCTGCATTAACATGTAGTAGAAAAAATCTGATGTGTTCCATTCACATGACTTTCTCTACATCTCTGCAATAAGGAAGTACCATAGGTTAAAGTAATAATCAAAAGCTGGTTGCTATGTGACTGAAATTCCTTTGTTTGTATGGACAGCAGTTCACAAAGTCCCGTATGAGAAAAGTGTGTCTTTTATAGCTGAAACCAAAAAACAAGGAATATCTAAAAAGCAATCAACACCACGAAAAAAATGTATATAACATAAATTGTGCGTTTTAAAGTGCTCTACATTTGTTGTGTGGTAAGTTTTTGTCCATCTCTTACGGTTTAGCAGTTATGCAAAATTCCGTAAAATTGACCCAGAATAAAGTAGTCTTCAGAGGCTATTCCCAGAATATTCAAGATATACATTTTATTTCTCAGGTAAATATCTTTAATATATATATATATATGTTAATAAAAATCGTTACAGCCATGTTTAAGAAAATCAAAATTTTCGAAAAAAGTTTCAACTAAAGGGTAGTTTGGGGTGGGGGGATTTTTCTCAAAAGCTTCGTGTCGCATCCCTGGAAGATATTGAACTTAAATACCAAGTTTGGTATTTTATCGACTTTTCGTTTTTGAGTTATCGTGTTCACAGACACACGGACACACACACACGCGGACTTTTTGTGAAAATGCTTTTTTTGGATATAAGGGACCCTAAAACATATATTTCCGGTGAAATCTCGGTATCGAATTTTTGGGTGCAGTGCAATACTTTCTCTACACACTATGCACATAGTGCGTGTAGAGAAAGTAAAAATAGTAACCTCTTACAATAAGGTTTTTGCAATGCAGGTAGAGCGAGTCATGTGAATGTAACACATCAGATGTTCTTTTTTTTTTAAATTTTATTTTTACTTTCACTACATGGTATATAGATAGAGCAGCTATTCCACTCCTACCAAAAATTCGATACAGAGGTTTCACCATAAATACATGTTTTAAAATCCCATGTATCCAAAAATGAAAGCGTTTTAGAAAAAGGTCTGTGTGAGTATTATCTGCGTGTGTATGTGTGCATGCGGTGCGTGTGTCCGTGTATCGCTAAAACCCTAACTCATAAAGAATAATTTGGTACTTAAGTTTTGTATCTTCCGAAGCCTAAGACACGAATATTTTGAATAATTCCCCCACTCCAAACTACCGTTTACATGAAAAACATTTCGAACATTTAGATTTTCTCAAAAATTTTGATTAAAATATCACACATTATAGATATTTGCAAGACAAACAAAAGTATATCTTGAATTTTCTGAGAATAGCCTCTGAATACCTCTTTATAATGGATGCATTTTGTGTAACTGGTAGACAGCAAGAGATAGACAAAAACTTACCACAGAAAAATGTAGATCTCGTTAAAACACACAATCTATATCTTACTCATTTTTTCGTGGAGTTGACCATTACCTAGATATTCATTGTTATTGGCCTTGCAAAGAATTTAACCTTATGGAAACCTGTTTTTAAAATATTTGATGTTGTTTTAGCCTAGTGTATTGAGTATTCCCTTCTACTTATAAGGAACTAAGAAATAAGACAATTTTGCTAATATTTATCTGGATTAACATGAAGTAAAAAGAGGAATAAACATTTGTAAGAAGGTTGTTTGCAGAACCGGTAGAGAAAGTCCTGTGAGAATTTTTTTAAGATTTCCTTTTTATTCGAGGAATCTCAAAATGCATATTTTCATTGAAATTTTGTCTTCAAATTTTTGATTGAAATGTTAGTTCCTGTAACTTAACAGGATAGGTAATAAATAAAAAAAAAATTATGTGTTCCATTCACATGACTTTCTCTATATCACTGCAACAAATTATTCTATTTACTTCATCTAATGGAGCAAAAATTAGCAGAAATAGTCTTATTACTTGCTTCCTTGTTAGTAGAAGCGAAATAAGGGAGTACCATAGGTTAAAGTGAAGTCAAAAGCTGGTTGCTCTGCGACTGAAGTTCCTTTGTTAGTATGGACACGAGTTCAAAAAGTCCTGTATGAGAAAAGTATACGTATTTAAAGCTGAAAAAAAACAACAAGGAATATCTCAAAAACAATGTATATAACATAAATTGTGTGTTTTAAGGTGCTCTACATTTGTTGTGTGGTAAGATTTTGTCACTCTCTTAAGGTTTAGCAGCTATGCAAAATTCCGTAAAATTGACCCAGAATAAAGTAGTCTTCAGAGGCTATTCCCAGAAAATTCAAGATATACATTTTATTTGTTAGGTAAATATCTTTAATATATGATATTTTAATCAAAATCATTAGAGCCATTTTTAAGAAAATAAAAATTTTCGAAAAAACTTCCATGTAAAGGGTAGTTTAGGGTGGGGGAATTTTTCTCAAAATGTTCGTGTCGCATCCCTGGGAGATACTAAACTCAAATACCTAGTTTGGTATTTTACCGACTTTTCGTTTTTGAGTTATCGTGTTCACACACACACGGGCTTTTTTCTGAAAATGTTTTTTTTTTATATAGGGTTCCTAAAACTTGTATTTCCGTTGAAATCTCGGTATCGAATTTTTGGGTGGAATACAATACTTCTCTATCCCTACGTATATTGTACATATGGGGCTAGAGAAAGTAATTATGAACATAAGTTTGTTTCAATTTAAATGTTTCCCCTCCCCCACACAATTCGTGTGTTAGTACAGGAGTTAGGTATAGTCAGACTGAACTTTTCATTGTAATAATCGGGATTTGAACCACGGATCTTCCGGTCTCTAGCCGATTGCTCTAACAACTGAGCTACCATAGCAACATACCAGCACGGCATTAAACTTCTCAACTGATTCGCATGTGATCTCAGATTATTTTGTGATGACATACCCCAATGTATTAACAAAAGTTGGTTAAATTATAAAGCTTGAGACTTCAAATCGCCCTCCGTGGTGCAATGGTTACCATGCAATCTTCATATACCCAAGGTCGCGGGTTCAAACCGGGCGGAAGACGATGGATTTTTCGGGTGTAAAAATCCTTAGCATGGCTTCCTTCGGAAAGTAAGTAAAGCCGTGTCGTAGATTTACGGCACGTAAAAGAACCTCAAGCCTGATGCAGAGGCCTCTGAGTAAAATTAAGCGGTCTTTCACACCCAATAGAGAATGGGACGCTGAGAACCACAGCAGTTAAAGAGCGTCCATAAATAAAACTACATTTCCTTTTCTATCTTCCGAGTCTTTTGCCAGAGAATTTTTGATATGCATTTTATTTGTCATATAAATATCTTTATAATATGGTATTTTAACCAAAATCACTTAGCCATTTTTGAGAAAATAATTTTTTTTTAAAAGAATTTCCATTTAAAGGATGGTTGTGGGTGGTGGATTTTCTCGAAAATCTTCGTGTCACGCCTAGTTTGGTATTTAACGTACTTTTGTTTTTTAGCTATACTGTGCACAGTAAAATAGACACACGTGGAAATTTCCGGTGAAATCTCGACATCGAATACCTTCTCTATCCGCATTTACGTTGTACATATGGGCTAGAGAAAGCAATTATGAACATAAAATTGTGTTATTAAACTTCAGTTCTATAGTATGTTTATTTTGTGAGTACATAATTATTAAAGCAACATTTAGGAAAGTCTGTTAGTTCAATTACATTTAAACTAGAGTTGTGAGCCGACTGAAGGCTCCCTTGTGCAGAGCACGGAGGTTGTTTAAAGATCCACCTCTTCCCTTATTTATAACTTGTTTAAGTTTGATATCGCTGTTGCGCTTGGCTTACTTTGACCCAGTTTCGCTTAATGAATACATATTTAATTGTGCCATGAGGTTCTCGGCGGCCCTTCGGAACACAACAGGGGCATCACCCTGCTCGCTAAATCATATTTTATATTTCTATTATTCTGTTTTATAGCCCGGTGCATCAATCTACATCTAAGAAAAGAAGACGGGAAAGGAAAGAAAGGGGAACGAACTTGATCAAACAACGCCATAAAACATCGAGAGGCTCTCCCAAAGAATTGAAAGGAAGGGTAGAAAGAGAGATATGATTTGGATGGTAAACATACAGATATTACTATCATGCCACACGTGGTTTGGTTTCAATACACAATGTGGTGCAAGGGCCCTTATGCTACAGCATGCCCCCAAAACTGTAACCTCCCAGACCATAGCCTCCATTCACACCGCTTTCTCTACCTATTCTTAACAAGCTATTCTTACAAAAGCGTAGAGAAGGCTTTGCACTCCCCCAAAAAATTTTGATACCGATATTTCACCGGAAATCTCTGCAACAAATTATTGTTAAAAATATTATGCTTCTATTTATTTCATCCTAATTGAGAAAAAATTAGCATAAATAGTCTTATGACCTTCTTGTAAGTAGAAGCGAAATATAGGTTAAAGTGATAGTCAAAAGCTAGTTCCTATGTGACTGAAGTTCCTTTGTTTGTATGGACAGGAGTTGACAAATTCCTGTATGAGAAAAGTGTAGGTTTTTAAAGGTGAAACCAAAAACAAGGAATACCTAAAAAACGATAAACTCCACGAAAAAGTATATGACATAAATTGTGTGTCTTAAAGTGCTCCATATTTTTTGTGTGGTAAGCCTTTGTCCATTTCTTATGGTTTAGCAGTTATGCAAAATTCCGCAAAATTCAGCCAGAATAAAGTAGTCTTCAGAGGCTATTCCTACAAAATTCAAGATATATATTTTATTTGTCTGGTAAATATCTTTAATATGCGCTATTTTAATCAAAATCGTTAGAATCATTTTTGAGAAAATAAACATTTTCGAAAAAAACTTCCAAGTAAAGGGTAGTTGGAAATTGGGGAACTTTCTTGAAAATCTTCGTGTCGCATCCTTGGAAGATACCAAATTTAAATTCCAAGTTTGGTATTCAATGGTCTCTTCGTTTTTGAGCTATGCTATCCACAGGCAAACAGACAGACACGCCCACGCGGACCTTTTTCCAAAAATACTTTTTTTTTTTGGATCCAGGGGACCCAAAACATGTATTTTCAGTGAAATCTCGATATCGAATTTTTGGGTGCATTATAATACCTTCTCTGTACACTATGTATACAGTAACTGTAGAGAAAGTAAAAACACATTTTTAGAAAAATCTCCGTGTGTGTCCGTGTTTATGTAAACACCATAACTCAAGAACTCAAAAAAGTCGGTTCGTATTTAAAATTATATCTTCCAAGGATGCGACATGAATATTATCCAGAATATTCCACGTCACCCTCCGTGGTGTAATGGTTACCATGCTAACTTTATATACCCAAAGTCGCGGGTTCACACCCGGGGGAGGTTGATGGATTTTTTTGCGGTTTTAAAAATCCTTAGCATGGCTTCTTTCGGAAGGGAAGTAAAGCCGTTGGTCCCGTGTCGTAGATTTATGGCACATAAAAGAACCTCAAGCCTGAAAGAGATGCCTCTGAGCAAAATTAAGCGGCCCAATTTAGAATGCGACGCTGAAAACCACAGTACTTAAAGAGCGTCCACAGATAACACGCCATTTCCATTTCAAGACCATCCCACCCCCAAACTACCCTTTACATGGACAAATTTTCGAAATGTTTTATTTTCCCAAAAAGGAATAACGATTTGTATACTAAAGATATTTGTATATAAAGGTATATTTTGAATTTCCTGGGAATAGTTTTATTCAGAATGAATTTTGTTGATTTTTTAATAACTAGCAAACCGTAAGAGATAGACAAAAAGCTTATTACACAAGAATATACATATATCTCGTTAAAACACATAATTTATGTAATATACGTTTTTCTTGTATAGTTGTCCGTTTTCATATTTATTGTTATTAGTTGCAATTTTAAGATAATTAACTTTATCGAACGGGAAGATGCAAAGCGCACCGAATCTCAATTGTTTCATATAGCGACAAACTTTTAAAAGATTTGACTATCGCTTTACCCTAGTGTGTTCTCTTATTTCCCTTATACTTATAAGAAAGCAACTAATAGTAGCAATTCTGCTAATATTTATCTAGATTATCATGACATAGAGAAAAGAATAATCTTTTGTAAGAAAATTTTGTTTATGGAACAGCTAGAGAAAGTTATATGAATGGAATAGATATCACTTGGTGAACTTTAATTACCAATTAACTGAAGCTATAAATGGATAGGTGCATGATTATTAATAGTCAATCGCAACTTTAAACCTTGTATTCTTGAAAACTTTTTTCCAACACTTTTCCACGCTCAAAAAGTGGTGTACTTTTTCTCCAATTTGTTTTCAAAAATGTAACAATGCGTTTAAAAGGCATATTAAAGAAAATGCTCACATAGTTTTGCGAAATAATGCTTTAAATCTGAGAAATAGATTATAACATTTTGAAAAACAAAGAGTTCTGAAGAGTACGAAAAGTAATGATTCTTCTATACTTATAAGGGCTAATATAAAATAAAGCTGATGTGTTCTATTCATATAACCTTCTCTAGTTGTTCCATATACAAACTGTTCTTACAATAGATAATTCTTTCATCCCTTCATGCTAATCTAAGTAAACATTGACATTATTGGTATTATTACGAGCACTTGATTCCTTGTAAGTAAAGAGGAAATACAGGAATACACTATGCTAAAGGATATCCAAATCTTTTAAAAGCTGCTAGCTAGGTGAAACAATTGAGGTTCTGTTCGCTTTGTATGGTCCCGTTTAGAGTAAAGTTAGGCAGTTTAAAACTGAAACCAATAGCAATAAATATCTCGGAAGACGTCAGCTTCACGAAAATAATGTGTATGACATAAATTGTGTGTTTGGAAAAGATCATTTGGAGTAGATTATTTGTGCATGACATGCGTTGCAGCTCGGTTAGTTCCGAAAGACTTGAATTTTCTACAAAAACTCAATCGCATAAGGATTGCTGAAGACATGCTAGAACAAGCCAGGTCCGACCCCACATTCACGAAACGCATTGTAACTGAGACGTGGGTTTACGAGTTTGACACTCAAACCAGTCAACAAGCTTCCGAATGGCGCCTTCCAACTGAACGAAACCTAAAAGGGCACGTCAAACTCGATCAAAACTGAAGGTCATGTTGACAGTTTTTTTCGATTATCGCGGTGTCGAGCACTCAAGAGTTTTTGCCAGAAGGTCAGAAGGTAAATAAAGACTATTATCCGAGTGTTATGTGGCGTTTGAGAGAACAAATACGGCGAAAAAGGCCAGATTTGTGGATCGACAACTCGTGGATTCTACACCACGATAACGCACCAGCTCACAAGGTATTATTGTGAACGAATTTATGGCCAAAACTCAACAAATTTCATCGAACAACCCTCGTATTCACCTGATCTGGCTCCTGCTGATTTCTTTCTCTTTCCAAAAATCAAGTTACCACTTCGAGGCACCTGTTTTCAGTCGATAGAAGACAAAGGAAAATTCGCGGCGACAATTGACATCGATTCCTAAAAGTGCCAACAAAAAATGTTTTGATTATTGGATTATTCGTTGGCATAAATGTATAATTTCAGTGGGGGCCTACATTGAAGGGGACAAAATAAAATTGGATGAATAATTAATTTTGTGTGTTTTATTGACCAATTCTCGGAAATTTCTTGACACAGTAGTATTTCTTGTTTTTAGGTTTCAACTTTAAAAGCTTATACTTTTCTCATGCAGGAATTTGTCAACTCCTGTCGATAGAAACAAAGGCACTTCAGTCACATAGGAACCAGCTTTTAGCTGTTACTTTAACCTATGATACGCCTTTATTTCGCTTCTACTTACAAGGAAGCAAGAAATAAGAGTTTTACTGCTAATTTTTTCTCGATTAGCAGTAAATAGAAGCATAAACTTTTTAACAATAATTTGTTGCAGAAATGTAGAGAAATGGAACACATTAGAGTTTTTATGAAACGACTGCTAAGTAGTATTTGTTTGGAAATACACTGTAGTTGCCGTGGGCCCTTGCCAGGAAGCATATTAAGTAGGTGATATTTTATACATATTTCTCTGATATAACGCTTCACTGACACTCGTTCGTTCATTCATTCACTCCCACTCAAGGGGTGCTTCCCCTAATGGAGTTGGCCAACCAGACAAATTATGAATATCATATTATGATGTTCAAACCAAAGCTTATCTCTGTTGAGCTTGGGAACAACTCGTTTTTAATACTTACCTGATGTCATCTAGGGAAGGGGGCCGATGTATTGTTTGTAGGTCGTGCACCCAGCGCCGCGATATTGTCAAAAGAGACCTGAGCACTCTGCAAAGAGAACTAGCGGTTTGCCTAGTTTTTGCTCTGCTACTGTTGGTTTAACGGGTTGAGGGTTCCAAAACTTTCGTAAAAAATCTGATGTGTTCCATTCACATGACTTTCTCTACATCTCTGCAACAAATAATAGTTAAAAAGCTTATGCATCTTTTTACTTCATGCTAATCGAGAAAAAATTAGCTGAAATAATCTTATTACTTGCTTCCTTGTAAGTAGAAGCGAAAAAGGGGAGTACCATAGGTTCAAGTGATAGTCAAAAGCTGGTTGCTATGTGACTGAAGTTCCTTTGTTTGTAGGTACAGGAGTTGACAAATTCCTGTATGAGAAAAGTATAAGTTTTTCAAAGCTGAAACCAAAAATAAGTAATATTTTAAAAACGATCAAATCCACGAAAAAAGTACATACCATAAATTGTGTGTTTTAACGTACTCTA
Organism: Hymenopus coronatus; assembly: GCA_030762935.1. NCBI lineage: Eukaryota > Metazoa > Arthropoda > Insecta > Mantodea > Hymenopodidae > Hymenopus > Hymenopus coronatus. The sequence goes on from CM060891.1 coordinate 23,083,452, forward strand.
CATGTTTTGAGCGGTAAGTTTTTGTCCATCTCTTACCGTTTAGCAGTTATGCAAAATTCCGCAAAATTCATCAAGAATAAAGTAGTCTTCAGAGGCTATTCCCAGAAAATTCAAGATATACATTTTATTTGTCAAGTAAATATCTATAATATACGGTATTTTAAACAAAATCGAAGAAAATCAAACTTTTCGAAAAAACTCCATGTAAAGGGTAGTTTGGGGTGGGAGGATTTTTCTCAAAAGCTTCGTGTCGCATCCCTGGAAGATACTAAACCGAAATACCAAGTTTGGTATTTTACCGACTTTTCATTTTTGAGTTATCGTGTTCACAGACACACACGGACCTTTTTCTAAAAATCCTTTTTTTTTGTTACAGCGAACCCTAAAACATATATTTCCAGTAAAATCTAGGTGTCGAATTTTTGGGTGGAGTGCAATACCTTCTCTATACACTATGTACATAGTACGTGTAGAGAAAGTAAAAATTAGACATACTGCAATCATTCCATTCCCTACTGATAGAAAATTAAAATACTTATACTTTATGTATTACTAGCCGACCCTGCGAACTTTCTTCCGCCTTAGGAGCAATAAATGAGCAGATTTTGGATTTTATTAAGTTCAATTTTTTATTAGGATAATGAATATAAATACAAAAAAAAAAAAACAGATATTTTAATGATTATTTATTGGCCGTGTATTTTGATGCATGGGTTGCACTCTTCAGTGAAGCACCTTGTGATAGACGATATTTCTTGTTCTATTACCAGGCGCAAGAACAAATAACGCAGATGGTCTTCCGACCCGCGAACACGCCACATATAATTGACCATGGGAAAAACATGGATTTTCTAGATTCAGACCACAAACTTTCAAGGATTGGCCTTGTGATTTGTTAATGGTCATGGCGAATGCAAGACGGAATGGAAATTGAAGTCGTTTAAACTCAAACGGCAAATCGGTTGGGATCATCGGGATCTTCGATGTGAACTTCCTCACCTTCGTATTTTCCTTTTGAGTATCGTCGCGTAAATCACATTGTTCATCAATTTACTTATCACCAAACGCGTTCCGTTGCACAGTTTTGGTTGGTTTATGTTTCGAAGTATGATTACTACGGAGCCAACCTTTAGTCGTAAATTGTGCGGTGGTAAGCCAGGCACATCCAAGGAGTTTAAAAATGTAATTGGATAGTTTTGCTCTTCACGTGCAATTTCATTCGCAATGTTTCGAATCCTTTGTCGGGGCATTGTTAATGATAATATCGGCACAATAAGCTAATAGAAACTCGAAACAAACACCATAGACAACAATGCGTTTTTCTGTCTGTTGCTTGTGCGTGCGTGCGTGTCTGGTAGGCTCGTGGTGAGCCTAGGTGTTGTTGCTGTGTACCTACCCTGGTAAGGGTTTAACCACAGGAATGAGGTGAAGGCTGAGGTTTTAAATTTTGGGGTTTCGAGTGTTGGTGGTAAGGAGGTAGCGCTAGATAAGCTCCTCGAGCGGGTGCATTTTTCAGGAGCAGCACGCTGGTGTTTTTTTTTTTTTTTTTTTTAATTATGTTGGTGAAATTTTGATAGACCTCTCCCAATGGGAGGGGGGAGTGTTTTGTTCAGCTATTACGCTGTTGACTGGTTTAAAGCCGTTGTTACCGGGGATGCCCATAAGCCATGCGGGGAATCCGGAACCACCTCTTTCGACGTTCAGAGGGTAAGTACTCCCCCAGAGATCTGACAAGTGCGTTCTCATGGTCGCCCAATCTGGCGTAGAATTTTTGAGCCCGGCGCCTAATGACATCTTCCACATATGGGAGGGCCGAAGTTTCATGTAGTAGCCTCAAAGGGAAACGTCGACATACAGAATATATGGACCGGAGTCCTCTATTCTGTACCCGATGTAACCAGAGAAGCCAGGAGTCTGCTGCCATACATCACACTTAGCTGCGTTTTGTTATGCCACGTTTTTTGTCACGTTCCACGGAAACGGGATAAAAAGTATCCTATGTCCGTCTCCTGGTTCTAAGCGAAATCGGTTCATCCCTTCTTGAGTTATAAATAGTGTAACTAAAACGACTTTCTTTTATATTTATTTACATATATATATATATATATTCCTACAAAACTAACTCTGTGTCGAGTGGTTAGCGAGCCAACTTCTCACTAGGTCCTGGGTACGATTCTCGGCTGGGGCTGGGAATTTTTCTTTTACCAGAATGATTATATATCCACACAGATTCTGGAAGTATGAATGTAATAGTGAATGTGCGTGTGTTTAATGATACATATAATAGTTATATATTATATGTAGCTTAAATAGACTATTATTTGTGATTGAGATGTTCTAAACGCGAGTGTTCTAATTTATAGCAAATAATAATCAATAGCAAATAATAGTCAATAAGCCACGTGTAATATAAACCGTTTTATCCTGTCCTAATATTAACTGAAATATTCTTATACTTATTAATATTAACATTATTAGAGTCGTCATTACGAGGAATTGAATTTTAGTCGTGACGTGGGTAGTGTTTTGTTTGTTCGTTGCTGCGTAACCTCGCCGGAATAAACAGTTTCAATTCTGGTTGTTTAAACTGCACCAAATAATTCAATATATGAATTAAAATGGATATTCCCGAAGAAGTTTTAGATTTTGCTAAAAAAAATCTGTACCTAGTTTGTTACCCGGCAAGTCGAAGGATCTATATGACAAGGAAGTTTTTTTATTTAAAGAATGGGGAGCTGCCAAACAGTTAAAACAAATTACAATGAAATAAAGTACTTACATTATTTCACAATGAAATAGAGACTCATTTTTGTTGTTTTCTAGGATACATGAAATGTATACGTGAATTCTATAGGCAGGGACAAAAATGATTAACCTAATGGAAATAACGTGCAGCGAATATATGTGTTGTTTCTCAACCAAAGTCCCCGATATGTACATTGAAGTAAATGGGGGCAACAATATATATATAAAGTCGGTAAAATACCAAACTTAGTATTTAAGTTTAGTATCTTCCAGGGATGCGACACGAAGATTTTGAGAAAACTTCCCCCACCTCCAACTGCCCTTTACATGGAACTTTTTTCGAAAATTTTGATTTTCTCAAAAATGGCTCTAACGATTTTGATTAAAATGTCGTATATTAAAGATATTTACAAATGAAATGTATATCTTGAATTTTCTGGGAATAGCCTCTGAAGAGTAGTTTACTCTGGATGAATTTTACTGAATTTTGAATAACTGCTAAACCGTAAGAGATGGACAAAAACTTACCGCACAAAAAACGTAGAGCACAAAGTCATGTGAATGGTACACATCAGATTTTTACTTTCTCTACCACGTAAATGTGTGTATTAGGTAGAAAAGGTACTACTTTCCACCCAAAAATTGATTCCGAGACTTCATCGCAAATGCAAGCTTAGAGGACTCCTGAATTAAAAAGCTCTGATGTTTTACATACACATGACTTTCTCTACATCTCTATAACAAATTATTGTTATAGCTTATTCTTCTATCTACTTCATGATAAACGAGATAAATATTAGCAAAAGTTGTATTTAACTCTTGGTTCGTTGTAAGTAGAAGGAACAGAAATCAAATATGTTCCATTCACATGAAGTCCTCTAGCTGTTCGGTAAACAAACCTTGTATTCAAAACAATCTGTTATCTACACGATGCTAATCAAGATAAACAAAAGCAGAATTAGTCTTATTACTAGCACCTTGTAAATAGAAGGGAGATAAGAAAATGCACAGGCTAAAGCGATAGTCTTGTCGCCGGTCGCTATGTGAAACAATTGAAATTCCATTCTCTTTGCTTGCCAGGAGTAAACATACTAGAAACGAGAAAAGTTTAAGGGGCTTAAAACTGAAACCAATAATCCGGAATATCTAGAAAACTGTCCACTCCACGAAAAAAATATACAGACATAAATTGTGTGTTTTAACCAGTTCTACATTTTTGGTATAGTAGGTTTTTGTCTATCACTTAAGGTTTAGCTGTTATGCAAAATTCAAAAAAGTATCCAGAATAAAGGGGTCTTCAGATTCCCAGAAAATTCAAGATATGTCTATATATTGTCATGTAAACATCTAAAATAGAAAAGTTTTTAATTAAAATCGTTAGTCATTTTTAAGAAAATCGAAATTGTCGAAATTCTGCCATGTAAAGGGTAGTTCAGGGAGGGAAGATTTTGTTGAAAAATCTTCGTGTTGCATCCTTGAAGATATGAATTTAAATATCAAGTTTGGTTTTTAACGGACACAAAAACAAGCTTTGAGGACCTCTGAATTAAAAAAAAATTGTTTTGCATACAAATGAACTTTTCTACATCTCTGAAACAAATTATTGATAAAAAAACTTATTATTCTATATACTTCATGCTAATCGAAATAAACTTTAGCAGAAGGTCTTATTACTTGTTCCCTGTAAGTAGAAGGGAAATAACCAGGCTAAAACGATAGTCAAATCTTTTAAAAGCTGGTTGCCATGCGGTTGAAATACGTTTCTATGCAGGGCCAGGAGTTTACAACTTTCCATGCGAGAAAATTTTAAATATTTTGAATCTGAAACAAATAACAAGGAATATCTCAGAAATAGTCAATTCCACGAAAAAAAATTATGACATAGATTGTGTGTTTTAACGTGATTTACATTTTGTGTAGTAATTTTCTGTATATCTCTTACGGTTTGCCACTTACGCAAAATTCATTCAGAATAAAGAGGTCTTCAGAGGGTATTCCCAGGAATCAAGACATACATTTTATTTGTCATATAAGAGTTTTAAAGTACTGTATTTTAATCAAAGTCGTTCCAGGTATTTTTATTAAAATTAAAGTTTTCAATTTTTTTTCCATGTAAAGGGAGTTGTGGTGGGAAGATTTTTTTTTAATCATGTCTCGTCCTTGGAAGTTGCTGAACTGAAATATTAAGGTATTTAACCGATTATTTGTTTTTAAGTTATCGTATTCACAGGCAAATGCACATTTTTTCAATTTTTTTTGAGGGGGGAACCCTAAAATTGTATTTGTAGTGAAATATCGGTATCGAATATTTGAATAGACTGCAATTACCTTCTCTATCTACTAAACAAATTAAAAATGCATAGTGTTTAACATTTGATTAAAAAAATGAATGTAGACAACTAAAAACTTAAATAAAAGAAAAATCTGATGTGTTACACTCACATGACTTTCTCTAGCTGTTCTACAAACTTCATACATAAGATTCTTCTTCTTTCTGCACCTTGCTAATCGTGGTACTCATTAGCACAATGTTCTTATTATTTAGTTCCGTATTAAGTAGGAAGAAAATAAGGGAATACACTAGGCTAAACCAATAGCCAAATGTTTTAAAAGCTGTCGTTATGCGATTGATATTACAAATCGCTTCTTTTCTTGGCCAGGAGTTGAACAAAAGAAAAACGTACACTCCCGTCTGAGAAAAGTATAAGTACTTCACAATTGAAACCAATAACAATGAATACCTCGAAAACGGTAAGCTCCACGAGAAAAATGTATATGACATAACTTGTGTATTTTAACAGGACCTACATTTTTTGTATAGTAAGTTTTTGTCTATCTCTTACGGTTTACTAGTTATGTCAAATTAAGCAAAATTCATTCAGAATAAACAGGTTTTTAGAAGCTATTCCCAGAAAATTCAAGATAAACATTTTATTTGTTAGGTAAATATGTTTAATATTTGATATTTTAATCAAAATCGTTAGAGCTATTTTTAAGAAAATCAAAATTTTCGAAAAAAGTTCCATGTAAAGGGTAGTTTGGGGTGGTGGGATTTTTCTCAAAATCTTCGTGTCGCATCCCTGGAAGATATTAAACTTAAATACCAAGTTTGGTATCTTAGCTACTTTTCGTTTTTGACTTATCGTGTTCACAGACACGGACACGGACACACACACACGGACCTTTTTCTCAAAATTATTTTTTTGGATACAGGAGGTCCTAAAACATGTATTTCCGGTGAAATCTCGGTATCGAATTTTTGGGTGGAATGCAATACTTCTCTATCCCTATGTACATTGTACATATGGGCTAGAGAAAGTAAAAATACTTTTTTTATTAAATTCATATAAAATTTAATAAATCCAATTATTGAAATTATAATACTTTTAATAATATTTATAAAATTAATTTTTATTTTTACAATGAAAATATGTTTTATTTAAACTTATTTAAATAACTGCGGAAGAGAATTTTAAAACACAGCTTAATTGTTACTATAATTGCGTATAATAACTGTTATAACTTTCAAAAACACCGTAAGTATTTGTGCTTTTTCCAATAAGAGGAGGTTACTATTATAATCTGTATATTTATTTATGCCAACAGGTAACGACTCAGCAACCGTTTGACCACTTTTAAACAAAGAAAGGAAGTCTAAGATGTCCTCAGAAGGCCTAAACACCTGGTGCAGTGAAAGACAGTATTTGCAGGAACCACAGTTGCAAGTCATGTTTCACTGCAATATTGTTAGAGAGTATTGTCTGAAGGAGACTGGCCTCCATTTTGTGTTTGCTTCAACCGGTAAGAAAAGTTAAATGTTTCTTCTTGCACAATATTGACATACGCCCAGATGAAACAATGGCCATCTTGTCTCTGTTTTATAGCCGAGGAAATGTAGTATGACTATTCAGGAGTGCAATTGCTCGCGTCTTCTTGAAAAATGTTTAGCTTCGCAAAAATTTACAGCAAATAACATGTGTTTTAACGAGATCTGCAGTTTTTACTTTCTCTATACGCACTATGTACATAGTGTATAGAAAAGGTATTGCACTCCACCAAAAAATTCGATACCGAGATTTCACTGGAAATATGTGTTTTAGGGTCTTCTTTATCTAAAAAAAGCATTTTCGGAAAAAGGTGCGTGTGTGTGTGTGTGTGTGTGTGTGTGTGTGTGTGTGTGTGTGTTTGTGTGTGCCCGTGTGTCTGTGAACACGATAAGTCAAAAACGAAAAGTAGATAAAGTACCAAACTTGGTATTTAAGTTTAGTATCTTCCACGGATGCGACAGGAAGATTTTGAGAAAACTCCCCCCACCCCCAACTACCCTTTACATGGAACTTTTTTCGAAAACTTTGATTTTCTCAAAAATGGCTCTAACGATTTTGATTAAAATTTCGTATACTAAAGATGTTTACCTGAAAAATAAAATGTATATCTTGAATTTTCTGGGAATAGCCTCTGAAGAGTAGTTTATTCTGGATTAATTTTACTGAATTTTGAATAAATGCTAAACCGTAAGAGATGGACAAAAACTTACTGCACAAAAAATGTAGAGCAGCTAAAGCACACACTTTATGTTATATACGTTTTTTTCGTGGAGTTCGTCGTTTTTGTGACATTCCTTATTTTTGGTTTCTGCTATGAAAAACTTATACATTTTTCATACAGAAATTTGTCAACTGCTGTCTAATCAAACAAAGGAACTTCATTGACATAGCAACCTGCTTTTGATTATCACTTTAACCTATGGTACTCCCTTATTTCACCTCTACTTACAAGGAAGCAAGCAATATGGTTATTTCTGCTAATGTTTTACTGATTAGCATGAAGTAAATAGAAGTATAAGCTTTTTAAGAATAATTTGTTGCAGGGATATAGAGAAAGTCATGTGAATGGTATACATCAGATTTTTTCAGTATTTATATATTTCTTATGCAGGTCTTCCACAGTAAGAGGGCTTCGGAGGTTATCCTCAGAAAAGTCAATGTATACATTTTACTTTACTAAATATCTCTACTATATGGTATTTTAATCAAAATCACACTCATTTTTGAGAAAAACTTTCAAAACTTTTGCATGTAAAGGGTAGTTTGGGGTGGAAATTTTCTTGAAAATCTTTGTATCACATCCTCGGAAGATACTAAACTTAAATATCAAATTTGGTATTTAAAGGCCATTTCGTTTTTGAGATATCTACAAATAAAGACACACACACACATACTCTTGAGATGTTTTTCTGAAATGCTGTTTTATTCAGGGAGCCTCAAAATATATTTACAGTGAAATCTCGATAGCGAATTTTAAGGTGGAATACAATACCTTCTCTATCTATTATATACATAGTAAAATGGAAAACAAAGGCAATATTCTTATGACTACATAAATGAAAGGATAATAATTCGATAATCGATTTAGAATCGATAGAAGAATTTTTACGCTTTAGACCTGAAGAAGGGAAATGCAATGATTCCGAAACATTTTATGAAGAATTGCAAAGAAGTTAAAAAAAGATATACCTAATAAAACTGATCAAATGTTAAAACCAGGAAAATTTGAATACAAGAATAGGAAATGTACCAATAGTAATTAATACATTATGCATATAAATTTAAATTGCGCGGGTCTTGAAGTAAAACCGTGCAGGTTATTGACAACCGTAAACAACAAATATCGACCAGGTGAAACAATAGCAATTTTGTCCCTGTTTCTGTGTCATGCTGTAGCAGAGGAAATGTAGTTAGGCAATCAAAGATGTGCCGTTGCACATATCTAACGAGTGCATAGTTAATAGAATGAAAAAGGAATAGTATATGTATATAGAGAAGAAGCAAAAGAATAAAAAGAGCATTTAAAACAAACGTAATAATGAAACTTGTAATACCTTAAACTCAAGGAAAACGTAGTAAATGAAATGTAAAATAATACATTAAGCCAAAAATGAGCATAATTATTTTAATCGTTAAAATATGTATTTAATGCAAAATATATAAGGAAAATAAAGTCCCATTCACAAAGAGATATAAGGGCAAGACATTGCATCCATGCTATTCAATGGAAACATTCATTTAAGACTCACGCAATGCAGGAGCTAGCAAACTCCAAACTTTTTGATTGCGTTGCGTACATGGAGGAATAATTCTGCGTTATTTTCTCCTTGCATTAGCTGCTGTTCAACAGCAGATGATCGCAGCATGAGATTTTACGGCGGCTACTGCACATACATGCTGCTCTTCCAATTGGTCGTGCCGCACACCTTGATTAATTTAAGTTCTGCATCTTTTAAGGATGGGACACGATGATTTTCAAAAAGTTCAATATAAATGGTAACTAGGGTTGGAGCAATTTTATTGAAGATTTTTTTCTTCAAAATGGTTCAAACGATTTTCATTGAAACGTCATATTCCTAAGATATTTTCAAGACAAATGATATGTATATTTTATTTCTGGGAATAGACTCCGAAAACCTCTTCATTCTAAATGATTTGCTTAATTAGTAAACCGTAAGATATAGACAAAAACTTACTACACCAAAAATATAGATCTCGTCAAAACAAAAACAATTTATGTTAAATAATCTTTTTTGGAGAGTTGACCATTTCCGAGACATGTCTTATTAGTTTAAATTTTCCTATACTTATATTTTTCTCAAATGAGAGTTCATCGTTCGTTTTCTTCTTCTTCTTTTTTTCCTTCTGGCTGTGCAACAAAAGCTTAATTTCAACACCATCACTTAGCGGCTGGCTCATAAAGGTATTAACTATCGTTTTAACCTATTCGCTATTTCCCTCGAACCTACAAGTAGATAAGTACTGCCCATCCCACCTAATGTTACCGGTGGCGCACTGTTACGTCATACACTGGACAGGCATTGTGGTAAATCAGTGTGCATTAAGTGAATGTTTAAGAAACAATGGTGTGTTAAACGAACGAGTACGATGCCCCATTACAGCAGTGCTAACATTAGAGTAGGAGAGTTATAATAAATTCGATAACTATTTCCTGTTGTCTAGTAGATATTAATGAGATAAATGGAAAATCAATATAAATGTCCTCTGTTTATAGCATTGCGAGATGGACTGTGCCATTCGCTCGATCCGCGCAACTCCACGCGACCCCTCAGTAGTCTACATTCGTTAGACAACAGCAACACTATTAACAGGAACACTAGTGACTCCACCGTCAGCGGTAGCCTGAACTGGAACGGTCTATAATAATACCATTTCCCTTAATGTTTATTTCCATTAGCATAAAGGAGATATAAGAAGAAGGTGCTGTAAAAAATTTATTGCAGAATAGAGAGAGTAAGTCATGAGAGTGTAATCCTAAGATTTTATTTTTACAGAAATTTCATTGGTTATTTATCTAAACTTAAAAACTAAAGAAGAGTAAGAACAATTTGATGTTCTCCATTCACATGACTTTCTCCACATCTCTGTAACAGATTATCGTTAATAAGCTTATTACTTTCTCTTGCCCCGTATGTATAATGTGCATAGGGATAGAGAAGTATTGCATTCCACCCAAAAATTCGATGTCGAGATTTCACTGGAAATATATGTTTTAGGACCCCTGAATCCAAAAAAAAGCATTTCCAGAAAAAAGTCCGTGTGTGTATGTGTGTGTGTGTGTGTGTGTGTGTGTGTGTGTGTGTGTGTGTGTGTGTCCGTGTGTCTGTGAACACGATAACTCAAAAACGAAAAGTAGATAAAATACCAAACTTAGTATTTAAGTCCAGTATCTTCCAGGGATGTGAAACGAAGATTTTGAGAAAAATCCCCCCACCCCAAACTACCCTTTACATGGAACTTTTTTCGAAAATTTTGATTTTCTTAAAAATGGCTCTAACGATTTTGATTAAAATGTCGTATATTAAAGATATTTACCTGCTAAATAAAATGTATATCTTGAATTTTCTGGGAATAGCTTCTAAAGTCCTGTTTATTCTGGATGAATTTTGCTTAATTTTGCATAACTAATAAACCGTAAGAGATAGACAAAAACTTACTATACAAAAAATGTAGGCCTTGTTAAAATACACAATTTCCGTCATATACATTTTTTTCGTGGAGCTTGCCCTTTTTTAGGTATTCATTGTTATTAGTTTCAGTTGTGAAGTACTTATACTTTTCTCAGACGGGAGTGTCCGCTTTTCTTTTGTTCTACTCCTTGCCAAGAAAAGAAGCGATTTGTAATGACAATCGCATAATGAGAGCTTTTAAAACATTTGACTATTGATTTAGCCTAGTGTATTCCCTTATTTTCTTCCTACTTATAAGGAACTAAGTAATAAGAACATTGTGCTGAATACTTCGATTAACAAGGTGCAGAAAAAAGAATAATCTTATGTAAGAAGATTGTAGAACGGCTAGAGAAAGTCATGTGAGTGTAACACATCAGATTTTTTTTCTATTTCATGCTAAAACATTAGCAGAAACGGTCTTATTATTTAGTTCCTTATAAGTAAAAGAAAAATAAGGGAATATTCGCTAAACCAGCATTGAGTCAAATGTTTTAAGATGTGGTTGTTATGGGATTGACATCCGTTTCTTTACTTGGCCAAACGTTAACAAGTACACATACGAGAAAAGTATAAGTATTTTAAAACTGAAATCAATAAAAAGGAATATCTTAAAAACGGTCAACTCCAGGAAAAAAATGCATGTAAGATAAATTGTGTGTTTTAAAGAGTTCTGCATTTTTTTTGTAGTAAGTTTTGGTCTATGCCTTATGTTTTACCAACTATACAAAATTCCGCAAAATTCATCCAGAATAAAGGTCTCTTCAGAGGCTATTCCCAAAAAATTCAAGATATACATTTTATTTGTCATATAAATATCTTTAATGTATGATATTTTGATCAAAATTGTTAGGGGAGAAAGCAATAAAAAAAATCTGTGTTACACTCACATGACTTTCTCTAGATGTTTTACAAACTTCATACATAAGAGTCTTCTTTCTGCACCCTGCTAATCGTGGTACTCATTAGCACAATGTTCTTATTATTTAGTTCCGTATAAGTAGGAAGAAAATAAGGGGATACACTAGGCTAAACCAATAGTCAAATGTTTTAAAAGCTGTCGTTATGCGATTGTCATTACGAATCGCTTCATTTCTTGGCCAGGCGTAGAACAAAAGAAAACCGGACACTCCCGATTGAGAAAAGTATAAGTACTTCGCAACTGAAACTAATATCAATGAATACCCCGAAAACGGCAAGCTCCACGAGAAAAATGTATATGACATAACTTGTGTATTTTAACAAGGCCTAAATTTATTGTGTAGTAAGTTTTTGTCTATCTCTTACGGTTTACTAGTTATACCAAATTAAGGAAAATTCATCCTGAATAAACAGGTCTTCAGAAGCTATTCCCAGAAAATTCAAGATATACATTTTATTTGTTAGGTAAATATGTTTAATATATGACATTTTAATCAAAATCGTTAGAGCTATTTTTAAGAAAATCAAAATTTTCGAAAACAATTCCATGTAAAGGGTAGTTTGGGGTGGGGGGATTTTTCTCAAAATTTTTGTGTCGCATCCCTGAAAGTTACTAAACTTAAATACTAAGTTTGGTATTTTAGCTACTTATCGTTTTTGAGTTATCGTGTTCACAGACACACCGTCACACACACACGGACCTTTTTCTGAAAATGCTTTTTTGGATACAAGGGGTCCTAAAACATGTATATCCGGTAAAATCTCGGAAAGTAACTAGTGAATAAGTAAGACTCAGTGCCACTCTAGAACACCTACTTCACAGAGCACAGGAGCGACACACAGAGTGGTGGCTTAGTGACGGGACTATACACAGCACCTACTTTTCTTTTGTGGACATTTTGGCCTTCTACTCTTACTAAACAGAGACTTGATCAAACTTCCTATATACTCTTTGGGCCACGTGCTGTGCTCTTAGTTACCAGGGAAGTCAGTCACATTCAAGGTAAACACTGGTTGCTTTTGCAAAAGTTAACATCTGCTTAAGTCTATATGGTCAGGAAAGAGTTCCAATGAGATATACATTTTTACTCTCTTTAACACATATGCACAAGTACGTAGTACAAGGGTAGGCGGATAAGTCCCGGGCCTCTCAATGAAAACAACATTTAATTTTTACTTTCTCTATACGCTTTATGTACATAGTGTATAGAGAAGGTATTGCACTCCACCCAAAAATTCGATACCGAGATTTCACCGCAAATATGTTTTAGGGTCCCCAATATTCAAAAAAAGGCATTTTCACCAAAAGGTCCGTGTGTGTGTGTGTCCGTGAGTTTGTGAACACGATAACTCAAAAACGAAAAGTCGGTAAAATACCAAACTTGGTATTTAAGTTTAGTATATTCCAGGGATGGAACACGAAGATTTTGAGAAAAATCCCCCCACCCCCAACTACCCTTTACATGGAACTTTTTTTGAAAATTTTGATTTTCTCAAAAATGGCGCTAACGATTTTGATTAAAATTTCGTATATCAAAGATGTTTACCTGACAAATAAAATATATATCTTGAATTTTCTGGGAATAGCCTCTGAAGAGTAGTTTATTCTGGATGAATTTTACTGAATTTTGAATAACTGCTAAACCGTAAGAGATGGACAAAACCTTACTACACAAAAATGTATAGAACATTAAAACACACAATTTATGTTACATACATTTTTTTCTTGGAGTTCGTCGTTTTTGAGACATTCCTTATTTTTGGTTTCTGCTATGAAAAACGAATACTTTTCTCATACAGGAACTTGTCAACTCCTATCCATATAAACAAAGGAACTTCTGTGACATAACAACCAGCTTTTGACTATCCCTTTAACCTATGGTTGTCCCTTTTCTACTTACAAGGAAGCGAGTAATAAGACTATTTCTGCTAATTTTTTCTGACTAGCATAAAGTAAAATAAATAGAAATATAAGCTTTTTAATAATAATTTGTTGCAAGGATATAGAGAAAGTCATGTGAATGGTACACATCAGATTTTTTGGTTTATTTCTCAACACAATTTGCAGAAAGGCTAATACATTTGTGATATCGGTGTCCTAATTTAATTAAACCATCTCTGTAGTGCGATTTATCAAGGTCCTCAAAATAGCTGTTTATCGCATCAGTGACCTCGTCGTTGCTGTGAAATCTTCGTCCTCCATTGTGGATGTTCACGCAATTCGAATTTTAATTCGCACATTTTCCCATTGCAATGATTGAACGATGGGCCGGAGCATTGTTGATGAAACAAGACTTTTTTTTTTTTTGGCAAATGAGGTCTTTTTCTTTTCACCTCATTACTCAAACGTTGCTGTAAGCTGCGTAGTAGTCACCAGTGATACTTTTACACTTTTCCAAGTAATCAATAAAAATAATTCCCTGTGCAACCCAGAAAACACTCGCCATAACCTTGTTAGCTGACAAAACTGACTTTGCCTTTTTTGGAGTTGGTTCATCTGGTGCAATCCACTGTTATGACAGCGATTTTCTTTCTAGAGTACAGTGATACATCCAAGTTTCATCCATGGTAATAAGCCGTCTCAAAATTCACTGGGATTTTTACGGTAGATCTCCACAGTCTTAACAGAAACAGATCAGGTGTCAACAAACGCGGCACCCATCTTGCACAGACCTTGTGAATGACCAAAACATTACTTAAAATATAACCTGCACGTCTCTTGATATATTTACAGTCTCTATCTCAAACAACTTTAACGGTGGTCTTCCAGTACTAAACGATGAATTTTCCAATGATCTCTGATATTTACCTGACAAATAAAATGTATATGTTGAATTTTCTGGGAATAGCCTCTGAAGGATACTTTATTCTGCCAGAGTTTTATGGAATTTTGCATAACTGCTAAACTGTAAGAGATGGACAAAAAATTGCCAGACAAAAATATAGAGCATTTTAAAACACACAGTTTATGTTTATATAATTTTTTCGTGGAGTCGATTGTTTTTAGATATTCCTTGTTTTTGGTTTCGGCTTGGAAATACTTATACTTTTCTCACACAGGAATTTGTCAACTCGAGTCCATACAAACAAAGGAACTTCAGTCACATAGCAACCTGCTTTTGACTATCACTTGAGCTTATGGCACTCCCTTATTTCGCTTCTACTTTCAATCAAGCAAGTAATAAGACTATTCCTGCTATTTTTTTCTCGATTAACATGAAGTAAATACAAGCATAAGCTTTTTAACAATAATTTGTTGCTGAGATGTACAGAAAGTAATGCGAATAGAACACATCAGATTTTTTCTTATTGCATCAGTGGAATTGGTATGGCGTGGAGGAGGTGTAAAATGCCTTACCACCATTTTCAAAAAGAACTACGCAACGATGGGAAGCCAACAGGGCGAATCGTATATAGTCCTGTTTTCTCCAAAATCTGCCAAGGGGGCAACCAAAAGCTCACCGACGCTAAGTGGTTTGCACCTAATATGGAAAACACAAGCAACTGTCCAATAAGGTTTTGTGAGCTTTCAGTTGCAAAACGCACTGAGAAAATTAAAACTGATCGCTTTTTCATATCCCCTAATCCGTTGTATAATAAATTAGGCACCTGGTACAAAAACACCCCTGTTGTTCAAAATGTGATATCAAAATAAACCAAGATGTATGCTCAGTTAGCTGATTTAGATACCAAAAACAAATAATCACAAATCATTCTGTTCTATCAACAGCTGGAACAAATACGGTTCAAGTTGGAATACAGGAACAAGAATAATAAATCTGATGTGCTCCATTCACATGACTTTCTCTACATCTCTGCAACAAATTATTGTTAAAAAGCTTAATGCTTCTATTTAATACATGCTAATCGAGAAAAAATTAGTAGAAATAGTCTTATTACTTGCTTCCTTTTAAGTAGAAATGAAATAAGGGAATACCACAGGTTAAAGTGATAGTCAAAACTGGTTGCTATGTGAATGACGTTCCTTTGCTTGTATAGACAGGAATTGACAAGAAAAGTTAAGTTTTTCAAAGCTGAAACCAAAAACAAGGAATATCTCAAAAACGATCAGCTCCACGAAAAAACTGTATACAGCATAAATCGTATGTTTTAATGTGCTCTACAATCTTTGTGTAGCAAGTTTTTGTCCATTTCTTAAGGTTTAGCAGTGATGCAAAATTCCGTAAAATTTACTCAGAATAAAGTAGTCTTCAGAAAATTTAAGATATACATTTTATTTGTCAGCAAAATATCTTTAATATATGATATTTTAATCAAACTCGTTAGAGCCCTATTTTAGAAAATCAAAATTTTCGAAAAAAGTTCCATGTAAAGGGTAGTTTGGGGTGGGGGGATTTTTCTCAAAATCTTCGTGTTGCATCCCTGGAAGACACTAAACTTAAATACCAAGTTTGGCATTTTAGTGACTTATTGTTTTTGAGTTATCGTGTTCACAGACACACGGACACACGGACATTTTTCTGAAAATACTTTCTTTTTTTTTTGATACAGTGGACCTTAGAACATATATTTCCGGTGAAATCTCGGTATCGAATTTGCTGGTGGAGTGCAATACCTTCTCTATACACTATATACATAGAACGTGTAGAGAAAGTAAAAAAAATAACAGTTTACTCTAATGCAGCATCACTGAATACATGCCTGTAGAGAGCAAACAGCATCATTCATCAATAATCTTTATTGAAATTTAAAGACCAAAATAAGACTTGACAAATTATTAAGGTATTAAATAAGATATTCGGTGAGTAAAATTGAAGAACTAATACCTGGATAATTTAGTGGTAGTTCAAGTGGTGTAACCAACGTATATTATTTAAAACCTTTCTTGGTTTCACTCTGTTAATATGTAGTTCATCTTTGGTTAACATATTTTAGGTTATCTTACTTAATTCAAGTTTCGAAATAAAAAATGTCACTGGGGGTAAATCTGCTGAGTTCGGTGGCTGTTGCAGTAATTCGAACCTTAATATTAAAATGTTCGCCATCAAAACTGCGAAGGTGTGCACCCTTGCATTGTCTTGATAGGAGAAAATGTTTTTTCTTTGCTAGATGACATTTTTTCTTGATTTCTCCGTTCAACCGGTGCAATAACGATGCAAAATACTCTCTGCTTATCGTTCTTGCTTTCCGCAAGTAATCAAGGTACACGATCCCACGTGTATCCCAAAATAACCGAGGTCATCACCTTGTCTACAGATTTCACCACCATTGTCTTCTTCGGAGTCGGTTCGTCTTTAAAAACCCACTGTTTCGATGTACTTTGTCTCTGTAGTGTAGTAATGTATTCATGTTTTATCCAGAGTTATGTATCGACGCAGAAACTCGCCAGGACTACGTATGAAAAGAGCCAACCACAAGATTGCGTTTATTATTGCAAACGAGGCACCCATCTTGCCAAGACCATCGTCACACCTAATTATTGGAGCAAACTTGAGAACACTGTATTCGTGATATGCCTGCGGCCTCTAGTATTTCGCGAACTTTGATTCGTTGATCACTCAAATCAAATCCTGGGTTTTGTCAATCATTGCGGAGGAAGTCACTTCTACTGGACGTCCGGAACGATATTCAACATTTGTGGATGTACGGCCATGTTTAAATTCATTTATCCAATTGTAAATTGTTACAAGCATAGGAGCAGATGTGTAATGAATTGCTTGCAATTGGCTTTTTCGGTGTTCAGCCTTTAAGAAAGAGCAGGTAGAGAAGGTATTGTATTGTATCCAAAATTTGGTACCAAGATTTCATCGGAAATACATGTATTTAAAGCCTCTGTTCCCCCCTCCCAAATTAGAAAAAGGGCTGTGTTTGTGTGTGTATATTTTTGTAAATATCAAACTTGGTATTTTAGCTCAGTATCTTCCAAGGATACAACACGAAGATTTCAGGAAAATTCGCCCACCCTAACTACTCTTTAGATTTTCATTTTCTCAAAAATGGATCTAACGACTTTAATTAAAATGCCATATTTTAAAGATATTTTATGACAAACAAAATGTACACATCTTGAATTATCTGGGAATAGGATGTTTTTTGCATAACAGGTAACCGTAACAGTTTCTTGCGGTGATTAATTCCTGTATGAGAAAAGTTAAGTTTTTCAAAGCTGAAACCAAAAACAAGGAATATCTCAAAAACGATCAGCTCTGAAGACCTCTTTATTCGATACCGAAATTTCACCAGAAATACACGTTTTAGGCTCTCCTGTATGAAAAAAAGGCATCCTTGGAAGATGCTAAACTTAATACCAATTTGGTATTTTACTGTCATTTCGTTTTTAAGTTATCGTGCTCTCAGACACAACCTTTTTCTAAAAGTGCTTTATTTTGTTTGTATAGACAGGAATTGACAAATAGGCGTGTATGTCTCTCTATTTGTGTGTTAATGTGTGGGGGGACAGCATAGCCTAAAAATCGGTTAAATACCAAACTTGGTGTTTAAATTGAGTATCTTCCAAAGATGCGACACGAAGATTTTCAAAAAGATGCCCCGCACCCCAACTATTCTTTACATGGAACATTTTTCGAAAATTTTGATTTTCTGAAAAGGGACTCCACCGATTTTGATTAAAATACCTTATGCTTAAGATCTTTTTATGAAAAACGAAATGTATATCTTGAATTTGCTGGGAATGTAAAGACCTCTTCATTCCGGATGACTTTTGTATAACTGGAAAACCGTAAGAAATATACAAAACTTACTACACACGAAATGCAGATTTCACTAAAAAATACTGTTTATGTCATACAGTATACATAGTTTTATAGACTTAATCATAATGGAGGTATTTCGGATCATTGGTTTCAACTTTAAGCCACTTGAACTTTTCTCAAACGGGAAGACATATAGCGACTGGCTTTTAAAGGACTTGACAAGCTTTGCCTGTGCATTTTCTTATTTCCCATTTATTTAAAAGGAATCTAGTAATAAGAAGAGTATTCTGATGTTTATCTTGATTAACATGATGTGTGTAAAAGAATAGTCTTTTGAATAAAAGGTTTGTTTGCCGAACAGCTAGAGGACATCATGTGAATGGAACACATTAGATTCTTTTCCCTTCTACTTAAGGAACCAAGTAATAAGAATATTTCTGCTAGTTTATTTCGATTAGTATGGTGTAGAGAGAGGAATAAACTTTTTAACAATAATTTGTTACAGAGATCTAGAGAAAGTCATGTGAACGGAACACATCAGATTTTTCCATCTAAGTAAGCACAAGTTGATTCAATCGCCTATGGCAACGAAACCAAGTGATGGATATAGCTGAAAGTCTAACTGCAATCTAGTAAGAGACCAAGGTTACTAAAAGAAACTTTTTTCGATGCTGCGAGTCTAGTTTCATCTATTTTCTAAGGACCTGTTTAACGCCCCTAGGACATTATTCTTACTAGTCCATTAAAATTTCTCTGAGAAATTATACCAGGTGGCCCAAATGCCCCATGTTTTTTTTTTTTTTTTCATGAAAACAGTAACGAAGTCTGATCAGGACTCCGGTACTGTATCCCTATTTACATTTCCCCCCGTAGGTTTTACTGATTACTGGTTTTAGTGTTTCTTTTACAAACTTATACACATTGCACAAACATATAACATCCGTGCCCAAGGCGGGACTCGAACCCACGATCCCCTGCCCACGAAGCACCAAAGCGAGACGCTTTAGCGAGCGTGGCCATGGGGACCGGCATGTTTTTTTTTGTTTTTTTTGTTTTTTTTTTTGATAGTGTTTAACGCCCGCTTTAACTACTTAATGTGACACTAATAATAACATAATGACACTAATGATACATGAATGAAGATGGAGCACCGGTGGAATGCGATGGCGGGGGAAACCGGAGAGCTCGGAGAAAACCCGCCCCAGCGCCGCTTTGTCCACCACAAATCTCACATGCGGCCGCTTGGGATCGAACCCGGGCCGTCTAGGTGAGAGGCGAGTGGTCTAACCACTCGGCCACGGCGCGGCACATGTTTGGCGTGTGCGGATATCTCCTGGAGCGTTAAAAGGGTTGCAGAAATAAAGGGGACTATTTGAAGTTAAAACCCAGCAGAACTGGGCAAGAACAGCCTCGCAATGTGCGCGTTCCGCTCAGTCTCCGCGAAGGTGACACTCGTCAATACTCCACCGAGAGGTTTCAGCTTGGAATGCCCCGTTGAGTTCTGCAACTCTTTCAACGCACCAAGGTATATTTGCATACATCAATTGGGCCACCATGTATATATAGAGTTCAATATCTAAAAGTCAGAATATTTATAAATTCAAATTTGTTAATTACGAAAAGAGATTAATTTGGTTTTAAATTGCTTAAGAAGTTTCCAAAAACAAATGCTCTCTTGAACAAAGTCATTTTGTGTATGATAAAATAAATAAATACCTCCATGGCATGACAGTTCACAAGGAACTTTGGCCTACCGCCCGTCCGCTGCGTCCTCCTTCTCGGTCCATGGCAGACGTCATGGATGGGCTGCAGTATTGGAGGGTCAGACGTGGTCAGCGCTTCGAAGCCCCCCAGCCGGTTAATGCGCTTCTCATGATCTGAGTTCGCTACTTCTCCATCAAGTAGCTTCTCAATCGGCCCCCCAGAACCTCACGAGGCTGAGTGCACCCCGAACCAAGTTTCCCAGCGGGGAAAAATCCCCACGCCGGTACGGGGAATCGACCAGATCTCCTGCTAGGTAAGTAGCCCCACGATCTTTTGTGTATGTTACAATTACAGTTGTTTTTCGCGATTGCGTACAACGAGTATGGAATATTATAGCCAGCATGTAGTGTCCAGTTCTTAAAATATATCTTTATTATTCCCTTTGCATAGATAATGAAATATGTAACGTAGATTAAAATGAAGTGGATAGAAAGCGAATGTTTCGTAAGAATAATCTGTTTCCTCATTAATAATTACTATGGAGGCAGTCGTGTGAATATAACGCATGGGATTTTTACTTTTTTTAGCAGGTATGTATGTACAGCGAACATAGCAGGTAGAGAAGGTATTGTATTGTAAAAAAAAAATTGGTACCAAGATTTCATCGGAAATACATGTATTTAAAGCCTCTGCTCCCCCCTCCCAAATTAGAAAAAGGGCTGTGTTTGTGTGTGTATATTTTTGTAAATATCAAACTTGGTATTTTAGCTCAGTATCTTCCAAGGATACAACAGGAAAATTCGCCCACCCCAACTACTCTTTAGATTTTCATTTTCTCAAAAATGGATCTAACGACTTTAATTAAAATGCCATATTTTAAAGATATTTTATGACAAACAAAATGTACACATCTTGAATTATCTGGGAATAGGCTCTGAAGACCTCTTTATTCTGGATGTTTTTTGCATAACAGGTAAAACCGTAAGAGATAGACAAAAATTTACTGCACAAAAAATGCATATCGTCGTTAAAACACTTATAACATACCATTTCCGAGATATTCCTTGTTAATTTAAAGTGAATTTTTCAAACCGGAATTTCTCTTTTTTCTTTTGTTTTACTCCTGGGCATACAAAGAGAACTTACAAAACAGCTTTATAAAATATTTGAATATCACATTAGTCCAGAATATTAATTCCCTTATTTCTCTTCTCTTGTAATCATATAAGGAAGCAAGCAATAAGACTATTTCTGCAAATATTTATATCGATTGGCATGCAATAAGTAGAAGAAGAATATTTTTACTTTCTCTACACATACTCTGTACCTGTGTATAGAGGAGGTATTGCATTCCACCCAAACATTCGATACCGAAATTTCACCAGAAATACACTTTTTAGGCTCTCCTGTATGAAAAAAAAAACACTTTTAGAAAAAGGTTGTGTCTGTGAGCACGATAACTTAAAAACGTAATGACAGTAAAATACCAAAATTGGTATTAAGTTTAGCATCTTCCAAGGATGCGACATGAAGATTTTGAGAAAAATCCCCCGTCCCAAACTACCCTTTAAACGGAAAAAATTCGAAAATAAAATGTATATCTTGAATTTTCTGGGAAACCCTCTGAAAACATTATTCTGGATGAATTTTGCATAACCGGCAAACAGTAAGAGATAGACAAAAACTCACAAAAAATGTAGATCGTGTGAAAACTTTTTTTTTTTTTTTTTTTTTTTTTTTTTTTTGTGGAGCTAACCATTTTTGAGATATTGCTTGTTATTGGTTTTAGTTTTAAAATACTTAAAAATGTACACATATAAGTACTTGCCAACTCCTGGCAATGCAAAGAAACAACACATCACAAACAGCTTTTAAAAGAGTTCATTATCACGTTAGTCTAGTGTATTAATTCTTTTATTTCTCTTCTACTTATAATCTTGCAAGAAAACGAGTAATAACACCATTTCTACTAATGTTTATCTCTATTAGCATGAAGTAAATATAAGAATAATCTTTTTTACTTTCTCTACCCCCGTATGTACTGTGTAAAGAAGTATTGTATTCCACCCAAAATTCGATGTCGATATTTCACCGGAAATACATGTTTTAGGACTCCTGAATCCAAAAAAAAACATTTTCAGAAACCGGTCCGTGTGTGTGTATGTGTGTGTGTGTTTGTGTGTGTATGTCTGTGGACAGCATAGCTCAAAAACAAAAATACCGTTAAATACCAAACTTGGTACGTATTTAAGTTCTTTCAAGGATGCATACGAAGATTTTAATGAAAATCCCCCCACCCCTAACTATCCTTTACATGGAAAAAATTTCGAAAATGTTCTTTTTCTTAAAAATGGCTCTGAAGATTTTGATTAAAATACCACATATTAGAACTATATTCATCACAAATAAAATGTATATCTTGAATGTTCTGGGAATAGCTTCTAAAGACGTGTTTATTCTGGATGAATTTTGCTTAATTTGATATAACTAGTAAACCGTAAGAGGTAGGCAAAAACATACCTTTTAAAAAAAATGTAGATCTTGTTAAAATACACAAGTTATGTCATATATATTTTTTTCGTGGCGCTTTTTAGAGGTATTCCTGGCTATTAGTTTCAACTGTGAAGTACTTATACTTTTCTCAGACGGAAGTGTGCGTTTTTCTTTTGTTCTACTCCTGGCCAAGCAGCGAGATTGCAGATTCTAGTTCAGTTTTAGACTTAGGCTCTTTCCTGAGCCTTTCCTATTGGTTACAGAGACAATATGGCTACTGACACGTGAACGACATGTTTCGAGGTTAGGTTAGGTTAGGTGTATCTAAATGACCTGGATCTAAAAATGGACTTTCTGAAAATCGGTTCTGCTTTCCAATGAGAAATGCACAGTCTTCCATTCGTTCTGTCTGCTTGTGCATGGGCAACCATATTGGTCAATCGACCAATGGCAGAGTCAAATCTAAAACTGAACTAGAATCTGAATGTCGCGGCCAAGCAAAGAAGCGATTTGCAATGGCAATCGCATGATGGGAGCTTTTAAAACATTTGACTATCACTTTAGCCTAGTGCATTGCCCTTAGTTCCCTTCAATTATAAGGAACTAAGTCATAAAATTCTGCTAATGTTTATCTCGATTAGCATGGTGTTGAAAGAAGAATAATCATCAGATGTTTTAATACTATTTTGTTTGCAGAAGCGATAGAGAAAGTTATATGAATAGAACACATCAGATTTTTACCTATGTCTCCACTAATAAGCTATATTTAAACAATATATACCAACTTTAATAATCTGTTAACTGTTAGTTCCTTCAACTGCCGGGTGCAGTTTCGTGGCAGTGCTACACAAGTGTGTTTATAAAGCTGGAATCCATTCAGAATGAAACGCCCCCTACTCGTATTTATGAGGCGAGGTCCCCTCAAAACAAAACAACACGTCATCAATAATTTGATCTGAACGCAACCTCCAGCTTTTTAAAACGGGAGGAAAATATCAATTGGGGATTGTAATTTATTGTTTTTTTCTACCAGGACACGAGCGCTAACGCAACTATACCATGAAACTGATTTGGGAGTGGCGAAGCATAAAATACAGCCAGCTGCATGATGCACAAACGAGTGAAGTTTAGCTCTGTAGTATTATTGCCACGGTTACGAAGCTTCTAAAGTAACAAATCTCATGTGTTCCATTCACATAACTTTTTCTATATCTCTGTAACAATGTATTGTTAAAAAGCTTATTCTTCTATTTACTTCAGATGGCCTTGTTACTTGCTTCCATGTAAATAGGTTAAAAGATAGGAAATGTAAATGGAGTATTATTTATGGACGCTCTTTAACTATTGTGGTTCTCAGCTCCCATTCTAATTGGGCGTGAAAGACTGCTTAATTTTACTCGGAGGCCTCTCTATCAGGCTTGAGGTTCTTTTACGTGCCGTAAATCTACGACACGGGATCAAACGGCTTTACTTCCCTTCCAAAGGAATCCATGCTCATGAATTTTACGCCCGAAAAAGTCAAACGTCCTCCGCCGGGTTTGAACCCGCGACCTTGAGTATATAAGGTAACCATTACACCACGGAGGGCGACTCTAAAGGGATAATCCAATCTTTTATCCTGTCCTATATCCTAGGAAACAACAAAAATAAGTTTTTATTTTATTCCTTTGAGAGTCCCCCATTCTTTAAATTGTCCTTCGACTTGCCGGGTAACAAACTAAGTATAGCATTTTTTAGCATAATCTAAATCTTCTTCGGGAATATCCATTTTAATTCATTTATTAATTTATTTGATGCAGTTTAAACAACTAGAATTGAAACTGTTTATTCCGGCGAGGTTACGCAGCAACCAACAAACAAAACACTACCTACGTCACGACTAAAATTCAATTCCTCGTAATGACGACTCTAATAATATTAATATTAATAAATATATTTCAGTTAATATTACGATAGGATAAAACGGTGTATATTACACGTGACTTATTAGACTATTATTTGCTCATGAGAAATTAGAACACTCGTGCTCGTGCACTAAAAATTCCACCCTCAAATAATAGTCTATTTAAGCCACTTATAATATAACTAAGTATTAAAAGCTGGTTGCTATGTGATTAAACTTCCTTTATTTGTATGGCCAGGAATTTAGAAACTCCCGTAAAAATTAAGTATTTTAAAACTGTAAGCAATAAGGAATATATCAAAAACGAATATATAACATAAATTGTTGTTTTAATGAGATCTCCATTTAAGTAAATTATTGTCTATGGTTTACCAGTTATACAAAATTTCGTAAAATTCAGCCAGAATAAATATATCTTCAGAGACTATTCCCATAAAATTCAAAGGATGCATTTTATTTGTCATGTAAATACCTTTAATATGCGATATTTTAATCAAAATTGTTAGAGCCATTTTTGAGAAAATAAAAACTTTCGAAAATTTTTCCACGTAAGGGGTTGTTGAGATTGGCCGACTTGCTTGTAAATCCTTGTGTCGCATCCTTGGAAAATACCGAGCTTAAATGCCTAAGTTTGGTAATTCACGTTAATCCAGATAAGCATTTGCATAAAGCGATGTACAACTCTTATAAAACCTAGTCGACTTTTCCTCTTTCCTTGACCAGGAGCTCCGTGGTGGAGTGATCCGTGATCTGACTTTTCATCCAGAGGTTCCGAGTTCGATTCCCGGCTGAGGCGGGGAAGTTTTCCTTAACCCGAGTTATTCTCTATCACCCGAAGAGTCTGAAAATTGCATATGAGAGTGAATGTGGGTGTGTTTACTGATATAAAATGATTAACCTAATGACAATAAACTACAGTGAATATATTAGATGTTTCACAAGTCCTACCACGATATGACCATTGAAGTTAAAGGGGCCTATACAAATGAAACAATTATAAGAAAACATAAAAAAAAAATCTGATGCATTCCATTCACATGGCTTTCACTACATCTCTACAACAAATTATTGTTAAAAAGCTTATGCTTCTATTTACTTCATACTAATCGAGAAAAAATAGCAGAAATAGTCTTATTACTTGCTTCCTTGTAAGTAGAAGCGAAATAAGGGAGTACCATAGGTTCAAGTGATACCCAAAAACTGGTTGCTATGTGACTGAAGTTCCTTTGTTTGTGTGAACAAGAGTTGACAAATTCCTGTATGAGAAAAGTATGTTTTTCAAAGCTGAAACCAATAACAAGGAATATCTAAAAAACAATCAACTCCACGAAAAATGTATATTACATAAATTGTGGGTTTTAAGGTGCTCTACAATTTTTGTGTGGTAGGTTTTTGTCCATCTCTTACGGTTTAGCAGTCATGCAAAATTCCGTAAAATTCATCCAGTATAAAGTAATCTTCAGAAAATTCAGGATATACATTTTATTTGTCTGGCAAATCTCTTTAATATACTATATTTTAATCAAAATCGTTAGAGCCATTTCTAGAAAATCAAAATTTTCGTAAAAACTTCCTTGTAAAGGGTAGTTGGGGGTGGGGATTTTCTTGAAAATCTTCGTGTCGTATCCTTGGAAGGTACCAAACCTAAATACCAAGTTTCATTTATAACGGACTTTTCGTTTTTGAGCTATGCTGTCCCCCCCTTTCCCCCCCCCCCCACACACACATACACACGGACATTTTCTAAAAATGTTTTTTTTGTTTTTGTTTTATTGTTTTAGGGTGTCTGAAAACATGTATTTCCGGTGAAAACTCCGTATAGAATTTTTGGGTGGAGTGCAATACCTTCTCTATACACTATGTACATAGTACGTGTCGAGACATCTTGGAAAAGTTTAGCTCAAAGCTAACTTGTTGCTAAGGTTAGCAACAAAAATGTATTTGGTAAAAATTGTGTGGGTGGACATTTTTGGTGTAGTAAAAATTTCCCTCTCTCTTAAAGTTTAAGTACCAACTATGCAAAAGTCATGCAGAATATTTTTCTTTTCTGCTTTGATGGTGTTTAACACCCGCTTTTACTACTTTACATTGCAAGCAGACACTGACGATCAGAGCTAAAAGGTTCGTACCAATTTCCTCATGCAGAGTAAGAGCGGCCAGGTTTGGCAATATCATGTGGTGCTACTTGTGCGAGCAAAGGTCAACATAGAGTGCAACCAATTACTGCAAAACAGGTACCACTGCATAACCCAGAATTACGTCGGTAGGAAGGTGTTCGAATAATATCCTGTTCTGTTCAAATGTGAGCAAAATTAATTTATTTTACAACCATAAAAAGTCTTCTAGCAATGTACTTATGCATGCACTTATTTAGAAACCGATGGGGTGGCCGAGTGGTTAGACCATCGCCTCTCACCTAGACGGCCCGAGTTTGATACTAAGCGACCGCATGTGAGATTTGTGGTGGACAAAGCGGCGCTGGGACGGGTTTTCTACGGGTTATCCGGTTTCCCCCGCCATTGCATTCCACCGGTGCTCCATCTTCATTCCATCGGTGCCACAAGTAGTAAAAGCAGGCATTTAGCACCATGAATCATCAAATCAAGCCGATGTCAGTTCTAGTATACAACATGGTAAACGTCTAGTTCACAGAAGTATATTATTGATTGAAAATTGATTCAAAGAGTTAACTATCACACTGTTACAGTCCAGAGGTATGGAGCTGAACTGAATCTGTGCGGCATCTGGAAGAACAGCCAAGACGGATCTACCAATAGCAACCCACCTGAAATAAAGATGAAAATGAAAAGTATAATTGAAAATAATGTGGGTTCGACTGTGATGTATCGCATACAAGCTGCACTTTTAGCTCCCGACAAATGCTATTTGCTTGGTGATACTGAAACGGAATTGATAAAATATTTCAAACTACCTGGGTGGTTTACCTAATGAAAATAACGTAGACAAAACCTTCCGTTTACAGTACGACCTTACAATCAAATAAAATTACAATTAAATAATTTGACAACACTTTATTGTAAAGCCTTGTAATGACAATTTTCCTTCCGGAAAGAAAACAAATAGCGCCGATGGTTTGCCGACTCTCGAGCACGCAACATACAACTGCCCATGCGAAAAACACAATTCAAGGTATATACCACACACTTCTAACGATTGACCTTGGGATTTATTGTCATTGCGAATGCAAGGCGCGCCGGAAACTGAACACGTTTAATTCACAAGGAGAGTCGGTTGATAGTGGTATTCTTGGAATACGTATATCCTAGTCTTTCAACTTTCCTATGTTATAGTAGCTTAAAACAAGTTTTTCATAATTTTTTTAACAGTGAGTTTGCTCCGCTGCTTAATTTCGGCTGATTGAGTCAACTTTGAGCTGCAAATTGTGTGGCGGTAATCCTGGCAAGTCAAATGAATTTAGGAATTCAGTTAGATACTTGACTTTTTTTTTGTAGTGTTTATTGCCCGATTTTACTACTTGTGGCACCACAGGCGATGACACTGATGATACATGAAATGAAGTTGAAGCACCGGTGGAATCGATGGCGGGGGAAACCGGAGAACCTGGAGAAAACCCGTCCCTACGCCGCTTTGTCCACCACA
Organism: Hymenopus coronatus; assembly: GCA_030762935.1. Classification (NCBI taxonomy): domain Eukaryota; kingdom Metazoa; phylum Arthropoda; class Insecta; order Mantodea; family Hymenopodidae; genus Hymenopus; species Hymenopus coronatus. The sequence goes on from CM060891.1 coordinate 23,111,530, forward strand.
AATCTCACATGCGGTCGCTTAGGATCGAGCCCGGGCCGTCTAGTAGATAATTAACGGCTTCATTTGGATCGATAATGGAATCGATCGACTTAAATGAACGCATTTACCCAATTTTTTCACTGAATTTTTATACTCAAATCATCTACATTCTTATTAGTTGCTGCTAAAATGGCTCGTTCGCTCAACCAAGCATAGTTTTTGTAATTTGCGCCAATATTTGGGAACACATTCGATATTCATTTTTCCTTTCACGATGTGAAGTGACAAAATTTTGATGGAAACAAAATGATTCCAGTAGAAGTGTTAAAAGAATTTGCCCATAGCCAATATCTAATAATGCCTTTGCATCTGAAAAGCGCAATGAAGCGCAAAGATCTGCGCAATGTAGCATATACAGTTGGTATTGCGAAAAGGATGAAGTCAGCGCAGCCATAAGGTATTGTGAAAGGTGTGACATATGCAGTTAAAAGCGTGGGCAATCAAGGGCGTCGTTGGCATAATAACAGTAATGGCAGCGCTTCCATAGTGTGGCGCGTAAACATTAAGGAGAATGTCACAAAGTAACATTCATGCTTCTTCCGAATCTCTTTCTTTCCTTTACTGCTAATGTTTTCCACCTCTTTTTTTATTTTTTCCTATGTCAAAACGACCATTTTTAAAGCTAACAATGACATAATTAAGAGCAAGTAGATCTAGTTGGGCAATTGATAAGCTTTTATTTGATGATAGTTTTGTGTAATAAATGTCTCCATTTAACCCAAAGTATTACTTGATCAAATGTATTAATAGTACCGCAATTATAGTGTGATGGTGTGATGGAATTGCAGTTATCTTCGTGTTCTTTAGCCAGCTCATGTACCACATAACGTCAAATAACCAACATCTGCAATAGGAAGTTAACCTAAAACGGATCGCCTCATTTCTCATCCATTTTCAGATTCCAAGAAGGGTTAATGGTTATGTGCATAGTTTATTGCTTGTTCATTTTGAAGAATTACAAAAAAAAACATTTCGTTATTCAAACGATGTGACCAAGGGAGTTATAGTTAATGCATAAGAAATATATTTGATTTTCACAGTTATCTTGCGTCATTGTCTCCATAACTGAGTGTAGAAGTGACAACTCCAGAGATCATTGAAAAAATGCATCGTTTAGCACTGGAAGACCGCAGATTAAAGTTGTTTGAGATAGCGGAGGCGGTAAACACTTCAAAAGAACGTGCAGGTAATATTTTGGGCTTTTACAAGGTCTGTGCAAAATGGATGCCGCGTTTGTTGACACCTGATCAAAAGTTGCAAAGAAAAACTGTTCCGTTTAAGAATGCTGAGCTCTTTTGTCAAAATCCCAGTGAATTTTTGAGACGGCTTATTACCATGGATAAAACTTGGATACACCACTACACTCCAGAAAGTAAATCACAGTCAAAACAGTGGATTGCGCCAGGTGAACCAACTCCAAAAAAGGCAAAGTCAATTTGGTCAGCTAATAAGGTTATGGCGAGTGTTTTCTGGGAATTATTTTGATTGATTACTTGGAAAAGGGTAAAAGTATTACTGGTGATTGCTACGCAAGCTTACTGCAACGTTTGAGTGATGAGGTGGAAATAAAAAGAACTCGTTTGACAAAAAAATCTTATTTCATCACAATGCACCGGCCATCGTTAAGTCATTGCAATGGGATAAATGTGCGAATTAAAGTTCGAATTGATTGAACATCCCCCCTAGTCACCAGATCTAGCACCCAGTGACCACCACCTGTTCCCCAACCTCAAAAAAATTCTTTGAGGACGAAGATTTCACAGCAACGAGGTAAACAACCGTTTTGAGGACCTTGATAAATCGCACTATAGAGATGGTTTAAATATATTAGAACACTAATGTGACAAATTAGCCTCTCTGGAGATTATGTTAAGAAATAAAACAATTTTTACTTTCTCTATACGCACTATGTACACAGTGTATAGAGAAGGTATTGCACTTAACCCAAAAATTCGATACCGAGATTTCACCGGAAATATATGTTTTAGGGTCCCCAATATCCAAAAAAAGCATTTTCACAAAAAGGTCCGTGTGTGTGTGTGTATCCGTGTGTCCGTGAACACGATAACTCAAAAACGAAAAGTCGGTAAAATACCAAACTTGGTATTTAAGTTTAGTATCTTCCAGGGATGCGACACGAAGCTTTTGAGAAAAATCACCTCACCCTCAACTACCCTTTACATGAAACTTTTTTCGAAAACTTTGATTTTCTCAAAAATGGCTCTAACGATTTTGATTAAAATTTCGTATATTAAACATATTTACCTGACAAATAAAATGTATATTTTGAAATTTCTAGGAATAGCCTCTGAAGAGTACTTTATTCTGGATGAATTTGACGGAATTTTGAATAACTGGTAAACCGTAAGAGATGGACAAAAGCTTACTAACGTAGAGAACGTTAAAACACACAATTTATGTTATATATTTTTTTTCGTGGAGTTCGTTCATTTTTGAGACATTCCTTATTTTTTGGTTTCTGCTATGAAAAACATATTCTTCTCATACAGGAACTTGTCAACTCCGGTCCATATAAACAAAGGAACTTCATTGACATAGCAACCAGCTTTTGACTATCACTTTAACCTATGGTAGTCCCTTATTTCGCTTCTACTTACAAGGAAGCAAGTAATAAGACTATTTCTGCTATTTTTTTCTCATTAGCCTAAAGTAAATAGAAGTATAAGCTTTTTTTAAATGCTGTTTTCTGTGAGAGGCCCGGGACTTATCAGCCGACCCTCGTAGCACGTGTAGACAAAGAGGCGAAGAGGATTGAGACAAGGAAGATGGACGTTGATGAAGTCCCGATTTGAGGTTACGAACTAATATTGTTGGACCCTATGTTGATTAAATACTAAGAAAAAGAAAGAAAATACTATTGGATTAAGTTTGCCGCTGTTTTGAGGAACACTCCATCTACAAAATTAAAAACACAACGAAGGAAAAGAACAAAATTCCCCAAAACATGATGTAGGAACAACAAAGAAAGGCGAACTAAATAAAATAAAAATAATAATAATAATACAAATAACCCTCCCTTGATCCCGCCTTTTCTACTGCATTTGCATCTGTCGTTTTTACCTTCCATTTGAAAAAAAAAAAAAAAAATCTGATGCCCTCCATTCACGTGGCTGCTCTACATCTCTGTAACAAATCATTGTTAATAAGCTTATTACTTTCACTATACTCACTATGTACATAGTGTATAGAGAAGGTATTGCACTCCACCAAAAAATTCGATTCCGAGATTTCACCGGAAATATGTTTTAGGGTCCCTGTATCCAAAAAAAAAAAGTATTTTCAGAAAAAGGTGTGTGTGTGTGTCCGTGAACACGATAACTCAATAACGAAAAGTCGGTAAAATACCAAATTAGGTATTTAAGTTTAGTATCTTCCAGGGATGCGACACGAAGATTTTGAGAAAAATCCCCCACCCCAAACTACTCTTTACATGGAACTTTTTTCGAAAATTTTGATTTTCTAAAAAATGGCTCTAACGATTTTGATTAAAATATCATACATTAAAGATATTTACCTGACAAATAAAATGTATATTTTGGATTTTCTGGGAATAGCCTCTGAAGACTACTTTATTATGGGTGAATTTTGCATAACTACTAAACCGTAAGAGATGGACAAAAACTTAACACACACAAAATGTAGAGTACGTTAAAACACACAACTTATGTCATATACAGTTTTTTCCTGGAGTTGATCGTTTTTGAGGTATTCCTTTTTCTTGGTTTCAGCTTTGAAAAATATACAGGAGTTTGTCAACTCCTGTCCATACAAACAAAGGAACATCAGTCACATAGCAACCAGCTTTTGGCTTTCACTTTAACATATGGTACTCCCTTATTTCGCTTCTACTTACAATAAAGCAAGAAATAAGACTATTTCTGCTAATTTTTCTCAATTAGCATGAAATAAATAAAAGATAAGCTTATTAACAATAAATTTTTACAGAGCTATAGAGAAAGTCATGTGAATGGAACACATCAGATTTTTTTTCCATGTCATGCTAAAACATTACCAGAAACGATCATATTACTTAGTTCCTTATAAGTAGAAGGGAAATAAAGGAATACACCAGGCTAAAGTGATAGTCAAAGTTTTAAAATGCGGTTGCTGTGGGATTGAAATCCGTTCCTTTGCGTGACCAAGCGTTGAAAATTTCCAGTATGAGAAAAGTTTAAGTATTTTAAAACTGAAATAAATAACAAGGAATATCTCAAAAACGGCCAACTCCACGGAAAAAATGTATATGACAGAGGCTACTTCCAGAAGATTCAAATATACATTTTATTTGTCATGTAAATATTTGTAAAATAAGAGATTTTAATCAAAATCGTTAGAACAATTTTTGAGAAAAACAAAAATTTTGAACTTGTTTCCATATAAAGGGTAGTTGGGGGTGCGGGGATTTTTTTAAAAATCTTCGTGTCGCATCCTTGAAACATACTGAACTTAAATATCAATATTGGTATTTAACGGACTTTTTTGAGCTATGCTGCCCACAGACACACGCACACACATTCATATAGACACACAGACAGACACACACGGACATTTTTCTAAAAAGGTTTTTTTTTTGCAATACAATACCTTCTCTATTCATCTATAGAGATTAGATCATTATATAGATGAGATTATCTAGGCAGTAGTCAAACCTAATTGTATACTTGCATAAGTAATATAATTTTAGTAACAGAACATGAAGTTGCAGATAATTTTAAATGTGGCCTAAATGTAACAAATTATTAGTAATTTATTAAAACCGGTTGTGTGGTTTTTGAGAATATTCCGCCATACATAAACACACCCCCGTACACACATTTACTCTCTTTATAATGTTATTATTATATTATAGGTATTTTTACCTTCTCTACACGTAGTATGTCCTTAATGTGTAGGGAAGGTATTGCATTCCACCCATGAGATACCGATATTTCACTAGAAATACACGTTTTAGGGTCCTCTGTATCAAAGAAAAAGTATTTGCAAAAAAAAAAAAAAAAGACCCACGTGTGTCCGTGCGTCATTGTGCGCACGTGCCTGTGAACACGATAACTCAAAAACGAAAAGTCGATAAAATACCAAACTTGGTATTTAAATTTAGTATCTTCCAGGGATGCGACACGAAGATTTTGAGAAAAATCCCCCCCTCTAAACTACCCTTCGCATGGAAAAAAATTCGAAAATTTTAATTTTCTAAAAAATGGCTCTAACGATTTTGATTAAAATATCGTATACTAAAGATATTTACCTGGCAAATAAAATTTATATCTTGAATTTTCTGGGATTAGCCTCCAAAGACCTCTCTATTCTGAATGGATTTTCTGAATTTTGCGTAACTGGCAAACCATAAGAGACAAAAAAAGATTTACACAAAAGATGTAGATCACGTGAGAACACACAATTTATGTCATATACCTTATTTTCGTTCCGATTTCTGAGATATTCTATGTTATTTGTTTCAGATTTAAAATACTTAAACTTTTTTCACACTGAAAGTTGTAAATTCTTGGCCCTACATAGAAACGGATTTTATCCACATGGCAACCGGCTTCTAACAGATTTGACTATAGTTTTAGCCTAGTATATTCTCTTATTTTCCTTTTACTTACAAAAAAGCAAGTATTTAATACAGTTTTTACTAATGCTTATCTTGATTATCATAAAGTAGATAGAAGAGCATGCTTTTAAATAATAATTTGTTATAGCGATGTAGAGAAAGTCATGTGAATGGAACAGATCAGAATTTTACTTTCTCTATACGTACCATGTACATAATTTATAGAGGAAGTACTGTATTCCACCCAAAAATTCGATATCGAGATTTCATCGGAAATACATGTCTTAGGACCCACTGAATCTAAAAAAAAAAAAAGTATTTTCAGAAAAAGGTCCGTGTGTGTGTGTGTGTGTGTGGACAGCATAGCTCAAAAACGAAAATACCGTTAAATACCAAACTTGGTATTTAAGTTTGGTATCTTCCAAGGATGCGAAACGAAGATTTTGAACAAAATCCACCCACCTCCAACTACCCTTTACATGGAACTTTTTTGAAAACTTTGATTTTCACAAAAATGACTAACGATTTTGATTTAAATGTCGTGTATTAAAGATATTTACCTCACAAATAAAATAAATATTTTGAATTTTCTGGAAATAGCCTCCGAAGACTACTTTATTCTGAATGAATTTTATGGAATTTGGTATTGCTGCTAAACTGTAAGAGATACACAAAAACTTACCTCACAAAAATGTAGAGCACATTGAAACACATAATTTAAGTTATGTACATTTTTTCGTGGAGTTGATCGTTTTTGAGATATTGCCTAGTTTTTGGTTTCAGTTTTAAAAAACATACTTTTCTCATACAGGAATGTAAGAATTCCTGTCCCTACAAACAAAGGAATTTCACATAGTAACCAACTTTTGACTATTACTTTAACCAATAACACTCCCTTATTTCACTTCTACTTACAAGAAAGCAAGAAATAAGAATTTTTCTGCTAATTTTTCTCGATTAGCATTAAGTAAACAGAAGAATAAACTTATTAAGAATAATTTGTTGCAGAGATGTAGAGAAAGTCATGTGAATGACACACATCAGATTTTTTGATACCTACTGCTCGCACTATTAACACTAGAGGTTCTATATGCTGGTGCATTCGCTTGAAATGAAAACGTCAGAACATTACTAGGGGTGTATAATATGAGCAATGGAAAAACAATAAAGCAAACATTTTTAACGCAGTTTTTATAGAGGGACAAAGCTTTGGAGCTCTATTCAAAGCCCACCATTGTCGCACAAATCTACATATATAGGTAGCGTACAAGAATGCTGATGAAGGATTGATCACGCAGCCCAGAATACATATTTCAGAACTTTAATATTGTTCACATCCAAACCAAATGTTAACTCCGTTGGACGGTTTGAAATACGCAATATACATGGCAGTGATATAACATAATGCTTTGGAACTCTTTAGGGCGAAAATAAAAAGCAAAACAAAAAAGCTGTGAATTTCAAATTATCCGCAGGTCCTTCAAACTGTCCAACAAACAAAAAGCGACTGTCAGTTGAGCCATTGTCGCAGCCACTACACTCAACAATTGAAATCGTTTTGATTCTAAACCACGAGGTTATTATTAATACACAACAAAACAAATGCAGAAAAGAGAGGGAGGATATATACAAACGAAGAATGGTGGAGAATAAAAGCCGTGTTTTTGTGTAATGTATGAGAGTTGCCGCATGATAGCGCTGCCGCCTGACCACACAGTCATTTGTTCGCATAGGAAGCCTGCCTCGCTCCCGGAAACAATTGAAAAGCGGCCGTCGCAGGATTGGCAATTCAATGTTTAGGGATGAAAATGCCGATCGTGGGATGGGCAGAGCAGCTTTACTGTTTGTTGGTGATGGGAGCCTGGATTTTATTATATTCATTCATTTCACTGTATATAAATCATATGTCATTATTGTATACAGCAGAGTGTGCGGCAGTGGAAAATGCTGTGTCAAATTCGTTTGCAGTTGGTAGCAACTCTCGCATTCTGTTACCTGCTTTTGGCGGCCTGGCGGGGATTCACCCAACTCATGAAATCCTTCAATGCCTACCAAACAAGGCTTCTATTTCATTACTGGACCCAACGCTGTTCTAGTGTGGGTTAAAATCCAGGAAGTCATCTATAAGAAAACTCAGTTTCGTAAACTTTCAGCTTCATAACCTCTGACAGCAGAGCATTCCACCTATAAATTGGATATTGAGATATCGGAGGAAATACACATGCTTTTACTTTCTCTACCATATACAATATAAACAGTAGGTAGAGGTCACCCAAAATTCGGTACATATTTTGAGGACGCACAAAAACGGAAATATAAGCTTTGAGGACTCCTGAATAAAAAACATTTACAAAACCGTCCACGTACTTGTGTGTGCAATATTTACAAATACCAAACTTGGTATTTAAGTTCAACATTTTCTCTCAACCCAAACTACCCTTTACATCGACGATTTTCGGAATTTTTTATTTTCTCAAAAGTGGCTCTAATAATCTTTATTAATTACTTTGGGATATTTTAATGACAAAAGAAGCACATATCTTGAATTTTCAAGGAATGCCTCTTTTGAACCATTCTTCATTTTGAATTTTTTTTTACTTTCTCTAGCCCCGTAGTTACAATGTACATAGCGGTTCGAGAAGGTATTATATTCCTCCAAAAAATTCCATACCAAGATTTCACCTCAAATACGTGTTTTAGGACCCCCTGAATCCAAAAAACTAATTTTCAGAAAAAGGCCCGTGTGTGTGTATGCGTGCGTGCGTGCGCGTGTGTTTCTGTCTGTGTGTCTGTGGACAGCACAGCTCAAAAACCAAAAGACGGTTAAATATTAAACTTGGTATTTAAGTTTGGTATCTTCCAAGGATGCGATAGGAAGATTTTCAAGAAACTCCTCCCACCACAGACTACCCTCTACATGGACAAATTTTCGAACAAGTTTTTCTTAAAAATGGCTCTACCGATTTTGATTAATATACCACATATTAAAGCCATTTCCATCACAAATAAAATGTGTATTTTGCATTTTCTGGAGATAGCTTCTGAAGACCTGTTTATCCTGGATGAACTCTACTGAATTTTGCATTAACTAGTAAACTGTAAGAGATAGACAAAAACTTAATGCACAGAAAATATAGGTCTCGTTAAAATGCACAATTTATGCCATATACGTTTTTTTTCGTGAAGTTTACCGTTTTTGAGATAGACATGTTATTAGTTTCAACTGTAAAGTACATCTACTTTCTCACACAGGAAGTGACCGTATTTCTTTTGTTCTACTCCTGGCCAAGCAAAGAAGCGATTGGCAATGACAATCGCATAACGACAGCTTTTAAAACATTTGATTATCTCCTTAGTCTGGTGCATTCCTTTAGTTCCCTTCTACTTATAAGAAACTAAGTAATAAGAACATTCTGCTAATGTTTATCTCGATTAGCATTGTGTAGAAAGAAGAATACCCCTTTTGTAAGAAGGTTGTTTGTAGAGCAGCTAGAGAAAGTCAAGTGAGTGTAACGCATCAGATTTTCTATAAACGATCTTCAACTGCAGTGGTTGTCAGCGTTCCATTCTAACTGGTCGTGAAAGACCGCTTCACATTTTGCTCAGAGGGCTCTTTTATCAGGCTTACGACACGGAACAAACGGCTTTACTTCCGAAGAAAGCCATGCTAAGAAGTTTACTTCATCGTCCTCCGCCGGATTTCTACCCGCGACCTTGGGCATATGAAGTTAGCATGGTAACCTCATATACCCTAGGTCGCAGATTCACACTACTTGGCATTACGTCAGTCAATACGTGGGTACTTTTGTTATTCTGTCATTAGAGCCGCTTTGTAGTTACTTGTTGGTTTGTTATAAACGTTTACGGCCCTAAGCCGCAAAGCGTAGCATAAGGTGGAGGGCCCTAAGCCGCGAAGCGTAGCCGAGGGATCTGTGAAGTCAAAACTTCGGTAATCTGGTGACTTTCACATGTGAATAACTTAATATTTTCAACACTTTTAAATATGGATCGCCAGCAGAGGTCACTTAAACTACTTTTTAAGAACGTCGTGAGTGTGTGTGTGTGTCCATCCATGCAACCATCGTATAGCTTTACCGTGTATTCACCTATAAATTTAATATCGAGATATCGGATGAAATACACATGCTTTTTACTTTCTCTACCACGTACATAGTAGGTAGAGAACATACTACATACAGCATCACCCCAAAATCGATACATGCTTTGAGGACTCCTGAATAAAAACATTTACAAAAACGTCCACGTATTTGTGTGTGTGTAACATGTACCAAAAGTTGATTAAAATACCAAACTTGGTATTTAATTTAAGAGTCTTCAAATGATGCGACATAAAAGTTTTAAAAAGTTTCCCTCAAACCCAAACTACCTCGAGCACTTTTCGGAATTTTCCATTTTCTCAAAAATGGCTCTAATGACGTTTATTGATTAATTTGGGATGTTTTAATGACAAAAGAATCATACATCTTGAATTTTCAAGAAATGTATCTTTTAAACCATTCATCATTTTGAATGTTTTTTTTTTCTCATAACTGATGAACCGAAACAGACAAAAACCTACTATATAAAACTGTAGATCTAATTAAATCAAACAAATTTTAAGACGGACATTTTTTGTGCAGTTAAACATTTCCGAGATACTTCTTGTAATGGGTTAATTTTTAATTTTTAAACCATCACAAAACGAATCCCTCTTAAAAATTTGACTATCGTTTTAGCCTAGTGCATTCTTCTATTATCATTTTATTTACAAGGAAGTAATTAATAAAACAATTTCTTGTATTGTTTATCTCGATTAGCATAAAGTGCCTAAAAATATGTTACAACAATAATGTATATATTAATGTTTTTAAAGTCTTATTTAAGGTGAGTTGACTATATTATTTGTGATATGAGGTGCAAATTCTACGATTACTCATTCATATATCTGCAGTTGGACTTAAATCCAAATTTCGGTCCTAAATAGGAACCATTTTCAATAGGTTTTTGTTGCACACTGAGAGAGACCTTTTACTTATTATGCATGGACTCCTTCGAAATACTCTCCTCCACAATGGATACACCGCTCCCAACGTCATTTCTTGGTACATCTCTGGAGCGCAGCGCCGCCTGCGAATCTTCGTCCTTTCAACAGGGTTTACAACTTTGGAAATAAAAAAAGTCCGCAAGGATCATGTCTGGAGATTATGGAGCATGAGGCAGCACAGTGATATCGTTTCTGTGCAATAGTCACACATCACCAGGGATGAATGTGCGGGTGCGTTATCGTGATACAAGAGCCACAAATTGTCTCGCCACATTTCAGGACGTTTCTTTCGCACATTTTCTCGCAGGCGTCGCTACGCGTCCCGATAGTACCATCGATGAACAGTTTGACCCTGTGGACGAACTCTTGATGAACTATCCTTCAAAGTCAAAGAAAACTATCAATCTGGCTTTGACATTTGCCCTGACGAGCATTTTTACTTTCTCTACACGTACTATGTAGATAGTGTATAGAGGTGTTGCACTCCACCCAAAAATTCACCGGAAATATATGTTTTAGGATCCCCTGTATCAAAAAAAAAGTATTTTCACAAAAAAAAAAGTCCGTGTGTGTGTGTGTCTCTCTCTGAAATGATAACTCAAAAACGAAAAGTCGGTAAAATACCAAACTTGGTATTTAAGTTTAACATCTTCCAGGGATGCGACACGAAGATTTTGAAAAAATCCCCCCACCCTAAACTACCCTTTACAAGGAAATGTTTTTGAATATTTTGATTTTCTCAAAAATGGCTACGATTTTGATTAAAATATCATACATTAGAGATATTTACCTGACAAATAGAAGTATATTTTGAATTTTTTTGGGAATAGCCTCTGAAGACTACTTTATTCTGGACGAATTTTACGGAATTTTGCTTAACTGCTAAATCGTAAGAGATGGAAAAAAACTTACGACACAAAAAATGTAGAACACTTTAAAACACACAATTTATGTTATATGAATTTTTTCATGGAGTTGATCGTTTTTGAGATATTCCTTGTTTTTGGTTTCAGCTTTAAAAATTATACTTTTCTCACACAGGACTTTGTCAACTCCTGTCCATACAAACGAAGGAATTTCAATCACATACCAACCAGATTTTGACTATCACTTTAGTATGGTACTCCCTTATTTCGCTTCTACTTACAAGGAAGCAAGTAAGAAGACTATTTCGGCTACTTTTTTCAATTAGGATTAAGTTAATAGAACAATAAGCTTTTTAACAATAATTTGTTGCAGAAATGTGAATGGAATATCAGATTTTTTGGTCTTGGAGAAGCTTTACCGACCCAATATGAAGAACGAACCTTGATCTGAGCATCATACCGTAGAACAACGTCTCATCATCAGTTATGTATGATTTTCTTAAGGAGCTTCTCGTTCTTGTTTGCGCGATCCAAAAGCTCTTCAAGATTTCTGGTCTTGACTCGCGAGCTGTGGCGGCAACACGATGCATCCCAAGATGCTGCATCAGGATTTCATGACTTGATCCAACTGAAATGTTACATTTTTCGATTGGCACTCACAATTTCGTTGACGTTTCCGCCATGAGTGTCATCGATATACGTCGAAGGGCGTCTTGAACGAGGGTCATGTCTAACTTCTGCTCGGCCATTTTTAAACCGAGTACGGCTTAAGCACTCATCTCTGTAGACTTCCTGCATCATTTGGTTTGTCTCTGTAAAGGTTTTCTCGAGTTTCACGCAAAATTTAATGTAGACGCGTTATCCTCTAACTTTGCCATCTCAAAATTCGCAAATTCCACTCAATACAGCACTGAACAATAATTAAAAAAATCTGATGTGCACCATTCACATGACTTTCTCTATATCCCTGCAACAAATAATTCTTAAAAAGCTTATACTTCTATTTACTTTATGCTAACCAGAAAAAAATAGCAGAAATAGTCTAATTACTCGCTTCCTTGTAAGTAGAAGCGAAATAAGGGAAACCGTAGGTTAAAGTGATAGTCAAACCTGGTTGCTATGTCAATGTAGTTCCTTTGTCTATATGGATAGGAGTTGACAAGTTAAAATATGAGAAAGGTATACGTTTTTCATAGCAGAAATCAAAAATAAGGAATGTCACAAAAACGACGAACTCCACGAAAAAAATGTATACAACATAAATTGTGTGTTTTAATGTGCTCTACATTTTTTGTGTAGTAAGTTTTTGTCCATCTCTTACGGTTTAGCAGTTATTTAAAATTTAGTAAAATTCATCCAGAATAAACTACTCTTCAGAGGCTATTCCCAGAAAATTCAAGATATACATTTTATTTTTCAGGTAAATATGTTTAATATACGACATTTTCATCAAAATCGTTACAGCCATTTTTGAGAAAATCAAAATTTTCGAAAAAAGTTTCATGTAAAGGGTAGTTGAGGGTGGGGGAATTTTTCTCAAAATCTTCGTGTCGCATCCCTGGAAGATCCTAAACTTAAATACGAAGTTTGGTATTTTACCGACTTTTCGTTTTTGAGTTATCGTGTTCACAGACACACGGACACACACACGCACCTTTTTGTGAAAATGCTTTTTTTGGATATTGGGGACCCTAAAACATATATTTCCGGTGAAATCTCGGTATCGAATTTTTTGGTGGAGTGCAATACTTTCTCTATGGACTAGTGCATATGGAGAAAGTAAAAGTATAGAAAAATGAAACTTCCGGCAGTTACACATTAAACACAGGGTGGTCAGGGATGCCACCCGCATTTCGCTCCAACACTTTATTGGGGTGAAAAAGCAAATGTTTCGGAGTTTTTGAAGCGACCTCGTAATTGTAACGTACCGAATGTGGAGAAGGAGCTACCCCTGCCACTGTTTATAATTAGGAAGTTGTAGGATCAGGGTAGGACTATATCCCACATGCGAAGAGGGAGTTAGGAGACCTCATGGATGGGGTGGTCAAGTGGGGCGCGTCTGGAGAGCTCTAAATAAATACACCAGGATTGCGAGGAGAATAATTCTTTTACTAACACTCAGAGGAATTAACGAGAATACGTATTTAAGGAACTATAGAGAGAAAATGGAACTGGATAGGCCATACGCTCAGGAAAGCAGAAGGTGCTAATGAAAAGAATGTGATGGATTGGAATCCTCAATGAGCAAGGAAAAGAGGTACACCCAGAATGACATGGAGAAGAACCATAGAGGAGGAGATTAAGAAGAGTGGCAAGAGCTGGAGGGAGATGAAGCGGCTAGCTAGTCATATAGGAACATGAGGGACCTTTATGTTCCACAAAGGAATAACAGACACTAAGTCAAGTAAGTTAAAGTATAGGGAGAAACCAGTGGATTATCCTAATTCCACCGAACTGGCCTGCTGGAAGTCACAATTCTGAAATAACACTTTGTCCCAGCATCAATCAAGAGTACATCTGGCTGTGTTTGCGATTAAGAACTATCTCTTGGAGCCTTTATAGCTTGTGGCGGGAATTTAATGGTTTATATGCCATTTTATGGCAGGATTTGGAAGGGCTTAAAAATAGGATCTCTTTTAGGGATTTTCTCACTATTTTTTTTTTCGGATTACCCCAGTTTATCCATTTCACACACATTAAATTAGTTGTCCCCTCTGACTTCTGTTTTCTCATTTACAATGTTATTCCCCCACACTGAATAAGTTTCTTACAATTAAACTTTTGCAAATTTACCCTATTTCCCAACTATTCCCTGCTCTAATTCCCATGTGAACTCGGAGAAATAACTCTTTGTCCACCACTCACTTTCCTAAAATAAAGACACACATACTTTATATCGCAGCACTGAAGTTAATATCTGCAACACGTCTGCTCAGCACCATTGATAGTTTATAAGTAACTTCTTCCCTTCTACAATTCGTGATCGTAACCTCCCTTCAGGCCTAGACAAATTTCTTATGGCCCTTCCTATTTTCTATGATCGGACACGAATGGATCCGAAGTTAAACATTTCTTAATTTCTATTGGTTACTATTTTCTGTCAAAGGATTTTCCAAATCGGTCTCCTTTCACCGAATAAGTTTGGCACCGCAGCAAAAACATTAGACTCCATTTTGCTCCCTTCAGGTCCAAAGTACCCTTGGTCATTAATGTTTAATGTTTCTTCTTTGTAACACTCGGAACACAACATTTCCACAATTCTATTGTATATACGTTCTGCTAATGACTTTCTGACCCACATTACCAAACAAACCTTTCAGCTAATATTCCTAAATCTCTGATTTTTCCTTTCAGCAGTAACTTCCTTTCGTATACAGAATAAATACTCTTTACAATTTTTTAATATTTATTGCTTATTCTAATATATTTCCTTTTAATATCTTTAATCATTTATTTATTTGTTACTGCAATCTCTTTCCCCCGTTCTTTTATATTCATTTGCTTATTAGTTTTATTTTCTTTATAATATTGAAATGAGAATTCTACATTCAGCTAATACCATGCTTATGCCAGCGTTACTTTATGAGGCCACCACTGTCATCATTTATATCTTGCCTCCAATATCGATTACTCAAATTGATTCAACTTTACCTCTTGCTAAATTAAATAACTAATTTACCCAAAATGACCATCAGATACATGCATACCTTCATAATATAAGAAAATTAGCAGAAACGAAAGCAAAGAGAGTGTGGGTGATGTGCCGCTGTTGAACGCAAAATACGTGGTTTTGATGTTGAAGGAGCTGGGTGTCAGCTCCAGGACAGTTAATCTTCACCCTCAAGTGGTTTGCTCCTCTTACAAAATTCAACTAGAATATATCTACTACATATTGATTTCTGTTCCTTTTAAAAAACAGCTTAAATTCGAACGAAGAAGAGTTTTGTGCCGAGGTCGTGCTGCAGAAAAGATTGAGGGAGGGGGTGAATATAAAAAGTTTGTTGTGGTATCAGACACTTTACACTACCAGCACCGGAGGCGGCTATAATATTTGAATTTAGAAGGGTGAGGGAGGAAAGAGAGATGAAAGTAGTAAGGGATGGTATATATTTTACAGTATTGCGCTCTCTTCTCCCCGAACAGGGGTATCAAATCGTCACTTTACTTTTTATGCCCTCGTCTTAGGGTAGAGCCGGAATGCAACGGAATGGAGTCAGAAATCTATTTCAACTCTATCTTTCCCTGCTCACAAATATGAATAACTCGTATCTATTCTATGGAGACAAATTAAATTAGTATAAAGGAATTCTAGCTTTTTCTTCTTTTTTTTTTTTTTTTTGTGAAGATGCTACACTAAATTTTGGATAACTCTCGCAAAAATTGGCATTTGAATTCCCAGAAAAATATAAAAAATAATCATAAAAATCTATTATTTCAAATGTTTTGAGTTTTGACGGTAGGAATATGTATATAACGTATATTAAAATATGTAATAAACTTTTTACTTTCTGTAGTACATATGTACATACCATTTTTACTTTCTCTACAGGTACCATGTACATAGTGTATAGAGAAGATATTGTAATGCACCCAAAATTTCGATACCGAAATTTCACCGGAAATACGTGTTTTGAGACCCCCTGAATAAAAAAACACTTTTAGAAAAAGGTCCATGTGTATGTCTGAGGACAGCATAGCTCAAAAGCGAAAAGTCCGTTAAATACCAAAGTTGGTATTCAAGTTTACTATCTTCCAACACGAGATTTTCAAGAAAATAACCCCACCCCAAACTACCCTTTACATGGAAACTTCGAAAATTTTAATATTCTCAAAATGGCTCTAACGATTTTGATTTAAATATCGTATATTAAAGCTATTTACCTCAAAAATAAAATGTATATCTTGAATTTTCAGGGAATAGCCCCTGAAGACTACTTTATTCTGGATGAATTTTACGAAATTTTGCATAACTAGTAAACATAAGAGATAGATAAAAACCTACTTAACAGAAAATGTATAGCACGTTAAAATACAGAATTTATGTTCTATTCATTTTTTTCGTAGAGTGAATCGTTTTTGAGATATTCCAGGTTTTTGGTTTCTGCTTTAAAAATACTTTTCTCATACGGGAATTTGTCAACTCCTGGCTACGCAAAGAAGCGGATTTCAATTCCATAGCAACTACATTTTAAAACATTTGACTGTCGGTTTAAACTGGTGAATCCCCTTATTTCCCATCTACCTATAAAGAACTAAGTAATAAGACCGTTTCTGCAAATGTATATGTTGATTAGCATGAGTCAGATAAAAGAATATGCTTTTATTTTGTTACAGAATAGAGAATCTTATGTAAGTGAAACACATCAGATTTTATAGCATTATTTATTGCTTCGTACTTCTACAGGTATTTAAGTGTGCCCGTATTTAAGTGTGTAGGTTTCCCTTCTTTAGTTAAATCAGTTGCAGAACTTAACGGGGATATTTCAAGTTAAAACCGGTCAATGGAGAACTGGTAGGGGCGATCTTTAGTTTACCCATCTTGCTTATTGCAGAGAATAACAAACCCTGTGTAGAAAATATAACAAATTTAGGGAATATGTTAGTATAAAAGGATGATGAATTGATTTAATCCAGGTCCATTCAACTATACTTTTATTAAATCCTCACTTTCTCTAGTACTATGTACATAGTGTGTAAACAAAGTATTGTATTTCACCCAAAAATTTGGTGTAGAGATTTTACCGGAAATAATGTGATTTGAGGTCCCCTGAATCTCAACAAAGCAGTTTAGGAAAAAAAATCTGTGTGTATGTGTGTGTGCGTCAGTGAAAATGCAATTCACAAACAAAACTACCAAACTTGATATTTATCTTTAAAGGATAAGACACGAAGGTTTCAAGAAAATCTCTACACCAAAACTACCTGTGCATGAAAACTTTTTCTAAAATGTCGGTTTTCCCAAAAATGACTAACAATTTTGGTTAAAATGCCATGGGCATATTAAAGCTCTTTAGATGAAAAATAAAATGTATATCTTGAATTTTCGGGGAATATCGTATGAAGCCGTGTTCATTTTGGATGAATGTTTCATAAACTGGTAAATCGTAAGAGATAGACAAAAGCGTAAAACTCACAAATGAAGATCAGTTGTAAACACACAATTTATGTCATATACATTTTTGTGGTGTTAATTTCTGAGATATTCCTTGTTATCGGTTTCAATTTTAAAATACTATAATTTCCACAAATTAAGGGTCATTCATTTTTGTTGTGCCTGGTCAACCAAAAAGTAAAATCCATCACATAGCTACCAACTTTTAAAAGATTTGAGCATCACTTTCCCTTAGAGTACTCCCTCATTCCTTTGTTTATGAAATACCCCTTCATGATGAAACAAATTGTGTATGGTGCGCCGTTAACGGAGGAAGAATTATAGGCTCAATTTTTTTCGAATCAAATTTTTTGGAGTGACCCAAGTACATACTTGAATACAATTTTGCCCCCCCCTTTTTTTTTTTTTAGAGAATTAACAGACAGGGAACGTGATTTTGCCTTTTTACTTTCTCTATACGTACTATGTACATAGTGTATAGAGAAGGTATTGCACTCCACCAAAAAATTCGATATCGAGATTTCACCGGAAATATATGTTTTACGGTCTCCTGTATCCAAAAAAAGTATTTTCAGAAAAAGGTCCGTGTGTGTGACCGTGTGTCCCTGTGTCTGTGAATACGATAACTCGCTTGGTATTTAAGTTTAGGATCTTCCAGGGATACGACACGAAGATTTTGAGAAAAATCCCCCCAGCCCAAGCAACCCTTTTCTTGGAACTTTTTCCGTAAATTTTGATTTTCTAAAAAGTGGCTCTAACGATTTTGATTAAAATAGTGTACATTAAAGATATTTACCTGACAAATAAAATGCATATCTTGAATTTTCTGGGAATAGCCTCTGAAGACTACTTTATTCTGGATGAATTTTGCATAACTACTAAACCGTAAGAGATGGACAAAAACTTAACCCACAAAAAATGTAGAGCACGTTAAAACACACAATTTATGCTATATACATTTTTTTCGTGGAGTTGATCGTTTTTGAGATATTCCTTTTTCTTGGTTTCAGCTTTGAAAAACTTATACTTTTCTCATACAGGAATTTGTCATCTCCTGTCCATACAAACAAAGAAACATCAGTCACATTGCAACCAGCTTTTGGCTTTCACTTTAACTTATGGTACTCCCTTATTTCGCTTCTACTTACAATAAAGCAAGAAATAAGACTATTTCTGCTAATTTTTCTCGATTAGCATGAAATAAATAAAGATAAGCTTATTAACAATACTTTGTAACTGAAATATAGAGAAAGTCATGTGAATGGAACACATTAGATTTTTTCAACAAGACTCTGCAACAGATCATACAGTTAAACTTTCTATGAGAACAATTGAATGTGTGTTTTAGGAGAGAAGTAAAAAGTAGAGGTTTATGGCCCCCTCGATCCCCCGACCTAACCGCCTGCGATTTCTATCTCTGGGGTAACTTAAGGCATTAAGTGTACAAGACAAACCCACGCACCTCGGAAGAATTAAAACAAAATATCCGCCAGGAAATTTCCAGCCGCGAACTACGGCGAGTGATGAAAGTTTCCTAAAGAGGAATTGGCAGACGGGAGCAGAATGGCAAAACACCGCGCAGCCGGTTCGGACGTTCTTGGATCACTGGTATGTGATAAAAGCATTTGACCTAATGTTTATCAGGATTATTCCAAAATAGTTAGAAGGACCCATAATTTTGAGAATAATTTGTAGAAGAGTGGATACAGAAAGTTATGCGAATGCAAACAAGATTTTTATAAAAGGTCCTTGTGTGTGCCCATTTGTGTGTCCGTATGTCCGTGTACAGCATAACTCAAAAAGGAAAAATTCGGATGGACACCAAACTTGATATACAAAATGTTAATTAACTATACCAAAATACTTTCACGGAATATGTAGATTACTTAAATAAGTAATTTGAGATAGGAGACTTATGGCCTGTTTATTGAAATTTCGAAGTAATGGCTATAAGTTTCTGAAGTGCCAGTACGCCACGTATCGCGGCATTTCGTCTGGAATGAAATAATAATAATAATAATAATAATAATAATAATAATAATAATAATAATAAACATTTATTCTATGACAGAAATGGAACTCATGACCTTTGGGATAGCAACTTCCCACGTTACGCATTAAGCCACCTCAGCAGTTGAAAAAAAGCATCTCCAGAGTAGGCTACATAACTCAAGAACTTAGTTAATGAATGCTCAGTGTCGCACTGTCAAGTCATTACTTCGAGATTTTACAGATTTTTGCGACATTAAATCTTGAGAACGCTAGTAACGAGCTGCTAAAAATCGATATTTCTATACTTGGGTATCGTTTTAAAGACGTTCTAAGCCGTTTTTTCAACCTGCTTTGCTTTAACACCGACTTACCAGCACCTGATGCCCACACGTGTCTTCAGAGGCTATTCCAAGAAAATTCAAGATGTACATTTTATTTTTCAGGTAAATATCTTTAATACACGAAATTTTAATCAAAATCGTTACAGCCATTTTTGAGAAAATCAAAATTTTCCAAAAAAGTTCCATGTAAAGGGTAGTTTCGGGTGGGTTTTTTTTTCTCAAAATCTTCGTGTCGCATTCCTGGAAGATGCTAAACTTAAATACCAAGTTTTGTATTTTACCGACTTTTCGTTTTTGAGTTAATACTCTTTTTTTGGATACAGGGGACCCTAAAATATAAATGTCCGGTGAAATCTCGGTATCGAATTTTTTGGTGGAGTGCAATGCCTTTTGTATACACTATGTACATAATACGTAGGTATAGAGAAAGTAATTAACATATAACATTTTAATTTATTCCAATAAATAAAAGTTTTCAAAATGAAACAGACTTTAAATTAATCATCGTTGCGAACCAGTCAATTTTGTATTATTTAATTTTCACCTTACAACATCCGCAAGTTCCCATGTACATACATATAGCTAACTGGAGAACGCGACATCAGCGACGAGATTCCACCCTGAGATCGCCTAATCCTGAATCTCCAACGACCTCCAAGTCGACAAAGTGTCGAGAACCAAAAAGAGGTGTTCACCACCAACCATCCATCACATACGTGTCATCTCATATGTTAAATTCAATTTTTACTTTCTCTATACGTACTATGTACATAGTGTATAGAGACGGTATTGTAATGCACCCAAAAATTCGATACCGAGATTTCACCGGAAATACATGTTTTGAGACACCCTGAATACAAAAAAAAGAATTTTTAGAAAAATGTCCGTGTGTGTGTGTGTGTGGGCAGCATAGCTCAAAAACGAAAAGACCGTTAAATACCAAACTTGGTACTTAAGTTCAGGATGTGATCCGAAGTTTTTCAAGAAAATCCCGTCACCCCAAACCACCCTTCACATGGAAAAAATTTTGAATTTTTTTTTCTAAAAAATGGCTCTAACGATTTTGATTAAAATATCGTATATTAAAGATATTTACCTGAAAAATAAAATGTATATCTTGAATATTCTTGGAATAGCCTCTGAAGACTACTTTATTCTGGATGAATTTTACGGAATTGTGTATAACTGGTAAACCGTAAGAGATAGACAAAAACTTACCATGCAAAAATCGTAGAGCACATTAAAACACACAATTTATGTTATATACATTTTTTCTTTCTCATACAGGAATTTGTCAACTCGTGTCCATACAAACAAAGGAGCTTCAGTGACATATCAACAACCACCTTTTGACTACCGCTTTAACCTATGGACTCCCTTATTTCGTTTCTACTTACAAGAAAGCAAGCAATAAAACTATTTCTGCTAATTGTTTCTCGATGAGCATGAAGTAAATAGAAGTATAGGCTTTTTAAGAATAATTTGTTGCAAGAATATAGAGAAAGTCATCAGATTTTTCTTTCTTACCTCTGGGCAAGCAAACACAACACAGTTTCAAAGCCATCATATTACTAAATAATATTAAACTATAATTTCCAAAATTAAGTAATACCTACTAATCATTTGAATAAAGGTTTTAAAATAATCTTTTACATACCACTGGATCAACTGCCCCGTATTGGACTTGTGCATTTATCTCTGCGTGTGTTAAGAGTTGCAGAACTCAACAGGGTATAACAAGTTAAAACCCATAAGTGGGGAACTAGCTGAGCGGTCTTCGTTTTGACCTTCCTTGCATATAAGCAGAGACCATGATTCGGGTTAAACGAATGACAGTACTCCACTTAATGATCTTAACTTGAAATGCCTCCGTTGAGTTCTGCAACTTTTCAAACGTACGAAGGGATATCTGTACACGTCAAATACGAGGTAGTTGGCCCATCTGGTACTTAATGTCTCTTTTAATTAACTTTAAAATTTTCACATTCTACCTATCAAGGTCTCCAGTGAACAATTTGCTATTAAAAGGACCTTGGAAATTGTTAAATCTAAGGGAAAAGATATAATATATTTAGACTACTACAGTGCTTTACTATCTTTTCAAAATCTCTCCTTAGATAATCTATTAACCAAATAAATTCAAAACATATACAATAGAAGTATACTTGAAGGTACAACTTGATACCTTCACATCAAGGAATAGATGGCAATGAAAAAACAAATGAAGCAGCAAAGGAAGGAACCAGACAACTACCAATTTATCCACCCATGCCTGTCCCAATGAAGATGAAAAATCTGATGTGTTACACTCATATAACTTTCTCTAGCTACTCTACAAACAAACGTCATACAAAAGATAATTCTTCTTTCTAAACATACTAATTGAGATAAACATTAACACAATGTTCTTATTGCTTAGTTCCTTATAAGAACAAGGCAACTAAGGGAATGCCCTAAGCTAAAGGGATAGTCAAATGTTTTAAAAGCTGTCGTTATGCGATTGTCATTGCAAATCGCTTCTTTGCTTGGCCAGGAGTAGAACAAAAGAAAAACAGACATTTCCGTCTGAGAAAAAAATAGGTACTTCACAATTGAAACTATGACAAGGAATACCTCGAAAACGGTAAGTTCCACGAAAAAAAAAATATATGTGACATAACCTGTGTATTTTAACAAGATCTACATTTATTGTATAGTAAATTTTTGTCTAGCCCTTACGGTTTACTACTAGTTATGTCAAATTAAGCAAACTTCATCCAGAATAAACAGGTCATTAGAAGCTATTCCCGGAAAATTCAAGATATACATGGCTTTAATATGTGGTATTTTAATAAAAATCGTTAGAGCCATTTTAAAAAAAAAACAACATTTTCGAAAATTTTTCACATAAAGGGTAGTTAGAGTTGGGGGATTTTCTTGAAAATCTTCGTGTCGCATCCTTGGAAGATACCAAACTTAAATACCAAGCTTGGTATTTAACAGTCGTTTTTGAGCTATGCTGTCCACAAACACACACACACTCGGACCTGTTTCTGAAAATGCCTTTTTTTGGATTTAGGGGATCCTAAAACATGTATTTCCGGTGAAATCTCGGTATGGAATTTTTGGGTGGAACACAATACTTCTCTATCCCTTGTGCATTGTACATACGGGGCTAGAGAAAGTAAAAAACTGATACAACAGTGGTCTGAAAATAATCAAAACAGGAAACCTCTTGAAGTTAATTCTCTTACATCATTTCCGAGAATATATAAAGTTTTCAGCCGTCATCACCAGGTGTTACTCGCCAGACCAAGAGATAGCCACCCTAAATTGACACATGATCATCTATTTAGCAGACAGGACCCTCAGCTTTGTGGACATTGCAACAAAAGACTGACAATAAAGCATATCATTACAGAATATGGTCTCTACTCCAACTACAGGACCAGGTACCAAATTCCCACAGACCTTCAGGCAGCATTAGATGAACCGCCCAATTTATTATCACTATTCTTAAAAAATCTGATGTGTTACATTCACATGACTTTCTCTATATCTCTGCAATAAATTATTTTTTAAAAAGCTTATACTTCTATTTACTTCATGCTAATCAGTAAAAAATTAGCAGAAATAGCTTTATTTCTTGCTTCCTTGTAAGCAGAAGCGAAATAAGGGAGTACCATATGTTACAGTGATAATCAATAGATGGTTGCTATGTCACTGAAGTTCCTTTGTACGGACAGCAGTTGTCAAATTCCTGTATGAGAAAAGTATAAGTTTTTCATAGCAGAAACCAAAAATAATGGATTGTCTCCAAAACGACGAACTCCACGATAAAAATGTATATAACATAAATTGTGTGTTTTAACGAGCTCTACACTTTTTGTGTAGTAAGTTTTTGTCCATCTCTTACGGTTTAGAAGTTATTCAAAATTCAGCAAATTCCATCCAGAATAAACTACTCTTCAGAGGCTATTCCCAGAAAATTCAAGCTATACATTTTATTTGTCAGGTAAATATCTTTAATATACGAAATTTTAAACAAAAGCATTACATCCATTTTTGAGAAAATCAAAGTTTTCGAAAAAATTCTATGTAAAGGGTAGTTGGGGGTGGGGGGATTTTTCTCAAAATCTTCGTGTTGCATCCCTGGAAGATACTAAACTTAAATACCAAGTTTGATATTTTACCTACTTTTCGTTTTTGAGTTATCGTGTCCACAGACACACTGACAGACACACTCACGGACTTTTTTCCGAAAATGCTTTTTTTAGATAAAGGGGACCCTAAAACATATATTTCCGGAGAAATCTCGGTATCGAATTTTTGGGTGGGGTGCAATACCTTCTCTTTACACTATATACATGGTGCGTATAGAGAAAGTAAAAGTTGTAAGTTAACTAGTTTTGTAAAACTTTGTAAAACCTGTTATATTTGAATTATTGTAACAATGTCAATGCATGCTGTCGCTACAGGAACTGTGCTGTCAGGCGACAATAAATGAAGAATATAATTTTAAAAATAACTATATCTATAACTTCATTTAAACTTATTTTAACTTTAATTTCATTATTATTTTAAATTTAATGTATAAAAAAATCTGATGTTTTCCATTCGCTTGCCTTTCTCTACACCTCTACATCAAATTATTATTAAACAGCTGATTCTTCTATTTACTTAATGCTAATCGAAAAAAAAATAGCAATAAGAGTTGTATTACTTGTTTCCTAGTAAGTAGTACTGGAATAAGGGAATACACTAGGATAAAGTGATATCAAATCTTTTAAAAGCTAGTTGCTATGCGCTTGAAGTATTTATGTTTATGGATAAGAGTTGACAAAGGAATATCTCAAATACGGTCAACTCATATATATACATATATATATATATATATATATATATATATATATCATAAATTGTGTGTTTTAGCAAGCTCAACATTTTATGTGTGGTAAGTTTCTGTCTATCTCTTACGGTTTATGCAAAGTTCCGCAAAATTCATCCAGAATAAACATGTCTTCAAAGGCCAATCTCAGATAATTGAAGAAATACATTTTATTTGTCGCATAAATAAAGTATAAGAGAATTTAATCAAAGTGGTTAGTCATTTTTGAGAAATTAAAAATTTTCGATTTTTCCGTGTAAAGACTAGTTTGGGGTGGGGGTATTTTTCTCAAAACCTTTGTGTCGCATCCCTGGAACATACTAAACTTAAATACCAAGTTTTATGTTTTACTGACATTTCGTTTTTGAGTTATGTGTTCACAGACACACTCACACACGGACCTTTTCCTGAAAATATCTTTTTTGGATACAGGAGATCATAAAACATTCATTTCCGGTGAAATCTCAGTATCGAATTTTTGGGTGGAATGCAATACCTTCCCTATACATTTTGTACATGTCGAGAAAGTAGAAACAAAAATAATATATATGAAGAACTTGCAACATTGTAAGTCGCCATTGGGGTTGTCATCTCAAAATGATTTGAGATCACCTTGCGGTTTACCGGGAAACATGCGAGTCCGTTGAGAAATTCAATGCTATGCCGGCATGTTGCCGTGGTAGCTCAGTGGCAGAGCAACCGGCTAGAGATCGGGAGATCCGTGGTTCAAATCCCGGCTATGGTCTGACTCTGCCTATCCAACTCCTGTCCTACACATGGCTTGTGTGAAAAAGCAATTATTCCAAACACACAATTTATGTTATATACATTTTTTCTCGGAGTTGATCGTTTTTGAGATATTCTTTGTTTTTAGCTTCAGCTTTGAAAAACTTACACTTCTCTCATACAGGAATTTGTCAACTCCTATCCATATAAACAAAGGAAGTTCAGTCACATAGCAACCAGCTTTTGGCTTTCACTTTAACCAATAGTACTCCCTTATTTCGCTTCTACTTACAAGGAAGCAAGTAATCAGACTATTTCTGCTAAGTTTTTCTCGATTAGAATGAAGTAAATAGAACCATAAGCTTTCTAACAAAAATATGTTGCAGAGATTTAGAGAAAGTCATGTGAATGGAACACATCAGATTTTAATATGCTTAAACACGCACACATTCACTCTCACATTCATACTTCCAGACTCTGTGGTGGATAGGGAATAATTCCCCAGCCAGGAATCGAACCCGGGACCTCGGGATGAGAAGTCAGCTCGCTGACCCTCGAACACGGATGCATTAGATTTAATGTGTTTCAACCCTTGCACAAATCCGCTACCACTGCGTTTCTTAGAAAATGTTGATGGCCAACCCTGCGACACAGGGGCCGGGAGAGAGACTGGCCACGTGGGGGAACAATGTCCTTTCTGCTCTGGCACTGCTCTAAAATGAAAATTTTTCAGATCAATGAATGGCAAGGGATTTGCGGCTGCACGGGCGAAAGTCCTGTAACTGACATTAAGTCTTCTTTGCTCGCAAAAAAGGAACTGAACTAATAAGAATTTAATAATGGTGTGGCACTCGACACGAAGCAAGGCGTGAGTGGGACTGACACCGAAAATCTTTCGCTTAAATTTTAAATACTCTATGGATTAGATATTCAAATCCGGAGCGACAATACACTGCGGTATTTACGGAGGGAAGTTCAAAAACAAATTATACTTCGCTTTAAGCAGTGTGTTAACTTTGGCGCACGCGCAGTTTCAAGGAGTTTCTTTAGCGTAGTTTATTAACGCTGAAATTAGTTTCCAAAGTGATTCAAGTCAACCTCGGTCAACACGCTCCCCTTTCTTTTTCTTGATTTTTAATTCTCCCCTCTTTTATTTTCTCTACACTTAGTACTATGTACATAGTATATAGAGAAGGTATTGCAAAATTCTATACCGAGATTTCACAGGAAATACATGTTTTAGGGTCCCCTATATCCAAAAAAATCTAATGTGTTCCATTCACATGTCTTTCTCTACATCTCTGCTACAAATAGTTGTTAAAATGTTATTGTTTTATTTACTTCATGCTAATCGAGAAAAATTAGCAGAAATACTCTTATTAATTACTTCCATGTAAGCAGAAGAGAAATAAGGGAGTAGCCTAGGCTAAAGTGATAGTCAAAAGTCGGTTACTATGTGATTCCTTTGTTTTTCTTTTTTGATTTTGTTGTGTTGTAGCTTAACGTCCTTTAACCTGGTTGGTCATATCGGAGGATGAATGAAATTGGTGAAATGATGCTCAAATGATCTCGGGGTCCATGGACATTTGTCTTCTCAGAATAAGGGAAAACCTCGAAAAAAACCTTATCCGGGTAACTCAACCTTAGCGAGATTCGAACTCACGATCTGTTGAATATGAGGCAGACACGCCGCCACCACCACACTGCACAGGCGGCTCCTTTGTTTGTAAGGACAGCAGCTGACAAATTCCCGTATGAGAAAAGTATAAGTAGGTATTTTAAAGCTGAATATCTCAAAAACGATCAACTCCACGAACATAAGTTGTGTGTTTTAACCAGCTTTACATTTTTTCTACGGTAAGTTTTTGTCTATTTCTTACGGTTTACCAGTTATGCAAAAATCCGCAAAATTCATCCAAAATAAAGAAATCTTCAGAGGCTATTCCAAAAATATTCAAATTATACATTTTCTTTGCCATATAAATATCTTTAATATACGGTACTTTAATAAAAATCGTTAGCTATTTTTGAGAAAATAAAAATTTTGGAAAAATAGTATATCTTCATTCTGAGTGAATTTTGCGTAACTGGTAAACCGTAAGAGATAGAAATTTACCACACAAAAATGTAGATAACTTATATCATATACTTTTTTTTCGTGGAATTGACCATTTCTGAGATATTCCTTGTTATTTGTTTCAGATTTAAAATACTTGAAACTTTTTTCACTCGGAAAGTTGTAAACTCCTGGCCATGCATAGAAACGGATTTCATCCACCTGGCAAAGAGCTTTTAAAAGATTTTACAATCGTTTTTGCCTTGTGTATTCCCTTATTTTTCTCCTACTTACAAGGAAGCCAGTAATTAAGACAACTCCTGCTAATGTGTATCTCGATTATATAAAGTAGATAGAAGAATATGCTGTTTAACAATAATTTGTTGCAACAATGTAGAGAAAGTCATGTGAATGGAACACATCAATTTTTTTTACTTTCTGTAGCACGTGTGTGCTAGTAGATAGTAGGTACAGTAGATAGAGAAGGTATTGTATTCCACCCAAGAATTCGATCAGAGATTTCACCGGCAATGCGTCGCCCTCCGTGGTGTAATGGTTACCATGCTAACTTCTTATACCCAAGGTCGCAGGTTCAAATCCGGCGGAGGATGATGGATTTTTTCGGGCGTAAAAATCCTTAGCATGGCTTCCTTCGGAAGGGAAGTAAAGCCATTGGTCCCGTGTCGTAGATTTAAGGCACGTAAAAGAACCTCAAGCCTGATAGAGAGGCCTCTGAGCAAAATTAAGCGGTCTTTCACGTCCAGTATAGAATGGGACGCTGAGAACCACAGCATTAAAGAGCGTCCATAAATAACACGACATTTCCTTTCCTCCCTTCCCACCCTTCCTTTCTTTCTTTCTTTCCTTCCTTCATTTCCTCCCTTCCCTCCCTCCTTCCCAAAACTTCTTTTTTTTTCTCTTTCTTTCTTTCCTTTCATCCTTACTTCATTCATTCCTTCCCTCCCTTCTTCCCACTCTTCCTTTTTCTTTCTTTCTTCCCTTCCTTCATTCCCTTCCTCCCTTCCCTCCCTCCTTTCCTCCCTTCATTCTTTCCTTCCTTCTCACCTTCCTTCGTTCCTTCATTCCCACCCTTCCCTCTCTACTTCCCACCGTTCCTTTCTTTCTTTTCGCCTTTCTTTCTTTCCTTCCTTCATTCCCTCCCTCCTTCCCGCCCTTCCTTTTTTCATTCTTTCTTTCCTTCCTCGCACTCTTCCTTCGTTCATTTCCTCCCACCCTTCCCTCCCTCCTTTCCTCTCTTCCTCCCATGTTTCCTTCCTTCATTTCATTCCTTCCCACTCACTTGCAACCCTAGCTTTCTTTCCTTCCTTCTTTCCTTTCTCCCTTCTTTCCTTCCTTCATTCATTCCATCCCTTCCCTCCCAACTTCCAACCCAACATTTCTTTCTTTCTTTCTTTCCTTCCTGCCGTCTTTCTGTCCTTATTTCCTTCCTTCCGTCTTTCTTTCCTTATTTCTCTTTCTTGCTTTCTTTCTTCTTTTTCATTGTTACTTGGTACAGCGTTGAGACCACGCCCCGCGACAAGTGCCACAGAATAAATAAGCCTACAATAGCTGAGAGCACCTCAATGTCAAACTGTGTGGCTGTTTTCTGCCCAGAGCATGTAACGCCAGCGTTATTAACTAACCAGTGGTACGGAAACAGCCGATACTGACACTAGCGACCCCATCCCATGGCGGCCTTGTTTTCTGCAAACTGAAACAATCCAACATGGAAATAAATCAATGTACATGCTTCATGCAGCCCATGCCAAGAACACGACGAAAGGATGTCGGACCTGGATTGTGCATTACGCCGTCACTATGAAACACTGTTATTACTATACATGCTGGCACAGATAAATTCAACTTCACCACCATTACTGTAGCAATTGTTTCAAGATTCTCTTGTTTCATTTCGAGTAATATCGATATCTGCTGTTAATGCTGAAGATACAATTAAAAGAAATAAACGATAGTTCGTATTAGCATCCTTAGTTTCTGATAACAAAAAAAAACTGATGTTTACCATTCACATGACTTTCTCTATACCCCTGCAACAAATTATTCTTAAAAAGCTTATACTTCTATTTACTTTATGCTAATCAGAAAAAAATTAGCAGAAATAGTCTTATTACTTGCTTCCTTGTAAGTAGAAGCGAAATAGGGACTACCATAGGTTAAAGTGATAGTCAAAAGCTGGTTGCTATGTCAATGAAATTCCTTTGTTTATATGGATAGCAGTTGACAAGTTCCTGTATGAGAAAAATATGTTTTTCATAGCAGAAACCAAAAATAAGAAATGTCTCAAAAACGACGAGCTCCACGAAAAAAATGTATATAATATAAATTGTGTGTTTCAATGTGCTCTACATTATTTTGTAGTAAGTTTTTGTCAATCTCTTACGGTTTGGCAGTTATTCAAAATTTAGTAAAATTCATCCAGAATAAACTACTCTTCAGAGGTTATTCCCAGAAAATTCAAGATATACATTTTATTTGTCAGATAAATACGTTTAATATACGAAATTTTAATCAAAATCGCTAGAGCCGTTTTTGAGAAAATCAAAATTTTCGAGAAAAGTTCCGTGTAAAGGGTAGTTGGGGGTGGGGGGATTTTTCTCAAAATCTTCGTGTCGCATCCCTGGAAGATACTAAACTTAAATACCAAGTTTGGTATTTTACCTACTTTTCGTTTTTGAGTTATCGTGTTCACAGACACACGGACACACACACACACACACACACACGGACCTTTTTTCGAAAATCCTTTTTTTAGATAAAGGGGACCCTAAAACATATATTTCCGGTGAAATCTCGGTATCGAATTTTTTGGTGGAGTGCAATACATTCTCTATACACTATGCACATAGTGTATAGAGAAAGTAATATACAGCCAGCTATGTACACCCGCGGGCATAAAAAGTGGCCCATTTTCATAGATTTTAATGTGTTCCTCTCCCTAAGGCAAACAAACTTTTACTCCTCCCAACCTCCATCATTTCTTTGTATGACTGGTCTGAAAAACAATCAGGGACTTAAAGGCCACTGGGAGTGAAATTTCAAATGTCTATATTTCACTTTATATTTTTCTGACATTTTTACTGTGATTGTACTGTTATTAATTTTAATATGAATACCCCATTTAAGTTAAATTAGATAAATACTTTGAAAGATATAAATATTTACATACATTCTCTTATGTAAATATACTGTATAATCACAATGTCCTCCGCGTTTCAAAATCTAAGAAAATTTGTTCATATTTTCTGAATTGGAGCTTTAAACCAAACAACTTTAATGAGGGATTTTTCAGTAAAAATCTCACAAAGTTATAATATTTTAATCTCTAAAATTATTTTTTCATACAAATATATTTTTGAACATTTTCTATTTATATTAGGCTAACTTTGCCAATTATAATTTTAAAACAAATACGTCTTCATATTCTGGAAATCTTTAGTTGTGTCAAACAAAGACCTAGGTGCGTGTAAGTGTGAAAATATATGTTTAAGGAAAACGCTATTTTATGAAACCTTATGCTAGGAAACAGGCATATAGTATGATTTTAAATGGTTGTAGAAAACGAGGCAAGGGAAAGACCGCTAAATCTTGATTCTCTGTAAACGCCCAAAGGTTCCAACAACTATTTGTAAAAAACAACTTCCTATCTTCCATTTACATGACTTTCTCCAGCTGTTCTACAAACAAACTTTTCTTACAACAAATTATTCTTTTATCTACATCATACCAATTGAAATATTTAGTAGAATTGATCTTATTACTTGTTTCCTTGTTACGAGAAGGGGAATAATGTTATGTTAAAGCAAGAGACAAATCTTCTAAAAGGACATCGCTATGTGAAACAATTGAAATTTGCATTTCGGGGGTAAAACAAAAGAAATGAAACGAAAGTTAACGTCCCGTATGAGAAAAGTTTAAGTAGCTTAAAACTGAAATCTATAAAAAGAAATATCTTGGAAACGGTTAACTCTACACATAAAAGTTATATGGGATAAATTTGTGTGCTTTACTGAGATTTTTTGTTTGTTTGTAGACTTTTTTCTATCTCTTACTGCTCATCAATTACACAAAATTCATCTAGAATGAAGGGGTCTTTGGAGACTATTCACAAAAAATTTAAGATATACATTTCGTTTGTCTTGAAAGTATGTTAAAATGTTGTTTTTGTATAAAGAACGATAGAGTCATTTTTGGAGAACATAAAAAATTTCGAAAGGGTAGTTGGGCGAGGGAGGATTTTTTGAAAATCTTTGTTAACTGTCTTTTCGTTTTTGAGCTATGCTGTCCACAGACACACACACACACACACAAGGACATGTTTCTAAAAGTTTGGTGTGTTACACTCACATGAATTTCTCTAGCTGCTCTATAAAAAAATTGCTTATAAAAGATCTTCTATCTACACCATGCTAATCGAGATAAATATTAGCAGAATGTTCTTATTACTTAGTTCCTTATAAGTAGAAGGGAACTAAAGGAATGCACTAGGCTAAAGCGATAGTCAAATGTTTTAAAAGCTGTCGTTATGCGATTGTCATTGCAAATCGCTTCTTTGCTTGGCCAGGAAAAACGGACCCTCCCTGTCTGAGAAAAGTACTTTAAAACTGAAACTAATAACAAGGAATATGTCGAAAACGGTAAATTCCACGAAAAAAATGTATATGACATAAACTGTGTATTTTAATGAGATCTACATTTTTTGTGTAATAAGTTTTTTTCACTTACGGTTTACCAGTTATGTAAATTTCAGCAAAATTCATCCAGAATAAACTGGCGTTCAGAAGATATTTCCAGAAAATTCAAGATATACACTATAATTGTGATGGAAATGGCTTTAATATGTGGAATTTTAATCATAAACGTTAGAGTCGTTTTTAAGAAAAACAAAACTTTCACAAATTTGTCCATGTAAAGGGTGGTTAGGGGTGCGCGATTTTCTTGAAAATCCTCGAGTTATATCCTTGAAAGATACCAAACTTGAATATCACACACAGACATGTTTCTAAAATTGGTTATTATTCAATCAGGGGCGCTCAAAACATACAAAATCTCGGTATCGAATTTTTGATTGCAATACAATACCTTCTCTATACATTATATACATAGTAGATAAAGTAATAAGGTACTGTAACTATATTAATAAAGATTTGTGTTGATAACTTTCATTATTATTAGTTATGCCAAATCTTCTGTCACTTTCTGGATGGCCTTGTATGCATCATCAGCTACTCCGTTCAGAGTCGAGAGTTGCGGGAGAGTCTAGATGCAGGATGCGCGGCAGGTCCTTCGCCGAGAATCCTCCCACGACTGGCGTTACAAAGCAACATTGTTTCAAGTGATGGTATCCTCAATAGGGGGAGGGCAGAAGCTAGGTAGGGCGCATGTTTCACATTCCCTGCTGTTATTGGCGGAGGTGTTACACTCTATTGTTTCTCCTCCCATGTTTCACAACAGAAACATATCAAAGCTCGTAATAAATACCACCATTTTAATTCCTCTATCCTCGTTTAACATATATTGAGATTTCGTTATTTGAACTATTTCATATTCTGTTCAATTCACACATACCCTTAGAAAATCACAGAAAAAAAATATGATGTGTACCATTCACATGACTTTCTCTATATCCCTGCAACAAATTATTCTTAAAAAGCTTATACTTCTATTTACTTTATGCTAATCAGAAAAAAATTAGCAGAAGTAGTTTTATTACATAGGTTAAAGTGAAAGCCAAAAGCTGGTTGCTATGTGACTGATGTTCCTTTGTTTGTATGGACAGGAGTTGACAAATTCCTGTATAAGAAAAGTAAGTTTTTCAAAGCTGAAACCAAGAAAAAGAAATATCTCAAAAACTATCAACTCCACGAAAAAAATGTATATGAGATAATTTGTGGTTTTAACGTGCTCTATAATTTTTGTGTGTTAAGTTTTTGTCCAACTCTTACAGTTTAGTAGTTATGAAAAATTCATCCAGAATAAAGTAGTCTTCAGAGACTATTCCCAGAAAATTCAAAATATACATTTTATTTGTCAGGTAAATATCTTTAGTATACAACATTTTAATCAAAATCAGTAGAGCCATTTTTGAGAAAATCAAAATTTTCGAAAAAAGTTCCATGTAAAGAGTAGTTGGGGGTTGGGGGATTTTTCTCAAAATCTTCGTGTCGCATCCCGGGAAGATACTAAACTGAAATACCAAGTTTGGTATTTTACCGACTTTTCGTTTTTGAGTTATCGTGTTTACAGACTCACGGACACACACACACACACACGGACCTTTTTGTGAAAATGCTTTTTTTTTATATTGGGGACCCTAAAACATATATTTCCGGTGAAATCTCGGTATCGATTTTTTTGGTGGAGTGCAATACCTTCTCTATACACTATATACATAGTACGTATAAAGAAAGTAAAACTATGAAAGCGCCTAGTAAGTACAGAAATCATTTGTTTTCCATTCATATGACGTTCTCTGCAACTCTGTAACAAATGATTGTTAAAAAGCTTATTCTTCTATTCACTTAATGCTAATCGAGGCAAAAAATAGCAGAAAGGGTCTTACTACTTGCTTCCTTGTAATTAGAAGAGGAATATTTTAAAAGCTGATTACTATATGATTGAAGTTCCTTTGTTTCTATGGACATGAGTTGAGAAAGTCCAGCATGAGAAAAATATAAGTATTTTAAAGTTGAAACTAATAGCAAGAAATATCACAAAAACGGTCAGCTGCACGAAAAAAATGTATATAACGTAAATTGTGTTTAACGAGATCTACATTTTTTGTTAAGTTTTTGCCTATCTCTTACATTTTACCAGTCTTACAAAATTCCGCAAAATTCATCCAGAATAAGCATGACTTCAGATACTATTTCCAGAAAATTGGAGATACAAATTTTATTTATCATGTATATATCTTAAATATAAGAGATTTTAATCAAAATCGTTAGAGCCATTTTAGAGAAAATTAACATTTTCGAAAATTCTTCGATATAAAGGGTAGTTTGTGGTGCGGAGACTTTCTTGAAAATCTTCGTGTCGTATCCTTAGAATAAACCAAACCTAAATACCAAATTTGGTATTTGAAATGGCGTTTTAACTGCTGTGGTTCTCAGCGTCCCATTCTATACTGGGCGTGAAAGACTGTTTAATTTTGTTCAGAGGCCTCTCTATCAGGCTTGAGGTTCTTTTACGTGCCATAAATCTATGGCATGGGACCCACGGCTTTACTTCCCTTCCGAAGGAAGTTGTCGCCCTCCGTGGTGTAATGGTTACCATGCCGACTTCACATACCCAAGGTCGCGGGTTCAAACCCGGCGGAGGACGATGGATTTTTTCGGGCGTAAAAATCCTTAACATGGCTTCCTTCGGAAGGGAAGTAAAGCCGTTGGTCCCGCGTGATAGAGAGACCTCTTCGCAAAATTAAGCGGTTTTTCACGCCCAATAGAGAATGGGACGCTGAGAACCACAGCAGTTAAAGAGCGTCCATAAATAACACGCTATTTTTTCTTCCGAAGGAAGTCAAACTAAGAATTTTTACGCCCGAAGAAATCCATCGTTCCCGCGACCTTGGGTATATGAAGTTAGTATGGTAACCATCACACTACGCGACAGATCGGTATTTAACGGTCTTTCCGTTTTTGAGCTATGCTGTACACCAGCAGATTCACACACGTGGATCTTTTTCTAAAAATGATTTTTTTTCGGACTCAGGGGACCCAAAAACATATATTTCCGGTGAAATCTCTACATCGATCTCTATCCACATAGAGAAAGTAAAAATGGAACCTGTGAGTATAATAAGAATCTAAAAGTATTATCAGTGGAACAAATGTCGTTTTTTGTTGTTTTTTTAAAGTTTGAATTTTGGAAAATTTCTTTTGTTTTGACAGAGTAGGTCTTTGTTTAATTTTACTTAACTCACCCCTCACCAACCAAACCAAACACTAGCTTAAAACTAGTAATATTTTAAAATTCTGTTTCTATGAGGTTGAAATTCGTTTCTTTGCACAGCTCCCATAGGAGAAAAGTTTAAGTATTTTAAGATAGCAAGAATATCTCGGAAGTGGTTAACTCCACGAAAAAATCAGTTTGGCAGAAATTGAGAGTTATAATAAGATCTACATTTTTCGTACAATAAATATTTGTGTACCGCTTGTAGTTTACTGGTTATGCAGAAGTCATCCAGAATGAAGATGTCTTCAGAAGCGGTGTTTTAATCAATTCTTTGAGGCAATATTACAGAAAATGAAATGTTTGAATTGTTTTCCATGCAATTGAGGTGTTACATTCTTGGAAGAAACTAAACTTAAATAACAAGTGTTTACAGTCACTTAGGCACACGGACAATTTTTCTAAAAATGCTTATTTGGATACCGAGAACCCTAAAGCGCGTAATTCCAGTGAAATCTCGGTATCGAATCTTTTGGAGGAGTGCAATATCATCTCTACTTATGTACTAAGTAGAGAAAGTATAAAATACGTACATATTTCTTTAGTTTAAAATGCATTAGGATAAAAAGTGATGTTAAGTCATTATAACTTACATTCACATGACTTTCTCTTCTTATTCTGTGACAAACCATCATTTTAAAAGCTTATTCTAATATCTTCTTCAAGCTATTCGAGATTAACTACAGCGGAAATGTTCTTATTACGTATTGTATTGTACGTACAAGGTCAATAGGGAATATAGAAGGCTAAACTTATAGTCAAACTGGCCATTATGCGATAGCACGTAAATTTCGTTCGCTTTGCTTAATCAGAAAAAAAAAAAAAAAAAAAAAAAAACAATAACGACATCCTATTTGACAAAAGTATAAATATTTGTAGTAAACTACCGTTTATATGGAACACTTTTAGAAAAATTTAATTTTTTCAAACATGTTTATAACGATTTAGATTAAAATAACCCTTATTTTAGATATTGTATATCGCCCATTTTTCGGGAATAATCTCTTAGGTCATCATTATAATGACTTTTACACAACTGTTGAACTTTAAGGATAATTAATATTAAATAAAGTTTTGTTGTGGAGTTAACCATTTCCGAGTTATTCCTTGTTATTTGTTATTATTTTCATATAGTTATACTTTTCTCTATTGAGAAGTTGCTATTGTTTTTTTTTTTTTTCGTTATTCGATTTTTCTCCTGATCATGCAAAGAGAACCGAATTTCAAATCCATCACATAGCAATCAGCTCTTAAAATATCTGACTATCTGAATAACAGAAACAACAAGAACAATAATAATAATAATAATAATAATAATAATCACGTGCCACTACAGTCCTGATAAGACCGGGTGCCAATCCGACTGCCGTCCTCAAACCGTCTATCACACGAAAGATGTGGCGATTTTCCAACCGATACGGGGTGGTGATGTGGGCAGCATCACGCTTCCCTCAATCGGAATATTGGCTATAATGGCTGGAATGATGCTGAGTGGACACCAGTTCTATACCGAACCTAAAATCCGAACCACATGGGTATCCCACCTACGCTCTAACCTACTGCGCCACAGCCGAGGACCGTTAAGGGTA
This sequence comes from Hymenopus coronatus, assembly GCA_030762935.1. Lineage (NCBI taxonomy): Eukaryota > Metazoa > Arthropoda > Insecta > Mantodea > Hymenopodidae > Hymenopus > Hymenopus coronatus. The sequence continues at coordinate 23,148,705 of CM060891.1, forward strand.
TTTATCGGTGACATTTTAAATTTTACATCTATTAATGCATATTTTTACTTTCTCTAGTAAGTATGTACGATGTACATAGTAGGTAGAGAAAGATTGTGTTCGATACCGAGATTTCACAGAAAATACGTGTTTTGAGGTCTCTGAATTCCAGAAACAGTATTTTTAGAAAAACATCAGTGTGCGTGTAATGTATGTTTGTGAACAGCGTAACTCAAGTACGAAAATCCTGTTAAATATCAAACATAGCAGCTAAGTTTAATATCTTCCAAGGATGTGACACGAAGATTTTTAGAAAAATCCCCCAACCTTCAATTCTAAATTTTCCGTAACTGGTAAACTGTAAGAAATAGATAAAAACTTGCCACACAAAACATCTAGAGGCCGTAAAAACTTGCAAAACTCCTATACGTTGTTATAGTTTAACCGTTACCAATATATTACTTATAATTAGTTTCAATTTTGATTTTCTTAAACGTTTCTCAAACGGGAGGTCATCTTACGTTTCATCTCTTTTGTTTTGCTTCTGTCCATGCTAAGCAAAAAAAAAAAAAAAAAAAAAAAAAAAAAAAAAAAAAAAAAAAAAAAAAAAAAAAAAAAACCACAGGCCAGTTTTTAAAATGTTTGAATATCGCTTTAGCGTGGTGTATTCCCTCATTTCCCTTTTCCTTCTCGATAATCCTGATGTAGATAAAAGAATAATAATTTGTTTCCAGATTTGGTAGAGAAAGTCGTCTGATTGGAGCACATAAGAATATATTTTTTTATTCAGTGGAACTTAAAACATGTATTTCCGGTGAATTATCGACATCCAATTACTTTCTCTACATGTACTATGTGTAAGTACATAGTATAGAGAAGGTATTTGATTACACCAACAAATTTGATACTAAGATTTCACCGGAAATACATGTTTTGGGATCCCTAAATGAATCCTTTAGAAAAATGACCGTGTGTGTGTGTGTGTGTGTGTGTGTGTGTGTGTGTGAGTGGCATAGCTCAAAAACGGAAAGTCCGTTAAATATCAGACTTGATATTTACGTTCAGCATCTTCCAAGGATGCGACACGAAGATTTTCAAGAAAATCCCTGCACCACAAACTACCCTTTACACGAAAAAACTTTCGAAAACTTTGAATTTCTCAAAAATAGCTCTAACGATTTTGATAAAAAAATACCGTATATTAAAGATATTTGCAACCCAAATAAAATTTACATCTTGAATTCTCTGGGAATAGCCTCTGAAGACCTCTTTATTCTGGATGAATTTTACGGAATTTTGTATAAATTGCAAATCATTAGAGATAGACAAAAACTTACTTAACAGAAAATGTAGAGCTCATTAAAACACTCAATTTAAGTTATATACACTTTTTTCGTGGAATTGATCGTTTTTGAGATATCCCTTTTTATTGGTTTCAGATTTGAAAAACTTAACTTTGTCAACTCCTGTCCATACAAACAAAGGAACTTCAGTCACATAGCAACCAGCTTTTTACTTATAGTTTAGCCTATGCTACTCCCTTATTTTCCTTCTACTTCAATGAAGGCCAGTAATAAGACTATTTCTGCTAATTTTTTCTCGATTATCATGGAGTAAAAAGAAGTACCTATAAGCTTTTTAACAACAATTTGTTGCAGAGATGCAGAGAAAGTCATGTGAATGGAACACACAAGATTTTTATAAATAAAAATTGTCAACTAAAAAAAAATATGGCTAATTTTTAGTTTTACTTTTGGAGTTTCAAAAGACCGTTTCGTATTTATTATTGTGTGTATTTGATTGTATAGAGGAGAAAAAAGTGTAGTGGATGCTGCCACTTTTGCGTAAATTGAATAATGGGTGATATAAGTGTGACTTAATGACAACAAAAGCGATAACAGAAGGTGAGATGGTGGATGTGTTAGGGCTCTGGTAGACAAAGGACGTGAGCTCGATGGACAAGCACAGTTTCATGCAGAGTCAGGGGAGGAGCCGTTGTTATGAAGTGAATCAAGCTGGGATAACGATGTGCCACTACACGGCCTGACATCTGGCGATGATTACAACAGTTATTGTCTGCCCAGTGTCCACAACATGCAGCAACAGCCTAAGGTGCAAACAGATTATCATGGGAATTTGCCAAAACCAAACCCTTCATTTCACAATTTCCTCATTTCTCCATTAACGTTATGTATCATTTTTGAGGTCTTTTAAAAGCCACTTTAAACTGTTATACATATTATAATATTTAAGATAGAAAAAAAGAACAAAAGAAGTCACTTACTGGGCTAACAATGGGGTTTTATAAAACATTGATAAGATGTCCTCCATTATCTTCAACGTCCACCTTACTTTCTACGACACCATGTATAGTATTTTGCAAATACTGACAAAGAGTTGGTGGGATTGAGATCTGAAGATCGCGGGGGCCATTTGTTGGAACTTGGTGAACGAAACATGGCCTACTCTTAAATTGGTAAAGAGTTATAAATGTTTCCAGACCTTAAGAAAAACTCTTGCTTTCATAGTGATATTGAATAAACTGTATTCCATCATTTAGTGATAGCGCCATGAAGAATAGCTGACAAATTTTTATGGTTTTTTTCGTTTTATTTGTCGTATTTAGGACCGACAGCCCCCTCCTAGGACTTATAAGCGGTTGCCTAGGGGTCAGAAGTCTGTCAGTGAGCCAACGGCACGAAACCACAGAATGGAGAACCTGGAACGAGTGGTTGGCTTGTAACTAGGCGTGAGTGTGAGGAAGTGGATAATATGAAATGCCAGCGAAATGAATTATAGGAAATTGATGATGCACCAACTGGTGGAATGAATGGCGGGGGAAACCGTAGGACCTGGCGAAAACCCGCCAAGGCGCCGCTTCGTCCACCACAAATCCCACATGCGGGCGCTTGGGAGCAAAACTATAAGCGCACCTGGGTAGTGTGGTGGTAGCGTGTCTGCCTCACATTCAAAAGGTCGTGAGTTCGAATCTCGCTTAGGGTGAGTCACCTGGATAAGATTTTATGCCGATCCCGGTGGCCGCGCTCGCTAAAGCGTCTCGCTTTGGCGCTTCGTGGTGCACAGGATCGTGGGTTCGAGTCCCGCCTTGGGCATGGGTGTTTCTGTGTTTGTAAATGTGTCTATGTTTGTATATGTATATGTAAAAGGAAAACGTTAAGAATAATAAGGTCTACTAAGGAAATGTAGGAAACTGGAAAAAATGGAGAAAAAAGGAATACAGCGCCGGAGCCCTGACAAGCCTCCGGAAGTGTACTTAAAAAAAAAAAAAAACTGGGCCGCCTAGTTGGGAGGCGAGTGGTCTGTCCACTCGGCCACGACACCGCCTCTTACTGCAGTATGAATAAAATTGTTTTCTTCAACAAAACAGTTCGGCGAGCTATTAAAAAAAACAGCAAAAGAAAATCAAACCCGGTATAAGACTTCTTTCGTTTTTATCCTATCTCAAATACAGTAATAATACTAACGGTTTCAAGTTTGGAATTATCTTTAAAAACCTAATAGATTGAATATTCTCTGAAAAAAGTTGAGGATCGTAATATACGAGAGTGGTTCAATAAGTAAGTGTGTTAGAAATAAAGATGCCATTTTTTTCAAACACAAACTATTTAGTTTTCAACATAGACCCCGTGCACTTCTCCCGACGTTACAATCTTTTCTTAACCCCCTCCAAAAATGGGAATTTCAATAAGGTATATTATACATTTTATTTTCTAACTTACAAAGATGTATCACTTTAATGTTCTTCAGCCTGGTTGGTTATATCGGATGATGATTGAAATCGGTGAAATAGTGCTCAAGTGATCTCGGGATCCAAGATGGGTAAATTTATTTCGACATTCGTCTTTTCAGGATAGGGGAAATCCAGAGAAAAAAAGCTTATCCGGGTAACTCAACCTAAGCGAGATTCCAACTCGTGAGCTCTTGAATATGAGGCAGATACGCTACCCCCACACCATCGAGGTGGGCTGCAATGTTTTTGTTTTATCCTTTCTCAAATATTATAATACCTACCTATTCTGAGGTAGTTTTAAAATTGTCTATTGCATGGTTGGAAGACATTGAGCTTAAATACCGACATTTCGTTATGATATTCACATTCACTTTAAAATTATTTTTTTTTAAAATTAAAAAACCTCAAGATATTTAGATATTGAATTTGTGGGTGAAATATTAGGTAATATTACGTGTTAGAGAAGGTAAGAATAGATTTTAAATACGAAGAGAATACAAGAGTAGGCTAGTGCTACACGAATTAGTGGTGTATATTTATGGGTTAACCTAAATTTGGGATGTACTAGCCTTCTAACATGCGAAATTTTATACTCATAAAAAATATTTTATATTATACCCGTAGGAATTTTTCTACCTATTCAATAAACTTTCATAGAAGCTTAGTGGTAAAATATATAAAAATTAGAAGAAATGATTTTATTACGTATTTCATTATAGGAACAAGCAAAATAATGCAACATGCGTAGACTAAAGTGGGCGTCAAATAATTTTAGAACTGGTCGCAATGTGATATCCTTAAATTTTGATTCTCTTTGCATGGTCAGGGTAAAAAATCTGATGTGTTACATTCACATGAACTTTTACTTTCTCTATACGCACTTTATACATACTGTATAGAGAAGGTATTGCACTCCACCCAAAAATTCGATACCGAGATTTCACCGGAAATATATGTTTTAGGGTCCCCAATATAAAAAAAAAAACATTTTCACAAAAAGGTCCGTGTGTGTGTGTGTGTGTGTGTCCGTGTGTCCGTGAACACGATAACTCAAAAACGAAAAGTCGGTAAAATACCAAACTTGGTATTTAAGTTTAGTATCTTCCAGGGATGGGACACGAAGATTTTGAGAAAAGTCTCCCCACCCCCAACTACCCTTTACATGGAACTTTTTTCGAAAATTTTGATTTTCTCAAAAATGGGATACGGCATAAAAACATTCACTTTAGAGGAATCTCGTTGCATTTGTACCATCTCGTGAGGATTTTCTGAGCCCCAGATGCGCACATTATGAGTATTAACATGTACACTAAGGTGAAAAGTCGGTTCATCACTGAAGACAACACGATCCACAAAATCGTCATGAAACAACATGTCGTTTGCGAATTTGGCACGTAATCCGTGGTCTGTCACCTTTAGAGCCTGTAATAACTGTAAACGGTAAGGACGTAGCTATAAGCGTTTGATTACAACTTTCCAAACAGTCGACACAGGAACTTGTAATTCACGACTAGCTTTCCGGACTGATTTCTTTGGGCTACGAGTGAACGACTCTCTCACTCGCTCAACAGTCTCTTCACTTACTTCTGGTCGTCCCATGCTCTTCCCTTTACAAAGGCAGCCGATATCTTTAAACTGATAATACCGCCTACGAATGCTTTTATCACTAGGAGGATCACAACCGAACTTACTACGGAGCGCACGTTGCATGGTAACTACAGATTCGGTCTTTGCAAACTTCAAAACACAAAACGCTTTCTGTTTACTAGTGGCCATCTTTGTTACTATCGCTGTCTTTTTTTTTTAAAGTTAACCATATCCGACACTTTTTTTGTTATTGGTTTCAACTTTAAAATAATTAAACTAAATTTTTCTCCAATGGGAACTAGTCATTCGTTTTATTTATCTCATGTTTTACCCCTAACCATGCAAAAAATTATAGCGACTAGCTTTTAAAGGATTTCACTATTGTTTTAGTCAAGTATGTTCCTTTATTCCCTTTTACTAACAAGGAAACAAGAAGTAAGACAATTTCTGTTAATGTTTATCTCGATTAGCATGATTTAGATACGGAATATTTTCTTGTAAGCGTAGCTTGTATGCAGAAAAGGTAGAGAAATTATGCAACATATCGGATAATTTTTTCTCACGACTTCAAGATGTGCATTCCCAGTGAAATATCTGTAACAAATTATTCGGTGAAATATAAATCTACCTCTACTTCATAAACAAACATATAGAATGTAAAAACAGCTTTATAATACAGTAGGAGAACAAAAGATCTCTTTTAGTGAATTAGGAAAGTATTTGCTATGTTTATATAGCATGGATGTTCAACCGGCAACCCGCTGAGAGAATTAATTTTACACTTGGAGCTATATTGCAGTTTCATTAGTAGCCCTTTGACATGCTTGTGAAAACCAGGGACGTATTTCGTAATAATTAAATTTCAAAGCGAAATCAGCTTCCATCTATATCTATATTAAGTACGTGTAAGTTCTATACCAGGTGGTCCAGCTGCCCCGTATTTAACTTCGTGCGTTAAAAGTGTTGCATAACCCAACGGGGTTACTTCAAGCCAAAAGCGGTAAATGGGGAACTGGTATTAATGACCACCTCTTTTTTCTTTCTCTACACGTACTATGTATAGTGTATAGAGAAGGTATTGCATTCCAACAAAAAATTCACCGGAAATACAAGTTTTGAGGGCATTTCTAGAAAAAGGTCAGTATGTATATGTATTTGTCTGTGGACAGCTAGATCAAAAACCCTCCGTGGTGTAATGGTGACCATGCTGACTTCATATACCCAAGCTCGCGGGTTCAAACTCGGCGGAGGACGATGGATTTTTTCGGGCGTAAAAATCCTTAGCATGGCTTCCTTCGGAAGGGAAGTAAAGCCTTTGGTCCCGTGTCGTAGATTTATGGCACGTAAAAGAACCTCAAGCATGATAGAGAGGCCTCTGAGCAAATTTAAGCGGTCTTTCACGCCCAATATAGAATGGGACGGTGAGAACCACAGCAGTTAAAGAGCGTCCATAAATAACACGCCATTTACATTTTTATAGATTAAAAACGAAAAAACCGTTAAATACCAAACTTGGTAATTAGGTTTGGTATCTTTCAACGATGCGACACGAAGATTTTCAAGAGAATCCCCCTACCACAAACTACCCTTTACATGGAAAAATTTTCGAAAATTTAAATTTTCTTAAAAATGGCTCTAACGATTTTGATTAAAACCCCGGATATTAAAACTATTTAGATCCCAAATAAAATGTATATCTTGAATTTTCTGGGAATAGCCTCTGAAGATCTCTTTATTATGGATGAGTTTTGCTAAACTGTTAAACATGTAAATCTCGTCAAAACACACAATTTATGTCCTTTACGATTTTTGTTGTGAAGGTATTCCAAGATATTCCATGTTATTGGTTTCAATTGTGAAGTACTTAATACTTTTCTCAGACAGGAAGTGTCCGCTTTTCTTTTGTTCTACTCCTGGCCAAACAAAGGAGCAATCTACTATGCCAATTGCATAGTGATAGCTTTTGAAACATTTGACTAGTCTAGTGCATTCCCTTAGTTCTCTCTTACTTATAAGGAACTAAACAATAAATACATTCTGCTAATATTTATATCGATTAGCATTATGTAGAAAGAAGAATAATCTTTTGTAAGAAGTTTGTTTGTAGAGCGGCTAGAGAAAGTCATGTGGGTGTAACACAAGATTTTTAGAAAAAGGTCCGTGTGTGAGTGTTCCCTTACATGGAACATTTTTCGATAATGCTGATTTTCTCAAAAGTGGCTCTAACGATTTTGATTAAAATACCTAAAGTTTAAAAAATGTTTATGAAAAACGAAATGTATATCTTGAATTTTCTGGGAATAGCCTCTGGTAACCTCTTCATTCTGTATGACTTTTGTATAACTGGCAAACCATAAGATATATGCAAAACTTTGAAGAACAAATGTAGTTCTCATTAAAGCACACAATTTTTTTTTTTTTTTTTTTTTTTTTTTTTGTAGAGTTCCATTTTCAAGATATTCCGGATTTTTGCTTTCAATACCAAGCCACTTAAACTTTACTCAAACGGGAAGACATAATTTTTCTCGTTTCTCGTTTGTTTACTGCTGGCAAGCAAAGATATTGGAATATCAATTACTGTTTCGCACAGTGAACGAACGGCATATAGGAGGAGACTATCACTTTAGCCTGTACATTTTCGTATTTCCTTAATTATCTTGATCAACATGATTGTTTTGAATAAAAGGTTTGCTCACTGAAAAGCTAGAGGACATCATGTGAATAGAACATTATATTTTTGCCTTTCCGCTTACAAGGAACAAGGAGAATTTCTGCTAATGTTTATCTCGGCTATCATGGAGTAGATAGTAGAATAAGGTTTTAAATAATAATTTGTTACAGAGATGTAGAGAAAGTCCTGTGAATGGAACACATCAGCTTTTTATCAGCGAATGTAGACCATATGCTACTGTGTTTGATAAAAAAATTTATACTTATTATTCAATGTATACGAGGTGTGGTCAAAAAGTTTCCGGAAGGGCTTCACAACAATGCAGACGCTGAGATTTCTTTAATTCTTACCCAGACTGTACATGCAGCGTTCTTTCCCGATAAAAATAAGAGGTCACGTGACTTCCTGTGACCATGCAGTGACGAGGTAGACCCTCTGAACTAAACTCGTGTTTTGCATGTGCTGCGATTTTTCCACGTAGCAAAAATGTCAGATTACGAAGAACAAAGAACGAGCATCAAATTTTGCTTTAATCTCGGTAAAACTACAACATAAGTCTATGAAATGTTAAGAACAGCTTATGGGGAGAAAATTATGGGCAAAACTCAAGCATTTGAGTGGTTTTCGAAATTTAAAAGTGGTGTGACATCAGTTAAAGATCGTTCGGGGCGACCCTGTTCCAGCAAAACTGCTGAAAATACCAATCAGGTGAGGGAAATGGTCTCAAAAGATAGGCGTGTTCAATAATGAGAACTTTCTGACTCATTAGGACTCTCCTTGGAAGTGTTCAATGCATTTTGAAAGAGAATTTGGAGATGAGAAGAATTGCCGTCAAGTTCGTGCCCCACATGCTTTCAAATGACCAAAGGGAAAGCCGTGTGATTGCCTGCATAGATCTTAAAGAACAACTACAAAATGAATATTATTACTGATGAAACATGGATTTATGGGTACGACCCAGAAACGAAGCAACAATCTTCACAATGGAAGAGTCCTTCATCTCCTCGCCCGAAAAAAGCCGGACAAGTTCGATCCACAGTGAAGTCAATGATGACTGTGTTTTTTGACATTAAAGGCATTGTACGTAAGTAATTTGTGCCACAGGGTCAAACAGCGAATCAAGTGTTCTACAAACAAGCGCTGCAAAGATTAAGAGAGAATGTGCGACGCAAACGGCCGGAGAAATGGAGGAGCGGTGACTAGTTCCTGACAATGCGCCCGCGCACAAAACCCTTTCTGTTCGCCAAATTTTGGATAAAAATAGGATGAATACTGTTCCCCATCTCGTCTATTCTCCAGATTTGGCACCAGTGGACATTTTTCTTTTCTCGCGACTTAAAATGCGGCTCCGATGACACCGTTTTGAGGACATTGATGTCATCCATCGCGAATTGCAGAAGGCTCTGAACATGTTGAAAGAAGAGGACTTCCAGAGGTGCTTCCAGCAGTGGCAGAAACGCTGGGACAAGTGTATCAACTCCCAAGGAGACTACTTCGAGGGTGACAGTGCAGAAGGCTCTGAACATGTTGAAAGAAGAGGACTTCCAGAGGTGCTTCCAGCAGTGGCAGAAGCGCTGGGACAAGTGTATCAACTCCCAAGGAGACTACTTCGAGGTGATTCCAGCAGTGGCAGAAGCGCTGGGACAAGTGTATCAACTCCCAAGGAGACTACTTCGAGGGTGACAGTGCAGAAGGCGCTGAACATGTTGAAAGTAGAGGACTTCCAGAGGTGCTTCCAGCAGCGGCAGAAGCGCTGGGACAAGTGTATCAACTCCCAAGGAGACTACTTCGAGGGTGACAGTGCAGAAGGCTCTGAACATGTTGAAAGAAGAGGACTTCCAGAGGTGCTTCCAGCAGTGGCAGAAGCGCTGGGACAAGTGTATCAACTCCCAAGGAGACTACTTCGAGGGTGACAGTGCAGAAGGCTCTGAACATGTTGAAAGAAGAGGACTTCCAGAGGTGCTTCCAGCAGTGGCAGAAGCGCTGGGACAAGTGTATCAACTCCCAAGGAGACTACTTCGAGGGTGACAGTGCAGAAGTCTCTGAACATGTTGAAAGAAGAGGACTTCCAGAGGTGCTTCCAGCAGTGGCAGAAGCGCTGGGACAAGCGTATCAACTCCCAAGGAGACTACTTCGAGGTGCTTCCAGCAGTGGCAGAAGCGCTGGGACAAGTGTATCAACTCCCAAGGAGACTACTTCGAGGGTGACAGTGCAGAAGGCGCTGAACATGTTGAAAGTAGAGGACTTCCAGAGGTGCTTCCAGCAGCGGCAGAAGCGCTGGGACAAGTGTATCAACTCCCAAGGAGACTACTTCGAGGGTGACAGTGCAGAAGGCTCTGAACATGTTGAAAGAAGAGAACTTCCAGAGGTGCTTCCAGCAGTGGCAGAAGCGCTGGGACAAGTGTATCAACTCCCAAGGAGACTACTTCGAGGGTGACAGTGCAGAAGGCTCTGAACATGTTGAAAGAAGAGAACTTCCAGAGGTGCTTCCAGCAGTGGCAGAAGCGCTGGGACAAGTGTATCAACTCCCAAGGAGACTACTTCGAGGGTGACAGTGCAGAAGGCGCTGAACATGTTGAAAGTAGAGGACTTCCAGAGGTGCTTCCAGCAGCGGCAGAAGCGCTGGGACAAGTGTATCAACTCCCAAGGAGACTACTTCGAGGGTGACAGTGCAGAAGGCTCTGAACATGTTGAAAGAAAAGAACTTCCAGAGGTGCTTCCAGCAGTGGCAGAAGCGCTGGGACAAGTGTATCAACTCCCAAGGAGACTACTTCGAGGGTGACAGTGCAGAAGGCTCTGAACATGTTGAAAGAAGAGGACTTCCAGAGGTGCTTCCAGCAGTGGCAGAAGCGCTGGGACAAGCGTATCAACTCCCAAGGAGACTACTTCGAGGGTGGCAGTGCAGAAGGCTCTGAACATGTTGAAAGAAGAGGACTTCCAGAGGTGCTTCCAGCAGTGGCAGAAGCGCTGGGACAAGTGTATCAACTCCCAAGGAGACTACTTCGAGGTGCTTCCAGCAGTGGCAGAAGCGCTGGGACAAGTGTATCAACTCCCAAGGAGACTACTTCGAGGTGCTTCCAGCAGTGGCAGAAGCGCTGGGACAAGTGTATCAACTCCCAAGGAGACTACTTCGAGGGTGACAGTGCAGAAGGCTCTGAACATGTTGAAAGAAGAGGACTTCCAGAGGTGCTTCCAGCAGTGGCAGAAGCGCTGGGACAAGCGTATCAACTCCCAAGGAGACTACTTCGAGGGTGGCAGTGCAGATTAGACAAAACAAACTGTTGTGTAGTATTTATGACGTCATTCCGGAAACTTTTTGATCACACCTCGTACATGAAAATCTAAGAGGAGGCTAGATTGGTAAGCAGATCTTTATACTCTCAGATAGCCAGGTTGCTCTTATGGTTCTAAGGTTACGTCAGGACTGGTCCTAAACTGCCTCAACAACCTGGCATAATAGAATGAAGTCAAAATAGAATGGGTAAGCTGTGAAGCCTGGGACTTAAGTACTTACGATATTGTAAGTCACCATTAAGGTATATCATCCCAAAATAATTTGATATCACCTTTTAGTTTACCGGGAAACGTAAGAATCAGTTTGGGAATTTAATGCCGTGCAGGCTGATTTATATAGAGCTGACATATTTTTACTTTCTCTATACGCACTAATTTCACCGGAAATATATGTTTTAGGCTCCCCTTTATCTAAAAAAAAAAAAAAAAAAAAAAAAAAAAAAAAAAAAAAAAGCATTTTCGATAAAAAGATCCGTTTGTGTGCGTGTCCGTGAACACGATAACTCAAAAAGTCGGTAAAATACCAAACTTGGTATTTAAGTTTAGTATCTTCCAGGGATGCGACACGAAGATTTTGAGAAAAATCCCCCCACACCCAACTACCTTTTACATGGAACGTTTTTCGAAATTTTTGATTTTCTCAAAAATGGCCCTAACGATTTCGATCAAAACTTCGTATATTAAAGATATTTACCTGACAAATAAAATGTATATCTTGAATTTTCTAGGAATAGCCTCTGAAGAGTATTCTGGATGAATTTTACTAAATTTTGAATAACTGCTAAACCGTAAGAGATGGACAAAAACTTACTGCATGAAAAATGTAGAGCACGTTAAAACACACAATTTATGTTATACCTATACATTTTTTTCGTGAAGTTAATCGTTTTTTAGACATTCCTTGTTTTTGGTTTGTGCTTTGAAAAACATACTTTTTTCATACAGGAATTTGTAAACTCCTGTCCACACAAACAAAGAACTTCAGTGACATAGCAACCAGCTTTTGACTATCACTTTAAATTATGGTACTCCCTTATTTCGCTTCTACTTACAAGGAAGCAAGTAATAAGACTATTTCTGCTAATTTTTTTTTTTCTGATTAGCATGAAGTAAATAGAAGTATAAGCTTTTTAAGAATAATTAGTTGCAGAAATTTAGAGAAAGTCATGAGAATGGTACACATCAGATTTGTCTTTAATTGTTTCAAAACGAATTGTGCTAGTGACAACTTATTGTACCTAAATTGTAGAGGAATTTTGGGAGATTATTTACCTCTATAGAAAATGTTGAAAATGTCCTCCATCCTGCATAAGGCACAACTCAACACGTTCCATGTTACTGGCCACTTGTTGGAGGACTCTGTTGTCAGTAGCTTGAATCTCCTTTGTGATGTGCTTCAGTTCGTCTGGTGACGTGTGCGTAAACGCTGTCTTTTAAGTAACCCCATAGAAAGAAGTCCGGCGATGTCAAATCCGGAGATCTCGGTGGTCACAGGTTCCTGGAAATTATCCGGTCGTCAAAGAAACTTGCAATTAGGTTAATGGATTCATTTGATGTATGGCATGTAGCGCCATCTTGCTGAAAATATGCTTAACTCGGCTCTACATCGTCCAGTTGCTCAACAAACTCCATGAAAATCAGTCGGTTAAACGTCTGCGCATCTAGTGACAAGGAATCAAAACTCCAGAACATTCTGCTTAATTTTGTGCTAAAATTCGGTCATTGAATGAATTTCCAACGGAATAATTAAAGAAAGAAATGTGTTAGTTATATATAAATCACTCTGTAGCTTGGTTAGAGCGACCGCCTAGAGACCGCTCTGACGCTGCCTATCAAGATTGTGTCTTATACACGGCGTGTGTGAAAAAACGATTAAATTAATACCAGAATGAAGTTCAACCCATGTGGCATAGGACATCGTTACGAGTTTCTGTGATCGGATTTGAGCTTCTATCTCGTGAGTTCGCCGTTATGCGCCATGATGATGAAGGATCAGCTCGTAGCTCACAGATGGCACTGTAGGACAAAATCACGATTTGCGGACGCGAAATGTCGGAGTTTTGCTCAGTAACCTTCTTCTTCCAAAGTGTGGGTTTCTTTTACTTGTAAATAAACATTACACGGGACTTTATTTCCCTTCTGAAGGAAGCCATGCTAAAGATCAGGATAGTGAAAAAGTTGATGAACTTGCTAGACAAGGAACAGCTTTACATTTATTGGACCAGAGCCGGCTCTAGGAATCTCTAGCTGTTCAATTAGAGAAGCTATTAAGAAATGACCCAAAAGAGAACATCACAGATCCAGGAAACATATAGTAAGTTATTTGTTAGGGAGTCCTGTAAGAATAAAGCTGAAATTCTATTAAAATGTAATAAAATTCAGCTAAGAACAATTACTGGTTTTCTCACAGACCATGCTCTGGGAGGGGTGTATTGGGGTAACTTAGATTGTATAATTTTGCAGGAAAGAGAATGAAACAGCATATTATATGCTCCTGTGAAGCCTTGGCTTACAGGAGAAACAATAATGAGTGGAAACGTTTATAGAACCAAAAGAAGTAGCATCCATACCCACTAGAATATTGTATTACTTTTTAAGGCATGCAGGTGTAGTGGGTTACTCTTAGACAATACATAGCAAAATAAGCCTTAGACTGAAGTACGCCAGGAGAAATTACGGAAATTTGTAGTGAAACAGAAAAAGAAGAAGAGAAGAACAAATCTAAAGCAAATGCCACTCATATCAGCTCCTCACTGATCAGTTTTAACTTGAAACAGCCCCGTTGAGTTCGGAACTCTTTTAAGGCCGAATAGATATGTGCACAATCAACTAGTAGTTAGCGTGCCCGAGTTTTGGAGAGGACAGGATAGGGTACCGAGGCGATAGGATAGGAGGCAAAGTAGTGCTATTTTGGTATCAGGGGGCGCTCCGTGAAGGAGGAAAGAGGTGAGAGGTAACACTGAGTGACCAAAGCAGGGTTCCGAAAGTTACCAGACTGAAACTCACTGAAATTAAACGTCATAAAGATATGCATATAGTAAAAGTGTCTTTATTGACCGAATTTCAATTGTTCACAGCTTTTACCTTTTAAGTGAATAAAGTTTAAGTAGTTAAAACCAATAACAACGTAAAAGTTAACGCTTCAAGGAAGGTATATCATCTAAATTGTGTGTTTTAATGAGATATCCATTTTTATGCAGATGTTTTTGTCTGTCTCTCACGGTTTACGAGCTAAACAAAAGCCATCCAGAATGACAGGGTCTTCGGAGGCTATTTCCACCAAATTCTAAATATATGTACACAAATTTTGTTTGTCATGAAAATATCTTCAAGATATAGACTTTTAATCAAAATCGTTAGAGCCGTTTCTAAGAAATTCAATTTTTATTTTCTCTACACGTACTATGTACACAGTGTATATAGAAGGTATTGTAATGCACCCAAAAAATCAATGCAGAGATTTCACAGGAAATACATGTTTTGGGTCCCCCTGAATCCAAAAAAAGCATTTCTGGAAAAAGGTACGTGTGTGTGTCAGCATAGCTAAAATACTAAAATACCGTTAAATACCAAACTTGGTATTTCAGTTTAGTATCTCCCAAGGATGCGACACGAAGATTTTCAAGAAAATCCCGCCTCCCCCAACTAACCTTTGCATGGAATTTTTTTCGAAAAGTTTTATTTTCTGAAAAATGGCTACCGATTTTGATTAAAATATCGTATATTAAAGATATTTACCTGACAAATAAAGTGTATATCTTGAATTTTCTGGAAATAGCATCTGAAGACTATTTTATTCTGGATACATCTTACGGAATTTTGTATAACTGCTAAACCTAAGAAATGGATAAAAACTTACCACACAAAAAATGTAGAGCACGATTTTTTTCGTGGAGTTGACTGCTTTAGATATGTTCCATATTTTGTATTTCAGCTTTAAAAATCATATACTTTTCTCATACAGGAAGTTGTCAATTCCTGTCCATTCAAACAAAGGAACTTCAGTCACATAGCAACCAGTTTTGGACTATCACTTTAACCTATGGTACTCTCTTATTTCGCTTCTACTTACAAGGAAGCAAGTAATAAGACTATTTCTGTTAATTTCTTCTCGATTAGCATGAAGTAAATAGAAGCATTAGCTTTTTAACAATAATTTGTTGCAGAGATGTACAAAAAGTCATGTGAATAGAGCACATCAGATTTTTTTAAATATTTCATATAATGAGTAGTTAGGGTGGGGAAATTTTCTTGAAAATTTTCGTATCGCGTTCTTGGAAGATCTATCTTAAATTGCAAGTTTGGTATTTAACCGGCTTTTTGGTTTTGAACTAAGCTGGCCACACACACACACACACACACACACACACACACACACACACACACACACACACGGACATGTTTCTAAAACTTTAATGTGTCCCATTCCGATGACCTTCTCTACATCTTACTTAGAAATTATTGTTAAAAAAGCGTATTCGTCCATCTATTTAATGCTAATAGAGATTAAGATTAACAGAATGGCGATGTATGTTTTACGAACATAAAACTTCTTAGTATGGCTTCCTTTGGAAGCAAAGTAAAGCTGTTGGTCCCGTGTCGAAGATTTACGGGACGCGAAGAAACCCCAAGCCTGACACTGTAGCCTCTGAGCAACATAAGCGGTCACGCCCAATATAGAATGGGACGCTAAGAACAGCAGCAGTTAAAGGACGTCGATAAACAAAAACTAAGTAAATAAAAAATTTTGATGTGTTCCATTCACATGTCTTTCTCTATATCTCTGTAACAAATTATTGTTAGAAAGCTGTTGCTTGTATTTACTTCATGCCAATCGAAAAAAAAAAAAACTAGCTGTAATAGTATTATTACTTGCTTCCTTGTAAGTAGAAGGGAAATAAGGGAGCCCCATAGGCTAAAGGGATAGTCAAAAGCTGGTTGCTATGTGACTGAAGTTCTTTGTTGGTATGGACAGGAGTTTACAAATCCCTGTATGAGAAAAGTATGTTTTTCAAAACTGAAACTAAAAACAAGGAATATCTAAAAAACGATCAATTCCACGAAAAAATGTATATGACATAAATTGTGCGTTTTATCCTGATCTACATATTTTGTGTCGTTAGTTTTTGTCTATCGCTTACGGATTACCAGTTATGCAAAATTCCGTAAAATTCATACAGAGTATAGTAGTCTTCAGAGGATATTCCCAGAAAATTCAAGACATACATTTTATTTTTCAGTTAAACATCTTTAATATACGATATTTTAATCAAAATCGTTAGAGCCATTTTTGAGAAAATCAAAATTTTCGAAAAAAGTTCCATGTAAAGGGTAGTTTGGGGTGGGGGATTTTTCTCAAAATCTTCGTGTCGCATCCCTGGAAGATACTAAACTTAAATACCAAGTTTGGTATTTTACCGACTTTTCGTTTTTGAGTTATCGTGTTCACTGACACACGGACACACTGACACACACACGGGCCTTTTTCTGAAAATAATTTTTTTTGGATACAGGGGACCCTAAAACATATTTCCGGTGAAATCTCAGTATCGCATTTGTTGGTGGAGTGTAATACCTTCTCTATACACTATGTACATAGTACGTATAGAAAAAGTAAAAATGGCGAGTTCTGGTTTGCAGCAGAAAACTTCATTTTTGACATGCGTTTGATCCATATATAAACATCTTGAGATTTCACAAAAATCGAAGGACAGGAATGAAATGTCTGATATTTAGGGTTGTCCTTAAACTTTTGACAGACTCTGTAAATCCTAAAATATCTTTAAATATGAAGGTTGTATCACATAACACCCTATTCCACGACGACAGCCAATGACAGGTGTTTAGTTCACTTGACCATTAAGGGATAAGGAGCACATTTATGTGGAATAAACTTTTTAGAGGAAGTGGTGAAGGCTTATTAGAATGTTTCGTTATAATGAAAACAGCTGTGACATTTACACATATGAGAAGTTTCATCAATGTCATGGAGACGAAGGTTAAAGCTATTGCAGTGATCGAAAGGAACTAAGCAAACCGATATTAACGAAGCGACAGCATAGCACGGAAACACAAAGTTAAAAATGTAATGTTTCGGAAGTACAGCCAAAATTGGAGGAGCAAATATCTCACCAGTCCAATAGCTGTAACGAATTTCGAAGACAATTGCATATTGACAGCTTTTAAAACATTTGACTATCACTTTAAATTTCCTTTGTTCGCTTCTACTTATACTAGGGTCGGCTGAGTAGTCCCTGGCCTCTCAATGAAAACAACATTTAATTATTTTTTTTTTTTTTTTTTTTGCTTTATTTCACAATATAATCTCCAGAAAGACTAACACGCTTGTCATATCTGTGTTCTAATTTAATTAAACCGTCTCTGTCGTGCGATTTATCAGGGTCCTCAAAATAGCTGTTTACCGCATCAATGACCTCCTCGTTGCTGTAAAATCTTCGTCCTTCAAGACATATTTTGAGATGTGGGAACAGGTGGTAGTCACTGGCGAATAGGTTGGATATTCAAGCAATTCCAACATTTTTTTTTTTTTTTCAAATGAGGTCTTTTTCTTTTCACCTCATTACTCAAACGTTGCAGTAAGCTTGCGTAGAGGTCACCAGAGATACTTTACCCTTTCCCAAGTAATCAATAAAAATAATTCCCTGTGCATCCCAGAAAACACGCGCCTTAGCTTTGTTAGCTGACAAAATTGACTTTGCCTTTTTGGAGTTGGTTCACCTGGCGCAATCCACTGTTTTGACTATGATATTCTTTCTGGAGTGTAGTGATATATCCAAGTTTCACCCATGGTAATAAGCCGTTTCAAAGATTCACTGTAATTTTTATGGTAGAGCTCCACATTCTTAACAGAAACGGTTTTTCTTTGCAACTTTTGATCAGGTGCCAACAAACGCGGCACCCATCTTGCAGAGACCTTGTGAAAGCCCAAAACATTTCTTAAAATATTACCTGCACGTTCTTTTGATATGTTTACAGCCTCTGCTATCTCAAACAACTTTAAACTGCGATCTTCCAGTACTAAACGATGCATTTTTCAATGAGCTCTGAGTTGTCACTTCTACAGGGCGTCCAGAGCGAGGCTCATCACTAGTGCTCGTACGTCCCATTTTAAACTCTGAAACCCACCTTTTAATCATTGAATATGAAGGGGCAGAGTCTTTCAATGTACCGTCCATTTTCTCCTTGATTTCTATAGGCGTTAAGCCTTTCAAATGGAAGTATTTAATCACTGCTCGTTTTTCCAAATCCTCCATTTTCGTGTGAAAACTCTAAAGTTGTCCTGTTTAAAATGCTATCATTTGAAAACTAAACAAGTTATTGATTTATAACTATGGGTACAAGCTAGTCTAGAGTTAAGCTATATGATGCTGCCGTCTAACTGGCCTAGTGGCACCATATCTATGTGAGGCCAGGGACTTATCAGCCGACCCTCGTAAGGAACTAAGTAATGAAATCATTCTGCTATTATCATAATTAGCGTGGAGTAGAAAGAAGAAGAAGAGTCTTTTGTAAGAAGTTTGAAGCATATGTAGAGAATATTAATGTGAATATTAATGAAAAAAAAGTGGTCATGCTTATAGAGGATGGGGCAAGATTAAATCAATAGGCACAAACGTAAACAGCTTCCTTCGATTATGGACCACATTTTATGTTCATGAGTATACAAGGGAATAGAGGAAACCACATCATTAAAAGTGGGTGGTTAATGACTCTTTCCATGACATCGTGAGAAACAACTGAATAGCTGCAGTGCCTAAATTACAATGGCCGGTGCAACAAAAAGATTTTTAAATAATGTTTGTGTGGCATATTTCTGTTTCTTTCTAAGTTTTCCAGTTAAACAACATTTATACAAAATTTCTTCCGAAGGATACAGTCTTCACAGGCAGAAGACTTAAGTTATACATGGCACGTAAATATAAAATGAGAGGTTATATAGCTCTCCTCTCACCAAGGCGGCCCAGGCTAGCTCCCAGAGTGGCGCAATGTGGGATTTGTGGCAAAGAATGCGGCGTTTGGGAGATCATGGGAA
The DNA here is from genome assembly GCA_030762935.1 of Hymenopus coronatus. NCBI lineage: Eukaryota > Metazoa > Arthropoda > Insecta > Mantodea > Hymenopodidae > Hymenopus > Hymenopus coronatus. The sequence continues at coordinate 23,168,040 of CM060891.1, forward strand.
CGGTTCCCCACGGTAGACGTCTCTAATTCTTTAACCCATAGGTTTTCCCGGGTTACTAGGCGATGCTGGGAAGGATACTTCATTCCCTCGAAGTTTCTGACCCTTAATTTCATCTTCATTTTACCCCTATCGCCCTTTTTCAGAGTTGTAAATGTCGACGAGGTCTCGGCAGAGGATGCATTTGCTGGAAATACAGCTCTTGACAGCGGGATGGCGTTAGTGGTTGTCTGCGAACTCAGGTGGTCTATCCGGGATCACTCCGCATGGAGATGAATTGCTTGTGAACATTTCTCTCCCTGTTCGGATGTCGGCCGCCCGTTGAAATTACATTTATCTCATCTTTCCTCCAGAGGTCTGACGTACAATATGCCCACGGCTGCAGTGTGGAAATGGAAATGGCGAGTTATTTGTGGACACTCTTTAACTGATATGGTTCTCAGCGTCCCATTCAAAATTGGGCGTGAAAGACTGCTCAAAGGCCTCTCTATCAGGCTTGAGGTTCTTTTACGTGCCGTAAATCTGCGACACGAGACCAACGGCTTTACTTCCCTTCCAAAGGAAGCCATGCTATCGTCCTTCGCCGGGTTTGAACCCGCGACCTTGGGTATATGAAGTTAGCATGGAAGTTACACCACGGAGGGCGACAGCAGTGTGGAATACACCTCCGTACCGTACATACACACATACTAAAATACAAAGCTAATATACATGACAAATAAACTATATATCTTTAGTTTTCTGGGAATAGCCTCTTTATTTTGGATTAATTTTGCTGGATTTTGCATAACTAGTAAACTGTAAGACATAGTCAAAAAACTTACAACACAAAAATATAGATCTTGTTAAAGGACACAATTTAAGTCATATACATTTATTCGTGTAGTTGCCCATTTTTGAGATATTCAATTTATGACCACCTGACCCTGCAAAGAAACGGATTTCATTCACACGACAAGAAGATTTTAGAAGCTTTGATTATCGTTGTAGCCAGGTGTATTCCTTATTTGCCCTCTACTTAAAAGAAAGCATTTTTGCTAATGTTTATCTCGATTAGCACGGGAATAGATAGAAGCACAACCATTTTAACAGTAATTTGTTATAGAGATGTAGAGAAAGTCACGCCAATGGAACAAATAAGATTTTTACTTTCTCTAACCCCGTATGTACAATGTACATAGGGATAGAGAAGTATTGTATTCCACCCAAAAATTCGATGTCGAGATTTCACCGGAAATACATGTTTTAGGACCCCTTGAGACCAATAAAAGCATTTTCAGAAACAGGTCCGTGTGTGTGTGTGTGTGTGTGTGTGTGTGTGTGTGTGTGTGAACACGATAACTCAAAAACGTAAAGTCGATAAAGCACCAAACTTGGTATTTAAGTTTAGTATCTTCCAGGGATGCGACACGAAGATTTTGAGAAAAATCCCCCCACCCCAAACTACCCTTTACATGGAACTTTTTTTTTAAATTTTGATTTTCTTAAAAATGGCTCTAACGATTTTGATTAAAATATCGGATATTAAAGATATTTAGCTGACAAATAATATGTATATCTTGAATTTTCTAGGAATAGCTTCTAAAGACCTGTTAATTCTGGATGAATTTTGCTTAATACGGCATAACTAGTAAACCGTAAGAGATAGACAAAAACTTACTATACAAAAAATGTAGGCCTTGTTAAAATACACAAGTTATGTCATATACATTTTGCTCGTGGAGCTTACCGTTTTCGAGGTATTCATTGTTATTAGTTTCAGTTGTGAAGTACTTTATACTTTTCTCAGATTATACTTTTCAATGAGTAGCTCGATTAGCAAAGAAAAAATAATCTTATGTAAGAAGTTTGTAGAACAGCTAGAGAAAGTCATGTGAGTGTAATACATCGGATTTTTTTTTTCAGAGGCTGCTAGAAACTTAAAAGCGTCTGTATCAGATAAAAGTTGATAGCTGCGGTTTGGCGAGCAATTTTCTCATATGTCCTTGTTGCACTATCACTGAACCTTGCCCGTTTGTATTGACCGAGAGACTCCAGCTCTCGACAATGTTTGGAGGTGACGTGACGCCACTACGTAGCAAAAATTAGCTACCTGCTGTTCCGCCATTGTTATCAACCCCACCCCACCAAAAATTATTCTAGTGGAGCTCTCCAATAATTCAACGTATCAACGGTAGATTTGTCAACTATTCTGTGAAACAGAATTTAAGCCGCTAAATGCAAACAATGCCCGGCATAATCCCCAGCTCTCCAAGTGAAAAACGTATTGAGGCCGCAAATCTTTCCATTGTGTCCGCGTATCTTGCCTCTCTCATCTCTGTCGAGAGGCATTACACTAACAAAACCACGCACCACCGCCACCTGAAACACGTGCAAAATTATTTCTAACCTCAAATTGTTAACAAGCGTTCCAGCGAGTCTCTTTCAACTATAAAAGATTGTATACGGCAGTTCTATTGAAATCTACAATATCAATAGTACAACAAATATATTTCTCCAAGTATATCATATTATATCCAGAGATTCTGAAGAGCTCTTCAATAACACTAGTATATCTTATATACTTCCCACATATAAAAGTATATCCCGTGTTCTATTGTGATCTTCTATAGCAATAGTCAGCATATATTATATATTTCACAAGTATAAAATTATATACAGTTTCTATTGTGATCTTCTATAGCAATAGTCAGCATATATTATATATTTCACAAGTATAAAAGTATACAGTGATTCTATTGAGATCTTCTATAGCAATAGTCAGCAAACAGAGTGGTCCAAAAAAACGTACACATTATTCAACGGTCCATAACTTGCAAACTAATTGGCGGAAATGTCTCCTTTTTGTGTGAAAGTGTAGCTTACAGTCCAATTTACACATGTCACTGTAGGTGTTTGAAATTGTCGCCATTAACATCCATACACAGACGATGCTGCCGAACTGCAGCACGAACTACCGACTGCAACGTGCTCAGTTGGATATCAGCACACGAATGTACGATATGTGGCTTTTGTCCATGAACGACATCCTTTAGTATTCCCCATAGGTAAAAATCCAGAGGCGTTAAGTCTGGGGAACGTAGTGGATACTCTACAGCACCTCTTCGGCCTATCCATCGTGCAGGTAGATTTTCGTTGAGATACTCCCTGACACGATTATGATAGTGGGATGGTGCACCATCTTGTTGGAAGTAAAACCTTTCGCTAGACTTGTTGCTGTTACAGGTCATCCAGATCGTCTTTTTTTTTTCTGTACATCTGTAACACAGCCATCGACTTCAAACTTGTCTCAAATGCGCGCAATTGTTAAACGTGTCGTGCCTCTGTTTTGATACTCATTTCGCCACTGGCGTTGAACCTCACTAATGTTTTCGTTCCTAATGTACCACTTCAAAACTGACTTCCTTTCATCGAATATAAGCCTTGCGCCAGCCATGTTTACTCAAGCAACTAACAACAAAAGAATGCTTACGTATCTGACGACTGTCATCAGACACCGCTTGTGTGGCGATTGCAGGAGCTATACACTATTACGCTACCAAAAATAAGATATATCTGCCCATTGGTTTGCAAGTTATGGACTGTTAAACAGTGTATACATTTTTTGGACTACTCTGTATATTATATATATAAAACTATATCCAGTCATTCTATTGAGATCATAAATCACAATAGTATATCATGTATCTTTCCTAACTATAAAGTTATATCCAGTAGTACAGCATATAGATATATCTTTGCAAACTATAAAATTATATTCAGCGATTCCATTGAGACTTTTAATGGCAATAGTATAGCATATATATCTTTGCCAGGCATAAAATTGCATCCGGTGTGTCTATTGAGATCTAGCAATAGCACTACACATATTTTCCCCAAATATACAATTACATCCAATAATCCTACTGATATTTTCAATAAAAATGGCACAACATATATCTTTTCAAAGTATAAACTTATATCCAACGACTCTGTTGAGATCTACAATATCAATAGCACAGCGTCTATCCCTTCCAAACTTACAATTATAAAGCGATTCTATTTAGATCTTCAATAGCATAGCAGCTATCCCTCGAATCTATTCAGATAGAATAATAGTAAAGGTAATAATGATGTAATTTGTGGAATGAGTGGTGTGGAAACCTAGAGGAGCCGGAGAAATTCCACCCAGACGTCTCTTCGTCCACCACAAATCCCACATGCGGAGCTTGGGATCGAATCCGGGCCACCTAGGCCATGATGCCTCCCAACAAAAAAATGTATAGGACATAATTTGTGAAGTGTAAGGAGATCTAAATGTTTTGTGCAGTAAGTTTCTCTCTATTTCTAACCGTTTACCAATGATGCAAAATTCATCCAGAAAACACAGAACTTATCCCCAATAAATTGAAGATATGCATTTTATTTGTCATTTAAATGCCTTTAATATATCTGAATCAAAATTGTTAGATCTATTCTTGAGAAAATCAAAAATAGAAGTCATCATTCGTTTCTTCTCTCTTTTGTTTTACCCCTAGAAAGAGGATGAGAGTCTCATAGCAACAGCTTTTAAAATAATTTACTATCGGTTTAGCCTAGTGCATTCCGTTAGTTCTCTTCTACTTACAAGGAGGTAAGTAAACTATCATTTCTGGAAACGTTTATCTCGATGAGCGTGATATAGATGACAGAATATTATTTTTTACTTTCTCTACACGTGTGCCTGTGCACACGATAACTGAAAAACGAAAAGTCCGTCAAATACCAAACTTGGTATTTAAGTTCAGTATCTTCCAAGGATGCGACACAAAGATTTTCAAGAAAGTCCCCCCACTACCAATCACCCTTTACATGGAAAAATTTCCAATTTTTTTTATTTTCTCAAAAATGGCTCTAACGATTTTGATTAAACTATTGTATATTAAAGATAATGGGAACAACGTCTGAAGACTCGTTTATTCTGGATGATTTTTATGGACATTTGCATAACTGGTAAACCGTAAGAGATATACAAAAACCTACTACACAAAAATGTAGATCACGATAAAACACACAGTTTATGTCATATACTTTTTTTTCGTGGAGTTGATCGTTTTTGAGATATTCCTTGTTATTGGTTTCAGCTTTAAAAAAAGTATGCTTTTCTCATACGGGAATTTGTAAACTCCTATCCATACAAACAAAGGAACTTCAATCACATAGCAACCAGATTTGGCCGTCTGGGTAGTGTGGTGGTAGCGTGTCTACCTCACATTCGAAGGTTTTTCCTTATCCTGAGCAGACGAATGTCGAGTAACTAAGCTCCAAGGACCCCGAGATCATTTGAGCATCATTTCACCAATTTCGTTCATTCATCGTCCGATATGCCGATAAAAGACGTTAAACCACAAAATAAATAAGTTATTTCGCTTTTACTTACAAGGAAGAACTAATAAGGCTATTTCTGCTAATTTTTCTCAATTAGCATGAAGTAAATAGAAGCATGAGCTTTTTAACAATAATTTAATGCAGAGATGTAGAGAAAGTCATAAAAATTAACTTTTAACCGTGTCGAGTTGTTTGAGTGCACGAGTACTTGAAAAGATCGCTGGTACTGCAGGAACAGAACGCATGCAGGACATGAAACTTATAACCGGGAACGCGGTGAGAACATGACCCTCATCTTTTGTCCTCAGCTCAAAGCGGAGGGCGTGAATTGAAAAACTCCAGTAATTACTCATTTCGCATTTATTGTCCTCCATTCACTGGGAAAAGAATCGAAAACTTTATACACTAAACCCGGGCAATAATAAAAGTGTCCCGCAGCCCTTTTCCAAAAGTTTTTCCGGCCGTTGAGGCCGCTTTCACAAATAATGAAAGAAAACATCAATTAAAGAAGTTGAAGACAAGACAGCTTGGCAGCCAGCTTTTGTTGATCCCTGTAAGGGATATCCAAACCTAACTAATTTACCTGCATTACACTTTAATATGTGACGTCTTTTGTTCTTTCATATGGTTGTGGTCCATTGTTAGTATACCTATCTTAAATCTTCAAAGTCGGTAATCTTAAGACGAGACTGTATAACGTGTCTCTATCATAAAACGAGCCATATTACAAAAGCTAAAGAATTCTGCAGAAATCGATACAGCTATGTACTAAGGCTATGTACCTAGAGGTACTTACAGTTAGTTTGATACAAACGAGCAATATCACGCAAGACTGGCATTTGATAAGTCTCCCAATCTAGCCACCACTGTAGTCTTCAGAGACTATTCCCAGAAAATTCAAGATATACATTTGATTTTCAAGGTAAATATATTTAATGTATGATAGTTTAATCAAAATCGTTACAGCCATTTTTGAGAAAATCAAACATTTTGTAAAAAGTTCCATGTAAAGGGTAATTGGGGGTGGGGTTATTTTCTTCTAAATTTTCGTGTCGTATCCTTGGAAGATACCAAACCTAAATACCAAGTTTAGTATTTCACGGTATTTTAGTTTTTGAGCTATGCTGCCCTCAGACACTCACTCACACGGACCTTTTTCTGAAAATACGTTTTTTGGATTCAGGGGGACCCAAAATATGCATTTCCGATGAAATCTTGGTATCGAATTTTTGGGTGAGATGCAATACCTTCTCTATACACTATGTATACATAGTACGTGTAGAGAAAGCAAAAAAAAAAATCGCTGCATTATCAGAGACAGGGTGACAGGGTAGCCAAAAATGTTGTCATAAAGTGCGCCTTTTCAATAGAGGCGCAGAATTCTAAATATTAATCCAAAGTAGAACTTTGAAATTGGAGGTGGCAAAAGTTTCGAATTAAGAATTGGGGAGTCCAAATACGCAGCCACCTCTCCTGACACGTCCGTGGCGGAGACAGTCAAACTAATTGCTAATGAACTTGTCTAATAATATTGTACGAGGGCCGTTTTTTTTTTCAACCTCCGATAGGCTATAAATAAAAGACAAGTTCATAGAAAACAATTATTTTAATACTAAAAGTTTTGTACACTTATGGTTACTTTTCAACATAATCACCGAAAAGATTGAGACATTTATCGTACCTTGCACAAGCTTTGCAATACCCGCTTCAAAAAATGCTTTGAAATGAGCATTGGCGTTGAAAATTTTCGTGGGTTTGAAAGTGCTGCCCTCCTAGCCCCGTCTTCAGTTCAGGGAAAAGGTGAAAGTCGCTGGGTGCCAGGTCAGAACTGCACGGCGGATGATCGAAAATATCCCTTTGAAATTGTGCAAGGAGCTGATGGGTTGTGTGGACGAGCGGTATCATGGCTCAACACAATTCCTGAAGTCAGCATTCCTCTTCGTTTGTTTTGAATGACTCTTGGCAAACGTCGTAAAGTACGAAGATCTTCATTTGAAATCATTGGCGACAACATTTTTTTTAAGTGGGTATTGCAAAGCTTGTGCACAGGTACGATAAATGTCTCAATATTTTCGGTGATAATGTTGAAAAGTAACCATAAGTAATAAAAATAATTGTTTTCTATGAACTTGTCTTTTATTTATAACCTATCGGAGGTTGAAAAGAAAAGGCCTTCGTATTTCCCTGTGTTAATGAATGCCATTGCGTTACAGATTATCCACACTAGATGACAGCTTTATGATTTCCCCTCTACAACAGATTTTTACAGACGCACCTGGATGCAAGTTAACGGCCACACAACGATAACACTCCACATGAAATTCCTTTCGTTTTTATGATAAACGTAACTGTTCATCTGTAAGAAATGGATTTCTTTCTAGGCCACTGATATGCTGACTTGAAGCATTATCCCTTACAATCTCTTTATACCCCACAAGAGGTTTTGGGATGAAGAGCTCTCAACGTCAAGCGAGACAAACCAGCAGGTAGTGCATCAAATTCCTCTCAAGTATCTATTCTTCGTGTCTAAAACTTCTTATGATACCAACGAAAAACCATACTGGCCACATAGACTACATTTAATCAACACTTTCTCTACACGAACTATGTACATACTGTATAGAGAAGGTACTGTATTGCACCCAAAATTTTGATACCGAGATTCCACCGGATATGAATCCAAAAAAAATTTTTTTAGATAAATATCTGTGTGTGTGCAGGATAGCTCAAAAGACCGTTAAATATCAAGGTTGGTATTTAAGTTAAGCATCTTCCAAGGATGCGACACGGAGATTTTCAAGAAAATCCCCCACCCCCAACTAACCTTACCATGGAAAAAATTTCGAAAATTTTGATTTTCTCAAAAGTGCCTCTAACGATTTTGAATAAAGTATCGTATATTAAAGATATTTACATGACAAATAAAATTTTCTGGGAGTAGCCTCTAAAGACATGTTTATTCTGGTCGAATTATGAGGAAATTTGCATATCTGGTAAACCGTAAAAGATAGGCATAAACTTAACACACAGAAATCTAGAGCTCATTAAAACACACCATTTATGTAATACACATTTTTTTCGTGAGTTGGCCGTTCTTGAGATATTCCTTGTTATTAGTTTCAGCTTTAAAATACTTATACTTTTCTTATACGGGGATTTGTCAACTCCTGTCCATACAAAAAAGGAACTTCAATCTTATATAAACCAGGTTTTAAAAAAAAAATGACTATCGATTTAGCCTATGGTACTCCCTTATTTCCGTTCTACTTACAAGGAAGCAAGTAATAAGACCATTTCTGCTAATTTTTTCTCCATTAGCATTAAGTAAATAGAAGAATAAGCTTTTTAACAACAATTTATTGTAGAGATGTAGAAAATGTTATGTGAATGGAACACATCAGATTGTTAGAAAAATGTCCGTGTGTGTATGTGTTGTTAATAGGTGTTCCTGGCATACTCTTTACGACTCTAGAGAAATATTTAGAGAAATTTAAAGTATTCAGAAACATTATATACTATTTGCACATAAGAGGTCATTACCGTATTTGGTAATATTGAAACAAATCCGATGTCTTCCATTCCATGACTTTCTTTAGATATCTGCAGCAAAGTATTCCTAAAAAGCTTATTCTTCTATTTACTTCATGCTAATCGAGAAAAAAAAATAAGCAGAAATAGTCTTATTACTGTTTCCATGTAAACTGAATGGAAATAAGGTAGTACCATAGGCTAAAGCTATAGTCAATTGTTTTAAAAGCTGGTTGCTATGTGGTTGAAGTTCTTTTGTTTGTATGGACAGGAGTTGACACATTCCCGTATGAGAAAAGTACAAGTATGTTATAGCTGAAAGCCATAACAAGAAATGATCTCCTAAACGGTCAACTCCACGAAAAACATATATACAATATAAATTGTGTGTTCTAATGAGCTTTTGCTAAGTAAGCTTTTGTCTATCTCTTAAAGTTTACCAGTTATTGGAAATTTCGCAAAAGGGGCTATTCCCAGAAAATTCAGGATATACATTTTATCTGTCGTGTAAATAACTCTAATATACGATATTTTATTCTAAATCGTTAGAGCCATTTTTAAGAAAATCAAACTTTTGAAACATTTTCCATGTAAAGGGTTGTTGGGGGTGGGGGGATTTTCTTGAAAATGTTCGTGTCGCATCCTTGGCAGATAGTGAACTTAAATATCAAGTTTGGTATTTGACGGACTTTTCGTTTTTGAGCTATGCTGCTCACAGACACACTCACGGATATTTTTCTAAAAATGCTGTTTTTGGATTCAGGGGGTATCAAAACATTATATGTGTATATATACATATATATAATGTTTTGATATATATATATATAGAGAGAGAGAGAGAGAGACAGAGAGAGAGGGAGAGGGAGAAGATATTAAAATAAGAACTGAAGCTTTCCTGGCGACGAGTTAATTCAAAATCTTCTCGGGCTTCTAGCCAGGTAAAAACTTGGCTTGACACCAACGTTTCGAAGAAGTGCATCTTCCTCGTCTTCAGGGTGAACTCTTGGTGTCAAGCCAAGTTTTTACCTGGCTAGAAGCCCGAGAAGATTTTGAATTAGAGATGATATTATTTCTACTAAAGAATATTATAACTTTCTAAACCGCCATGGAGAGGAGAACGTGTTAGGAGTTCACTGACATTTTCATGATTTCAAAAAGAATCCAATGTCGATTTTGAAGAGTAAGCTGCGCTTTAACATTACAAAAGCTTGTGTTATTGATTATACGTAAAAACGGGGGAGGGGGTAGCTAAAATTAATTTTTACTTTCTCTATACGTGCTAGGTATATAGTGTATAGAGAAGGTATTCCACCAAAAAATTCCATACCGAGATTTCACCGGAAATATATGTTTTAGGGTCCCCTGTATCCAAAAAAAGTATTTTCAGAAAAAGGTCCGTGGGTGTGTGTGCCCGCGTGTCTTTGAACACGATAACTCAAAACCGAAAAGTCGGTAAAATATCAAACTTGGTATTTAAGTTTAGTATCTTCCAGGGATGCGACACGAAGAACTTTACATGGAACTTTTTTCGAAAATTTTGATTTTCTAAAAAATGGCTCTAACGATTTTGATTAAAATATCGTATATTAAAGATATTTACATGACAAATAAAATGTATATTTTTAATTTTCTGGGAATAGCCTCTGAAGACTACTTTATTCTTGGTCAATTTTACGAATTCTTGCACAACTGCTAAACCGTAAGAGATGGACAAAAACTTACCACACAACAAATGTAGAGCACCTTAAAACACACAATTTATGTTATATACATTTTTTTCGTGGAGTTGATTGTTTTTGAGATATTCTTTGTTTTTTTTTCAGCTATAAATAATTATACTTTTCTCATACAGGACTTTGTGAACTCGTGTCCATACAAAGGAACTTCAGTCGCAGAGCAACCAGCATTTGATTAACCTATGGTACTCCCTTATTTCGCTTCTTCTAACTAGGAAGCAAGTAATAAGGCTAATTTTTCCTCCATTAGATGAATTAAATAGAATAATTTGTTGCAGTGATATAGAGAAAGGCATGTGAATGGTCACATCAGATTTTTATAAATATATCCAAAGATAATAACAGCTAATATTTCGGTGAAATACACATTTAGTGATCTGTCAGCTGAAATGGAGGTACTAAAACCACATTGTAACTGATACAAACCAATTGATGAATCTACTATGTTACCAAAAGTCAACCATGTATGAATAAAGAAGGTTCAAGAAATTGCTAAACTATTAACTTACATAAACATACCAGATGATGTCAAATTATTTTATAAAACAAGGAAGGAAAATAAACTAATGATTCAAGCAATACCACTGTTATAGGACCTACTGAATCCAAGGAGATAATATAACAACAAAACATATTGCCTACTACCGTCATACTACTTTTCTTATTATTGTATTTATCTAGTATTTTGGCAAGAATATTTAAGTACTTGCATCGACTGTAAGTATAGTAGTGATATAAGAGAATTATTGACGGTGTATTTGAATATTCGTCAAGAGTATGTGAAATATTCGCATAGGCCATCTACTCATATGTTAATAGCAGCATCGATATAGCTGAGCGTTCAGTAGAGTTCTATTGCTTTATTATATATTCGACCTCGGTAGTCGATCATAATAGGTCATCTACTCATACTTTTAATATAAGCACTTTAATAGCGGGATCGAGATAGCCAAGCCTCCAGTAGATGATATCCATTGCTGTTGAAGTTTTATTGCTTCATTATGTGTTCGACCTCGATAGTCTGTCATAATAGGTCATCTACTCGTACTTTAATAGCAGCACTTTAATAGCGGGATCGAGATAGCCGAGCCTCCAGTAGATGATATCCATTGCTGTTGAAGTTTTATTGCTTCATTATGTGTTCGACCTCGATAGAATAACAGCGACCTTTGCCAATATAACGAATAACAGACTATCCCTCTTCGCACAAAATGAATAGAAATAAAAAACCCTTTGTCTTAATACTTTTTAGGACTGAAAAGGAATCAAGTAAAGGCTAAGCACTCCAGGGGGCACAAACATCAAACTTTTTCGTGTAGTGAAAATAAAAGAGTGTAATAAAACGTGCGTTTGAGCACAAAACCAAGTAGCGAAGGTACACACGTCTACCCCAACATAATACGCACTCTGCCCTTTATTCTGACCCATTTAGATGCCAGCAGGTAGCTAGCTATATCTTTTTTCTCTCCTTTCCACTGTAGTACATTTCTGCTTGATATTTCATAGAGACTCTCTTTATAACAATACCAGCAGCAAGCATCCAGCCAGCTCTCTCTCCATTGTCTATTAAAACGCAATTATAATAGAAAATCAAACAATGGCTTCGGGGACCAGAGCTTTTGAAGCGAATGCTACTTGGTCCTATGTTTCAACGTCTCCCTATTATGCTGGGCCCCCTTGCTTCACCTGCAGTTCATGGAGTGTGTTAATTTGACAGCCCCTCCCTCCCATTGACATCAACTTCTGTAGAGGATTAGAAAGTTCCAGGCGCGTGCAAACATTCCCTCTTTGTTGCTGATGATAGCGGGTCATTATCGCAGATACATGAGAGGTTATTCCGACCCTGTCGCGTTTTAATCTGTAAAAATGTATATAGCGTGTCCATTCGCGTGGAAAAGTGAACTTAACTTCCCTAGTGTCTGCCGAACGGGATGGCGCCATGGTAGCGTGTGAGGCTCGCATTTGGGAGGTACCAGGTTCGATTACAGTCCGAGTGGCCACTCTAGCCTTAAGTTTTTCTTGATTACCCAGTATCGGTAGGCGAATGCTTCCCAAACAAACGCTAAATGAGATAACTACATATCCGGAGGACCTAGGTTTGATTCCCAGCTGGACGCTAGAATTGTCTTTTAACCCTTAATTGCATGATCTATTTTTATATATAATCGCATTTGGGAGGTACAGATTCGATTCCAGTACAGCTAGTCACTCTAGCAAAAAAGTTTTTCGTGATTTCCCCGTAACGGTAGGAAAAAGCTGGAGGTTTATTCTTCCTCCGAAAACGGTAAGCGAGTTCGACTACATATCCGGAGGAAACAGGTTTGATTCCCTGCCGGACGCTAGAATTTTGTTTTAATTACAATTAAAGGACGGTGAGGGCCCAGGTAAAATAAGCTTGATGTCACGCTTGATTACTGACGAGGTTACCAAGTAGCGAAGATATACTATCTACCCCAACATAATACGCACTCTGCCCTTTATTTTCACTCATTTAGATGCGCCTGTTGAAAAGGAAGGGGAGGGCCCAACTAAAACAACTGGTAACATGTAGCGAGTTAATTTGACAGCCCCTCCCTCCCATTGACATCAACTTCTGTAGAGGATTAGAAAGTTCCAGGCCCGTGCAAACATTCCCTCTTTGTTGCTGATGATAGCGGGTCATTATCGCAGATACAAGAAAGGTTATTCCGACCCTGTCGCGTTTTTATCTGTAAAAATCTTATGTGTTACACTCACATGACTTTCTCGCCGTTATACAAACTTCTTACATAAGGTTATTCTTCTTTCTGCACCTTGTTAATCGAGGTATTCAGCACAATGTTCTTATTACTTAGTTCCTTATAAGTAGGAAGAAAATAAGGGAATACACTAGGCTAAATCGATAGAAAAATGTTTAAAAAACTGTCGTTATGCGATTGTCTTTACAAATCGCTTCTTTTCTTGGCCAGGAGTAGAACAAAAGAAAACGGACACTCCCGTCTGAGAAAAGTATAAGTACTTCACAACTGAAACTAATAAAAATGAATACCTCGAAAACAGTAAGCTCCACGAAAAAAATGTATACGACGTAAATTGTGTATTTTAGCAAGGCCTACATTTTTTGTACAGTAAGTTTTTGTCTATCTCTTACGGTTTATTAGTTACGCCAAATTAAGCAAAATTCATCCAGAATAAACAGGTCTTTAGAGGCTATTTCCAGAAAATTCAAGATATGCATTTTATTTGTCAGGTAAATATCTTTAATATACGATATTTTAATCAAAACCGTTAGAGCCATTTTTAAGAAAATAAAAATTTTCGAAAAAAGTTCCATGTAAAGGGTAGTTTGGTATGGGGGACTTTTCTCAAAGTCTTCGTGTCGCATCACTGGAAGATACTGAACTTAAATACCAAGTTTGGTATTTTAGCTACTTTTCGTTTTTGAGTTATCGTGTTCACAGACACACGGACACACACACACACACACACACGCGGACCTTTTTCTGGAAATGCTTTTTTTGGATTCAGGGGGTCCTAAAACATGTATTTCCGGTGAAATCTCGACATTGAATTTTTGGGTGGAATGCAATACTTCTCTATCCCTATGTACTTTGTACATACGGGGATAGAGAAAGTAAAAATGTATATAGCGTGTCCATTAGCGTGGAAAAGTAAACTTAACTTCCCTTGTGCAAGCCGAACGGAATGGCGCCGTGGTAGCGTGTGAGCCTCGCATTTGGGAGGCACCACTTTCGATTCCAGTCCGGCCATTGGTTTTTCAGAGCAGACGTGTTGCAGATATTAACTTCAGTGCTGCGATATAAAATATGTGTATCTTTATTTTAGGAAAGTGAGTGGTGGACAAAGAGTTATGTCTCCGAAAGTGGGAATTAGAGCAGGGAATAGTTGGAAAATAGGGTAAATTTGCAAAAGTTTAATTGTAAGAAATTTTATTACAGTGAGTTTTTTCTCCACACATACCCTGAGAAAATGCCTAAAAGAGATCCTACTTTTAAGCCCTTCTTATCCTTCCAAATCGTGCCATAAAATGGCATACAAATCATAAAAATTCCCGCCACACAGTGAAACAAATTAAATTTAAAATAGCTTACAAATAAAACCTTAAATTCATTGCTACAAATAATTTATTCGACGCTTCCACTTGTGGAGAGTTAATGACTTTCTCCTTTCACGGCTCGCGCGTCACTGTGCGCTAACCTCCAGTCACTCACGACTCAGTACAATTTACTACACAACAACGACTTGCAATTCTTCCTCCTTTTATATCTAGAAAATAACAACACAGAAACTTTGTAAGCTTCCAGAAGTATCTCGAAGCTCGAGAAGAATCAAGACACCTCTTGTTCCGGAGATTCCTGCTATGGTTGCACCGCTCTTTTTCTGTTATTTACGCTTCCCAAGGTCTCCAACTGCGATGATTCACATACTAAGTCGAACGTGAGAACCACTGCAGGAGAAGGTGCTGTCCCAATACATTTTACAGCTCATGTCATTCCATATACATGACTTGCTCTTCCTTTTCTGTTGTTGCATTCAGTTATAATTTTCAAAACACTATAATGTCTTAAAAAATGTCCCATGGAGTTTATTCTTCTTTTACTTATTTGAGCTTAAATTCTCTTTCTACTCTTGCTATCTCCTAAAATCATTAATTGCACATTTCATCAGTTCAATTAATTTTTGCATTTTGCTTTAACACCATGTTTCAAATGCTTCTGTTCATTTTTTTATTTTTATGATTGACCAAGTTTCACATCCAATAAAATTATTTTCCACACATGTGTTTTCAACAAAATCTTCCCAATCCCTACTAATATTATTGGATATAAATATTTTCTTTTCTTAATTAAATAAAGTTTTGTTAGACCAGTTCTATTAATAATTTCTCTTATGAGTTTTACATAGATGTTATTTTGCTGCTTAAGTATTGAAATTCTTTAGCTTCATCCAATACTTTTCCATTTAATCTAGGTTGTGTTTTATTTCTTTCAACGAGATTTCATTGGAAATACACGTTTAGGAAAAATATTTGTGTGTGTCTACCAAACTTGAGTTCAACATTTTCCAAAGATATAATACAAAGATTTTTAATAAAATCCTCCACACCAAACTACCCTTTACATGGAACATTTTTATAAAATGTTCAAATTTCTCAAAAATAATTCTAACGCTTTTGATTAAATACCATCTATTATAGATATTTACATGACTAATAAAAAATATACATTGAATTTTTTGAAGACAGCCTGTGAAATGCTCTTGATTCTGAAAGACTTCTGCGTAAATGATAAACCGTAAGAGATAGACAAAAAATTATTGCACAAAACATGTGTATTCGTGTTTCATAAAAGTAGATTTTATTCTGTAATAAGGATCTCAAATCTCTGCTACAAAAGATGTTAAAGTGTTGTGTAAATAGTTTTAAAATGTTACTAATGCAATTTTCTGTAGAAGTTTGTATTAGGATGGTTTTATAGTATGTTATCGTACATACATTACGCTATTGTATATTATTGTTTATTGCCATTGTTCTTTAGTATGTGTAAAAATATAACCTAACCACTAACCTACGTAAAACAGGATTAATAAACGGGATTCAATAATAATGTATATCTCATTAAAAGACAATTTTTACACACCTTTTTGTGGAGTTATTTATTTCCGAAATTTACGTTACAAATGGTTTCAATTTTAAAATATTTATAATTTACTCAAACAGGAAGTTGTCATTCGCTTTTTATTTTTTTACGCAAGTCATGCAAAGAGAACAGAATTTCAAAGTCATTCACGTAGCGGCAGCTTTTAAAATATATTTCCCTTCTACTTAGAAGGAAGCAAGTAATAAGATTCCTGTTAGTATTTATCTTCATTGTAGAAGACCAAGATTTTATAAGAATAGTATCTTACAGATTAGGTAGAGAAGGTCACGTGAAAGTAACACGTCAGATTATTTTATTTGGTTTAAATTTTCTCTTTCTGCTTTTGCTCTCTCATAAAATTCTTCATTGAAATTGTTATCAGTCCAACAGAAATTCAGAATTTTCCTAAACCATGTTTCAAAAGCTTCTATATTTTTTCTTTCTGATTTTATTCTTAACCATGCAACAAAGTTGTTCTCTATACATATATTATGATTTAATTATTCAAATTTGTAAACTAATATTATTGAAAGTAAATCATTTATTACTTTCTCTATACGAACTATGTACATAGTGTATAGAGAAGGTATTGCACTCCACCAAAAAATTCGATACCGAGATTTCACCGGAAATATATGTTTTAGGGTCCCCTTTATTTAAAAAAAGTATTTTCAGAAAAATGTGTCCGTGAACACGATAACTCAAAAACGAAAAGTCGGTAAAATACCAAACTTAGTATTTAAGTTTAGAATCTTCCAGGGATGCGACACGAAGATTTTGAGAAAAATCCCCCCACCCCAAACTACCCTTTACATGGAATTTCTTTTTTTGAAAATTTTGATTTTCTAAAAAAATGACTAACGATTTTGATTAAAATGTCGTATATTAAAGATATTTATCCGACAAATAAAATGTATATTTTGAATTTTCTGGGAATAACCTCTGAAGACTACTTTATTCTGAGTGAATTTTCCGGAATTTTGTATAACTGCTAAACCGTAAGAGATAGACAAAAACTTACCACACAAAAAATGTAGAGCACATTAAAACACACCATTTATGTTCTATACATTTTTTTCTTGGAGTTGATCGTTTTTGAGATATTCCTTGTTTTTGTTTTCAGGGTCGAAAATCTTAACTTTTCTCATACCAGCTTTTGACTATCGCTTTAACCTATGCTACTCTCTTATTTCCTTTCTACTTACAAGGAAGAAGGTAATAAGACTATTTCTGCTAATTTTTCTAGATTGGCATGAAGTAAATAGAAGCATAAGCTTTTTAAGAATAATTTGTTGCAGGGATGTAGAGATTTTTTTTTTCTTGCAATAGGCTTGACGTATACTATTAATAAATCCTCTTTTTTTATATCAATATTATTTTGCTGCTTACTGATTAGTTTTCGGTTTAATTTAAATTTGCCCCCCCTCCGCATTGGTGTAATTGCAGAGTTATTTCACATTTTTACTTCGCTAGTGAGGGAAAAGAGGTCTCTACCAGTACTCGGGATATCATAATGTTTTATATTTCGTGACCAAAAGGGATAAAAAGACTTACCAAACAATAAACCCCTAATCCAATGCTAAGACCCAAGCCACACATTTCCGATTGCCTGCCTACCCTCTATTGTGTCCGTTAAAACAGATGTGGATTATCATGCAGCCAATAAAGGGCGTGTGGACAGTATGATTAAACCCGGTCACTAATGGTGGGTATCTTGATTCGGGTTTTCTAACAATGATCTTATCTGTACTGCATGTGCGCAAGTCCTATGCAACAGCTGAAATTGAATCTCCCATACAGATTAAATCAACCCGAATTCCTAGCGGGAAGAATTAGTTAACACCACCTAAAGAGAAAGCCTTGCAAAACGATGTATGACGTCACACCTTTGGGCTGTTAGCGGATCCGTTAAACCAGCACTGTACGCAAAAGTAAGTTATTTATTTATTTATTAACGGCAATTTTAAGTGCTGTTTCACTTTTTATTACTAGAACCAAAAGTGATCTGCGCAGAATTTTAAATTCCGTGCAGTAGCATCGCTAATACGGATTATTAAAAGAAACAAAGTTCCCTATTAAGTTCAAAGTTCTCCGGGACTATAACCACAATTTATTATGAAAGAGTTGGCAATACTTAAATATGGTGTGATGTTATCCATTATTTATAATTTGGCGGTAAATGACACATTGTTGAAGACAGCTGTTCAATACCTCAATATTGTCAGTAAAATTAGGTAGTGCAAATTATTAGGTCATACGTTTTTCTTACATTTTGTTTATATAATTTTGGTGAGTACATTTTGTTGTTCCTTAATCAAAAACTTCTCGTGTATAATGACTGAAATTAAGTATCATCTTCCTTCAATATAACTAATTCACTTTAAAAGGAATGAAAAATTCCAGCTTGAGAAAAGTTGTATTTTAAAATTGAAGCTAATATGTAACAAATTGTGTGTTTAACGAGATCTAAATTTTTTGCGCATAAGATTTTCTCTGTCTCTTACGGTTGGGGAGGAGGGCTTTTCTTGAAAATCTTCGTATTACATCCTTTGAACATACTGCTTAATTATGAAGCACTGTTTTGTTTTTGCTGTCCACAAACACACATACATATGGACCTTTTTTCTGAAAGTATTTATTTTATACTTTCTCTACACGTGCATAGTGTAAAGAGAAGGTATTGTATTCCACCCAAAAAGTTGATATCGAGATTTCAACGGAAATATATGTTTTGAGACCCCTGAAACCCAGAAAAACATTTTTAGAAAAAATCTGTCTGTGTGTATGTGTGCGCGTGTGTCTGTGGGCAGCATAGCTCAAAAACGAAAAGAGCTTAAAATACCAAACGTGGTATTTAAGTTTGGTACCTTCCAAGGTTGCGACATGAAGACTTTCAAGATAATCCCCCCACCCCTAACTATTGTTTACATGGCACATTTTTCGAAAATTTTGATTTTCTAACGATTTTGATTAAATTATAATATATTAAAGATATTTACATGGCAAATAAAAACTTAGACCTCGTTAAAACACACAATTTATGTTATATACATTTTTTTCGTGGAACTGACCGGTTTTTTTTTTAGATATTCTTCGTTATTTGTTTCAGCTTTAAAATACCTATACTTTTTTCATACGGGAATTTGTCAATTCCTGTCCATACAAACAAAGGAACTTCAATCACATGCCAACCAGCTTTTAAACGAAATGACTATCAATTTAGGTTATGATACTCCCTTATTTTTTTTTTATTTTTTTGTAGTTTAACGCCCTTTAACCTGGTTGGTCATATCGGACGACGAATGAAATTGGTGAAATGATGCTTAAATGATCTCGCGGTCCATGGAGCTTAAAGTTACTCGACATTAGTCTTCTCAGGATAAGGGAAAACCCCGAAAAAAACTTATCCGGGTAACTCACCTTAGCGAAATTCGAACTCACAATCTGTTGAATGTGAGGCGGACACACTACCACCACACTACCCAGGCAGGCATTATTTTCCTTTTACATACAAGAAAGCTAGTAATAAGACTATTTCTGCTAATTTTTCTCAATTAGCATGAAGTAAATAGGAACATAAGTTTTTTAACAAAAAATTGTTGCAGAGATGTAGAGAAAGTCATGTGTATGGATAGCATACCTTCTCTATCTACTATTTCTGTTGGGAGAAATCAGTAACAAAGTTTAATTTTAGCTTACCGTTTTGGAGTTAATATACTGGCACCCACGAAAAGCTGAGTTGTAACCCATCTGAAACCAAATCAAAGATTAAATTAAATTAGACAGTAGCAAGTTGTATTTGTGTATTGTTGTTCATTTTGTTGTTTAATATCGCTTTGAGCCTATGTTTTTGAGAGATGTTCTGTACGTGACGATGCTAATGGTGGCCAAGAATGGTGATCTGCAGTAGGTGAAGTGACAGCATTGTTAACTTACTGTAATATATTGTGTACAACAGAGCTAAGTCATTAATTAAAAAAAAAAACTAATATATAACAAATTGTGTGTTTAACGAGATCTAAATTTTTGCATAGTAGGTTTTTCTCTGTCTCTTATGGGGGAGTGATTTTCTTGAAAATCTTTGTGTTACATCCTTGGAAGATGCTGAACTTAATTATCAAGCTTGATATTTAAGGGGACTAGTTAGTCTGAACATACTGATATTACACCTTAAGTGAGTTGAATTGCCACTGCTCTTAAGGTATTCAATTGTTTTCCCAGAAATGTGTATGAATTATTCTATAAATCATGGCAATTATTTAAAGTGGTTGTTTGCATTAAAAGCTTATGTGGTTGAGTCTATAAAAAGAATTTCATTCAACAGAAAAATAATAAAACTTAATCTTAAAACATGTGAATTCATGTACCTTTTTCTCTGATACTGCTTGCAATACATAATCAAACTTTTTCATTTGCTATTAATATAATCAGCTATTTTCTCAACCTCAATTATTTAGCTATAATACAATTTCAGAAGAAATTAAACAAGAAATATATTCGCAAATTCAAAAAAAGTAAAAAAGTGGAAAATTTGCAATGTTGTTGCTTTCTGAATATGATCAACATATACTATGACATCGCGATTGAGGTTCAGGAAGTACCACTATGTGTTGCATTTACGAGAAAATTTCAGTTTCCGAGAAAAATATACATAAGTATCTAAAAATGCTGTTTTAAGAAAACTTAATTTAAAGGTACAAATGTTCTACCTTAAAGAAATGTAGACTAACATTTAAATTATATTTAAATTGATTAAAATCCTCTTAACCTGTCCAAAAGTGTACATTTTCTGAAACTAGAAATAATGGAGGTTGTATTAGTGTCTAAAACAAAAAAACAACTACTTTTGCCATTTTAGAGTACCTTGTCCCCTTAATAAATGTTTCGTTTTACGCTGTCCAAAGACACATGCGTAACATTTTCTGAAATTGGTTTTTTTGCGGTGGAATAAAATGCCTTCTCTAGCCACTATTTATATTAGTAAAGAAATTAAAAACTTTTCAATTCTAACCGAGATAATTTTTCCATTTTGGAATTAATATAGTGGCACCCACGAAAAGCTGAGTTGTATCCCATCTGAAACCAAATCAAAGATTAAATTAAATTAGATAGAGACAGATAGACAAGACAAGGTTACTGATCAGCTGGTTCATTCACGTGGAACCCTCCTCTGGGGTTTCAACTGCAGTAGTAAGTTGTATTTGTGTATTGTTGTTGTTTAATATCGCTTTGAGCATATGTTTTTGAGAGGTGACGATGCTAATGATGGCCAAGCATGTAGTTGGTGAAGTGTCAGCATTGTTAACTTACTGTAATGTATGTATACAATAAAGTTAAGTCATTAATTAAAAGAAAGCTAATATATAACAAATTGTGTGCTTAACGAGATCTAAATTTTTTGCATAGTAAGTTTTTCTATGTCTCTTAAGATTGGGTGGAGGGATTTTCTTGCAAATCTTCACGTTACACCCTTGGAAGATATTGAATCTAATTATCAAGCTTGATATTTAAGCAATATTTCGTTTTTGCTGTCCACAGACACATAGGACCTTGTTCTGACTTTTTTTTTTTTTTTTTTTAGAATGTCTTCTCTACCCATTATTTATGTTACTAGAGAAATTAAAAAAAAGTTTTAATTTTGACTGGAGATAGTTTTTGCTTACCGGTTTGGAGTAAATGTAGTGGCACCCACGATAAGCTGAGTCGTAACCCCATCTGAAGACAAATCAAAGATTAAATTAAATTAGATAGAGAAGACAAGGTTGCTGATCAGCTGGTTCATTCACGTGGAACCCTCCTCTGGGGTTTCAACTGCAGTAGCAAGTTGGAAGGGACGCATAAAGGAAAGTAGGCTGCGGGTTGGAATGTGGTGAAGGAAACAAGAAAAGGGAGCATCATTTTTCGAGTGCCCTTGAACTGCAAAGCGTATGTCAATCACAATGTGTTTCATCCGGACGACCCTTCCTTTACAAATTCGCATCGCGCAATGCGACATTATCTCTTAATTTCAAAGAGCAGTGGAAGGGGTGGAAACCACAAACGAAACAAAATCGAGGCGGACAATTGCAGAAAAGGGAGGGGAAAATTTCCATTTACCTCGACTCAACAGAGCGGCAAAGGAAAAGAAACGGACGAATGGAGAAAGAAAATGGAAGGGAAAGCAGGATCCTATCTCTCTCGTTTTCAGCAACAGTTTGTTCCTGACAAGGTTTTTGTTTGTAAACTTGTTTTTTCTCTGGTTATGTTGCTGAATATGCAGAGGGTTTCCCTTGTTTTACTTGACTTTCCAGACTGGATTGTCCTGTCTCTTTTGTTACTCACACTGAAGCACAGTGATCCAATGCAAGCTTTACCGCGGTGCTGCAATATCGTTCTCCGATAACCAGCCTCAAGATATCGATTAAAACGATAATCACTTGCGGTGGTTACGCGGAAAACATTATTCTATTATTCAATTGTTATTTTCTCTACTACTTATAGGAAGTATTGTATTCCGACCAAAAATTAGATAAAAATATAACTAATACATGTTTTGAGGTCCCCTGAATAAATTAATTAAACATACAACAAAGAAACAAAAAGCACATATAGAATACAGTCATTTACTTTTTTTACTTAGGCATGATATATAGATAAAAAGAATTGCATTGTACCCAAAAATTCATTACCAGGATTTCACTAGAAACACACTTCGAGTCCCCTATACATAAAAAAAAAGCATTTTTAGAAATAGGTCCTTATATGTTTATTACTTTCTCTACACGTATTATTACATACTGTATAGAGAAAGTATTGTATTCCACCCAAAAATTCGAAACCGAAATTTCACTGGAAATACATGTTTGGGTCCTACTGAATCCAAAAAAAGCATTTTTAGAAAAATGTCCGTGTGTGTTTGTGTGTGTGTGTGTGTGTATAAGCAGCATAGCTCAAAAAGGGAAAGTCCGTTAAAAACCAAACTTGGTATATAGGTTTGGTATCTTCCAAGGTAGCGACACGAAGATTTTCAAGGAAATCCTATACCCCCGCTTTACATGGAACTTTTTTTGTAAATTTTGATTTTCTCAAAAATGGCTCTAACGATTTTGATTAAAATACCATATATTAAAGATATGTATAAGGCAAATAAATCGTATATCTTGAATTTTCTGGGAATAGTCTCTGAAGAATACTTTATTCAGGACGAATTTTACGGAATTTTGCATAACTGCTAAACCGTAAGACTTAGATAAAAACTTACTAAACAAGAAATGTAGAGCACGTTAAAACACACAATTTATGTTATATACATTTTTTTTCGTGGAGTTGATCGTTTTTGAGATATTCCTTGTTTTTGATTTCAGCTATGAAAAACTAACTTTTCTCATATAGCAATTTGTCAACTCCTGTCCATACAAACAAAGGAACTTCAGTCACATAGCAACCAGCTATTGTCTATCACGTTAACCTATGGTACTCCCTTATTTCGCTTCTATTTACAAGGAAGCAAGTAATAAGAATATTTCTGCTAATTTTTTCTCGATTAGCCTAAAGTAAATAGAGGCATAAGCTTTTTAATAATAATTTGTTGCAGAGATGTAGAGAAAGTCATGTGAATGCATTACATCAGATTGTTTCTATGTAACATTATTTAGAGTTTAGACTAATGACACATTTAAGCCAAATTTATCGATAAGAAGTTGGAACTATCGATTGGTTTGAAGGTAGAGTTTTGCCAGCGGCGGTCTTCAGAAACACATTCTGATAGCAAGGGAAGTGTGAACGAGATAGGAACACATACACTCCGAACCATCTGTGCACAATACACGAAACCATCACACACACGGTTTTTTTTTCCACCCCTCTCTTTTCTATTCCTTTTGAAAACAATTCAGGGAAAATTTTAACGAGTGGAGATGTCGCTAGCGTCGTTCCCACCCAGACGAGATGACACGGTTTCGTCTTCTGCATTTTATTGCCTTCTCCACCCCTTCCAGTTCCTTCTTCACATGTTACTGGAGTAATGGAGTCAGCCACACGACCGTCGTGGACTCGAGGAAA
Organism: Hymenopus coronatus; assembly: GCA_030762935.1. Classification (NCBI taxonomy): domain Eukaryota; kingdom Metazoa; phylum Arthropoda; class Insecta; order Mantodea; family Hymenopodidae; genus Hymenopus; species Hymenopus coronatus. The sequence goes on from CM060891.1 coordinate 23,192,326, forward strand.
TGTGTGTCCAACTTGGGTCTCCCTCAGGCGTCTAAAACAGCAAGAGTTGGCCAAAAAATATGACTTTCTCTACATCTCTGCAACAAATTGTCAAAAAGTGCTTCTATTTACTTCATGCTAGTTGATCAAACATTAGCAGGAATTGACAGAAGTTCCTTTGTTTGTATGGACACGAGTTGACAAATTCCTGTATGAGAAAAGTATAAGTTTTTTAAAGCTGAAACCAAAAACAAGGAATATCTCAAAAACGACCAACTCCATGACAAAAAGCTGATGTGTACCATTCACATGACTTTCTCTATAACCTGCAACAAATTATTCTTAAAAAGCTTATATTTCTATTTACTTTATGCTAATCAGAAAAAAATTAGCAGAAATAGTCTTACTACTTGCTCCCTTGTAAGTAGAAGCGAAATAAGGGAGTACTATAGGTTAAAGTGGTAGTCAAAAGCTGGTTGCTATGTCAATGAAGTTCCTTTGTTTATATGGATAGGAGTTGACAAGTTCCTGTATGAGAAAAGTATGTTTTTCATAGCAGGAATGTCTCAAAAAGGACGAACTCCACGAAAAAAATGTATATAACATAAATTGTGTGTTTTAACGTGCTCTACATTTTTTGTGTATTAAGTTTTTGTCCATCTCTTACGGTTTAGCAGTTATTCAAAATTCAGTCAAATTCATCCAGAATAAACTACTCTTCAGAGGCTATTCCCAGAAAAGTCAAGATATACATTTTATTTGTCAGATAAATATCTTTGATATACGAAATTTTAATAAAAAATCGTCAGAGCCATTTTTTCGAAAATCAAAATTTTCGAAAACAGCTTCATGTAAAAGGTAAAAATGGTTATCGCTACGGTTTATTTAAGTCATCCAGAGTGAAAAGGTCTTCAGAGCGTGTTCACAGAAAATTCAAGATACTTATGCATTTCATTTGTCCTGAAAATATCTTTACTAAGGTATATCGTATTTTAATCAAAGGCGTTAAGGCCTTTTTACTTTCTCTATACGCACTATGTACATAGTGTATAGAGACGGTATTGTATGCCACCCAAAAATTCGATACTGATTTCACCGGAGATATATGTTTTAGGGTCCTCTTTATCTAAAAATAGCATTTTCGGAAACAGGTCCATGTGTGTGTGTGCGTGTGTGTGTGCCTGTGTGTGTGTCCGTGTGTATGTGAACACGATAACTCAAAAACGAAAAGTAGGTAAAATACCAAATTTGGCATTTAAGTTTAGTATCTTCCAGGGATGCGACACGATCATTTTGAGAAAAATCTCCCCACCCCAACTACCCTTTACATGGAACTTTTTTCGAAAATTTTGATTTTCTCAAAAATGGCTAACGATTTTGATGAAAATTTCTTATATTAAAGACATTTACCTGACAAATAAAATGTATATCTTGAATTTTCTGGGAATAGCCTCTGAAGAGCAGTTTATTCTGGATGAATTTTACTGAATTTTGAATAACTGCTAAATCGTAAGAGATGGACAAAAACTTATTATACAAAAATGTAGAGCACATTAAAACACGGAATTTATGTTATATGCATTTTTTCGTGGAGTTCGTCGTTTTTTGAGACATTCCTTATTTTTGGTTTCTGCTATGAAAAACTTATAATTTTCTCATACAGGAATTTGTCAACTGCTGTCCATACAAACAAAGGTACTTCATTGACATAGCTACCAGCTTTTGATTATCACTTTAACCTATGGTACTCCATTATTTCGCTTCTACTTACAAGGAAGCAAGTAATATGGATATTTCTGCTAATTTTTTACTGATTAGCATGAAGTAAATATAAGCATAAGATTTTTAACGATAATTTGTTGCAAAGATAGAGAAAGTCATGTGAATGGAACACATCAGATTTTTTTTCCTTTAGAAAGTCACAAATTTTGAAAAATGAACTGAATTGCTTTGGTTGATGAGGGGTGAATTGAGTAAAATTAAACAAAGGCCTTTTCTCTAAAAAAAAATTAAAAAATTAGAATTTGTCCAAATTGCAATTCTTAAAAAATCTGATGTGTACCATTCACATGACTTTCTCTATATTTCTACAACAAATTATTGTTAAAAAGCTTAGGCTTCTATTTGGTTCATGCTAATTGAGAAAACGTCAGAAATAGTCGTATTACTTGCTTCCTTATAAGTCGTAACGAAATAAGGGAGTACCATAGATTAAAGTGATAGCCAAAAGTTAGTTGCTATGTGACTGGATTTCCTTTGTTTGTATGGACAGGAGTTAACAAGTTTCTACATGAGAGAAGTACATACAAGTTTTTCAAAGCTGAAATAAAAACAAGGACTATCTTAAAAACTCCACATAAATTGTGTAGTTTTATGTGCTCTACATTTTCTGTGTGGAAAGGTTTTGTCCATTTCTTAAGGTTTAGCAGTTATGCAAAATTTCGTAAAATTCATCCAGAGTAAAGTAGTCTTCAGAGGCTATTCCCAATTTATTCAAGATATACATTTTATTTGGCAAGTAAATATCTTAAATATACGAGATTTTTAATCAAAATGTTAGAGGCATTTTAAAGAAAATTTAAATTTTCGAATATTTTTCCATGTAAAGAGTAGTTTGTGTTGAGGGGATTTTCTTGAAAATCTTCGTCTTGCACCCCTGGAAGATACCAAACTTAAACAGCAAGTTTTGTTTTTAACAGGCTTTTCATTTTTGAGCTGTGCTGCCCACAGACACACACAGACAGACACACACGGCCATTTTTTTAAAATGTTTTTTTTTTTTGGATTCAGGGGGTCTCAAAACATATATTTGCGGTGAAATTTCGGTATCAACTTTTGGGTGCAATACAATAACTTCTCTATGTATAGAGAAAGTAAAAATGTTCGTTTTTGACTCACTTTTTTTTTCTTCTGAAAATGCTTTTCGAGGGTTCAGGTCATATCAAAACACTAATTTCCGCTGAAATCTCGACATATATCATTAATGTATTTAGTACTTTTTATACATTGATATTTTGCATAATTTATATTCAAATTCATACTTATGTGCAAATAACTTAGGTTTCTGTGAAGTGTTTGTGTTTGTTACTTTGACAAATACGCAAGCGAACACAAGATATAACCTTCATACCTCTATACACCTATGATCTTCTGGTTGTGTAACTTACTATAGTGTCTCTCTTTTAATGCGCAAATGTAGTTAAAAGGTATTTCATATAAAACTGCTCTGTGCGCCAGTTGGCATGCTCCGTACGTAATTAGATAAACCCTACAAAGCTATTTAGATTAAGTGAATACTGCCCTAGCAACTCATGGATAGTTACAGAACGCACTCGGTTAGCTCTAGGTTTGTGTGTGTGTGTAAATAAACTGATTTTCGTGTAATTTTATTTTAGTAATTTGCACCGTTTTTATCAAAGCATGCGAGCGAAGCGAGCATGCGCTCGGTTAACTCTAAGTTAGTGTTTGTGTGTGTGTGTGTGTGTGTATGTGTGTGCAAGTAAATTTGATTTTCGGGTAATTTGTTTTTACTAATTTCTAGGTTAGCTCTAGATTAGTGTGCGTATATAAACTAATTTTCATGTAATTTGAGTTTAGTAATTTCCACTGCATTTATCAAGCATGCTGGCATACGCTCGCGTAGCTATGTTAGTGTGTAGAGAAAGTATTGCACTTCACCAAAAATTCGACACCGAGATTTCACCGGAAATATATGTTTTAGGGTCCTCAATATCCAAAAAAAGCATTTTCACAAAAAGGTCCGTGTGTGTGTGTGTGTGTGTGTGTGTGTGTGTGTGTGTGTGTGTGTGTGTGTCTCCGTGTGTCTGTGAACACGATAACTCAAAAACGAAAAGTCGGTAAAATACCAAACTTGGTATTTAAGTTTAGTATCTTCCAGGGATGCGACACGAAGCTTTTGAGAGAAATCCACACACCCCAACTACCCTTTACATGGAACTTTTTTCGAAAATTTTGATTTTCTCAAAAATGGCTCTAACGATTTTGATTAAAATTTCGGATATTAAACATATTCACCTGATAAATGAAATGTATATCTTGAATTTTCTGGGAATAGCCTCTGAAGAGTAGTTTATTCTGGATCAATTTTACTAAATTTTGAATAACTGCTAAACTGTAAAAGATGGACAAAAAGTTACTACACAAAAAATGTAGAGCACTTTAAAACACACAATTTATGTTATATACATTTTTTCGTGGAGTTCGTCGTTTTTGTGACATTCCTTATTTTTAGTTTCTGCTATGAAAAACGTATAATTTTCTCATACAGGAACTTGTCAATTCCTATCCATACAAGCAAAGGAACTTCATTGACATAGCAACCAACTTTTGACTATCAATTCAACCTACGGTTGTCCCTTATTTCGCTTCTACTTACAAGGAAGCGAGTAATAAGACTATTTCTGCTAATTTTTTCTGATTAGCATAAAGTAAATAGAAGTATAAGCTTTTTAAGAATTATTTGTTGCAGGGATAGGGAGAAAGTCATGTGAATGGTACACATCAGATTTTTTTGGATATCGGGGACCTTAAAACATATATTTCCGGTGAAATCTCAGTATTGAATTTTTGGGTGGAGTGCAATACCTTCTCTATACACTATGTACATAGTGCGTATAGAGAAAGTAAAAAAAAAAAAACATTGATTCTATACAGTACCTTTAGTATAGTAAAGTAAAGGGGATTTTCTTGAAAATCTTCGTGCGGAAGATTATTTGGTATTTAACTGACTTTTCGACTCAGGGAAAATCTCAGTATCGAATTTTTAGGTGGAATGCAATTCTGCCCCTACTTATTATACGTAATAGAGAACGTAAAAATGATTTCGTATGAATAGTTAGAAGAAGTTCTAATAGGTTTTATACTTTCTGCTTTTCTTTTTCTATTTCAATGTCTCTTTGCAAAAACTTTAGGGACTATTTTATATGAACGCTTTCCTCGGAAAACTGACAGTTCTTGTATTCTGGAGCATATTTTTTACGTAATTATTTCACTTTCTCCGTTTTCCTGCTCTTATTTCTTTCCTAGAGTTTTCGTTCCTGTTTTATTAACGAGAGTTTTTATTAACTTGCGGTTCTTTGCCACCCATTCAAGGAATTCCTTATAAATATACAAAAAATGGGGCGGCAGATAGGGGAGAAGAAGGGTTTGAAAAGAATAATTTGCAGGGAGCATATAACTTTTATAATGACTATCGGATATAACGATCGAGCAGGGAAAGAATCGGCAGGCGTATTTCATAGTGTCAGAGACAGTAGCCTCTTGAAATGTATCAACCCTTCTTCTGAATACAGATTTAATGGCTCTGGGGTTCCCGATCGCTCACTTGCTTCTTTGTTTTCATCAGATACAAAGCATCATCCCTTGCCAGCCGTACGCACGTATTCAAGCATTTACCAACGCGTTCAGAAGGGAAAACCTGGGGTAAATGTTTATCCCTGAAGGTGACAGGTTAGTGACTCAAACCTTTCGTTTGCTTTTCCTTGGCTTTAGGTTAGAATATCCAATACTAGCAGATACAAGGGTCGGCTTATGGCTTACTTTTCAACATAATCACCTAAAAGATTGAGACATTTATCGTACCTAATATCTTCGTTGGTTTGAAAGTACTGCCCTCCTAGCCATGTTCTTCAGTTCAGGGAAAAGGTGAAAGTCGCTGGGTGCCAGGTCAGGACTGTACGGCAGTTGATCGGAAATGTCCCATTGAAATTGTTCAAGGAGCCGATGGGTTGTGCCAGCAGTGGATGAGCGTTGTCATGGATCAACACAATTCCAAGTCAGCATTCCTCTTCGTTTGTTTTGAATGGCTCTCCGCAAACGTCGTAAAGCACGAAGATCTTCAAAACAACGTCAATGTTCATTTGAAATCATTGGCGGCAACATTTTTTGAAGCGGGTATTGCAAAGTTTGTGCACAGGTACGATAAATGTTTCAATATTTTCGGTGATTATGTTGAAAAGCAACCATAAGTGTACAAAACTTTTAGTAATAAAATAATTGTTATCTATGAGCTTGTCTTTTATTTATAGCCCATCGGAGGTTTAAAAAAAACGGCCCTCGTATAAGCTGCCTTTACTATGGCTTAAGGAGACAAATGATTTTGTAGTTTTTGGTAAAAAACTATTTTTGGATCTTTGATTAAAAAATCTTATCTTACTCTACAATAGATATCTGTGCAATTAAATCCCCCAAGGCAGATATCTCCAAAACTACTTGCTAATATAGCCCCTGAATGAGGGGAGGATGGTGTGGACTTGAGACACTATTTATATATCCTAATCCCAAAAGTTACCGACATCTTGTAAATTTCATCCCATGTTATGTATTTGATGCTGAAATGTTTTGTTCTTGTTGCATTCCGAAATAGAAATCATTGCGTCCAATATTAATTATTCATTGCGCTTTCATTGTGCAAAAGTTTTTTGATTTTCTCTCTGCGATTTTTTTTATAAAAAAGTATCTGGTTACATGTTGATTTTCTTGGTTGTGAAGAGAGATAGAATTAAAAGTTATGTGAAAGGGAAATATAAATTATATCCAATATAATATAAATTATACCAAGAAGGGACAAATGCACGTTGGAGGAATAAAAATAAAATGTAAATGGCGTGTTATTTATTGACGCTCTTTAACTACTATGGTTTTCAGCGTCCCATTCTAAATTGGGTGTGAAAGACCGCTTAATTTTGCTCAGAGGCCTCTGTATCACGCTTGAGGTTCTTTTACGTGCCGTAAATCTACGACACGGGACCAACGGCTTTACTTCCCTTCCAAAGGAAGCCATGCTAAGAATTTTTACACTAGAAAAAATCCATCATCCTCCGCCGGGTTTGAACCCGCGATCTTGCGTACATGAAATTAGCATGGTAACCATTACACCACGGAGGGCCACTAAATGTACGTTGGAAATGACCAGGAAAGAAATATTGTAAAATACGTCTATGAAGGCAAGGACAATAGTTATGAGCTGACAAGCAACCCAGGTAGGATAGTACCGTTAAGGGCAGGAAAATGAACAGGAGGGGCGAGGATGGATATAGCAAGGAAGAGAAACAATTCCCTTGCTGGTCGAGCGACACTTTTGCACTGGCTTTGGAAGAGTGGTGGAGGTAAGATGTGATATTTGAGTTCGCGGAGGAATCGGTCGGGCTACATATGGCAATAGTGTTTGTTTAATACGGTCGAATTCACTAGCCCTGGAAGATGCACAGAGATAAGACGTGATAGCTGAGTCCGCGGTAGAAATGAAGAGCTTACATACGACCGAGATAGAAACAGTGTTTATTTGATGCACCAGCAGACGTTCAAAAGTAATAAGGAATGATAGGCGCGGTCGATCAAAACTAGTTGAAAAGGAGAAAGTTTATGAGGAATGCGTGTGAGTTCGACGGCAGAAAAGGCCGAACAAAACGAATAAATGAGTTGAATAATGATCTGGAACTCGAGGAGAAACACTTGTGTCTTACCACACTTCAGAAAGATTCCATGCCAACAAAATCCTGAGCCAGAGCACCTACATCTCCACAACATTCCATAAATAGTTTAAACCTGCATTCGGGATACGCGTTTCATTGAAGTTTTCACGTGGAATCATATACGCATAAATATTTGCAGCGGAATGGCTGGTTGACTTCCGTTCATTGTATTGAAGAGAAATAGTATGTTTTATTCCGAGGAATTAGAAGAATTTCCCGCTGGAACTTATAGAGAGTTAAATTCGCAAGAAATACAATTTTCGCGTTCAAGAGGAAAAGCACTGAATTCCACCAAGTGATGACAATTTGGGCATGAATTGTAAAAGTTATGTGATACTAAACTGCAATTTTTCAAAGAGAATCGGCGTAATGGATTATTTTAGTAATATTAGCCCACTTTAGTAGCCTGAATTTGAAGAACCCAACAAGCCCAGTAGAACTTTCTGAGATAAGAGTCGATTGCCGTAGATTTCTGCCATTTTTACTTTCTCTATATGTGCTATGTACACAGTGTAAAGCGAAGGTATTGCACTCCACCAAAAAATTCGATACCCAGATTTTACCGGAAATATATATTTTAGGGTACCCTGTATCCAAAAAAAGTATTTTCAGAAAAAAGTCCGTGTGTGTGTGTGTGTGTCCGTGTGACTGTGAACACGATAACTCAAAAACGAAAAGTCTGTAAAATCGCAAACTTGGTATTTAAGTTTAGTATCTTCCAGGAATGCGACACGAAGATTTTGAGAAAAATCCCCCCATCCCCAACTACCCTTTACATGGAACTTTTTTCGAAACTTTTGATTTTCTAAAAAATGGCTATAACGATTTTGATTAAAATATCGTATATTAAAGATATTTACTTGACAAATAAAATGTATATTTTGGATTTTCTGGGAATAGCCTCTGAAGACTACTTTATTCTGGATCAAGTTTACGGAATTTAGCATAACTGCTAAACCGTAAGAGTGACAAAAGCTTACCACACAAAAAATGTAGAGCACCTTAAAACACACAATTTATATTATATACATTGTTTTCGTGGAGTTGATTGTTTTTGAGATATTCCTTCTTTTTTTCAGCTATAAAGACTTATACTTTTCTCATACAGGACTTTGTGAACTCGTGTCCATAAAAACAAAGAAACTTCAGCCGCTGAGCAACCAGCTTTTTACTATCACTTTAACCTATGGTACCCCCTTATTTCGCTTCTACTAGCAAGGAAGGAAGTAATCAGACTATTACTGCTAATTTTTGCTCCATTAGATGAAGTAAATAGAATATTTGTTGCAGTGATATAGAGAAAGTCATGTGAATGGACCACATCAGATTTTTAGAAAAAGGTCTGTGTGTGTCCGTATGTCTACGACCGCGATAATTCAAAAACGAAAAGTCAGTAAAATACCAGTATCTTCCAGGGATGCAACACGAAGAATCCTCCCATCCCAAACACCATTTACATTAAAAAAAATTCGAAAATTTAAATTTTCACAAAAATGACCAACAATTTTGATTAAAATACCACATATTAAATATATATATATTGCAAATAAAATGTGTATCTTGAATTTTCTAGGATTAGCCTCTAAAGACAACTTTATTTTGGATGAATTTTGCGTAACTTGTAAACCATAAGAGATAGACAAAAAAGCACTGCACAAAAAATAGTTCACATTAAAACACCCAATTTGTTGTACACGTTTTTTTGTTTTTTTTTTGGTGGAATTGACTATTTCGAAGATCTTTTCAGATTTAAAACGCTTAAACTTTTCTCTCTCGGAAAGTTGTAAACTCCTGGCCCTGCATAGAAACGGATTTCAATCACATGGCAACAAGCTTTTGAAACATTTGACTATCTTTTAGCCTAGTGTATTCCGTTATTTCCCTCCCACTTACAAGGAAGCAGGTAATTAAGTCACTGTATGCTAATGTTTATCTCGATTATCATAAAGTAGAGAATAATATGCTTTTTAACAATAGTTTGTCACAGCGATGTAGAACACATTAGATTGTTCTGTACTGCTTCTGACGAAAAATTATTTGTTCCAAGAGTTTACGGGGGATGTATAAGGACAGTATAAGACGTCTTTATATTGCGTGTCACAAAGAGTACGTGAACATTACAGGCATGTAATTTCAACAAAATTAATCATCAAGTGTAAGTACAACGATTATCATACCAAATCATGTATTATTAGTCTATTACCATAATCATTATTATTAGTATCCTTATTAACATTATCATTAACGTTAAATGTTCTATAGAGTATAATTTAAACGCGGTGGTAGCGCAGCTGCCTACCAAGCGGGAGACCTGGGTTCGATCCCCAGTACCGGCGTGGGGATTTTTCCCCCGCTGGGAGACCTGGACCGGGGTGCACTCAGCCTCGTGAGGTCCCTGGGGGGCCAATTGAGGAGCTACTTGATGGAGAAGTAGCGGCTCCAGGTCGTGAGGACCGCATTAACCGGCCGGGAGGGGCTCAAGGCGCTGACCACGTCTCGCCCTCCAAAACTGCACCCCATCCATGACGTCTGTAGTGGACCGAGATGGGGGACGCAGCGGCCGGGCGGTAGGCCAAGGTTCCCCGTGAGCTGTCGTGCCATGGAGTTAGTTAGAGTATAATTTAATAAAGTCATTGAGTATTAAATACTTTAAATGGTATTGTAAATGAAAGCTGAATATTTTCTTAGGAATGTAGAAATGTGATAATGGATAAAAGTGTATAATCGTACTATAGAGATGGAATGTACAGTACAACTCCAGGAACTGAAGAGTTTTTCAGAATTCAATTAGTAAAGGCCCATTCACGATGCAAATCTATGTGCACAGATAAAAATAATCGCATGTGACAGTGAAGTAGATTTAAATACTTTTGACATGATTTCTCTGTCAAATTCACTTTTCACTGTAACCTGTGGTAGGTATTTACAGTGCAGCGCTGCTAATGTTTTGCCTACCGCCAACTTTTTTTTTTAATACAGTTCCGGAGGCTTGTCAGGACTCCGGCGCTGTATTCTTTTTTTTTCTCTCTCCATTTTTTTCCCAATTTCCTATATTTCCTTAGTAGACATTATTCTTAACGTTTTCCTTTTACATATACATACACAAACATAGACACGTTTACAAACACAGAAACACTTATGCCCAAGACGGGACTCGAACCCACGATCCTGTGCACCACGAAGCGCAGAGGTCCCGGGTTCGATTCCCGGCTGGGGCGGGGAATTTTTCTTTAACCGGAATTATTCCCTATCCCCCATAGAGTCTGGAAGTATGAATGTGAGAGTGAATGTGCGTGTGTAGTAATATAAAGTTCAACCTAATGTTCTGAACCTACAGTTTCACAAGTGAAAGCCCCCGATATGACCATTGATGTTAAAGGGGGCTATACAAATGAAGCAAAAAAAAAAAAAAAAAAAAGATCAAGAGGCGCAAATAAAAATAATATATAAAAAAGTAGGCTCGTTATTAAAATAAAAAACAAAAAGCGCCAAAGCGAGACACTTTAGCGAGCGCGGCTCCTGGGATCGCTATGCCAACTGGCCCCAATATCGTTGTAATGCGATACAGTATATCTGGTGACAGATTTTGGAGACGCCTGCCCTAGGGCGAAATATGATCCTATTTTTACTTTCTCTACACCACCCAAATATTCGATACCGAGATTTCACCGGAAATATATGTTTTAGGGTCCCTTATATCCAAAAAAAGCATTTTCACAAAACGGTCCGTGTGTGTGTGTCCGTGTGTCTGTGAACACGATAACTCAAAAACGAAAAGTCGGTAAAATACCAAACTAGGTATTTAAGTTTAGTATGTTCCAGGGATGCGACACGAATATTTTGAGAAAAATCTCTCCACCCCAAACTACCCTTTACATGGAACCTTTTTCGAAAATTTTGATTTTCGCAAAAATGGCTGTAACGATTTTGATTAAAATATCATATATTAAAGATATTTACCTGACAAACAAAATGTATATCTTGAATTTTCTGGGAATAGCCTCTGGAGACTACTTTATTCTGGACGAATTTTACGGAATTTTGTATAACTGCTAAACCGTAAGACTTAGATAAAACTTTACCACACAAGAAATGCAGAGCACGTTAAAACACACAATTTATGTTATATACATTTTTTCGTGGTGTTGATCGTTTTTGAGATATTCATTGTTTTTGGTTTCAGCTATGAAAGACTTACTTTTCTCATATAGGAATTTGTCAACTCCTGACCATATAAACAAAGGAACTTCAGTCACATAGCAACCAGCTTTTGACTGTCACTTTAACCTATGGTACTCCCTTATTTCGCTTCTACTTACAAGGAAACAAGTAATAAGACTATTTCTGCTAATTGGTTCTCGAGTAGCATGAAGTAGATAGAAGCATAAGCTTTTTAACAATAAGTTGTTACAGAGATTCATGTGAATGGTACACATCAGATTTTTAACATAATGAGCATTGGATAATGTTGGAAAAAAGTTTGCGAGAAATACCTTCAAAATGTTGGGATTCCCTTTATATAAGCAAGCGTCTTCCCATTTATAGCTACAATTAATTGGTAGTTAAAATGCGTCAAGTGGAAAAAACCATCTATTTTCTTAGTTTAGAATGCGTATAATTTGATTGTATAAAAAAACTAATTTGTCACAATTTTGATTCAATTTCATAGATATATCATCTTTATCTACAATTGAGAATGAAAACTAAAAATCTGATGTGTTACATTCACACGACTTTCTCTACCCATTCTGTAAACAACCTATTCTTACAAAAGGGAATTGTTATATCTACTATCGTGATAATTGAAATAATCATTAAGAAATGATCTTAGTACTTCATTCCCTGTAAGTAGAAGTGAAGAATGCACCAGACTAAAGCGATAGTCAAACCTTTTAAAAGCTGGTCGCTATGTGAACAATTGAAGTTCAATTCGCTTTGCAAGTGCAGCAGTAAACAAAAGAGAGATGAAAAGAAAGGTAACCCCGTTTGATAGAGTCAACTCTATAACGAGATTGTTGTCATAAATTGTGTACTTTAATGGGACTACATTACATTAAAGTAAGTCTCTTTCGGTTTACAGTTAGGTATGCAAAATTCAACAAAATTCATCCAGAATGAACAGGTGTTCAAGAAGATATTCTCATAAAATTCAAGAAATACATTTAATTAGTAATGTAAATATCTATAGACAATATTTAGTATTTTAACAAAATTATTAGAGGCATTTTTGGGAAAAACAAAATTTTTGGGGATGGGGGGGAAATTCTTGAAAACTTTCGTTTGGTATTTAACGGTATTTTAGTTTTTGAGTTATACTGTCCAGAGGCAAACATACAGACCTTTTTCTAAAATTTTTTTAGAGACCTCAAAACATTTTTTCGACGATATCTCGATATCGAATTTTAGGTTGGAACAGAGTATCTTCTCTATTCCCTGTGTGCATAGTACGTGTACAGAAAATAAAAATCTGATGTGTTCCATTCACATGCCTTTCTCTATGTCTCTACAACAAATTGTTAAAAAGCTTGTGCTCCTATTGACTTTCTGCTAATCGAAAAAAGACAGCAGAAATAGTCTTATTACTTGCTTGCTTCCTTGTAAGTTAGAAACGAAATAAAGGAGTACTATTGGTTAAAGTGATAGTCAAGAGTTGATTGCTATGTGACTGAAGTTCCTTTGTTTGTATGGACAGGAGTTGACAAATTCCTGTAAGAGAAAAGTGTGTTTTTTTAAAGCTGAAACCAAAAACAATGAGTATCTAAAAATCGATCAACTCCATGTAATGAAGGTATGTATAAAAAATTGTTGTGTGCTTTAAGGTGCTCTACAGTTTTTGTCCATCTCTTACGGTTTAGAAGTTATGCGAAATTCCGTAAAATTCATCCAGAATAAAGTAGTCTTCAGAGGCTATTCCCAGAAAATTCAAGATATACATTTTATTTATCGTGTAAATATCCTTAATATACGAAATTTTAATCAAAATCGTTAGAGCCATTTTTAAGAAAATCAAAATATTCGAAAAAAGTTCCATGTAAAGGGTAGTTTGGGGTGGGGAGATTTTTCTGAAAATCTTCGTGTCGCATCCCTGGATGATACTTAACTTAAATACCAAGTTTGGTATTTTAGCTACTTTTCGTTTTTGAGTTATCGTGTTCACAGACACACACACGGACCTTTTTCTGAAAATGCTCGGTATCGAATTTTTGGGTGGAGTGCAATACTTTTCTATCCCTATGTACATTGTACATATGGGGCTAGAGAAAGTAAAAATCTAATATTAATAATCTTCATCTTTATCTTCTTCTCTTCATGGAATAGGAGAGTCTCCTGTTCCGTTCTCAACTTTCTACCTTGTGGCTAATAATCGAATACCTGTTTTGTGTTCATCTACGAATTCTGTATTGCTTTATTTGATCTATAATTTAGATCAGGTTTAATCCATTTCTTATATAATTATTTCTATATCTATTCAATTTCTTCTGAGAAACTTCATTTCCAGTAATTGTATTCTATTAATATCATTTTTCTTCAAGGTCCATACTTCACATCCATATAGAAGAGTCGGTACAGCAATTTCTCTAATGTTAATATGAATGCAATGCTTCCTCTACCCAAGCATGTGGTAGACAAGACGAATAGTCATTTAAAATATTGAAACGTAGCTATATCAAAGGATATAGAGTATGATGGTTATGTCTGCGCAACTGTGTTCCATGACCCAAATTCTTACCTGAGACGAAACCCAACAATTATTTCGCTTCATCAACTTTCCGAACGGAAACCCGAGGTAGTATTAAGGTGAAGGTTAGAAGCGCATCGTCGCATGTCACGAGATTTGTCATATTTTTATGGCAGTAAAATGTCATTGCATTCTTTGAGAATTTGGTACAGAAATGATGTCCGACATATAAGCACATTGTTGTGACAGCTGGACCTTTAAGATTCAATTGGGCGCAAGGACAATATGGTAACAGAGAAATGGGCGCAAAAAACATGTCCTTGGTCGCTCTTGTGGCTTCAAAGGCAAAAAAACATTCCTACCTCTCTTAGCAACGTTGTCCCTAATTCCCACAGGAAGAAACTCTACAAGCTACATAAATTATGTTTGCTCTGTATCACAAAAAATGCTGATGCATTACATTCACAGGGCATTCTCTACCCGTTATTGTTTATTAATGCGTACAAAACTAATCTTATAAAGTTTTATTAATTTTTCTAGCACGTATATACAATGTACACAGTAGATAAAGAAGGGATTGCATTCCACCGAAAAATTCCATACAGAGATTTCACCCGAAATGCATGTTTTGCGGCTCCCTGATTTAAAAGCATGTCAGTGTGCGTGTGTATATCTACGTGTGTTTTCTATTATATTTCAAAGCCTTTTATTATTGAATTTTGTAATAATATTCTTTATCAACAATAAATGTATAAACAGTTATAAACTTAATCAATAAGCTATATCTTGAAATGATAATGAAAGGGTTAAAATGTCCTTAATAATTGTGTGTGTGTCTGTCTCTCTCTCTCTCTGTTCTATTATATTTTAAATCCCTTAATTATTAAAAATTGAGACAATATTCTTTATAAAAATAAATGTTTTAATAGTTACAAACTTAATAAATAAGCTATGTCTTGAAAGCATAATGAAAGGGTTAGAATACTTTAATCATTTTTTGTGTGTGTGTGTCTGTGTGTTCCATTACATTTTAAATCCATTAACTATTAAAAATTGAGATAATATTCTTTATCGACAATAAATGTATTAATAGTTATAAACCTAATGGATAAGCTATGCCTTGAAATCATGATAAAACGGTTACAATTTCTTAATAATTGTGTGTTCTATTATATTTTAAAGCCTTTCTCTATTAAAATGTGTGATAATATATTTTATCAACAATAAATGTATTAACATTCCTAAACTTAATGAACAAGCATAATGAAGGGGTTAAAATCCCTTAATATCTGTGTGTTTTTGTGTGGGTATGTGTACAGCATAGCTCAAAAAATAAAGTCGGTTACATATGAAACTTAGTATATTCCAAAGATGCGACACGAAGATTCTCAAGAAAAAAAAATGACAAATGATTTTGATTAAAATACACAACAAAAATGCATGTGACATAAATTGATCTACATTTTTGTGTAGTATATAAAGTTGTTTCTATCAATTACGGTTAGACAAGAGTCTTTGAGACGACTTAGGCTATTTCCAGAAAATTCACGATTTACATTTTATTTTTCATGTAAATATCTAATATACAATATTTTAGTCAACATTTCTTCCATGTAAAGGTTAGTTTGTGGTGGGGGAATTTTCTTGAAAATCGTCGTATCGCATCCTTACCTAAATACTAAGCCTAAATGCCAAGTTTGGTACGCGGGCCATCCAGAAAGTGACAGACGATTTGACATAACTAAATGATAAACTTTATTTAGATACCTTATTCTATCTCTCAACGTAATCTATATTCTGTCAAGAGACTTATTGTTACGTAGTACCAATTTTTCAATGCCGATGTTTTCTTTTGTACCACCAAAGAACTTTTTTTTTCCTAAAAAACGCAAAATATTCGATCAATCGAATTTTATAGGAAAATAGCGCAAGTGTATAGTGAAAATGCAATGAACGAATCTTCAGTAAGGAAATTGAGCATAATTTACGAGTAATCAAGGAAGAACCAGTGTATACGATAAAGACCGGAGTGGAAGTTCATCAATCGCTATGGAGGAGTTGAAAACCAATGTTAATAAAAGAATTAAGAAAAACCGGTGTTTCACTTTGGACACCGTACATGACTGTTTGGTTGGAAAACATTTCCTAGCCATGAAGATCTCAAAGTGGCAGTGACATCTTTGCTCATATTTTTAGCGGTGAAAGAGTGTAACATGAAAAACCGGTGCCACGTGACAATAAAAACCTTCATAACAATGGCGATTATGTTGAAAAATACAGTAAGGTACTGTAAATAAAGTTTTGTGTTGATAACTTTCGTTATTATTTAGTTATGTCAAAACGACTGTCAGTTTCTAGATGGTCCTCCTATTTAACGGCCTTTTCGTTTTGGGATTATGTTCACACGCGGCGTGGCCGAGTGGATAGACCACTCCCAAGCGACCGCATGTGAAATTTGTGGTGGACAAAGCGGTGCAGGGGCGGGATTTGTCCGGGTTCTCCGGTTTCCCCCGCCATCACATTCTACCGGTGCTCCGTCTTCATTTCATGTATCACCAGTGTCACCACTGACTTGTTTTCATTCAAGGTGTTTTAAAATATACATTTCCGATGAAATACCATCTCTACCTCTATGTTCGTTGTACATATGCGCTAGAGAAAGTATTTTTTTTTATTGTTTCATTTATATAGCCCCCTTTAACATCTAAAGTCATATAGGGGGGGCTTTGCACTTGAAACAACTCGTCTGTAGGTTCTTACGTTTAATTATTTTATTTTCCTCAAACACACACACACATTCACTCTCATATACATACTTTCAGACTCTGTGGGGGATAGGGTAATAATGCTGGCTAAAGAAAAATTTCCCGCCCCAGCCGGGAATCGAACCCAGGACCTCCAGGTGAGAAGTCAGCTCGCTGACCATTTGACCACGGAGGCAGTCGTAGAACTATTTGTTGCTCATCTATTATTCTGGAAAACTGGAAAGATTCTAAAAAAATCGCGAAAAATAATAATTAATAATTACGTCAAATGCGTACAAAGACATTTTGTATTTTATTTCAACAGCTTTCGCAATTATCGTTTAAACTCTTCCCCGTGTTTACGAATGTGATAGCCTTCAAACAGATTCTCAATTTTAGGATGCACACCCCTGGATCCCAGTGTCTGGGAAGCGCTATTTGAATCTGAACTGATATCTTACCTTTCTGATGTCATTATTTTGAACACACACACACAAACAGGGACCAAAACGAGGTACATAAAAGTTATGTGGAGAAAAGACCGGACGCTCTCTATCCATGACAAATGAAAGGCGACTGAAGAAAAGGGGACCGGATACTCCCGCACAAGATATCCACTTGAGTTTCTAGTGGCGTATTCATCCAGCCAACCTTTGCTAAAGAAACCAAAGATTTTTCTAGTGGCCATATTATGTCACTATATTTCCGTTACTAAAGTTTAAAAGTGGTTTTAAGATATTCTGTCAACCAGGACCTTCTTCAAATTTGTATAACAACAAGCAGAATAATAATCCAACAATGGGCTTTAAGAGAAAAAGAAATAAAGAATATCCTGCACTACATCTGCAGGAAATGCCACCCACGCATATGAAAATGGGTTATGCAATACCCATAATACCAATGTTAAATAGAATAGCATCATTAACTCCATTATACCTAGGGCGAAATGAACGCCGCCCCCACCCCCAATAAGAAATAGAGAAGCAGAAAACTGACTTGGGTATATTTTCTTTTGCGAATAAGAAAAACTGGAACAAACTATCTGCAGAGTTACTGGAGAATTTGCTTCAAAGTATAAAGGACTATTAAAAGAAACTAAATATAGAAAATCAGATGTGTACCATTCACATGACTTTCTCTATATCCCTGCAACAAATTTTTCTTAAAAAGCTTTTACTTCTATTTACTTCTTGCTAATCAGAAAAAAATTATCAGAAATAGTCTTATTACTTGCTTCCTTGTAAGTAGAAGCGAAATAAGGGACTCCCATAGGTTAAAGTGATAGTCAATAGCTGGTTGCTATGTTAATGAAGTTCCTTTGTTTATATGGATAGGAGTTGACAAGTTCCTGTATGAGAAAAGTATATGTTTTTCATAGCAGAAACCAAAAATAAGGAATGTCTCAAAAACGATGAACTCCACGAAAAAAATGTATATAATAACATAATTGTGTTTTTTAATATGCTCTACATTTTTTGTGTAGTAAGTTTTTGTCCATCTCTTACGGTTTAGCAGTTATTAAAAATTCAGTAAAATTCATCCAGAATAAACTACTCTTCAGAGGCTATTCCCAGAAAATTCAAGATATACATTTTATTTGTCAGGTAAATATCTTTGATATACGAAATTTTAATCAATATCGTTAGAGCCATTTTTGAGAAAATCAAAATTTTCGAAAAAAGTTCCATGTAAAGGGTAGTCATGGGTGGAGGGGTTTTTCTCAAAATCTTCGTGTCGCATCCCTGGAAAATACTAACTTAAATACCAAGTTTGGTATTTTACCGATTTTTCGTTTTTGAGTTATCGTGTTCACAGACACGGACTTTTTTCTGAAAATACTTTTTTGGATACAGGGGACCCTAAAACATTATTTCCGGTGAAATCTCGGTAACGAATTTTTTGGTGGAGTGCAATACATTCTCTATACACTATGTACATAGTGAGTATAGAGAAAGTAAAAATGGAAATGGAGTTTTATTTATGGACGCTCTGTAACTGCTGCGATTTTCAGCGTCCCACTCTATACTGGGTGTGAAAGACCGCTTTAGTTTGCTCAGAGGCCTCTTTATCAGGCCTGAGGTTCTTTTACACGACCTAAATCTACGACACGGGACCAATGATTTTACCTTCCTTCCGAAGGAAGCCATGCTAAGGATTTTTACGCCCGAAAAATGCATCGTCCTACGCCGAACCCGCGACTTTGAGTATATGAAGCTAGCATGTAACCATTACATCACTGAGGGCGACACTAAAGAAGAATCATTTATATTCAGGATACTTATTGTATGTATTATCACTATGAAGCGTTGCGTATTATATAGGAATTTAATTTTTTTTTTTTTTTTTACAATATAATTTATTTTGGGTCGATTTAACAGCATGGTCATATCAGGACCTTTTAAATTGCACATAAAATAGTTATTTGCACATTTGTAAAAATGGTTACATTTATACTTCACAGTAAATCAAAGTTTACATTGTCTTATAAATATTATAGTATTTTTAACTGTTTGATTCTTGTGAAGAACACATGTCAAGTCACTGAAGCCGGCCTGAAGTCTCTGTTTGGTGAATTTCGGACACTGCAGCAGAATATGTTGGACAGTAAGCGGTGTGTTGCAGGTCTTAAATTTTGATTCTGGATCTTTATTAATGATGAAGGAATTGTCAGTTTGCAGTGACCAATTCTGAGACGGGTTTTGCTCACAACGTTCTAATTTTCGGAGGGGCTCGAAGAAATTGATACCTCCAGCTCGGGCATCAAGCAGTTTGCTGTGGGATGTTGAGCATGTCGTTTTCCAGCTTTCTATAAACAGTTGTTTGGTGTGTCTAATGAGGTCTTGGTGTGTACAAGATGTAGGGTGGCTTCATTTGTGTTTACTTTTAGGCTGTGTATTAACTGTACTATTAATATGATATTTTTTTTCAATATAATTTATTTTGGGTCACTTTAACAGCATGGCTATATCGCAACCTTTCAAACTGTACATAAATAGTTATTTGCACATTTGTATAAAGGGTTACATTTATATGATATTGTTTTATTAGGCTGACAGGATATTATTATTACTATTATTATTATTTTATTAATTATTATTTCTACTTTGTACTAATTATAATATTTATCTGTCATCTAGCCATCTATGTCTTGTATATAGTGTTTAAGGCCCGTTTTACTACATATGGCACCATAGACTGATACATGAAATGGAGATGGAGCACCGGTAGAATGCCAATGCGGGGGAAACCCGGAGAAAACCCGCCTCTCACCGCTTTGTCCACTACAAATCCCAGGGTCGCCTTGGTAAGAGATGTTTGTCTGTTCGTCTATCTAAAATTATGCATTTTGGAAATATAAGCATAATCCGTAGATCACAGGAGAATATTCTTAATGTCATCTCATGATAGGGAAGAAAGGGATAAAAATAGTGACATGGAACACTAATGAACCACTGATCGAAGTTCATATGTGTGTTTTACTTTCTCTACACATACTATGTACATAGTGTATAGAGGAAGTATTGTAATCCACCCAAAATTCTATACCAAGATTTTACCGGAAGTACATGAAGAAACCACTTGGGAACGAACCTGAGTGAGAGGCGAGTGGTCTAAACACTGGGCCACGATCCGGCCCCATTTCGTTTATAATAAAAATATCTTAAACATGTGGTATTTTAATCAAAATCGTTACACCCATTTTGAGTGCCTATATCAACATTTTTGAAAAATAGTCCATGTAAAGAGTAGTCGGTGGAGAAGGATTTTCCTAAAAATCTTATGGACGTCAGGAGTCCACAAAGCATGTATTTCTGGTGAAATCTCGGCATAGAATTTCAGAGTGGAATAAAATAGCTTCTTTATCTACTATGTGCATTGTACATTCGTGATAAAGAAAGTAAAATTTTACTAATTCCTTTACCATGCAGAGCTTTCTACTACTTCTCCATCTATGTACGAGGGCCGCTTTTTTCAACCACCGACAGGCTATTAATAAAAGACAAGTTCATAGAAAACAATTATTTTATTACTAAAAGTTTTGTACACTTATGGTTACTTTTCAACATAATCACCGAAAAGATTGAGACATTTATCGTACCTGTGCACAAGCTTTACAATACCCGCTTCAAAAAATGTTGCCGCCAATGATTTCAAATAACCATTGACGTTGTTTTGAAGATCTTCGTACTTTACGACGTTTGCGGAGAGCCATTCAAAACAAACGAAGAGGAATGCTGACTTCAGGAATTGTGTTGAGCCATGACAACGCTCATCCACACACTGCTGGCACAACCCATCGGCTCCTTGAACAATTTCAATAGGACATTTTCAATCATCCGCTGTACAGTCCTGACCTGGCACCCACTGAACTGAAGACGTGGCTAGGAGGGCAGCACTTTCAAACAAACGAAGATCTTCAAAATAACGTCAATGCTCGTTTTAAATCATTGGCGACAGCATTTTTGTAAGCGGGTATTGCAAAGTTTGTGCACAGGTACGATAAATGCCTCAATCTTTTCGGCGATTATGTTGAAAAGTAACCATAAGTGTACAAAACTTTTAGTAATAAAATAATTGTTTTCTATGAACTTGTCTTTTATTTATAGCCTATTGGAGGTTGAAAAAAATCTGATGTGTTCCATTTACATGACTTTCTCTACATCTCTGCAACAAATTATTATTAAAAAGCTTATGCTTCTATTTAATTCATTATTTAATTGAGAAAAATCAGCAGAAATAGTCTTTTTACTTGCTTCATTGTAAGTAGAAGCGAAATAAGGGATTATCATAGGTTAAAGTGAAGTCAATAGCTGGTTACTAGGTGACTGATGTTCCTTTGTTTGTATGGACAGGAATTGTTAAATTACTGTATGAATAAAGTATGTTTTTTAAAGCTGTAACGAAAAACAAGGAGTATCTCAAAAACGATCAGATCCACGAAAAAAATGTATATAAGACAAATTGTGTGCTTTAAGGTGCGCTACATTTTTTGTATCGTAAGTTTTTGTCCATCTCTAACGATTTAGCAGTTATGCAAAATGCCTTAAAATTACACCAGAATAAAGTAGTCTTCAGAGGCTATTGCCAGAAAATTCAAGATATACATTTTATTTGTCAGGTAAGTATCTTTAATATACGACATTTTAATCAAAATAGTTAGAGCCATTTTTGAGAAAATCAAAATTTTCGAAAAAGTTCCCTGTAAAGGGTAGTTTAGGGTGGGGGATTTTTCTCAAAAACTTCGTGTCGCATCTCTGGATGCTACTAAACTTAAATACAAACTTTGGTATTTTACCGACTTTTCGTTTTTGAGCTATCGTGTTCACAGACACACGGACACACACACGGACCTTTTTGTGAAAATGCTTTTTTTGGATATTGGGGACCCTAAAACATATATTTCCGGTGAAATCCCGGTATCGAATTTTTGGGTGGAGTGCAATACTTTCTCTATACACTATGTACGTAGTAAGTATAGAGAAAGTAAAAAAACGGCCCTCTTATTATATACATTGTACAATTGATAGAGAAAGTAAAAGTTTGGTAATACCTTTACCATGCAGAGTTTTCTACCACACAGCATATTACGTAGGCTGTATAAATATTTGAAGAGATGTGACGTTTTTGCATTGTGAGGAATGTTTTGATACAGAAAGATGCAAGGAGCGGATAATGGCTTTGTGGGGACAGAAGAGATGGAACTGCTAACAAGTGGCTGTATTCAGGCCAGCACACACAAAAGGGCGGTTTTTAAAAACCCTGGGAGATACAGCGTCTGCTATCGTATCATAGTCCCTGTTATCTCGTGCACCAATGACACACTTTACGTTGTCATGGCAGCTTCTCCTGAGTGATGTAGTGGATGCATAAAAACTGCTAACCCATACTACCTGTGTAGAGATTTCACATTTTCATTATATCGAGTTTCTTATTTCCTCTTTTAATGCTCCTCAAATCAATAAGAGAGGTCACTAACAATTTCCATCAAAACTTTGATACATTGCTCAACGGAAGATGCTATACGAAGATTATCAACAAATTCGCTACTCATAACTACCCTTTATATCAACTTGTTCGAGCTTGGTTAAACGCCAAAGAGCAGTAAGTTACTCATTAACTCACAACAATGTGCCTGCAGCATGCAATACACCTCGGTTTTGAGAGAAACCTGTTGTCAGGATTAAAATAAAATAACGAAATAAAATGCTAAAATTAAATAAAAATATGGAATATAATACCTTCACACTTATTCCTTAAACCAGATAATGTATTTCAAATCGTATAATTTATTTACACACTTAAAATATTTCTTATATCCATTTTTTTTAAAAATGTATTTAATACTAAATACTACTTGCTAAAACATTCTTAAAACCACCAAATTATCCTTACCTATATATATATACACACACACACACACACAAACATACACTTACACACAATTCTTAAGTCAAAATATATTAACTTGTATTCATCACTTCAAGTACAATTACATACACTTCTATATTATTCATCAACTTGATTTTTACTTAATTTGCTTCTATGTTTTAATGTACACAATTTAAAAGCATTAAGCCTTAAATACAAAATTTAGAAACAAATCATTAATAATAATGTATTACTATTTATCTTTATGAACATAATGCATTAAATCTTTCAATATTCATTAATTAACAATTTAATCTTTAATTCATATGAATTTGAATTTCTCTCGTTTAATTATTTCCCGTATTATTTTTCTACTTAGTTTTTCATTTTTAATTGATTTCACAATTTGTTTTATGTTATCAATTTTATTGTATTTTATTTTGTGTTTTGCATCTGAACGAAGCGAGAGCAAGCAAACACTTCTAGTGGAGTATTGACTATCTCGCTTCCCTTTTAGCCTGGCTCAGAGATTTGTCGAGTACGTACGTACTCAGATGAGTAGAGTTGGAACAGCGTACTTAGATGGAAATTGTTTCAATTATTTTGATTTTACCAAAAGGAGCTTTTAAGAGCTTTATCAAAATACCACGTTTAAATATATTCACACGATAAACAACATGTATATCTTGAATTTGTTGGGAAGCTAATTATTTCCGAGATATTGCTTGTTATAGATTTAAATGTTTCAACACTTTCACTTTTCTCAAATGGAAAGTATTTAATGATTTTTTACCCGAGTCAAGCAAAGAGAACGAAATTCCAATACCGACTTCTTAAAAGATTTGACTATCGCTTTAGCTTATTATATTCCTTTATTCCACCTGTGCAAGGAAATAATATGGTAATAAACCATTTCTGCTAATGTTTATCTTGATAAATATAAAGCACACAAAAGAACAAACTGTAGTATAAATAGTTTGCTGCAACAGAGGTAGAGAAAGTTATGTGAATGTAGCACATCAAAGTTGTACTTTTTCTAGCACGTAGGTAAATTTACAAAGTATATAGAGAAGGTATTGTACATCATCCAAGATTTTGCCTAAAATATACGTTTTGAGATCCTTTAATCCGAAAAAAAATTTAGAAAAAGGTCTGTGTGTGTCTGTCTGTGAACAGTATAGCCCAAAAATTAATTAACCGTAAAATACCAAACTTTGTATTTAAGCTTAGTATCTTCCAAAAATGTGACACCAGTATTTTCAAGAAAATACCTCACACTACCCTTTATATGGAAAACTTTTTGATAATGTGTTTCTCAAATTTGATTAAAATACCATATAGTAAAGTCATTTACATCACAAATAAAAAGTATATTTTGAATTTTCTACGAACAGCTTCTGAAGATCTGTTCATTCTGAAGAATTTTACTGAAATTTGCGAAACTGGTAAACCTTAATAAATTACCCAAATCTCACTATACAAAAAAGTAGATCTCGTTAAAAAAACACAATTTATGTATCTACGTGGTATGTTGTACAGTTGTCCGTTTCCGAGATATTCCGGGTTAGTGGTTTCAATTTTACGGTACTTTTCTGACACGCTAGGTCATCTTCCTTTCGCCTGCCTTTTGTTTACTCCTGGCAAGCAAACGGAACGGAATTTCAATTGTTTTGCATAGCGAGCGGCTTTTAAATGAATTGAATTTAGCCTGGTGCATTTCCTTATTTCCCTTCTGCTTACAAGGAAGCATAAGAATATGTAAGCTAATGTTTATCTCTAATAGTATGATGTAGATAAAAGCATGATCTTTTGCAGGAAAAGTTTGTTTGCAGAATAACTAGAGAAAGTCATATGAATGGAAGACATCAGGTTTTTTTTGAGGTACTGACAACCCACAGTTGTTTCTCGCGATGAAATTTCAACGGAGTATCTATATAAGCCACTATGGCTATCTCGTTTGTACTCGCCCACCGTGGTGTGATGGTTACCATGCCATCCAAGGTGAACTCGTGTCCATACAAACAAAGGGACTTCACTCACATAGCAACCAGCTTTTGACTAGTACTTTAGACTATGGTACCCCCTTATTTTGCTTAGAAGCAAGTAATACGACTATTTCTGCTAATTTTTTCTCAATTAGATGAAGTAAATAGAGTAATTTGTTGCAGAGATGTAGAGAAAGTCATGTGAAAGGAACAAATCAGACTTTTTTAAAATACTTTCTTGACTTCAGGGGACCATAAGACATGTATTTACTGTGAAATCCTGGTTTCTAATTTTCGGGTGCAATAATCTTCTCTACTCATTGCACTAAGCAGAGAAAGTAAAAAAAAAAAAAAAAGAAGAAGAAGTAAAAAAATAGAGCTGCTGAAACAATCTGAATTCCTAGATATAAACTCGAAAGTGAAGATTGTGATCTCATGTTGGGTTTAAGATTAGATAGATGTTCATAAACTTTGTCTGTTCACCCTTTAAAATATGTTGTTTAGCAAATGATGAACAATAATGTCCATAGTCGAGATGAGATAATATATAAATCACACGTATATTATATTTCCTCAAGATGAAAATGTTGCTGCCTACGAAGTTTATGTTTTGAGTTTAGATTATAACAAGATCATTTTCAGCAAGCTTTTTTTTTTTTTATGAATAGTTTGTAAGAGAAATCCATGAGGGTGTAAATCAGTTCATTTTCTGCTCAAAAGTACTGAGAGCTAATGTGCATTAGCATTTGCAAATGGTCCCGCTCTGGCATTAATTTTACGGATGCAAAAGACAAGAGTAGGAAATAAGCAAACGTTTTAAATGTGCAAGAAAGGGAAGGAGAAACATTATAAATATTTGTTCTAAGTGGGCGCCAGCAAAATAATGCTTTTAAAGATACTGCTCCTTGAAAACACTCCTTAACGCCTCCAGATCACCCTCAATTTTCTTGGAAGAAGCAGTTTTTCTCTAACTCAGTTTTTGCTTGCAAGTTTACAAGGTGTGCAAGCAAATGTGAATAAAAATAGTGACGTGTCCCAAAAAAATCTTACAAAAGATTATTCTTCTACCTACTTCATAGTAATGAAGATAAACATTAGTAAAATTAGGCTTATTACTTTTTTTTTTTTTTTACTCCATGGCACGACAGCTCACGGGGAACCTTGGCCTACCGCCCGGCCGCTGCGTCCCCCATCTCGGTCCACTACAGACGTCATGGATGGGGTGCAGTATTGGAGGGTGAGACGTGGTCAGCGCCTCGAGCCCCTCCCGGCCGGTTAATGCGGTCCTCACGACCTGGAGCCGCTACTTCTCCATCAAGTAGCTCCTCAATTGGCCCCCCAGGGACCTCATGAGGCTGAGTGCACCCCGGTCCAGGTCTCCCAGCGGGGGAAAAATCCCCACGCCGGTACTGGGAATCGAACCCAGGTCTCCCGCTTGGTAGGCAGCTGCGCTACCACCGCGCTAAGGAGACGGCCAGGCTTATTCCTTGCTTCCTAAAAACGGATGACTTTGATTGAAAAAAGTATAAGTATTTTAAAACTTGAAACGAACAACAAGGAATATCTCGAAACGGTTAGCTCCACAACAAAAATGTACTCAACATAAATTGTGTATGTTGACGAGTTCTACATTTTGTGCTGTATCTCAAACGGTTTGCCAGTTATGCAAAAGTAATTCAGAATTAGGACTGTAAATATCTTTAATATACGTTATTTTAATCAAAATCGTTAGAACTATTTTTGAGAAAATCAAAAATTTCGAAAATGTTTCCTTGTAAAGTGTAGCTTGAAGTAATGGGATTTTCTTGAAAATCTTCGTTCAGCATCCTTAGGAGATACTGAAATTAAATACCAAGCTTGGCTTTTGTTTTTTAGTTATGCTGCCCAAATAGACACACACATACACTGACGTTTTTCTAAAATGTATTTTTTTGTTTCAGGCACATACATGGGAGATATAGGGAGTACTAGCAG
Organism: Hymenopus coronatus; assembly: GCA_030762935.1. Lineage (NCBI taxonomy): Eukaryota > Metazoa > Arthropoda > Insecta > Mantodea > Hymenopodidae > Hymenopus > Hymenopus coronatus. Next base: position 23,219,549 of record CM060891.1, read on the forward strand.
ATATACTAAAAGGAGGAAGGAACTTAACCTAGGCTTTGAGTATTGGATGCATTTTCAGTGCTTTGGGATTGTTTTAAGGGATTTTTCTATGTTTTAGAATTTCTTTTTATCATTTTCCAATTATTTTGACGGTATTTAGGAATCTAGAACAGATAGTTTCAGGATATGTATCAGGTGTTTTAGCTCTTTTTGAGGGCATTTAGAGCTCTAAAATAGTTTCTTTAGGTTTTATAAAGGTGATTCTTATACACTTACAGGCATTTTAGGTCATTTTGAGGTTATGTTTCGGTATTTTGTAGCTTTTTTAAAAACGTATAGTTCTCTTTCTATGTCCTTATAGATCATTTATGATATTTTTGAAGATTTTTTGATTGTTGGAGCAGCTATTTCGAGTGTTTAGAACATTGCAGGAGGCATTTGAGTTCTTTTCCCAGTTATTTCGAGATATTTTGTAGGTACGTTGATTGTTGAAACATATATTTTTCTAGGCAATTTGATTGAATTCCACAGGTGTAGAGATCCCAAAATTGGAGCACTGCAGAGTGTTGGCTTTAGTGCCTGGAAGGTGTTCTCTGCCTCGTCAGTGTTCTCCTGTCAGGCGGGTGAGAGTTTTCTCTGTCGAACCGCAGGTAGTTCCTGCATAGGTCAAGAAAACTTCGCAGCTCTCGTTTGTTTTACGAACGAGGCTAATCTCTCACTGCTCTTGGGTCCGTGGCCCCTACAGATGGTAAGACTAAACTTCAAGTAGGCTGCCTATAGACTTTACAACATCTGGGACAGGTTCTCGAGATGTTCTTCCAAGTTACTCCCCTTGACGATGATGTCATCCAAATAGATCAGGCAGGCGTCGTAGGTCAACCCTCAAAGTTCTAATTCCATGATCGCTGGAAAGTGGCTGGCGCATTACCGAGACCAAAGGGCTCAAACGTATGCCAGTTATGCAAAAGTTATCCAAAATGAAGAGGACTTCAGAGGTTATTCTAATAAAATATAAATATCTTTAGTATACGGTATGTTGATCAAAATCGTTAGAGCCGTCTTTGAGAAAATAAAAAATTTCGATTTTTTTCCATGTAAAGAGTGGTTGGAGGTGTGGAAATTTTCCTAAAAATCTTCGTGGCGCATCGATGGAAGATACTAAACTTAAATGCCAAGTTTGGTGGTATACCGACCATTCGGTTTGCGCTGTCATGTTCACAGACACACGGACACACACATAGAGGACCTTTTTCAAAAAGGATGTTTTTGAATGTCGCCCTCTGTAGTGTAATCACCATGTTAGCCTCTAAAACCACAGATTGTATGTTCAAACCTGACAGAGGGTGATGGATTTTTTCGAACGGTGGTCGCGTGGACAATTTATTTGCACGTAGAAGAACCAATTCATTGAAAGAAGAGGGTTTCTGGGTGAAATTCCGCAATTTTTGGGTTCGCAAGTCGTGATTTCATTCTGCGGTGCCATCTGTGGGTGACGAGCGGATCCCTCATCACCCTGGCGCATCGCGGTGAACTCGCGAACTAGAAATTCAAATCCGATCAAGAAGACATTCTAACGATGTTCTATGCTCCACTTAGGAGCTAGAGGAATTAACTAATTAAACAAACTTTTTTTGGGATATGTGTATATATCTCCAGTGAAATCTCGGTATCGAATTTTTCGGTTGAAAAAAAGTAGCCTAGAATTTGGTATCAGCATTTACCTCTGCTAGGAATGTGTACTCCCATACTTCACTCAATTATTACAGAACTTGCAACTTCTTAACGCAGGATTGATCACTAAAGGAATAATATATAGTTCTGAAATGGTATTTGAATCCTTGTTAGCACTCTCAAGAGATTTCTCTGCAAAGAGGTTTGGAAGAAAAGGATAAAAGCATTATTCGGTCCTTGCAGGGTTAAGCCGTGATGTTGCTTTAGCAGCCAAAGACGATACCTGCCCCTAAATCAGGGGTTCATGGGGGGGGGGGGGGGAGACTCCACTACAGAAGTGGAAACTGGGAAATTCTAGCGCGCAAGATGTCTGCCGGTTACGTTATTTGGTCTAAGCTGCTATGATTCTCCTCCGTTATTGTTTTGTTATTGTCGTGGTATACAGAGCTCTCTGGATATTGTTCCCGCGTCGAGTTGACGAACAGAGACAATGGCTGCAGGAAACACAACTATTACTGCGACAAAAGGGCATCAGCAAGTAATGGTACAATGAGTGGCGGGCATTGTGCGCGTGTTTCGAGGGGATTCCATTTAGATGTCACGCGGATAGCAGCGCCATTTTTGTTCTGCTGGATACAATGGAGGCAATAGTTTTGAGGCGGCTTGCTTGCAGGACCTGCGCACGCACTTTAATGACGTTGTTATTTGTTTGACTTGCGACGTGATACTTGATGGATGGGGGATCAGACGTGCCTATCCGGTCGCGTGACATTTGAGCCTTTCGTGCAAAGAATGCCATCTTAAAAGTGTCCAAAATACTTTTCTTTAGAAAAAACGGCCTTCGAAAATAGAGAATACAACCGGTGCTTATCTTCAGTTAACACACCCAACCATTTCTAGTAATCTCTATATCGTATAGCATGAAATAGAAGAATAAGCTTTTTGACAATAATATGTAACAGAGATATAGAGAAAGTCATAGAATGGAGCACATCAGATATTTTCTCTTTAAAGTGCTTCCCTTGATGCAATTTGTTGTCACTTTTTTTAATTAAAGTATTATACGCCAACTAAAAGTTCAATGCTTTGAGGTGACATGAAACCAAGAAAATAATTTTTAGAAAAAAAAAAAAAACCCTTGTATGATGCCTTTGTGTCACTGAACAGCAAAAACGAAAATTCGGTTAGATATGAAACTCCTTATTTATCCAAGTTGGAGTCAATTATCATGTCGCCCTGCGTGGTTTAGTGGTTACCTCGAAAATCCAAGATTGTAGGTTCAAACCTGGCAAAGAGTGATGCATTTTTTGAGACGCAAAAATCCTCAGCATGGTTTACTTCGGAAGGGAAGTAAAGCCGGTGGTCCCGTTTATGCTTATTTGCATTTAAACGAAACCCATAGCTTGAAAAAAAAAGAAGGTTCCTGGGGAAATAAAAACCCTCCATTTAGCGTCCGCAAGTCGTGATTTCGTCCTACAGTGCTATTTGTAGGCGACGAGCTGCTCTCGTCACCGTTGCGCATAGTGGCGAGCTCGCAAACTAAAAATTCAAATTCGATCACAGAAACATGGTAAAGATGCCCTTTGTTCCACTTAGGAAATAAAGCAATACTAATTACTAACTGTAATATGATGCCTGCATCTCTCAGTCGTCCTCCGCGGCCTAAGAGTAACATGCCAAGGTCGCAGGTTCAAACTTGGTCCCGGGTCTCGTAGATTTACGGCACGTAAAAGAACCTCAAGCCTGATAAAAAGACTCCTGAGCAAACTTAAACTGCCTTTCTCACCCAACATATATGGGACCCTAAGAACCGCAGCAGTTAAAGAGCTTCCATAAATACAACTCAATTTCAATTTTGTGTGTCTCTTAGAATTGTCTATTTAAGACCATTTTACCGTTGTTTTATCAATTCAATTTAAAATTGTTTAATCCTTTTAGTGCTAAAGATATTGTATCCATGGTTACTACATATTCTTTATTATTCAATGTATTCCTACCGAGTAGTTGTACTACTATTATAAATTGCACAGAAAGCTAAAATGCTGAATAAAAATGTTTGTTAATTACATTGTTTTCACTCCATTTTGTTTTACGCTTTAACAACCTGGTCATATCGCGACGTACTGTTCGGCAAGATACCTCGCTGACAGTATTTGGTGGACAGTTGCCTCGAACCATACTACCTTAGTTCCGCACTAAATGGTGTTATGAGTGCTGTCCAGTCTAATTCTACTATCCGTAGTCAGATGGCAAAGCCCAGCTCGTCTTTTAAGTGTCTTTCCTCATACCATTACCTCCACTTAGCTCCGCCACAAGCACATGGGCTTAGGTTTACGTCCAGTCTACTACTTACGCTATCTATGGACAGATGGCAGTGCAATCGCAAATTACTATCTGCTCTGTTTTGCTATTGTTTTAGGTTGAATGTGGAACTTTAGGTCGTGGTATTAAACGTCTAATCCGGTATTTATCTTGGCGACAGATGAAGACCACGAAAACTCACAGCCAGTTTGGTGGGCTCGTGGAATTACATATTTTACAAGTTACTTTTCATCCTTTAACAGAAAGTTATCCGTATGCTTTTGAGAACATTCGTTAACTACTACTTTTATAAATTTATACTTCTCGGATGCAAAACTTTGTGGGAAATACACATTTAAAATGCAAATTATTTATTACTATTACTGCCATTGTTATTATTCATTTATAGTTATCTATGATCATCAGTGAACGGTGTTAAAACAAGAATAAATTAAATTATTTCAGTTATGTTTTTAACAGAAACATTCATTCTTTCTTTCGTATTACTTTCATTTTCCTAAACAGACCCACTATGTGGAAATACAGGAGCAATACTAAAATTTGTATTTAAGTCCGACATCTTTCAAGAATGCAGTGCGAAATTCTCCACAACCCAAAAAATCCTTTATGCAGAAATATTTTATTTTGGTATTACAAACAAAATGTGCTTCATGAATAACCTGAGAAGATCTCTTCATAAAAATTGTATATCGGTTATCCATATTGTGCATGTGCGGGTGTGTGTGTGTGTGTGTGTGTATGTGTGTGTGTGTGTGTGTGTGTGTTTATTTCAGTCATCTAAGATACTTTGTATTCGTTGCCTAAATGTTATAGTGTTTTAACTTTCTATCATGCCTTTGAAATTATTTTCTTTCTTTTCCTTCTCACGAGGTTACTAAGGTTATTATCCAACTTTTAAACATCCGTCCATTAAAAAAAAATTAACTAAATAAAATAGTAACTAGCATGGATAAAAGTATTGCATGCCAGTTTCTGGGGTAGCATGTCTGTGGCACACTCGAGAGTTCCCGATTTGAATCTCGGTCAGGATGAATTATCGAAATACATTTTTTTTTCTTTATTTTCTTTCTTCTTTTTCCCTCGAGGTTTTTTCTTATCCTTGAAGACGAATGTTGAATAACTAAGCTCCATGAACTCTGGACTCATTTGAGCTCATTTCACCGTTTTTATTTGTCGTCCGATAATACCTGCTAGTTGAACCAAAAACTACCCAACATACTTTTTAATAGATAGTATAATATAGATCTAACGGATAATTATTCTATCAACGCCCATTAGATATAACCCATGTGGAAGCTATAACATATTTTAAAGAATTGTGCAGCAATTTTGTTTGCTTATAGATTAAACATTTTGGCAGCTCTAAGGAAATTGATTAACAGTATTTTTCTTCACAATACTTTCAAGCCATTGGTGCCGAGAATAAGAATATTATAGAAATCATACTTTACACTTCGAACGTTGCCAAAGGCTCGCCAGTTTAAACTATCCCAGGGGAAGGGGGGGGGGGGTATCGTTTCCATGGTACCTACAGAAGAGTATCAGCTTTCACTGTATTCGTCTCATAATATCCAAGTTATCGCACAATGAAGTTTAATGTGTGTGTTTTATTCCAACGTTTTTCAGGAGGCCCTGAATGCAGAACTTGAAATAAAGTGGGTTGTGGCGCAAGAAACCGCAGAGGGCCCACACTGCGGGGTGCCCATTCACTGGAGCAAAATGCGACCCCGCTGTGACCCCCTCCTCCCACCACCCCTACTGAGGGAAAAGAGTCATTCCGCTCCTGGAGTAGCTACCCCAGTGTCTCAAGTATTTTACAGTTCCCTGCGTAATAAAAAAAAAAAGGTTTTCCAGAAACCTTGAACAGTTGCGATATCGGGAAAGAAAGCATGCTACAACGGTGACCCAGTGGACTATGCTATGTTACGTTTTAACACGATAATTACATCTTGAGTATTCTATAATTTAGCAAAACACGTATTGTTGATTTATTAATGACTGGCGCGCCTTCTTTTTTTTTTTTTTTTTTTTCAAGCTTTAAGTCCTTTAACCTGGAGTCATATAGGACGATGAATGAAATTGGTGAAATGATGCTCAAATGGTCTCGGGGTCCATGGAGTTTAAGGTAAAATTTGACCAAAAAGTTTGGAAAATTAAAGAAAAAAAATCTGATGTGTCCATTCACATGACTTTCTCTACATCTCGGCAAAAATATTATTAAAAAGATTATGCTTCTCTTTACTTCATGCTGATCGAGAAAAAATAGCAGAAATAGTCTTATTACTAGCTTTCTTGCAAGTAAAGCGAAATAAGGGAGTACCATAGGTTAAAGTGAAAGCCAAAAGCTGGTTGCTATGTGACTGAAGTTCCTTTGTTTGTATGGACAGGAGTTGACAAATTCCGTATGAGAAAAGTAAGTTTTTCAAAGCTGAAACGAATAACAAGGAATATCTCAAAAACGATCAACTCCACGAAAAACATGTATATTACATAAATTGTGTGTTTTAACGTGCTCTACATTTTTTGTATTGTAAGTCTTTGTCCACCTCTTACGGTTTAGCAGTTATGCAAAATTCCGTAAAATGTATCCAGAATAAATTAGTCTTCAGAGGCTAGTGCCAGAAAATTCAAGATATATATTTTATTTATTAGGCAAATAGCTTTAATATACAATATTTTAATCAAAATCGTTAGAAACATTTTAAGAAAATCAAAAAATTCCATGTAAGGAGTAGTTGGGGTTGGGGGCTTTTTCTTGAAAATCTTCTTGTCGCATCCTTGCAAGATACCAAACATAAATACCAAGTTTGGTTTTTAATGGAGTTTTCGTTTTTGAGCTATGCTACCCACAGACACACATACACACAGATACACATTTTTCTAAAAATGCTTTTTTTGGACTCAGAGGATCTCAAAACACGTATTTCCGGTGAAATCTCGGTATTGAATTTTGGGTGGAGTGCAATACCTTCTCTATACACTATGTACATAAAAATATGTAAAAATATTTTATTTGATGCTAAAATAATGAATTCTAAACTTCAAGAAAATATATCGTTTTTCCAACTTTAACCCTTATTGTCTTGCTAAATTTTTACTTTCTCTACACGGATTATGTACATAGTGTATAGAAAAGGGATTGCATTCCACCTAAGTTATTTCATTTTGTTATCTTCCAAGGATGCGACACGAAGATTTTCAAGAACCCCCCCCCCCCAAATTTTACGAAAGTTTTGTTTTTCTCAAAAATGTCTAACGATTTTGATTAAAATTCTGTATGTTTAAGATATTTTTATGACAGCTTTTCGAACTTTCTGGGAATAGCCTCTGAAAATCTCTTCATTCTGAATGGATTTTGTATAACTGACACTCCGTAAGAGAGATACAAAAATGTAGAATTTATAAAAAAAACACACAATTTGTGTTGTATACTTTTTTGTTTTCGAGGTATTCCGGATTATTAGTTTCAATTTTAGCTACTTAGACTTTTCTCAAACGGGAAGACACCTTTCTTCTCGTTTCTGGTTTATTTACTCCAGGAAAGCAAAGAGATTTGAATTTGAATTGTTTCACATAGCGACCGGCTGTTAAAGGACGAAACTATTACTTTAGCCTGTGCATTTTCTTTTTTTACTGCTAGTAATAAGATTAATTCTGCTTATGTTTATTTCGATTAGCATGATTTAGTTAACAGATTCATGTTTTGAATAAAAGGTTTGTTTGCCGTGACATCATGTGAATAGAACACATTAGATTTTTTGCCTTCTACTTGCAACGGACCAAGTAATATGGACAATTTCTGCTAATATTTATCTCGATTAGCATGATGTAGATGGAAGAATAAGCTTTTTAACAATAATTTGTTATAGAGGTGTAGAGAAAGTCATGTGATTGTAACACATCAGATATATTCCAAAGACTTCAATGCTACTTTAAAGAAAATCTTTTTCAACAATTCTCAGCAGCTCAGTTTTTGCTTTCTCTACACGTACTATGTACATAGTGTATAGAGAAGATATTGTAATGCACCCAAAAATTCGATTCTGAGATTTCACCGGAAATACATGTTTTGGGTCCCCCTGAATCCAAAAAAAGAATTTTTAGAAAAATGTACGTATGTTTATGTCTATCTGTCTGTCTGTCCGTGTGTGTATCTATGTGTGGACAGCATAGCTCAAAAACGAAAAGACTTGGTATTTAAGTTAGGTATCTTCCAAGGATGCGACACGAAGATTTTCAAGAAAATCCCCTCACCCCTAGCTACCCTTTACATGGAAATTTTTTCGAAAATTTTTATTTTCTCAAAAATGGCTCTAACGATTTTGATTAAAATATCGTATATTAAAGATATTTAGCTGACAAATAATACGTATATCTTGAATTTTCTGGGAAAGGCTTCTAAAGACCTGTTTATTCGGGATGAATTTTGCTTAATTTGGCATAACTAGTAAACCATAAGAGATAGACAAAAACTTGCTATACAAAAAATGTAGGTCTTGTTAAAATACAATACACTTGTGTACATTTTTCTCGTGGAGCCTACAGTTTTCGAGGTATTCATTGTTATTGGTTTCAGTTGTGAATTACTTATACTTTTCTCAGACGGGAGTGTGCGGTTT